>CAMAPF010000006.1:0-1266250 GCA_945859915.1 Cuscuta epithymum
GGAGGTGATGGTGGTGTTTGGAGTTGCAATGGTGCCTTCCAGATCTAACTCTCATGGTTGTTTTGCTAACAGACAGCGAGGTGACCAGAATGGTTGGCGGCGGAGGATGACAGTGGTGGTTAGGGCGACGCCGTTGTGGGCGGCAGCAGCGGCCGCAGTGGCTGCGGCTGAAACGACGCCGGCGAGATGGTGGCAGGCGGTACAGGCGAGACACCGGCAAACAGCACCGGTGAGACGGCAGAAGGCAGGCCTAACGAGGTAGGGGGCAGGCTGCAGTGGCACCGAGGGTCACAGAACTGCTGATGTTGAGAATTTAGGCTTCATTAGATTTTTTCTTAAAAATTCAAATAATAATTGTATGGGGGCATTTTTGTCCAAATAGATGATTATTTGTCCAATGAAACATGGGCTTGTATTTTGGTCCTATTTGTGAACACCGGCCCTCTTTTAGTCCTAAAAGGGTAATTAACTCAAACGCTTAGCAGCATAGCGTTATCAATAAGTGTAAGTTTTCCAGCTTCAAAGAACGAGTCTGCAATTAGCATTATCATAGCGTTATCAATAAGTTAAAGCGTTATCAATAAGAACAAGTCTACATTTATACTTTGTATTTAGTTTTTGAATTTTAAAAAAATTTCAACCCATTATGAGCTGAAAGCTCACACCAAAACATAGCCTTTCTTATGTTTAATTGACGAGCACTTTGTCGCAGTGTGTCTCAAGTTAAATTCACTACTAAGGGCTAATACCGTAGTATAGCGTAGTAGAGTTCGTATCCACAGGAAAAAGTGATTTTTGCGTATGTGTAAGCGTAATTAATAAAAGTAAACGGAAGGGGGAATTGGAAATTTTAATAATTGAGAAAGAAAATAAAATACTAAAATGAGGGAAATAAAATATCAAAGGTAATCAACCTTGATTTTGCTAATTTCCACTTAGTGAAATGCTCGTTGATCATTGTTACTACTTAAATTATCCCTCTTGAATACTTAATTGTGGAGAAACTCCAATTCATTTAGCATAGTTATTAATAACGAGACGCGTTCCTTAATAGCCCTTACTATTAATTAATCAATATAGAACAAGCGCCATATGTTGATCTTAATAGTAGCATTCAGTCGATTTGATGAAATAAATTAAGAACGATAACTTGCAACCCGAGGTGAATATTCTCGGCTGTCACAACAAGAATCTCAGGTCCAACTATTTTATCTAATTTATTCATTTTATTCTGATGAAATCAATTAAGATTGACAAGCTCAACACAAGCGGTTTATTGGTTTAATCAATATATTACTTCTCTTAGATTATTAACCATGGGATACATGCATCAATAATCTAAGTTTACTACTTATGAAAGGACCAAGTGAATAACAAGCGTATTCATTGACCGATTCTAATAATAATTAATGTCAAGATGTTAACTAATTGTTATCTTAGCAACACTCCCCAACATTAATATAGAAATAGAATAAGGGAAGTAATTAATATTTAAGAGAGGAAGATTAAAGAAATAACTCACAACTTACAAATCACAAGTTTCAATATAGCAAAATCAAGCTCAAAAGACTACCTAAAATACAAGAATAATGTGTATATGAAAGAGGGGATTAATTGGTATCTAAAATAGTATGGAAAGATGTGTTTTTATAGGACAAGTGAGGTGGTTGGGTCTAAGACATAATCTGATTTTCCCATGATCACTTGCTTGATTTGATCTCTTATGATCTCCGGGTCAAATCACATCTGATTTTTGACATTTCTTTGTCCTCCATGAATATTCCTCTTGTCTCCAATGACCCTTCATTATGCTCCCAAGCTCATTCCTCTTCTTTTCATCATGTTTTTTCTTACATGTCAAAATATCTTAATATCTTCTAATTCTACTTTAATTTTAGAAGATAAAAATTACACCGTAATGGTACAAAAGCTAAGTAAACATAATGTAAAACCATTCGGTGTTTATGTACTACTAAATAGTACGCATCATTAATCAAGATCAACAGTGAATGTAATACTTTCACTCATGCAATAAATTATTTTTTAAACATAAGCCATTACTATATTATTTTCACATTTGATGAGTTAAGATTGGGCTTTTCTAGTTATTTACTTCGATCAATTGGTTGAAGAAAGTCCCACTTATAGCAAAAACGAAAACCTAAAATCATTAAACGGGTACACATAGGCCATAAAGGCCTGACCCTGAAAAATTGAAGGCCCTGTTCAAAATAAAATTAGAGGCCTTGATATTTAATTTAAAAAAATAACGCCAATAATACAATAAAAAATCAAATTTTTATAAAATGCAATTCTACACGATGAAGTAAACACCAAGAGTATTAAATTTTCATTCAAAATTTTGAACTTAACCTACACTTATTTATACGGAGTAATACTTTTAAAAAATTTTTAAACGTATTTGACATTAGATAGTTAATATATAGAGAAAACTGTCAAATAGGTCCTCGAACTTTCATAAAAAGGTCAATTAAGTCCTTCTATAGGAGGTTCTGTCCGGCCATCGCGATTTGGGGCAGTTCCCGGTGAAATTTTTTGAGCATCTTATTCACCAAGTCTAGTTACTCATACCAAATTTCAGCTAAAAATTCATCGGGAACACATTCAAATTAATTCTTGAAGATAACTGCGCATTTTTGCGTTCTCGAATTAATTTGAATACGCTCCCGATAAATTTTTAGCTAAAATTTGGTATGAGTAAACTAGACTTGATGAATAAGATGCTCAAAAAAATTCATCAAAAAATTCCACCGGGAACCTCCATAAATCGCGACGACCGGACAGAGTCTTCTATAGAAAGACTTAATTGATTTTTTTATGAAAGTTCGATGACCTATTTGACAGTTTTCCCTAATATATACGAATATGACATCTATTAGAAAAATTGTAAATGTTACGGAGTATTAGAATTTGAACTTAATCCTCCGTAATAGATATAATATTTGTTATCAATTTTTTTTATTATTATTAATTAGAGAGTAAGAACTAGCAAAATTTGTTTAACTGAAACAATTTATTACGAAAGGTATATGTATGGTTAAAGAGAAGATTGATCAAACAGTACCATTCAGTCTGATGGTAGGTTCTATTCTGCTTCCTGTAGAGAACCCAGGATCGATCCCCCCCAGCCCCCACTTTCAATCATTTTCCAATTTGTAACTGGATTTTTACTCTTTTCCTGACCTAATCGCGATTGGCCCAAGCAAAATGCGCTTCACAAATAGCCCCGGTTTGGGCCGCTCCTAGAGTTACGTAGTATTTGTTAAAAAAATCTTATTGGGCCTAGGTATAATACAATGATATTAAAAACTGGAGGCCCTCATAGGATTGGAAGCCCTGTGCAGTTGCTCCAATTGCACTTGGGCTGGGCCGGGCCTGAGGCCATATATAGTTCGAATCTAGGGGCAAACAAAAATAGAAAAACTAAAACTGGCCAAAATCGAATCGACCAAACTGAAATCGACTAAAAAACGATCAACCCCTAACGGTTAATTAGTTTGCGCGTGGTTTATGCATTTTTGGGTTAAAAAACTGACGGAGCTGACACAAACCAATAGACTTGTGCAAAACCAACCGAAATTAATCGAGCCGAAACCGACTCAAGTTGTATGGTTCGATTCTCAATTTCATCTTTTCACTTGTTTGACACTTTTCCTTATCTAAAATTGATCATTTAAAATCGAACCAATGAAACAAAACTCAGAGGCTAAACTGACAAATGAAAACCCCACAAGTAACTGTACGCATTAAAACAAAACTCGATGATTTGATACGGAGTATTTTGCAAGGAAAAATTTAAAAACAATGTAGGGCCTGTTTGGTAATGGCTGCAATGGTTGAAAAGACTGAAAAGACTAAAATCCTGAAGTGAAAGTGTTTTGTAATATATTGGCTGAATTGACTGATTGAATGTATATTTACCATAAAGGATATTATCTTTTTACACTAAAATACTACACTTTAAATAGCAACAATACATATCAAAACATCAACACAGAAGCTCCAATCACGTAACTCAATATAATGGTAAAAGCACTATGGTGGATTTCATATTTCCTAGAGAACTATTTTTTTTTCATACCCTGAAGGACAGAACGGCACAACCAATATGGAGCAGAGAAGTCCGCAGAGCATGACTTCTACGATTAGGAAAAAAGGGCTGGTTATAGTTGTCTTTTAACATGTTAATCAAACAAAAATAGAAAACAGCTCAAAAAGTAACCATGAAGCAACTTTTTTGGCTGATAATAAGAATCAGCCAAAGCAGCCGATAGAAGAGGTGTTTGACTATTTTCATGGATTTTAAGCCTGATCAACCTTTTTTTGCTCTTCCAAACCCTAAAAAACAAGAGTGCACATTATGTTTTTCTCTCAAGTAGGAGTAACTTATCGTCATCTTTAAACATTACTGCGGAGTATCATATTTTGAGATTAGAGTTTATTCCATTTTTGGTCCTCGACTATTCTATCAGTTACACTTTTGGTACTCGACTTTTAACTTTTCCACTTTTAGTCCTCGACTATTGTGGTAGAAACATTTTTAGTCCTCAACTTAAAAGTTTTTCACATTTAGTCTCCTGAGTATGATCAAGTTGACACTTTTAGTCCTTCCACTATGTTTTTGACACAATAAGTGGAAGACTAAAAGTGTCAATAATATAATAATTGAAGGACCAAATGTGTCAATTTTATGAAAGTCGAAGGACTAAATATGAAAGTTTTTGAAAACAGGTACTAAAAGTGTCTCTAACGCAATAGTTGAGGACTAAAAGTGGAAAAATCCAAAATCGAGTACCAAAAGTGTCAATGACATAATAATCGATGGACCAAAAGCGGTACAAACTCTTTGAGATTACAAGATTTTAATATGGTAGTGTGGACCATGCATAACAATAATTATTGGTGTTTTCATTGAGAGAATAATATGTATAGTACTCCGTACTACATAGCAGTATTACCAGTAAAAAAGTCTATATTTTTAGTGACAGAAATATGAGAGAATTCCCTAAATAGGAGTAAAAACGTTTTGAAATTTCAAAATATGACTATCATGTTTTTTATTCTCTGAATAGGAGTAAATTTCTGTCAAATTTGGCATTATTAGGCTTTAAACATGACATTTTTTCCCAAACTTGTCAGATTACTCTTATTCAGAGAATAAAAAACATGATAGCCTTATTTTGGAATTTCAAAATGTACTCTTATTTAGGGCAATTTTATAAATATATCGGATAAAAGTTTTTCCCTAAATATTTTTTGTACCGATCTAGTCTGTTCCAGTGTCTTGGTAATACCAAATAATTAGTTGAATTTCCATACTCGCGATCGGATCAGCAATATAAATATATAACATCTATATACATGTTTGTCATTATTAGCCGGCCATGCAAATTGTTAATTTGGTAGCTTCCTAATTAACACAGATATATATTATCATGCGTACATATAAAGGAATGAAATTGCTATATGTGATGATCTCGATCAACCCATCCAACCTTTCCTGCCTCAAGATCAGAACGAATTGAAGATGTCGAACTCAGCTACTTTCACATCGTTATCACTTTCTTGCTTGCTAGTCATGGCCTTGCTTCTCTCTGGTATGCACGTCTACTGATGTTGTTAAATACTATCCTCCGTTCTTAAAATTTTGTAACAATTTGTCTTTCACGTTGTCAACGCACAACTTTGACTATAATTATATTTAATTATATATTAGTAAACATTATAAAAAGTTGATATTTTGGAAATTCACATTGATAGGAATTTAATAACATTTTATACGTAATAATTTGATTATGTATATTAGTACGTAGAAAATCGTGATCAAAGTAAGGTCTGTGAATAGTGCAAAAATCACAATGTTGCAAGAATTAAAGAATGGAAGAAGTATGTAAAATAGGGAATTTATCTTTTAGATTAATTATCAATTCAAACCCTGAAAGATGTAAAATGTCGATAGGACGATACATGATCCGAATGATTGAAAACTGTCAATAAAAAATCTAAAATACATATGTAGATTTTGATTTCTTCCACTTTTTCTTTATTTTATTGCTATGTTTTGAACTCTTAAGGTCTTAATGATGTTTTCTTCACAAAAGTCTATGAGTTTAATAAAGTAAAAAATATTCTGAATATTTTAGAAAAATAACTCATGATATTTTAAGTTTTAGATTATTGAATTGTTTTCAATCATTCAGACGTAATATATACCGATAACTTTCACCTTTTATGTCCTTGGATTGATATGATAGTTAATAAGGAATACATCTAATTGCTAGATAGGTTAACTGTCTATATATTGCTTGCCAGTTTTTCTTTAAAAAAAATTGTCTATATATTGCGGCGCGGCATGTAAGTAAATTAGAATTGTTGAAGTATTTCCCATACCAAATCGAACTATGTTAGTGTGAATAAATATATTCTATTAGTTAGATCAATAAATCTTTAGAATTAATTTAAACTAATGTTTATGGCACATATAAACCATGCACCTCAATATTTTAGAGCACGGGTGGTAACATTGAAATTGACTGAATCGGTTGAATTTGTTGACTTTTTATGAAGTTCTGACTGAAGTTGCTGAATTGACTGATTGTGTTGAATTATGCAAAAATATACTTCGTATTTAAAATATACATCATACTCGTATTTCATTAATGAAATAAAGAAAAAAATGAAAGTAAATAAAAGTGGTCATATTCTGTAACTTCAGCCAATTTAATTAGAAAAGTTAATCATCTTACTTATTTTGATTACTCTCTCCATATTTTATCGTTTCCTACACTTTCCTAGTTTGAATGTATTCAAATATTTGCTACACTTTCTTTTTTTGGTAAATTTTTCTTTTAAAAATACCAACTACCCTTACTTTTTCTACTTTTTATCTCCTCTTTCACACTTTTTCACCATCGCTCATACTTTTTCTACATTTTTTATTACGCCTGCTATTTCACTCTTAAAAAAATTTGCCAACACCTATTGTAGCAATCAAAAAATACGGAGGGAGTATTATAAATTCAGCGTGCAAGATCCAAAGTTACACGTTTGATGAAAAAGTTGATTGATAAAGTTGATACGTTGAAAACAAGAGTCACCAACTAGTAGCTTATTCTGCTAAAATTTATGAAGTTCTGGGTAAAGTGACTGTATTGGCTGATTCATGAAAAAATTATATTTAAAATGTATTTTATTAATAAAATAAAAAAAATTATGAAAAATAGCTAAAATGGTCATGTACAGTAACTTTAGTCAATACAGCCACACATATGATTATTGCACAATTATGAAAATCAACTCCAATCTTACTTTTTCTTATTACTCCCTCCGTCCCGCTAATATTGTTCTATTTTACCTTTTCGGGAAATCCAACTAAAAATATCACATATTACGTACCATATTTGATAAAGTTTGTTTGATTCTAAATCATTTTTACTTTATTTTTACTTTATCAATTAATATCAACCAAACAAACCTGTTGAAAAAAAAATCAACCAAACAAACCCAATTTTCTTAATAATGGTATCACCCTCTTTTGTAACAATATAAAAGGGACGGAGGTAGTACAAATCACAAACCCACTATACATAATTTCGCGCATACAATTCAAAAACTACGCATTTGATTAAAAAGTTGGTTGATAAGTCTGATAAACAGAAAAATGAGTGACTAAATCTTGACCTGTGAAAAGTATTTCTGACTCTGCCTCTATGTAGGTACCGGGGGAATGGTGAATACCAAAGAATGTGGCGAAGGATATCCATGGCTAGAGATCCAGTGTTTGGGCGACCAGGCGGATTTTAGGTGTTGGAATGAGTGCCAGAAAAGACATGGCGGATATGCTAAAGCCAGTTGCCTCTCCTTTCCGCTTTTGCCCTCTCAATTCTGCTGGTGTTCTTGGCATTGCAACTAATCTCTCCTTTCTTAAATTGCACGTTTGTTTTTCTGCAACTTTCATCGTTTGGGGATGTTTTTTCCTAAAATTATTAGGAGATTAAGTTAGATGATGCTATATGCTCATTATCAAAAAAAGTATGGAGCACATATCAAGGGCGGATCTAGCATTTGTGTTGAGGTGGGGCCAAATTTTAATTAGCGATACGTAATTTATTTTGCAAAAAAAATGTTAAAATTACAAGATTTAGTTATATAATTTTACAGAAGTGTCAAAGAAAAAATAATAAATATTAAAAAACGAAAATTTAATTATCTTAAAAGAGCCATAGATATCTGACCGAAATTGACTTGTGTCGGTTAATGACGTGTCCAATATCAATTTTCAAATTGATTTCTCGAAAATCAATTTTCTTTTGACTCCATAGTCTATGCTCTATGTAAAAGTAAATTAATTAAATTTCACCTACCAAGCAGAATGAATTGAACTTATTAACTTTTCAAATCAATATTCAATTGTCCAATGATGTGAACTAATTAATTTTTTAGACTAATATTCAAAATTCTAATGAATCGAATTAATTAATTTTTCAAGCTAATATTCAAAATCCAAATGATTGAATATATATATTTTGCATGCCAATTACCAAAAGCCCAACAATATTTTGCATTCGTTTCTTCAGCTCCAGTGAAGGCCATGAGTTTGGTCAATCCTATTTTCATGTATCTAACATCATAGAGTTGTCTACAGTTAACCTTTTTCAGGTTCTGAGGATTGGTCAAACCCATGCCCTCCTTGGCGTTATAGAAACGAGTGTCCTTAAGCTGGTTAAGGAAAATAGTCTGGTCTGTTTGGTCCCTCTTGGCTAACAGGTCTTCGAGTTCTTTAATTTTAGTGTAAAGAGCACCCCTTCTTTCCATAAGTAAATTATTGACACCAAAAAGTCTAATTCTCTCTTTCTCAGTTGTTCTAAGCTTCTCTGTCAGTTCTTTTTCGCTAGCACTAAGTCTCTTATTTTCAGTTGTGAGCTTAGTGATAGTTTTCTCTGAATTGATTATTTTGATGTTTGAGCATGTCTGTTTTTCACGCAGTTGATTATAGACATCATACAATCTATCATATTTCACCTCTAGCTCCTTAAATTTATCATGCATATCAGTTTTTGAGCAAGAGCAAGTATAAACAGAAGGATTAGAAGTACTTACAGCGCTGTCTGTATTCTTGTTTTCAGCAGAGAGGGCAGACACTTTATCAGCAATATTGGGAGTGGTCATGATTGACTGTTGAAAATTGATCGTTGACGTGTGGTTGATTGAAGATTTCTGCAAGTTCGTGACCCTTGAAATGTAGCTTTGACTTTGAGAAAATTTAGTCTTAACCTTGAGATTTTTTTTGGGGAAAACTGTCAAATAAGTCTTCGTACTATATCAAAAAAGTCAATTAAGTCCTTCTACTATTAAAACACTCAATCATATCCTTCTACTATAAGAAAATGTTCAATTAGGATTTTTAACCGGTTGCCGAAAGGTACTTCCGGTAAAAGCTGACCTGGCCACCACATGATATTATTTTTTTTATTTTATATTTTTTCTTCTCTTCCCATTCGGTCTCTTTCTCTATTGCTTTCTGCCTCACGACCTCCGGCCCTCATTCAAAGTTTATTTTTCTCTCTTGCATTCTTTCTTCTGGAGGCAAGCAACAACGGTTTGGGATGAGTTGGGCAACGGGCGGACCAGGAAGACGGTGGAGGAAGCGGTGGGAGACAGGCGGCACGCGACGGAGGTTGGGGAGGTCGTCGGCGACAGACAGACAACGGCTATTAGGGAGATTGTGGGCGACGGGCTGCGCGAGATGGGGTTGGGAAGCTGTGTGCGGCAGCCGACGAGTGGCGGGATGGCCGCTGAGAAATTGGAGAGCGACTACATGGACCGATGGCGACTGGGGAAGTTGTGTGCGGCGGCCGCTGAGTGAGAGGCGGCGGGGACGGCAGAAAGTAGAGAGTGAAGACATGGTATTATGGAGAACAAAATAGAACCAAAAACCAAGAAATTAAAGAAAGAAAAAGAGAAGCAAAGAAGCATTCTGTAGGTTTATCCATGGCGAGGCAGACATGAGATAACCAGGAACCCAATTGAAGAAGAAGGGCACAGGAAAGAAACAGAGAGAAAAGAAACAGAAAAAAGAAAAAATGAATTACACATGGCTGTCCACATCAGCAGTTACCGGGAATGTATATATTGAACCGGTAAAATAGCCTGATTGAATGTTTTGTGATAGTTAGAGGATGTAATTGAATGTTTAAAAAGTAGAAGGACTCAATTGACTTTTTAGGTATAGTACAAGGACTTATTTGACAGTTTTCCCTTTTTTTTTTAAATCTCAAGGTTGACTATTTGAAGCTTTGAAAAAGTGTTGACCTTTAGTTTAGGATTTTGACCTCAAGGTTTGAAGATGGGCTAAAAATTAGCACTTGAAGTGGGTTTTGGGAAAAAAATGTACTTGTCCAAGTGAAAGGAAAAGTAAGCTAGTTAACTTATCCCACACCTAAAACCCTTGGAAACTTTAGAGCCTATTTATATGGAACACTCCTTCCTTAAGATTAAATGGTGAAGGAGAGGAGGGGATCTCTCGCGCACAGGGGATTTCGGCTTGAAGTTCAAAAACGAAAAATTCGCACCCCCCCTGCGCGGGCGACCTGCGGACACGATAGCCGCAAAATTTGGGAGGTCTCAAAAGACGATTTTGCCCTTTTTTTATAATTTTTTAAAAGTAAATTTGTGTTTCCTTTACCAGGAACTGCTCAAAGTTTAATCACACAAAACGCGCAAGTAAAGAAACAACGACAAGAGTAATCAAATCGCGCAAGTTTCGCGCAGCACCTGGGTCGCGCAAAAGACTGTTTCGCGCAACTTCAGAAACTTCGCGCAGGTGGTGATCGCGCAACGCTTCTGGGATCGCGCAATAGAGTACCCGGATCGCGCAGGTCTGTACCTGGATCGCGCAACCGAGTAATCGCGCAATAATGAAGGTTCGCGCAACACCTGGATCGGGCAAGACCTTTCGCGCAAGGGTAATATCGTGCACACTGGTTCGCGCAACTGGAGAATTGCGCAGGTCGTTTCGCGCAAAGGGAAAATCACGCAGCTTGGCGATCACGCACCTCGTTTCGCGCACAACCTGTGAATCGCGCAAGTGTTTAATCGCTCAAGTAGAGTTGCAAGATCGCTCAACTCCTGCTTAACCTGTACGCCAAAGTTCTGGATGCGATTTTTCATAGGATGAAACCTTGCAAGCCTAGAAACTAGGGGTGGGCAAACGGGTCTTGGAACCGCGGTCCGGTCCGGGTAATGGCGGTTCGGGTCCAAAACGGGCCGGTTCCATTTTTTGTTGCCATAAAACGGTCCGGGTAGGGTCGGGTAATTTTTTTAAAAGAACCGGACCGGTTCCAAAATTAAAAAATAACGGGTACCCGGCTCGGCCCGTTATATATATTGTATATTAATCTATTAATAGTTTTGTGATAATCGGTTTTGAAATAGTTTTGTTTCCTTTGCTAGAAGTATGATTTTAAATTGAGTTGCAATAACATCCTTTTGTTTTCAAATTATTGATTAAATTTTTCATAAATATCTTATTACTTTTTATTGTTGTTCAGTTATTCCTTTCTATGGAGTTCAATTATTTGTTAAAAATGATTTTGTTATATTTTTTTTATAATATTGTTCTTAAAATATATAAATTGTGTTTACCACCCACCATGTGTGTGTCAACATTGGCTAATACTGAAAATTTAATTAAAAAAAACAATCACTTATATTGACTATGTTGCATTTTTTTGGAATTTCTTTAGACAACATGTTTAAATACAAATGTTAGAAAATATGTATTTTGGCTATGTTGCATATTTTTAGAATTTCTTTAATTGTTTGAAACTTATATACATGAAATTATGGAGTATTGGACTTGTCGTTTGTGTTACGTGTGCACCACTATGTTTTTGTTTTGAAACTTGCTAATGTCCTATATTATTGATTATTGATTTTTGGAACTTCATGAGTTTTTACTAATTTTAAGACATGAGAATAGAAACCGTAAAACCCGGACCGGACCGACCCGTTTCAAACGGGCCGGGTAAGGTTCGGTTCCTATTTTGAAAATTGCAATACTCGGACCGGACCGAACCGTACAATGGAACCGGCGGTTCCATTTTATTTTGCATTACCCGCCCCGACCCGCCCCGTGCCCAGCCCTACTAGAAACACTTTCCAGTTAACATTTTCCTGCAAAAATAACAACAAAAATAATCTAGAAGATCGCGCACTATGCAGAAAAGTGCCGATGAAAAAACGCGCAAGTCCTGTTCTTCAACTTCAATCGATCGATCAATAGCAGAAACTTCAATCGGTTACACGCTCGGCTCTGATACCAATTGTTAGGTCCCTGTTTTCTATTCTAGAATATATGAGTATGGAAGACAGATCTGGGAATGAAGCTTTCCATTGAATGATGAAGAAGTTTACAGAATGATATGAAACTTAGCGTAAAACTTCTATCACCGAAATAGGCACTGCGGCACAGAGAATGAGAATATCTGAAATGCTTAACCTAGCCATTCCTAAGGGGTCTATTTATAGCCTCCTTAGAATGGTAGGTTTTACAATGATATGGGCTCTCCTTTTTAGGAGGCTGTTGGGATATTGGGTCCAGGCCCAATATCCCTAGGCCCAAGTCCGGGAAGAAGCAGCAAGCCCAAAGAACTCCCGAACGGCATTCGGGATAAAACTTATACTTGGAACATTCTGGGAAACAATTATGCCAAAGTATCAAGGCCCAAATGTCGATCGGCGTTCGGGATACTTCGGGTAGAAATTATCACTTATGGCGGGGTCCCACACACCGAACACCTTGCCCGAACGGGCGGTCAGCAAGTGGAGGCCGCATTTAATGCTGGATCATGACAGCTGCAAGTGGGGGCATGAGTGCTTACATGGCAGAGGTGATAGCCTACCAGATTCGGCCACGTATCCACCTTACCCATCCCCATTATAGTATAAATACCCCAGTTTAAATCATTGTAAAGGGTTAGCATTTTAATACTCAGAGCTTAGCAATAGATTTACATCTTCCATCCTTGTAATCTCGTATTCATCTACCGTTCGGGTAGCTCCAGTGTAATCACATATTTATTGAATATCGGTAAGCTTCTGAGTTGAGCAAATATCTCACTGTTTTATATTTTATACACATTTTAATCCAACCCAATATCCCTACAATATCCAAGGCTTGTGTTGGGCTTTCGGATCTTCGGGAATAAACCTCAACATTGGCGCCGTCTGTGGAAACATGGTGCTCGGGGGCGCAGCAAGCATTTAACATTGATGACTTGCGCGTTCAGGGAACAACCAGTCGACGGTAATAAACCGGACGGCATGCATCTGAAACAGGGTGCTTGGGGGCGCAACAAGCATTTAACATTGATGACTTGCGCGTTCAGGGAACAACCAGTCGACGGTAATAAACCGGACGGCATGCATCTGAAACATGGTGCTTGGGGGCACAGCAGGCGTTAAACATTATGTCTTGCGCATTCAGGAAACAAAGAACAACCGACGGAAATCAATCGAACAGCTTGCACCTCAACTTTGGTGTTAGGGACGGGCCGAACAGCTTACATCTCAATCATGATGCTGACTTGTAAAAAAAAAAAAGAAAAAAAATGAAAAAATGAGTGTTCGGGAAGCCAGTCATTCGGAAACAGATCAATCTTTATTCTTCGGCACTACTGGCCGGGAATAATACATAAGAAAAAGAAAAGGGGATTACAATAAAGAGAGCTAAGCTACGGAGGATCCTTATTCGGCACAGCATCGGAGTTTGGGGGGTTGGCTGAATCTTTAGCCTTTTGCCTCTTCTCCATCACCCGTTGATAAGCACGGCAGAATAACGGATCAAAGCCTTCCTCCTTGGGGTCAAAGGGTTCATCAAAAGATTCCTTAATCACCTCCAGATTCCGGTCGACCAGCATATCCTGGCACTTGACAAGGGTGTCCCTCGCCAGAGCATTAGCAAATGCAGTCCCGGACGGGGTTTCATCCAGAAGCTTGAGGCCATCGTGTAATGGGTCCTTGCTCCTCTCTAGGAATTCGCCCAGATGCTTGCCGAGGAACTCCCGAGCAGTATTTTCTAGGGCGAGGTTCAGGCCTTTCCCCCTTTGGAAGTCAATCACCGCCTTCGTGGTGATTTTGGAAACATCGGCGGTATAGGGGGCAGGGGGATTATCCCCCTTGGCTTTCTCAATTTTCAGGCCAGCAGCTTCGGCAACCTTCACCTTGGCACGCAGATCACGGATTTCCCGATCGCGTCGTTGGAGCCTCTGCTCCAGTTCGGCCAGCTCCTCCCTGGCTTTGTCACCCTTGTTGGCTCGATCTTGGAGATCTGTAGCCATCTTCCTAGCAGCAGCCAAAAGGGTTTGGCTCTCGTCCAGCTCCTGATGAAGGAGGGTCATCTCCCGTTCAGCTGCTAGGAAGGCCCGGTGATAGTATGTACCGGCCTGTGGAAAAAGAAACAGCAGTAAGAACAAGTCCAAAAAATGTTATGAGAAGGAAGAACTGAACAGTCAAAGGATACCTTAAGGGACTCAGCGTGGCCTGCTTCAAATAGGTCGGACCAGTGAGTCAGGTTGGTGAAACCCTCACCAGTCTTCAGAGAGGTACTGCACCACACGGATGATGCAGTCTGCCCGAACAGCGTCCGGCATTCGGCTCGGGGGCCCATGGCAGAAAACTCCACCGTCAACCGATCAGGGATCGGGAGACTATATGAAGCAACACCTCCCCTGTTGCCCAGCTTCGTTGAAGGGGAGGGGACCGGAGGCATCCTTTCCACAGAAGGGTCCGTCAGATCAATGACCTGATCGATCGGGACCAATGCGCTGCTGCTCTCAATTCTTGGCCGCTTGCTAACAGGCCCAGATTCCCGGGCAGCAAAAGAACCTGACTGAATAGCCTTCTCCTTTCCCTTGCTGACTATGGCGGTGGAGGAAGGAGTAGGAGCAGGACGCTTTATGGAAACGGGGGGAATCACACCTACAAGAAAGAACGAAGAAAAATGAACAAGATGTTGATAAATATACCGAATGAACAAAGTAATGGAAGAATCTTACCGATGCCAGCAGCTAGCATTTTAGCGGGAGTCAAGAAGGACCGTAGGTTCTTGGAACCGGCCAGACGAAGTCTTTCATACTGGCAGAGAATAGCCGCATCCACCCTTGGGGAGGCATCTTGAACGGGGTAGGTGTTCCACCGATCAGGGAAAGGAAGCGGCGACCCCACATGAACGAACAAAAATCGTTCCTCCCATTTCTCTGGCGGGGTGGGGTTGTCGGTAAAGAGCGAACGGCCAGGGCGGGCGACAAGCCGCAGGTACCCGGTGGTCCAATAAGGCTGGACGCCGTAGCAGTGCAAAAAGAGGTCGGCGCTAGGAGCAATCCCCAACTCATGGCACCAAACGATAAAACCGTTCAGGATCCTATAAGTGCTAGGCACGAACTGTGCTGGCAGTACTGAGACCCGGCGGAGGAGCTCCACAATGAAAGGGTGCAACGGGAACCGCAAACCAGCAACCAAGGCATCCATGTGCACCAACACACATCCCGGACGGTGTCGCATGGGATGTTTGATGAACCCCGCATTGAACTGACGAGGTGGAGGTAGTAATTGGCGGAGCGTCTGTTCTGCATCAGCAGGGAGGCGTTGACGTTGCTTCCTGATGCAATGGAAGTTCAGACTATAACGGGGGGGCCGTTCAGGCATGCCCTTATTGTAGATGGCTAGGTCATCTCCCGACTGACATCCATCATCAGGGAGGGGCTGTTCGGGATGAAGTGAGGCAGAAGACCCGTTAGAACCCGACGATCGGGTAGATGTACCTTGATCTTTGGGGTGAGCTTTTCCCCTTGAAAGGCGAATCAAAGTGGGTGCCATATCTTCGGAGTCTGACGAACCAGAAAAGGCAGACATAGAATAACGGAGAAAATTCTAGAGAGAGAAAGCTTGAAAGAATTCAGAAGCAGCAGAAAAAACTGAAACAAAGTAGCTGCATCCTTATATAAGGAAATACAACCGCCAGGAATTCGAATGACTAATAGACACGTGTCAAGGCGGCTGAGAGAAGTTAAAGCATCCTTTGGGGTGGGTGAACACCCGAACGGGGTTGAAATCAGCAAAATTCACGAACCTCTAAAGGCGTCTCCCCGGACGGGATAAAAGAAAACGGCTACAAGCGTTTCCCCGAACAGGAAGGAAATTTATAACGGTGGTAAAATGATGGGCGTACCCGAACAGTATGGTTATCTAACATGGAAGAATATGACAGATGCAACAAAGAGAGCAAAAATACATCCCGAATACCGGACACAATTTCCAGCTAGAATGAGAGCTTACGAACGAATGAAAAGGGCACAAGGGTCTTATATTAAGATCATAAGAACAGACTGAACGGGTTCATTATACACAACATGTGTTAACAAGATTATCAAGTCCTGAATTCTGGATTTAACAAGGAGTTCACCCGAACAGGTGACCTGATCGTTTCAGATTATGGAGATCACCCGAACAAAGCAACATGAAACGTATTGCGGAGGCGAATTGATAGGTAAAAAACAAATATAAAGTACAGTAAAAGTCACAAAGACGAAATGAGCAAGCAAAAGTTGTATATTCATCGGCTCTACTGGCCGGAAAGTACAAAAAACTACTGATTCAAAGGAAAGGAAATACCGATAATGTCTAATCTATTGTTCGGGATGATCTTCATCGCCTTCATCATCGTCTTCATCAGCCTCATCTACAATCTGCACGACCTCCATCCCCAGGGCTCGCCGGCACTTTTTCATCTGTGCCATCAGGGCGTTCAGATGACCCGGATGGAGGTCAGAGGGAAAGTCAGAGGATTGCACTGATCGGCCCATATACTTTTCTAGGAGGGGGAGGAGAGGCTGGAGCATATGTTGGCAGCCTGAACTATAGATCCCCCGGGCAAGGATATCAGCCCACTCCTTGGTGACAGGATGCTGATCAAGCACCCTGATCCCCTCCTTCTGGCGCTCCTCTCCGGCCACTTTCTCCAAATGCCTCCCGAAGACAGCGGGGAGCTGTTCGGTGGCATACTTCTCCTTCAGAGCCAGAAACTCCTCTGAAGCCTTGAAGGAATCCCGAACGGCGGAAAGATCAACTGTCATTTCGGCCGGTCCGTCCGGGATCTGAGGAGGAGCCTCAGAAAATTTGATCTGAGCGGCCTCAGCTGCTGCAATCTTGGCTTGGAGAGCGCCCACTTTAACACGGAGCTCCCCTGCCTCGGCTTCTAGCTTCTTCCGCTCCTCAGCAAAAGCCCGCCGTTCGGCCTCTGCTGCCTGTTCGGCCGTTTCCTTGGCCATCAGCAAGCCTTGTTCCTTGGCCTGCCTGGTCTCCTTGAGCTTCAGGCTGTATATCCCTGCCTAATGATCGAAAAGAAAAGTATGAGCACAAGATAAGCTGACAAAACAAAGAAAAGGGTAAAAGTAAATTATGAACAAGAAGCTACCTTCAGGACAGTCAGGGCAATGCACTCCTCGATCTCCTCCACCGGTATTGGGGGAAGGTTGTGTCCATTAAGGAAACCAGAGGTGGACCAGATCTGGCTCGCTGGACAGCCACCCCTCTCCAGCATTTCATGAGCAGGATCATAGAGGGAGATCCGCTCGAACTGACTAGCCAGGTCAGCCTCATGGGCAGCCACCTCCTCAGCAGAGAAATGGTGGGACTGCTGGTCAGAAAAAAGCTGATCCATCAGCGTGTCAGCGTGAGTGTGCTGCTCAGGGGCAACCTGCTGCACAGGTTCTACATCCCGAACAGGTTCAGACTGCTCGGGGACGGGAGGGGCGGATTGAGAGGAGGCGCCCTGATCGGCCTTCCTCAACCTCTTTCTTTTTGTCTTCCTCTGCTGCTTGGGAGGAGAAGGTGGCTCGTCATCAAGTCCAGCAGTGAATAGCCTACTATCATCCATGGCCGGTTGTTCGGGATTGGCTCCTTCGGAATCTGAAGATTCGCCTTGCTTTGGAGCTGAAAAGATAACAAGGACAAATTAGTACCGAGCGGTTCACACGTGGATTAAAAAATTATATCACACGGGAAGGACCACCCGGGCCATGGTACTTGGTTTTCAGTCAAGTAAGTCCAGGAATACGGGCAGTACCTATCCCGGCCTTAATTAGCCGTTCGGGAGTCAGATAAGACATGATTTTGAAGCAGCCTCCTGCCTCCACAGCGATGACATCTTTGCTAAGCTCCTCGGAGATGAATGGCTCGGGGGATTTAGGAGGGAATGCGTTCCACTTCCTAGGAATCAAACCGTTCGGGACAGAGACAAAGAAAAACCTATCTTTTCAACCCTTAATAGAAGAAGGAGCCTCACAGAACAAAATGTGTCCTGGTCGGGAGCTTACCACTAGAAAGCCGTGGGACTGCTGGGGGATAACTGAAAAGAAATAGTGGAAAAGCTCTAGAGTGGGTATGACCTTGACACTGTGACAACGACAAATGAAACCAGCTATCGACCGGTAGGAGTTCGGCATTATTTGGGCTGGTACTACATTGTAAAAATTTAAAAGGGAGACAAAAAAGGGGTGAAGTGGGAATCTAAGGCCGGCCTTGACTGAGTCGAAATGGACCACAACCATCCCTGGGAAGTGGCGCATTGGGTGAAGACCCGATTGAAGACGGAAGTCCACCGAATCAGGAATTAACATCTGAATTTGGGCCCGATTCTGGGCCGTGAGCTTTTGGCGCATAAGCCTAATAAGAGCTAGGTCAAGCTTATGACAGGAAACGCCGCTTGGAGGACCGGCTTCCATGACTTCCAATTCATCTCCCGATTTGGTGCCATCAGGGTAAACATCGGAGGAGGAAGAGGAATCATTGCCGTTAACCTCCGCCGGAATAGGGACAACTTGCAGCGTATCGCTGGGGTTTTCTTCTAGAATTGCAGTACCGGAGGTAGAGGGTTCAGACGAACGAAGGGGTGCCATTCTCACCGAACGAGGGAACTAAACAGTAGAAGGGAACTCGAAGGATACCTGAACAGAAGCTGTGGATGAAGCTCTAGAGAGAAGGATGAATTATAAGCCGGAGATGCAAAGTTTCGAAACCCAGAATCAAAACCAGAAGAGCCTATTTATACTCTGTCACGCCGATTCAGCTGCCAATCAGAAGAGGACACGTTTTTTGTAATGATGACAGAGACACGTGTCGCACAGAGAATCCTTCTCAAGTAATCATGGCGTTTATCGGAGAAGTGAAACGGCAGTTGCAAATAACCGTCAAAATATGCCTCGGGAACCGGCGGAATGCCATCCGATACTCACCCGAACAGCATTCGGGCAATAATCTTCTACTTCCTTATGCGCTCACTACCGTTCGAGACATAGGAAGTGGGGGACTAGTGTTGGGATATTGGGTCCAGGCCCAATATCCCTAGGCCTAAGTCCGGGAAGAAGCAGCAAGCCCAAAGAACTCCCGAACGGCATTCGGGATAAAACTTATACTTGGAACATTCTAGGAAACAATTATGCCAAAGTATCAAGGCCCAAATGTCGATCGGCGTTCGGGATACTTCGGGTAGAAATTATCACTTATGGCGGGGTCCCACACACCGAACACCTTGCCCGAACGGGCGGTCAGCAAGTGGAGGCCGCAT
Source organism: Cuscuta epithymum (assembly GCA_945859915.1). Lineage (NCBI taxonomy): Eukaryota > Viridiplantae > Streptophyta > Magnoliopsida > Solanales > Convolvulaceae > Cuscuta > Cuscuta epithymum. The sequence goes on from CAMAPF010000006.1 coordinate 19,646, forward strand.
TTAATGCTAGATCATGACAGCTGCAAGTGGGGGCATGAGTGCTTACATGGCAGAGGTGATAGCCTACCAGATTCGGCCACGTATCCACCTTACCCATCCCCATTATAGTATAAATACCCCAGTTTAAATCATTGTAAAGGGTTAGCATTTTAATACTCAGAGCTTAGCAATAGATTTACATCTTCCATCCTTGTAATCTCGTATTCATCTACCGTTCGGGTAGCTCCAGTGTAATCACATATTTATTGAATATCGGTAAGCTTCTGAGTTGAGCAAATATCTCACTGTTTTATATTTTATACACATTTTAATCCAACCCAATATCCCTACAATATCCAAGGCTTGTGTTGGGCTTTCGGATCTTCGGGAATAAACCTCAACAGAGGCCCATTCCTAATTTAGTCTAGTAGCCTTTTCCATTTAAGGCCTATTCTATGATAAACAATTATTACGAAAGGCTAAGTAACATTGATCACAATATAATGAAAATATCTCTAACAATTCTTCTTTTAAATACTATTTCTATATCAATGTTGGAGAGTGTTACTAAGATGACAATTAGTTAACATCTTGACATTAGTTATAGTAATAGGTATTTCTTCCTCTACGTTGATATTGGGGAGTGTTACTAAGATGACAATTAGTTAACATCTTGATATTAACTATAGCAGAATTCATCTTCTTTAATATTCTTCCTTGAGTATTAATTAATTCCTATTCATATTTCATAATAATATTTTGAACATTACTTAAAGGATCAACTAGTTTTGTTTCATATATTAATTATTACTAGAATCGATCGACGAATACGCTTGTTAATCGTTCGATCGTTTCACGGTAGTAAACTTGGGTTATTAATGCATGCGTTTCATGGTTAATAAACCAAGGGGAATTAATTATGTTGATTAAACCAATAAACCGCTTGTGTTGAGGTTATCAATCTCAATCGTTTTCATCTTGATTTTATTGCTACTATCAAGTTAATATACGGCACATGTTCTATAGTGACTCGGTAGTAAGTTCTATTAATGAACGCGTCTCGTTATTAATAATTACCCTCGATGAACTGGATATACTCCTCAATTGAGTATTCGAGAGGAAGATAGTTAAAGACATAACCGGGATCGGCGAACATTTCATTAAGTGGATAATAAAAGCAAAGCCAAGTCTTCGTCTCTATTAAGTAAACCACATAAGTCGTTCATCTTCGTGTTTAATTAATTAAACCAAATCAAATTAAAAACACCTTTTTTTACTAGTTATAACTTAAACGAAAAATATTCCTTTCCCTGTGGATACGAACCTTACTTCGCTATACTACGTATCAGTGTTGTATTGTATTATTACTTTGAGTGCACACCACGACAAAGTGCACGTCAAATTTGGCGCCGTTGCCGGGGAAAGGCAATTAATTTTTCTTTTTATTTTATCTCAAAAAAAAAATTAAGAAAAGAAAAGAAAAAAAATACTTTTGTTTTCTGAGCTTTGTGAGAGTATATGGTAAAAATTCATGAGAAATAAAATCATGAGAAGTTGTTAACATGGAGACCAATACATCATCCCTAGAGAGTCAAATTTTCAACTTGACTTCTTTAATCAAGGAATTTATTCTATGTTCAAAAGCTCAAGATGCCAAGACTTGCAACATTTGCATGTCTCACACGCATCTTACTGATTTTTGCCCGAAGCTCCAAGAAGAGTACTTTGAACAAATTAATGATGTTGGTTTCCATGAAAGAACACCTCAAAGGAGATATGATCCATTCTCCAACACATATGATCCGGGAATGAGAGACCACTTGTACATGAATTCTCATTCTAACATGTCCACTGAAAACATGGTCCGAGCTCTCAGTATCAGTGTGACAAATATGCAGCAAAATATGTCACAATTCTCGCAAGAAACTAGGTTCAACAAACATAGCTTGGAGAATCAAGTGAACCAAATGCCAAGTATTGTGAATCAATTGGAAGCAAAAGATTTTGGGAAACTTCCCTCTCAAACAGAAGATGATTCTAAACATCAAGCTTTTGCAATCACATTGACGAATGAGAAGGAATTGGAAAAGGAGATCCAAAATCTAGAAGAAGAAGAAAAAGACACGGAGCTCCTATTGGTAGAAGCAGAGGATGAACCGAGGCCCAGAGTCAAATTGCTATCCTTTTTATCCTATGAGGCACCCCCACTGTATTTCGATGCTTTGAGGGAAATCCGGAAGATTGAAAAGAGCAAAGAAACATGTGAATTCTTCCGCAAATGTGAGTATCATTTCAATTTCTCTTCAATAAAAAATATGCAGAGAATAACGGTGGAGTTAGAAAAAAATTCATACCCCCTCTTATGCCACTCGGATCAAAATCCCTTCCATTGAGCATGCTAAATGAAAAAAAAAATCCCTCACTCTCACAACATGAAGTGATGGAAATTCAGATATTTAATCCCGGAAAGATTGTAGAAATGGAGGGTCGACAAATTGAGCCTTTCTATAAACGTCACACGGGTGAAAATGTGAAAAAGATGGATCACCACGACCCAAACTCTAAAGACTGAACTTGAGATAATGGCGTCGTGCCACGACGTTAAATAAGGCGCTTCTTGGGAGGCAACCCAAGCGAGGTAAGTCATTGTGTGTTTAATGTTTTTTTCTAGCAGCATCCTTTTCATATTTTTTTCATCTTTGATCTTCCAAACGACCATCCAACTCTACCCCAATCACCCAAACCTCATACCATATCCTTCTTTCTTCAAAATCTATCCAAATCCTCCACCAAACCCCACAAACAAATTGTAATCTTGTCCTCATCACTTTCCTCTTACTCCACATACTCTCTAATCCATAAACTCTTGGAAACACACATCCCTCTCACAATCCACAACTTTATATCTTCGAAAAAAAAAAACTCAAGAGTGCTTCGAGCCAACAAAAAAAAAGCGATGGTGATGGCGAGCACTAGGGACAATGCTCCGAGCTAAGTGAGGGGGAGTCACTCATTGGTATGCAATTAATTTTTCTACCTTGTAACTTGCATTATTTTCTTCACAAAAAAAATTAAATAAAAGAAGAGAAATGCTAGTTAGGTTGAAAACAAAAAAATGGGCAATCTAAGCAAAAAGGGCTTATAAAAAAATGAGTGAGTTGGAAAGGATGGAAAAACAAAAAGAGATGCTAGGATGAAAACTTGAAAAGGCTCCTAGGCAAAATGAGAGATATGAGAGATATATTTGTTTTTGCAGAACATCATTTAATCTCTTGACGCAAAAGAAGAATAAAAGAGGTGAAGAAAAAATGAGCATAGAAGGCCTTGAAACCCAAGAAGATGTTTTTTTAAGCTAAAAACTCAATGTAAAAAAACATGTTTTATCCTTGGTGGTGTTTTGCTCTTTCTTGTTGACTATTGAACTATTGAGAACTTGGAACTGTTAAACATTTGACTTTACTCGAGGACGAGTAAAGAAGCTAAGTGTGGATATTCGTGTAATTTGCGATTGAATGTTTGTATTTTTAACTAGTTTCTATTAGTTTTAGTTGTGGAAATTACACACTTTTGGTGTAATACTTTATTTTCATAATTATTTGTAAATTGTTTAGATTATGACTTTTCTGAGCTAAACAGGTCAAAAAGCATCCAAGGGAGCAAGATTGGACCTTAAAAGATCAAGGAAAGTGCAAGGAGGCAAGAAAGATTTCGATTTGAAAAAAATACTCATGTACCCGGTCGGGTATTGCCTATACCCGATAGGGTATTTACTTGATTCGATTGTCCAAATTAAATCCGAGAACAAACGATCGTGGGAGCAGATTTTCGTAAGATTTTGTCACATATCCGATCGGGTATATACCCTTACCCGACCGGGTATGCCCAGAAAAGTGACTTTCTGGGCAATTTCCTGAGATACCCGGTTGGGTATCCTATATACCCGGTCGGGTATCAGACCCTGCAACTCCCAAAAGCCTATAAATACACCCCTTTCCTTCACAACAAAATCACCAATTCACATACTCTTTAGCTCAGTTTAGATTAGTGTTTTCTTTATATATTTTTTTTTTTTGAAGTTTTTTTTTTGGCTAAGCCACCTTTTTTATTAATTCAGCACAATTGGTGTGGGTTACAAAGGGCGAAATACCCCAGTTTGTTAAAAAAGAACAACAAGAGATAAAATAACCAAAGAGTGTTAAGGGCCGCCCGAACTTTGTAGTAAGTCCCGGTGTGGAGTGCAATGGCCCGTCTGATTCAGCATAATACTTCCAAAAGAATTTTGGTGGTTTAGCGCACCAACATTCTTCTGACCCGTTTTGGATTGCAGCGGCTACATCGAGAGAGGTCCTGAAGGTTCTTCATATGCATGAATCAAAAATTTCAACCGGTGTCTCTGAAGAATGCCGCTCCTCTTTTGTCCTCGTTGTAGGCCTTCTTGGCCCTTGTTGGAAGTTCACTGGCCGTGAAGAAGATCGGAGTGAATGTTGGATTACGGACTCCGTCTTGAGCAAGATGGTGGCCTGCCGAGGACGATGACCAATGTGTAGAGCTTTGTTTCGCCTGATTTCGTTGATTTTTGCCAGATCTGCTCTCAAATATTCAGGTACGGTCAGGGAACCCATTATCATTTTGACTGAAATCTCTGAATCTGTTTGTGCTGCGAAATGGGAGTAACCTCTGTCTTCCATAATTTGTAACGAGGTGCGAAGTGAGGTAATTTCAGCGTGGAGAGGATTGTGGGCTGTAATACGAAATGCAAATGCTAGTACCAGGTTTCCAGAGGCTTCACGAAGAATCCCACCACCTGCGGCCTTCCTCCCATTGAAAGAGGCATCTGTGTTTAGGGTAAGGGCACTCATGTCTTCTGTATGCCATTTGATTGGTCTTCTGTGAAGATTTTTTTGATGTTTGATGTATGGAACTAAACCATCCGAGTGCAGCTCTGGATCGAATTGGAATCCTTTTTTGGTATAGTTGCTGTAGACCCAGTCGCGAGTGTATGATTTGATTTCTGTGATGGTGTGGTTTTTGGAAAATTGTTTGTTTTCCCGTATGCATCCATTGTATGTTTTCCAAATGTTCCATAGAATTATTCCCGGCATTGCTTGTCGAATGGTGTGGTTAATTCTGCCGCTGTTGCCACCTAGCCACCATAGGAACAGTGTTTGTCTTAAGTCCTCGTGGGCAGTCTGTCTAACCTGCAAGATAGAAGAGAAATAGACCCAAATTGGTCTTATTAATTTACAATTAAATAAACAGTGGTTTAGAGTCTCCTGGTGGTTGCAGCAAAAGGGACATCTTGTAGCCATGCTTATGTTGAAACGGGACAGGTATTCTGGGAAGGGTAGGAGGTGATTTGTGATTTTCCAGAGAAAGATTTTAAGCTTAAGATGAAGTTTGGTGGTCCAAATGTGAGAAGAACTGAAAGTTACAGGATAGTGGGTACGGGTATGGTTGTAAGCACTGGAGAATGAGAAATTCTTATCCTTTTCCGGATTCCACAAAGGCATGTCTTCTGTTTCTTCAATAAGTTCATGATTGGTGTGGTCAATTTTGCATAAGAGTTTCCAGATAGGACTGTCGTAAGGTTTGCTAATCATAAAATTGCCTCTTGAGTATCTGACATGCATAAACCTGGCCCAGGTTGATTTGTTGTTTTTGTATTCCCACCACATTTTGAGATGATGCGCCTCTTGTATGTAGGTTAGAGATCTGATATCCAAACCTCCTTCCTCTCCTGGTCTACATATGTGTTCCCATTTCTTCCAATGGTACCGCTGTTTGGTGTTACTAAACCCCCAAAAAAAATTAGCCATAATTCGAACGAGAATTTGGATGACTTTAACTGGGAATTTGGTAACTGCCAAATGATGCAAGGGAATGGTAGTTAAGACATGTTTTACCATGATTAATCTGCCGCTCTGATTCAGATTTTTCTTGTGCCAGGTTTGGAGACGAGTTTCAAAGTCCTTGATGATTTTGGTGCAATGTGCTATCCTGGTAGTGCCCTGATGAAGACTGGCGCCGAGGTAAGTAATTGGCAGATTAGTGACTGCCATTTTGGAAAGATGTTGGAGCTCTCTTTTTTTAGCCAGTGGCGTTTTTTTGCTAACGATGATGTTGCATTTGTTCAAATTAACCAGTTGGCCTGTAGCACTCGAGAAGAAGTTAAGGAATTCCAGCAGGCGGGTGATAGATGTCTTTGACCCGTTTAAGAACAGAAGCAGATCGTCCGCATAACCAAGCTCAGTCACCGGGGATGGGTTACCCCCAATTAGATAGGGAGCATTTTTTTTTTTGAAATAAGTTGTGTAAACCACGGCTGAATCCCTCAATCGCAATCAGAAAAAGGTAGGGGGAGAGGGGGTCTCCCTGTTTGACCCCTCTCTGTGGTTTAAAGAAGCCACATGGCACTCCATTGATGAGAATTGAAATTCTGTTGGATCCCAGGTTAGACGTGATGAGGTGAATGAACCTCTGATCAAACCCCAAACTGGAGAGTACCCCCTCCAAGAAGGACCAAGACACTCGATCAAAAGCCTGGGCAAGATCCAACTTGATGCTAATGTTGCCACCCCTAACTTTGTGGTCTAGGTGGTGAAGAATTTCTTTCGCCAAGAGGATATGGTGATGCATGTCCTCCCCCTCCATAAATCCAATTTGAGTTTTTGAGATGATTTTCGGGAGGAGGGGTTTTAGCCTGTTGGCTAGAATTTTGGTGCAGATTTTGTTCATGAAGTTAGTCAAGCTAATGGGGCGGAAATGGGTGAATAACGTTGGGTTTTGGGTTTTAGGTATAAGAGTGATGAGTGAGGCGTTTAGGGCCTGAGGCATGCGGATGCCTAGGAAAAATTCTTGCACTCCTCTGAAAAGGTCCTCTTTGATAATTTCCCAACAGATTCTGTAAAACGAACCAGGAAAACCGTCCGGGCCTGGACAACTGTCTTGGTTCAATGACCAAACTGAGTCCTTAATTTCATCCTTGAGTGGAATAGATGTTAGGAAGGTGTTGTCCTCAGGAGTGATAGATTTCGGAAATAAGTCCAGTAGTTGTCTAGGGTCACTGCCTTTGTTTTCAGTGTACAAGGACTAGAAGTGGTCCACCGCAGCTTGTGCAATACCCGTCTGGTCCTGAATTAGGTTTCCATTCCTATCCTCAATAGCGTTGATTCTCTGCGCATACCTTTTGTTTCGCACGAAGTTGTGGTAGAATTTTGTATTCGCCTCACCCTCAGCCAACCATTTAATTTTGGCCCTTTGTTTCTAGAATAAATGTCCCTGTTTAAGTCTTAAAAGGAGTTCTGCTTGGGATTGTGACCATTCAGTACGGGTGAGGGGTGAGGGGTTGATAGTATACGCTTCCTCTGCTTTTTGGGCCCTTAATTCTGCCTCTTTAACCTCATGAAATACATCCCCAAAGGTTTCTTTGTTCCACAGTTTTAGGGACCTTTTGGTGGCCTGTAACTTATCGTAAAATTGCCTCATACCTCCTCCATTATGTATAGATTTCCATGAAGTAGAAACGGTTTCATAGAAAGTGTGGTGAGTGGTCCACATTTCTTGAAACCTAAAGGATTTCGGGCCTGTTGTGCTTTGTCTTTTACACGATAGGATTAAAGGAGTATGATCTGAGGAGGCCCTGCTTAGGTGTTTTTCAATTACACTATCGAAACCTTCAAGGAATAGTTCATTTGCTAAGAATCTGTCCAAACGACGCCATAGCCTCCCTGTAGATCGTGTACCTGTCCAAGTGAACTTGGTACCAGAAAATTGTATATCCTTCAAGTTACAATGTTCTGTGCAGTCGGTGAAATCTGCAATGTCATTAACTTTAGGAAGCGTTTTCCCGCTAAATTCATGTAGTGATGCTATGACGTTAAAGTCACCCCCAATAATCCATGGGAGAGTGATAGTTCCGTTCCAGGTTTTAATTTCTTCCCAAAGTATATTCCTTGCGACCCGTGTATGTTTCCCATAGACTGTTGAGAAACAGAAGAGAAAATTAGACCTTTTTTCTCTAATGTTGGCATGGATGATTTGATCTCCTTCCACGATTGAGTCAACTTCGAACTCATCGTCCTTCCAAAGTAACCAGATTTTGTTGTCATCTTTAGTGAACACTTTTGTGAAACCTAAAAGTGATTTATAATGATCCGCCTTGTCAGCACTTAGCATGGGTTCAATGATGGATAGCAGTGACACCTTCCATTGAAAGATGATGTGTTGTAGTCTTGCACTGGAAGAATGAAGACCACACACGTTCCAGTTCATAATGATCATAAAAAAGATTCTCGAAGCCCCTTGGCCTCTTTGTTCTTTTGGGATCTAGTCGTGATTGGTGAGGTGGGTCTGCTGTAGACTACCTTTGAGGTTTTTTTTGGAGGTAGTCTGAATAAGGGATTCCTTGAATTCCGGGTCATTAACAACCTTGTCCAGCTTTTTAGCTAGTGTTAGAGAGATAGCATTCCAAGTTGGGGGACCTTCACTAGGTTCCGGAGGGTCTCCTTCAGAGACGTGACCTTTTTCCATGGTCACGAGATTAGGAGTTCCTTCCTTGTATTGAAGGTCATCCAGGGCTAGCGGACGAAGGGAGGGAGGGATTTGTTGGGGAGAGGGTTGTGGGTCCATGTTGGTAGGATTTTGAGGCGGTAAAACAGGTGGAGGAAGATTGGGTTCATTGAGGTTTGCGAGAGACGAGGAGGGTTGCAGGTCCAGATTGGGAGGGTTTTGTGATGGTATAGCATCTGTGAGAGAATGGTTTGGAGGTTGTGGGTCCAGACTGGAAGGGTTTTGAGGTGGTATAGCCGTTGGAGGGGGATTGGGTTCAGTGAGGTCTGTGGGAGACGGGTTTTGAGGAGGGGGTTGTGGGTCCAGGTTGGGAGGGTGATCTAGAAGGGGGAGACAGGTAAGGGAATCATTTAGGTTGCTTATTGGATGGGTGTATGATTTTTTGGGGTAAAACGGTGGTAGTGGGTTTGATTGTGTGGTGGGTAAGGGAGGATGAGGTGGTGTGATTGTCGGTTTATTATTGGGGGGGTTTGTGATTGGGTTGATAGCCAGACTGTCCAGGACAACTTGCTGCTGTGTATGTGGGGTCTTGAGGTTTGGGTTTTTGGCATGAGTGATTTGTTTATTGATCGGGGGGTTAACCTCTGTAATAATGGGTTCTTTACCCTTATTACAAGTAAAGTGGCCGAGTAAAAAACATGATGAACAGTAGGGTTCAATGAATTCGTAAGTTACCTCCTGCTGGAATCCCGTATCTCGAGTTTGAATCCAGATTTTGTGTATGCGCTCGGCGGTGACATCGAGTTCTACACAAAGTCTAGCAATTGATGGTCGTGATCTGTTGGCTGTTTCCTTGTCTAGTAACAGTGGCTTCCCGATGATATTGGCTATGGATAGAAGAGCGCTGCGGTCTTGTAGATGCACCGGTAGTCCAGGGAGGGTTATCCACGTCGGTGTTATAGGCGATTCTTTACCAGGTTGGAATGATGTCGTCCATTTAGTGATTCTCAGTTTGAGACCCGATATTATCCATATCTGTCTCAGCCAGCACTTAAGGAAATCCTCTTCCCTATCGAAAGTAATGATGATGTGTCTAGGAGCAAGCGCTCCCAATGTGTATCTCCCTTTGAAATGGGCTCTGTCGAATGTGCTGCGGACTGATGCCAACTTAGGTATCCCATGGAGAAAGGTCCCGATTAATGCGAAAGTGAGTGGCTGTGTGAGACTAGCAATGTCCTCTTTGGAGAAAGAAACCGCTGGCAGGCCTCCAATAATGGTTTTTTCTTTCAAGGGTAAAGAATGGGTGGGTCGGTTGAAGACATTGGCATAGGAGGGCTGGATGACATCTGTGGTGTTTATAGTAGAGCTCCTATGGAGCTGCAGAACTTGCTTCGTCAGGACAGTAGGTTGTAGTTGCGTCTTGGTCTTCTTCAGCGCAGCAGTAGGCTCTAGAGATGGATTATCTCTACCCTTGGTCAAAGCTGCAGAGTAAGAAAGCTTCTGTTGATCTCCGATAATGCTGGTTGTTGTGCAGGTTGAGGTGTTGTTCCCGGCGGTTGTCTGGGGTATTGGCTGGGTTAGAGGAGTGGTAGGGGTAGAGAGAAGTGGGAGCATCTCTCCCTTCTCAGTCCGAATCTTAGTGTTTTCTTTATATTTTCTATGATAAAATAAAGTTTGTTCTTGGAGGAGTTTTGTGCATGAATAATTATAACACACGAAAGTTTGACCTATTTTTAAATTACAAGAAACAAATGCGTTGAATTTATATATCAGGAACGAGTTTGGTGCATTAAACTCCTTTATAATAAAAAACATGATCAAGTACAGCGTCTATGATAGCTTTGCTTGTTTACATTCGCCAAGTATTCTTCCAAACGAGATTACTTTAATTAATAAAGTTGTGTATTTTTTCTCTTAAAGTAAGGAGATGTTGGTGATCCTCCTAATCAGGAAGACTATGGTACTCTAAGAAACAAAGTTGGATTTTATGAAGGTATCAGCCCACAGTGGAATAATATTGGTTGGTGAGAGTAATTACTTTCGTAAATGATCTGAGAACTTAATTAGTTAATTACTTAAATCTTGATGAGTTAACTTTCCACACTTATTATTTCTTTATATACTATTTCTATTAAAAAAATACTTAAATAAATTTATACTTCGTATTACTGGTTTTATTCATCATTCTTATTCTTATATTACTACTAGTCTACTACTGCGTGTATCTTTATTTCAATGACCAAAAGTAGTGTTCTATAAATTACATTCAATAATAAATAAATGGAAGCATCAGAAATTATGTTATATATGAACATACTACAGTCTTCAATAATGGACATTTTTTTCGACATGTTAAATTATATTGTCATGCATCAGACCCGGTAAAACCGTAAAACCTAACTTTGAATTATGCGAATTACTGAATTACCTACTATCTCTATCACACGAGTGTGAAATTAAAGATGGTATTATACATTTATACTGTATGTCTGTATATGCGGTGGTATTTCATAAGATTTCGAACGGGTTAATGAATAGTACTACTTTAAAATAAAAAGGGATAAGGATCAAATTGGACACTATGATTATACGAGAACCTCGTGTGGCACACGTCTCAATGAAGAGGACACCGGCTTAAATGGCAGAATTTCTACATATAAAAAATACGGAATATGTGTACACGTCACACGTGCATTGAGGGTCTGTTTGCAACAGCTTCTACTTTTAAAAAAGTGCTTTTTTAAATGAAATGGGGAGAAGTGATTAAATAAAAGTTGATAGTGTTTGAGAAAAAAGTGATTTTGAAAAGTAAAAGTGGGTAGTGTTTGGTAAAACAAGTGCTTTTTGTGTAATAGAAAAAGTAAAAGCACTTTTGACGCGGAAGCCGAGAAAAATAAAAGTTGTAGTGTTTGGGAAAATAAGTGCTTTTTAAAAGCCAAACGCTGAGAAGTGCTTTTTTAAAAGCAGTTGCAAACCAACCCTGAATTACACGTACAACTGCTACGAGAATCTCATATTGCTATTACAAATTTACACGATCATAAACTACGCTACAATTTGTATTGAATTGTAATAACCAAAATCCGATTTTACAATTGTATTGAATTGCAATTAAGCATTACTTCTAATTATAATTTATAAAGATAAAGATATATAGTACTCCGGATTAAAATAGAAGTTGATCATTCAAACAGGGTATGAAAACCTTAAAATCATAGGGATAGACTACTAATTTTAATTAAGATGGTGTCGTTCATACATAGTATAATAAAATTTTAATTAATATACTCCCTAGTTTTTACTTGAACTTATTTCAATGAAAGAACAGAATAGACCAAACAAGACTTAAACATATCAGATCAGATCATACTTAAACAAATCAGACCAGATCAGACTTTGATTGTAATAAAATACACAATGACCTATAACATTAACCGAATAAGCTAAATCAAATTAGACCAGACTTAAACATACCAGACCATATAAAATCAACAAAATTTATTCCATAAGTAGAGCACACAGAATTTAGCCGGCCTTTTGGGAGATCACTTTCCTTTTTTCAGAATGCAGAAGCGTTACGGCGTCCTCCTCTCCATCTCTCCACCCTCTCAAGTTGTGTGTTCTTTTCTCCAAATTCTAAAAGCTAATGAAGAAAACAGAAAAGCAAAAAAGAAAGACTAAAGAAACAACGACTCTAACTGTAATACACTAATACAGTATATCAAAGAAAAGTCAATGGGTGCATAATTGTAATTATATAAAACAAAACAAAAAGGTAACATTAATATATATCTGGCATATTATCTAACATTAATATATACGAAGTACATATTAGTCGTGAATATGCATACTTAGTTTTACGTTCATTTTCTTGCTCTGCTTAGTTTCTTCCCCACGTACATTTCCATTATTGTTCTCTGAATATGTACGGGTCATTAACCGTGTTGGTAGTTCTACTTCTCCTATCAGGTTCCGTTTTTGGGGAAGATCCATACAGATACTATAAATGGAACGTAACTTATGGGGACATTTCCCCTCTTGGAGTTCTGCAAAAGGTATTTTCTATGGTAGTGTTAGTAATAGATTGATCATTGATCGACCTCACATGTTTAATTATCTTTAATTTTTGTTTCGTTTTTTGGAAAATGCGGCAGGGGATATTGATAAATGGTACATTCCCGGGGCCAACAATTGATTGTGTCACTAATGACAACTTGATAATCAATGTTTTCAACTCTTTGGATGAACCTTTTCTCCTCACATGGTGAGTCCTAATCTACTTACATGGTAATGAACCATGAAGAATGGTTCAGAAACGCTTCACACACTTGCTAGACTATCTGATCAAATGGTTGAGAAAAATACTTCATTTTGTATTAAAATGAAAATTGCATTTCTAGTTTCCTGTTTCCCCATGCTTAGCACATTTGTAATGAGAATAATACTCCCTCCTTCTCACTAAAGACGTTTTCTTTTAGATTGTTTTGACTCCTTAGCCAGATCAGACCAGACCAGGTCAAAGTTAAACAGACTAGACTAGACCAGACTTCCATAGTGATAAAATACACAGAGATCATACGTTTACCAAACCAGACTAGACTAGACTAGACCAACAAATTCCTGTACAAAAGAAAACATCCTAAGATTGTCGACCTATACCAAATTTGGTCTCATCTTTCCTTTTCGATCCGTCCCACTAAGATTGTCTCATATCGAATTCGATAAAATTATTGTGGTTCTAAATCATTTTGACTTTCACTACTACATTTAAAGGCTTTTTGTAACACTCAAATTTGTTACTTTTGGTCCAAAAGTGTGTTACATTCTATTAAATGTAACAGTTTCTTGGGGTTACATTCGCTGGCGTTGCCTTTTCTCTATTGTAACGGTATGTAACGATTTTTAGAGTCAATTGTAACGCTTATCTAAACTAACCAGAAGTGTTACCACAACCATTATCACAAAGGTAACAATTTTTTACTTGGGCAAATGTAACACTTTATACAAAAATGTAACAAATGTTAGAATTATCATGCTATATTGTCGTATAACTTTAATAATGTGCACACAATTTAAGAATACTAATAAAAAAATACATATCATTAATAAATATCTCGTTTTATACATTTTTAGTACATAAGTACATTGCACAAATCAATCTATCAAGTCTAACATTTCATATTAACTACAAAGATACATATATCATAGAAAATTCTAAATCCTAAGTCCTAACAAACTGCTGATCATTAGAGGCATCCATGTAAAGCAAGATCATCCATGATCAGGTGTTATTCTTCCCTCTTCATATGAATGGTTTCCTAATCTGTAAAACAAATATTTCAAAATATTAGCAACCATAGCAAATAATTATTTGGATTGAAAAGCTTTTTATGACACTTTTACAAACACATCATATACAAAACCAACATTAACAATTTACAAACATATTTTAGGAAAATCAATAAGAGATCCCATTGAAGTGTAGCAACCCTAAGGAATTGCCTCAGATTGAAAACAAGAAATCTGATTCATGGTGGAACACAAACAAACACCGTTAGTAACATTATTAATACTCCGTATTAACTTCTTCAGAGGATTTGCACCCTTACCTGGAGAATATTTGTTGCTGAGCAGGAGTATCCCATAAAGCACTTATAAGACGAATAGAAAAATCCTCCATGAGTCCATTCTCGGCTCTTGGGACATACTCCGTATATTAGGATACCATATTTCTTCACGTGCCCGGTGAATAAGCTCTGTAAGAGCAATACTCTTTCCACAGATAACCAGGCCATCTAATACAATATGTTTTTTAGGTTTGGAACCTGTAAGAATACCAGATCTGTCTTTTCTAACAATGAATCATGAATTTCAGTGAAAAAATACAAATATGCCCTGAACTGTTAACTACATCCCTACCTGAGAGGAAAATGTAGAAACAACTTCATGAAAGAGTAAAACCTACAAAAAAGATCATGACAATGAATGTGATGTTAAGTACATAAGTATAATGTCTCTTGAGGACAGAAGGAAGATCAATGGTACTATTTCTGCACCTGCATTTTCATGTCATTTTCTGCAACCCAAATGCAATCAGAGAGTCTTAGGTGATGTAGTTTGAAAGCTTCTGAAACCCCTTTTGGGGAAAGTCAAGGTTAGGTATGTTTTTTTAATTTAAAGAAAAATATACGTAGTATAAATAAAAACATAAGACTATAAGAGAATAAGAAACTATGTCTATATTGTTAACATACTAAAATGACATATGGACATAATGAGACTTGAAAGTAGTTAGTTAAAAAGAAAATAATTAGGTAAACCGTAACTATTTTTAAATTATAGTACAAATGAAAATAGTTAACTCTATTTGGAAAGTATCACTTCAAAAGACTTGGTTAAAAGATTTAAAAGTTAGAACTAATTTTCCTTGTTTTAAAAGTTAGACTTGATAACAAATGAGCTAGAACACTAGTTTTCTTGTTTGAAAAAAAAAACATATTAAGGCACTACAATACTACACTCTATGTTCAAAACGATGTGCCTGCAACTTCAATTTTTAAACCATCAAACAACAAGTAGTTCATAGTTTGAGCATTGCAAAACACTGTATTATTTGGGCAACAGCTCATACAACACTCCAACTCAGGACATGAAGCACACACAAGAAGTCTATGACTACTTGTATATATTTCAGCAAACGTCACCAACATTATTGAAAATATACTTAATCAGCTTCACCGACATCAAACTAGATAGAAAGAAGAGGAAACAAAATATACATTTAATATTTTTATTGAGACATTTTCACATACAGTTGATACGCATTAGAAAACTAGAAACTTAGAAATCACATTCTTCAAGCTTCATCATAAAATTAGTGCCACTATACAAATCCCATAGAAAATATACATGAATCGAATAGGAATAGGAAAAATAAATAGATATCGTGAAGAAATTACCTGTTGGAAAAAGAGACTTAGGCGAAGGAGATTGAACGCCAAAATTGTGAAAAACGCTGGAGCTATGAAAACCGCCAGATCTGCGTCGTATAGAAGCTTTATATGGGAAAGGAGATGGAACACTGAAAGCACCGGAGGTGTGAGAATCGCAGGAGCTATGAAAACCGCCGGAGATGGGTCGTCGAGAAGCTTGTTCAGGCGAAGGAGTGGAACGACGAACGCGAGGAAACCCCAGAGACCTGAAAACGAAGGAGATGCTTCTTGTGTCGCTGTAGAAGAGCTCTCTCGCGTCGTAGCTTAGATCTGGAATTGCTTCGATTCAGGGTCGTTTCAAAACCCTTTTTGTTCAGCTGCTAGGGCTATTTATCTTTCTTTGATTTGCAAATTTTCAGTAACCAACCATTTTGTATTTTTGTATGGGGGCGTTTTATTTTAATTTGATGAAAAGTTGGCAGAAACTTTAACTTTGGGGAATCGATTGCCGAGTTTATGTCTCATGATACGTAAGTGTTGCATTAGATTTTTTCAAATGTAACACTTGGTTAAACTACGGTAACGATATATTTAAATTGATAAAAGTGTTACATTAGGGTCATACATAGTAAAACAACTGTAACAACATACCTAAAACTGTTACAATACACCTGCTTTTTGTAACACTTTAAGAAATTGTTGCAAATTTATCGTTACATTAGACTCTAAAATGTAGTAGTGTTTATCAATTCAATATCACCACACAGACTCACTTTTCTTAATAACCACATCACTCATTTACCATCACGCATGCTCCAATGTTAGTGGGATGGTTTAATTAGTATAAAGAAAGAGGATATTACCGTTAATTAGTTGTAAAAATGGGTAGTGATTGTTGGGATCGACTTGGGCATGCAGGAATGGTTTGCAACAAAGAAAGAACTCATGGCAGGATGGGGTCGCTGGCACAAACTGCCCTATCCCTCCCGGAATGAATTTCACATATACCATGCAAGCTAAGGATCAGATCGGAAGCTACTTCTATTTCCCATCCCTTGATATGCACAGGGCCGCCGGAGGGTATGGGTCCATCAAGATAGCTAGCCGTCCACAGATTCCGGTCCCCTTCGCCCCACCGGCCGACGATTACAGCTTACTCGTGGGCGATTGGTTCAATTTAAACCACACTGTGAGTTTAGATCACAAGTAAATTGACCTGTCTTAAGTCATTTTTATTATATGTACTGTCTCGGTATTGCATTAGTTGCAACAATGCAAATTACACACTATTCATGTACTCTACTTTGACTACATTTTATTTATTAATGTATTTGAATTGATTTGTTTTTAAAATATTGTTAAATTCGTCTCATCAAAAAGTTTCATAATCCGATTTTTAATTATTTTTTACTAATACATAATTAAATATAATAACGATCAAAGTTGTGCGTTGGCAAACATGAAAAAGTGAATGTTGCAACTAAAAAAGAACGGAGGAATTATATATCAACTCTAATTATTTCATTTTTTGACCCACGCACAGTTATTAGTTATACTCTAGGTCTAGATGAGAAAACTGATAAATGACTATTCTGATAAAAAAAAAAGTTTAGTATTGAAGTATTCTTTTACTTTAACTTTAAAATGAAGAAAATCCACACCACAACTACTTTTAATGTTTACCCAGTGGCACCAGTCAAAATTGCGGCAAAAAATGATACTCATTTCTATTGGAATTTCACACATGCTACTCTGTAATTCCTCTCCGTGTAACTTTTATTTTCTGACAAATCTCGCCTCTAATTTCATGTACACCGATGAGGTGTAGGGGTGCAAATGAGCCGAGCTCGAATATGGGTATGTTTGAATTTGATAAATATTCACGAGCTCGAGTTCGAGCTAGGACGAGGTAAATAATTCGGGTTCGAACTCGAGCCGAGCTCAACTCGAGCTCGGTTCGAGCTCGGATCAAATTTTGCTAATTAATTTTTATATGTTTGAGCTCAAATAAGTTGCTCGAACTTGTGCTCGAATTTGAAGTAAAAATAAAATTTATACGATCCAAATTATTAATATCACATTTAGACATACCGAAAAATTAATAAGATATTGTTTGTACTTGATCGTTCTCCTTCTTTAGTTTCTTTCTACTTCATTGTATTTATTATTCTGCTATTAATAAATATTACAGATTATAATAATTACAGATTATGGTTCTAATAATCTATAATAATTATTATAGAAGAGCCCTATACGAAGTATTAGAATACATAATCCAAATATTATATATGAATATGTACACACACAAAGGCTCGTGAACCCGCTCGCAAGTCACGAGCCTAATAAAATGAATAGGCTTCAATTCAAATAGGTTTGAATTAAGCCAAAATAAATAGCCACGAGCCACAAACCACAAGCCGACGAACTCGAGTTGAACTTGTATATGACGAACTCGAGTTGAATTTTTCCCGAGCGATTCACGAGCAGCTCGCGAATGGTTTGCCTCATTTTACACCCCTAATGATGTGCATAAACAATTATTGGGTTGCAAGCCTGCATATGTGGAATCCAGGCATAGATACAAGATGTTTTTCTTACAATTTTTAGTGGTACGCTGGATAAATATTTGTTCTAATTTGCATCAAAGAGTCAAAGTACCAAAACTCAACAATAGCAAATTTAGGGTCGTCTCAAGTTTCCTATGATTTGCAGGAGCTAAAAGCAAGGTTGGACAGTGCGAAAAAGGTTGGGGATATCCCGTCCCCAGATGGAATGTTAATCAACGGTCATGGATCAAACAATTTAAGCTTCACAGTTGAGGCGGGGAAGACATACAGGTTTAGGATATGTAATGTTGGATCAGCAACTTCCATCAGTTTCAGAATCCAGAGTCATGATCTATTACTAGTTGAAGCTGAGGGAACACACACAATGCAGAATAGCTATGAGTTCCTGCATATCCATGTAGGCCAATCATACTCTGTATTGGTCACAGCAAATCAAACTGCAGCGGACTACCTTATTCTCATCTCTACCCTATTCACGCCTAACGTCCTTAATGCAACATCCACTCTTCATTACAACAACAACATGGCTAAACCCGCCCCGGCTCCTCCCCTTGCTCTACTTAATGACTCCATCAATCCGTCTCTCAATCAAGCTCGAACCATCAAGTAATTAACCTGCCTCAAATCTAAAACTTATCTTTTCATCCCATTTGTCTCATTGCATATTCGATCATATTTAGTGCATGTTTGGTAAACGTAAGAATGTTTTCTTTTGGACTGAAATTTGCTAGTCTGATTCGAACTAGTCTGATCTGGTGCTGTCTGGTCTGATAAATATTTGGCCTCTGTGTACATCTAGTTTTTTATTATTTTAACAACATCTTTTTACTTGTAGTATTTTGTCACACCACCTTCAGAGTCTTTTTCAAATAAAAGATCTTATTTTGAGAAAATACACTAAGTAGCGTCTGAAGAAAAGTTTACATCTTTTAACATTAATTAATCGCGATAATTTGTTATACCAAACAGAACTAAATCAAAATGTCAGTTTTTTTAATATCAAAAACCTGAGAAAAAAGAACGGCCTTTTTACTTGCGTGCTTGGTAGCCATAATTCTCTAACTTCTAGTTTTGTACTACGTATTACTTAAAGAGTCTCTAAAAGCTTCTGGTTTATGCTTGGCACCAAGATTTTTTAAAAGTTTTTTTCTTCAAAACAAAAGATCATTTTTAAGAAGTTACATTGAGTAGCATCTGAAGAAAGTCTGTGACTTTTAACATTAATTCGTCAGAACAACTTGATGCATATCAAACATAAATAAATCAAACACCTCCTAAAGTCTTTTCCAATTGTAAAAACCAACAATTATTAAAAAAACTCATAAAAATAATTTTAGCGCTAATTGTATCAAATATACTCTTAACTATCCAAAGTCAACTTATTAGTATATGTTCAGTACCTTAATTAATGGTAGTGGGGCATTAAATAATCATTGGACGGCTATTTCTTATATACATAGCGAGTTAAATTCAATTCATTATGCTACTATCATACTCGTAGTTTTTTGAGGTGTATCCGTTATTGGTCATGAAATTTTTAGTTACTTGCAATTGGTCCAACAATTAAGAATTTTTAATTTCCTACCAAAAGTACATTTTCAGATTTAAATTACCAGAAAAGTTACTACTTGAAATTGTAGTTTCTGATGGAAGTCCCTGATTTGAATAAATTTAGAGGATGAAACCTGCAAATAATTGTTGTTGTTAATGGATTGATTTGCAGGCAAAACTTGACAGCGAGTGGGCCGAGGCCCAATCCGCAAGGCTCTTATCATTATGGACGGGTGAACGTCTCGCGTACAATTATATTGAAAAACTCAGCTCCGATCATCAAGGGACGTCAACGATATGCTGTGAACAGCGTTTCGTTCATTCCAGCAGATACACCGCTTAAACTTGCAGACTACTTCCAAATCGCCGGAGTTTTCACCGCCGGCAGCATCATTGACAACGCCACCGGAGAGACTCCTCTACTTAACATTTCTGTCGTGGCGGCGAGTTTTAGGTCATTCGTTGAGGTTGTCTTTGTGAATGAGGAAGACACCATACAGTCGTGGCACTTGGATGGCCAAATCTACTTTGTTGTCGGGTATAGTATCACTTTCCACTAATTTATTTCATGAATAGATTTCAGTCTTATATACAGCAACCCTCTAATCCATGTGTGTTTGGCCCACCCTGAATATAATTAAATACCTTATGCATGTTGAAGTATTTATCCCACACCAGAAAGCTTCAAAACAATAAAATACTATGTAAGACTTTGAATTACTCCTCCTATACCTTTTAGGATGGAACCCCGGGTCTTAAAATGGTATCAGAGCCAAGTCCGGTTGTGGTTTGAAAACTTGTTTAGCACCCATGATTAAGGGTAGCTTGTTAAGGTCTGTTTGGCCCATTTATACACCCCGATATTGTTCAGCCCGAACCGGGCTGAGGGGGCGTGTTGAAGTATTTATCCCACACCGGAAAGCTTCAAAACAATAAAACACTATATAAGACTTTGGGTTACTCCTCCTATCAGGTTGACCTTTTAGGATGGAACTCCAGGTCTTAACACCTTAAAAATTAAGGGAGTTCTATAGTGCACCCTTTAATTTGATTGTAC
Organism: Cuscuta epithymum; assembly: GCA_945859915.1. Lineage (NCBI taxonomy): Eukaryota > Viridiplantae > Streptophyta > Magnoliopsida > Solanales > Convolvulaceae > Cuscuta > Cuscuta epithymum. The sequence goes on from CAMAPF010000006.1 coordinate 40,240, forward strand.
CATAGGGAACCAATAATATTATACCACATGGAAAATAATTAAAATATATAGTGATATAATGTTCATGTGGGATTGTTTTATTTGTCTACATAAGAAAGTGTACCATACATGCAAAATTTAGAGGTGCACCATAGAGTTTGTTTTATACTACCTCCGTTGAGTTTGCAATGTTTGACAGGTCATAAGTGACCCTTGTTAATACGCAATAAAAATATTTTTATTAAATAAAATTTACATATTCAGAAATTACATTAAAATTCTTGTAAGGTCACAAAAAACTCAAATTTGGTGAAAGATGGATATATAAAGTAAGAGATTAAGAACAATATACATTAATTTTAAACTTTTATTTTATTTTATTAATTAAATGTATTTTAGATACGAAGTATAATATTTCCATAATTTAGCACAATTAGCAAATTTTGCCAGTTCAGTCAAAATTTCACAATTTCAGTAGTTTTAACCGATCCTGTCAATTGCAATGTTACCTAACAAGGCCTCAATACGTACTATTTGACTTGACTTCAATGGATGCCACTTATGAGAAAGTGAGCTTTCAATTCATGGGTGTTTTTTTAGTGGTCGGCGAATCATATGCAATTTAGTTCGAGTTTGATAGTATGTCTTCCAAATTGAATTAAATCTAACTAAAAGAATTCGAAACTGTGAAAAATCGAATATATAAGGTCGAGCCGAACTCAAATAGTTAATAAATTTTTAATATATTTTTAAAAATAAAAAATCAAAACCAAAACGAATCGAATAAGTATGAACCGAACTAAAATATAGTATGGTTTTTGTTTGGTGATCGTGCTTCCAATCCGTTTCAAACAGAATCAAACCAATATTAAAACTGATAAAAACTGTTTTGAACCCGCTATGCCCACCCCTAGTATTTATATACTTCGTATATAGATTTGTTACTCAATGAGTTTTATTTTACAAGAGAAATGTTTCTTTTTAGACTACAAAAAATATGTTTTTTTTTAAAATTGAAAAAACTAAGTTGTTACTTTTCTATTTTATTCTTTTATCTACATTTTTATCCACTTAAATTTTGTAAACTCAGGCTACTTTTTCTTATCCATTGAATCTATAAGGGATTTTTTAAAATAAAAAACTACATGCGGACATGCCACTATTAATATAATATACAAACTTCCGAACTTGGTATATTTGAATAGGATGGATACGGCCGGAGAGTGGAAAAACGCAAGCAGATTAACTTACAACTTGGTAGATGGAATTTCTCGTAGCACAGTTCAGGTTTATCCAAAAGGGTGGACTGCCATTTACATGCCATTGGACAATATGGGAATGTGGAATGTAAGGTCTGCGAACTGGGGGCGACAATACTTGGGTCAACAGTTCTATCTCCAGGTGGGGCCCTCCACGGGTTCTCTGAGGGATGAATATAGCATTCCACGTCACGCCCTTCTCTGTGGTAAAGCGGCCAATGAAACCATATCTTAGCTTATTAAACTCAAGTGTCAAATATATGTTGACCCATTGTACTCTTTGGAAATGCTTGTAACTTTCATAAAAGATACTCTCAAATCACAATTACTCGATCACAGATGTTTGGACTTAATTTGGAGTGTTAAGTGTTTTTAATTTCTGCAGTTAATTATATGTACTTCTGAGTTCAGATTTAATCTCTCTGCATGTGTAATACTAGGGGCGGATCCAGGAATGAAGAGTGAGGTGAGCTAAGTAGTAAAAAAAATGTTATAGCGCACAAAAGGTTTAGTCTCGGGTTGTCATCAAACGAGGTTTTTTCGAATTGCTCGAGTTCAAGCAAGATTTCGAATTTATTTTGACGACCCGAGCTTAACGTGCCTTGAGCTGAACACAAACTAGATTTTGAGTTCAAATAGTTATTCAAGTTGAGTTTGAGCATAGTGGTATTCGGTTCGATCTGGACTCGACCCGTTGATAACTCATAAATTATAGGAATAAATTTTATTTATCTTGAAATTTAAACATTTTTTGTGCAACTTTATGAATCTATTTAAACACTAAAAATGATAATTAATAAATCTATTTTATTCAAGCCAAATTTGAGCATAAATGAATGAACACTATTCTACTAAAAAATTCAATTAATAATCAAACAGAATTATAAAACTAAAAAACTAATACACAACATAATAGATTAAAAGAGTATTTAGTATATGTGGACGACTGGACAACTAGACTCTGCTAGAGGTGGCTAGTTGGACTCGAATAGACTAGAGAGTAGGGGACTAGGGGCGGAGCTAGGACATTGGGCCTGAGTGGGCGGTATAAAGATTTTTTTTGAATTTGTTTACACGGAATTTTTTGACTGAAAATATAGACATTTTTAAATTTTAGGGTGGGGCAGGGCCGGCCCTCCCCTATCTACGTCCCTGCTAGAGAGGTAGAGAAGCAACGAGCTATAGGCTGGAGTGCATGACTCCAGAGGGACACCGATGGCCGACGTAGGGCCCGAGACGGCAGGTGGCAATGCGGTTGGGCACTTGTGCTCGTGACTTCGTGTCTTCGTCGCTTGACTGAGTTGAGTGCTTCCGACTTCAGCTTCGTGCTTCTTATAGTCGCTTTATAACAAAAGTATATATACTTCTAGAGCTCTAAAGATCATGAATAGTAGTTCTAACTATGCTCGTTTTAAAAAATGAACCAGATAACCAAAAGGCATAATAACATAAATAATATATGACCAAATAAGGATAGTGTATAAAAAGTGACTTAGTTATTTCAATGATTATAATTATGTTTAAATTCTACAATTAGAATGCTTATAAAAGTTACTCATAGTGCCTTGGGTAAAACAAATATCTTAACTTAATCTTAATAATATTTTAAGAAAAACTCATGATAATAATAGAAGTAATAATTTTTTTGCATGCTCTAATCTTAAACCGAGAACACTTAATTTACATAACTTAATCTTAATAATAATTTAGGAAAAACTCATGATAATAATAGAAGTAATAATTTTTTTGCATGCTCTAATCTTAAACCGAGAACACTTAATTTACATGCTCCCAAGTCCCAACCTAGCTATATACTCCGTCCCAACCTTTTGTACATGGCTGCTGGCTAGCTCCCAAGTCCCAACCTAGCTAGACACTCCGTATAAATGTATAATACTATGTATGTAAAGATTTCCTATTCTCAAATATTCCCACACCGGCTGCATATGATAGTTTAGAATTCTGATTGCCCTATAAGTAATTCGCTCCTTGCTGGTATTGGTGTAGGCAAAGACTAGTAGAGTCGGATCTGGCCCATGGCCAGGGTGGGCCTAGGCCCATGCTCAAAAAATATAATTATTAGTATATATATATACTATGTATATATTAATATATAGTGTTTTAGTAGTCGTCATGATATAAAAAAGCCAATGTCAATTTTTGAACATTAGTCAAGTTGGTCCAATGGAAGCATATTAATTATGCAATAAAAGGGGTCAGGTTCGAGTCCCCTGGGCACCATATTTATAAATTTTCAATGCAACATGAGTAAATTTTTTGATACACTTCCAAATTGTTGGGCTTTTGGTAACTGGTACGCAAAATTAGTTCAAATCATTTGGCTTTTGAATATTAGCTTGAAAAATTATTTAATTCGATTCATTAGAATTTCAAATATTAGTCTAAAAAAATTAATTAGTTCACATCATTGGACAATTGAATATTGATTTGAAAAATTAAAAAGTTCAATTCATTCTGCTTGGTAGGTGAAATTTAATTAGTTTACTTTTTTTTACATAGAGCATAGACTATGGAGTCAAAAGAAAATTGAATTTCCAGAAATCAATTTGAAAATTGGTATTGAACATGTCATTAACTGACGCGAGCCAATTTCGGTTAGATATCTCTGGCTCTTTTAAGATAATTAAATTTTCGGTTTTGTATAACTATTATTTTTTCTTTGACACTTCTGCAAAATTATATAACTAAATCTTGTAATTTGAACATTTTTGCAAAATAAATTATGTATCGCTAATTAAAATTTGGCCCCACCTCAACACAAATGCTAGATCCGTCATTGGTAGAGTAGCCATATGTCCGAAGTTCACTGTGACTATTGTTTGTCAAATTGTCATTGCTACGAGCTTTTAAATGTTTGGTCTGCCTTTTAAAGCTTCACAGACCACTTTCTAGTCATCTAGTGGGCTTGGGGTGGGCTTAACAATCATTAGCTGTGGGCTGAAAAGTAAATCCATTACTATACTAATAAAAAATAATTACGTTGTGCTGGGCTGAAAATTAAACATTACAGTAATACCAAGTACTTCACAATTCACATAATACCTCTCTTAAATAAATGCAACATGTCGAATATTACACTAGTTACACTATTCACATGTTCTACTTTATTTATTAATATATTGTAAATTTTCATAATCTAATTTTTTTAATTTTTTTTACTAATACAGAATTATATATATTAATGGTCAAAGTTGTGTCTCAACAAATGTGAAATGTTGACTGTTGCAATTATTTAAGAACAGAGGAAGTATTTATTATAAATAATAATGCACGCTATACTAATGGTGAATGTGCAGTGTGCTGGCTATGGTATATATAGGTAATATAGCTAGTTTATTTTAATTTCAAAATAAAAAACAACATTGCTTCAGTTCTCGTGCAAAATATCGTGTTATATTGCTATTATTTATACCTATCGAAGTTTCATGTTGTTTAGAGATAAATAAAGTTATTTCTAAAATCTAAAAAAATTATAAGCACCAATGATGGTTATGACATTTTAGGAATAATAAAAATGTTGATGTAACACTAAAGCAAGTTACACTTGTACAATTTGTTTTAATCTATGTACCATTCATCATTAACTCTATAACATCTCCTTAGCTCTGTTAAATTCCAACGTCAGTTTCTAACATTCCAACGGCAGTTTCTATTCATTCGCTTGCTTTAGTTTGCATTCAATGTTTTTTTTTTTAATTTTGCATTTTTAATTTTTCTTGAAAGGCCTAAGTTGTAGATGATAAAAAAACAATTTCATGTAAATCTTACGTAGTTACGTTTACTCTTTGGAATGAAGCCATCTGACACAGTTGTACGTTATTCTTTTCATACTCGGTATTAATATTTTTTTGTTTATTGCTTACCGTACAATTATTTCATGGGATAATGGACAAGAATAATCCCAATTACGAGTGATCTATTTGAAATAATCCAAAGTATCAAATATCTTAAAATAATTCCGACTATTGAAAATTTTCTCAAAACACTCGGGTGACTTATAATTATCTGTAAATAACTTATACTCCATAATATTTATGAGTAAGTGGAGTATTTTGAGAAGATTTTTCAATAGTTAGGATTATTTTGATATAATTGATACTTTGGATTATTTCAAACAGATCACTGTTAGTTGGGATTATTTTTGTCCATTTTTCCTTATTTCATTTAGATCAGATCAGAAAATTTTGGATTATATCTGATTAGATCAAAAAATTTGTTTTCACATCACAAAGATCAAGACCGTATGAGATCAGAAAAGGTACATACCGAATTGCAAAATTTCATACATGATTTATTATTGTTACTATACTAATTATTGTTATTATAATCAATATTTTTTTTATTATCAATATTAAGAAAAGTGAGTTAATGTTCTTCATATTCAATTTATATATAGAGTAAGAATAAAGTACTACATATAATAAAATAGAACCATACAAACTTTATCAAATTTAGTATGCGATAATGTTAGTGGGACAGAGTGAGAAGGAAATATAGAACAATCTTAGCAGAAACAGAGGGAGTACTTGGGGTCGAGTTGGAGGTGGCGGTAGTGGTGATCTAACATCTCATGTTCATAGTAATTCTATTTTTATACACATAGACGTATAACAATATACGAAGTGCGAGATAAGAATCGTGTCTCCATATGTCCGTATTGACATTTCCATTTCACATTTGTGCCTCAGCAATAGAGGTAACACAGAGAAAAGTATACATCAGTTCAAATTAACCATTTTGTGCCATTCAATTTGTTAGACTAAGGATGTTTTTAATTGAGCCTAAATCAATTCAAATTAACCGCTTATTGTGTCATTCAATTTGCTAGAGAAGATTATTATTAATTTTTTATCAAGAAGAAGATTGTTATTAAGAGCCTCTTTGGATGAATGAGGTGAAGTTGGTATTCATATATATTGCAAAAGCTCGTCCCCCTCCGGAACCACCTTCATACCAGGAAGAGCTTTGTGGAAAGATTTTATTTTCAGTATTACTTTCTCTTTAGTAGCAATTGTTTCTGTTTTAGTCCGAGTGAATTTGGTTTGAATGTTTGGATTTTTGGATTTCTTTTGATAGGCAGAGTTTCGGTTCTTGTCGTTTTAGGCCTAAATTTGCCTGTTTCAGGTTTAGCGAGTCATGTTGCTTTGCATGAGGTGACTGACTCTAAGTTTACTCATAGGGTTCACAATTGGATTTGTAAACTCTGTCTGAAGATTGTCTTGTATGTTTCTCGATTTTAATATAACGGCCGCTGTTTTATGATAAAAAAACTTATCTGCCTTATGAATAAACTTTTCACTCAACACGTAACTTTTTGTTTGACGTGTCGAATTGTATAATAATCGAAATAAGTAAGGTTATAGTTACCTTTCTGGCAGAATTGGCTTAAGTTATTATAAATGATCATTGTAGCTATATATTTTCACATAATTTTTTCTTTGTTTTATTAATAACATACATACTCCCTCCGTCCCGCTAAGATGGTCTCATTTTACCTTTTCGGTCCGTCCCACTAAGACCGACTCATACCAAATTTAGTAAAATTGGTGTGGCTCTAAATCATTCTTACTTTATTCTTACTTTATCAATTCAAAATCAACCACATAAATCAATTTTTATTGGTTTGCGTGCAACTTCCTCTTGTCCCATTGTTATTGGGACGGAGGTAGTAGTAAATTTTAACTATTTTTTTCATAATTTAAAAGAATCAATCAATCTACCCACTTCAGCCGATTAAACCAATTTCAGTGTTATCTAATGAGAATTTCATGTACATTATACATTTACGTTTGTTCTATAACTATAGTCTATATAGTGTACTGACACTTTAACATGAACAAATAAATATTTAACAAGTAATACATTCAAAGCTCACTTCTTATCCTACTATAGATGTTATGTAATCAAATGTCTAAGTTAAATAAATAAACATTGGGCATTATCCCAATCGCGCAATGCGCGAAATAAAAAACTAGTATTTTATTAGGATAGCGAATAGTTCGTTGCGGTACGTTTTTCCATTCATGGAGTTGAATTTAGAGAAAATACAATAAGGGTATACTCTCTATTACTACGTATATTGTTGAGAGAAAACTGTTAATTTGATCCTCGTACGATCACGAAAAAGTCAATTAGGTCCTCATACTTTTTAAACAATCAATCAAATCCCCGAACTTTGTAAAAATGTTCAATTGAGTTCGTTTACAAGTTATTTGCCACATCAGCAGGTCACCCGCTAACGTGACACACATGTGGCAGCCATGTCATCAGTGACTTTGATGACATGGTGCACATGGGAAGTACAATCAGCCATTTGTTGATGACGTGACACACACATGGACTGCCACGCGTGCGCCACATCTGCAGGTGGTCGGCTGACATGGCAAGTGACCATCAAATGGATTCTATAATGCTCTGTTTGGATAAAGTGAACATAAATAAACCTAGTGCAATAAAGCAAACCTATTTTTTTATTATATAAAAACTAGGTTAACCTAAGGGAACCTAGGTTCATGCGTAAAATAGTGTTTGGAAATAAATAAGGTGAACCTAGGTTATATAATAAATGTTGTTTGGGTGAATGTACTCTAGCTTAGTTTATGTTGAACGAGAACTTAACCTCCAAAACCCCCCACTTCGGAGGTTCTTCAATTTGAGGTGTTTCCCGGTTCTCGGGAGTTATGTGAGGTGAAGTCATAACCTAGACTCTTGTTACAAAAACACAAACAAATGAGGTTAACTAAAAATTGAACCTGCAATAACCTAGGTTAACTCCCAAATAAACAGGTCATAAACGTTTTTACAAAGTTCGGGGATTTGATTGATTTTTTTAAAAGCACGAGAACCTAATTGACTTTTTATAGAACGACTTCTAGATTGACAGTTTTCCCTTGTTGAAAAGGTTTAAAAGGTAAGAAGTAGATGGAAATTTAAGCATAAAAGAGAATAATGAACTCACAAGCAAGAAATAGTAGAATAAAAAATTAATGTCAATGAACGAAGTATTCATTCAACGGAAATAGAGTATTATAATGTCATAATTATCTTTTCCTTTCAATTCATTCCAAAGTATCTTTACATTTTCTTTTGGAGAATTAATAATTTCATGGTTGATGTAATTTAATTTTTAGTAATTATCCTGTATAGGATTAAAACTAAACTTAAATGCACAAATAGGATTAAGAATGTTTTATTCTCAAACAGGACTAATTTAATTTAATAAAAGAATAACTTCATTAGAACTTACTTTCCAAAATAGAAGTGAATGAGTCTTATTTTTGAGAATAAATCATTGATAATCTTATTTATGAACTTTACCATTGTTTTAGTCCCATATATCAAATTTTTTTCTTTATTTTTAAATTTTTATGAACATATATACATCAAACATATAGTTTCAAAATGTAAGAGATGAACTTTTGGCACATTTAGAACTCATAGATTTTCAATATGATACTCCTTATTCTTTTCATTTTACCCAAGAGTATGTCCTTTTATTTGAACAAATAAATGTGTATGAGACAGAGACTGAATATGAGAACTTTTATAATGGGAAAATGACGACCATCCTGATTTGGAAGAGTATTATTACCATTCAAACTTTGAATGCCCCAACATTTTTATTGCATATTTTTAACAATTTGTAACTTTTTTGTATGATGTATTTAAAATACAAAGTATGAATAATTAATAGCATGTTTTTACTTGAATTGTATTCAGTCTCATAACAGATTAGATCATATCCAATTTAAACATATCATAATGGATCATATTAGACATAAACAGATCAGTCTTCGACAATTATAACATACACATATACATCTAACATCAGATCAAATCAAATCAGATCAGACGTAAATAGACAAGATTAGAGCGGAGCATACCATAAAATTTCAATTTAATTAAAAAGATCCTTATTTTTTCGAAAGGAAAAATCGCTTGTATTAATATCATAAGGATTGTGATTGTTACAACAAACTCAAATAGACCAACACCCACAATAACTATTAGCAACAAACTAGCACTATCAACCATACGACTAAACTTAAAAATGATCACCCCTGAAAGAGCAATACGAATCGCTAACTGCCAAGCGGGTGTGACCCAACAATCATTGGTCATATAGATCCTTCTAACGACATAATATCTAGGAGAATTGTCGATCATTATTGCAGACATAAAACTAAAGACATTAACAAAAAACAGAGCAACGTAAATAAACATAACGCGAAAGTGTTTTTTTTACTCCAGGGGGGTCGGGGGTGGGGTGGGGTGGGTGGGCAGCCTGGAGTAATCAGGGCTGAAACTCACTCCATTGAGTTTCCAACCCTTGTGTGCCTAGCGGGATTCGAACTTGAGACCTCCCACTAGGCACGGTAACCTCACAACCAGCTGGGCTGGAATGCTTAGTTAACATAACGCGAAAGTAAGACCATCAAAAATAAAATAACTGAAACTCCAAGCTCCTCCAATTCCTTTCAGTTTACTTAAAGTATCATCTTCCAAACCCTAGCACCTTATTCGCTCCGGGTGATGGTTCAGGAGGGGGACGGACCGCCGATCTGTCTTATCCCTTGGTTAGGACTTGATCAAGAAATCGTCTCACTCGAGCACCCCCAATCGCCTCCACCCTTAAGTGAAATCCAACCAAACAGGACCCAATCTTTTTGTCCCATCGATTTTCCCATCGATTTGTCCCCTGAGCCCAACATAGTCCCAATCGCCTTCTCATGACGATCAATTCGAACGATTTTCCATTCGAAGATATCAATAACATATTTCCAAATTCGATGCATATATCAGCACATCCAGAAGCATAAACTATAGAGAAGAAGATCATGGAGAAGAAGAGCATGGTAAGGCCGTCATCCCACTGTCGCTCCAATTTAAATCATTCGCCGCACAAGAAACAGCGCAAATCGCATGCCGAAAAAACAAACCCTAGACGAAAGCTAGCGAAAAGACGGAGTAATTCGTGCTATCGGCTAAGAGTTTTTTCCATTTTGAGTCTCTCAACAATTGGGTCAGTGACACTTTTGGTACCTGACTTTCAATTTTTTCATTTTTAATCCTTGACTATTGTGTGAGAGACACTTTTAGTGTTTGACTTCGATGTTTTCCACATTTAGTCCTATGAGTATCGTAAAATTGACACTTGTAATCCATCCACTATGAATTTGACTTAATGAGTGGAGGACTGAAAATGTCACTTATAATAGTTGAAGGACAAAAAATGTCACTTTTATGAAAGTCGAAGGAGTACATGTGGAAATTTACAAAGATGAGTTCCAAAAAGGGTTTGTCGTACAATAATCAAAGGACTAAAAATGAAAAAACTTAAAGTCTAGTACCAAAAGTGTCAATGACATAATAGTCAGAAGATTAAAAATGACAAAAACTCGATCCAAACCGTGGTAATGGTCTAGCTCAGCTGGTCGCTAGTCTACTCATTCTTATGGGAGTTCTGAGGTTCGAAACTAAATTGGCTGAGTTTCGGCGTAGTTTACTCTAAGCCCCCTGGATTAAATTGGGATTTTGATTAGAAAAAGTAGGGGTGGGCGCGGTCCGGAACGGTCCGGTAAATTAGTAAAACCTGTAATGTATCCGTGAGGTTTCTAATGGTTCGGTTCGGTCCGGTTCTAAGGATGGAACCATTCGGTACCATGTTGTTTCGGAACGGTATAAAACGGTACGGTACAATGTCAAACACATGCTAAAAAATTGGAAACATTTTGCAATTAGTAGATATCATCACACCAACCAATTCACATAAAATGTTACAAGAAATTGCTTACGTAGTACTATAATTCTACAATTCACAAATAATGCAACACAACTAAAAAAAGTATAGCAAAATGACGATAAACGAGATACATATCATCTTTAATTTACAAAGTTCACTTGAAAATATAAAAATAAAATCATCAAATTAATGAATATAACAGAAATAATCAATGTTATTCATTGTTCTAGGTGAAGTATAAGTTCTAATTAAATTAATAGTTGAACCGCGGGAGCTAAGATTTAAACCATATTAATTTAGTTGTAAAATTGCATAAACGTGATACAACAAAAAGTTGTATACACTACATTACTAGAAATGAATAGTTATTAATGACGGTACGATTTTGGTTCGGGATAAAAATTTATAGAACCGTTTGAATGCCCGGTATTCGGTTCGGTACCATTACGGACCGATTCGGTACCGGTTCGGTTCGGATTTTATGCTCATCCCTAAAAAAAAAGATCCTTATAAACAAGGCATTTTTATTTTACTTTTAGAAAATAACAATAATGCAAGAAAATAGAAAACTTTCCATAACTAGCACCAAGTACAGTCCTGGAAAAAAGAAGTTTATGAAGACGGGAAGGTATATCCGCCGACCCGCCCTAACACGGCATCCCCACGCCGCTCCAAATCTCATATAAATGTCGTCCTCCGATCGTCTTTTATAGAAATTTTATTCTAAGCTTCTTCTCCAACCAAAATTCAGAGCAGGGGTGAGCACTTTGATTCAGAGCGACCGGAAAATGTTAGCTCTAGCACAGCTCCTGTTCTCGGTGGCTTTCGGGGAGATGTCGTTGATACTCCTCCTCCTCTTCAAGACCCCATTACGGAAGCTGCTGATTTTATCCCTCGACCGTGCCAAGCGCGGCCGCGGCCCTATCGTAGTCAAGTCCGTCGGCGGCACAGTCTTACTGCTTTTCATCTACACCGTCTACTCCATCCAAGACATCCAATCCCGACCGCTCGAAAGCATCAATCCCACTGATCAAGTCCTCCTTGCTTACCTAATCCTTGAAGCCTCCCTCTTGGGTATCTCTCTTCTCTACCCTCGACCAATTGCCCCCGCTTACTTGTTCGATGCCTAGTACGGAGTATTTTATTTTTATTATACTCTCCTTCTGGCCTCAATTTTGTGTTTGTGTTTCTGGGTTTTGAACTTCTTTTTGTGAGCGTCTTTACTCTTTTAGGTGGTGTTTGTTTCGTGGTGATTTCTGGATTGAACTTGTTTGTTTAATGTTTTAGGGCAAGAACTTGAGTTTTTAGAGAATATAGGCCGGCCAGTCTCAAAGGAGAACCTTTGAAAACTCCAACCTTCCAGTTTTGGGGATTATCAGAATAGGATGTTGTATATAATAATGTACTACGTATTATATTATGGGTAGTCTTGTAAAATTATAAACTGACTCAGTGAGTCTGTTAAAAGTATATCTGAACCCATCTAAACTCATTCCAAACGACATTTCAGGGTATTATTGTATTAACCTGGAATAACCTAATAATGATCCAAATACTATTTTTGCATGTACACTTGGTTTTACCTGGATTGACCCAGTTTCTATTAAGTGTAGGTTCATTATTGACCCAGTTTCTATTAAGTGTAGGTTCATTAGGTTCACTCTATCTAAACGGAGTCTTACCTTAAGTTAGAAATTAGAACATCTGAATCGGATCAAACGGAATCTTACCTTTGAAAAGTTAACGAGTTCTACCTTTGAAAAAATTAACGAGTTCTAAAAGGTAACATCCTCTTCGAAGATTAACTGGACATTTTGAAGATTATGATTTTTAAGACTGATCATCCTTTTTCTTCCCTGTAGTAGAGGTGGGGATCAAAGATTTGTTTCCTTGTCTGTTAAAGACATATCTCTCTACTTATTGTTCTTTCAGCTCCCCTGCTGTAAATAGAGGTTCCAGGAATGGGTTGCGAACATGATTCTTTAACGTTGTTATGTAAATTCAAATCTCACTTTGTTCTACTCCATAGCATTTGCTGTAGAGTGTATAGTACTTTAGTTCATGTCCTGATATGAAGCAGAATCTGAGCTTGGAAGAAGAGAGGCAGAAGCCTCCGTGGGTTTACTGAAGGCGGGGACGGCCTTGAACCCACCTTTGTGGGCTGGTTGCGGGCTGTTTAAATAATATTTATTCTTTTTAATTTCCTTGATTTGTTTCCTAGTTGGAGTTAACCAGGATTTCTAATATTTGTTTCCTATTAGGAGTTAATTAGGATTTCTTTTATTTGTTTCCTATTTGAAGTTGATTAGGATCTTTATTATTCTATTTCCTAGTTGGAGTTGATTAGGATTTCTAGGATTTTGTTTCCTAGTTTGAGAGTTAGTAGATGAGTATTTAAACCCCTTGTTAGGATTCATTCTGGCTGATCTTGGAATAAAATTGGTACTAGCCTTTTGGCTCTGGGCAACGGTATTTTTATCGTTGATTATCTGGGCAACGGTTTACCCCGTTGATTTTATTTTTCTGTTCAAAACAATTGGTCTGACCTGCCAGATCCCGTTCCCGCGGTAATGACAACATTTGTCAAAGGTGGAGGCCAAACTAACTCTAATATAGTATTATAAATATATCTGAACTCATCTAAACTCATTCCAAACACCATTTCAGGGTATACACCTGGACTAACCTAATAACAATCCAAATAGTATTTTTGCATATACACTTGGATTTACCTGGATTGACCCAGTTTCTATTAAGCGTAGGTTCATTCGGTTCACTCTATCTAAACGGAGACTTACCTTAAGTTAAAAATTAGAACATATGAATCTGATCAAACGGAATCTTACCTTTGAAAAAATTAAGGAGTTCTAAAAGGTGCCATCCTCTTTGAAGTTTAACCGGACTTTTTGAAGATTATGATTTTTAAGACTGATCATGCGTTCTCTTCCCTGTAGTAGTGGTGGATCAGAGATTTGTTTCCTTGTCTGTTAAAGACATATCTCTCTACGTATTGTTCTTTTCTCTCAGCTCCCTTGCTGTAAATAGAGGTTCCAGGAATGTGTAAATTCAAATCTCACTTTGCTTTACTCCATAGCATTTGTTGTAGAGTAAAGTACTTTAGCTAATTCCCGTTGGTAAAAAAGATATGTGTATGGAATTGCTATCTGTGTAAAGGATAAAGCCATCATATTGAGTGGATTTACTGATTACAAAATACTCGGTCAACCAAAATGGAATAGAAACAGGGGTAATATGTTTAAATAATGGGGAGGAAAAAAACCTAACATACTAGAATAATACACACAATTATATTGAGGAATTCTTAGTTGGAATCAGAATAGAGGGGGGATGAGTTTAGGTTCTTGAGAAATGAGTATGCTGCGCGCCATATGCGCCATATGGCGATATTAAGACTCCTCTCCACAAAAAAATCTTCCTGGTGACGACTTGGCGGCTTGGCACCATCACCGCCAAGCGCCATATGCGCGCCAATTTTTTTTAACAGATTTTAACATTTTTATTTAGTTACTTTCAGGCTTTGGCCCTGATCATTAATTAACCAGTCAGCCTGTTAACATTGATTTGATTACTAATTAACTAACTAAGCAATCAACCCATAATGTTAACAAACACCCTAACAAGAATTAAAGATCATCCAAGTAATTAATGATGTAAATGAGATTGAAGATTTTTCTGCGAGTGAAATGAATGAGAACAATGTTCCATTGTTACTTGATGCAGATCCAGATGAGGATGAGGAATGTGATAATTGATGATGATTATATGTCATAAATCATAATCATAATCATGAAACACAAACAAGTTGATATGTTTCGGAAGCTATCAAACTTTTTGGATATTAAGTTACTTTTTGCAATTAAATTAAACTATTTTTACTTCACATGTTATGGTTAGGATGTGGGTATTCAACTTTTTTGCTTAGTTTTTGGTGGTTGAGTTATAGATATATATTGTCTAATTGTCTGTCTATAGTTCATATTTATAGTTTTAATCTTGTGTGATGTGGCAATGCCATAAAAGCGCCATCGCCATGACTATGGACAAGGGGCGCCATGTCTGTCGCCATATGCCATGGACAAATGCCTTGGCGCCACGACTGTCGCCAATCAGATTACGTCTAACTATGGCCTAGGCAGAAGAGAAATAAATGACAGAAGGGAAGACTGATAGTTTTCTCATGCTGCTAGTATTACAATGCCTGGATCCTACTGTACACATATGCCAAAATTCATTCCAGCCCAATGCCCACTGTCAAAATTAGTTCCAGCCGAAATTTCATTCCAGCCCAATGCCCACTTTCAAAATTAGTTCCAGCCAAAATTTCATTCCAGCCCAATGCATGGATCCTATTGTACATATTACAATGCAAGGATCAGTTCTGCTGTTCTGATTTTTTTCCTCATTGGGTGACCAGGTGCATTTAATGTCAATTTTGATGAAAAAACTCCATTTCTATTTCGTAATCTTTTTGCCATATTTCCAGTTTAGATAGCGTAGATAAATAGAACATCTTCTTCTTCTTCTTCATCATTACCCCAGTGCCGCAAAGGCTCCCACCAACAGTGGGGTAGGGGGGTCGGATGTACGCAGCCTTACCCTTGTACTATATTCACACAATTTGATTATTTTACTCTAGATCTAGTTGGGAAACGAAGGGGAGGGTCTAATTGAGTCGAACCCTGGGTTATTTACTCGGTGAGTACTCGGCGAGTACTCGGTGAGTACTCCCTACTCGGCCTATGACCTTGCAGAGTAGCACATTACTCGGCCCGAGTTATTATTCCGAGTTACTCGCCGAGTACTCGGCGAGTTAGCCAACTCGGTCAGTGGGTCAAAAAGGCGATTTACTCGCGAGTACTCGGTATTAAAAAAAAAACATTACCTCCACTAGGAAAAAATTAAATTGAGATTATCCTCTGTGTTGTTTCTTATTCTCCCTCATGTTGCCTATTATATTCTTCTCTGTATACTGTAATAAACTCTAAGAATTTTGGATTGTTCTTCGTTTGCTTTTGCTTCTTAAACTGGTGTTTTCATTGTACATTTTCAAGTCTTTGGCCAACTAAAGTGAATGTATTGAATGTACCCCTGCGACCTGAGTTGCTGAATGCTGAAATAAAATCTCTTAATTGAAAAGGTGAAAAATATAGCTTAGCAAAAAAGCATCATGTTTGGTTTTGGGTGAGCTGCAATTTTCATTTAGGGAACTACCTTTGAGGACTCATTGTTCGGTCGGTGCCAAAAAACCGCAGAAAATATTTGCCTTTTCTTTCCCTGCTCGTGCTTCTTGAAGTTGTATTCTGGTATTGTATACATATTATATGCATTTTAAGACAATTTCTATCCTTTTATTCACTTCTAAACATTTTAAGACAATTTAAAGACAATTTTATTACTATATTTTAAGACTACTATATTTAAATATATTTTTTATATTTAATTAATACTAGGCCGAGTAATCGGTCCTACTCGCTACTCGGTCCTTGACCGAGTAGCTACCGAGTAGCGAGTAAACTACCTAGGTCGAACCATCTGGACCGTTGTATGGCACAGACAAAAAAGGGGATACTGAGTAACTTTAACCTCTGATCTCACACTCTTCTTCTTCTCAGTAACTTTAACCTCTTCTCAGCCTCCATGTGTATAGTGTTTTTGCAGTATTTCCTTAATTTAGCACGAAAAGCATATTAGATTTTGTAAGTTATATCCTAAAAGCGATGGCGTAAGTGCGTAACATGTGAAATTGTGAATGCATAATGAATCAGTTGGTCTATTGAGTGCATCTTTACGCAACATGGTCTAAATTGTCTAATACTATCTGCCCATATCAATGCAGGGTTTGTACTATTTCTTGCGCTAATGATAGACAGGCTGCATCACTACATAAGAGAGCTCCGTGCACTCAGAAAGGCCATGGAAGCTGCGAAGAAGCACGATCAAAGCATTGATAACGGTAAGAGTGGCGATGGGGAGAAGAAGGTAAATTCCCTTAAGGATGAAATATCTTCATTGACGTCCAAGATAAGTCTGCTGGAATCACAACTTAAAGATGTGAGGGCTCAGAAAGCCAAATCTGAGTCTCTTAAAGAAAAGTATGACCAGTTGCTACAGGAGAATAAAAATCTTCAAAGCCAATTAAATGCTATCAAAAGAGGCGGTGAATGAATGGTAGTAGCTTTCCTCTTGTGGTGGATAACTGGAGATCGTGTTTTTATGTTCCCACCAATAACTTGTCTCTTTGGGAATATCATTTGTATTTCTTTGTTAACCATGAAATCATGTAACATTGTCATTTGTAAGTGTGCATATCTATGTTGTGAAAGATGGAGCTATTAAAATTTGGACTTCTTTTATATATGGATGGACTCGGGCCGGTTCGGGCCCGGGCCGGGCCTAGGCCCGGTCGGGCCTCCTGTTCAGGAATGGGGGGCCCGGAACTGGCCCGGGTAATCCCCGGTTCCGGGTAATCCCCGGTTCCGGGTCGTGCCGGGCCAGGCCGGGCCTTAGTTATTTTTTTTTCCTCTTTTCCTAGTTAACCCCCAACCCTCCCCCTCACCCCAAACCACCCCAAACCACCCCAAATGGCCCAAAATACCCAACCCAACCCAAAAAGTAAAAAAAATTGAAAAAAAAAATTAAAAAGGCCCGGAACTGGGCTTGAACTGGCAAGGCCGGTTTGTGATTTGGGGGGCCCGAGCCCGAACCGGACCCCCAGCAGGTCGGGCCTACCCGGACCGGTCACTAACCGGGCCACCGGGCCTGAACAGTGCCGGGCCGGGCCAGTTTCGGGTCGGGCCACCAGGCCCCGAGTCCACCCCTACTTTTATATGACATTCATCTATTGGAAGATCAAAAGTTAGACTTGTGGGGAAAAATATCTCCTGAAAATGTCAACTTTTATCGACTATCTAGCGTTGCTCTTTATTGTTTAATAATGAGCTTCAGAAAATTTAAATTCAAGGGGCCCACTCAGCTCGTGCCTCATGGGAAGATGGTGGTCTCTCTTATCATTCCCTAAAATGTTGCATGATATTACTTCAGTGAAAAAAGTAAATAAAGTTCGAATGACAAAGTTATAAATTTACTAAAAGGAAAGGTAAAATATGAATGCAATGTTTGATCATATGTCAAGATAAAAACATAACTTTGAGAGGGTGTTTGGAGCCTGAAAATCAAATAATACAAGGCTTTTGGGCTGAAAAATATTTTTATACCGTTGGGAATCACAAAAACCCTTTTACCCTTTATTTTACGCCTCGTTGCTTCGTTGCCTTCCAAAGATGCGCCTCCTGTGCCATAGGTTTATCTTCCAGAGTTCCAGATCGATGACTTCCGGCTCAGCTGCTAAATAGCTTCGGCATTCCAGACTGAAGAACTCTCGAACGCGTCTCCATTTTTATCTAAATTAAAGGTAAGGTGCGCTGCATCTTCATCTTCATCTTCAATTGTTAGCATTCCAGACTGAAAATCTCTGCTGTTTGATATGTCGTTTGATTTTTTTAATTAAAGGTAAAGTGCTCTTCGGCATTCCATATAATTCCTTGATTGATTTGTCGTTTGATTTTTTTAAATATGAGTTCGTCAAGATGTTCTCTGCTGTAGCCTGTAGGTGAGCAACTAGTACACTCATATTTGTATTTGGCCATAATCTCTTTTCTAGGCATGCTTTTCTATGCTTAGAAGGTTTGGTAACTTAAAAGGTGGCTAATTCGAAAATTCTGAGTGTATATGTTGGGAGTTGCTAAGGCATGGCATTACCTTTCTTTAAGAGGCTAACTCACATTATTGTATAACTGTAAAAGCCTTTCCAGGAGATATTTTATCATTTCATCAGGTCCATTGTATGTGACTATGTGGTAGGAAAGAATTGTCAGGACAAAGCAATGAAACCAATTAAGTGAAATTGATTGGTACTAGGCATACTTTTTGATTGAATGAGAGAGCTCATGTTAGCCACATCTTCTGTGTACTGCTTAAATGACAAAGCATATTCTGAAAGCGTAATATGATCCATCTTAATAATCTGTGTAAACAAATCTTTATAATGAATCAGTATTACATTGAAGGATCCAATTAAACCGCGATAATAGAAAGCATTACACCTTCGCTTTTCTAGTCAGGTCTCTCAAGTCTCAATGTAGAGAACCATTTGGTTTTTTCTTTTACCTGCCCCTCAATTGTAAAAGCTAATACAATATTACATTAGAACTATGCCTTCACAAAGCATTGAACAATCCCTACTTTTTTGCTCATTGAGCCGTTTAAGTTCTCCTCCAGATGCCTCAAACTTGCTAGGCGCCTAATGGACTACTTTCCAAAGTAGCTGTATGGAATGATTAACCTGCTAAAATCCTTTGAGAAAGAAAAGTGGTAGTTTTAAGTCGTATTACTAGGAACATATTAAAGTGTAAGCTAGCTGTTTGGAATGGTATACCTGCCAAAATCCGTTGGAAAAAGAACTATAAGCTAGCTGTAAATCCTTTGGGAAAAAAATGTAATCTAGCTTCCATTAATAAAACGGCTTGGGAAAATTCTTTTTACTAGGAACACATTTACTTAAAATTGCAAGGTTTAATACAGATTGTTATTTCTTGCCATTGCAATATTCTTAATTCATGTATATTTGTTGTTTTTGTAGATTATGAAGTGTAATGTTGAAAAGGAAGTGTGTTTTATGTGATAATGGTAGCATTGCAATAGAAAAACTTGAACGATCTCGTAGTTGGCTGCTTCTTCATTTGAGTGTTGTTTCTTCTTTCTGTCGTCTTTGAGTGAGGTAATTTATCAACACAAGAGGTTGTCGAATGAGGTTCGCGGTGCAAGTTCTCAACATATGATTGCATTACGGGATGAAATAATAGAAAGTTTGTCAAGTAATATGATGCAACGTCGTTGATACTGTATGACAATTGCTTGTATTCTATTATGTTTTTCTTTGTTTAATGTTTTCTCAAACATGTAATGAATTTTAATTAATACTTATGTGTATTTTGTTAAGACTTGTGGTTCCGTCCTAAAAGGTCAACCTTATAGGAGGAGTAGCCCATGTGTTAATATAGCACTTTGTTTATCTAAACTTTTCCGGTGTGGGACATTTAACACCCCTCCTCACGACCAGACACTTCGTCTGGATCGTACCGTCATTCATTTTTTTCGTCGGTTCGTCATTGTCATTTTTTATAATCGTGTAATCATTTTTCATAAGAGGGTCTCACACCATGGATCGATTTGGCTCTGATACCATGTTAAGAGACGGGGTTCAATCCTAAAAGGTCAACCTGATAGGAGGAGTAGCCCATGTATTAATATAGCACTTTGTTCATCCAAATTTTTCTGGTGTGGGACATTTAACATATTTTATGTTTTATTTTTATTTTAAATTAAATGTGTTAGGGTATACTACCTCGGCCTACTACTGTTCAGAGGCCAAGACACTGCCACGGTACGGGACCCAGTCGGCGAGGATCATTTAGGCCAACTGGCCTGTTTCAGCCTTTATTGGCCCATTAAAATAGCCCACTAAAACCCCACCCCTTCTATAAATAGGGAGGTGGGCTCCCATTTGAGGGGACGGCTCTCTGCTCCCAAAATCTTGCCTTCTTCATCTCTTCTTCTTTAGCATAGCAAAAAAGATTCCATTAATGAGAGCTCTGAGATATTTGTACTATGTAAATGGTGAGGAGAGTATTAATGAGAAAGAGCGGGCTTGGACGTTAGCCAAAAAAGTCCCGTGGTTTTCTCCCTTTCCGGGTTTACACGTAAAAATAGCTAGTTCATTCACTTTTATACCGAATTCATCGTCCTTAATATCCAAAGCTTATGTTGGGCTTTCGGATCTACGGGATTAAATCTCAACAAAATGCATTTTCATTTGTTAATATACTTTAGAAAAAGTATATTTAATAAATCAATTTACTCATATTAGTCACAAAAATAATACTAATGTCGTTCATTCGAAAATACACATTTTTTGACGTAAGAGTAAGAATGAAAATTCCAAAGTAATCAATTATTTAAATAGGCTTATAATTAGCTAATTAAGAAAAAGTAGTTTATTAGTAAAATTCACACCTATATATTTAACACAAATAAGTTAATACCCTTTATAGTAATTTCACACACAATCAGCCATTCCAGCCAATATATTACCAAACACTTTCATTTCAGTCTTTTTAGGCTTTTTAGCCATTCCAGACAATGCAGTTGCCACCAAACAGGCCCTGATTTTCGGAGTCCAACAAGAAAATAAGTTACTTGGAGTTTTGGGATGGAAGAACTATTTTTTTTTTATATTGTTGCTTAGTAGTTACTACAAATTACTACAAATAATACGGAAGGGCATGCATCAAAGTAAAGAATGTTGTTATAATATCCGCTTTTTAATATTGTTGCTTATTTGTTTTCAAAAATATTACCGAGTTAAAATAAAATTTATTTACACAAATATGACTAATAATTATTACAACATAGTGTTATGGTCACTTAAATTTAAAAATTGAACATGAGTTATTATGATTAAGTTATTGTTATAGTCACTAGTCAAAATTTGTAAACAATGTTTATTTTAGTCATAAACATGTAGTTATTTCTTTTATTATTTAAGTGGTTGACTCAAACAAAATCTCTATTTGAATAACTGAATTTCAAACAAAATCATATTAGACGTATTAACTACATTTGAGATTCTTTGTTCAAGTAGCTGACTTATTAAATCATACACTCCGTAAGATGCACCTACGAATGATCTCTAGCTATTTAAGTAGACCCTCCTCATGAAATCGTGGAGAGTAAATGAAGGTGTATTTAGCGTCACAAGCGTCTTTAAGAATGTAAATTTGGGCTAAACTGGAAATATGATTAATTCATAAAAATATATACCGTACTTCGTACTCCGTATCAGTAAATAAATTATTAGAAGTAAGAATACTTTAATCTGGGAAGGCCATAGCATGAATTTCCACTCCACAAGTAAACCAATGGGCTCGTTCAGTTGTTGGGTAGTTTACACGTTAATTCTTTACACGCGAAATGATTGCATGTAAAGTTTAGGGAAACAATCAATTTGCATGTAAAATAGATTACATTATTTGATTAGATATTTAATTTATTTTTAATTTGCATACAAAGGCGTTGTAGTGCTTTATAAAAAACATGCAAAGTAATTTACCACCCCCATGTAAAATACTTTACTTGGTACCATGTGAAATGTTTTTTAAAAGTGCTCTACAGTTTATATTAAATAATCAAACCAAACAATGTAAACCTTTTACATTCTTACACTTCGCATGCAAAGTAATTATTTTACATCTTAGGGATACATGTGTTTCAAAATAAGAGCACCGGTTTGACAATAGAACTTCAACAATTTTAAGATGAATTTCCACTCCAAACTCCATAGGTAAACCAATGTGAGCACAAAACTACTTAAATAAAATGGAACTCATAAATAATTAGGATGTTTTCTTTTGGATTATTTTCAGTCCTAGACCAGACCAGACCAGATCAGATCAAACTCGACCAGACCAGATTTTCATAGTTACTCCCTCCGTCCCTTAAAACTTTGTCAACTTTCCTTTTTTGGACGTCCCACTAATTTTGTCACTTTCCCCTTTAAGTAAAGAATTTGTGGTTCCAGTTAATTCTCTCTCCTCTCCTCTGTACAAACATCAACCACACAGTTTTTACTTTATTAATCTCCGTACCGGTCAAACTTTGCAAATTTTTAACGGACGGAGGTAGTATAAAATACATAGAGATCAACCATTTTTCAAACAAGATCAAATGAGACCGGATCAGACCAACAAATTTAACCAGTCCAATTGAAAACATTCTTGCTATCAAAACATTCTTTTATGGTGTCACAACCAATCGTGCAAATAAAAAATTCAATCGTGCAAATGAAAAATCAATAATTACAAGACGATGTCAAAAGTCAAAACCCAACTGCACAAACTCACAAAGCCCAGCAACAAAGGCTCCAAATCGGCAGCAGCTCCAGAAACCGCCCAACACCAGTCAGCGGGCCGGGCAGAAGGTCAGAGACAACCTGCGGGTAAGCGTCCCGTATCTTCCTAGCAACTTGCCCACCGGCTGACAGAAGCTTCTGCTCTTGTCGGCCATTGCAAAATAAACTTCGAAAGCTTGAAGCATTCCTATTATATCTACATTTATTGATGAACTCAATCAGAATGCCAATTGACAAAGAGACACAAAGGCCCGCCGTCCGGCCGGCCGGAGTTTTAAGAACATTGATGAAGAAGCAGTTTTACCGACCCCAAAAACTGAGATTCCTACAGATTTCGTCTAACTGTTCTGTACCAATAGAACAATACCTACTAACATTACAGCCATTACTGTCATTAAATAATGAGTTGTGACCACGTGAAAAGCGCATCACCTTTCCAACTCTGTTTCAGTGTTTCTCTGCTTCGCCACCATCTCTTCTGACTGTGGTCCAAGATTCCTCGTCCCATTCCCCGTTTGGCTTCTCCGGTGATTGGTCACATAATTTTCTGATCCTTCCTAAAGGGGAATCATCATCCTCCAATCCCTCCATTGATCTCTCTGCCCGCCGCCGTACCGGACCCTCCATCGAGTTCCAAATCCCCTGATCAAGAACGCTCGTCGGTGAACTCCGGGATTCCTTCGGAATTTGATTGTTTTGATTCCGTGCTTGTTGGAGAAGGAATGGGTGATTCAGGAGCTTTTCTGCCGTCCATCGATCTCCGGGATTTTGTCTCAGGCATTTTCCCAGGAAATCCTTTGCTTGGTCGGAGAGGGAATGCGGAATCTCCGGCGACTCCCCTGAATATGCTATCCGGTAAAGCAGTGATGCCGGGTCTGTCGCGTTTGGCCACGGCGAGCCGCCGCCGGTGGCCATTTCGATGACTGTGCATCCCAATGCCCATATGTCCGCCGGGAATTCCTGCTCCTTCCCCTGCGCCGTCTCCGGCGGCATGAACATCGGCGTGCCGCCCATACACGCGGCGGCGCTGCCGGACTGTTTCGCGCAACCGAAGTCGGCGATTTTGGCTCCGCCGTCACCCAGCAAAACGTTCCGGCTCTTAATGTCACAATGTACGATTCCTCTTGAATGAAGGTACTCCAGTCCTTGTAAGATTTGGCGCGTGTAGTCAACGATCGCCGATTCTCCGAGCTTCCCGCCGTTTCGCCGGATTCGGTCGCGTAACGTCCCGCCGGCCATGTACTCCAGCATGAGATTGAACACTACGATGTTATTCTCCCTAGTAACATCGTACCCTTTATACCCAACAATCCAAGGACTGCTGATTGTGGACAGAATTGTTTGCTCTCTTTGAAGGAGCTCCGATTGGGAGAGCTCGGCGGACTTGACGGCGAACATCTCCCCGGAGTCGGAGGAGGTGGCGGCGTATACGGTGGCGGAGGAGCCACGGCCTAGTGTATGCCCTCTGCTCCAATTCATATTTTTTAGATAGGAAGAATTGGAGACTAAGGATCTACAAAAATAGATAGCTTGATGCAAAGAAAGATGGTTTGGTTATGTGTAGCTAGCTTCTTGGAGGGCACACTTTGAAGGGTGTTTACTTCTGTTTGGGGTTTTATATTATAAATATTGTTGTTGTTATTTATTTTTTATATTATTTAATTAGACGAGCATATAATAAGGGTATGGACGGAGGAAAAACATGTGTTCCCACGGATACATAGAAGTTAGAACAAACAAATCAAGAGCCACCTAATTACACAAATGAAATCATTTGTGGGACAAATCAAAGAGGTGCATATTTTTCATCTCATATATACTGATATGATATTTAATAATTGGTTCATTCACAGGTCTACCAAATTAGAATACCATTTGGTTAACTACACGGGTAGCTCAACGGTGACTGAGTGACGTTGTTGGATTGAGGTCTCAAGTTCAATTCTCGACAGCAGTAGTGTGAGAGTTTCATACATGTGGTGGCTCCTTGTGCGCACTAGACCCTGAACCACTTCACTCAAAAACCGTTTGATATGATATTGTGAGTTATTCCTTCATCATTTTGTCGGATCGGGGTGTAGAGACGCCTGGGGTTTGCGATTTCACAAAGAATACCATTTGATCATAATAAAACCCCTTTCAACTGATCTCTTTTAATCTCAAAAAAGCTTTAATTTACCCCCAATCTTTTTCTTGAGAATTTCAACTTCATTATGTGGGTAATTAAGTACAAATAATTTTTAGTGTTATACACTGTAACGGGTAGTAAGAAAATGACTAAACAGAGAACTTTATACTCCGTTGTTAAAACTAAAAGAGTGGTTAAAGCTTGGTTCTGTCTTTTTTGTTATACGCATTGTTACTTAAAGAATACGCTCAGCTCAATATATTTTAGACACGATTTGGTTATCTCCACTTTTTAAATTTGGATGCAATTTGATCATTACATAAACATGACTTTTATACTTGTACAAGATAGTAATGTGATTTGTTTTTTCTATTGCAAAAATGTGTTTGACCTTTAAAAATTTAAATACATTCAAATTTATCCCTTTGACTTTTGTGAACTGCCCCAAAGCTGCCACTCAGCGACGACTCAAAGGGAGAAACTGAGAAAGTGTTTCAATTTTTTAATTAAATATAATTACTCCAGATACGCAGTATATATTTTTTCTATTCTTTTTAGTTAACTATTTTTACTTTTCAAGATAATAATGCTAACCTTTGACTCATAATATATTTTTTATACGAATGAAAACATTTATAAATATGAAAAATGATATGAGAATGTTATTTATTAATATACTACGGAGTATCATAAATATATACATATTGGTATTAGTTGAAATGATAGAAAAACATTTACTATATACCACCTCCGTCCCAAAAAATTCTTTCCACTTACATTTTTGAGATGGTCCAAAAAAATCTGCTCTTTTCCCTTTTTGGAAAGGTTTGTGTGGCTATCATTCATTTACATTTTTCTTATTCAGCCACAATCATACGTTTCCACTTTATTCCCACTTTCTTAAACTATGATCCAAGTTAAATCGGAAAGAGTTTTCAAGGACAAAGAGAGTATAATATTTGGCTAGAAAAATAAAAGATGACTAACAAAAAAACAGATGTAGTCACACCATCACTCATTGTTGCATTACTATAAAGTATAAAGGCCCACCTATGGTGGAAGGACGGACTAATGTACGCATTCTTATCCTGTACTAAACCACAACGAGACTGTTTCCGGATGATCATAGACATCATAGTAAAATCCGCGTAAAAAATGGAGTACATGAATAGATTATTGCTTCATAAGAAAGAAATATTGACAATTTACTACGGAGTAATATATACTTCGATCAGAAATTCCTGAATCAGCAACCTTCCTCTTCATCATGCGGCCGCCACCTCATCACCACCACTGGAATGTCATGATTTGTGTTTTCCAAAACTTCTCTTAATTAATGACATAACTAAGTAATAAAAAAAAGTACCCACGAACTAAATGGTATAATTAACTCTAATAAAATATTCGTTTCGTGCTCAACTACTCTAAGTGATCGATGCACCTAGAGAATGGAGGTCTTTTCCATATGGAAGCGGCCTTTTTGGACGTCCTCATTTGAGATTTGGGAGTCCACGTGTCCTCCTGTTAAATATACACCTTTTCCCCTTTTCTTTCTCTCTGAACACTTTAGTTCAGACGTGACAATTCCGTTGACCGGTGTTTACAACGTGGCAAAACTCCCGTGAGCCTTGAACGACTTAAGTA
Source organism: Cuscuta epithymum (assembly GCA_945859915.1). NCBI lineage: Eukaryota > Viridiplantae > Streptophyta > Magnoliopsida > Solanales > Convolvulaceae > Cuscuta > Cuscuta epithymum. The sequence continues at coordinate 66,999 of CAMAPF010000006.1, forward strand.
GGCAAAGGGTTGGCATTTGGCAACAATATATGTTAAATTTTCTATTCTCACAATTTAATTCGTTGCCTCAAACTCTTAATTATGATCTCATCTATATCCCAATATCCTTATCCATAGGCCGGAGTTAATTATATGCCTACGTGACACTTTTGTAGTTGTTATTCATTCTGAGCTTCTTAACAATTCTTGACTTGCAAGTTACAAGAATGCAAGATTACATTATATGCTGACACTTCAAATGTTTTTATGGATTTAAAATTTTCTGATAGTCTAGTCTAATCTATTTAAATATATGGTCTGGTCTGAAGTAGTTCAACATGGTCTAATAAATGTATATATACCATGTGTATTTTAAACTGTCGAAATTAAACCTGATTTGTTTTGATTTATCTTATCTGTTCTCGGATTGAAACCAATCAATTAAAAACATCATTATGATTCTATTATATATATGAAACTTCAAGTCACGTGGTTTTGTTGCATGTGAAATATGAATCCATGATGAATTTGGATGAATGTTGAATTGGTATACTCTCTAGGCCATGGAGTCTATGACCCTTGATTTTCACATATAAGGATTATTAAGAGCATTTTCGAATAGTATGTAATCTCCTAGTCTCCTATAATTAAGATTGTTAACATTTTTACTAGTTTTGAAGAACATTTATGGAAAAAAATGAGGGCGCTATGAGTGCAAGGCCGCAAGGGATTAATGTACAAGTATCATGGAAGCACGTCCAACGGGATTATCAGTTACTTTGTTTAATATGGCGAAAAAGGGAAGAAGAAGAAGAAATTATGTGGATGTCGTGAACTAATTAAATACTGTAACACAAAAGTAATTTAATGAATTAAATAATAATTTTTGTTGGAAGTCAATTACAGAGCGACACATCCGACATTTTGTATCTCAATCTTACCATATAAAACACTAGAGAGATCACATATTAAACTAGACCATATTAGATTACATCAAATGAGACTAGTTTGCAACACACTATGTAGTATAAGGAAGTTTTTAATTAGACTGAATTTTTTTGGTCTGGTCTGGTCTAATCTAAACTAATAAATGTCTTGTCTGATCTTAAGTGGTAAATATTTGGTCTTTGTGTGTTTTATAAAGATGTTTTTACTTGGACTGAAATTTTCTGGTCTGGTCTGGTGTAATCTGGTCTGGTCTCTGTGTATTTTATAATTGTTCATGTCTGTTCTGGTTTGGTCTTACCTGGTCTGGTTTGGGACTGAAAACAGTTCAAATAAGAACATTTTAACTATCCAAGTCTAGTATGATCTAGTCTGATCTGTTCCGGGTAACACCCACACTCTTAAGTAAACTGGATGTAACCCAACTTGCAAATATTGATATATTTGCAAATTGCAACTAAAACAGAATAAGATTATTGAGTTAAGAGAACATGGTTATAATATTATGGTCACCAACTCGTCATATCTTAGATAGAAATGTCTATTTGAATGAGTGGAAATCTGGAATGAGTTAAAATAGATGGTGTATATTTGGAAGAGACGGTGCAACGACTTTGGAGTTTGGACATTGATTAAAGTTGGGGGTTGTGGAGTTGGGTAAGTCTTTACTGTTGAACCACTTGGATTTTCTTGTGTTTGAAGGTGGATTTAGGTAATCATGAAGAAAACAAAATATTGGGTGAAAAAGAGTTTCATAAATCATTTCATACTTGCTACTACGTAGTAAATTAGAAGTTACAATCCACCAAGTACATCGTAATAAGGTGCGTGAAAGCTCTAAAGACTTGTAAATTTCACATTCCCAAACCGATTTTTTTTTATTTTTGGCCTTTAATTTAGTAATAATTGAATGTGATTTTGTGACAATTGAAGGTGACCTTTGAACTAATTAATTATGGGTATTGGTAAGTTTTTTGTTCTAGAAGTAGAGGTTACTTGTCACCATTCTTACGGAAGAATAATAGTAGGAATTTCTTGTGGTTTAGACCATTGCAATGTCTCACAAAAAAATGCATGTGATATTGTGATGTTGTAGTCATTCGTACCTTCAAAATCAAGATAAGAACCATCCGAATAGGCAAAAGTCTGTCATCGCCCAGATTTCGCTCTGTATTAGATTCTTTATTAGCTAGATCTTGGATTTTTTGAGGACTCATTCAGCACAAAATTTTATACCATTATTGGATGGAGAATCACAAAGAACATCAGAGGCAAGTCTTTGAAGTATATGAAATGCAATCCTCCCTACGGCGTCAAACATAGGGGTTGACCTGGGCCGATTTCGCTTCCATTTAGGCCTTTAGGGGGAGGATAATTCTGATCCCATTTGGAACCAGTTTCAGCCTCTCAGGTTTAAAATTACTCTCCCCGTCTCCAAATGTTTGTCCTACTTTCACGAAATTGATGTCCCAAAATGTTTGTCCTATTTTTTTCTTTCCTTATTTGACAAATAAAACTTTATCAACCAGTGTCAAACAGTATCGCTACAGTGTCGCTACAATGTCAAACAGTGTCGCTACAGTGTAAAGTCAAATTCATTTCCTTAATATATGTGAAGTCAAACTAGGACAAAAATTTAGGAATGGAGGTAGTATATTTTAAAAATGAGATATTACCCGAAATAGGACTAAAAAGTTTAAAAATTCCAAAATATGAGTGCCATGTTTTATTCCTAAAATAGGACTAATTACTGTCATGTTTTGGCAGTACCAGACTTCAAACATAGCGGTATTTTCCAAACTTGACAATAATTACTTCTATTTTGGGAATAAAAACATGTCAGTCCTATTTTGGAATTATCAAACTGTTTTAGTCCTATTTCGGGAACTTCCTCTTTAAAAATACATAACGAAACGAAAAAAGTCATTACAAATTGCAATAAAATAAGGGAAAATGGAAACTAATAATCCAACCTTTTAGCGGTCTTCTTACAATAATCCAACCTTTTGATTATTCATGAATAATCCAACCTTTGCACCTCATCTTCATTCACTGGTCCGGGATCGGTTAATGACCTACTATTCCAAGTTATTTTCTTACCTTTGCAAAATATTATCTTTGTGAAAGATGAGATTTATGGTATAATGATTTGCAAAGATAAGAAAATAGCTTGGAATAGCAGGTCATCAACCAGTCAGGGACCAGTGAATGAAGATGAGGTGCAAAGGTTGGATTATTCATGAATAATCAAAAGGTTGGATTATTGTAAGAAGACCGCTAAAAAGTTGGATTATTAGTTTCCATTTTCCCATAAAATAATGCCAAAAATATTACTAGGGACTTTTGGATTGACAAAACTAGGACCAAACCTTGATTGGGACAACAAACCGACCAAAAATCCTATAGTGACCGAAATATCCTCATTTAATTATTCCCCTTCCTTCGCTGCCTAGTGCATAACTGCATACCACATCTCATCCGCTCGCATAGTCGCACCTCCAGAACAAGTGAACAGCCACGCCGCAATTCATAAGTTTCTTCATCTTCTCTTTTGCTCTGATTTATGGACGGTGGCAGGTCACGACGGCTGTGGCTAAGGTGCCGTCCAAGTATGCGCGTCCTTTGCCTTCGACCGCCTAACGGCCTGTTTGGATTGAGTGTTGAGGAGTGTTAGTAATGGAAGTGTTAGTAAGTGTCGATATTAACACTTGTTTGGAAGAAAAATCCAGAGGTGTTAAGAAGTGTTAGTAATGGTTAGGAAGTGTTAATAATAACCTTCCCAACACCTCAATTGTCCATTTTTTTAACACCCCGATTTGGAATGTTTTGAGGTGTTGGACAATTATTACCCTTCTCATTTACCCAAAAAACATAATGCTTTGACATTTTCACTTCAAATGTCTTTCCCACGGGTCTGATGGTTTGTTTTTTCATCTCTTCTATTTAACCGTTTCTTTTGCCTCAGGGTAAAATTATTAACACTTCCATTATTAACACTTCATTCATTTGACTCTCCCAAACAGGGTAAAATTATGTCCAACACTTACACTTCCCTTCCCTTCGGAGCCCTTACTAACACTTACTAACACTTTCATTACTAACACTTCCAAACACTCTATCCAAACAGGCCCTAAACCACTTCTTCGACCTTTATTAAATTCAAATCTAGACTTCAAATCGACATATTTAATTTGGATCTACAGTGGTGTTTTTTGAATTGAAATATTGAATGATTTGGATCTGTAATCGCAACTCAGCCTGTCAATAAATCTAATTTCACTCCAGTTTATACGTATTTACTCAGTCAATTCAGTTTTTCTCCGCAATCCAACACCGTCAATATATATTCACTCAGCACATTTTATTTTTAATTAAATGTTTGAATCCTTTACTTTTTTGTTACACATTGTTTATGCGACATTTTTATCTGTAATTATGATTTTAAAAGTCAAACATTCCGATGTAAAAAAATTAAAAAAAAAGTGAATTAATTTTTTTTGTAAGTACAAAAGTGCGCACTTGAATACGATTTGAAATAAATTTCAATAAAATGCACAATATCAATTTGAAGTTTAATTTTTCGTTGCTTCAGACCTATTTTTTAAAAAATAAAAAATGGGCAGATTTAAAAAAATATTGAAAAATGAAAGATTAAAAACTTAGAAAAAGTTTAGATTAAAAACTTTCCAACAATTGATATTTTTTTTAAATTTATATATGCTACATTGGTGTCAAATGAAAGATGATAAAAAATTATGAATTTTGGTATATTTTTTTTTTACAAAATTTGGATTATAAATAAATAAGTTATGATAGTTTAAATAAAAAGATTGTTTTATTTTACAATAGGTCCCACATGTTGTTGGCTTCCGTGGCTCTTAATTTCATGCTCAATTGGTCATCCGTAAGAGTGAATGAAGGTCTTAGCTATCCCTCCCCAAGGTGTCCTATACCCACGATGGCTCCCCCATATACAATTTTTTTGCTTGGGTTGCACTTCATTTGGGGGTGAATAATACTTTAAATTTGGGGTTTTCACCCCATGGGTTGCGGGCAGCCTTAGGGTAAGAGCGGTCAATGGCGGCGGAGGGCACACACGGTGGGGGCTGTGACACGTCGAGGGTGGTTGGTGGTGGGAACTGACTCACTGAGGGACTGCAGGGGCAAATATACAGTAGCCGAAGATTGTGTGGCTGTTGGACGGTGGTTGAAGAGGTGGAATCGTCAGATTTGTGGGTTGGTGATGGAGCAGGGGGTGGTGTTGGATTGCGATGGGATGACTAGGTGGTTGGGGCGCTTGAGTTTTCGGCGTGTCAAATGACCCAAATGGCAGTACGTGCTTGCCGCCGACAGCTGGGGCGGTCATCAGCGGCGGTAGCCGGAATCGGCAGCCGCGGAGGGGCCTGGCCAGCGATGGTCACTATCAGACCGAGTAAATTTTACTGGTTGGGCTGGGTAACTGCTCAGATTGGGTAACTGGTCAAAATGCGTAATTGTGACTGGTTGGATTGGGTGATTGTAATTGATCAAAAATGGTAATTGTAATTGGTCACATCTGATAATTGTAACTGGTCGGATTGGGTAATTGTAACAGGTCGGATCAGGTAATTCTAACTGGTCGAAACAAGTAATTTAACTGGTCGGATTGAGTAAGTGTAACTTATCGAAACATGTAATTGTAACTGGTCGAATCAGATAACTGTAACTGGTCAGATTGAGTAATTGTAATTGATCGGACGAATAATTGTAAATAGTTGAATTTTTAACTGTACTTATCGGATCAAGTAATTGTAAATGATCACTTTCTAATTGTAATTGAAGAATAATAGAAAAATCAAATAAATAATTTTCTGATCATTGCCGGGGAACACATTTAAGGGGAGATGATACTCCTCCGTATTTAGGTTGCCGCCCGTTGACTATGCAGGGGCATATTTGGCATATTCATCTTAAGTTTCATCTTATATTCGTTCAATTCCTTTTAGTTAGTATTATTCATGATGACCTAACCCTAATTGCAATCCTATTCTGGCAGTACTGGAACCAGGTTCTCGCCCGAAATAAAAAAAAAACTATGAAATTGGTCTAGTTCCTTACTCGTGTGTTCCGGTTTAATCCAATTCCAGAAATATAATCAACAGGTAATGTAATCTAATGAGCTAATGGCGTATCTAGAAAATTTGGCCAGCGGGGGTGAACTGACACTACAATTTAGTCACACATTTCATAAATAGAAAATTGCATTGTTTATAATGTTTGATTAGATTTAATTTAAGATATAGGCTAAAGGGTCAAATAAGTACATGAACTAACTTAAAGTGTTCAATTAGCCCCTTATATAGGAGGTTCTGCCTGACCGTCGTCAATTGGGGCGATTCCCGGTGGCATTTTTTGATGAAATTTTTTGAGCATCTTCTTCCTTAAGTCTAGTTCACCCATACCAAATTTCAGCTAAAAAATCAATCGGGAAGGCAGTTAAATGATTTTTTGAAGATAACTGCGCAGTTAAACAACGCAATACATTTCGGAAACTTATTTGACTACCTTCCCGGTTGAATTTTAAGCTGAAATTTGGTATGGATAAACTAGACTTAGTAAAGAAGATGCTCAAAAAATTTCATCAAAAAATTCAACCGGGAACCTCTCCAATTGGCGATGGCCGGGCTGAACCTCCTATATAAGGGGTTAATTGAACACTTTAAGTTAGTTCATGTACCTATTTGACCCTTTAGCCATTTATTAATAAGAAATTAATTGCAACATTGCCTTTTTTAGTAATAAGAAATAAATTTATGACCATACTACCCTTATCCAATAAATTAATTATTCCGTACCTAACCCATCTCATCCACACAAAAAAACCATCTGCTCCATAAAATCTATCTACTCCACAAAATCCGTCCGCTTCAGTTTTCACCCACCTACCCACTCATTCTTCCTCATTCCCAATTCTTCCATCTCCATTGTACTGTTACTATTTCTTCATCCTTTCCTTCATTTTTTATCCAAAACTTCACCCCATTCACAACAAATCCAACAAAAGAATTTCTAAAGGAGAGACTAGGCCATCTCCCAAGTGATTTCCTACGGATGTTAGAGCTCGACCTCGGAGGTCCGCCATTAATGGCCGTCTGAAAGCTTCGCTCACGACCAGAAGTAACAACCTAAAGAGTCTCCAGTAACGAACGTAGCACCAGACCAGAGTGGGTCCCCCATTTTCTCCGGCGACACACGCTTCCCAACCACGCCAACGACCGAGGGCATCTCCGGCTACCTGGAGGTTTCATCGATTACACATTATCCTTCTCCTCATATGTGTTTCCTAGGTCTTTGATCGGGCTAAACTTGCAAGTATACAAGTGCCGATGTAGTAATAAAATACCGGTAAGTACCGGGTCGATCCACAGGGAAATGGTTGATATTATAAAGTCGAATATTGAATGCAAAGAATGTAAATGATATTTTTTTTTTCAGGAACTTTGCTCTTTGAGATTGGTTTAAACAAGAATGAGAATTACTAAAGCAATCGGGATTCACCTAAATGCTTTAATAGTTATTTAATAATAGTTCTTTCCCAATAATTATGAATACGATGTCGCTAATATATTCTCAACTCTGGTTAAGGCAGCGAGAGCGTGGTTTTCGTTACGTGTAAGTCCCGTTACGGCTTACATTCATCTACCGAAAACCCCGTTGAATATCAAGACATCACACCCGTATCATATAAGACCGGATATATTTCTATTCTCGGTACTATATATGTTTATCCTTTAATGTTCATAATTTAGACTTCAACGTTAATTGCAAGCATAAACTAAATTTAACATACTTCTATGTTGTACACCATAGTCATAAACAATCAAAATATAAAGGATAAATCACAATTTATTGGTTTAGAACTTTTATGAAACACTTAATGGGCATAGAGGTTCATCCCTAGCCTTAGCTAAGAAATTAGCCTCTAATGCTCATATTAATCACAATACAATATTGAAATGTAATGGAACATGAAATTACAAAGGAAATAATACCTAAACACCAATGGTTTTGGAGGTTGAAGTTTCCTCCTCAAGAACTTGAAGAAAATACCAAGAACAAAAATATAAAAGCTAAAAATTAATCTATGAAATGAGATGGTATTGCTTGATGAATTAAGGGCTTTATATAGGCTAAAGAAAGACATCTTTTAGTCTATTTAAGCCTAACAATCGGGTATGAAAGCAATATTTGATCAGATATGAAGGAAGATGGGTTTTTCCCATCAGAAATCTTCTGCACGTTGGACTGTTTTAGCAGAAACCCGGAACAACAGGCGCCGGTTGGAGCATGTCCGGCGCCGGTTAGGTGCAAAAATGCACTGGTTGTTCCGGGCCGGTTGGAAACAGGCGTGTATGTTGAAAAAAATCCAATCGACTGGCGCCGGTTGTCTGATGACCGGCGCCGGTTGCAACACCCAACTTTATACTTCGTTTCTTTTTCTCCTTTGATGCCCGCAATTTCTCCAGAAGTGCCGGTTTTCGACCCCTTTTGACTTTTGACCCTATTTTTGTTATTCCAAGCCGTATTTCATGTTTCCGCTCCCTCGGGAATATTTACCTGTTTTTGCTTCACATTTTTGTACAGATAAATATAATTACTTATGTAAAACATAAGTAATTATTGTGCTTATCAGTCTTCAAGGAGTTTGAAGCTCACTGTTGTGGCCTGTGTTGGATATTTCATTCCTCCAATTTCTTCTGTCTTTTCATCTTGTTCGATGCTTCTGTCAAGACCCGTAAAACAAAAGTAGCAGTACACGTGCAAAAGAAGGGTAGATTAGGAAACAAATTACTTTATGGCTCTTTCTTAAATTGTGTGCCATTGGACTATGTTGCATCTAATTTGGAACGGAGGATAGTATATGTACAAGTATGAATACAAAGAAGATCAATTTATATTACACTAGTTTTTCACCCATGCGTTGCACGGGATAGAAAACTAATCAAAATGTAATTTTGATTTTTAGACTATATATTACTTGTAATTTTGAAACTTGGCCGAATTGACTAGTGCATAAAATAATAAGTCAAAGTAAATCATCCTAATATTTGTACAGATGAAAAAAACATAACTTTGGTCACATATTTATTAAAATGATTAAAAAAGGAAAATATGCAAAGCTTTGTAAGTGGAGGGAGTATTATACAATACTACGATAGGTAAATTGAAAATGGGGTTGTACTAGCTGTACACATTTTGATATACACCTTTCAACATTCGTCTGTCTCACGTACAAAGAATTGTTTGTCAAAAACAACTCTGTAGAATTGCCTGTGAAAAGTGAGAGAGACAAGTGTATGAAAAGTGTATACAAAAAATGTGTACACCTAACAATTTTCTTTAAAATATACCCGTATACTGATAGCATAGAATTATGTTTGTTTATGTGTGTAATTTTAACTAGTTTTATTTGTTGTTGTTTGGGAAATTACACACTTTTGGTGTAATACTTTATTTTTCTTATTTGTTTGTAATTTGTATAGATTAGAATTATTCTGAGCTTTAACTGGGTAAAGATCATCAAAAGGATCCTTTGAAAGGTGAAGGAAAGTGCAAGGGAACAAGATCAAGTGAAAATTTGGGGAAAAAGTCATTTACCCCGGTCGGGTAAACCATATACCCGATCTGGTATTGACTTGATCCGAAGATCAAATCGGATTTGGAGGCAATTTAACGTGCAGGGCGAAGATTTGGCAAAGATTTGTCTTTTACCAGATCGGGTAAATCAAAACCCCGATCGGGTATAATGTGACTAATGAAGCTTCCGGGCAATTTCTCAGGAAACCCGATCGGGTTCTCAAAAACCCGGTCGGGTAAATGGCTCTGGCAGCTCCAAACACCTATAAATACACCCCTTTTCCTTCCCATTTGATCACCAATTCCTATATACTCTTAAGCTCAGTTTAGAATAGTATTTCTTTTATATTTTTATAGCATGTTTAGTCTCCAAATGAGGAGCTAAACTCTTCCATCTTGTTTTTGCTCCTTTGAAGCTTAATGAATTTGTAAGTTGTGAGTTATTATCTTCAATCTTCTTCCTTGAATATTGATTCTTTCTTTAAATACTATTTCTATATTAATGTTGGGGAGTGTTACTAAGATGACAATTAGTTAACATCTTGACATTAGTTATAGTAATAGTTATTTCTTCCTCTACGTTAATATCGGGGAGTGTTACTAAGATGACAATTAGTTAACATCTTGATATTAACTATAGTAGGATTCATCTTCTTTAATATTCTTTCTTGAGTATTAATTAATTCCTATTCATATTTCATATTAATATTTTGAACATTACTTAAAGGATCAACTAGTTTTGTTTCATATATTAATTAATACTAGAATCGGTCGATTAATACGCTTGTTATTAATTCGGTCCTTTCACGGTAGTAAACTTGGATTATTAATGCATGCATCTCATGATTAATAAACCAAGGGGAATTAATTACATTGATTAACCAATAAACCGCTTGTGTTGAGGTTATCAATCTCAATTGTTTTCATCTTAAGTTTATTGCTACTATCAAGTTAATATACGGCGCTTGTTCTATATTGACTCGATAGTAAGTTTTATTAATGAACGCATCTCGTTATTAATAACTACCCTCGATGAACTGGATATACTCCTCGATTGAGTATTCGAGAGGAAGATAGTCAAAGATATAACCGGGATCGACGAACATTTCATTAAGTGGATAAAAGCAAAGCCAAGTCTTCTTCTCATTAATTAAACCACATAACTCGTTCATCTTCGTGCTCAAATATAATTTAAGTTCATTTACTCAATCTAAAATCCCCCCTTGTTACTAGTTTATAAAAAGAGAAGTATTCCTTTCCCTGTGGATACGAACCTTACTTCATTATACTACGTATAATTGTTGTATTGTATTATTATTTTGAGTGCACATCACGACAAAGTGCACGTCATATACAATTAAATTTTGGCCGTGGGAATTTTAAGAGCTTATAAATATTTTGACATTTTTTTATTATGAAAACAAAAGTACATCAATGTGCCCATCGTCCAACCGAGTTAGTATCATGGGTGGTTAGAAGTCTCCAAAGTGTATGTATGCTTAAATAATTAATATGACTCCATATTTATTTACTTTGTCCCAATGTTGAAATATCAATTCTTTACCTTGAAACCAACATAATCTAAATTGCACCTATTTAATTTGTTCCAATATTTTCTTTGAAGTTAGGAGTTTGTTAGTATGTATATGTATGACACCGGTAGACGCAAGTCCATAGCAAGACAAAATGCATTGTATGTAGAGGTGGACATGGTCCGGAAGTCCAACATTGTCCAAAACGGAGTCTAGCATTGTTTGGGACCGGACCAGGTCCAGAATTTCCAGTTTAATGCATGGGAGTATGGGACAGGCCCTGTCCACCCAAGAGAGGTCCACAATCCCAGTTCACCTATTGGTGACCAGACAGGGCAGTTCCGATCCTGATTTCAATCCCATACCGGCCAATTTCTTTTTTGAAAGCTTGAAATCGGAAAAACCCACAAAAAAAATTAACCGGTCCAGGACCAGAACCGGACGTCCCGGACACCCGCAATCGGCCCAGACCCGAATAATAGTAGGTTGGTCCCGAACCCACCATTTTTTGAACCGGGCAATCTTGGCCAAGAACCAAGACCAAACTGTCCCAGGTCCATCCCTAATTGTATATAAGCTCTACACAAATAAGCATTTAATCAAAATATGAATATATAATGTATGAACAAAAAACAGCTAGCTATATCAAAGGGTAACGGGTGTTTCTGAACCCCACATATTACCAAAAGCAAACCTATTGCACTAAGAAACCACAAATAAATTTGAGTAGAATTTGTTTTTGTGAAAATTATAAACTGGATAAATATTTAACTATGGATAAAGAAAACCATATAAAATAAATTATTTTCATTGTAGTGTTGCAATACTGTTTTTCTTGATTATCAATTAAACTATATGGAAACAACTGCCACATTCACCATCAATGCTTGAATGACTTCACAAGTTTTATAGGCAACTTCATTTTATGAATTCACAAGTCCAGAATGCATCAAATTTGGATATGACATGAAATTTAATAAGTTATGACATTTGGTAAGGAGACGATGTGCCCTGTAGAACATAATATACCTATCATTCATTATTTTTTGTAGGACACATGACGAGATTATTTGCCATTTCTAGAGCCAACAAATATGCTACATCGACATGTTGGCAATTCACACATAAAAAATACTTTCTTTAGGACAATATCCAAATAGTTGAAAAGAGAAAGTAATAACTTCACCTCAATGGTCATGAGATTCCCAAAAGCACTATACGCTTAAATAAGAACATATATGGTTGTGACTAAGTCAAACACACTCTTGAATACATTATGGAGAGTGAATAAAATGGCTAAATTAGACTTGCTGCTGCTGAGAGATTAGACAGTTAGACCTAAACTGTCGATGGGGGGATGAAAGAAGAGAAGAAGATCATAAGAGATGATAAATGGGATTTCTAGTCTTCTAACTGTTAAGGAAATATGGTATTTGGAGTTAAGCAAATACCCTTAAATATAAGTGGGAAGAGACTTAGTTCAATTAATAACAAGCAATGTGTTGTGCTAACCGTAAGTCCATAACACTCTTATCTTTTGGATAAGAGAAAACACATGAGCTGCCACAATAATGAAGTAACAACTCATTTCCAGTGCACTCAGGTCAACATCATATATAGATCAATAAAAAAATAGAGATAAATAAAAGCCTGTGTTACCAATAGGATTTTAAATATGCAATTGATCTAGATCAACACAATTTTGCACAAATTGATCTTCACTTTTCATAGAAAAGAATGATAAAATTATGCAAATTAAGATATTACTAACATTTAAAATAAATTTCAATGCTGCCAATCAAATAGTAAACTTATTGCTTGAATAAAAAGGGAACTCAGGGAAATTTATTAATAGTTTCTGTTGTTTCATTATCCACAGATAGACCCGATCAGAACTCCATCCACTTGAATTAACACTTTAGCACAAAAGATATACCCGACCGGTACTCTATTTAGGCTAGAGGAGTTGAGATTTCAAACTGATTGGGATCTCATGCATTAGCCCAGCTGGCTATTCAAAATCACAACCACCCAAGACTAGGCGATAACAAATCCAGCTCTACCTAAGCCCATTGATGCGTCGGCCGTTCTCTGACTATCCCCCAACGCTTTCTGATTTGGTAGACATGTGAAATGTTAGATATAGAAATGTTAGAGATGGGCGTGTGTGATAAACATAAGGATTTTGTTAAAGAGAGGCGTGTGTGAAATGTTAAGGAATAAGGAAAGTTGTTGTGTCTTGAGTGTAGAAGGAAGATCTCTGTTGAGAGAGGCGTGTAGGAGGAGACTTTGGGAGAGGCGTGGAACTCTAAAACATTAGTGAGGAAATGCAGGAGTAACCGGGTAGAGGAGCTGAAGGGATAAGTGAATGAGAAGGAGATTACTAAAATATCCTAGATTTGTTTCTTATTAGTTGAGGTAATAATATATAGATAAGCTTTCTTAAAATAAGGAGTTACATCTGTCTCGCATAAATTTGATACTCATTGCTTTAAAAGTGAAAGTTTATTTTTTTCAAAGTTTTTCACAAAAGAAAGCAGCAAGCTGGTACAATAGTCATGTACTTTCATACTTAGAAGAAATTATAACCAAGTTACAGAGTAATCAAGTCATAGCCAAAGAAGATAACAATGAAAGGGAAAAAAGTAATGTTTAAAGGTTGAATAAAAGTGATGCAAAATGCAGTTTAAACTTAGAGCTTTTCTTTATGGGTATGCTACTTATCTTACGGAGTCTTCCTAAGACCTAAACCTGCATATATATATATATATATATATTTAAGTTTCTTAATCCGTCTGAGAATATGTGCATAGTTGAGGAATAAGTGTAAGATAGTTAGCATATCAATAAAGAAAAGCTCTAAATTTGGTTCTTAGTCAGGCATGAATGAAATACAGGGTAGTGATAAGCCTATTTTTTTGCAATGTTTATCAGAAAAAAGCACCAGGTTGGTACATTAGTAATGTACTTTCATACTTGGAGAAAGTTATAACCAAGTCATAGAGTCATTACATCATACCCCAACAAAATAAAAATGCAAGAAAAAATAACTAAGAGTTTGAAAGTGGATAAAAGGGGTATAAATTCACAAAATAGACATAATATTATCACTTTGGTGTTATCAAATTAACAAATCGAGGCTAATGCCACTTGCAGACATGTAACCAATGCCAACGCCAAGTACACTAAATAATAGGGGAACAATAACAACTTTACCTCGATCCTCGTCATTGAGAACCATTTCAATCATATATAGTTCGAAGGATGTTGCCTTGTTAGGAACAATCCGCATATGAACGACTCTCACCAACAGCACACCCTTGTCGTCCAGGTGCATATTAACATCCTCCAAAAGGACTTTGAAGGAACCATTTGAAGCCATTGGAGAATCAATATATTAATAGACTTTACTCTAAATATAAGGGTTTAGACAAGATTCAAAATTCGAGATAATTTCTGACAGCGTGTGAAAGATGAATATAAAGAATTAGATTTAACCGACAATACTAACTAATATTGAGAAGTTCAGTTGAGATGGGCTTTCCGAGTGTGTTAATAGAATATGAACGAAGCAGATATTTAATGTTAAGTTATCATTCAAAAGGTAAAAAATAGTCGATTTCAGCTGTGTTTAATGAGTAGATTCATGTACTTACATAATTGTCCCTGGACATCGAGTGGGAAAATGACTTCATTGACTCAATAATAAATAGATTTAACACGCTATGTACGTTGTAGTTTTTCAATAATACGTTTTCGTTTTTTGACAGTATTAAAGAGGAGCCTGCCTTTTCTGTGGAGATAATAAGAATATGCATACATACTCTCACATAAAAATGGAATATTAAGTTGATAGTGGATGCAAACAAATGAAATAAAGAATGTAGTGAACGAACCCTAGATTGAGAAGTAAATTCAATCGGATGAAGCATAGATGGATTAGAGAAGCTGGAGCATAATTGATGCAAACCAAAATAGATAATATGCCTATCAAAAAATGAAATAAAGAATTTAGTGAACGAACCCTAGATTAAGATGAAAAATCAATCTTGTGAATCAGAGATTGATTAGAGAAGCTGGAGCGTTGTCCGTACACCTTTTCCTCCTCGCAGTCTTCATTGTCATCAAGCGCCTATAGTCATTGGCCAAACATAGACTCTTATAGCAATTTGTTCGACTCTGTCAAGAAGGATGTCGCTCAGATCCAATCTCTATATTCCACTTCGGTTGAGTTGGGCAGATAAAACTTCTGGAGCTCTTCAATTGTAACACTTGAGATTTAATATAAACGGATTAATAGTACTACTCATACCAACAAGGTGCATCTCCTTTTAAGGGAGCTCATTAGCCAAGAACTCCAAAGTTAAGCGTGCTCGCACGGGAGTAGTCTTGGGATGGGTGACCCCCTGGGAAGTTTCTCAGGGCGCGCACGAGTGAGGACAAAGTGCGCGTAAAAGGCTAGTGGCGGTTTGTTTGAGTTCATTTGAGTTTGATTTCCTATACAATTTGAGTTCATTTTACTAACAAAGAGCAAGGGAAGGGGAGAAGATGGACAAACTAGACTTCATGAGGAATATGCTCAAAACATTTCATCAAAATATTCCACCGGGAATACCATATGATGGTCTTGTCCGCACGGAGCTTCTCTTCAGGAGCTCCTGATAGGAACGAGACTCTCTCTCTCTATTTTTTTTCCCCTCTCTCTCTCTCTATATATATACTAGTATGTGTACCCGTGCAACGCACGGTAAGAGTTATCATGATTTAATTTATCTTATCAAGAAAATAAAAATGAAAAGCGAAATTAAAAAAAAGACAGGAAAAAACACAAAATCAATAAACGGCACAATTTCATGTCATATACTACCTTCGTCCCGGAAAGAAGTTCCAACTTTCCTTTTATGGATATCCCAAAAAGAAGTTCTCATTTCTATAAAAGGAACCCACTTTTATCTCAAAAGTCACAACTATCCTTAGTTTTTACCCACTTTTTACTCACTTTTTACTTGATTTGACATAAAGTAAGGGTAAACTTGGAAAGTCAAAACAAAACTCTACCTTACCTAAATATGTGTGTAGGTCAAACCGAGAACTTCATTTCGGAATGGAGGGAGTATTTTAGTTTGTGTTACCATGGTCTAAGTTACAGGGGCGTTCTTAAACAGGTTAAATCAGTTGTACATAATAGTGTCCACAAAATAAAGGGGCCCCAATTTTTTAAAAATTTATTAGTACGAAGTATTATATAATGGTATTATATAATAATAATAATAATAATAATAATAATTTTTTTTAATAATAATAATAATAGAGATCAGTAAAATACACTTAGTAAGGAAGCATAATGCAAATCCACCAGTATTTATTTGTCGGTCTTTTTAGTCATCTTTTATTCAAATTTTTCATCTCTGACTCATATATTCACTTTAAGTTCTTTTAGTCTCGTCCCGAATTAAATTTAAAAAACCAAACCAAAATAAACATACATGAGAAGATCAAAATCAAACTGGTTGGCCAAGCCCGACTTACAAAGATTGCGCTGTTTAGAAAATTTTAGTCCAAATAAAACATTCTTAGTACGGTTCTTAACATTTAGTACTAAAAAGATTAGTTATATATCACTACTACATTTTTGGGTCTAATGTAACAATAAAATTGTAACATTTGTTCAAAAGTGTTACAATAAAGTGATGTATTGTAACACTTTGAAGCAAATCGTTACATTTGTTTAGTATTTGTTACATTAGTCATGTTCTAATGTAACACTTTTATATTAACAAAAATTTTGTTACCTTAGTTTAATAAGTGTTACATTTGTTTAAGGATAATGTAACGCTTGGATGTATCCAAAGTAAAAAGATAAGCGGCAAACCAAAGTTCTCAAATTGAAAGATTCCGCCAATTTTTCATTAAATTCTGAAAATCAAAGTTTCATGGGTCGGGAAAAACCATAACAAAGCAAAAGTAAAAAATCTAAATGAAAAATGTTCAACTAATTAAAACACATCATTATACGATAGGTTTTGTGAATTGAAGGTAGTGCGAGAAGCTCTGCCACCAGCTCTCTAAAATGGTACACCATTGACCCGACGCCTGCGCGGCAAGCATGCGGGCAGCGGAGGGAATCAAATCGGTGAATGTCAATAGGGCTCCATCTTACGCAGCGGCAGTAAGGGATATCCTCCCCGGCCACCGCCTGGACACACAACTGCAGCTATTTTCGGATGTGGACTTCAAAGAACTCCCGGCCAAATCACCAGGCAAATTCAGAGGTTCTCCGGCTATCTCCTTTACTGGAAACTACATACAGGTACTTTTCTCAAATTTTCGTTTCGCTCTGGTCAGAACCTTCCCACAAAACATCCTCCCATTAATGCTATACGAAAAGCTATGGAGGCGTTAGGGTTCGTCCAACCCTACTCTGTCGGACGTCTACACTCACATCGGATCCTGGTAAACATCGGCTCTAACTCTGATTTTCAGAGATTTTGGCTAAAGAACACCTGTGACTTCTTCGGATCCACGATGACGGTCACCAGGTTTGTAGCCTTGCAGGCTAATATAATGCAGGAATTTAATGTTGCCCCGTTTGACGAACTAAACTGTACCCAAACTGTTATTCAGCCCGGGGTTTTAGGCTTGCAGCATAATATTATGCTGGGTTGTGATGTTACTGTTGTGCTGGTTGAGAGTTTTCAGCCCCATGGTGTAGCATCAAATGTACCCCGCCCCCCTGATATTGCTACAAATGATGTTTTTGCTACCCTGGGATGTGCCAAAAATGCTTCTGTTATGCTTGTTGATAGTGTTCAGGCCCAGGTTGTAGCCTTAAAAACTACAGTTGTGCTACCAGCACAACTCCCTACCTCCCCCCCCCCCCTTGATATTGTTCAAATGATGCTTCTGTTGCCCAGGGATGTGCCGAAAATGCTCCTGTAGTATCTTTTTCTTTTTAGATCGATGTTCCCAACCACATCTCCGTTTTCTCTTCGTGGTTTGATACAGGCCTTTCGTTTTAGAGCCTTACTCAACAAATCTCAATTGCTCTCTATCGTGTGCTTCACTTGTTTTAGAAGTCCAAAGCACAGGAAGTCCAGAGCATAGGAAGTCCAGAGCATAGGGTTTGCTCGCAACAAAGAAAATCTTTGTCTTGCTGCTTCCGCCGCCTTCGTCCAGGTCAAGGTCAAGAAAATTTCTTTTCCATTTCTGATTATGTCAAAGTTCATGAATAAGAATTTTCATTTTCTTCTTATGTTGCTTTGTTTTTAGTTTCACATCTGAGCTGTGTGATGGTGGTGCGCATTTACCAGAGTCTACAACTCTAGATATAGCAATATATATAATCAAAGTACCCCCATCATTTCCAATACTTCACGATATCTTTTCGTGTTAAAAAAAGAATCCATGTTATTTAGCATATCATCATCTAACAAATTTTATTTTCTTGAATCAGTTCTTAAAGCGTTCAAAATATGATTAGTTTTTAATTCTTTGAGAATTGTTTTTAATTCTGGGTTAAATTGTTTCTCTTGTGTTAATTTGTTTTTAGTGTTCACATTGGATTAACTATTCAATTAATATGTAAGTAAACCTAACATTTTTAAATTTCTTCTAATTTTCTATTCTTGAGTTGATTAGGGATTTTGGCTGCAGAAGAGCTTGTTGCAGCTAAGCTTGCTAACATTGATTTTAATCATTTTATATAACTGAATATATTTTGATTTAATGTATATGATGCAAATTTATTCAAAAATGTTTTTATTTTATCCAAAGCAGAAATGTAGAAGGAGAGGGTCAAAGGATTAAATGTGAAATACTCCTCATGACCTGAAAGTTTCTGCAGCTCATACTCCAAAGCATCAATAAGTTTCTTCCTCATGATCTTCATGTGACCATAAAGGAAAACGAAAGTCAAATTTGGCTTCATATAAGTCCACTTTAGTTAGTGGACATTTTCCTACTGATTTTGACTTCACTTTGCTTCATTTTTTTTTTGATTCAGAAAAAAGTCAAGGGTGCTTGAACTGTTGGATTATAGGTACTTCAATTTTGATTTATTTTGCCTTCTTTAATGATATAACTAATATCATTGGCTCAAGTACTGCGGCTTTGATTCATGTTTTCTTCTTTTTGCAAACCTAACTACTATTTAGCAGCTTGTTATCAGCCGAAGGGAAATTCATTTCACTTCTCAGGTCAGTCCATTCATTTCCTTACCATTCATTGCTAGTTAATGTTATATACTTATATATATGGAATATCACCAACTAATTTCAAGAGCTTCAGATTGTAAAATTTACCAGTCCTACTCTTCGTGATAAGTATATGACTTGAAATTAGCGTGTGATTTGCTAGCAAAACAAGGTGTGAACCACCGGCAGCTTCTAAGTAAACTGGTTTGTTTTTAAAAGTATATCCGTACACGAAATTGCTTCCACAGGAAAGTTCAGAAGTCTTTGAAGAGACATGCTAAAATCTATTATGCTTTCTTTTATAAAACCAACAACGTAAGTATCTTTATCTGCTAAGAATTTCTCTGCTAATATGGCTCACTAAATTGTTTGCTTTCAATTGGGTGGAGCATCGATGGTACCCACCAGAAGTGTGTTAGGCTTTTAGGTTTTGACTAAAGCCTGGATGTAGAGAATTGCTTGAAAGATTCATGCCCATACTTTCTTCTTTAATATGCTCTAGTCTTTTTTTAGCTTTTAGCTCCAAAAGTTTTATCTCTTTTTCTCTCTACTGTCGTATTTTTGTACTTCACTTATCCTGATAAACAAAAAGAAGAGTTTCCTTTATACACTACTACATTTCGAGTCTAAAGATGAGGAGTTTTTCCATGAGGTTTGAAGAATTTTTGTATAGAGAATATATACTTTTAGCATATTATATTTTGTTTTAATTCGAACTTATGAAAGAGTGAATACAAAAGCTTTACTTTTTCTTCTTTATCATTCAGAAAAGTGAAAAGAATAAAGCTTGCCACTAAGTTGTGATTTCTTTTCTTGGTAGTAGATATCCATTCTATTATTGACTTATTTTTTACTAACAACTAGATAGTATTTTATAGATTATGAGGTAAGAGATTGAATTGAGACACAAGTCGGGTCCATAAAAACTAGTTAGGCAGGTAATGCACCTACTATAATTAACTAATTCTTGATGCTTTAAGATTGATGAATCTAAAACTCATTGTTCTATTGTTCTTGTAGTCTCTTATGGCTCCATCTTGCTGTTAGAAGGGACTATGCTGCTGGTAAGCTCCCACCCATGATTGAAGACTTTCAGAAGCTTTCTCACATTGGAAGAGAAGCAAACTTTTGTAGTAGCTCTGATAGTAGTTCTTTAATGTTTATTTTAATGTTGCTAGTTTACCCTCAAATGTTAGAGGTGTTTTAATTTTAGAAATTCGGAGTACCCCTCGTGTATTATGTTAGAGCTAGTGCTTAATTTTTTTGGGGCAAGGAATATGTCCCCCCCTATTTTTTTGTATCATGCATTCATGCTCTTATTTTGAATAAAAACATAATAAATGATATCTATTTTTTCATGTTTATTTTGTTTGCTTATGTTCTAGCTTAAAAAATATCTGAGTACGTGTATGTATAAGTAAATATATGATATATAAACTGTAACATTAGAGAACCAATCTGACATTTGTAACATAATATGTTTGAGGTGTTACATGTCAAAGACCGTTACAATTGCACTAAGGTACAATTGTAACACTTTGGTTTAGTTGAGAAGAGTGTTACAATTAGTTTTAAAAACCGTTACATAGCGTTACATTTGAGAAAAGGCAACGCCAGCGAATGTAACGGCCCAAAACTGTTACATTTAGAAGAATGTAACAGACTTTCGAACCAATGGTAACAAAATTGAGTGTTACAAAAGACCTGAAAATGTAGTAGTGTATTTACCGTTTTTAAATTATGCATTTGTTTTATTGAATCATAAACTAATTTATGTGTTTTAAAATATATACTACCTATGTCCCGACTTAAGGTTATCATTGCAAAGTGACGATGTTATTTAGACAATGATTAAATAAGGTAATTCAAGTATATTTTGAAAAATAGTTTTGATGAGAGTATAATCTAATGAGTCATTGATGATAACTGTGATGTTATGAATGTATTACTTTTAATATTAATGATTAAATTGTCACTTAAGAGTGCTAAGGATGTTTTTACTTGGACTGTTTTAAATCTCAGACCATACCAGACTTAAACAGACCAGATCATACCAGACCAGGCTTTACGGACCAGATCAGACTTCCAAAGTTATAAAATACAGACCAGACCAATTCAGGTCAGACCGGACCAACAAATATAAGTCCAAGTAAAAATATCCTAATTATTTCCCAAAGTATGAATGTGAACCTTTGTTTGGGACATATAAAAAGGAAAATGAGAACCTTAAGTTGGGACGGAGAGAGTATGACATTATTTTTCAACTAATAGTTGTAGTAATGTAAAGATAATGAAAAAATTAGTAGTTATATATTTATAAATGGTTAGAAGTTGATTAGAGATTGTATATGTGAAGTTTGGGAAGTTGAATACATTTCCTTCTACCCTTTCAAATGTTTATAAACGTTCTATATTTGATCAAAAATGTGATGGCGATTTCGTAAATAAACATGAAATAGTGCTTCGCATTGAGCGAAAAGTGAAACCGTTCACACTTTGCACGGGGAAATGACTTTTTATTTGAACTCTTCTATTAAAACAACACATAAAAATAAAGGACATATAAATAATTCCAAATTTACAATTAAAATAAGCGTAGTGGACAAAAATATGAATAAGTAACTTGTAATGACTATAATCGTATTTAAATCTTACATCCAGGGGCGGAGCTAGAGGGGTGGCCAACCGGGCCCCGCCCCGCCCCAAATTTGAAAATTCTTTGTATTTTTTATCTAAAAATTTATGTGAAAAAAAATTATCTGAAAAATTCTTTGTACCGGCTCAGCCCTACCTTCAATCCTAGCTACGCCCCTGCTTACATCATAGTCACTTTAAAACTTATTCATAGTAACTTATAATTACATTTTTGTCCATATATTTTTTGTTAGTATTATCTCAGGAAAATCTCTAAATTACACACACATAACAAATACTACGTATATTGGAATACATAAGAGTGGAGTTTTGGAAGTTGAATGATTTCTCCTTTATGGTGTTGACATGTGTCATTTTTTTCTTGTAAATGATGTTACCACATGTCAAGATTTCATTCAAAGAGTTCTTCAAGGGTCTGCTTTATTACGGAGTATATTATATAGATATAGAGCCCGTTTGGTAGCACGAAAATTGGCCGATTTCGCTAATTCTGCTGAAACTTATGAAATTCTGGCTGAAGTGACTGCATTGGCCGATTCTGCTTATTCAAAAAAATTATTTTTAAAATATATTTTATTAACTTTTCTTCTTCAATAGTTTTGTTTTGTTCGCTTAATTAAGATGTCATTTTTTAATTATATTCTAATTTGATGTTAATAACTTTGAAGAGATTTGAATGTAGTTTATGAATATGTAAATTTTAATTATTAAAAACTGAGTTAATTATCCGTAAAGAGGGATGACTTTTACTATTAGTTGACCAAAAAATGTTGACTTTGCAAAACAAATTGGGACGGAGGGGGTATGTAAAATGGCTAAAATGATAATCTAGAGTAACTTCAGCCAATATAGTCAGAAAAGTGACTCCAACCTTATTTTTTCTGCTTATTACACAACACGCGAAAGCAAAAATTACGCGTTTGATGAAAAAGTTGCATGACTGATAAGCCTGATAAGCCCAAAATTTTCAAAATTTCCTTCATTGGCATCTTCCAAGAGTTTACTTTAAAGGCATACAAATATAATAATATATGATACGTTTGCAAGCTAAAACTTTAAAGTATGTGAGTTTAGATGTGTCAATACCTACTGGAGGAGTTTTGGAAGATCTACAGCCTTTTGCTTATGCGGATAATTGCTTATAAATGTTGCGGACCTTTGAGATATTTTCATTTGGACCTTTGAGATACTTTCATTTATGCAGCCCATATAATAACTGCTAGATACTATGTATATCATTAGGATGCCACATGTAAATTTTTGTTACAAAGGGGTTGCCACGTGTCAATTTTTCTTACAAAGGGGACTGCCACATGTCAAAATTTCTTCAAAGGTTTCCTCCAAGGGTTTCCTTTATTAAATTATATAGATATGTGTGTGTGTGTGTGTAAAGATACAATTGCAGATAATTTTTTTAAAAACTACTTGAATATAAGTTAAACATAACAGAATTTAGTGACTTTTTTAGCCTTTCATTCTTTTAATATGAAATAATTTTCCTATATTTAACTCTTATTTTGAGCAATTTCCTATACAATTTTAGATATATATAGGAGTTGGTTTGAGTTTGAGTGGGGGCAGCTGCCCCCGCTGCCCCATAATAGATACGCCAATGTAATGAGCATTACGTGTTAATTCGAATACGATGTTTAATTTGGTATGTCATTTTACTTGAAACCGTAATGTAATTGACATTGGATACATGAAACTCATTACGTTTTTATATGTGTAATAAGCTTTACATTAAAAAGGTGTATTTGAGATTAGGGCTGGGACTTTGGAACCAAGAACCGGAGAACCGAACCGGACCGAACCGTTATGACCCGGTTTGGTTCGGTTCCAACATTTATTAGTTATTTTTTAACGGTTCGGTTCGTATTTTTTATTAATGGTTCGGTTCTCGGTTCCTGAAAAAAATATGTACTAGGAACCGTTAAAGAACCGTTATATATAATAATTAAAATTATATATATTTCTTATGAGTATATATATTTTTATGTATATTTACTTACTTATTTTTATATTACATTCATTATTTTAGTTTAGTTATTCAACTATTTAAAACTATTATTCACTTCAACCGGTTCTCTTAGGCTTCTTAGGCCTCTCATTAGGTCAGAACTCCAGCGGGTTGGAACTTTGAAGGTCCAAAGTATTTAAAATTATTATTCTATTTAACTGTTTAAGCATATTTGTATCGTAATTTCAAACGTAGAATGTATTTTTGGCAAAAATTTAGTCATGATTTGTAAGAATTTTTTCGAAGACTAGGAACCGTTAAATGACAAGAACCGAACCGTTAAGAACGGTTCGGTTCCTTATCGGTTCTATAAAATAATTTATAAGAACCGAACCGTTAGTAAAATTTCATATTTTCAAACGGTTCCACATATTTGGCCTAGGAACCGAACCGGTCCCAGGCCTATTTGAGATTACATGTGGTGCCGCACGACGGAATATTCAACCATATGGCCTTGCCTTTCATTGTGAGAACATACAACACCGATGGCGGTGCCCACATCAGCCAACTACTTCCATACATGCCCTCCTCTTCTACAACCATTCCTTCTTGGGGTTTAGCTATAATATTTTATACTATATAAATATACTACGTAGATGTTTGTATAGATGTATATCTGCAAAATTGCAAGCCGATCATTTCCAATTCAGCTACGAATATAATGGAAGATGACTTTATCCTCTCTTTGATTTTATTCGAAATTTTTAAGCCAATAATTGATTTATTATTGCTTGGGGAAATCGAAACTCGTGAGCGCGACTTGAGCAACAAGTTGATTTATGTAACGAATTTGAGATTACACATATTCTACATGTAGATAGACAAACATAGTTATGTAATGTTAATTACATTTCAAAGTTGTTACTCCCTCCGTTTCTATTTGTTTGACACAGTTTGACTTGTCAAGATTTAAGGGAAAAAAGTTATTGAGAGGTAAATTTTACTGTAGATTACACTGTTTGGCACTGTTTGAACACTGTTTGGCACTGTTTGAACACTGTTTGGCACTGTTTAGGTAAAGATTTGTTTACCAAATAAGGAAATAAAGAAGTGTGACATTCATTTTGAAACGTCCAAAAAAGGAAAGTGTGTCAAACAAATAGAAACGGAGGGAGTACTATTTAAGTAACCAAAAATAGTAATGGAATAAAGATTCCATTCCATTCCATTACATTTTGTATTGCATTACGCACTTCATTCCATTCCATTGCTTTATGTCATACCAAACATAGTCTAAAGAATGTGACTATATTACTAAAGCATATGTGTTTTGGAAATGTAATCGGGTCTTCCCTAAAGTCATACTACATATATTGTGGAACATTATGAATCATATTCAGTGGCGGACCTAGGCATCGGAGGTCAGTGTATGCACATACGAAGTATATAATACTCCCTCCGTATCAATTTAATTGACCCATTTTCTTTTCACGCAGTTTAAGACAATTACTGTAGACTTTATTAAAAGTAAGAGGTTTTTGGTACTGTAGCGGTACTGTAGCAGTACTGTAGCTGCTTTTTTAGTGAGATTCTTTCTAAAAAGGGAAAGGGGTCAATTAATTTGATACCCCGAAAAAGGAAAGTGGGTCAATTAAATTGATACAAAGGGAGTATCTAGTAATATACGTAGTACTCCGCATTATACTCCGTATGAGTTTATTATTACAATAACAAAGGTTAAATAAAAAATAAATATCCGTATGTACTTCCACCATTTTGAATTGATTGAAATTTGTGATTTTTAAAATTGACGGATAATGAAGTTAAATTATACCTGCAGATAGTTAAATCATTTTTATAAATAAAATTTACTTTAGAAATACATGGAAAGTTCTATAAAGTCACAAAGCTCAAATTGAAATATAGTAAAATTTTAATTTGTTAAATTGGTAAATAAAATGATACCGTATTGATAAAAACTTTAACTTTGCAAATCATTTTAGGAGGGAGAAAGCAGTAAAACTATACACGGTGGTTTACACACAGACACACTAATAAATTGAAGTATTATATAATACAATTTACAACTACATTTATGTAACACCCGTACTTTTTATATACTTTTTATGTGTTTAAATAATCAACAGGATCACGTTTTGACTCATGGTTTGAGTGTTATACATGTGAAGAATAAGGATATTATGTTATTATGAATTTTGTGATAATTGTATTTGAACGTACATGCTTGTATTATGTTGGAACGTGACAGACGACAGTATCCGATGAGCAAGCAACGAAACTACACCGTAATAATCATTTTTATCCCGGAAGAAATGGTATTCAGTTAGTTGTCATGTCAGATAGTATTTGGGTGTTGAAATGTAGTTTAAAATGTCATTTGGAGTCTAGGATGTGAACGGTAACAATCAAGCCGGTTTAATATATTAATGCGAACAATGACGTTTTCAGCACCCGATTGGCCTCAAACCGGCGCTGGTTGGACCCGGACCGGCGCCGGTCCAAAACATAAAGTTAAGGGCGGTAAAATGGAAGCATAACTAGCGCCAGTCAGGGCCAAACCGGCGCCAGTCCGGTCGGTCAAATTGCGTTTTTAAGCACAAAAACCTTTTATTCCCCCAAAACGAAGCCCAGCTCGACCCCCTCTCTACAACCTCATTTCCAAACCCTACCTAGACTAATTCAAGATCAAATGAAACATACTTCTTCATCAAAGATCATCAATTGGTAAGATTTTACACTTTACATGAAGTATTTCTTCTATATTTCGAGTTACAGTTCTTGGTTGTGGATTTTGCTAGGGTTGACTGATTTAGGTTTGATTCTAGGAAAATTAATGGCTTTTCTTAATAATGAGGTTGTTATGGAGTTGTTTTTCATACTTGATTAAAAACCCTTGTGAAGTTTTTAGTATTTAGCTACCCCAAAGTTTTACCCAAATTAATGAAAGAAATTGGGTAGTCTCTTAATGTCTAGAGGCTGGTTCTAAATAGATACATGGAGTCCTTGATATTATGAGAATTAGTTAATGGTTGATGAGTCTTGGTTCATGAAATTTAATCGGTTCTTAGTTATCTAGCCACCCCGAAGCTATGCCGATTTTATGTAGGAAATTGGGAGTTTTCTCATTTGTAGGGGTTGATTGGTGAACTTCCCCTCATCTTTAAGTCTAAAGATTTTTCTACAAACATGTATTTAAGTTTGAATAAATGTGAAACTATGTTGATCAAGTGTAAATCATATATATATATAGTTGCTCATCGAAGAACCGTAGCTCGTGGATGCCGGACAAGCACACACAAGAGTAAATACTCTGCAGGAACCAGGTAAGTCACCACCACCTATACATGATAGTTCTAAATAAAGTGTGGAAGATTAGCTAATTGTGAATATGATATATGTGCATGAGTACTTGAAATTGTATGGTATAAAATATGTGAATTCCAAGTTATATGTACCGGTTGACAGGTGGTGTTAATTGTGAATGTGATGTATGTGCATGAATACTTGAAATTGTATGACATGACATATGTGAATTTCAAGTTCTATGTTTGATTTGGGGTTGGGTTCATATGGAACCAACAATGAAAGGAGACTATGATGATAATGAAAGTAATGAAAGACAAGTAATGTTACAAGGTGGCCGTGCCCCCAAGTAACTACCTGAGCTGAGCATAGCGGGATCTCCTTCCGCGAGGAGTCTCGGGGTTGCTTCTGATGGCAAAGGGCTAGCTACCCGATGTCATCAATGAGGGGCCAGGACACGAGCTACGGGCCCATCAAGTCAAGGAATAAGATAAGAAGAAAGAATGATGAA
Organism: Cuscuta epithymum; assembly: GCA_945859915.1. Lineage (NCBI taxonomy): Eukaryota > Viridiplantae > Streptophyta > Magnoliopsida > Solanales > Convolvulaceae > Cuscuta > Cuscuta epithymum. The sequence continues at coordinate 94,713 of CAMAPF010000006.1, forward strand.
TAAGGAAATCTCTTGTTGTTTGATACATGAATGCTTATGTGTTGTTATCATGTGTGATTATAGTATATGTGTGGTGTATTCAGCACGAGTATCTAGTTATGATTAGCTAAGATTCCCTATGTTTTAGTGGATGAAATGGTGACTTACTAAGCATTATTGCTTACGAGAATTCTATTCTCTGATGTCCTCATGTATAGGTAATAAACGAGGTACGGAAGCCTAAGAGAATGTATGGAGCCGGTGACAAGGTTTTGGATGGGTTAACGGAGAAGATCGGGCTACCTGTTATGTTGTTGTTTTAGTACGTTGGTACTTCAAAGGGTTGTTAAACGTTATAAAATCCTGATCAGGTGTAACAGTTTTAAGGATGTTTTATTTTGGATGCCTTTCGTTATGGTTGTAAGGTTTAATTTTGTTTTAAAAGAAATAAAGTCTCATATAGAGGCTTTGTATCTCTATTTTCGCTTGATTTATCGAGTCTCTTTTATGTTTGAGTATCGTAATGGCCGTTTTGGAGATGGTCGTTACAATTTATATTAACAATACCAATAGCAAATTAATAATATAATAACTATAATCTTTAATATGGAGTAAGTCTTAAATAACAATAAGCCAACAATTAAAAAACATGATGAGAAATGAAATTGTTTTCTTTAGAAACCTGGGGCGAACTTGGACGTGAAGTACTTCAAAAGTTCAAAAAAGAGGGTGTAGCCTTACCAGGTTTGAACTCCTGACGTGAAGCATAAACGAGTTTAAACTAAAGTACTACTACCACCTAGGCTAACATGAATTATTGAGGTGAAGCCTATGCTTACCCTCATTAACATGTACGTCCGCCCTTGATCATATTATCCTTAGTTTTTGAAAGTGTTTTCCCTTTGTTTAATATTATCTTATCCATCTTCTGTGTTTGAATCATTTTGTTCAACAATAAAATCTTGTTTTTAAAAAACAAAAAAAACATTTAGGGCCTGTTTACTAACAGAGATATTTTCCTGTTTTCTACTTCTGTTTTTCGTTCTCCAATTTTCTGTTTTTATTTTTCAGTTTTTCTATCTCCAATTTTCTGTTTCTATTTTTTAATTTTCCATTTTCAAATCTGAAAACATGTTCATCAATTTTTTCACCCAGTTCTCCAATTCCACACCCTTGGCCCCTACCCTTACCACGATCTTACACTCTACCCATACTCCCCCACAACCCTTCATACCCACCCATACCTACTCGTAGGTGTCGGGGTAGGGAAGTTATTGGTGGGGGTGGGGTAAGGGGTATGGTCGGGGTGGGGTGGTAAGGTCTAGGGTAGGGGGTTGGGTGGGGGTAGTTGGTGGGTTAGGGTCGTGGTTAGGGGTAAGGGTGGGGTAGTGGGTAGGGTTTGAGGTAAGGTAGAGGTAGGGTATGGAGTTGGGATAGGATGGCGGTAGGGTGGGGCCGTGACCAGGGTGGGGCTGAGGTAGAGAAGGGGTAGGGGGTAGGATGGCGGTAAGGATGGGGGTAATGGGTAGGGTTGGGGTAAGGTAGGGGTAGGATGGTGGTCGGATGGCGGAAGGGTGGGGGTAGGATGGCGGTACGAGGGTGGGGGTAGGATGGCGGTGGGGTGGGGCCGAGGTAGGGGCATGTGGTAAGGGGTAAGGGGTAATATACGGGTGGGGGTAGGGTAGGGTGGGTCGGGGTGGGGTTGAGGCGGTAGGGGGGTGGCGGTAGGGTAGGGTGGATTGGGGTGGGGCCGGAGTGGGGTAGGGTCATTATAGGGAAAAATGGGTATGCGGGGTGGGCTTGGGTGGGTAAGGTAGGGTAGGGTAGGGGTAAGGGGTAAGGTACGAGGATGGAGGTACCGGAATGGAATTGACTTCGGAGCAGGACCGGACCCACCACTAGGTGTAAGTATTCAAATTCATTGCATCGGCATTGTAGCATCCGCGTTTTCCAAATTTGGAAAACTATTAAAAGTCACTTCTCCAAATCATTAAGAAAAAGAGAGACATGTCTCATTTTTTCCGTTTTGATAAACACGTTTCCTGTTTTCTGTTTTCCAGTTTTCCAGTTTTCCAGTTTTTTGGAAAACTGGAAAATAACTCTGTTAGTAAATAGGCCCTTATACTTTGAGAGTTCAAGTGAGAACTATCATTCCCATTACGACTATACTCTAGGATCTATAAGACAATCAATCCGTTATATATGAGAACTATGTAAAACGATGCACATCTTTCTCATGGCACCGAACAATTTTCACAGAACAATTATAGTATGAGACTAAAAATAGTTCAAGTAAAAACATCCTAACTACCATGTGAACAAAGTTTTTTCCATTATTAATTTACTTAATTTTTTTTAATCATCATCACCTGAAAATTTGATTCTTAGTATGTCGACTATAATTATGTATATACAATATTTACCTATTTAGTTTAATACACATACGCTTATTAGTATGATCACTTATTAATTATCATGATCACGAGTTTTTATATTTTGTTATTTTATTAGTAAACCAATTTGTTTTCAAATTTTTATCAAGTTTTTTATTATCAAAAACTCCTAATAACTTTGATCATATTATTAAAACAACCTCCTGATTCATAGATCTTCCTACAATCCCATCTGTGTCTCCATTAAATAATGTATAGTAATATCTTGATTACCTAATGTCTAAACAATGTGGATAGAATAAAATACCTGAATATACCTTTGTTCACTAACATATATGATGGGATATAATAATATATGATATAATCAATTTTTTTATATGATTGAATATATTAAGTATCTTGACTTTACTAAATTTACAACATAATAGTGGACATAATTATCAAGACATACACTTTTATTCAATAATAATACAATGACTAGCAGATTAGTTATTCCATAGTTAAAAAATGCTTAAATTTGTAATGTATTTTTAAATTCGATTTCATGTCCCCCAATCCAATTTTGATCCATTATAATCTCGAACATAAGTGGCTCTCTATAATTAGGTTCAACCATTGTCCATTGAAATGATACCAAATAGTATTTTTTTAATAAGTTTGAATTGCAAAGATATATTATCGGGCTGGGTGGCAACCATCCCTTTAAAACTTCAATGTTTTTTTAATTATATAAATAATATTTGCATAAAATTTTACATATTTTAATTAAAATAGTGTGTATTCTCCCCACGTAAAATTTAATTTTCAAAATTAATCTATTTTGGTACATAATATATACGGAGTAATACTTAACATGAGCTATAATAGAAGAAAAAGCTAAAATAGTTTATCTTGATGAACTATTTTAATTAAGATTAGTACTTTCCTTCCTAGACATCAATAATATTATGAATTTGTTGGATTTGACAAATATATAATAGAACAACTTATTCCTTTTATAAAGCATACTATGTTTGTAATTCTTAATTTATCTTGAATGGATAAAAGTACCCAATTTTGTAAAATATTAAAAAATTATAAAATATCATACAAACTAGTTAATTAAACATTTTAGGGATAAGGGTCAGATAGGGCCTCGAACATCGAAAAAAATGTCAAATAAGGCATATTTAGGCTGCTATGTCCGGCTAACGCCATTTGGGGCGGTTCCCGGTGGAATTTTTTGATGAATTTTTTTGAGAACCTTATTCAATAAGTCTAGTTTACTCATATCAAATTTGAACTACCAATTCAATCGGGAAGACATTCAAATGAATTCTTGAAGATAATTGCGCTTTTAACTGCACAGTTATCTTCAAGAATTCATTTGAATGCCTTCCCGATTGAAGTTTTAGTTCAAATTTGATATGAGTAAACTAGACTTAATGAATAAGATTGTAAAAAAAATTCATCAAAAAATTCCATCGGGAACCGCCCCAAATGGCGTCGGCCGGACAGAACATCCTAAATATGGCCTTATTTGACATTTTTTTCAAGTTCGAGACCCTATCTGACCCTTATCCCAACATTTTTAGATAATGTGAAGTAAATCAAAAATATAAATGTTTGTATGACATTAAAATTACACAACTTATTGAGTTCTGGCTTTAAAAAAAAATATTGTATAAATAATAACATTTAAACTATTCTAGCATTAATACAAATGCTATTTTAAACTATTCTAGCATTAATATAAGGGAAAATGGAAACTAATAATCCAACCTTTTAGCGGTCTTCTTTCAATAATCCCACCTTTTGATTATTCATGAATAATCCAACCTTTGCACCTCATCTTCATTCACTGGTCCGGGATCGGTTAATGACATACTATTCCAAGTTATTTTCTTACCTTTGCAAAATATTATCTTTGTGAAAGATGAGATTTATGGTATAATGATTTGCACAGATAAGAAAATAGCTTGGAATAGCAGGTCATCAACCAGTCAGGGACCAGTGAATGAAGATGAGGTGCAAAGGTTGGATTATTCATGAATAATCAAAAGGTTGGATTATTGTAAGAAGACCGCTAAAAGGTTGGATTATTAGTTTCCATTTTCCTTTAATATAATATACACCAGTTATATGAATTAACAACATAATAATTTTCTTAGAAAAAATAAGCTCATACAGACTATTTTTATATTAAAAAGACTCATTTTGGTATACAAACACTCATGGTAAGCAAAAAAGTGAATTCAAGAATTCCATTTTGTATTCTTTTTTTGGAAATAATTCCATTTTGTATTCTAATTATTAATATGTAGCAAAATTCATGCAGTTAAATGAAGAAATAGTAATTTAAAAATGATGTATGGATGTGTACCTGTTAGAACTTTTATTTTCAAGTAAAATGATAAAATTTAAACAATTTTTTCATAATCAAATATTCCCTCCGTTTCACAATGAAAGTCACAGTTTGACTTCACAGTTATTAAGAAAATAAATTGACTTTACTATAGAGTACACTGTTCAGACACTGTTTGGCATTGTTTGGACACTTTTTGGCAGTATTTGACATTGTTTTGATGTAGATTTCTTTGCCGCATAAGGAAATAAGGGGAGTGTGACTTTGTATTTGAAACATCCAAAAAAGAAAAGTGTGACTTTGTTTGCGAAACGGAGGGAGTAGCTTCCATTCACCAGCGCAGACTCAAAGTGCTCTCCGAACCGTGCTGGATAGTCACCCATCACACGGCTCTCAAACCCAACCTATGATGGATCCCGGGAGACAAAGTCAAAGCGCTTGATCCTTTGCTTTCAATTTTATTTGGCATTACTTAGGTTTTAATTTACCAATATCATTTTTCTGAGAAAAAATTAACAAGAATAATCTCACCTTTGACTGATCTTCTCATAATAATCCCACCTTTACATAATCCCAAAATAATCCCACCTTTTTCATCTTCTTTCATTGGATCTGACCAAGTTTTTTACCTTTCTTTGAAAATCTTATATAAATAATTTCACATTCATACAGATATAATAAAAAAGTGAATGGTGAGAGTATTTATATGATTTTCAAAAAAAGAGTAAAAAACTTGGTCAAGGTCCAATGAAAGAAGATGAGCTGCAAAGGTGAGATTATTCTTGAATTCGTAAAGTTGAAATTATTATAAAAAGACCAATGAAATGTGGAATTATTCTTGTCAATTTTTCCTTTTCTAAACCACTTCAATGAAAAAAATCTAAGTTATTGTTTCATTGTTTAAATTTAGAGTGTTATACAATTAAATGTAGTATATATGCTATTTTTTTTAAATAAATCAATAGGTAGTGTCCTACGCTAATGAAAATAATTTCCCTTCTCTTAACCGCAAATCTTGAATCCATCCCTAAGTAATCGTAAGTGAATTAAGGAGTATGGGATCAGTCAGTGGCGGAACCAGAACAAAAGTCGGGGGGGGGGGGCGAAAATATACGAACGGTTGGGTGGAAAGATCTATAATTTGTACCATTTTTTTGCTTAAATATAAACATTTATTCAGTTTTACACTTGTTTTGTTAATGCCTAAACAAAATTACAGATTTTTTTATCAAACGAGTTTATTTTGATTTAATACACTACCCTTTTATTTTAGAATATAATAACAAGGTTTAAATAAAAATATAGCTATTTTCAATATATATATATATATATATATATATATATATATATATATATATATATATATATATATAGCTAAACAAGTAGAGGAAGATGATTAAATTAATAATACATATAAGCAATGTTCTAAATGGCGCTAGGCGCTAGTCGGGCGCTAGCCCAACGCCTAGCGCGTAGGCGGCTAGGCGGGCGCCTAGTCGGGGACTAGTCGGAGACATAGAAATTGCATTTTATCTATATTTTTGCATAGATATGATAAGTAATATTGTATTTTTGTGTGTGTAAAACACATATAGATTAACAAACATGAATGTTAGAATTATCACATTTAATCATATGTAGTACTTCCTCCGCTCTTTTTTAAAAGCAACATTCTTTTTTTCACATTTGCCAACACATAACTTTGACCATCATTATATGTAATTATGTATTAGTAAAAAATAATAAAAAATCAGATTATGAAACTTAATAATGAGACGAATTCAACCATATTTTTCAAAAATAATAACTCACATTAATTAAGAAAAAAATGTAGTCAAAGTAGAGGACATGAATAGTGTACAAATTGCAATGTTACAACTAATGCGATACAGAGGATAATATATGATAACTAATCACTTAACTTCATTATGTTATAAATATAAATAATAATAAAATTTAGATACATATACAAACATATACGGAGTATAATTTATCTTAATTTACAACTTCATTTCTTTATATTCATGTCCAAAGTTAAAGTACGCATATCACTTAGAAAATTAAAGTTAAAAAGTGAAATAATGTTCAACGAATCTAGACGGCCTAGGCGGTCGATTGGGCGCTCTAGGCGGGCAACTAGTCGCTATAGGCGGCCGACTAATTCACCTAGACGGCAAACTAATTAATCGGAGCGCCTAGACGAAAATCGGGGCGCCCGACCACCGCCTAGCGCCTAGGCGGGGACTAGTCGGATGCCTAGAACGATTTTTAGAACAGAGCATATAAGTTACTAACTTATCATGAAAATAATAATTTTATGATTCTCTTTCCAAATCAACGTTACTTGTAGGTTATTTTTTAAGAGGATCGATATTTGTTTAATTTATGCTAATGTATTACATAAATCTAATTATACATATATAAAGTCAGATATTTCAAATATCAACCAGAATTTTGGCATATTTGTACTAAATCAAGGAATAAATAAATAGTTATGTTAAAATTGTAGTCGTTTTGAAAAATTTCTTGATAACTCTTTATAAAATGATATAGGTAAATGTTTGAAGAGTGAAGAACTAATTAAAAGTCATTTTTTACTGTTATTGTACTAAAAAGCAAACATATATAACATTTTTTTGGCAAAGTATATAACATGTTAATATTTGAAAAAATAAAAAATAAACAATTTTATTTTTAAAATAAAAATGTAACTTAAAAGTGAAAGAAATCTGGAAGTGGTAAGGAAAATATTAAAACTAACTAATAACATCACAAAACTTAGGACACTAGAGGAAGTTTAATACGTAGTTACGAAGTATTAAAAATAACTTAAGCTAGAGGAGGTTTAATACTGAGGACATAGTTATAAAAAAGTACCCGGTGGGATTCGAACCCGGGTTTTGACGGAAGAGAAATGCTCTTCAGCCATCCGTCCTACTGTAATTGGAGTTCGTATATCCTACACCCGGATGTACAGGTACATCCGTTTTTTTGTAATTAGTAGGCTGAAATGTTTCCTTATCCAGCCGCATGCACTACTCCGCCCAGTACTCCACTCGTCCTTATCCAGCCATACTCCACTCAATCCCAGCCAGTTCATGCACGTCTTCATTTATTGTTTTTTTTGCTTATTCAATTCTCGTTTCTTCTTTTGTTTTCTTTTATTGTTTGTTCTCTTTTTTTATTTTAACAACCTTCTATTTTAATATTATATTCAATTATTATGAAAATGTAAAATATAAAATATTATTAAATATTTCAGATTATTTTTTTCTTTCTCCAATCAAACTTCCAACTTAAGTTTTTATTTATCTATTATAAAATATTTTATTTATCAATGTTTTATTTCTCTATTTTTTATTTAAGATGAATATTTATTAGTTTAATAAATACTGTGTGATAGTTACAAACGTGAGTTTTGTGTTATACTAAAATGAGTATGGTGAAATAAGTATGCATGAGTAAATAATTATAAAAAGAACTCGATTATATTTGTAATTCGAGAACAAACGACTATAAATGATTTTTTATATAAATTATTTCATTGCCATCATGTGTGCACAAATGAACATTTGAACACATTAGGAAATTCAAACAAGCTTTTGATTTTCGATGCACATTTCGTAAGTTATGTATGCTCATTTGGTGCAGATTTTATGCTCATTTTAAAATGTCATATTAATTCATATTTCAAAATTATCATATTAGGTTCGCATAAGATTTAAATTATATACATGGAAGTAAAGATAATCATGATACGCAATTGCATGTTTTTGATACTCAATAAAGGAGGTTTGATGTTAAATGAAAATGTCTTGATGTTTAACTAATCAAGCTTATGATTTTCATATCATTGCTCATTTGGTAAGTAATGTATGCTCATTTTGTATTGGTGTTATGCTCAATTTAAAATGTTTTATCAATGCATATCTCAAAATAATTAGACTCCTAATACTCAACATAATAGGTTTGATGCTCATTAAAATTGCATCAACGCTCATTCACCAGAAATCGTGACATGCGAATGTAATGTAATATGACACTTTTTAAATATGCATTGATATGACGTTTTACATATGAGCATAAAATCAATACCAAATGAGATTATGTGACTTACACAATGTGTATTGATATGAAAACTGTAAAGTTTGTTAGTTGAAAATCATGACATTCATGGTTTCTATTAAATGAGCATTAATGAACTTTTACTGAGCATCTGACCAATTCTGTTGAGTATTAAGAGTCTGATATTGAGCATCGAGATCTCTGCTTCATATCTTATATTCACTTTCTTTTTCTTATTTTTTCTTTTATAATAATTATTAAATTATATCTATAATCAACTCCTGTGAAACTTCAATATGTGAATATAATGTAATATAGTACATTTGAAATATACATTGATATGACATTCTAAAAATGAGCATATATGAGTATAAATTGAGCATATGTAACTTACAAAATGAGCATTGATATGAAAATCATAAGTTTTTTTAATTGAGGATCAAGACATTTTCATTGAGCATCAAATCTCTTCCTTGAATATTAGAAACACGTAATCGAGTATCAAGGCATGTGCTCAATCTAGTATGCATTGATATAATTAACATTTTAAAATGAGCATAAATCAAGTACCAAATGAGCACACAAAATGTACCAAATGAGTAATAATATGAAAATCATAAACTTTGTTATTTGAGCATCAAGACATTTTCATTAAACATCAAACCTCTTCTATTGAGTATTAGAAGCATGGAATTTAGTATCATGATCTATGCCCCCATGTGACTCTAATATGAAACTTTTGAAATATACATTAATATGACATTATGAAATGAGCACAAAACCAGTTTCAGATGAACATGCGTAACTTATAAAATGAGCATAAGAAAGTTCAAAAACTCATTTGAATTCTCTAATGTGCTTAAATGTTCACTTTTGCACATGCATCATAATGAAAAACATATTTATTTTACACTATACTCATTTTAGTATAACACGAAACTCATGTTAGTAATTAGCACATACAAATTAATATTTAATAAACTAATAAATATTCTTCTTAAAATTAATAAAGAAAAATAATAAAATAATACTTTAAATATTCATCAGAAATTGAAAATTTGAAATCAATGAATAAGGTGGTTAAAAAAAAGGGAAAAGGACTTGAAAAAAAAAAGGAAAAAGAAACAAAAAAATCTATGTAAAAGGCAAAAGAAAAGAGAGGTAGTGCTCCCTCCACTCACGCAGTCCACTTAGAAGTTACGAAGAATTAAGTTGGCCGGCTAGACTAAAGAGGCGTAGTCCACTTACCCAGGCAAGCAGGGAAGAACACACGGCCGGAAGAATCAGCAAATAATTACAAATATACCGGGTGTACGTACACCCGGGTGTACGGTATAAATTGCCACTGTAATTGTTTGCTGAAATACGGGTCCTTTAATATTTATTACCAATTGTAAGACGGGGCTGGACATATACATATATATACACTATAACCTCTGGCGAACGGGGGGCGGCAGCACCGACGCGCCCCTAGTTCCGCCATTGGGATCAGTATATCACATCGACATCCTTTTTAGATGCTTTGAATTGGAGTGGTTTCAATCCAAAACCATAAAAGGACAAATTTTGACAATTGTAAATTAAAATATATATAAAACATGAATTTATCAAACCAGTTAAGACCAAAATAGATCTGACCGGATCAAAAAATTCCAATCTTATTAAAAACATCCCTAATCATTATTTTCTATGCATCACTAAATCAACGAGCTCCTTAATCCTTATTTCTATATATTTTTCGGTAATTGTGGAGCCATTTGTGAATGTTTAATGTTGACTTGTTGCACAATTATGAAAAAGAGGTAGAAATTCAGGAAGTAATACGAGTAACTACGTAGTAATAAGAAGAAGAAGATATACTCCGTATAAAATAACGGTAACTGATTAACTACTCTTTCTTTTTGGTGTGCCGACTTTTGACAATTACAAACAACTGTTTCCCCCAAAAGTGATAAACCGGAGCTCCGGCCATTACAACTGACACGTACTAACGCATTTTGTTCGCCGGCGATCCCTTCCTCTGTTTTTCTGACAGTGATCCAATCCGCATCCTCATATGATTCGAATTCTGAATTGGAACATAATTCTCTTACCCTTTGCATCGGAGATTCGAATGATTCAGTTCTCCGGGTGGCTTTCGGGTCCTCCATTGCCGAACTCCAGATTCCCTTTTCAAGAACACTCGTCGGAGAATCAGAATCAGAGTGTTGATTTTGTATTTCAGAGTCGCCGGATTGTTCAAGGAATGGGTGCCCGATGAGTTGGGCGGCTGTCCACCGTTCTTCTGGGTCTGTTCTTAAGCACCTCCCCAGGAAATCTTTCGCCTGATCGGAGAGAAACTCCGGAACCGGCGGATGCTCGCCGGAAAAAGCTATTTTGAACAGCATTGTTGCCGGGCAGGTGAAATTAGGCCACGGCGAGACACCGGTGGCCATTTCAATGATCGTGCATCCCAGCGACCAAATGTCCGCCGGGAACCCCTGATCTTTCCCCTGCGCAATCTCCGGTGCCATGAACAGCGGTGTCCCGCCGATCAAATCCCGCCCCTCTCTCGCCGGATTCAGCCGCTTAGCGCATCCGAAATCCGCAATTTTCGCGGCGCCACCTTCTCCCAGCAGAACGTTACTGCCCTTAATGTCACAATGCACTATTCCATTCGAGTGCAAGTAAACCAACCCCTGCACAATCTGCCGCGTGTACCGGCAGACCGACGGCTCATCGTGGCGGCCGCCGTCGAGCGTTCCTCCGGGCATATACTCCATCATGAGATTGAACACGACCTTATTGTTCTCCGACGTGACATCGTACCCTCTGTACTCGACGATTTGTGGGCAATTTAAATTAGAGAGAATATGCTGTTCCCTTCGCAGGAATTCCGACTTGGAAATCTCAGCGGATTTTACGGCGAATATGTCGCCGGAATGGCGAGAGACGGCGACGGACACGAAGGCGGAGGAGCCGCGGCCGATGATGTGGCCCTTGATCCAGCTCATATTGGACATGGCGAGGAGTTTTTTTGTTTTGGGTAATTGTTTACTTTGGCAGTTTTGCAGAATGGTACGGAGTATATATACAGAGGGGGTTTGTGCTTGGGAGAGAACGTGATAAAAGGTTTTGTGTGTGCTTTTAACAGCCTGGATTGGGAACTTGGAAGGCTGTACAGTTTGGCATAATTTATTAAGAACTAAAGAAGGTTGAAGTTTAGTACAATACGCATGTTCGGATTTCAAAGAAAGACAATGTGATTAGTAGTCATGTTTAACTCCATAACCGGGGCGCAATCAGGGCACTGGGCTGAACTGGGCCGGTTTAAAGAAAATTTTAGAAAAAAGGTTTACACGGAATTTTTTATACTAAAAATTTAAACAATTTTAAAATTTGGGCTTGGTCAGGGCTGACCCTCCCCTAGCTCCGCCCCTGTGCATAACCGAGTAATACTGTAATTATTTTACGTTATAATCAGGGCAGCCCTAGGGAAGGGTAGGGGCGGGAGCAGAACGCACCGGATTATGCTAGACAAGTACAAGTAGTTTTTAGATAAATTTTCAATGAAATTTTTTGAATTTGGGGTGAGTACGACCTAGGTTGGCCCCTAGCTTTGCCATAGGGCAAGAGCCTAGGCCCATCCATCAAGAAAGAAAAAGTTTTAGGCCCAATATTTACCAGGTGATAAATTCATTTTTGTGCAAATTACCCGTATAGTCTACATTTGCACTTAGTATTTCATTTATGTCCACCGAAACAAAACTTTTCATTTTTAACTTTCAATATTTCACTTTTAATTCCTTTATTTCAAACAAAAGTCTAAATGCTAAGACTAATAACTCCAGAAAAAATCAACCTGCATCGACCTTATATCCCTGAAGCTTCTGTTCATCTTCCTCAAACCGCCTCTCTCAGCGACTTCACTTCGCTCCCTCTGTCCATCTCAATTCATCTTCCTCCAGTATCGAAATGAACCAAGCGAAGCATTGAAGGTCCGAAGCGGTGAATCGGTAACGAACGAACTGTCAGTACATCCATACTCACTGCGAGTTGAACTGTTGCAGTAGACAAGGTGAGACCTGCTGCCACTCACGCCGGTCAGCGTTCACCGCTTTGGTGGATTTCGACCTCGTTGTTGCTCGCTGGTATGAATCAGGTGGATTTGAGGTACATCTTCAATAAGCTTTGAATAATCGTCAATTTTTAGGAAGTTGACTGTACACCGCCACCGCATCCCCTCGAAATCATTCAAAAATTAAAATGAGACAAATTGGAAGACTAATTAGCTCAAATCCTTGTATAAGGTGTTTTACAATTCTATCGATATCTAGATAGAGTAATATCAGGTATGGAAGTTTCACTCTCCATAGCCAGAAGGGATCTACTGGAATTGATATGTCCTGAATAATTACTAAGCCAATGCCATGTAGTCTTTTTTAAATATTTGTTAGCCAATATGCTAAATGATGCCAAGTGATTGTTTAGGATAGTACTCCGTATGTGTTTGCCTTTTTTGTTGCAATTAATTGATGGTTTTTCCGTGTTGGTGAATGCATGAGATTTCTATGATGCCTCCTTTATTTGACAAATAGATAGTGGTATGAGTTTTAAGGTTCCTGCATATCATTGTTTGGTAAAAGTGTAAGCATAGTAACAACAACTCCATATGTTATACCTTTGACCAATCTAAAATATTACGGAGTAATTGATAAATACATGAAAATGAGAATGCTAGTGATGATGAAAGTGCATATAGAACAAAAATATCTGGGTGTTATGGTTCTCTTTTAAAAAATTGTAACAAGCAATTCCTTAGAGCTCCAAGTGTATGTTTCAAAAGAAAAGGCTCATGTAGGCATTATTTGATGGTTTTTTTCAATAATGATAACTCGGTGGCAAACACTTGACCTACAAGTACAATAAATAGAAATGACAAACCCACTAGGATATGCCTATGTATGAACCTTTGCAGATTGGGAAGGCTGAGTCTCTGAATCTGTAATTTGGTCACTTCGGGATCAATATTTGACTTATTTAGACCTATTGATGGCAAAAGTCATGTGAGCAGCTTGGATGCATCAGAGGGTGACTTGACAGAGAATGCATGGGATTAGGTACATTACTAATTACTAACTATTTTTATGGCCAACTTATCTTATACTTTAAGAGGAAATTCATACAATTACTCATTAGCTCCTATGATATTTGTATGTGGTAAGGGCTAGTATGATTTTTGGTTATTTTTATTTTATCCCGGTTTGCAAGAAGAAAGTGCTCTATTGCTATGAATTCTTCAAGTGATTTACAAGGTTCTTGTTTGTTCTTGATATGGCTGCGATGTTGAATCTTAACTTTAGATTAAGTTTTTTGAAACTATTGGGAGCCCTTCACTGTTTCGAGTGAGTTTAAGGGGGGTGGGGGTTACTCTAGCTCATTATTTCATATATAATTCACTAGTCTGCCTAGTTGAGTTATTATTCACCTGAAAGATTGATATTTTGCAGGGAGGAAGTGTCACCAAAGTGCATTGAGAAAAAAAGTAATGGCATATGAACCACATGCATTCGCGATTTGGGAGAATTTAATGAGGCACACGACTCACAATAACACTGATATGAGTAAGGGCAACATACCAAAGAAGGAATGATAAGAATCAAGACCAAATAATATACTCTTTAATAGATAAATGTACTAAATTGGAACAATAGATTGAATTATATACTCGTTGTGATATTTTTATGTATTGTTTTTGTTTCTTCTTGTTGTATCACGTGCATTGTTTTTTGTTGCATCGTGTTGCAGTTTGTTGCAACATGTTTCGTTTTGTTTCACTTTGTTTCTTATTATTGTTTATTGGTGATTTAGAATTTTTATGTTTATTTTAGTTTCTATTTATGTTTTCTAATTCCTCCAAACAAAAATATCTATATATTTTTTATATACAACACCAATATAAATTATGATTTGTGAATATAAACAACTAGAAACATAAAGAAACAATAAGAAACCAATATTCCGAGTTATAAACAAAAAGAAACAATATGAAACAAAAAACTAACAACAAAGCAATAATTGTAATTTAAAAAAAATCAAGTTCTTATTAAGAAATATGGAGTAATACATTACAAATTTCATCTTTTTTAAAAAATCATTTTTTAATATGTTTCAAGTTCACTATTTTAGATTTTGACGTTTTTATTTTCCGAGTTTTTAAATTTTACTCTTTGGTTACATTAAATTTCTGTTTTTTTTAATTTTGGAATATTTGTTTTCATTATTAATACAATTAATTTTATTTTTTTAAGTATTTTTGAAAATTTTAAATATAAAAATTGTATTTCTAATATTAATATTTTCCAGTTTATTAAAATAACCACTTCATCATAAAAGTTTGCAATTACTTTTTTAATAATTTCAAAACATTATTACATAATTCAAAAATGTTATTTATAAATTTAATGTTTATTATATTTTTTTTTGACTATTTTGAACTTGTATTAAACTTCCGATTTTTTTATATTTTTGACATTTTACATAATTTATATCAATCATACTAGTATTAAATATTAAAAATTTGAAATATAAAACTCATATTTTTAACCTTTTTAAAATTTCACACATTTTTTATAACTATTTTAACCTTTTTATATGTTTACTTTTAAGTTTTCCATATTTTTTTTA
Organism: Cuscuta epithymum; assembly: GCA_945859915.1. Classification (NCBI taxonomy): domain Eukaryota; kingdom Viridiplantae; phylum Streptophyta; class Magnoliopsida; order Solanales; family Convolvulaceae; genus Cuscuta; species Cuscuta epithymum. The sequence goes on from CAMAPF010000006.1 coordinate 110,160, forward strand.
TTTTTCTCATTTATTTTATAAAATTTAATTTAATTTTTTTAAATTTTTAAATTTAATACGAAGTATACAGTTTTCTGGCGATTTTTACTTCGAGCTGTTTATGTTTTTTTAAATTCAGGTTTTGTTTTAATTTTTTTACTTTCTAAAAATTATTATCCTTTTTAATTCTTAATGAATACTTTCATCTTTCTATTTAAAAATAAAAAAATATTGTATCAACACTTTCTACGGAGTATTAGTTTGTGGAAGTATGATGAGTAGTGATTCAAATTTGTATGTACATGCGTCAGGACGCAGGAGAAGATTCCAGTAGCAAAGCTTCATGCGAACGAATGGCGGTCTGTTTTTGAAAACAAAGTTTTAAGCAGACCATGTTTGAAAACTACATTTAAAAATGAAAAACGTGATATTACTTTCAATATTTGTCCGTTTGCGAAAAATTCCCTTCATTTTTAGGTTCAAAAATTAGTTTTTTCATCGAGCCTTCGAATGATTAGGATCATACCAGTGAAATTTGTAAACAAACGGGGCTTTTCCTGCTAAGTATTAATAGGCTGATTTCTTCGACTTTAATGTAGTAATAGACTAATTTTTTTCTCCCTTTATTTTTTTCGTTAATAGTTTTGCTTATGTCTTTAAGTTGTGAATGCATGTGTTTTGTCTAATTATGTATTGATGTATTTCTAGAATTTTTATTTCCAAGTTTTGAAATTGTCAAATACTAAAATTGTTAATGCATTGAATTATTTATAGTTATTTTTAGTGTTGTTTAGTTATGTAATCATGTACTTTAATTTTTTTATTAAATAGCTTCGTGAAATATTTAAACCGCAAAATAAATGTTTAAGACGATAATATGGTAGATAGCATGATGAAATAACATGGTAAGAGTAACATCTCAAGTAGAGATAGACAATACTAGACCATACACTACTAGAGACTTACACCAATCAACCTAGATCGAACTTAAGTAGATCAGATAAGACTAGACTAAACTTAAATAACAACAAAATGCACATATTACAAGACCAAACCTATATAGATCGGACTTAAGGAATTCAGAGTAAATGGAATTAGACTAAACCAGAATTAAATGGATTCAATTTATATACTGTAGTACTGATCAAGAAATTTTCAAAATCTGAGTTAACAACTTATGTGTTACTGTCTACATACAGAGTATGATGGTCCCTGATAAAAGTCTGGGGGGTGAATAGACCTTTAATTCGACCTAATTGATTCATGTAAAAGTAATAGGACTCAATTGATTTTTTGTGAAAGTAGTGAGACCTATTATTTGAGAGTTTTCTCATCTAAAAAATAAACTACTTCAATAAGGCTTAAGGAAAGCTAAAAAAACATCAAACAAAACTCAAATTTAAAATACATTATTCAACGAAATGTAGAAAACCGAACTACCAAAACTTTGAAGGTGAATCTAGTACAAAATTTTAAAGAGCATCGAAAAGCTCTCTTATGAAATCATACGAGTATCTCATAGACTCATCCTCCATTTTTAAGTGGAGTCCTTACATGTGTCACAATACCGACTCAAGGAGTCGTACGATCTCCATAAGTCTACTCGAAGCTACAACGTAATAAGTAAAAGAGCTCAGTCTTGTATATCAAATTTAATTTGCTTGAACACCAGAATTGGTGGATTTGTTACTGCCATTATTGTTGGTGTTGGACTTTGTAACATTGGCCGGATCTGATGAATTTCCGATCAAGGAAGAAATGGCGGCTGCTATAGCAGCCGTGAAGTTCGGGTCGCCAGCCATGGAATTGATCGTCTCAAGAAGCCGAGCAGTGACATCAGATCCTGCGATTTGGTTCTGATTTTCCCTGTTCTGCGACAATTGCAGGCCTGAGAATTTCGACTGCGAAAATAAAGCTTGCCCAAAAACCTGCGGCGTCAATGGCGGTGGAAATTGGAGTAGATTATTACTGTTATTATTATTTGTGGTTTGGGTTAGATCTAGCATGACGGTCGGGAATGGGGCAGAGGCTGAGATTGTCGCCATGCTTGACGAGCACGGGAATAAAGCGGTGGCTAACATGTTTGGGATGATTACGCCGTCGGCGCTTTGCAGGGATCCGGAAAGCAGCATCTTCGTCGCCGATTGGGTTGTGGACGCCATAGCCATGGCGGCCGGCGGCAATGGGTGGTTGTGATTCCCTTCATAGGTTGTTATCAGAATTGTTCGGTCTTCTGCGCATCTCTGTACCTATCATTCAATCGAACAAGACAACATAAGTTGCATATTAAGGATAAATTGAACCGTTCCAATTTAGAGCCTCTTTTACTAATATGGATATCGGCCTAATTGAAATGATTGAATTGGTTAATTATGTTGATTTATGAAAAACAACTACTCCCTCCGTTCTTCAAAGTTTGTCACATTTTGATTTTTTCAGTCAAACTTGTTAAATTTTGACAGCTAATTACTCAAAATTAATTATATTTTATCCCCAAAAAATTATTTAATGTGATTCTTTATAATATGTATTATTCAAATGTCAATTTATTATAAATTTTATAAATATATATTAATAGATAATTACGGTCAAACGTCTATCTAGAAGACCGCAAAAGTCAAAGTGTGACAAACTTTGTGGGACGAAGGGAGTATGATATAATTTATTAATAAATAAAGCAAAATTATATGAAAAATAGTTAGATGGTCGTCTAAGTAACTTCAGTCAATACAGTCAGAAAAGTATCTCGAATCGTACTTTTCTTATAATTACACAATTCAGTGCGCGAAATCAAAATTACGCTTTTGATAAAAAAATTGACTAATAAACCTGAATCATGATAAACCGAAAAAGAGGTAATCAAATAGGCTTTTACTAAATGTACATATTAAAAAACATCTCACAAAATTAAGCTTATGGTTTGATGTGGTAAATATACAAAACAAGAGGGCAATTCATATTAACAGATCTATATCAGAATTGCTGTGCGGAATCCATTTGAGGTGTTTTCAGGTCAAACTTTTTATGAAATTATGTGAGAATATAATGTTATTCATGTGGTATAGATTATGTCGAATGTCGATATAATTCCAGATTAAAATTCAATTACAAAGTTAATTAAATAAGTTATTGAAAAGAATTTGCGCATTATATATATATGAACATATGCCTATATAAGTGAAGAAACATACTTGCTTCCTAACTGGGCAACCGGTCGCCATGGTGCACCGGTAATATGCTCGAGGGCAAGGGTTCCCTTTTGCTAATTTCTGACCATACTTACGCCATTGGCAGCCATCTGTGATCTGATTATCATAACAATGTTTATATATAATGTAAACAAAAGAAAACAGAACTCATATAGTCATATGCACAAATTTGTACTCCGTATATCATTGTTTAATCTTAACATAGAAATGATTAAACAATGAATAAAAGTGTGATTTAATTAATAAAAATATTTGAAACCTACCTATTCAGATTACACGAGTGTTAGAGAAATGATGATGGTCTTAATTATTTACAAAATGTACTATGCATTGAAAGAAAGTGTGATATAATCTATTCATCTATATAAAAAAAAGCATAGGAAATATCCCAGGTTGGGTTTTTTGGGACCGTATTTGGCCGATCCCGATTCGATTTTTTTTTTTTTTGCATTTCAAGAATTTAAAACATTTGAAGAACTGAAAGTCTATTTAAAAGGTAAAAAAGATAGGGAGGAGCTTGGGAATTGAAGCTTAAAAACATATACATTAAAATTTTTGGGAAAAAGGACCAGATCAAGAAAGGAAATGCGACAAGATGGGAGGCAATAACTACAATGACTGACCAGCGTTGATTTCGATTTAAAATTAACATATACTTCGTATATACTTTTCAATACTACACATCTCTTATTAATTAGTTATCTTTAACTTTTCAAGTCAATTGTGATGAACTTTAGTTAATCGTTGAAACTTGAGAATGCTTAAGAGGAAAGGAAAAGTGCAAGAGACGCTAGTAAATACGAACCATTGGTGAATCGGATCGAGCCCTAACGCAGACACGGGCCTTCCTCATGGTTGCCTCGGTGGCTGCAGCCTGATCACAACCACTTTCCTCAAGTGTCGGCGCAACCTTGTTGGCTCCCCAACCAGATGATGAAGACCCCTTCTCGGGGCTGTCTTCTCCAGATGCTGACGATCTACAAGCTCTCTCCACCGCGCGGGGCAAGTGGTTATTATAAGTTTCATCGGCTTCGTTTGATGTTCCAGTTGCCAGACAGATCCACAAACTGCCTTGGCCTCAACTTTCGCCGCTCCCCATTACTAGAGGAGTCGTTATTACTGTTATTGTTTTTGTGGTTGTTGTTGTTGTTTTCTTGTTGTATCAATAGTTTTCCATTGTCGTTCTTTTGTTGTTGCATCAAGGTGATCATTTGCTTATGAAGATTACTATAGTTGTCCGTCACCTGATGCAACATCTTCTTTAGGGCTTGATTCTCACTGCTTATTCTCTCTAGATCAGCTTTCACCACTTCTAGCTGCTTGAATATATATCAAAATTAAAGCATCAATTCAATCATCATCAAACTTGTTATATGGAGCCACATTTTCTCCTTAAATGTTTAAATCATCTACATGTAGGATAAGCCACATTAAATTTTTAGTTATCCAATTCAGAGATTACTAATAAAATTAATAAAATTACACCTGAAATCAGTGTATTAAATAAAGTAAGATAAATATAAAGCATATGCATTGAGATTTTCAAATTAAGGAATTGAAAAGGTTTAATAAGTGTACTACAAGTATCATGATATAATATCATGATACAAGTACAATATAGTAGTATCATGATTACTTAAGTTTAAAAATTCAATATAAGTTACTATGATTAAGTTATTACTATAGCAGCCACTAGTCATGGACCCGGTTCGGGCCGCCCGGCCCGGGACCGGCCCGGCACGCTACTGTGCGGGCCCGGAACCGGCCCGGTTCTCGGGTCCGGGTCGGGCCTAGGCCCGGTGAGGGCGGGCGGGTCCGGGCTCGGGTCTTGTATTTGGCGAACCGGCCGGGTCGGGCCCGGGTCCGGGCAGAATTGATTTTTTTTTTTTTTTCATTTTTTGGGGTTACCCGGGTTGGGCTTGATGGTTAGGAGGGGTGGGGGGGGGGGTGGGGGGGGGGTTAGGATAGCAAAAAAAAAATGACCAAACTGGAGGCCCGGCCCGGCCCGGACCCGGACCGGACCCGGTGGCTACCCAGGCCGGTCCCGGGCCTTCCTTCCCAAAAAAAAGCCCGGCCGGGCCCGGCCCGGAACCGTAACCAGCCCGGCCCGCGTCCATGACTAGTAGCCACTAGTCACATTTTTCTAGACAATCTTTAGTTTTAGTCATAAATATGTAGTTATTTCATTAATTTTTAGTAAATCAAATTCAAAAGCATACAGGTTAGTATTTCTTAATCCGATACCGATGGGTTTCTTTAAAAAAACACCAATACAGATGGGTTAAGAAAAAATAAAAAATAAATATGCTATTTAAACCATTTTGGTTAAATGAGAATGAGTATTTTTGGAATAAAATTCATTCCCACCAAGGAATACAAGATAACCTAAGAGGTGAGTGAGTTTCAGATGAAGGGGCATATCATTACTTTCTTCTCTTTAAGGGAATGTACGTAACAACCCCCAATATCAAACCCGCGAACCAAACACAGATCTTTCACATTCCAGGCATGAGATTCCGGCCTGGATAGGTGATTATCTCGAACCGACCATGGCACCATGCCCTAAGTCTCTAGCAACCAAAAACAAAAGAAAAAAGCTAATACTACGTACTACTATAAGTGAAGTGAATTACCTCGCTCATGTTATTTTCCTCGCAATCGGCAGGTCGCAACCTGTCTTCCACCATTGAGTGATCGTTAGCAGTATTTGCAGTAAGAAGGCCCAAGCGAGTCTACAAATGTATAGCAACTCATGTTAAATTTATGTAAAATTTAATTTAATCATTATCTCAAAATGCAGCTTTAGTTTAATTAATTTGGAATCAAAATTAATTTACTTTGATTCTTTATCTAGTAAAAATTACTTTTAGTAACAACATACAAATATCTCTTAACCATTCGTTTTTTGGGCAAATTATACCGTGGGATCGGAAACATGTGCAGTGGCGGAACCAGAGAATAATTTGAGCAGGTGCTCTTATAGTTTTTTTACAATTTTTTTATTAAGATTAAAGTAAAACGAGTTAAAAAAATTATCATTAGATACATATAGTGTGTGGTACCAATAAAAAGAGTTGCAAAGTATTTGAAAAATGCGAATATGTGCACTTTTTACTCGTTTTGATGCACTAGTAGATATTTGTTTTACACTTTTTCACAACAAGAGAAAATTTTTATTTATGTACCAAATTTTCAACGTGTTTTTCATAAAATGTAGTGCATTGTTTCCTAATTCTGAGTCATTAGATATCCAGTTCAATGCACAAGATTTATTCCCAATTTTCATGAGAATAACTCTTTTTTATCCAAAACTTATATATATGTATATACATTGGGTTTCAAATAAAAAGAGAAAAGAGTCAAATAAGGCCTTCTACTATTATGAAATAGTCACATAAGGCCACGTACTCAATAAAGTGTCATATAAGTACATCTACTTGTAAAAAGCAATCAAATAGGTCCTCATGACCTATTTAACACCTCTTAATCCCAGTTTTAGCATACTTGTGACCATCTTTTTAGAATAGATTATACAACATACGTTGAATATTTAAATAAGATTGGTTGAAATACAAGTCAAAAAAATTGACATGTAAGCTAAAACCGGGATTAGGAGGTTGTAAATAGACCGTTATGACTCATTTGATTGTTTTTTACAAGTAGAAGTATATGACACTTTATTTAGTACATGCCCTTATGTGACTATTTCATAATAGTAAAAGGCCTTATTTGACCCTTTTCTCAAATAAAAATGCTATCATACTAAAGAAAAAGTAAACAGTTATGTTAAGTTAAAGTATGTTGAAAATTATTCTGACATTATAGTGTATATATGTATATGTCATTATTAAAACAAGGAAGAAATATTAAAAACTCGTTTTTTGTTTGTGTTTCGAAATAATTAAAAGTTATGTAGTATGTTATAAATGTAATTTTGAGGCTATTGATCTAAAAAAGAAAAAAGAAAACCACATATTAATAGTTGAAGAAAGAAAAAGTGGAAAATAATGTGCATACAAAATAAGAACGAAATAAAAGATATGAAAATTTAAAGAGTAATTTTAACAACATTATATCATTCAATTGAATGAAACTAATTATCATGTCTAAAGTTTAAACAAGCAATATGAGTCAGAACTAAAAGACAAATGGGAGAGGAAACAAATGGGAAGTGGAGTAAGGAAGCAAAAACAAAAATGGATTCAGGAATCGAACCCGCAAATTCAAGAAGGGGAGTTACTTGTGTCCAGCACAATTCCATGTGAGCAGGCCCGTGCCTTATGTTAGGCTGGAGAGGCCCAAGCCTCAGGGCCCCAAAAATGAAAAAATTAGGGGCCCATAATTTTTTAAACATTACTATTATTATACCTATGTATTTTCCAAGGGCGTCGCCATTTGGGGCGGTTCCCGGTGTAATTTTTTGATGATTTTTTTTTAGAATATTCTTCATTAAGTCTAATTTACCTATATCAAATTTCAGTAAAAAATTTAACCAGGAAGGCAGTCAAATGAATTTTTGAAGATAACTGTGCAGTTAAACAGCACAGTATATTTCAGAAAATCATTTGACTGCCTTATTGGTTGAATTTTTAGATGCAATTTAGTATGAATAAACTAGACTTAATGAAGAAGATGATCAAAAACTTTCATCATAAAATTACACTGGAAACCACCCCAAATGGCGACGGTCAGACATAACCTCTTATATAAGGGGACCGGTGATTTGCACTTTTTAAGTTAGTTCAAGGTCTGATTTGTAGAGAAAATTAATAGTATATATATTATTGAGGATTCCACTAAATTATGTATCTAAAACTGTTCGACAGGTTTTACTTAAGTATTTTTTTAATACATTATTTTTCGTGTGATAATGGAAGACTTTTAATGAAAGATTGCGTTTTTATGGTATTTAACCATTCAATTTTAGTGAATTTATTTGATAAACAAACATTATGTATGAGGCCCATTTTATGAAGCTCCACTCAGGCCTGAGTTTAGGTAGGACCGGCACTGCATGTGAGCCAATAGAACCATTAGCTAGAATCAGCCGCGGAGTAAATACTCCCTCCGTCCCAATTTGTAAGATACATTTCGGTTTACGATGTTTGACTGACGATAAAGCAAATTGATCCCTGTCAACACCCAAATTAGTTCTAGAAAATAAAATTTACATATTCAAAAACTACATTAAATCCGCTACAAAACCTCCAAAAAATAATTCAAACTTCATAAACTTTTGATATATAAAATAAAAGTTTAGAAGTGATTTATGTTGACCAAGTGAATAGTAAATGTATCTTACAATTTGGGACTGAGGGAGTATATACTATCTCCTAGCCGGGGCTGAGACATATACATACATATATATACACTACCGCCGCCGGCGAACGGGCGGCGGCGGCACCGGCTCGCCCCCCTCTAGTTCTGCCACTGACCATGTGCATGGTACACCGATCTCGTTTTGAAGAAGAAAAAAGTTGGTCACAAGCTCTCTCTTTAATCGCAGCTCCACTAACCAGGTCACTGGCCTCTCCCCACACCCTCGTTACTTTTTATTCTTTTTCCTTTTTTGCTTTGCTCTCTCAATTCTATTTCTCTAGTGCACTCCCCACCCTCTTTCTTTTTTACTTTTTCTTTTTTTTACTTTTATTTTTTCATTATCAAAACCAATTTCCAAATGATTTTTTTTAATTAAGGAACACTGGCCAGATGTATGTACTTTATTTCAATTTTGTGATTAAATTTTTATCCTTTCAAAACACATTAATTACTTTTCTTTCTGTCTTAATCCTTATTCCTGCACTTTTTTCTTTTTTTCTTCAACTAAAATCACAACCAAAAATTTATTATGTTTTGTAATATCTTTCTATATTCATTTTTTTTGTAATAAACTTTTATATGGATACACTTTTTATCGCTTTTATATGTCTTTAGAGGCTTTTAAGACATTGAACGTGTTTATTTTGATTTATTGAGTTACATTTGATAATATACGAAGTTAAATTTTTTTTTTATGAAGTTAAATCTTCTTATGCCCAAGTTACATGTTATAATGCGCGAGTTACATCTTGTTATGCGTCGGTTACATCTTTTTATGCGCGAGTTACATCAAATTATGTATGAGTTACATCTAATTATTTGTGATTTCTACTTATCTTTATCTTTAACTAATTACATCTAATTAAATTACATTTTTCATAACACTAGTTACATACAAGAATAAACTCCAACTATTGAAACAAAAATTTCATCTTTTTTGCAAAGAAAATGTATTTTTGGCAAAAAAATAATATTAAAAAAAATATTTTTATGGCCTTAATATTAAAAAAAAATGTCTGCTATTTACGTAAAGTAATTCAGCAATTAGACTCCATGTTTTCATTGTTTACATTGAAATCAATGTTTTATTTCTTATACTCCGCATTACATAAGTTACATTTTAACTTGTCTTCAGTTACATTTGTTGGCAACGTGAATTACATTTCTTTATACGCGAGTTACATCAACCAATAATTGCTAGGACAAGGAAAAAAATTAAAAAAAGTTACTGTTCACGCGCGTGAACAGTAACACGCGAATTTGCCTCTGGGAGCACCATGCTCACGGTGGGTTGCTCCCACGGTATAACAACTCGTTTTTTGATGCATGGGGCAAAACCTAAATTAATCTACTTTGATATTTTTATAGAAATACGGAGTATGTAAATTATAAATATTGCTCCTCTCAGTGGGGACCTAGAGATTTATTATGGGGAAAAACTTATTATACGGAGTAGTTTATTTTCAAAATAATCAAAAAAATCTATCGCCACTAATTATAGCTTATTATATAACGAAGTATAAAATAGTGGAATTTTTCAATTTTATAAGTTCCCATATCATGATATTTTTTATGATTATTTTAAAAAACAATAATAAAAATCAACCCTATGAGTTCCCATATTATGATATTCTTTCACAATAGCTTCATAATGTACCAAGTCATTTTTTTGGAATCTAACTTCAACCATCTTCATAGAAACATCACCAATATTTTACAATATGTAGTGCATAGGATACCGTCCTTGTGACACCGCTCCCGAACGTCCTTGAAAATTCGATTTAAAATTCAAAGTTTATGTATTGGATTTCTGATTCCCAAACAATTGTAAAACGATTGATGTTTTACGTAATTTATGATCGATTATCTTACCGCTCAAACTCGTACGTTAGTGTTGGGCTTGCGAATACTCGTTGGGGCCTTATTAATAAATAAAAGATCCTAACATTATCTAAATAGTTATACATAACGTTTCAAGACAAGTTGAGGAAGGGCGGGCAGCCCATATATTATTTGGGCCCAACCTGCTAAAATAGCAAATATTTGAGGACGGCGTCGTAGGCCCACTCGGGGGCGACCCACACGGCTTGTAGCCCAATAATATGAATGACAAATGTCAAAATAAGTGATAGGATGATTAAAGAAGAGTACAAATGCCTATAACCCCATCTTTGGCATTATTGAGCCAAATAATGGGAGTAGGATTTTCCTTCTATATTATCCATCAAGTAAATTATTGAGATGAGCCTACACATATTGGAGATCAATAATGTTATGTAGGAAGTTGACTTGTTCTAAATAAATTAGGATGAGTACAAAAAGACATCTTTGACAAAAGATAAAACAATAGGACCCATTCTTCCATTTTTGGGTGTATTGATAGATATTTTGGATCCCAAAATAATTGGGATCAATGGGGAACCACTCCACATGATATTAGTACCTGCAAGACAAGGAAAATATGTGAGAAGACTCACCTTGGCCGCACCACATGGAGAAGCACTGCCCATGACACAATTGGAATCAAATTTTGGGGCCACCACCACTGTTTTCGCACAAACAGGTGTGCTGTTTTGTCTCCCTTCATTTTGAGAGTTGTACTCGTCCAAATGAGGTGTATAAGGTGTCCTTGGATATCCTTTGAAGTCTATTTTCATAATTGAGTGGTCTCTGTTCTAGAGGAGAGAGTAGTCATCCAAAAATCGATCTGAAGCGAGCAGTGGTCTGTGAACTCGAGCTGTGAGAGTGCTGAGACTGTTTGGTTGATATCTCGAGTTTTACCAATCCAATTAAGGCGTGTGAGATACCAAAAGAAAGCTCTCAAGACGAGGAATCCGTGAAGGTCTGGTTTGCATCAATCGGAGTAGAGGAAGGCTTCCAAATCGTCCGAGAAAAACACAACCTCGCAGAAACGGATTTACTCTTCTAAAGTGAGTTGTTAACCCCAAATCCTTTCCATTCATTTTCCAAATGATATGAACGATTGGTGGGACTATTGTACACTAATACAAGTGTATAATATGTCCTTGAAAAGTTATTTTATTGATGTAAAGGTTAGATACTAACCTAGAGCAAATATTGGAAAACTAGGAATCGAGTTAGCCGGAAAACACCCGTTCTAGGGGCTGTTTTCGTATCAACGGTTAGGGGTTGAAATAGCAACTTGAGGAAGCTGCTTAACACCCATTTTCAAGCAAGGAATCAGTTCTCAAGCTTCCTTGGCCGAGGCTTTAGTCATTGGATCGAGAAGGAAAGTTTTAAAGCTCATTTGAGGTGAGGATCGACATCTAGTTGCTTACAACTTGTAGGTTAAGCATGAGATTACCTAAATGCCTAAATAATGTTTTCCATGGATTATGATGATAAATTCTTGATGGAATATTGATCTATTTTCCAAACAATGAAATGGGAAATGATTTGGTAAAGTATTGATGAAAATGGAGTTAAATGAACTATTGTGTGAAATAGACATTTTACTCATGTGTGAATTGTGTAGATACATAAATGATAATTTATGTATTACATCGAATGATTAAGTTGCTGCTACATATCTCTAAATATGTAGGGTTTTACAAATGGAATATATGATGGATAAGAATAATCTTAATAGTATTGAAATACTAGTTAATGATTGTTGTAATTGTTGAAGAATTGAATCTAAGGATTTGATTGTAATTGATGAACTTGATTGTGATGCAAGTGACTAAATTGATGTAATGTGATGCTAAGACCATGGTTGGGCAGTCCGTAAGGATGTCCCAAAATAGATTATTGATATTACAATTCTAGGCATAGCGAATGCTTAGGAATTGGGGTCTATGCCAATGTAAGGAGATGTACTTGAGCCGCGCTCATAGAATTGCATTGGGTAGACATGATGGGGTGATTATTGTGCATGGTGATGTAGTTGAGTTGGACTCAAGAAATGCACGGTGGAGTAGTTAACTCGGGTTAAATAAGGTGCATGGTGATGTAGTCGAGTTGGACTCGAGAATGCAAATATATGTGTTAGGGTTGAACCCTATGTATTGTTGTGACTAGGGGTCACGGGATTTTGGGGTATGTTTGATAAACAAACCTTGGGCCTACGGGCCGACTACTTGACTTTATATATAAAGTAAGTATATTTTTAAAAAGGGGTAACTTGGGGTTACGGCCTAGATTATACTATCACCCTATTTGAGGGTCTTGTGTTTGAAATACTTGTTGTATATCTATTAGATGCCATCCACACCAGCACTTTATAGCCCTATAGAGTGCTGACCCCTTCGGGGGCGTCCCACCACCATTTTTCAGGTTGAGGCTAGAGCTTGCTTCCTGTGCTCGTTGCTCGAGAGATCATCTAGGAGCGAAGACTTGGTTCGTGCTTCCTCCATTCGGATTTTAAACATTAATAAACATGCTCATGGATATTTTACTATGGAGCCTGCGTGCTCATGAATAGCCCGGTGTGGCCTTTTTGTTTTAAAAAATGTTTTCCGCTGCATTATGAATTACTTATTATGTTTGTTTATGGATGGCTTACGTGTGAATGATATTCGAGACGCCTTGTATAATATGAATGTGTTGGACTGCGGTTGACTATTCGTATTGTACGGCGGGTTGTTGACGTGTCCGGGGAGGTCCGGGGCGTGACAATTAAGTTGGTATCAGAGCCTTAGTCCATAAACTTCATAATGAAGTCTCAAAATTCTCTTTTTGAAAAGATTTTGAAAACCATGAGCATAGAAGTTTTGTACTTGGAGAGCTTTTGGTACTTGAGTTGCAAGGTCTCTTATTGTTAAGATGGTACCCTTAGCAATTGGTATGGCGGTGACTCGAGCCAGAATGTGTCTTAAGTACCTATCCGTCAATTGACATTTGATACGAGTCTAACGACTCTTTCCAAATTTCTTTCAGAAATGGACCGTGGTGGCAGGATTACTAGGAGAAACCCGACCGGCCGTGTACCAGTGGAGACTGGACAGGGCAGTCGAAGGACCTCTAGGGCATCTAGAGGAGCTGGCCGTGGAGGCCGGTCACAGACCGTGAGTGACGGTCATATTGACACAGAAAGTGAAACCTACTGGTCCTATGAGGACTCGACTTACCAACCGGAAACCGAGCCGGTTGAGACCCCTTACGAAGGGGATGACGATGATGTAAGTGATGAGGAGGGGGAGAATGACTCCCTAGCAAGAATTGAGGCGCTGCTCCAACAATATCAGCGGGAGCGCGAGGAAAGGAGGGAACGCCGAAGGCGCCGGGGAGGGCGAACTTCGGGTGGGGCTTTAAGAGAAAGGAGCCATGGCGATTCTCGGGCCCACATTGAACCACATGGGGGCCGGGGTGATGGGGGTCCAATCATAAGGATCTCAAAATTTCTTAAAGAGGCTAGAGACTTGGGGTGCAAACCCTTCAACGGAGCAGGTGACATCTCGGTCGCCGCGGAATGGATCAAGAGATTGAACGAAGCAGCCCTTGATATGCAACTCACCCCCGAATTTAAACTAAGGGTGGCGGTGAGATTGCTTGAAGGGATGGCATCCACATGGTGGGATGGAGCCAAGGGAAAGTATGGCAATACCGTGACTTGGGAGAATTTCCGACAGGAGTTCTTTGCCCAATATTATTCTGATTTTGAGGTGAACGCTAAAAGGAGAGAGTATACCCTCCTGACCCAAGGTGGCAAGATGACGGTGAGGCAACTTGAACATAAATTCAGGGAACTCGCGGAGTTCATACCGGAGTATGTCTGTGACGAGAACCGGATGGTAAATCACTTCTGGGATGCCTTAGACTTGGAGGTGCGTGAGAGGGCAACACAGTTGCCTAACATGACCTTTAGCCAAGTGGTTGAGCAGGGATTGAAAGGGGAGAAGGAATGGGAAGAAAGAAAGTTGAAGAACGCCGAAGAGGCGAAGAAGAGGAAGTGGGAGAACCATGGACATCAGGGTCCTAATAAAAAGGGGAACCATGGGGGGGGGATCCTTTCGGACACCCCCACTGCCATCTAGGGGAAGTCAAGGCCCGGGCGGGCAATCACAAGCCTCGGGGGTGACTCGTTGCAAGAATTGCAAGAGGAACCACCTGGGGAAATGTCGTGACCCTCCTAGATGCTATCAATGCGGAAACACCGGGCACTTGAAGATGAATTGCCCACAATTGGGTGGGGCAAGGTCATCGGGACCAAGTAGTGGTAATACTGGGACACGGAATCAAGCCGGGACTTCACAAGCGTCTAGGGGGCAAGGGGGAGCAAGCGCAAGCAATGCCCCATCCGTGAATCAAGGAAGGACTCAAGCTAGGGTCTACGCGATGACGGAGGCGGATGCTCAAGCTAACCCGGATTCCGTTGCAGGTATTGCCTCTCGTATACTAGTGTTTTATCCTTAATTAGTCCATAAATTGAGGTTACTAATTGTTAGGATCAATGCACGAAGCTTTAGGGTCGAACCGGGAAGATTTCGGACCATTTCGGGCTGTTTTCGCCCAGGCACGGTCGTGCCTAGGGTAGGCACGATCGTGCCTACAAGGCAGTAGGTACCTGAGCATTTCCCCGACCCAGGCACGGTCGTGCCTAAGGCACGCACGATCGTGCCTGCAAGGCAGTGTCTGCCAGTGAAGTTTCCCGACCCAGGCACGATCGAGCCTAAGGCAGGCACGATCGTGTCTCCAAGGCAGTGGCGTCCTGGGCTTTTTCCCAAGCCAGGCACGATCGTGCCTACCCCAGGCACGCCGTGCCTGGCACCCAGTTTGCCGAAGTGCGATTTTTCGCACCGTTTTGCGACGTTAAGACCTTTTCTTGATCCCTAACGTGCGTGTGAACATTGTAACCTTCTATAAATGAGTAGGGAGGGTAGGAAAGATGTCTTACATGGTTCATGAATGTAGGGACACTAAAGATTAATGGGAAGGATGCGCGAATCCTTATTGATACCGGGGCGCAACGTTCATTTGTGAATGAAGCGTTCGCCAAGAGGTTGGGAGTGCAATCCGCACCATTGATGCAAACCTTAGTGGTATCAACACCACTAGGGGATGACGTGGAAAGAACTTGTTACTATCCATCTTGTGGGGTGGAGGTTAATGGTCAAACCTTGACGTGTGACTTCGTACCGCTGAGCATGATTGAATTCGATGCAATCCTAGGGATGGATTGGCTAGAAAGGAACCATGCTAGGGTAGATTGCCACACGAAGGTTCTTGAACTCAAAGGCAATGATGGGGAGACCCTACGCTTCGAGGGCGATCGAGGGGGATCAAATAGCTGTATCATATCCGCCGTGAGAGCGAGAAGTATGATGAGAAAGGGATGCCACGCATATCTAGCATACGTGGTTGACCAAACCAAAGAGGAAACGAACATCGATGATGTGAGGGTGGTTTGTAAGTATCCGGATGTCTTCCCTAAAGACCTACCGGGGCTTCCACCTGATAGAGAGATTGAATTTGTGATCGAGGTCGAGCCTGGTACCAAACCAATCTCCATACCGCCATACCGTATGGCGCCCGCCGAACTTAACGAGTTGAAAACCCAATTGCAAGAGCTTTTGGATAACGGTTTCATTAGACCAAGCCACTCCCCGTGGGGAGCGCCAGTTCTTTTTGTGAAAAAGAAAGATGGGACACTTCGAATGTGTATTGACTATCGTCAACTGAACAAGGTCACAATCAAGAATAGGTATCCTTTGCCTAGAATTGATGACTTGTTTGACCAACTACGTGGGGCAACCGTGTTTTCAAAGATTGATTTGAGGTCGGGTTACCATCAATTGAAGATTAAGGAAGATGACATACCAAAGAGTGCTTTCCGCACAAGGTATGGGCATTTTGAATTCCTTGTTATGTCGTTTGGGTTAACAAATGCCCCGGCGGCATTCATGGACTTGATGAACCGGGTATTTCATAAATACTTGGACCGATTCGTGATTGTGTTCATAGATGACATCTGGATTTACTCAAAGAGTGAAGAAGAGCATGAAGAACACTTGATACTTGTTCTTGAGACACTACGGGAGAAGCAACTCTACGCCAAATTTTCTAAATGTGAATTTTGGCTAAAAGAGATTGGCTTCCTCGGGCACGTGGTTTCAGGATCGGGAATTGCTGTTGATAACAAGAAGATAGAAGCCATTACCGAATGGGAGAGACCAAAGAACGTCAAGGAAATTCGTAGTTTCCTTGGACTGGCAGGCTACTACAGAAAGTTCGTGGAGAAGTTCTCTGTTTTGGCATCACCATTGACGAAGCTCACTCGTAAAGGAGCTATGTTTGTATGGGATGACAAATGTGAGGAGGGGTTCATGGAACTAAGGAAGCGATTGACCGAGGCACCGGTACTTGCATTACCCAAACAGGGTGTGGGGTACGATGTCTATAGCGATGCGAGCATCCAAGGGCTTGGATGCGTACTGATGCAGAATGGGAGGGTAATCGCCTATGCTTCACGACAGTTGAAGAAGCATGAGGTGAATTATCCTACTCATGACTTGGAGCTGGGGGCTGTGGTGTTTGCACTGAAGATATGGAGACATTATCTCTACGGGGAGACATGTCACATATACACTGATCACAAGAGCTTGAAATACGTGTTTACTCAGAAAGAGCTAAACATGAGACAGAGACGGTGGATGGAGTTGATAAAGGACTACCATCTAGTGATAGAGTATCACCCAGGCAAGGCAAACGTGGTGGCAGATGCTTTGAGCCGGAAGAGCTCGTCTGGGGCATTGCTAGCTAATTTGAGGGCATTAAGAGCCCAACTGGAGGTATCCAGCGACGGTGCCTTATTGGCACGATTTGAGGTGAGACCTACTTTACTTGATGAGATCAAGAAGGGTCAAGAGACTGACGTAGAACTTATGAAGGTCCGGGAACGCATGCAAGCGGGACCGGTGGAGGATTTCAGGGAAAGAGATGATGGTCTCTTGTTATTTCGTGACCGAGTGTGTGTGCCGTCAGATGATGAGCTCCGAAAGTCCATCTTAGAGGAGGCTCATTCATCGGCTTATGCCATGCACCCGGGGGGCACGAAAATGTACCGTGATTTGAAAGAAAGTTACTGGTGGTCTGGAATGAAGAGGGAAATAGCCGAGTACATCAGCCGATGCCTTACTTGTCAACAAGTTAAGGCAGAACATCAGCATCCAGCAGGCTTGTTACAACCACTTTCCATTCCTGAGTGGAAGTGGGAACATGTGACTATGGATTTCGTGGTAGGTTTACCACGGACAATTCGGAACTACGATGCGGTTTGGGTTGTTGTGGATAGGCTCACAAAGAGTGCACACTTCTTGCCTATCAACACTACCTACCCACTTGAGAGGTTAGCCAAATTGTATACGGATGAGATCGTGAGGCTGCATGGGGTCCCAGTGACCATTGTATCCGATAGAGACCCACGATTCACATCACGTTTTTGGCCGAAATTTCAAGAGTCTATGGGAACGAGGTTGAAGTTCAGTACTGCATTCCATCCACAGACGGATGGGCAGTCTGAGAGGGTTATACAGATCTTAGAGGATATGCTGAGGGCTTGTGCGTTAGAGTTCCAAGGAAGTTGGGACAACCACTTGGCACTCGTGGAGTTTGCCTATAACAACAGTTATCAGGCAAGTATCGGCATGCCTCCATATGAAGCATTGTATGGGAGGAGGTGTCGTACACCGTTATGCTGGGACTAGGTTGGCATGGCCAAACTCGAGGGTACTGAGTTGGTTGAAATCACCAAGTCAAAGGTGAAGCTGATTCGAGAGAGACTCAAAGCGGCTCAGGATAGGCAAAAGAGTTATGCAGATAAGCGTCGAAGAACCTTAGAGTTTAAGGTTGATGACGAGGTATTCCTGAAAGTTTCTCCTTGGAAAGGAATCATTCGATTCCAAACCCGAGGAAAGCTTAACCCACGATATATAGGCCCATTCAGAATTATAGAGAGGGTTGGGGCCGTAGCATATCGTCTACAGTTGACTCCTGAGTTGGAGAAGATTCACAATGTATTTCACGTGTCCATGCTTAAGAAGTATGTGCATGATCCTTCTCATGTGTTGGAGAAGCCGCCCGTGGAGGTACGTGAAGATTTGAACTATGCCGTGCAACCGGTAAGAGTTATTGACAGAAAAGTGAAGAAACTGAGGAGTAAAGAAGTTCCAATGGTTAAAGTCCTTTGGAAGAGTGACCGGGTCGAAGAAGAGACTTGGGAAACAGAAGCTTGATGAGGAAGCAGTATGCATTCCTATTCGAGTAGAGCTGTGAATTTCGGGGACGAAATTCCTGTTAAGGGGGGGTGAACTTGTGACACCGCTCCCGAACGTCCTTGAAAATTCGATTTAAAATTCAAAGTTTATGTATTGGATTTCTGATTCCCAAACAATTGTAAAACGATTGATGTTTTACGTAATTTATGATCGATTATCTTACCGCTCAAACTCGTACGTTAGTGTTGGGCTTGCGAATACTCGTTGGGGCCTTATTAATAAATAAAAGATCCTAACATTATCTAAATAGTTATACATAACGTTTCAAGACAAGTTGAGGAAGGGCGGGCAGCCCATATATT
Source organism: Cuscuta epithymum (assembly GCA_945859915.1). Taxonomy (NCBI): domain Eukaryota; kingdom Viridiplantae; phylum Streptophyta; class Magnoliopsida; order Solanales; family Convolvulaceae; genus Cuscuta; species Cuscuta epithymum. The sequence continues at coordinate 129,204 of CAMAPF010000006.1, forward strand.
ATTTGGGCCCAACCTGCTAAAATAGCAAATATTTGAGGACGGCGTCGTAGGCCCACTCGGGGGCGACCCACACGGCTTGTAGCCCAATAATATGAATGACAAATGTCAAAATAAGTGATAGGATGATTAAAGAAGAGTACAAATGCCTATAACCCCATCTTTGGCATTATTGAGCCAAATAATGGGAGTAGGATTTTCCTTCTATATTATCCATCAAGTAAATTATTGAGATGAGCCTACACATATTGGAGATCAATAATGTTATGTAGGAAGTTGACTTGTTCTAAATAAATTAGGATGAGTACAAAAAGACATCTTTGACAAAAGATAAAACAATAGGACCCATTCTTCCATTTTTGGGTGTATTGATAGATATTTTGGATCCCAAAATAATTGGGATCAATGGGGAACCACTCCACATGATATTAGTACCTGCAAGACAAGGAAAATATGTGAGAAGACTCACCTTGGCCGCACCACATGGAGAAGCACTGCCCATGACACAATTGGAATCAAATTTTGGGGCCACCACCACTGTTTTCGCACAAACAGGTGTGCTGTTTTGTCTCCCTTCATTTTGAGAGTTGTACTCGTCCAAATGAGGTGTATAAGGTGTCCTTGGATATCCTTTGAAGTCTATTTTCATAATTGAGTGGTCTCTGTTCTAGAGGAGAGAGTAGTCATCCAAAAATCGATCTGAAGCGAGCAGTGGTCTGTGAACTCGAGCTGTGAGAGTGCTGAGACTGTTTGGTTGATATCTCGAGTTTTACCAATCCAATTAAGGCGTGTGAGATACCAAAAGAAAGCTCTCAAGACGAGGAATCCGTGAAGGTCTGGTTTGCATCAATCGGAGTAGAGGAAGGCTTCCAAATCGTCCGAGAAAAACACAACCTCGCAGAAACGGATTTACTCTTCTAAAGTGAGTTGTTAACCCCAAATCCTTTCCATTCATTTTCCAAATGATATGAACGATTGGTGGGACTATTGTACACTAATCCAAGTGTATAATATGTCCTTGAAAAGTTATTTTATTGATGTAAAGGTTAGATACTAACCTAGAGCAAATATTGGAAAACTAGGAATCGAGTTAGCCGGAAAACACCCGTTCTAGGGGCTGTTTTCGTATCAACGGTTAGGGGTTGAAATAGCAACTTGAGGAAGCTGCTTAACACCCATTTTCAAGCAAGGAATCAGTTCTCAAGCTTCCTTGGCCGAGGCTTTAGTCATTGGATCGAGAAGGAAAGTTTTAAAGCTCATTTGAGGTGAGGATCGACATCTAGTTGCTTACAACTTGTAGGTTAAGCATGAGATTACCTAAATGCCTAAATAATGTTTTCCATGGATTATGATGATAAATTCTTGATGGAATATTGATCTATTTTCCAAAGAATGAAATGGGAAATGATTTGGTAAAGTATTGATGAAAATGGAGTTAAATGAACTATTGTGTGAAATAGACATTTTACTCATGTGTGAATTGTGTAGATACATAAATGATTATTTATGTATTACATCGAATGATTAAGTTGCTGCTACATATCTCTAAATATGTAGGGTTTTACAAATGGAATATATGATGGATAAGAATAATCTTAATAGTATTGAAATACTAGTTAATGATTGTTGTAATTGTTGAAGAATTGAATCTAAGGATTTGATTGTAATTGATGAACTTGATTGTGATGCAAGTGACTAAATTGATGTAATGTGATGCTAAGACCATGGTTGGGCAGTCCGTAAGGATGTCCCAAAATAGATTATTGATATTACAATTCTAGGCATAGCGAATGCTTAGGAATTGGGGTCTATGCCAATGTAAGGAGATGTACTTGAGCCGCGCTCATAGAATTGCATTGGGTAGACATGATGGGGTGATTATTGTGCATGGTGATGTAGTTGAGTTGGACTCAAGAAATGCACGGTGGAGTAGTTAACTCGGGTTAAATAAGGTGCATGGTGATGTAGTCGAGTTGGACTCGAGAATGCAAATATATGTGTTAGGGTTGAACCCTATGTATTGTTGTGACTAGGGGTCACGGGATTTTGGGGTATGTTTGATAAACAAACCTTGGGCCTACGGGCCGACTACTTGACTTTATATATAAAGTAAGTATATTTTTAAAAAGGGGTAACTTGGGGTTACGGCCTAGATTATACTATCACCCTATTTGAGGGTCTTGTGTTTGAAATACTTGTTGTATATCTATTAGATGCCATCCACACCAGCACTTTATAGCCCTATAGAGTGCTGACCCCTTCGGGGGCGTCCCACCACCATTTTTCAGGTTGAGGCTAGAGCTTGCTTCCTGTGCTCGTTGCTCGAGAGATCATCTAGGAGCGAAGACTTGGTTCGTGCTTCCTCCATTCGGATTTTAAACATTAATAAACATGCTCATGGATATTTTACTATGGAGCCTGCGTGCTCATGAATAGCCCGGTGTGGCCTTTTTGTTTTAAAAAATGTTTTCCGCTGCATTATGAATTACTTATTATGTTTGTTTATGGATGGCTTACGTGTGAATGATATTCGAGACGCCTTGTATAATATGAATGTGTTGGACTGCGGTTGACTATTCGTATTGTACGGCGGGTTGTTGACGTGTCCGGGGAGGTCCGGGGCGTGACAGTCCTCCTTTTTTTAATCGCAACATGTTGAATTTAACAATATTCACATGTTCTTCTTTGACTACATTTTACAATATATTTTATGATTGTTTTTTTAAATATTGTTCAATTCATCTCATTACAAATTTTCAAAATCTGATTATTTTTAATTTGTTTTACTAATAGAGAATACGATATATTTATAGTCAAAGATGTGCGTTGACAAATGTGAAATGTTGACCGTTGCAATTAAAAAACGGAGGAAGTAGTTATGAATATCAGATTTTTCATTTAATATATTTAGATTTGGAGTTGCTATGTATTTCAAAATGTATCTTTAACGCTTGGAACTAAGCTCACAACATCGAGATACTCCCAGTGGCGGATTTAAGTTTCAAACTTTGGGTGTTCATTTTTTGGTATAAATAAAATTTGAAAGAACAATAAATAATTAAATAAAATTTACACATGAATACTAATATGTTTTTCAATATTTTAGGTGTTCAATTGAACACTCTTGAAGTATAGTGGCTCCGCCACTGGATACTCCTATCTTATTTTTGATGTAAAAGGTGTGACAAAATATTCACCAACCGCGATATTTTCTTCATTACGTCAGGAGTATTAATAAACTGACACCTCTCTATACCTTTTCGGAAAATAGTCAAATAGGTCCTCGAACTTTCATAAAAAGGTCAATTAAGTCCTTCTATAGGAGGTTCTGTCCGGCCGTCGCGATTTGGGGCAGTTCCCGGTGGAATTTTTTGATGAAATTTTTTGAGCATCTTATTCACCAAGTCTGGTTTACTCATACCAAATTTCAGCTAAAAATTCAATCGGGAAGACATTCAAATTAATTCTTGAAGATAACTACATATTTTTGCGTTCTCGAATTAATTTGAATGCGCTCCTGATTGAATTTTTAGCTTAAATTTGGTATGAGTAAACTAGACTTGATGAAGAAGATGCTCAAAAAATTTCATCAAAAAATTCCACCGGGAACCGCCCCAAATCGCGACGACCGGACAGAGTCTCCTATAGAAGGACTTCATTGATTTTTTTATGAAAGTTCGAGGACCTATTTGACAGTTTTCCTTATATATTGTCAAGTACTTGGATGGTCGGAGACAAGCTATATACACAAAAAGCAAATGGCGGGTGTAAAAGGCCATTTACCCAATGTGTACTTCCGGCCCAAGTTCTCTAAATTACTAGATTCAATCCCCTACTACACCCATTGAAATTTCACCATTTTCTAACACATCAATCATATATTGATGTTGTATTTTCCGAAACACACATTTTCTTTTATCAGAAGAAATACTCAAAACTAATTTACTTTAATTAGTGAATATCTATCTTGATGAAGACTCAAAAATACTGGCAAATTTACTTTACTTTTTGTGCAACTGCCATGAAAACTAACTATAATTGATGGCCAGAATTAAACATGAATTTCTATCTTGCATTATGGATATACTTTCATCTAAAATAAGTCTTAATTCATGAAACTCACCATACGATTTTACACGACCCATCATATTTGTAGCCTCTTACTCGAAACATAGATAATTCATGTTTACTTGTTTTGGAATTGGTTTTATTTTAACATACATTCCCAGTGATCTTGATATATAGTACTTGTTCACACCTTATCTCTCATGCAATAGTGAATATGACACAATAACTGATCGAATTGAAAGTGAGAATTTCATCTAGAAGTGGTGGAAGTATACATATTTGTAAATGCACGGAGTACCTACATTTATGCTGAAATCCAAGTCGGGTTCCTGTCGGTGTAGACCTTCCTTGCTATCGGAGATAACGACATTATTATCCTTGTTATGGTCAGCAAAGAAGTCCATTTCATCTAAACCCTTCCGTTCTTCATCTTGGCGGCGCTCCACGGAGCTTATGAGGTGGCTCACCGGGAATTGGATAGTGGGTGGCGGAGACTTTTCGTTGACCAAAGATTCCATTGATAGTACAGAAGATGAGGAGGAGGTCGAAGACGGGAGAAGATAGCAGGAAAGGGGTGTTCTTAGAGGCGCATCTGAATGATAAGAGGAGAGTTCATCACCTCGCCTTTCGTCCATATATATAGTTATATTTAATCTATAGTAAGCACACAATAAAAAAAGGAAAGAAATCAAAGAAATTAGTGATGAGTGATGAGATTAGATGAAGAATTGAGAAGAAAGGAAAAAGGGTGGGTTTGAAGAAGAAGCTAGAAGAAAGTACGTACGTACAAAGAGATCTAAAGCAAAGGAGTAGGCAAGAAATATGGGGTCGTATGTTGAGTAAGTCTAGGAGATGAGAGAAGGGAAGACCATGCAAGTACGTACCACATGGACGAGAATATGACTCGGGCGTAGAAGGGAGTAATAATAATTCTTTGTTGAATTGTTTGTTATGTTAAGACCTTATTACCAGCTTGTATATAGGAGCTGAGGTTAATTTATGGTCAATCTTGAAAGTTTAAGCTATTAATTACTAAAAGTTGAATTTATCTATCTATGAACTAGAATGTAAGAGGAAAAGTGATGACACCAAAAAGTGTTTACAATATGTAGTACTATGTACGATAGTATATCTCAAATGCTTTTGTCATCTAGAACTATATGAAAGTGTTTAACATGCTTTTTCTCCTTAAAGGTCCCCATTCATTTAGACACATTTTGTCCTACATTCTAGTTCTAGAGATATACCAAAAAATGTCTAAATATGTTTGTTGGGGACCTTTATATAGGAACGAAGGGAGTATATGCACGGAGAAAAAGTGTTTCAATTAATAACATACATACTTCTTAAATTGAAATAACTCTTTAAGTGTTAGTCGAAGTTGTGGATTATTCCACCCTAACTCTGCACTATTATAATTCAATGCTGCTAGATACAAATAAGAACGAGTATTAGAATATCTCAAATGCTTAAGAGATAGACTAGAATAAGTAATTATTATGACAAATAGATAACATTGAGAGTTATATCTATTGTTCTAATTTTATTATATAGTAAAACAAAGTTATAAATGAGTGATATGAGTCAATCTATTATTCAGAGTTATAAATCAATTATTATCACTTAATTGTTGTAAAATACATATGAATACGACTTACAATAACAAACAGTTTGCCTACATTTCAGTAAACTAATGGTTATAATCAGTTTGTTATAACCTCCAGATTTACCCCTACACCATGGGAGGATGGAAAATGAGTTGTGGCATGTGGGTGACAAAATACTAACTCATGGTTATAAGTCCATTTTATCTACCATTAGCAGTATTCGTTAACTAATGGTTGAATGTGTATTTATGCTTTCCAGGGATAAAGAGTTATGCTCGAACTCATGTTAGGTTTGTTGCTAATGTCTTAGTAATTTGATACTCCGTAATTTAGTTGGTGCGTTTTGGATATTTCAGGATATTGTGATGTGACAATAATTAATTCGGAGTATATATGTAGTATAGATAGAGTAATCTATATACGAGAAGTTTTAGGGAGTCATACATGACTCCTCTATGGAGTCAGAAGATCTATGTGGCCACTCGCCATCACCACACATTTTTTTTAATTGGGGTATATATTGACACTAAAAGAATGTGCACTGATGATGATCTCCACAGAGACCATGTGACTCCATATAGAAGTTCGCTCTTTAGAAATTTTGACGTATATGGCTCTTTGTTGAATTGTTTGTTAAGACCTGATTACCAGCTTGTATATAGGAGCTGAGGTTAATTTATTGCCAATCTTAAAAGTTTAAGCTATTAATTACTAAAAGTTGAATTTATCTATCTAGAACTAGAATGTAAGAGAAAAAGTGACGACACCAAACAGTGTTTACCCCAATATATATATTTGCAATAAAAGAAATTTTATTAATAAAAGCCAGAAAGAGTACAAAAGAGAAAAGGATAAAAAATTAAAAATAAAAAACAACGCGAAAAGAACAAAAAATAATAATATTACTTAACTTAAAGTCCTTTATCCCTATATAACCCCAAGTGATCTCACGGTGTTTACAATATATAGTATATCTCAAATGCTTTTCTCATCTAGAACTATATGAAAGTGTTTAACATGCTTTTTTTTCCTTAAAAGTCCTATTCATTTTAGACAATTTTTTTCCTACATTCTAGTTCTAGAGAAATACCAAAAAGTATCTAAAATATGTATGTTGGGGACCTTTATATAGGAACGGAGAGAGTTTATGCACGGAGAAAAAATGGTTCAATTAATAACATACGTACTTCTTAAATTGAAATAACTCTTTAATTTGTAATTGTGTTAGTTAAAGTTGTGGATTATTCCATCCTAACGTACTCTTCACTATTACTCCATAATTCAATGCTGCTAGATACAAATTAGAATGAGTGTTAGAATATCTCAAATGCTTAAGAGATAGACTAGAATAAGTAATTATTATGACATAAATATGACATTGAGAGTTATATCTATTGTTTTAATTTTATATAGAAAAATTAATTATTGGAATTAATGATTTGAGTCAATCTCTTATTCAGAGTCTTAAATCAATTATTATATGGAATTATTCATAGGATCCAAAATCCATAACAGAGTTATAGATCGGTGATATATCAATTTGATATGAGTTAAAATGAAATATACTCCTTCCTCCGTTCCAAAATGATGATCCTTTATTTCCTTTTTGGGATGTCCCAAAATGATGATTTTGTTTCCCTTTTTGGTAAAGAACTAAAAGTGGATTATCACTTATACCCCTCCTTTTTAATGAACAATAAAAGTAAAAGGATGAACAATACAATAAAGTAAGGTTCTTTAGTTTTTCTACCACACTTTCTTAATCTTTGTGCCCAAAAGAAACAAAACCATCAAATTGGGACGGAGGGAGTAATAGATATTGTGAATTATTTCATAGGATCCGACATTTAATATAATTCATTTTTGCTATGATGTAACCACAAACAATAATAAAATTTTACTAAATGACTATGTATTAAATTTATCACTTATTTGTTGTAAAATACATATGACTAGGAGTCTAGGACTTACAAAAACAAACAGTTTACCTACATTTCACTAAACTAATGGTTGGTTATAATCAGTTTGTTATAACCTCCAGATTTAGCCCTATATCATGGGAGGATGGAAAATGAGTTGTAGCCTGTGTAGGCATGGACCCGGGCCGGGCCGGTTCCGGTTCAGGCCTGGGCCGGGCTTTTATTTGAGAATGGGTGATCCGGAACCGTCCCGGGTGGCCGGCGGGTCCGGGTCAGGCCGGGCCGGGCCTCGGGCCACTTCCTATATATATATTTTTTTACTTTTCTAATTAATCCCCCACCCCCCCACCCCCACCCCCCCCCACCCCCACCCCCCCAAACCACCCCAAATGGCCCAAAACACCCAACCCAACCCAGAAAAATAAAAAAAAAAATGAAAAACAAAAAAAAAAGGCCCGGAACCGGGCCTGGCCGGTTCGTCTATTGGGTGACCCGAGCCCGCATCGTAAAACCACCGGTCCGGGCCTACCCGGACCGGTCCCTGGCCGGGCCACCGGTTCGGGCCGATTCCAAACAGTGCCGGTTCGGGCCGGTTCCGGGTCGGGCCACCCGGCCCGAGTCCATGCGGGTGATAAAATACTAACTCATGGTTATAACCATTTTATCTATCATTACCATTATTCGTTAAGTAATGATTAAATGTGTATTTATGCTTTTCAGGATAAAGAGTTATGCTCCAACTCATGTTAGGTTTGTTGCCAATGTCTTACGGAGTAGTAATTTGATAACTTAGTTGGTGCATTTTGCATAGAGAAAACTCTCAAATTAATAAGCCCTTGTACTTTGCCCAATTCCTCAATTAAGCCCTGATACTTATTTATCACCCAATTAAACACCTGAACTCTTAAAAAGTGTTCAATTAAGCTAATTAGTAGGTAACCAACCAGTTTCCCGGTTAGCTACCTGCGTGGCAGTCCATGTGGCGGACACATGTCGTTTTACTTTTTTCCTTTTATTTCTTTTTCTCTTTTTTCTTTTCCTCTTCTTTCTTTCTTTTCGTTCTCTTCCTTACCCGGTGGTATGCCTGCAACTTTTGTCTCCCTTTGTCTTTCCTTTCTACCCCTTCCTTCCTTCCCTACTTGCTTAGAATTTTCGGCCGCCCCTTTCTTTCTCGACAGCGTGTTCTTCGGCGGAGACAACGAGGGTGGAACTATAGTGCACAGAATGGTGCTCCGGGTCGGGTTGGAAGGATTACACGGAATGAAGCTGGACGGCGGCGTCCTCAACTTAATTGAAGAATTGGCCAAAGTAGGGTTGGACTCGGGCCGGGCGGCCCGAACCGGAACCGGCCCGGTCACTGTTTGAACCGGCCCGGCCCATGGGCGGTTCGGGTCGACCCGGCCCGGTGGCTACCGGTTCTGGGCTCGGGCCTTCATTTTGGTGAACCGGCCCGGCCGGTTCGGGCCCAGTCTGGGCCGGATTTATTTTTTTTTTGAATTTTTTTTAAGTTTTTGGGTTGGATTGGGTATTTTGGGCCATTTGAGGTGGTTTGGGGAGGTTTGGGGTTGAGGGGGAGGGTAGGGGGTTGATTAGGAAAACCCAAAAAAAAAAAATTATATAGAACCGAACCGGGCCCGGTCCAGCACGGCCCGAACCGGACCCGGGGTTACCCTGGCCAGTTCCGGGCCTCCCCTACCTTGAACCGAGGCCCGGCCGGTTCAAAGCCCGAACCGGGCCCGGCCCGGAACCGGTCCACCCCTAGGCCAAAGTATGAGGACCTATTTGAGAGTTTTCTCTTTTGCATATTTCAGGATATTGTGATGCGACAATAATTAATGTTTGAGAAAATAATACTACCTCCGTCCCGTATTGATTGTCCACTTTTAATTTGGCACAATTATTAATAAAGTGGTTAAAAAATAAAAATTGTGGTTGAGATTTGGGTAGAATAAAGTGAAATGATAAGGACCACATATTTCTCGCCAAAAAAGGAAATAAGACATTCATTTTGGGACAACCCAAAAAGGAAAGTAAGAAACCCAAAATGGGACGGAGAGAGTAATAATATATTGTAATTTATTATTATTTTTAGAAAAAAGAATCTTTAACATCAACAAGTCAATGCAAATGATGTTCTTAACTTTTTGCACACATGACCTTTTTGCGTTGACAGTGTCGACACAAAAGACAAATTGAATTTGCATCAACTAGTGTCAACACTGGTAATATTTTTGAGTGCAATTTTGTTCACCCCCCTCCTTGGAGGGTGAACATCACCCCCATAGCTCAAATGTTGTCATTTGGCATTGCATTTCTTTTTTTGCCACATGGCAAGCAAATAGGGAGGGGGTTATGTTCACTCTCCAAGGAGGGGTGAACAAAATTGCACTCAATATTTTTTGTGTTGAGGCATTTGCATCGACACATTAACGCCCACTTTTCGACACAAAGTATTTATATGGACTGACTTTTTGCTTAGTGTAGAACTGTAGATCCTTAACCCCAAGTGTTTCAATTCATCAATAACTGGTTGGAAATCAATATCATTTTTTTTTTGTTTACGACACTTTGAACCTGAAATTATTAGAGATAAGAAAATATATATGGAGTTTTCAAGCACATACCAGGAGAAGATTAAAAGTGATAAGACTAACAGGCTAACACAATTATAATGCACAAAATTTCAACATTGATAGCAAATCCATCAGATCTCACACCAAGTTAGACATGATGTAACTCAGAGGCAAAACCAAAAAACATTTCATCAATCTGCTTCGACATTTCATTGTGAAGGATGACCCATTCAAGCTCCAGTTGACTCAATCTCCACATGCCATATTATTGATTAAGCTATTTGACACCATAAGAATAATTGTAGTTTGGTTACATCTCTTTGACAAGATTTCCTCATTTGCATCATACATGTGATGATCCTCACCACATTTTCTAATTTCTTGTCATTTTTGAAACTAGCAAACATTATTTTTTAGACAAGTTTCAGCCTTTACCACTATAAGATCTAAATTTGCCATAAGTTTCACTTTCTTGTAATAATTTCTTGAGACATTGTTGTCACGAGGTAAGTATTGACTAAATAATTTCAGTCACCCATTCATTTCATATTGTGATACATTAAAATCATATTCTATGCTTATCATGTCACGCACAATGCAATTGTGGCCTTTAATGACAACCTTCCTGTAAAGGTTGATCTGCAACTTGCAACATATTTTTAAAATGATCAACCATACACAAAAAGTCGTCTAAAGCTAATGATGCATCTACAAGCACATCTGAAAGTTCATGGAGTTTGACACCACGACCCACGTGGCTCCCGAAAATGTCTTGTATCATTCTTTGGTCAAAAAAATCTCACCTGAAGGTGATTTTCATAAGAGTATCATTGTTATGTCCATAAGATGGAATATGGAAATCTAAACAAGGTGAAGCCTATAAAAATTTTCCATGACAAGTCCAAATTTGATAACCTTCTGCAAAATCACATTAATAAAGATAAAGTGTGAATATTTGCTACCAAGATTACTTTGACTATTTACTACCAAAATTCTGTGAGTTCTAGGTAATTAGCATCCTTATATAATCATTGGACCTTAAAATTCATTTTATGTCTAATGATTATGATTCATGTTCATTCTTGCTTTCAATGACTATAAATACTCTAATAGAGGATATAAATTGATTGCATTCCGCGTACTTACTTAATTAAGATGGTGATGTCATCACTCCTCCCAATAACCCAAGGGCAATCATCTCCTGGAAAAGAGAATGGTAGAAGCTGCAATCATACTAGCTGTATAACCAGTCAGTTGTGTCGAGCTGCCGTTTATAAGTTTGGGCGGCTTAAGTAATCCAATCACCTTCTCCGCACCAATCATCTGCTTTTGTCTGAGGCTTTCATCAAGAACCAAATTCCTACAAAAATCAGAAATCAATGAGTCATCTAGTAAGTATCATTAGCGACACGATAATTAATTCTAAGTTACTGTTTGGTAGCTACTTTACCCGACTATGATTTGTTTGAATGCCCAAATTGAGAATAATATGTAGAGACTAGGGTACTTTTGGTGGAAGTAGCTAAAGCTGATTGTTATAGACGTTTTCTTACTCCTGCCCCTACGTTATCTACATATTTTTTTTTTCAAGTAGACCATCTACCACACTTAATATTCTTCCCATGCAGGAGGTCTTGAGTTCAACTCACCAAGAAGGTCCATTTAGGAGGCTTTTCCCAAATGATGACCCTCTAGCCCCTTGGGGCTAGTTCGAGTGGTCGTGCAATGAGTATATCATCTCACATTAAGCGATATTGTGTGAGTAAGCTTCTTCCTAGGATGCTGATTGTGTTTGATCAATCAGTAACTATTCTTCCTTCGAAACCCAAGGACACGCGTAAACAATCATTTAAGAACGACTTCTTGTGCACAGAGATGTAAACGGTGGAGGGAACTCAGCGGATTGTTCGAATGACTTGGATTTATTTATCTCGAGTGTTTGAGGTGGGTTCTAGGGAGCTCAAGATTGGTCCGGTGAAGTCGGAAGCACCTCTTGCTAACAAACAAAATACATACTTTTTTATCCTTCCCGAAACTATTACTAATTGTTTACGGAAAATGATAATAAGTGGCCCACCCTATTTTTTCTGTCTTCTAAATAAAACTTAGCAGCACATACTTCCCTTTCTTGAACTCCATGCCCGGTCAAAGTAAGCAATAGTTTAGGATCGGGCAGTAAAATTTTTTCCTCAAAATATATTTACTTCATTATCCAGAGATTTAAGCAACTAAATCAATATTAACCACAGTTTCAGAAACTTTAGCAAAATTGAAATTTATTTTCCAAAAGCAGCTAACCTGAGCAATGTTGCCAATCTTGAAGGAGTACAATCATTAAACAAGGCTTCTGGTATAATAGCTGAATCTAACAGGATGTTAGGAAGAGAAATGTAGGACACTTTAGCTTTGTAACGTATGAACAATTCTGTTAGGAGGTGCGCTCGATAGGCGACAACACAGGGTAGGCGTGCTAGCTGCAACTCCATGGCCACCGTCCCAGAAGTGCATAGTGCTACATTGCTACCCTGTATTTACACCCAAAAAAATTGGCAGATCATCAAATCATCCTGCAATAATTAGTCTCTAATTACTCTAAGGTATGCTTGTACTAGGAATTTGGATCATGGAAAATGCTAGGGAAGGGGGAAAATAATATTTGAACTTTTTAGTTTATGTTTGGCTTTAGCTTGGGAAATGCATTATCGATAATCAAATATGAAGTACGTAGTATAAACTTATTTTCAAAAAAATATGTTTCCGTAATATAATACTACCTCCGTCCCATTAATATTGGGATGGAAGGAGGTGCACACTTATTAATAAAAGTGGGTTTATGTGGTTGATATTAATTGATAAAGTAAGAATGATTTAGAGCCACACAAACTTTGCAAATTTGATATGAGACAATTTTAGTGGGATTTCCCGAAAAGGTAAAATGGGACAATATTAGCAGGGCGGAGGGAGTAATAGAAATCGAGTGGTGAAGAATGATATGGTACTTCCTGAATCCTGAGTTAGATCATATGACTTTGGATAGAGTGGAATGGAGTGGAGAGAGTATGTGTGCGCACTGATTTGTTTGACTCCATTTCAATCTATTTATTACTATAATATTTACTATTATTATTGTTTATTTTTGTTTACTAGCCGACCCCAAACTCTATTCAGATTAAGGATGTTTTTACATGGACTGTAATTTGTTGGTCAGGTCTGGTCTGGTCTGATCTGGTCTGAACTGGTCTGGTAATGTCTGGTCTCTTTGTATTTTTATAACTATCCAGGTCTGTTCTGGTCTAAACTGGTCTGATCTAGTCTGGTCTGGTCTTGTTTGGTTTGGGACAGATTACAGTCCACGTAAAAACATCCTAAGGCTTGGATGTTGTTGTTATATAATAAGCCGTAATAGAGTTCTTTTAGTAAAATTATGCATCAGGGATAGTCAAATAGAAAGAATTTTTCAAAAAATAAAATCAAAATTGACACATACTCAAGTTTCATATCATTTTTATAATAGAAATAGTTTCATAAAATGAATTTTAATTTGCAAGCCACAAGTGCCCTTACACTGAAAGAGTCGTACTTCATCTGGGGTGACCCTCCTGGAACCAATACAACAGATGTCGGCCAGTCACGGGTAGCTTCGCTTATGAAATTCTCCACATGTGAATTAGGTGCAACCAGGATAGCAGTAACCATCTCCGGAAATGAATCTTGTAGTTGATTCATGGTGTCACTGAAGATGGGAAGCATTCTAGTGACCTCTTGCAATCTGCTTCCAGGAAGCAAGGAAATGACTTTCAATCCTTCAGAAGTCGAATCACAACTACAAAGTTAGTCAAATGTTCTAAGACAAGAGGCCATTACATTTTTCTATGAACAAATTCTTTGCATGCAAAGTAATATAGTTTGGTATTAAATGAAAATGGAAAAGAACACCGCATTACCAGAAATGGACAAGTAGCTATACCTGTTGGTATTCCATGGTCACTCCTAAACTTTTCTGCATTCCCCTTAACTTTCCACCCATATTCTGTGAGATCTTTCCCCTGAAAAAGATTCCTTCAACTCAGTAAACATTGGAAATATGTGTAAGATGAGAGAAATAAGCACAAAATGAAATACATTTGGTAATTTTCTATTCTTACATAAATTACTCTTTGGACATTCAAGCAAAATGCAAGGAAGGGAAATAGGAGGGACAAGTAGGAGAAATTTGGAAGATGGAAAGTGTGGAGGAAAATAAAACATTGGTTCAAACTCCATAAATTTATTTCTAGCATCTGTTCAATATCATTTTTTTCTATTAGGTAAACGCTAGCAAATCTAAACTTACTTTAAAATAATTATCGATTGATCATATTTCATTTTTGTTAGGTAAAACCAAAGTATGGAACATGAGAAAGTAACTCTGTACTTTCTTTCCTTTCCCGACCATTCCGGGATCCAGTTCCAAACATAGCCTATATGTTTGAACCCAAAAAAACTTTTCAAGGAGAAAATACACCCAGCTTAGTGGTCCAAAAGGCATTATATCGAACAAGGCCAAACATCGCTAATTAGGACAATGGAGTAAAAAACTTCGCATTTAGAACCAATTTGACTATATTATTCCCTAATTGCAAAATTTTAACACCTAAAAACTAAGTTTCACCTCAAACTCAAACATATCGTCAAGTGTGGGGTGGCCTACAAAGGTTGCAGCTAAACCATTTGATCTACACACTTCAGCCTCAAAGGGAAGGATACACAAGACGTGGTCCACAAATTCAGCCAGTCCACCCAATCTACCTTCACTGCCTTTCCAGGCCCAGAATGATGGTGCAACATAATGAAAATGCAAAGGGCCGATCATCCCTTGTTGTTTCCTGTACCTAGCTAAAACACATTTTTTCCAGTGTGTGGAGGAAAAGAACTAAAAATAGAATTGTCCGTATTAATCAAAAGTGAAGCCGTGTATTACCTCGCAAGTGCTTTAGGAAACGGAAGGTGAATCCCTTTGCATCTACTGTTAATACAGCATGAGGCCGAAATCTAAGAGCAGCCTGCACGGCTTCTTCCAATCGAAGCTGTGATTCCAATGTAGAATGTATTTATATAAACAGACTACCAGATGTAAATAAAGATATAAATAACATATAACTATGTGGAATACTCTGAACTGATTAAGATGTGGCAGTAACTCCCAAATACCCATCACTGCTATATCCTCCATTGGAAAGACAGAGGTTAACCCTTGCTTTGACATCATATGCCTGAATAATAGTCCAATTAAAGAAGAAGAAAATGATATTGAATGAGGTAACAGGTACCATGAAATATTTACTAATTTTCTAGAAACTTCCACCTTTTGTTTCCTTCCTATGGAAAAAGAATTAAGTTTACCAGATACTCTGTATATAACAGCAAAAAAATGTGACTAGATCAGCATTAGATTCGAAGCAGCCAACTCTCGGCTATAAAGCTCTACTAGTTAGAGTACTACAAATGGGGAAAAAAATAAAAATGTAAAATAAGAAATACGTAGAGATATAATAGCATTACCCTCCAACTCCAGCAAAGCGTACTGGGAGAGGAGAGAGCTTTTTGATGGAGACCATAACACGAGAAGCAATGGAGTCGCCGGAAACCTCCCCGGCAACAATGAACAGCCGGAGTTCTCCGTCACCGGAAGCCGATTCGACGGTGGATCGGCTCGAAGCCGTGAATGACACTGCCCTTTTCGTCAGTAGCCGCGTGAAGTTCCTAGCATTCGATTGCCCAACCGTTCTGGGCACCATCGCTCACTTCTCCGTGTATCGATCGGCACCACAACAGAGAAAACAATTGCGTGGGTACGGAGTTGGAATAAAAGAAATAGTAGAGGCTTTATTTGATTAATGGAAAGTTAAAATATCGCGCAAGAAGTCAAAATCACCCCAGGAGAGTTACTGCCGACTGGACTGTTAAAAATCTCAACTTTTCTTCAGTTATTTGGTGCGATTTAGCCGGAAAGAGTCGGCAGATCAGAGAAAGAGAGAGAATGGGGGTGAACCAGCAGAGATGTGGACTGAGGGTGGTGAAGGCGGTGCTTTTGGTTATGGGAGTGTGCTTGGTGGGATATATTCTGGGTCCGCCATTGTATTGGCACCTCAAAGAAGGCTTAGCAGCAGTCAGCCGTTCATCTTCTTCCTACTACTCGTGTCCTCCTTGTACCTGTGACTGCAATTCTCTACCCCTTCTCTCCATCCCTCAAGGTAAATCCCCTTCTTTTGTCGGGATCTGCTGAGATCCTTCTATTTCATCTGTCTTAAGCTATCTGGGCATGAATGCTTTTGAGTATACAGTGCAAATCTTTCATTATCTGGTAAATTTTAGTTCATGTGTTGAGTAAAGCTGCAGTCTTTCTCCTTTTCACGAATTTTTCCAATCTACTCTTTTAGTACCCCCCCCCCCCCCCCCAATACGAAATCACTAGTGGGTTTTCGGGTCACTTTTCCTTTAATGCTGAAGTAAGTATTGAATAGATAGCGTTTAAACGGTTGTTAATGGAGCTCATAGAACTGTAGAAGTTCAAATTAACGTCGTATACACTTTTTTAAAGCTCCTAAAAGTTGCTTATTTTCCCATTTAGATGCCATTATGTCAGGTGCAGTGATTGTGGGTTTCTATAATGATAATAATACACAGCCTTGCCCTTATTAGAGCAGCTTTAGTGCTCCGGTGGATTGATCAAAATGTAGCTTTCTACTATTAAGTAAAAATACATACTAGTACTTCATAATAGATACTTAGACCATAGTTGAGCATAAAATAGATCCTTGGCCAAAATTGGAAGTGTGAGAACTTCATTTAGTAAGAACTTCCTTTTCAAACTAATAAATCAGACAATGTCATTCTTTTGTTAACTTCCTGTCTTCCTTTGTTATTTTAATGGTTGTTTCCTTAGAAAAGAGTCTCAAATGTCTTTTCAATTTAAAAAACAGTGTAATTTCACGAGCATGACTGGGAAATGAAACGAAAAAGAACTTAAATCAGTAAAGGGTCTTGGTGCACCAGTATGAGAACAACCTAACCTATTATAGTACTGCTATTAGAAATATTAACTCAAACAAAATAGCTGTACTAATATAAATCTACCACTACCAATGATAAAATAATAATTGTAAACTAATACTCCGTACTAATAATGGGAATTAACAATAATAGGAATCCTTTTTCACAATACGTCTACAAAATCTTTTTGGACGGCTCTATGAGATTTGCCCTGACATTTAATGAACCAGTACATGCAGGCCTAATGCTGGAAATGGATTTTGTCCTTTGGGTTATATATGATTCTATACTAGGCTGTAAGGAGCTTGTTTGGTTAAAATATTTTTGGGGGGTTAATTTGTATTCTACTAATATATCTGTATCTGACATTAATTTTTTTTTCTTTATTGCAGGATTAAGTAATGCTTCCTTTTCAGGTTAGTGACACAAACACAATATTTCCTCAGTATTTTACTTGAGTCAGAAGAATTGTGCTGGTGTTTGTGTTAGCGGTCTTATGTGAAACCTGAAAAATTTATGTCATTTCAACAATTGGTTTAATACAATCGATCAGGATTATATTCAACTATGATCACCATCTTCAATTGGTTATATCAGCTTTTGTTTAGGTAATATTTTATAAAAAGTGGTTTTAAAATAAATAAATCCGTGTAAGTGCAAAATAACATTTAGGTTTTACTAGGTAAAATAGGTGTGAATACAAACAGCTGAATGAAAATTGAAATCATAATAAGCTACAAACTCTCAGGCGTCTCAGCGTAAATGAACAGCTTATAATATAAAAGGCCTCTTATTAATTTAAGATTATAAGTGTCACAAACATGCTCTAACTGTCAATTGCACTTGAGTTTAGTTCTTCCAATGCTTTTGATGATGCAGTTCGATCTTATAGAACAGTATGCTGGTTATGAGCATTGTTCAACACCTCCTTTGGATTGAAATTTGGAAGTATTGCTCACTGATTGTGTCTATGAGCTTGTTGTTTTAGAAAACCATAGCCATGAGGACATATGTAGTTGAATTTTATTTTATATTAATAAGATTTTCATGTTTTCAAGTCGAAAAACAATGTGATGGGTGACATTTGATAGAATTTCCCTCCATTTTCCATTTTTTCACATTTCACAGATTGTGGAAAGCATGATCCCGAAGTGGGTGAAGACACGGAGAAGAACTTCGCAGAGCTCTTGTCTGAGGAATTAAAGTCGCGAGAAGCTGAAGCCTCTGAAAACCAGCACAAAGCCGACATTGCACTGTTAGAGGCAAAGAGGATGACATCTCAGTACATGAAAGAAGCAGATAAGTGCAATTCTGGGATGGAGACTTGCGAGGAGGCCAGAGAAAAGGCCGATGCGACCCTACTGGCACAGAAGAAGGTGACTGCAATGTGGGAGTCGAGGGCACGCCAGATGGGGTGGAAGGACAAGACTGCCAAGTCTCAATGAAGCCCATCATGTACATCTGATTCAAAATGTTTCCACTACGAGATTCAGCTTCAAGGCTCTCTCATTTCTGAAAGATCATGAAAATTTCTCTCATAACCCAAAATTTATTTCTTGTTTTGTAATATGTTATAGGTAAATAGGAGTATAATATCATTTGCCTTGTGAGTCTCTACCAAGTAGTAGTATAGAAGTTTTTTTACTAACATTTTGCTGAAAATGTGTCAGAAAAAATGTTCGTTCTTTTAAATAGCATGAATATTTCTTTTAAAATGTTTTTGGAAAATAATATGGAATGAGAGATTATTTGTGGATCCTTCATAATTCATACTTCATAGAAACTACTGGTGGACTCGGGTCGGGCCACCTGGCCCATGGACCGGACCGGCCTGGTTCTCGGGTCCGGGTCGGGCCTAGGCCCGGGGGGAGGGCGGGTCCGGGCTCGGGTCTCACATTTGGCGAAACGGCCGGGTCGGGCCCGGGTCTCACATTTGGCGAAACGGCCGGGTCGGGCCCGGGTCCGGGCCAAATTGATTTTTTTTTTCATTTTTTGGGGTTCCACCCGGGTTGGGCTTGATGGTTAGGAGGGGTTTGGGGGGTTTGGGGGTTTGGGGGGGTAGGAAAGCAAAAAAAAATACCCAAACCGGAGGCCCGGCCCGGACCCGGACCCGGTGGCTACCCGGGCCGGTCCCGAGTCCACCAATCCTGAACCGCCGGCCTGCCCGGGCCTAGGCCCGACCCGGACCCGTCCCGGACCGGGCCCATCACTAATAGGAACACATGTGTGCATATTCTCTTCACCAGATTATCTGAAATGTAACTAATGTCACGTACTCACATGGAGTCCATTAAACTTGTATGCCACTCAAATGGGCTCATTAAGCATAATATGTTGTTCTTAATGGTTTCTTGTCAAACAACAGATTTCGTGTGCAATATAATTTCCGTCCATAACATAGAAATACTTTATTTTTAAAAAAGGGAAATTTATTAGACTGATTAAAACATGGTCAGTTTCCTATATATCAATATAAAAAGTAATATGACTAAACATAATTACATAATTAATGACACCAAATGCCCTAAAAAATATTTGCCGTACGAATCTAATGTTACTTTTCTTCTCGATAGTATCAATACTCTTCTCATTGCGTCTAGGGATGGACCCGGACGGAGCTGCCCGACTCGATACCCGGCGCTATTGATTAGGCCCGGTCCAGTTTTTCAGGACCGGTACCAGGCCCGGTACTCGGCCCAGTGCATAAATATTGGGGTTCTTTATTTTAAGTATTTTCCCAAATAAGGGAAATATTGTAAAAATCTCAAAATAGCTAGGAGTATGCGATTTAAATTGGGGGTGGAGAAATGAATACATAACCGTGGGTCAGACCAGATAATACAGGTTTGGGACTTTGGGGGCAAGTTAGGGCCATCTCTAATTTTAGAAGAATAATATGAGGCGGGGCGGTACACTTGGAAGCTCTTCATACTCATGTGTTTTAGACAAAGACTCTTAATTCAGTGGAGGAATCAACTTGGGGATTAGAGCTGTCATGCAAACGGGTCAACCCGACCCAACCCGACCCGACCCGTGACGGGTTATGCTTTATGTGGGTTGGGTCGGGCCAACCCGTTTAGTGACGGGTCAGAATTTCTACAACCCTAACCCGACCCACCTAAATAGTGGGTTAAACAGGTTGGTCCGCGGGCCAATGTAAAAATACCTATATTTTTTAAACGAACTACGTTCCGGTTAGAAAATTCACGGACGAACTACATTCCAGTTAGAGAATTCACTAAACCCGTTTAGTGACGGGCTCATGCATGAAGAAGATGCTCACAAAATTTCACGGACAAACTACGTTCCGGTTAGAAACTTCTTGAAACGAATATTTGTGCTTCAATTTGGTCATCGATCAAATGATTCTTGAAAGTACCTCAGGACACGATTTTGGTACCTTAACTCTTAAATGAATCAAAATATTTCACAGTGGTGAGGGCATATCATGTTTCCGACTTGACACGGGCAGCGTTCGACGAGGTGGATTTCGGGTGGGGAAAGCCGGCTTACGGCGGAGTTGCCAAGGGAGGTGTCGGTGCCGTCCCCGGGGTATCATTTAGTTTCTATGTACCATTCAAGAATGGAATCGTGCTTCTAGTAAGCTTACCTGCTTTTGGCTTTTGCAATGGAAACATTCGTCAAGGAGGTGGATGATATGCTACTGTCTAATCTTTTATAACACTTTGGGACAATAATGTTAAGGTTATTACTTTTTGTTATAATTAGGTTTTTTGGGTGAAATGCATAAATATTACCTTAAATATTATATTGGTAGCATTGCGTTTTGGTACCTTAACTTTTAAATGAATCAAATCGGTACCATAACTATATATACTTTCTCCGTACCACTAACAATGAGACAAAAAGAAGTGACACGCAAATTAATTACTCCCTCCGTCCCATTTATATTGTCCCGGAAGAGGGTGGCACGGTTATTAAGAAAAGTGGGTTTGTGTGGTTGATATTAATTGATAAAGTAAGAATGATTTAGAGCCACACAAACTTTGCCAAATATGGTATGGGACAATATAAGTGGGATTTCCCGAAAAGGTAAAACGGGACAAAATAAATGGGACGGAGGGAGTAGTAAAAAATGGTTTATATGATTGTTATTGAATTGATAAAGTAAGAATAAAGTAAGAATCATTTAGAGCCACACAAACTTTAATTACCAAATTTGATATGAGAAATTCTTAGTGGGAGATACCAAAAATGTAAAATGGGATAATCTTAGCGGGATAGGGGAAGTATAATGTTGCAACTAACAATATTATTCAAATTTCCGGCCAAAGAATCATATGTGGTGACCGAAATTCTATACATTAAAATATGAAATCCACTACACCTTACTTTTGTCCACGTCTTCCCTGTATGGTAGACTCTACACATGATATTTTGATGGTTGTGTATGATTTTTTTGCCTCAAATTTTAATATTATTAACAATTAAAACATATATATATATATATAGTTTTAAAACAATTTTTTTTTTTTTTTTTTTATCCCGGAAGGCAAACCACCAAAATCAGTGGGGCAAATGCCGGGAGTCATTTGCCGTTATTTTATTAATAGATATTGTTGGAACAATAGAGAGGGGGATGAAACCGAAACCTCCCCTAGGAGGCATACCTCCAAAAAATACAAGCTAGACGAAGAAATATATATATATATATATATATATATATATATATATATATATATATATATATAATATGGACTGAAATTGAAGATGTTCTTTAATCTAGAATTTCATTTAAAATGCACAAGGAATATATCTAATTTATTCCAAATGAATGGGATCATGTAGAAGCATGTTAAACCGCCACAAGATATAATGGATTAACAATTAACATCGTCCATTGTTTTTGACATGTGAATCAGTCTATCTAAAATCTAGAGAATATGTGAATCTGGAGAATTATTTTCATTATGTTATGTTCATAAGATTAAAGGGGATAATTAAGAAGTAGAAAGATCAGAGAATGCGGCCCTTGGAGTACAATGCATGAAGACGAGCATTATATTGGACAGTGATAAAGCTGATCTGAAACACCTTGAATTGACAACCTTAAACACATAAATAAAATAAAATGAACTAAAACCCTTTCATATATAAAAATAATACAATGCTGATTTCTACATGAAAATTCAATAATTTAGGCATTAAAAGAATAAAACTCATACCGAGCCATCAATTAAACTACATTTTAATTTTAACTTATTCCTATACAAGTTTATACCCATATTTGTCAGTACTACGGAGTATAATTTAAAAATGTTTGATTGTTTAAATGATCAAATTGCATATAGGATGAAATGTGTAATGTATTTCTTTCATTATATAAGTGTGTAAATATAATCAGATTTACACAATTATATAATGAAATCTGATTTGATAATAGGTGGCGTGCAATTTTAAAATTGCCCTGCACAAAATAAAACCTTATAAATCATAATCAAGTGTATTGACGCGTCAATATGCAATTTTGTCAATTGTGTACGTTGTATGTTAATAATACACCTACAAATATATGCTATAAAAGTAATGCATATTTGTATATCCGATCCTCTTAGAGCATCTCTAATGCTATAATGTGCACAGTGCACATGTGGCATGAGTGATAGCCACATAAATATTAGCATATAAATTATCTCTCTCCTTATTTGAATGATTTTATACAATTTTGGTAAGTTTTTCCCTGCAATGTCAATAACAATGTCAACATCTAGACGGTCTCCTTGACATTGTGGAGAAAAACTTACCAAAACTGTATAAAATCATTCAAATAAGGAGAGAAATAATTTATTTACTAATATTTATGTGGCTATTTCTCATGCCACGTGTGCACCGTGCACATTTTACCATTAAAGATGCTCTTATTATCGATCAATAACGTTGCATGTGTTTAGTGATTTTTCTATATATAAAAATAGTGCCATATTTGTAAGTAATGTTTTATATAGGGAGATCTCAATAACTTTCAAGGCAAATACCAAAAGACAGGTTCAAAAATCCTCCCACCATAAAATTTTACAGAAATTGCCCTAAATAGGAGCAAAAACGTTTTGAAATTCCAAAATAGGAGTATCATGTTTTTTATTCCCTGAATAGGGGTAATCTGTCAAGTTTGAAAAAGTGCCATGTTAAAAGTCTTGTAATGCCAAACTTGGCAGAAATTTACTCATATTTAGGGAATAAAAAACATGATACTCCTATTTTGGAATTTCAAAACATTTTTACTCCTATTTAGGGAATTTTCTCAAAATTTTATCTAACCCACACGTATTCAAACACAGTTCCCAATTCCTTAAATAGTCTCGCTTTACATCTAAGAACATTTTAAACTACTTTTATTGAACTAAAAACTCTAACAGATTGATACTACATAACTGTATTAGATATAAAAAATTTAAATTGCTTGTGTAACTGATCAGATTTATTTATATAAAAATCCAGTGGTCCAATTTGTAGAAGGGAATAATTGTAAAGAGGAACATAATATTAAAATTTAGTAGTCTTTTCCGCATGTTGAAGCTTGTTCCATGTTGGAAGTGGTCGAATGGTAAAGCTACATAAATCAGGACGAAAAAAATCAATACGGATTATTAACAAAAATGAAAAATTTAGGCATGACAGTAAGGCTAGTAAGAGAATGTGTTCCTTATTGGTGGCTGGTGCCATGGTGCGCATAGAATGAAAGTTGCCGGTGGAGGTGTGCTTTTATAGGTAAACATTTACGAAAAATTTAGGCATGACAGTAAGGCTAGTAAGAGAATGTGTTCCTTATAATAATTTTAAGACTTTTTAATAAACGAAAAAATAATAAACAGAAAGTGATAAATAAGTATGAAGCAGGGATCACTTATGCTCACCGTTAGGCTCTTATTACTCAAAAGAACAGGCTTGATGCTCATCAAAATTGCATCAAAGCTCATTTAAGAGAATCAACGATTTTCACAAAAATTACAAGTTTGTCACCGGCTGTACAGTGGTCACTGTACAGCCGGCTGTACAGTATACGGATCCACTGTTCACACCAGGCCACCCTCTTCCACCAATGAAACGCAAGCAACCAAAACATCCACTCAAAATTTTGAACAATAGCTACCGCCCTTTGAACCAATAGCATTCCTCAAAATTTTGGAATTACTATTCACACCTCCACATTCGGCTAATAGGAGTATTTTTTTCTAAAATCTGAATTGTCAGCCAAAGCCATATCTTCAGAATACATTTATTCGATTTATTTTTTAGAGCAATTAAAAATGAAGAATCAAAGTTGACATATTTGGGCGGGAATATTCTGCCTCCAACATCTTTTACTTTTATATTAAAGAGAAGATTGGTTTCTTGTGAAGGCCCTCTTCTCAAAGGCCCAACTAAAAATAGTGTCTATGAGTGGCCCTCTTCTCCTTCTCCTATCTCTGAACTTCATCATTCTCTTGGTCACCCGACTTTGGTAGTAATGCGTCGACTTAGTAGTATTTATGACGTTTCTATTCCTATTACCTATAGTTTAGATTGTCATGCTTGTCATTGTAATAAAAGTCATAAATTACCCTTCCATAATTTCACAATAAAATCTACTTATCCAATAGAAGTTATTTATTCTGATTTATCCAAAATTACTTTCCGTTGATGGTTATAAATATTACGGAGTATATAATTTTTGTTGATCATCACACTAAGTACATATGGTTTTATCCACTCAAACGCAAGTCTGATTCTCTTCATGTGTTCACTCATTTTCAAAAACTTGTAGAACGATTTTTTTCTTCCAAAATAAAAATATTTTATTCTGACAATGGAGGTGAATATCAAGCAATAACTCCATATCTTCTTTCTCATGGGATCTCTCATTTCACGTCTCCACCTCACACTCCCCAACATAATGGCCTCTCTGAACGAAGTCATCGGCATATAGTCGAGATTGGTCTAGCCCTTCTTACCCATGCTAGTATTCCTACTACATTATGGCCCTTTGCCTTTGCTACCGCTGTATATCTTATCAACTGTTTACCTCCCCCTATCGTAAACTATTGACGTGCACTTGTCGTGAGGTGCACTCAAAATAAATATCAATACGACACTAACACGTAGTATAGCGTAGTAAGGTTCGTATCCACAGGGAAAGGAATACTTTTCTTTTTATAGAACTAGTAACAAAATGGGGGGCTTTAGTTTGATTTGGTTTAATAAATTAAACACGAAGATGAACGAGTTATGTGGTTTAATTAATGAGAAGAAGACTTGGTTTTGCTTTTATCCACTTAATGAAATGTTCGTCGATCCCGGTTATATCTTTAACTATCTTCCTCTCGAATACTCAATCGAGGAGTATATCCAGTTCATCGAGGGTAGTTATTAATAACGAGACGCGTTCATTAATAAAACTTACTACCGAGTCAATATAGAACAAGCGCCGTATATTAACTTGATAGTAGCAATAAAATCCAGATAAAAACGATTGAGATTGATAACCTCAACACAAGCGGTTTATTGGTTTAATCAATATAATTAATTCCCCTTGGCTTATTAATCATGAGAAGCATGCATTAACAACCCAAGTTTACTACCATTGAAAGAACCGAATTAATAACAAGCGTATTAACCGATTGATTCTAGTAATAATTAATATATGAAACAAAACTAGTTGATCCTTTAAGTAATGTTCAAAATATTAATATGAAATATGAATAGGAATTAATTAATACTCAAGAAAGAATATTAAAGAAGATGAATCCTACTATAGTTAATATCAAGATGTTAACTAATTGTCATCTTAGTAACACTCCCCGATATTAACGTAGAGGAAGAAATAACTATTACTATAACTAATGTCAAGATGTTAACTAATTGTCATCTTAGTAACACTCCCCAACATTGATATAGAAATAGTATTTAAAGAAAGAATTAATATTCAAGGAAGAAGATTAAAGATAATAACTCACAACCTACAAATTCATTAAGCTTCAAAGTAGCAAAACCAAGATGGAAGGGTTTAGCTCCTCATTTGGAGACTAAACATGCTATAAAAATATAAAAGAAATACTATTCTAAACTGAGCTTAAGAGTATGGAAGAAGGGATATTTATTTGTGAAGGAAAATGGGGCTATTTATAGGTGTTTTTCAACACCTTTGGCCGGGTACCCGACCGGGTAAAGTGCCCACCCGACCGGGTGCATGTCAAAATCAAATATCTTCCACGTTCTGGCGATCTTCGGCACGTTCTGGTGTTCCGGGTCAAGTCGGACCCGACCGGGTGAAATACCTCACCCGACCGGGTGATGTAATTTCCTGAGCAGTTTCGCATTTAAATTTCTCACCCGACCAGGTGCAATACCTCACCCGGCCGGGTGATTATCCTGGGCAGCCAAGAATTATTTTTCTTCACATTCAAAGTCTTCCTTTCCAACACCATAAATCCTAACTCTACTTTACAACTTACAAATGAGAACTAAAATACAATTACAACTAAAATCACACAAATGTTTATAAACTAAATAAAATGGTAAACAATCCACACAAATCAAACATAAAAAGACACATTTATGCACTACTAATTAGTGCATATCAACTATCAAACTCCGTATACTCAACTTTTTCACTCTGAACCAAATTACTCTAAGCTATTAGGGCTGAGCACGGATATGGGAATTCCCGTTCCGTACCGAAGAACCGTCCCGAACCGTTCTAGAACCGATAGAACCGGAAAAATGTAAAACAGTACCGTACCGTACCGAGCTTTTTTAATAATATATATGGTACGGTACCGGTTCTTAGTGAGAACCGTTCCGGAACCGTCCCGGAACCGTATTGTCCCGATGTGACACTTCAAAAAAAAATAATAAAATGAATTAGACATTTTTATTAACAACTAATCTTTTACAAAAGTGACATTTTTATAATAATTAGGTTGATTGAATAAAACTTAAATTCCACACCTAAAACCAAATAAATAGGGAGTACTAAATAAGAAAAAGTTGACTTTTTTCAAACCTAATACTAATATTACCTATACTCGACGCACCCTTTATAAACCAGAAATGGAAAGACCAATAAATGAAAATTAATGAAGAAGATCTCCAAACGTATGAAACGTAAGATAATATTAAAGGAGTCGTATTTAACGCTCAAAACCTCAAACTCGTCGGATAAATCATAGAAGCGAAACTTTAGGATTTGAAACATAAACTAGAGCCTTCGACCACCCCTACCTATAAATGGTAGACTAAACCTTCGATTCCTTTCATTCCCAAAAGTTCCGATCGGTATATACATACTACGTATAACTACGTATAACATATACATATATAACATTTTGAACCCTACCATAAACCCAAAACCCAGAGTTAAAAACACAATTAACCACAATCTTGGAGCGAAGTCGTCGACGCCGGAGGAAGAGGGCCGCCAAAGGTGGTGGTCATCATGAAGTAGATAGGACGATGTCGGACCAGTGACTACCGGGCTGCGAAGCCTGCGTTCACACCGGGAGGACCTCCGTAGCTCGTCGCTGGGGAGAAGGCTGCCGCAAAGATCGCCGGAGACGTCCCCTTCCTTCCGCCTTGGCCGTCGAGGAGTACATGGTACCCTGTTCACGTACTGCTACGCCCCTAATGTTTCTCTTTTGTTTATCGAACTGGGTTATTTATTTTACTTAAATGGGCCGTAGTGTTAGTTTGGGGTGGATAATAATGAATACTTATAATTAATAAGCAATACGTAGTACGGAGTAATAATTTTGATAATGATAATTGGGTTAGGATAATTATAATTTGATATTACTCACTTGTCACTTTTTAGTTGAGATAGTTATATAATGAGACGGAAAGGTTAAAAAGAATTAACAAATTTTTGATCTTTTACTACGCATTATTTTAGATTGTTAAATTAAAAGTTTTTGGTTATTAAACTAGTTACGAAATACAGTACAATTCTTATACACAAGTATATGTTTAAAATAAAATATAATTAAGGTGGATAGGGGATTTAATTCGGATATTTTAATGAAATTAATGATTTGGACATTTTGACATAATTCGAATGTTAGAGTAATTGATAATGGCCGAATTTAAACTATGATTTAATAATAAGGTGGATTAAGAAATTAAGTATAGTGGTAAAGTCAATAAAAATAATTAATTACTAAATTTGGGTAATATTATATCAAGGAGAAAATCGGATAAATTAATAAAATTAGAATAAAGGACTAATTACATCAGCTTGATTAAAAGGTGATTATTTAGAGACCGAGTTAGAAGATGTGGACTAGTTAGGAGCGTCATCAATTTTGAGGTAAGTTTCTCTGCCGATCCAAAATTGTTTCCTCGTATTATATGATTATTATGTGTTATGTGATTAAAGTGTGAATTTTGAATATGTATTATTTGAAGTGATATTAAATTTATAGTATTTGAGAAAGTTGAGTTATGGCGTATTAAATAATTTTAAATACCATTGAGATATATTTTGAAGTGTATTGTTCTTAAGACGAATATTAACATTTTCATAATGAGCACCCGGGAGAAATCCGTGGTGTCGGTTTTCCACATCCGGATAAATGTGGAGGGTGATTAGGGCTACTACTGCAAAGGAGTACAGTTTAAGTTTTGTGTGACATTTGGATCCATGATCCCTTTTTAAGAAGTAGTACTAGTAGTCCCTAATCATTCGGATTTTCTAGAGGAGGGGTAGTTGGTAGACTGAGTCCCGACTACCCGAGATGACTTACTACTCGGAGGGCTTGGAATCCCTTTTAGGGGGTGTGCACACTTAATGTAGTCATTTCGATTCCAATAGTAGAGTGATGGGAACTCGATTCTGGGATGAGTTCGTAAATAACAACGACTCATTGGGCTTCGGGCATAAGTATCCGAAAGTACCGCCCATCTTAAAAGAAAGTAGGAGAGACACTGATATTGGTTTTGGAAAGAGAAGAAGTACTGAGATTATTTTCAAAGAGAAATTGAGTATACTTAGTAAGAGTGATTAGCTATAAAGTTATTTTTGGAAGGTGATACTTTTATATGAAGGTGTGAGTTATTTAAAGTTTATAAATATTATTTTAAACAGGAAAGTAGTTTTGTGGGGAGAAAATGAATTTTGAAAGTTATAGTGATGTATAAAAACTATTTTGACAAACCTGATTATTTTACGGGGTTGGGTAGTACTTACTTAGCTCTAAAGCTAATTTTTGTTTCCTTTTCTTTTTTTTTGTTTTCTACACTTTATTTGTGCAGGTAATGATGCTGATGTTGATTGATGATTGTATGGTCTTGAGAGCGGTTTAGAGATGCCTTAGTTAAACCTAGACTAAAATAATAAACACTTTAGCACTTGTTTACCTTGTTTTGGGATTGCCTGTGCATTCGGTTGAGAGATGGCCGGATGTGGCGGTAACACCCATTTCCCATTTAATGTTATTTCCGCTGCAAAACTTTTTATCTGTTTTGAAAGAATAAATCAAGTTTATTATCAATAAATTATTACTTCAAGTATTATTTGGGAGGGAAAATTTTGGGGTGTTACACCTGAACCGTCCCGTACCGTCCCGAATTGTCCCGAAACCTAGTGTTAGATTATAATAATATACTATATATAATATATTACCGAGTATAAATGTTAGTGACCATATGTCCCGAAAACTAGTGTTATACAAGTAATATAATAATACTACGTATATTATATATATCATATTACCAAGTATAAGTGTCAGGAATCGTATGTCCGTATATTACAAATATGCAATCTTGCATATTCTTTGGGCATAATCCAATTATTAAGACTTGACGGCACTAAAAGTTAGTTTTAAAACAAAAACAATACTAAATGATATAAACAATGCTATGTAAATAGAGTTAATTATATTTCATGGGGGTTAATTATTTACGAACCAAATAACATCGAAGAACCGTACCAAACCGTACCGAACCGTGCTGAAAATTGGTACGGAACGGGACATGTTCCATATATGTGCGGGACGGTACCGGTTCTTGATTTTTAAAAGAACCGTACTTTGGGACGGGACTGGTTTTTTGAAATAACCGTCCCGTACCGTTCCATGCTCACCCCTATAAGCTATGTAGCTTTGGGTGTCTTTGTTGTCCGTGGCTTCGCCCATATACCTCTCATAAAATGGAGTCAAAATCTAACCCTTGTGTATTTGTAGGTTACTCTCCTACCCAAAGTGCTTACTACTTCCTTGATCCCACAAGTCACCGTGTGTACACATCCCATCATGTTCGTTTTATTTCTAATGTCTTTCCCTATTCTAAGCTTACTGCCACACCTTCACCGCCACACCCTATAGTCGACGCATGGCTCTCCCTGGACTTACCTATTATCACTACACCTTCCCCGTCCATCCCTCCCTTGTCTTCTTCTATTGAGGAGACCTCTCCCTCTGATTCCTGTTCTGCCCCACCATCACCTCCTCACCCGCCTCCTCATCATTCCATGACCACCCGCTCTAAGTCACACATATTTAAACATGTTACACGGCTCAACCTTCACACTACAGTTCAGTCCATGTCTGGTGAACCCACCTCTGTTAAGCAATCTTTGAAAGATCCACGTTGGAGACATGCCATGCAGGAGGAATTTGATGCCCTTATACGCAACCACACATGGGATCTTGTACCACCCGATCCACAATTTAATCTCATTAATTGTAAATGGGTTTTCTGGACCAAATTTAAGCCTGATGGTACCATTGATAGGTACAAAGCCCGCCTTGTAGATAGGGGATTTCAGCAGCGCCCCGGGCTTGACTATACTGCTACCTCTAGCCCGGTTGTTAAACTGGCTACCATTCGGATTATTATTACTCTTGCGGTTATCAATGGGTGGTCTCTCAAGCAGCTTGATATTAATAATGCTTTTTTGCAGGGAACTTTGTATGATGATGTGTATATGACACAACCACCCGACTTTATCTCTTCCACCACTCCCTCTTATGTTTTCAAGTTACGCAGATCATCATATACGGCCTCAAACAGGCCCCAAGAGCGTGGTATATGGAACTCAAATCTTATTTTTTACATGTTGGCTTTGTGAACTCGGTGTCTGATGCTTCATTATTTATTCGACACCATGCAACTAGCTCAATTTATTTACTTGTATACGTTGATGATATTATCATCACGGGCCCAGACAATGATGCCATTCTCAATTTTCATGTTCAACTGGCTCGGCGTTTCTCTCTAAAGGATCTTGGCCCTGCTGCCTATTTTCTTGGCATTGAGCTTCTTTCTTATAATGATGGTGTGTTTATGAATCAACGGAAATATATTACTGATATTCTTGGTTATATGAAGATGGTCGATGCCAAGCCTCTTTCCACTCCCATGGTATCTTATCCTTCATTAACAAAAACAGCATGTCATGTGCTCACTAAACGTGATGATTATCGTGTGATAGTTGGTAAACTACAATATCTCACGATTACATGCCCGGACATCGCTTATGCTATTAATAAACTTTCTCAATATATGCATGAACCGCGCACTGATCATTGGGCAGCTGTTGAGAGACTCTTGCGCTATCTTTGTGGTACACCTGATAAGGGTATCCATGTTGACCGACATTTTCCACCTATTCTTCATGCATTTTCTGATGCTGATTGGGCTGGTGATAGGGATGACTATCACTCAACTATGGGGTACAACATTGTCTATCTTGGTAAAACACCAATCTCTTGGGCTTCTCGTAAACTACGTACTATTGCTCGATCATCCACGGAAGTTGAATATAGAGCAATTGCTAACACGGGGGCAGAAGTCATATGGATACAATCTCTCTTGAAAGAGCTACGTTTCTCCCTCCCTGGTACACCTATTATTTACTGTGATAACTTGGGAGCCACATACGTAAGTGCTAATCCAGTTTTTCACTCACGAATGAAACATTTAACTCTTGATTATCATTTTGTACGAGAGAAGGTTCATTCCAATTCATTACAAGTTCATCACGTTTCCTCGAGAAATCAGCTAGCGGATATCCTCACTAAACCACATGAACTTCTTTCCAAACTTGGACTTACTCTGCGACCGCCCGGTTTGCGGGGAGCGTAATAGAATAAAATAATGTTAATATGTACATTTGTATTTACGTATACATAGGAACGGAGTTGGTTATGCTGTTGCTAACTTATCTCCTTTAGTTTAGCAGTAGCTTTTTAGCTTGGCATTATCTTTTCTCATGTATATCCTCAAATCAACTGCTATGTATTTATAGCCACATACAACATAATGAAATCAATTCATTCTACCATACTTCTTCTATATTAAATTCATCGTGGACATAAATATAAATGTGATCAAATTACTGCGGAGTATGAGTGTAACATTACGCATTATAGAAAATTGAACATATATAGCTGAATTAACCAAAAGCTAGTAGTAATACCTAGCTAATACTACTACTATACATACAAGAAGTCACATATTTTTCTATCATTTTTGTTTTAATATGTAGTACGAAGTACTACCTAATACGGAGTATATACTGATCTAAATAATACGACTAACTAAATAAAAATCCCTCCGTCCCTAAACATCTTCAAAATCCAGATTTTTGAACATTTATAATGAGAGAAATTTAATAGTACTAAAGATAAATAAATAGAACCATTATTGGTGTATCCCATTTTGGGGTATTCCATTTATACATCATCATTTGCGTTGTTCACAAAAAGCAATTTCATAAATTAATTGTCTCATTTATTATGAATTGCTTTTTTTAACCACATAAAAAAAAAAGAACCACATAAATAAATATGGGATACCCCAAAATGGGGCACGCCTAATATTTTTCTAATAAATATACTCCGTACAAACTAGCTCTTCTTTTCCATGGGGGAAATTTGAAAAATACTAGAGACAGTGAGGCACCCCATTTTGGGCACCCCATTTGTATGGTACCATATGTAGTAATTCCTTATAAATGGAGCAATTATTTAATGAGGGCTTTTTGTGAACCAGACAAATGGGGTACACTGTACACCACCAAGAATACATTTGAAAAATTTTCATTCTTCCGTCTACATCTTGGGTACACCAAGATTACATTGGAAAATTTTTCATTCTTCCGTCTCCATCTTGGTCAATCAACTCATCTTTCCCATGTAGAACGCTGGACGCCCATGAGGAAATCGTTTCTATATATAGCGAATGGATTATGACGGCAGCGGGTTCCAGGAATATATAGGATCAAATTTAACTATTTAAGTAATTAATTCTCACTCCTACCACTCAAATTTTATTCGTGTGGGGACTGGCCTAACAAGTGGAATTAGGGGTGGACTCGGGCCGGGCGGCTCGGCCCGGAACCGGCCCGGTCACTGTTTGAACCGGCCCAAACCGCCGGCCCGGCCAGGGACCGGTCCGGGTAGGCCCGACCCGCTGGGGTTCCGGGCCGGGCTCGGGCCCTTGAAAAGGTGAACCGGCCTGGCCGGTTCGGGCCCGGTCCGGGCCTATTTATTTATTTTTTCTTTTTTTTTGTTGAATTTTTTTAAGTTTTTGGGTTGGGCTGGGTGATTTGGGCCATTTGAGATGGTTTGGGGTGGTTTGGGAGTGAGGGGAAGGGTTGGGGGTTAATTAGGAAAAGCCAAAAAAAAATTAAGTTTAACCGAGGCCCGGCCCGGCCCGAACCGGACCCGGGAGTTACCCGGGCCGGTTCCGGGCCTCCCTTTTCATGAACCGAGGCCCGGCCAGGCCCAGGCCCGAACCGGGCCCGAACCGGCCCGAGTCCACCCCTAAGAGGAATTGTTGTCCGGAGTAAACGTGTTTATATTTAAAAAAAGAATTGCTATATTTTTGTTCCGCAATAGGAGTTTTTAATATCATGACCAAAAATATGATAAAAACAAAATATCATGACCAAAAAGACTGTCAACAAAGAAAGTAAATATGGTCTTGTTAATGTCTTATACTACAACTATGTTGACAGTAGTGACTCTGTATCGGAAGAAAAACACTGCAGTCATATTTTAGAAACCCAAAACTTATTTACTCTTATTTGACGAACTTTCCCAAACTTAAATCACATTCTCACACCTTAATAAGATTTGATTTTGCAATCAACCATTTGGGTCCCACAATACGAAAACCATTTTAGCTCAGTTGCTATACCGTGGGAGCAGCCCAAGGTGAGCATGATGTTCCCACAACCCAAAACACGCGTGAACAGTGACTTGTTTTTTTGTCCCAATAGCAGAATGATGTAACTCGCGTGTAAAGAAATAATGTAAATGCAGGAATGTCGAAATGTAACTTCTGGAGATCGAGGCATTGCAGCTTGTGAAGATCCGTGCGAGTGAGAATCCAACAGACATGTTTAATAAGGTGGTAAGCTTAGAGAAATTGAAGCTTTGCATAGCTTCAGTTGGCATTGGTACTTGAAAATGAAGGTCGGCGCTACCATGCTAAGAAGGGAACATTTGAAGAAGAAAGTCTCAAGGTGAGGGATTGTAAGATGTTAGAGACTGTATAACCGAAATTTTTTGGGTCCATTTCTGTAGAGCCCCGAGTTTTTTTAGAGACTGTAGAAACCTAAAAAATCGAAACCGAACTAAAATAATCCTAACAAATTGTTGAGGTTTTGTCCCGTAGATCCGAAAGTCCAACATAAACTTTGGATATTAAGGACGATTAATTCGGTATAAACATAAATAAAATATATAAAAGTGTATGAACTAGCTATTTTTACGTGGAAACCCGGAAAGGGAGAAAACCACGGGACTTTTTAGGCTAACGTCCAAGCCCGCTCTTTTCATTGATATACTCTCCTCCCCATTTACATGATATATTTTCAGCTTCCATTAATGGAGCTTGAGATACTCTAATCTAACAAGATGAAGAAGAATACGCAGGGAGGGAGAAGAAGAGCCAAAAATCCGATCCCCCAGAAATGGGAGCCCTCCTCCCTATTTATAGGAAATAGGGGAGGGTTTCTGATGGGCCAACGGGCCTAACGGGCCGAGAAGGCTCTAATGGGCCGAGGCCGGCCTAACTGGGCCTCGCTAATTGGGCTCCGTATCGGGGTGATGCTTTGGGCCCCTCAACAGTAGTGGGCCGGGGTGATATACCCAACACAAGTCCCCCAGTTTCTTGAGTAGTGAGCATGTGAATATACTCGAGAAAGTATACTCCTGCTCACGTCCTTCCTTGCCTTCCCTGAATCAGTGTCTTTGAACAGTCCTGGACGCAAGGCATGCACAATTCATAAGTGAGGTGCAATCCCGCACTAGGCACGACGACGCTGAAAAGCAAGCCGCTCGTGTTGTATAAAGCGGCGGTCGCCATCCCAGATCAAGGATGGACGAGCCCGACCAAGAGCCAAGCACGACGGTGCTGTGGAGCCCGTGCGTGCTGCATAAGAGCGACGGTCGCCATCCCAGAGCAAGGATGGACGAGCCCGCCCGAAAGCCAGGCACGACGGTGCTGTGGAGACCGTGCGTGCTGCATAAGAACGACGGTTGCCATCCCAGAGCCCGCAAGGATGGACGAGCCCGCCTGAAAGCCAGGCACGACGGTGCTGTGGAGGCCGTGCGTGCTGCATAAGAGCGACAGTCGCCATCCCAGAGCAAGGATGGACGAGCCCGCCCGAAAGCCAGGCACGACGGTGCTGTGGAGACCGTGCGTGCTGCATAAGAGCGACGGTCGCCATCCCAGAGCAAGGATGGACGAGCCCGCCCGAAAGCCAGGCACGACAGTGCTGTGGAGACCGTGCATGCTGCATAAGAGCGACGGTCGCCATCCCAGAGCAAGGATGGACGAGCCCGCCCGAAAGCCAGGCATGACGGTGCTGTGGAGACCGTGCGTGCTGCATAAGAGTGACGGTCGCCATCCAAGAGCAAGGATGGACGAGCCCGCCCGAAAGCCAGGCACGACGGTGCTGTGGAGACCGTGTGTGCTGCATAAGAGCGACGATCGCCATCCTAGAGCAAGGATGGACGAGCCCGCCCGAAAGCCAGGCACGATGGTGCTGTGGAGATCGTGCGTGCTGCATAAGAGCGACGGTCGCCATCCCAGAGCAAGGATGGACGAGCCCGCCCGAAAGCCAGGCACGACGGTGCTGTGGAGACCGTGCGTGCTGCATAAGAGCGACGGTCGCCATCCCAGAGCAAGGATGGACGAGCCCACCCGAAAACCAGGCACGACGGTGCTGTGGAGACCGTGCATGCTGCATAAGAGCGACGGTCGCCATCCCAGAGCAAGGATGGACGAACCCGCCCGAAAGCCAGGCACGACGGTGATGTGGAGACCGTGCGTGCTACATAAGAGCGACGGTCGCTATCCCAGAGCAAGGATGGATGAGCCCGCCCGAAAGCCAGGCACGACGGTTCTGTGGAGACCGTGCGTGCTGCATAAGAGTGACGGTCGTCATCCCAGAGCAAAGATAGACGAGCCCGCCCGAAAGCCAGGCACGACGGTGCTGTGGAGCCCGTGTGTGCTGCATAAGATGGTCATCGTTGTGGTCTGGCCTTACGTTGTCATGGTCCTTACGTTGCCATTACATGGTCCTTACATTGCCATGGTCCTTACACTGCCATCGTCGAACACGAACTAGACACGAACCTGACTCGACTTTGACACACGTGGACTCGACTCGGACAGACATAGACTCGACTCGACTCGCCATCTTCCAAACCCATAATTCTGATGCAACCCGTTCGGTTCTTCCGTTCCGGGCTATCCATATTAAGGGTTTGAGATGTCCATTTTCAAACTAAACACATGCAAGATCACCTGTTCGGGCCATCTCCTGTATTTAGCTAAAATGGAGACTCACCTCCAAGTTACAGCTCAGATTCCACCACAGCGATTTCCCTTCGTCGTGGTTCGTCAAAGCTATAGACTGAAGCAAGATTTAAAAACCAGAGTCCCGACTCCCCGCTCGGTCCCCGTGTTACCGAGGCCGCCCGGTTTGCCCTACTCGTGGTTTCACACCATCTCCCAAACTGGCCCGAATCCCCTGCTCGGTCATCCAGAGCACAAGGTCAAGTCCTAGCTGAAATGGAGGCTCCCTCCAGACCACGACGAAGGTCCTTATTCGGTCTTCCAGAATGATTTCCCACTTTCGTGGTCGAGGCGAGGCTTGCGATGTTATCGTTCGGCTCTTCTATTTTAGCTAAAATGGAGACTCCCTCAATTTTTTTTACAGGGACTCACAATAATGATCACGTCGTGTCGAGGTGACCGATCGTGAAGGTATAGAAGCGACCAATGATGATCCGAACAATAGGTCTTCCTTCATGGAGCGTGAAGATGCCTCTAAAGCAATAAATATGCCATGCCGAGAGGCCGATCATGATATGAGGACTGCGGCGGCAACTGCGGCGATCGGTCCATAAAACCCGGTCATGCTGTAAAGATGTCAGTACTAAGTCACTGATCCGAAAGCTCGAACAACAATCTTCATCCGCGGGGTGCGGGGATGACGCTGGTCTTCAAAATATGATGATGGCACCGTACCAGGGGGTCAATGGCCATGTAAAAATGTCGGTGCTGGGGGGCGATCAGAAAGAAATAATCAACGGTCCTCATCCGCGAGGAGCGGGGACGAGGCCGGTCTTCTAAAATGATAATGGCACCCTACCAGGGGGTCGGTGGCGATGTAATGATGTCGGCGATGTAATGATGTCGGCGATGAGAGGCCGATCAAGTGTATCCATGAAACGGCTCTCATCGGCGCAGCACGGGGATGATACCGGTCTTCAAGTAAAGAAAATCATGTCGTGCCGATAGGCCGGCCGTGATGTAATGGTTGGCGATGAGAGGCCGATCAGCAAGAAAAAATCAACGGTCCTCATCCGCGAAGAGCGGAGACAAGGCCGGTCTTCAAATATGGAGAACACACTGTGCCGAGTGGCCGGTCATGATATAGTGGTGTCGGCAATGAGAGGCCGATCAGCAAGAAACAATCAACGGTCCTCATCCGCGAGGAGCGGAGACGAGGCCAGTCTTCAAAGGGTAAACACGCCGTGCCGAGAGGCCGGTCGTGATATAATGGTGTCTCACGGCCCTCGGCCGTGATGGTCTTCATTTCATGTGTCGTGATACCTACACACTTGTAGTCTTTTTTTTTTTGCGTTGCCAATCATGAACGTCTCTGCGCTTCATGCCGAACGTCACGAACATCCCTGTGCTCCATGCCGAACGTCATGAACATCTCTGTGCTCCATGATCTCCCCGTTCGAGCTGACCGAACGGATCTGAATGAGTGTGATTATTTTCTCGTCTCCAGTCATGAACGTCTACGCGCTTCATGCTGAATCGTCATGAACATCTCTGTGATTCATGATCTCCTCGTTCGAGAATATCGAACGAATTTCACTGCACAATCAGCATGGTAATATGGTCGTACGGCCGAACAACATATACAAGTATATATATATACACACATGTATAACACTTTTTTTTTTCTTCAAGTCATGACTATCGGCCGAGCTGGTAATAACAACCCTCGGCCTAGATTTATTTTTCGACTGCAAGTCCACAACCGGAGCCATCTAACGCTTGCCAAGTGCTTTCAGAAAGGTACGTTCTTTGCTCTGTACTGGGTATTGTGCCGTTCAGGCACTCAATGTCGAGTGGGGCCATTAAAATACGTCCTCGGGCAACGCCCTTGCGAGACGCTTCAGTCAATTTGGGTCGATCGGGAATGGACCGTCACACCCGATCAAACCAAGCATTTAACTAACATGTTGGTGATTTTATTAATAAAACTTCGTTCGGCACTATTCTGTTCGGGAATTTTAATCCCTAACACCTGTCATTAAAACTTAAAATGATGGTGAATATCTATCATTGGAGCATCCCTTGATAATATTTAACTCGGGATATTCTAATCCCTACTAAACAAATAATGGCGATGTGTAGTTAATAGTAATATTACTACATCATTCCATTTAATATTTTCATGGATGTCCGGCCTCACCGAGCGGGTCCGTAGATGCTCCCGACCGCTAATTAAGGCCGATCGGGGTAAGCCAATAGCCCCCACTACAACCCATCATTTAATTTAAAAAATGATGGTGTACTTAATCATTGGGGCTTCACTTGGTCATTATTTAATTCGGGATATTTTAATCCCTTTTCAATAATGTGATAACATAAGATAGAAGTGAGGCAATGTAACATCTTAATGTACAAATCTATGAGTAAATATTGGTACTTAGCTTTAGAAATAAGTCTCGGCCGACTGAGAGTATCCTGAAGCCACATGGGGTCCTTTTATCAATTTTGACTTTTGTCAATAATTCTCGAAACCCCGATGGAGATTTCCCTTCACCAACCGGTCCACAGCACGTTCGCTCTTCCCCATCTTTTCACTTAATCGGCATGGCAGGTCCCCAGAACATGACCCAAGACCAAATCCTGCTCATCGCTAAGTGCGGCGAAGCCGTTCGGGAGATGCTAGGACACCCGGTCATAAATGGAAACTTCGCATATCTGATTCCTTTGACATACTTTGACATTTTTAGAGTAATTTGATTGTAAAATTGCATATGATTAGCGGGTGTGGTGAGTTGTGATTGTAGAGGCCGAATTTGCGGCGAATAACGCATTTATGTTAGAGCGGGACACTCTAAAGGCTCTTGAAAAATAGTTTTGCACAGCAGCCCAAATGAAAAAAAAAAAACTGCAGCAATTTGTTTAATCTAAGTGCAGTCCAAAAAAAGAAATGAGTTGAGGTTTTTTCCCTGGATAGCAGCCGCACCGCACCATTCTATTCATTCTCAACTCAAAAGCACCACTGGAAGATTCATTCCCTCTGTTCCTTTTCAATTAGCTATAGCAGCAGTTCATTTTTTTTTCTCGTGGCATACAAACAAGCAGCCAGCAGTAGAGTTCGTTTAATTCATTCTTCTCTTTAAAAAGCACAGCAGCACGAGTTCATCCATTCTCTCTTTTCCTGAAATCGATCATTAGCAGCAGCAGAGTTTTTCTTTTCTCTCTTTTGAACAACGCAACAGTAAGAATGAACCTATGATTCACTTTTCTTTCAGTTTCATCCCATCTAGTATATATTTAAGCAAGTATTGTAAGTTCAATTATCTTTTACATTACTAGTTCTAGATTTTGAATTGAATTTCGAATTTAATTGTCTCCGACTAGTAATTTCAGAATTTTCCCATCTTTCTTTGACATAATTCAGTTTTTATTTCTAGCTCCTTATCATGTTTATCAATATTATTGTTATGTTAGTTTTAAGTATGAGTAGCTAATTTCATAATAGGGTTTAAATTGGAGCTAGGATTCATGGGTTCTTGAGGGTGTGAATTTAGTTTTTGAAATTCAATTAATTTTCTGAAAAATTGTATAAGATTAATCATAATTGTCTATATGAATTTGATCACCTCATATATGAATACTTGGATTTAATTCAATTCTTGTCTATGAGAAATTGAGTTAAATTAGCTCGGATCTTATACAATCAATCTGATCTTAGAAATAAGTTAGGATTGTCGAAATATGATTTAATTCTTGTCTATGAGAATTTATTTCATTTTCTGTCCAGGAATAATTGAAAATTAATTAACTTAATTCTAATCCCGAAAGAACACCCGGAACCCGAACCATCCAATTCGAACCCTGTTTTAATATCTAGAATCAGTTTAAATTTTTTTTACTCTATTTATTTTTTGCACTTGTTATTAATTAGTTTTATTTTCAAACCACTCAAAAAAAATTATTTTGGAAAGATTACCATGACTTGTGCTAGCCAGTGATCACGAACTGTATTTAAAACTTCCTTTTTGCCACTCCTTGAGAGACGATACTCGTGGTCTGGTTATTCTACGGATAAACCAACTACGTTTTACTCACTAAAAAAAAATACACCGATCAGGAAATCAGTCCATCTTCATACCAGTACCAAGAACACATAAATCTTTTAGAACGGATTCCCACAGACGGCGCCAATGTTGAGGTTTTGTCCCGTAGATCCGAAAGTCCAACATAAACTTTGGATATTAAGGACGATTAATTCGGTATAAACATAAATACAATATATAAAAGTGTATGAACTAGCTATTTTTACGTGGAAATCCAGAAAGGGAGAAACCACGGGACTTTTTAGGCTAACGTTCAGACCCGCTCTTTTCATTGATATACTCTCCTCCCCATTTACATGATATATTTTCAGCTTCCATTAATGGAGCTTGAGATACTCTAATCTAACAAGGTGAAGAAGAATAGGCAGGGAGGGAGGAGAAGAGCCAAAAATCCGATCCCCCACAAATGGGAGCCCTCCTCCCTATTTATAGGAAATAGGGGAGGGTTTCTGATGGGCCAACGGGCCTAACGGGCCGAGAAGGCTCTAATGGGCCGAAGCAGGCCTAACTGGGCCTCGCTAATTGGGCTTCGTATCGAGGTGATGCTTTGGGCCCCTGAACAGTAGTGGGTCGGGGTAATATACACAACACCAATTAAACCGTGATTTGAAGTTTTGAAATGCATAAGATAAACGAAACTGATTGATTAATGATTGTATATTCAAAAAAATAAAAAATAAATTTCTGGTGTTTATTTAATAAATTTGTTGCACATATGAGACATTTAAATTAAATTTGTGGTGATTTTCCATATTAAGTGCTGCACTAAGTGCATAAACTCATTAATGTAAAACTACTATGCAACGATTTTAAAATATTAAATTTGCGACACTTTTTTCACATTTGCGGTACTGTTTCACACAACGTCGCAAACTGTGTGGGTTTTTTGGATAAAAGCGCAGCGAATTTTGAATTTGCAGCACTGCGTTATGCGGCGCTTATTTTGAATTTTTTGGATAAAAGCGCCGCACGAATGGTAAAAAAAGCGACGCATATGGCAATTTTTTCACTTTTGGTATCAAATCAAAGTAAACAAAGGGTGGGGTAGGATAAAGTGATGATCATGCACAAAGCAAATAAAACACTAAGATAGTCGTAGGTCACAGTCACTACTTTAACTCACCCCTCTTGAATACTTAATCATTGATATTTTTTGGTTAATTATACTCAATTTTGATCAATGATACTTTTTAATACAATGATTACGGAGTTATTTTGAATATGAAAATATATATATTAAAGTGTTCCTTATTAAAAGTATTATCATAAATATATTAAAAAAAATCCAATTATATAATACTACCTCCGTTCTTAAATAAATGCAACATGTTGAATTTTACACTATTCACATTTTGTACTTTGACTAAGTTTTACTCCCTCCGTCCCGAAAACAACTTCCCACTTTCCTTAAATGGATGTCCCAAAATTAACTTCACACTTCAATACTTT
This sequence comes from Cuscuta epithymum, assembly GCA_945859915.1. NCBI lineage: Eukaryota > Viridiplantae > Streptophyta > Magnoliopsida > Solanales > Convolvulaceae > Cuscuta > Cuscuta epithymum. Next base: position 171,695 of record CAMAPF010000006.1, read on the forward strand.
CCTTATTTGACAAATTATCTACATCAAAAAAGTGATAAACAGTGCCAAACAGTGTTTAAACAGTGCAAAACAGTGCATTCTACAGTAAAGTCAAATTTATTTCCTAAAAGTGTGTGAAAGTCCAACCGGGAAGTTGTTTTCGGGACGGAGGGAGTATTAATTAATGTATTAATATATTTTTATGAAAAAATATTGTTAAATTTGTCTTATTGTAAATTTTCAAAATCTAATTTTTATAATTTTTTTACCAATACAAATTATATATATATATATATATATATATATATATATATATATATATATATATATATTAATGGTCAAAATTGTGTCTCGGCAAATGTGAAATGTTGATCGTTACATTTATTTAAGAACGGAGGAAGTAATATACTCCGTATTACATGAAATTGTCCAAATTGTGCTATCATTGACCAAGAAAAGTCAATATAGCAAAGTCTTTTTAAGAGGAAGGTAGTAAATCATAGAGAAGATCTTATATGAGCATGAATTTCTTTGTTGTGTCCTTCAGCTATCATATCATCCACCCCCTTCACGAATGTTTCCATTGCAAAGGCAGGTAAGCTCACCGGAACCACGATTCCATTGTTGAATGGTATATAGAAGCTTGATACCCCGGGGATGGCACCAACACCTCCTTTGGCAGCTCCGCCGTAAGCCGGCTTTCCCCACCCGAAGTCCACCTCATCGAACCCAGCCCGTGTCAGGTCGGAAACAAGATAAGTCCTTACCACCGTGAAATGCGGCCGCCCCTTGGCCACCATCATCTCCGCCACTGACCTCATGTACTCCTCGGTCACTTCAGATTTGGTCTTCTTCACCAGCTCCACCGCGTATTCCAATGGTTTCTTCACTAGCTCCTCCGCGGTGGTTACCGCCACTGGGAACGCAAATGCGTTGCCGTAGTAACCTTCCGGTAAAGGAGGATGGTGAAATCTCGAGCGGGCGTTCACAATACAGAGCACCCGAACCTCTTCTTCCGGGTCAGGTTTCAGGGCAGCGGTGCGGCAGCGCCAGAGACACGCCGTTACGATATCGAAGGTGGAGCACCGCCGCAAGTCGTTGGGGAGGAGACGGCGAAGAGCGGCGACCTCCGTTGGTCCAAAAAAGAAAGAGCGGTGGACCATGTCGTCTAAGGGCATGATGGTCCCCTTGGAATCCGGGACTTGGTCGTACTCGTGGTGGGTGTACGCCGTCGCGGGACGTGGAGGTTTCCGGGCATCCAACAATTCCCTTTTCCAAACGGGGAGCACGGACGGTGAACGGGAACCGCGTGCTATTTCAGCGATGGCGGTCATGAACTGGACAAGACCAAATGCGTCGCTAATGGTGTGGTTTAGTCGCAAGGCAAAGATGTAGCCACCACATCTCAGGCGGGTGACCTACGTAAACAACAACAAATAGGCGTAAATATAAAAAGAGAAGTAAATAGGAGTAAAATTGTTGCTCCAAATTCTTTTTATTTTCAAAATAGAAGTAATTTTGGAGTCGTCAAGAAAATTGACGACTCTACATATATAAATTGGTACGTAGTAACCAAGCATTCCAGCCCAGCTGGTTGTGAGGTTACCGTGTCTAGCGAAAGGTCTCGAGTTCGAAACCTGCTAGGCACATAAGAGTTTAAAACTCAATGGAGTGAGTTTCAGCCCTGATTACTCCAGGCTCCTTTTAGCCCCCCAACCTCCCCTGGAGTAACAAAAAATGGTACGTAGTAAAAAATAATGTTCGTGTTATTCAAAATATATGGAGTAAATTTTTTGTGACAAAATATGTTCCTTTCTTTATTGAGAATAACAAAAAATATCTTAAAATAGAATTGACTAAATGATCAAATAGGCTCATGTATCTTTTCGCATTGCTCAATTTGCTCCCTGAAAAAAAAAACTTCAATTGACACCCTAAACTCGATAAAAAATTCAAAATTTACTTTTTGCCATGTCACTAGGTAGAATGCAAATTGTGCATGTGACATGACAACACAAGGGGTCAAATAAGCCCACGAACCCGATTGAATCGTTCAATTCACCCCTACACCCTTAAAACGTCAAAATTACAAATAAAAAAAGAAATAAATAATAAAAATAGAAAATAAAAATATAATAAGAAATAAAAGTCGAAAATATAAATTATAAATATGAAATATTTATATTTTTTCGGTAACTGCAAAATAAAGAAATAAAGTGTAAACCAAAAAAAATCTTGAAGTTTATTTCCAAATCATATATTTATTTATTTTTTTGTAAAAATGTAATAGTTATGTGCACATACAATATATGCGTGTGTGCGCGCACGCTTGGGTCCACACACATATGATTACATATATTAGCTTACGTTGTACTTTGTATATATAATACGTAAAAAATATTTAATATATATCATATATATATAATAATATAAATATGCAGTTACTATTTTTATATTTTAATTCTTATACATAGAGTAGTTGGAGTAATTTTTATATTACCATATCTATCAAATATTTTCAACATGTATTTTATTTTTTATTTTTTATTTTCGAAATATATTTATATCTCATAAAATATTTTTGTATTTGTTTTTGAGCTTATTTATTTTTTCATCATCATTATATACATATATACTTCATCCAATCTCTTTTAATTGCAACACTTCTTTTTTCAGGTTTGCCAATTACAATTTTGACCGTTAATATATTTAAATCTCTATTAGTAAAATATTTAAATTCAGTTTTTGAAAATTTATGACAAGACAAATTTAATGATGTTTTATAAAAACTAATTGAATAATGCATTAGTGAGCAAATGTAGTCAAAGTAGAACATATGTAAAACTCATCAACATGATATATTGCAATTATTTAATTAAGAAGGGATGAAGTATGTCATAAATCCTAAAAGGAAATATTAATAGGACACGCACAAATGAAAGTAAGGATGTTTTCACTTAAATTTACTTAAGTCTCATGCCATACTAGACTAGTCCATATCAGATCTCTGAATCAGTCAAGAAAACATCTAAAATTAATTTTAAATATGTGCATCAAGAAAATTTGGTAAATTTACACTTCACATTTTAAAATCACTTAGACAAGACTATGAGCCTGCTTGGTAACATATATATATGACTTATCAGTCATATCAGTCAACTTTTTCATCAAACACGTATTTTTTTACTTCGTGCATTGGATTGCATAATAATCAAAATAGTTAAGGTCAGAAATATTTTTTCTGGCTTATTTTCCTGAAGTTACTGTAGAAGGTAATTTTAGATATATTTTCATAAATTTTTTTCTTTATTTTATTACTAAAAACTCAATATTTTAAATATCCGTATTCATAATTCAGTAAATTCAGCTAATTCAATCGCAATAGTCAGAATTTCATCAATTTCATCTTATTGAACCGATTGCATTCGATTTGAGTATTATAAAAAAGGCTCTGTATGGATTCTCAAATTTAAATTAGGGTGACAAGAAGCTTTATTAAATAAGTCTAAAGGCTAAAGCACTTTCCAAAGTTTCAAGTCTAAAAGTCTAAATGTCTTCTTTAATTACAAAAGTTTAATTAAAGACTAAAAGTTAACTATGGAGTTATAAATGACTCCGTATATTACAATATAATAAAAAAAGTCTTTCTTTTTTACTGAATACTTCTCCGTATATACAAAAGTCTTCTGGTTACTACTCCGTATTACTTTAGCTCAAACCCATGTCTGAATTTTGGTACATATCATAATTTATTTTTGTTTTGTTTTGTATTTATGTTTTTTATTTCAAAACAATTTTTTTATCTTCTACGGGAAGATAAAAAAAATTGTAGAATTAAGCTCCTCCATATATTTGTACCTGAATGAGAAGCAAAGGAGAGTTGAGAACATCACCGGAGCCAGGAACATCATAAAGAAGCTCCTCCACGCATGGAAATGGAGGTTGTAGGGCATCTCCGAAGTCCGACAACGTGACGTCAGCATCGCCCTCGATAAACACGATCCCCTCCCCGGTGCAATCCACCATAAGTTTCCGGCCAACACCCTCCCGGAGCCTCCCGGCGAAGGGGTAGTAAAACACCAGAGCTTTGGCCAGTGCATCCCGGATCACCATCACGGGGTCGCTCCCGTGCATGGACGGATGGTGGCGGTAGAATTGTATGATTGGAATCTGAAACCTCAAGCCATCCTGGTCGTCAATGTCCGATAGGAATTTGACGACCTTAGGCGTTGGCTCCGCCGGAGAAACAAGCTCCGGCGTCCGCCTTCTCACCGTGAAGACCAAAGACTGTGGTGCAGTCATGGTGTTAATTAGAAGATCAGAAGAATATTTTGGCGAAGTGGCTATAATTCTCAATCATCACTACTTATATAGTGTACTTACGGCTTACGCGCACTCTAAGGTCAAGTCAAGTTTAGAAAATGAGGCCTAATTAAGCTTTTACAACAATTCTTGACGTATGTACACACTTTGGCACACAATTGCACGACCTTCATCTATATGCACATACAATTATATACAAATGTATATCAAGTGTACAAATATCGCGTACAAATAGAAATTTTTCCAAAGAGAAATGATTATGAATAGGACATACTAAAAGTATCGATATATATATATATATATATATATACCTTAATAAGCACTTAAAAGATTTTAAGCACTTATTTTTCCATGTGTTCTAAATTTACCCCTAATTTCTCTTTTTGGAATTCTATCATTTCCGAACTTGAAAAGATAAATTAATTATCAATCCTGGATCCAAGTGATGAAAAGTATCTATATAGAACCTGAATGATAGAAAACTATCAATCTAGGACTTAATATCTCATAGGTTTTGATTTGTTTAACTTTTATTAATTCCATTGTTAATCAATTCTTGGTAAAATTTTCTTTCACAAAAGTTTATTAGTTTAAAAAAACTAAATTAATAATATATATTTAACATTTTTAAAATAAAAAAAGTAATAAAATTTATGACAACTTCGATCCAAGATTATTAAATTAGTTCTCAATCATTCAAGTCTTAAATTAATAGTTTTTCATTATTTGAGTTATATATCGATACATTTCATTTTTCAGGTCTTGGATTGATAATTCGTATGTCTTTCGCGCCCTATATTGATAACTTTCCTCTCATTTTCTATGCTCGTGGCTCACCTTTTCTTGCTTCCATTGTGACTATTGACAAACTTCTACGAGCCACACTTTCCTTTGGTAAGGGAGAAGAGGGTGTGGTGGCGAGCCAGAGATGAGGAACAATGGAGAAGAGACAACAGCACGGCGACGGGGCAGCGGTGGCACGGTGAGTTGGTGAGGCGGCGGCGGGGGCTGCACGGCGATGCGGCGGCAACATAGAGGCGGAAATTAAATCCCCGGTAAGTCTCCTCTTGCCATCCTTATTCTTCCTACTTTTCTGTTGTGTCTTCCTTCGCGTTGCAATTCGGCTCTGTTTTGTATTTCGACCGTGAAGTTAACAGATCTATTCCTATGTTACAAGAACCGGACCGGTGAGCGCCCCGATCGGACGTCTGGGTCACAGGCCAATCCGGACCCGGCGGGTCAACCTGGTTAATTCCGGGAAGACCCGGTCAACGCTTACAAAATTATATAGTACTCCATACCTAAGATATATATGATAATATATAAAATTATAATAAAAGGTAAATATTATCACTATTCAATAATAAAATAGATTGAATACTCAATAAACATTTAGAACACAAAGATATTATTCTAAAATATAGGTTTAATCCTATTTGATCTATAGTTTATTTGATAAATTTTTAAGTTTACAAAATAATTTGACATGGTCAACTATCTTTCTTGAATAAATATCCAAACTATCACATAATTATAATTACTACTACCTCCGTCCGTTAAAACTTTGCCAAGTTTGATCGGCACGGGGATTAATAACGTAAAAACTGTGTGGTTGAGATTTTTGTTCAAAGGAGAGAGAATTAACAGAAACCACAAATTCTTTACTTAAAATGGAAAGTGGCAAAGTTAGTGGGACATTCAAGAAGGAAAGTTGGCAAAGTTTTAAGGGACGGAGGGAGTATAATAGATTTGTACTTATATTTGAATTTTGAAATGTTGTAGCCTTGTAGGTATAGTATGAGAGCATACTAATGATGTTAAAGGGGTATACATTTGCAATGTTCGAAGTACTACGGAGTGCAATTTTTACTTTGTATTTAGACTAATTACATTTAGGACCGGATTCGCGGAGTTTTATCTGTTCTAGGCCGGATCCGGGTGACAACGGGCTGCCGGTTAAATCTGGTTTTGTTCAAATTGCAGGTTAATAAGTGATCGGACCGGGATGATAGTCGGGAAGCTGGTTTCGGGGTTGACACGCTCGGTCGGCTTCGGGTCCTGTAACATAGATCTAATCTATGACCATTTTCATTTTGCTTTCTTCTATTCTTTTCTTTCCGAGTTCTTTTCTCATTTTGTTCTTTTGACTTTTGGGTAGAGAACTAATTTTTAAAATTAAATTAAGATGGTGTAAGTATGTGTCAATTTGTTTGTTGTTGCTTTCAAAAAATGCGATTTTGGTTATTACCTATTGACAATGCATGTGATCCAATACATTTATGGCATTATTTTCAACAATAGTGTAAGTGTGTAACATTAATGATTTTTGAGAATGCTTTTAATGGTAATGTTAGACATTGTGAATTTTACTTGACATTGTGATGTTTATCTTGAATACAATTATATAATACCATGACATTGTTTTAACAATATTATTTTTTATTGAATTGACATTGTCGCGCCATTAACATCTTTGTTACAATGTTATTTTTATTTCATTGATATTGACAATGTTATTATTTGACATTTTAGCATTTTTCATACTTTTTGCAAATACCGGAGAACATGGGCGCCGCCACTGGCTCGCCCGCTAGTTCCACCGCCAAGAGCAGATAGTGATAATAGCCTAATATTAAATTAGGAATACTTTGTATCTTTGGAAACTTTTATTATTATAAATATATCTACCAGGTACCCTATTGGGTAACCTTTCCCATTATTTCACATGGTATCAGAAGCCTAATTTTTTTCTCTCCCCTAAACCCTCGTCGTTTCTTCCTAATCGTGAGTTCGGCCACAGCCTCCTCTTCAGCCGAAAGCATGTCTTCTTCCATCGAAACCCATTCTTCTTCCATGGATGGTTTCACAACTGCTTCTACCTTCACTACGGCGCCGGTATCTGCCTCTTTCACCGATGCAGCTGTTGTCCTCACTCGCGAGCCCGTCACGTTGACCGAGCCGCAGCCGGTGATCAATTCTCAACCGGGAATCCCTGTGCAAACTGCTGTGTCTCCCTTTGGTGCTGATGGTACGTACTCTCTCTTTCAAACCATCCCTCCGGTGTTTCCATGGCAGCCATCTGACATTCCAAATTTTTCTGGCAGCATGTTCTCGACCCCTGTCTCCTCTGCCACGCAACAGCCGCAACCCAGCCCTGGCTATTTTGGGTCAACGTTTTCCGGTGCTCCTGGTATATCTCGGCCGACTGATCATTCTCTTTTTCAGTCCCCAATGGCAGCTGTTTCTCAATCAATTTCACCGGCCAACAACGTTACTCAAATTGTTACTATTAAGCTTAAAGATGTGGAAGATTACATCACCTGGCGCACTCAATTCGAAGCTTTCCTAGTCTCTCAAGGTGTGTTTGGTTTCTTGGATGGTTCCACAAAGGTACCTTCGATGTACACGGTTGACTTTAATAATCGCCAAATAATTAATACTGATTATCATCACTGGTTAAGGGTTGATCAAACAATTCGTTCTTGGATTTTTGCTACTCTTACTCGTGATGTATTAATTGATGTCCATGAACTTAAGCACTCCTTTGAGATTTGGGAAAGATTGCAAAATCGTTTTCGTTCTGCTAGTCTGGCCAGGGCAATGACACTTAGGCGTTTATTGTCTAATGTGAAAAAGAAGGAAAATCAGTCTATGGAAAATTATTTAAGAGAAATTCATGCGTTAGTAAGTGAATTAGCTACAATAAATTCTCCTGTGTCCGATAAAGAAGTTCTTCAAATACACTTATGGGGCTCGAACAAGAATATGAATCCACCATGGGCACTATTTCTCTTTTTCCCGATAATTTCCCGCCAGACATTCTTCACCGGAGCTTGTTAGAAGCCGAACAAAGGGTCCTATATCTTCGTCAGCAAAATACTTCGCCTGCTTACCAAGCTTTAGGTGTCCAAGATCGAGACAATGCGCCACGTAGAGGCCGCGGTGGCCGCGACAGGGGTGGCCGTGGAAGAAACGGCCGCGGCAGAGGCCGTGGTTACCACCAGTACGGCCAGCAACCACCTCACGGCCACGGGCAGTAGCAGTCAGCTTCGCAGCAGGGTCCGCAACTGGGACAACACCATCACCAGCAGGGGTTCGGCCAGCATCATAGGGAGCAGCAACAACTGAGACCTTTGAATGCAGGCGCCATGACTAATTCTGTTTTGTCCACTTTAAATCCTAATGCTATATTATATTGTGGTACTAACGTTAAATCTGCAGGCTCTTCATCAAATGAGGGAATTCTTGGGGCCATTCCTCCACCCGTTGTGTGTCAAATCTGTTTTTCTGCAGGTCACTCTGCAATTAGCTGTCCTTCTCGTTTTTCGCCACCCACTGCACCTGTTCTTCTCACCGGTCAGGCTAATGAAGCTTTGTGGTATCCGGACACTGGTGCCTCTGCTCATATGACCTCTTCTGAAGGTATTTTGACAAATAAATCTACTTATTCTGGTCCAACTATTGTTAGTGTTGCTAATGATGCTCAATTCTCTATCAAACATGTTGGTGATATTTCCCTAAATTCCTCTGGCCGCCCACTGCTATTGAAATCTGTTTATCATGTGCCTAATATTAAATTCAATTTAATTTCAATTCAAAAATTGTGTGCTGATAACAACTGTGTTGCTATTTTTGACAAAAATTCTTTTTTTGTTAAGGAAAAAATTTCGGGGGCGGTTCTTCTTCGGGGAACAACTAATGGCCATCTCTATCCTCTTAGCCTGAGTCCACCATCTAGCCTAGCTTTATCTTCAGTTCTCACCACTGGCCCTGTGTGGCATCGTAGATTAGGTCATTGTGGTGAAAATATTTTACGTATTTTAAGTAGTCAAAAACGCATATGTAATAGCTCTAGTTTCTCTCATGATTGTATTTCTTGCCGGTTAGGCAAGTCCCAATGATTACCTTTTTCAGATGCTATTCACACTTCTTCTTCTCCATTGCAATTAATTCATTCTGATGGGTGGCAGTCTCCTGTTCTCTCTAATTTGGGTTTTAAATACTATGTTTGCTTTATTGATGATTTTTCACGTTTCACTTGGATTTATTCCTTGCGAAATAAAACCGAAGTTTTTGACTCCTTTAAAATTTTTAAATCTTTAGTTGAAAATCATTTTGACTCTAGAATTAAAATTTTTCAAAGTGATGGAGGGGGTGAATTTGTTAATTCTAACATGCAGCAATTTTTTGATACTCATGGAATTTATTTTCAAAAATCATGCCCTCACACTCCTCAACAAAATGGGCTTGCAGAGCGTAAACATCGTCATCTACTTGAACTTACTCGGACTATGCTTATTGAGGCCTCACTTCCTAGTCATTTTTGGGTTGATGCACTGTTTACTGCTGTATATATTATTAACCGCTTACCCACTCCAACACTGGTCACTCCCCTTATGAAAAAATGATATGCACTCGTTTGTAGTGCATAAATGTATGTTTTTATATTTATTCTGTGTGGATTGTTTACCGTTTTTAGTTAGTTTTTAAGCAATCATCTTCATTTGTTTGTAATTGATTTTAATCATTTTTAGTAAGTTGTAAAGTAGTAGTAGAGTTATTGGCAAGGAAAAGAAGTGAAAAGAAGAAGAAAAATACCTAGGTGCACAGACCCGGCCGGGTCAGACACTTCACCCGGTCGGGTTTTATTTAACAGATGCAGGTACTCAGGAAATTACATCACCCGGTCGGGTGAGGTATTTCACCCGGTCGGGTCCGACTTGACCCGGAACACCAGAACGTGCCGAAGATCGCCAGAACGTGGAGGATATTTGATTTTGACATGCACCCGGTCGGGTGGGCACTTTACCCGGTCGGGTACCCGACCAAAGGTGTTGAAAAACACCTATAAATAGCCCCATTTTCCTTCACTTTTAAACATCCCTTCTTCCATACTCTTAAGCTCAGTTTAGAATAGTATTTCTTTTATATTTTTATAGCATGTTTAGTCTCCAAATGAGGAGCTAAACTCTTCCATCTTGGTTTTGCTCCTTTGAAGCTTAATGAATTTGTAAGTTGTGAGTTATTATCTTTAATCTTCTTCCTTGAATATTAATTCTTTCTTTAAATACTATGTCTATATCAATGTTGGGGAGTGTTACTAAGATGACAATTAGTTAACATCTTGACATTAGTTATAGTAATAGTTATTTCTTCCTCTACGTTAATATCGGGGAGTGTTACTAAGATGACAATTAGTTAACATCTTGATATTAACTATAGTAGGATTCATCTTCTTTAATATTCTTTCTTGAGTATTAATTAATTCCTATTCATATTTCATATTAATATTTTGAACATTACTTAAAGGATCAACTAGTTTTGTTTCATATATTAATTAATACTAGAATCGGTCGATTAATACGCTTGTTATTAATTCGGTCCTTTCACGGTAGTAAACTTGGATTATTAATGCATGCATCTCATGGTCAATAATCTAAGGGGAATTAATTACATTGATTAACCAACAAACCGCTTGTGTTGAGGTTATCAATCTCAATCGTTTTCATCTTAAGTTTATTGCTACTATCAAGTTAATATACGACGCTTGTTCTATATTGACTCGGTAGTAAGTTTTATTAATGAACGCATCTCGTTATTGATAACTACCCTCGATGAACTGGATATACTCCTCGATTGAGTATTCGAGAGGAAGATAGTTAAAGATGTAACCGGGATCGACGAACATTTCATTAAGTGGATAAAAGCAAAACCAAGTCTCCTTCTCATTAATTAAACCACATAACTCGTTCATCTTCGTGCTTAAATATAATTTAAGTGCATCAACCAAATATAAAACCCCCCTGTTATTACTTATTTATTTCTATAAAAAGAGAAGTGTTCCTTTCCCTGTGGATACGAACCTTACTTCATTATACTACGTATAATTGTTGTATTGAATATTATTTTGAGTGCACACCACGACAAAGTGCACGCCAAAAAACTTTTTCAAAAATCTCTTGATTATTCTCTTTTACGTGTGTTTGGGTGTGCGTGCTTTCCAAATATTTCTGCCACTTCCTCAAATAAACTTTCTCCCCGATCTATTCAATGTGTGTTTTTAGGATATGCATCTGGTTATAAAGGTTATCGTTGTCTTGATCCTACGACTGGTAAGGTTTACATAAGTCGTCATGTGCGTTTTTGTGAAAATATTTTTCCATACACCACCTTGACCTCTACTATGCATAACACGCCTTCTTCTTCCCCAACTCCCCTCTCTTTTTCCTATTGGATCCGATCATCTTCAACTCCAAAAATCCGACCCCAACCCTCTGTCTTCCCATCTTTGGACCAGCAACATAGCCCGACCTCCGTCCAGCCAACTAAGTTGATCCGAGCAGCCTATCCGCCCAGCCCAACTTCCACTCCAAGCCCATTTCCCCTTCCCACTCTAGCCCACCACCCTACACCAGATAACAGCCAACCCGACTCTTCCTCAACTGCATCCAGTCCACCGACCACCCAATCTCTGACCCCACTCCACCTCAGCCAACCAGCTCACCCCTCACTCCACCAACGGCCCCCGTAACAAGCCCAGGACCCGAGACCGAACAGCAACCTCCATCCCCAGTTAATGTCCACCCGATGCAAACTCGGGCAAAATCTGGAATTTTTAAACCCAAGACTATTTTTCATTTAAACACAGTTGCTCTGTCAGCGGCTCCTACTTGTTTTTCTGAGGCAAATAAATAGTTGATATGGCGTAAGGTTATGGCTGAGGAATTTAATGCACTTATTGCTAATCACACTTGGGATTTGGTACCATTTGATAATTCTAAAAATATTGTTGGCTCTAAGTGGATTTATAAGACAAAATTTCTTTCAGATGGGTCTATTGAGCGTCACAAGGCTCGGTTAGTGGCACAGGGATTTAATCAGCAGGCTGGTGTAGATTTTTCTGAAACATTTAGTCCTGTTATTAAACCCACCACTGTTCGTACTGTTCTCACTTTAGCTATTTCATTTGGGTGGGTTATGCGTCAGCTTGATGTTAAAAATGCCTTTCTTCATGGTCATCTCACTGAAGAAGTTTATATGCGTCAGCCGCGGGGTTTTATTCATCCTCAGTATCCTCATCACTTGTGTCGTCTGCACAAGGCCATTTATGGTCTTAAGCAGGCCCCACGTGCATGGTTTCATCGGTTTAGTAGTTTCCTTCTTTCTCATAATTTTTTATGTAGTAAGTCGGATAACTCTCTATTTATTTACCGTCAGGGCACTTCGATTATTTATCTGTTATTATATGTGGATGATATTATTGTTACTGGCAATTCCTCGACTGTTGTCACTCAGTTCATTAATCTTATTGCTCACCATTTTGCCATGAAAGATTTGGGTGATCTTCACTATTTTCTTGGTATTCAGGCCATCCGTAATGATAAAGGTCTGTTCCTCTCTCAGCATAAATATGTCTCTGACCTTTTGTGTCGCTTCCACTTACACACTGTTAGGTCCGTTCGCACTCCCCTTGCGTCTCGCACCTCTTTATCCCTCACTGATGGTGAGCTCCTTGCAGATGCGACTGAGTATCGCAATATGATTGGTGTGTTACAGTATTTAACTTTGACAAGACCTGATATTACTTATGCTGTGCATTTAGTCTCTCAGTTTATGCATGCCCCACGTACCACTCACTTTTTTGCTGTCAAGAGAATTTTTAGATATTTGCAGGGTACCATTGATCATGGTCTATGGCTTCAGCCTACACCTAAGGCGACTTACATTATGGCATACTCAGATGCAGATTGGGCCGGGTGTCCTGATACCTCTCGGTCCACCACCGGTTATGCAATTTTTCTTGGGCCCAATCTTGTCTCTTGGAAGTCAAAGAAGCAACTTACTGTCTCCAAATCCTCTACGGAAGCAGAGTATTGTGCCATTGCCTACACGGTGCAGGACACCATACACATTCGATTCATTCTATTCGAGCTTGGTTTTCCAGTCACCACACCAGTACGTTTCTTCTGTGACAACATCTCTGCTTCATACTTGACAGCAAATCCTGTTCAGCATGCTCGGAATAAGCATATCCAGATAGATTATCACTTTGTTCGTGAACGTGTGGCTCATGGTGATCTTGTTGTTAAATATGTTCCTACTAGTCTTCAGTTGGCAGATATATTTACTAAAAGTCTCTCTAGTCAACAATTTCATTTTTTTAAAAGACAACCTGCGCGTTGTATCTCCCGCACAGTTTGAGGGGGTGTAATAGCCTAATGTTAAATTAGGAATACTTTGTATCTTTGGAAACTTTTATTATTATAAATATATCTGCCAGGTACCCTATTGGGTAACCTTTCCCATTATTTCACAAGTGATTCGATCTACAACATCGGAATGTATTTTGGCACTTGGAGATTGAGAATGGTGAGATTAGCGGTGTAGCTGGCAGCGCGTGGAGGAAAGGGGTAAGGGAAATCCGGTGACAACGGTGGTGGTCGCTGAAATTATGATAAGTGTTTTAGATTCATACGGAGTATTTTTCATTTGTAATAATATTGTTTGGGAGTATATGAACATTGAACATACATACATACATACATACATTTTTTTTTTTTTTTTTTTTGAAGAAAAAGACATCTTTATTCATAACATATGAAAATTACAATGCAAAAAGAGAAGAAAAGGGGGAAAAGTAAAAAAGAAAAAAGAAAAAAAGAAAAAGAAATAAAAAGTAAAGACAGAAACTAGACCCAAGGGAAATCTCTGGTTTGTGATCTGGTCGTCATGCTATGGCGCCTTTTATTCTTTTGAGATTTCCTGTATATTTTGAGTTGTGTATTCAGGTTTTCTGTTGGCAGGCAGTTATCGGATGTGACTTGCTGTGATTTACGGCAGATCATTCGTCGCAGGGAATTTAGCAGGCGCCGCAGCAGAGCAATCGTCCATTACCTTTGGCTCGTTCGTCGTTCGCTGCTCCAAACCTGATGGAGAGTTACTCAACAGCGACTCAGATCCAGCACTGGCCAGATCTGCACCTGATGACAAGCGACGAGCTTCAATCTCAGCTCGACAGGGAAGTGTTTCAACTGCAGCAGAGATAGAGCCAGGCAGTGCTTATCGCAAAGGGGGGAATGGATCTGTTTTTATCAGTCCACATGACCGGACGACAATTCGTGGCGGACTTCTATGGGGCGAGGGGAACATTGGAAGGCGACGAGGGAGTTTCAAGGTGGGTGCCGTCAACAGAACTTGGGAGAAATGCACGCCACGGGGTTTCAAACTGTCTTCCCAGCGTATGTGGCCGAACACTGGGACAGGTTACGATGCTTATGAGCAAATGCCTACAACTAGACAGAATATTCGGCACTTCAGGAAAAAATCAGGAGGCTTTTACCATCGGCTTCAAAACCAATCAAAGAAATTTGAGGGGAGTCACTCTTTCACATCTGTTTGGAAGACTAATAAAGCCCACCTTGATGAGTTTGAAATTCACATCGAAAGCAAATCATTTAGTTTTCATATATTGGACTGGAAATCTATTCGAATATCTGAAATGAAAAATAACATTACATCTTTTGTTGATCTTGATTTTGAAAGGATTGTTTGGTTGATGAGTTCTATTCCCAGACTGTTATCTGATAATTGGTCTTGCACTAAACTAGAGTTCAAGAATTCTCTTCTCATTCTTCAAGATGCCAATTTTTTTGGAGGATTCTTCCGCATTGTCAAGAAAGGTGGTGATTCATTATTCATACCAGAAGGACGAAATAGACTAGGGATTAAACACTTCTTGACAGGGATCACAAGAGCATATCATATGATGAAGAACTCACTAGCCAAACAACAAACTATGGTGAATCAACACTCTACATTGAAGATTCATTCAGGTATTATTGATGCACTTTCGAGAGGGACGTTCTCGTGTTGGATGAAGACCTCTATCATCATAATGATTTTTCTATTTCTAGAGAGTTACTTCAGGTTGATATTGATCTTTCTAATTCTTTTGAGAAATCTCTTGTGGTGCAACCTGATGAGGACCACTGCTCCTCTTTACATATACCGCAACCTGACCCTTCTCTAGAAACAATTAAGGACTTCTTTCATTCATCTATGTCTAATGGGGTGGAATCGCTTTCTCAATTTTTAACTAAAGAACTTGAAAGAATACTCATCTCTTATCTGGGTAAGCGAGACTTTTTGGATGAGCAATGAAGAGAAAAATAATCAATTTCCAGTCCGTGGGCTCCATTCGGGTGATGCTGGTACACATAACCACGATAGTGATGGGGTTTTTTCCGAGCATCAGCTTTCTTACTCTGGAGATGAGTTTCTTGGCCATGCTTCAGAGAGTGAAAAGAGGACTCCTATTTCATCTATGGAGGATCTATGGGACTCAGACACAAATCAAGACATTTGTGACAAAGCTAGATTAGTCACGAGGGATAATTGCATGCCAACGCAGAACTTGAATACCCAGATCAAAATATACAGGAAAAAACACCAGCGATCACATATCATGAGGACAAGATCTCAATCTCGTCTAGAACGAGAATAGTGAGCTGTTAGGGAGGGTATTTTGATGTATTAGGGTTGGTCTTCTTCACTTAGTTTTTTACTTTTTCTTGAATTCCCTTCCCTTTGTTTTTCTCTTTTATCTTTGTTACTTGTACTTTCCTTTAAATTTCTTTTTAATAAAATTTTCTTATTAGTGCAAATATATATATATATATATATATATGAGTTATTTGAAATTTTAATATTATGAGGAGTACTTTTTATTTGAACCTCCCTATATATATATGAGTTATATATATATATATATAACTCATATATATATATATATATATATAGAGAGAGAGAGAGAGAGAGTACTCTTCCGGTCAGGAATTCCTGACCGGAACCGCCGTCCGGACGGCGGCGTTTGGCCGCCTTCCGGGTGGAATTTTTCGATGAAATTTTTATGACATGTTCTCCATCAAGTCTAGTTTATCCACAAACAATTTCAGCCAAAAACTCATTCGGGAAGGTCGTCAAATGAGTTTTGCAAGTTAACTGGTCGAGAAAATACATATTCCGGACCAGTTACCTTGCAAAAATCATTTGACGACCTTCCCGATTGATTTTTTTTGGCTGAATTGTTTTGTGGATAAGCTAGATTTGATGGAGAACATGCCATAAAAATTTCATCAAAAAATGCCACCGGGAAGGCGGCCAAACGCCGCCGTCCGGACGGCGGTTCCTGTCCGGAATTCCGGACATGAACATTTGTGTGTGTGTGTGTGTGTGTGTGTGTGTGTGTGTGTGTGTCCAGTGAGAAAGGACTCCCGGGAGAGAAATGAGAATGAATCTGGACCTTTGGATTGTATCATGTGAAATTGAATTGTGCATTTGGTAAAACTGAAATGTGCATTGAGTGAAATTGAAATGTGCAAAATGAAAAGTAAAACTAAAATGTGCATTACATGAAATTGAAATGTGCGGAATAAAAGGCACAAAAATGTCACTGCAACGTAGTTTTTATTCTGCACACTTCGGTTTCACCTAGTGCACAACATTTCAGTTTTCCCTAATGCAAAATTCAACTTCACATAATAGGACTACGCCTTACCTTTTGTACTGCACATTTCGATTTCACCATATGCAAATTTCAGTTTCACTTAATGCACATTCAATTCCACATAATACAATCTAACGGTCCAGATTCATTCTCATTTCTCTCCTAAGATCATTTTCTCACTTGAACATAATTCTATATACATATATCCACTTTTGTAACCTATTCGTAATGTTATTCATGCATACGAGGTATTAATTACCATGTAAAAATAACACATACCACGTATGTGAAATTTTAATATTATTTAACTTGCATATGAAAATTGAATTTAATACAAGAAATGGATGTCAAAACTTAAATTGAAGAGTCAATTAACTTAAATTCATGAGCCAATTAACTTGAATCACCTAATTAAATATTACTCATGGGCTTTGAAAAGGCAAATATATGACCATGTTCTCGTTTGAACAAATAAGAGATTTATTCCAACTGAAGAGTCAATTATACCCTTACTTTATAAACGGTTCGTAGGGCATCATCGTTCACAGGACATCTGTGATGCTTCAATCGCTCCACCTTCCACCCCCTCCATCATCGTTTGTTTCTGCAATCTTAATCGCCACCATCTTCACGCTGCTCATGCGATCTCCATGCCGCTTCCATCCCACGGCCAAGCAATAGGTTTGTTCTTTCTCTTATTCTCTATTGTTGGGATATTTCCCTCCTAGTATGGTTATTTACCATCAAGTCTATGTGATGTTGGTTTAGGGAGAAGGCTAGAATGGTCTTTTGACATTCTAGGTTAAGTTGGCAGAAACAAAGAAAAAGAAACATAGAAAAAACAGAGCAGGAGCGTATATAAAAAGGAAGAAACGGAGAAGACATTCACATTCCGGCAGCTTAGTGTTTGGCTCCGATTGACCACCAAACAATCTCCAATTGCCCTGTTTTTTAGTATGTCGTTCCTACACCTATCTACTTGGGTAAACAATGTGGCAGTCCCTGAGTGCTATCCACCTTGCCAAGAATGCATCCTATCACTCTCGAACCAAACATATTAGAAGAAGATATCATTGGATTCGAGAAGTTGTGGAAGAAAAATTGTTTGAGATTGTGAAGGTTGACACAAAGAAAAACGGTTCAGACATGTTAACAAAGGCGTTGCCTAAAGAGAAGCTTGTTACATGTCGTTTGAAAGCAGGTTTGCTTGAACTCCCCATGCTCGAGTGAGGGGGAGAACTGTTGGGATATTTCCCTCCTAGCATGGCTGTTTACCATTAAGTCTATGTGATGTTGGTTTAGGGAGAAGGCTAGAATGGTCTTTTGACATTCTAGGTTAAGTTGGCAGAAACAAAGAGAAAGAAACATAGAAAAAAACAAAGCAGGAGCGTATAGAGAAAGCAAGAAACAGAGAAGACATTCACATGCTCGCAGCTTAGAGTTTGGCTCCAATTGATGACCAAACGGCCTCCGATTGCCCTGATATTTTAGTATGTCGTACCTACACCTATCTACTTGATATCCAACGGTCAGTTTTCTATTCTGAGTTCTGGACGTTGATGAACAGTGTGGCAGTCCCTGAGTGCTATCCACCTTGCCAAGAATGCAACCTATCACTCTCGAACCAAACATATTAGAAGAAGATATCATTGGATTCGAGAAGTTGTGGAAGAAAAATTGTTTGAGATTGTGAAGGTTGACACAAAGGAAAACGGTTCAGACATGTTAACAAAGGTGTTGCCTAAAGAGAAGCTTGTTACATGTCGTTTGAAAGCAGGTTTGCTTGAACTCCCCCTGCTCGAGTGAGGGGTAGAACTGTTGGGATATTTCCCTCCTAGCATAGCTATTAACCATTAAGTCTATGTGATGTTTGTTTAGGGAGAAGGCTAGAATGGTCTTTTGACATTCTAGGTTAAGTGGGCAGAAACAAAGAAAAGGAAACATAGAAAAAACAAAGCAGGAGCGTAAAGAGAAAAGAAGAAACTGAGAAGACATTCATATGCTGACAGCTCAGAGTTTGGCTCCAATTGATGACCAAACGACCTCCGATTGCCCTGATATTTTAGTATGTCGTACCTACACCTATCTATTTGACATCTAACGGTTAGTTTTCTATTTTGAGTTCTGGACGTTGATGAACAGTGTGGCAGTCCCTGAGTGCTATCCACCTTGCCAAGAATGCAACCTATCACTCTCAAACCAAACATATTAGAAGAAGATATATCATTGGATTCGAGAAGTTGTGGAAGAAAAATTGTGTGAGATTGTGAAGGTTGACACAAAGGAAAACGGTTCAGACATGTTAACAAAGGCGTTGCCTAAAGAGAAACTTGTTACATGTCATTTGAAAGCAAGTTTGCTTGAACTCCCCATGCTCGAGTGAGGGGGGGGGACTGTTGGGATATTTCCCTCCTAGCATGGCTATTTACCATTAAGTCTATGTGGTGTTGGTTTAGGGAGAAGGCTAGAATGGTCTTTTTACATTCTAGGTTAAGTTGGCAGAAACATAGAAAAAACAAAGCAGGAGCGTATAGAGAAAGGAACAAACTGAGAAGACATTCACATGCTGACAGCTTAGAGTTTGGCTTCAATCGATGACCAAACGACCTCCGATTGCCCTGATATTTTAGTATGTCGTACCTACACCTATCTATTTGATATCCAACGGTCAGTTTTCTATTCTGAGTTCTGGATGTTGATGAACAGTATGGCAGTCCCTAAGATACAGATTTGTACCTTTATTGAGTTTTTCTTGAACTTGTTGTTCCAAGAAGAGTCCTTGATGATTTTTTATGCCTATAATGATGTTAGGGATGCCTTGTTGATGTAACCACTTGATTAAAGTTGAATAGTGGAAGTTTTGGTACCGTTTGAACGGTCCTGTGGTTTTCCCCCCGACTCGGGGTTTCCACGTAAATTTCTGGTGTTCTTTATTTTTGTTTGTGTGTTGTTGAGTTTGTGTGTGATTTTGCTGCTCTGCACAATTGTTCATATCTTTGTGTTTGCTGCCCTTATCTCAACATCTATCTCTCGGACGATCGGGGATGAGGAAACAACAATCCAGAATTTGTCTGCAAGTTGTTGATGGCGAGGAGTAACAGGCGACTGACACGGTGAGATTAGCAGGTGAGAGTTCTCTGACGATTACAAGCACATAAATTTTTGGATTGAATACATCGGCTTTGAATCGGTAATTTTGGGGCCCATTTACAGTTGGGCGGCGATGTTGCCGACTATTCTCGTCGGCTAGGGTTTTGGGTGACAGGCAGCAGCTGCGAACCGGGACTGAGATTAGGGTGAGGGGAAGGGGATTGGTTTGAAGCAAGGTCTGGGGGTGGCAGTGATGAAGAGGGGCTTGTGGAGGGGGGGTGGAGAAGGTGGCTGTGGGCTAGGGAGGGGGCTATTGAGGTGGATAGGGGGCAAGGGAGTCGAGTCGGGGGTGGTACAGTGGTGGCCAGCAACGGCGCTGACAGGGTATCACGGTGGTTGGTGGTCACCGGTGAGGATAATGTTGGTCACTGGGCAACGGTGTTACTCAATGGCCGGCGTGTTTGGTCACTGGGTGGCGGGTTTGTTCATTGGTCGGTGGGTTTGGTAACTAGCTGGCGGGCTGGGTCCTTGGCCGGCGGGTGTGGTCATTGGCGGGGCGGCGATTGTAAATGGCCGAGCGACGGAGGTCACCGGACGGGCGGCCTCGTTGGTCATTGGATAGGCGGGCTCGTTGGTCACTGGGTGGTCAGACATTGGTCAATAGGTGGGTGGACGTTAGTAACTGAACATGCGAACATGGGTGATTGGATGGGCACCTTGTGACGTTGGTCACTCGAGTTTTGGAGCTGGGACGTTAGTCATTGTAGCGGTAGTAACTGGGACGGTAGTAACTAAAACGATAGTAATTGGGACGATGGTGAGTTGGTCACTGAAGCGGTACTAACTGAAATGGTAGTCACTGAAACAGTAATAACTGGGACGGGGTCACTGGAGCGATAGTAACTGGAACAATTTTCATACAAATTTTGGTGTAATAATTTAAATATTTATAACTGTTATGTTCCATATACAAATATTTATCTTGAGAAATATCATTAAAATAAAAAAAACATCAATTTTTAGAATTTGCAATGTTAAACTTATCCGGATGTAGTGCATTGCTAAAAAAACGTTAATGAAAGCATTGCTAGGCATTTGCAATTTTACGGCATAAACGCATCACTTATACAGATGCAGCGATTTATGAAGGGCAGTTTAGACATGCAAGTGTTTATTAGTCATATTTTTGGAAATTAAAATGAAAGGTCTCTTTTTTGTTCATTAACCTTTT
Organism: Cuscuta epithymum; assembly: GCA_945859915.1. NCBI lineage: Eukaryota > Viridiplantae > Streptophyta > Magnoliopsida > Solanales > Convolvulaceae > Cuscuta > Cuscuta epithymum. The sequence continues at coordinate 192,823 of CAMAPF010000006.1, forward strand.
TTAGTAATATTCATGACAAAACTATAAATTTCATGAAATCAGTTGAGTTGTCTTCCAAATTATAATTCAATAACTTTACATGTCACAATTCATACTCAATTGAACTTACTCGGTAGAGGCAAAAGATATTCTCTTACTCATATATTTCCAATTCTTTTTCCTTTTTTTTTTTACTGAAATCTCCTCTCTTTAACCCACCTTCACTAACTTTGTAACAAGTGAACACAAAACATAGAATACATCAACTTACATTCTTATGATGTAATTAAATACAGAGTATGAAATAAATAGCTCTCAAGAGATATAGCCCCTCTCTCATTCCGTGTGAAAAAAACACTGAGTTAGATGTCAGAACTTTTATTTGGATGCCATATAATACATTTGATTTATACTTCAAGAAAAATGACACATTATCCTTAAAAAAATAATGTGTATTTAAAATACTGTATGTAATTAAAATGCAGTATTTTAACGACACATAAATATATAACCATTATGGCTGATGTTTCAAAATCTAGCAACAATTTTAGAAAAAATGAAAGATAAAGAAAAAAATTATTAGCGAATAAAGTATATGAACATGGATAGTATTTATATATTACTCCCTCCATCCCTGTATGTTCTTCCAATTTGGGATTACAAAGTTTGACCAGCGATAAAGTTAAATGATCCTTGTGAAAACGAAGATTATTTCTAGTAAATAAAATTTACATATTCAGAAACTACATTAAAACCACATCAAAGCTTGCAAAAAATAATTCTATTTTCGGAAAATTTTAATAAGTAAAACAAAAGATTAAGAGTGATTCACATGGACTCTCGAAAAGCAAAATGGAAGATCTTTTAGGAAAAAGGGAGTATAATATAGTGATTACAATAATAAAGACACCAAGGTACCCAACTGGGCTCTCGAGTCTTATCTTTATTTTAAATTTATTTAAGCATGCACCCAGCCACTGCACCCTGGTACCACAACACTTGCTAGCCAATATAGAGTTTATGAATGAACTTCAACACATGCCATGCAGAAGCAAATAGAGTGGCATCAAGAGTCATACATCATGAGTTAATGACTAAGCCACTCTTTAAAGAAGAATTTTCTACATTGATGTGACACCTTGAATATTTTGAAATTTATACCAAATGTTAAAGAAGAAAAGTACAAATATACCTCTATAGTATAGCTGTGAAAACAAATATATCCTTTGATAGGGTATATTACCCCGGCCTACTACTCAGAGGTCCAAGGCGTCACCCCGGTACGAAACCCAATCGGCGAGGCCCATTTAGGCTCGCATGGCCCATTTAGGCCTGCTTCGGCCCATTAGGGCCTTTTCGGCCTGTTAGACTAGAGGGTTCTCCCCTCCCCCTTCTATAAATAGAGAGACTAGGCTTCCTGTTTGGGGGACGGCTCTTTTTGGCTCCCAGGAGCTCTTCTCCCTCCTATTGACAGTTTCTTCTTCCTACTTTATAGAATAGAAACAAACCTCCACCAATGGAGCTCAACTTATGTACTATGTAAAATGGTGAGGAGAGCATATTGATGAGAAAGAGCGGGCTTGGACGTTAGCCTAAAAAGTCCCGTGATTTTCTCCCTTTCCGGGTTTCCACGTAAAATAGCTAGTTCATACACTTTTATATACTACCTCCGCCCGTCCCATTTATATTGGGACAGAAGAGGGTGGCACGGTTATTAAGAAAAGTGGGTTTGTGTGGTTGATATTAATTGATAAAGTAAGAATAAAGTAAGAACGATTTAGAACCACAAAAACTTTGCACAATATGGTATGGGACAATTTAAATGGGACTTCCCGAAAAGGTAAAACGGGACAATATAAATGGGACAGAGGGAGTATTTATTTACTTTAATACTGAATTCATCGTCCTTAATATCTAGAGTTTATGTTGGGCTTTCGGACCTACGGGACCAAACCTCAACATGGGCGCCGTAGGTGGGAATCAGTTCTAAAAGATTCATGTGTTCTTGATTCTACAAATTTTTTAATACCGAAAGCTACTGATTCCATGAAGAAACGAAGGAAAGAATAACTCCAAGAAGTGGAAAATAGAAGCAAAAGTAACTAGCAGTTCCAAGATTTCCAAAAATTGGCTGAAGAAGGAAGATTCACTGTGACCCTCATCAAGCATGAGGAATATGGCTCGTGGGATCCATTGGTACCAGTTGTGACCGATAAGGCTAACCGCAACCCATCCCGTCAATAAATCTAATTTCCCTCCAGTTTATACGTATTCATCCAATCAATCAAGTTTTTCCCAGCAACCCAACACCGTCAATATATTCACTCAGCACATTGTATCTCTAATTAAATCCTTTTTTTTTAATTATTATAACAAAAACTTATCGATTTTCTTTTTGCAAATAATTATAATTTAAAAAATCAAACATTCTGATGTAAAAATAAATAAATTTTGAGGTTAATTTTTTTTGTAGTTTCAAACCTACTTTGTAAAACATAACCAAAAGATGTAAAAAATATTATTCATGAGATTTTGATTTTAACATTTGGAACTACTTAAGTAAAAAAAATTAGCCTTTCGATTTCAATCAGATGAAACTTCATATTTTTTTAATTATATATATATATATGATATTGGTGTCATATGAAAGATCATAAAAAATTATGAATTTTGATATATTTTCTAAAAACATTGAATCATAAATAAAAAAGTTATGCTATTTTTTTAATAAGTGGGATTTTTAATTTGTATGGAGGCCATTTATTTTTCCTTACCTGCAATGTGGACCATTCCTTTCTTCATGCATATGTCAGCCCACCTGCGCATATTCAGCTCTAGTGGAGAGTCAATCAACTGGCCAAAAACCCCTCCCATCTGTTCTCCCTATTAGGGATGAGACCCCAGTATACTAAAAAGTGTTTGGGTTGTAGCTATTTTGGGGTGAAAACTTTACATTTGGGGTTTTCACCCCCTCCATTGCAATCAGCCTAAGGTTGCTATCTCTCCGCAACAGTTGCAATCTAGCAGGGATTGACGGCTGAAATGACTAGTGGGGGCCACATGTCGGCTAAGTGGAATTTTGGCCAAACGAGAGTTCCCGAACATCAACACAACCGGACGATATTCCTGATCGGCTCAGTAGGTGTGGAGAAAAGTGACTGACCACCGCCCGGGCTTGGCCGTACTGCCCAGCACGAACGGTCAACCGGACTGACCATAATCATGCAACCCATCACCTTCAGATGGGGACGCCCGGACCTCAAAACAAGTTATATTAATTATTACTAGAAACGATCAATGAATCGATGGTTAATCGTTGATGGTTTCACAAGTAACTTCGGTTTATTAATGCAAGGTCGTGGTTAATAAACATAAGAGGGATTAATTTTGTTGGTTAAACCGAAACTGTTGTGTTGAGTTTATCAATCTCAATTGATTTCATCAAGGAGTTAAGAGATTAAATGCTACTATCAAATCGGTATATGGCTATGTTATAAAAACCGGACCGGAAAGCGACCCGGAGAGATGACTGGGTCACGGGTCAACCCGGTCAACACCGGTAAACCCGGTCAACGCTATATATATATATAATTGATTTAATTCCTAAATAGACAAATTATACTCCTTTATAATTTTAAAAAAGATAATACAATATAATAAAATTTAAAAAATTGTTATACTAAAGTATATTTGTTTTAACTAATAATAGAATTCAGGGCTTAAATGGAAAATAAATACTCTGTATAAATGTCTCACAATTACTAGTGTTGGGATATTAGGTCTAGGCCCAATATCCCTAGGCCCAAATCTGGGAAGAAGCAGTAGGCCCAAGGCAGTCCAAAGAATTCCCGAACGGCATTCGGGATAAAGCTTCTACTTTGAACATTCCAGGAAACAATTACGCCAAAGTGCCAATGCCCAGATCCCGATCGGTATTCGGGATACTTCCATAACAAAATAACATCCATGGCGGGGTCCCACACACCGAACACCCTGCCCGAACGGGCAATCAGCAAGTGGAGGCCGCATTTAATGCTAGATCATGGCGGCTACAAGTGGGGGCATGGGTGCTTACATGGCAGAAGTGATAGCCTACCAGATTCGACCACGTGTCCACCTTACCCATCCCCATTTTAGTATAAATACCCATGTTTAGATCATTGTAAAGGGTTATCATTTTGATACTCAGAGCCTAGCAATAGATTTACATCTCTTATCCTAGTATTCTCATACTCATTTACCGTTCAGGTAGTTCCAGTGTAATAGCATAATTACTAAATACAAATAAGCTCCTGAGTTGAATAATATCTCACTGTTTTATATTTTATACACTTTCTATTCCAACCCAATATCCCTACAATATCCAAAGCTTGTGTTGGGCTTTCGGATCTTCGGGAATTAACTTCAACAACTAAATTAAAAAAATGCTACAAAAATACATTTGAATAAATAATTGGAATGTATATCAATAGCATTAGTGTGTATTCCTTATTGTATTTATGAAATTACTAGTTACTTCACCCGTGCGTTGCACGGGAGTGAAAGACCTATATAATACGGAATAGTTTATATGGAAATAAAATAAATTGATAGTGAACTGGTTAACTTAAAATATTAAATAAAATTCGAAGTAAGATGTTACTATAATAGCAAATCAATAAATAAATAGAAGAAACTTTCAAGGAAAACTATAAATTATTATAAACTTCTTTGTATGCAACACTCAAATCAATTGGTCATGTACATGTGTGCATTCATAAAAAGGGTCGGGGCCACTGAGGACGATGCTGAGCTTTTCCAACGATTGATCCTCACTTATTCTATTAATGATCAACCAAGCATTCCAGCTCAGCTGATTGTGAGGTTACCGTGCCTAGTGAGAGGTCTCGAGTTCGAAACTCGCGAGGCACATAAGGGTTTGAAACTCAATGGAGTGAGTTTCAGCCCTGATTACTCCAACCCCCCTCAGGCCCCCTCCCCCAGACCCCCCTGGAGTAAAAAAAATCTATTAATGATCATTGCATAGCTAACCATTAATGAAATTAGTGCTTATTCACTTATGGATATAATTACCTGGGTCTGATCTGCCACTTCCCAGACTTTATAATTAGCCTATTAATGATCATATACTGTTTCAATCATTCTACAGGTTTTATGTTGACTCACCCCAAGTCCAACTCATTTAACGATTTGCTAATATAAATATATGCCAAATGCTCATTTTATCATTAAATATACACATACATGGATTTTGAGAATATTGCTTAGGTTTGGTGCGTTTAAGAGATGTGACTATTTTCCTTTCCTCCACCTCTGGTTTTGGATCCTCTAATCCTTTGTTTGGCTCATCTCAAACTTCTCTCGTAAAAAATTTCCAACCCCCATTTTACGAAATAATGTGATCATCCATTTATATAAGCTTTTTATATGATAGAATTCTAGTCTTTTAGTAATGTTAAATTTCACTTTGGTAGGTTAATTTAAGTTTTATTTTTTTGTGAATATGATTGATTTTTATTAGGTTTTTAAATTTTATAGTAGTATATAGTTACATTATATCCAAGATATAAAATTGTACATATTCCTCATATCACTTTTTAAGGAATTTTAGTTCTAATCATAAGAAATGTTATGTCACTGGCTCACTGCCAATCGAACCACCGGAAAAAAATTAAAGCCCAAAGTCAAAACCATATTATACAAAATAAAAGTATACCAAAAACACATAACTATCAATTTTGCAGAATAGATAATCACAAAATCTTGGCAATTTTGGAGAAACTTAAAATATCTATACCAAAGACCGTTATCATGATCTGATTTTAATTTTACTTTATTATGATTTCATGAGATTGTATGATTCTTTTTAGTTCCTTTTAATTAGCAATTTCTTTACTCCCTCCGTTCTTTTTTATTAGTCCTTCTTTCCTTTTTGGGACGTTTTTTTTTGTTTGTCTCCTTTCCCTTTAAGGAAAGTTTTTGAGAAAATACCCCCATTTTTATTACTTTTACCCCACTTACTTTTTACAAACTACTTTCTCTTTCCTACTTTACCATCACTTTACTCTTCTTAATACACTCTCTTTCCTACTTTATCATCATTTTACTCTTTTTAATATACCATCTTTCCTACTTTATCATTTACCCTACACACTCTATACTTATCCTACTACTTTATTATTAAATCCCGTGCCAAACCCTAAGGGGACAATATTAAAGAACGGAGGTAGTAGTTTCTTTGTAATAAGATTAAATTGTTTTTGTTCTTTTCATTAGCAATTGTACTTCCTTCGTAAATTAGCAATTTTATTGGTAATCCTTTTTATAATCTTCTATATATGCATAAGAATTGTATATATGCACAAGAATCGTGAAAAGAGATCAATAAAAATCAACCTGCTCTAAATATTTGATATAGATAACAAAACTTATTAAACTAAGAAACCTTTGGGTAGCACTTGATAAAAATGAATCGCTACTTCAAAATGTTCTACTCCGTATTTATCATTCATGGTATCAGGTTGTGAATCAGGAGGTGATTCACATAATTCCAAAATACTTCGGTTCTATCAAATAGAATATCATCTGTTATTCCTCATTTCCTCATCACCATAGTCATCAGAATTCTCCAAGAAATTTTAAATTAAAAATTATTCAATGACATACTTTTTGTTCATTAACAAACTGAATAAGTGTTTGGAAGTCAGATCTTGGAAAATGCTAAAAAATGGGTAAATGAAAGTTAATTACTCGCGTTTGATTTCATTTTCAATGGTTCAAAGGAGAGAGAATTTTAATATTACACAACTTTAAATGGTTTAAATACATATTTTTTAATATCTTAATCTTTTTTTGAAAGTTTAAATATCTTAATCTTTGGTTTTTAGATAATTGAAAGAATTAAAGAAAATGAGTATGGTCCAATCTTCTATTCTTCTCCCAATTCTCTTTTATAAATAGATCCACAGACACTAAACTGGCAAATAAACCCTTCAATCACTAACAATTGAAAAAAAGTGACAGTGCCCATTGGTCAAATGCCCAACTGGTGGAGCATCTGAATCTATGGGTGTGCCTTCCACACGTGCCTCTACATTAGAAGCATGTAACAAATCCTCAGAATTGGTGTCACTAATTGCATATGTAAAGCTGCCAAAGCTAAGTTGCAGGAAGCTTGCAGCATGAACTTGTAGTTGCTGTGGAATGACTACAGAAGGTCCGTCCCTTTAAGATGACATACCTTGCTTTTCTGCCTCCTCCACAATGAGTTGTTGGATGTTGGCAGCAACTATGAAACATAAGTATCATGTAAAAATATGATGTTAGAACATCACGACAATGCCTTCCCATTTTATAAAATATAAGGATACATTTGAATCACAGAAAATTCTATAGAAAGGGAGAAATGTTGAATGGCATGAAGTTATTTTATTATGCTTAACTTTACCTTTGAAAATCTAAAGGAAAACGGCATATGATTCACAAGTTTCCATATTTTAGAATTCGTTGTTTGCACCTCCAGCAACTTCCTATTATGAAGAAAGTCGGGTACCACGGGATTGTCACCATCAATGCCATTGTCTTCTTTCGGAACCTAATGTAATTGTGGGTGATATCGGTTTCTTCTGTTCTCTCTATCAGATAAATCCAGATGCAGCTGTGAAGTAAGAGGATCATAGATAGAATAACTTCTAGCAGCAGGTGTTGTCTGCTCAGTTAGAGGCCAGTCATCACATTGAGCCCCAGATGAAGACCTTGGAGCAGATGTTGACTGACATTGACTGGTTGTCGTGATTCACTACTTGGAACATGTGGCGCTTTATAGCTTACGCATCTTAAACAATATCCAACATTAACATTTTTCCTGGAAGACTTACCCAAGCAGATTGGTATCCAGATGAATGTTGTGGATCTACCGGAAGATCATCAGGTGCCATACCAACCAACTCATTGGTTTCAGTGTCAACAACATCACTGTAACCCATACATAGAAGCATTAAGAAGATTAAAAACTGAAAAAGCTGCAAAAAGTTTAAGTACTAATGATGCATAGGATGTCCAATATGCAGTCATATAGTATCCTTCTATTATAACTTTGAAGACCCATATAAAAACCATCATTGAGTAAACCTAAACGTGAAGCTATTACTCATCAAGCCATTTCATACCATGCACGTAGAAATAGCATAACATGGCAAAAGCGTACCAAATAACAGGCATCTATTCTTCCACCGTTCTAGCTTCCGCTTCTTTAAAAAGCTCCTTAGTGACCCTATGATGTACATTGTACACATAAGTAATTCACCATATGTTTATGAGATTGAAGGAATGAATAAGTAAAAACACAAAAAAACTAAATGAATAAGTAAATGAATTAATTGCATTTTGTGATTCTTTATTCTCAGCAACAATCAAACTGTGAATCATATATCGCTCAACTTGGCAAGACTGTACCAAATATTCAAATTATGTCTATAGCTTAAGCTTTTTAAAATAATATCCTAGAAAAGTATGTGTAGATAATGTACCTAATACTGCATGGGCCGCAGTGGAGGAAACCTTAACTATACCTTAGAAAAATATGTGTAGATGTACCTAATTATATATATACTAACAATGTATTATTATGAATATAAAGCAAGAGACTCTAAAATATTGTTATACTTATTGAACAAACATTTGAAAAAAAGTTGCTCATATCTCATTGACCACTAAATCTTACTATTATTTTATCTGACAATGACATCTGTCATACTTGGTTTGCGCAATGCAACATCTCACATTCAAAGGCAATAGCCTACAAATAGAAAAGTATTGAGATAGCCCATCACACACACATATTCTTCAACTACATTTATGCATTAGCAATAGCTGAAAAGTAACCACCAAAACTACTGCGTTTTCTCCAAAACTTCCAAAGTGCACCATGACTGTCAAATCCAATAGAACTTGGAGTTGGTCGACACCAAACCTATCAGTTTTAAAAACTGTTCCTTCGGTTATTATCAGGTGCCGAAATGAGATCTTCGTGTTTTATTTCTACTTGTCAATGTTAGTTTATTTTTGAATACTTAGTATTATCACTTTACTATAGTTCCTCACTTAACTGTAGTTCCTCTATGCCATTCAGTTCAAAGTCATCATCATCATCATCATCACCCCAGACCCCCGGTGAAGCAAAGGCTCCCACCTACGGTGGGGTAAGGGGGGTTGGATGTATGCAGTCTTACCCTTGTACTTAAGTACAAAGAGACTGTTTTCGGATGACCCATAGTGAAAATCGCGTCGATAATTACATGGACTTACTGCTGCTACATAACAAAGAAGCGCGCAGACAGTTTAATGAGTCATTTTGCTTTATTCCATCATATCCTCAAGCCAAAAAATAGTGAGTCTTTGGCTCCATCGTAAATGGAAAAATTAATAGTGAGTTTATGCCATTCAGTTCAAAGTGATAAAGTGAAATTAATAGTGAAAATTTATGTCTGATATAAAGAAAGATAGAGGCTGACTCAAAGCCTAAACAAAGTTCAACCCTATACTTGTAATTAAACTGCAAAAAAAGAATAAATAGTCCATCTAAAGTGATTACATATAAAGAAAATAAAGTGATTCAACCCTTGCTTGGGATGACCCATATGATCTGTTTTGCTGCTGTACAGATGTACATATACACTTTGGATATATATATTTACAGTTTATCCAAAAAAAAAAATATAAAGAAAATAAACATTTGAAACAACATCAACATAATCAGATACGAAACTTCATACATTTTCCTCTAAGGTGACGACAGAAAACCTAACTACAGAAAAGTTTAACTATAAAAACAGAAGCATACTTGAATTGAAAAACTTGTCTTTAAGAAGAAGTGGATGAGGACATACTAATGTAATTCTAACTACGGGGTGTATTTATCCTATATATTTTTCACTTACTCATTTAGGTTTAGTGTAAATATTGTACCACTTTCATTATAAAAAATAACTATGAGTAAACCTGAAATGAAAAATATAGATTAAAATTTGGTTGCATAATATGGTTTACATGACTCAAAGGGAGGAGCTTTATAAATACATATCATTCATCTGAACGTAAATATAACCATACTTGTAATTCTCTACGACAGATTTGATGTTCTTCAGTTGTATGTGAGTTCATGCTAATTTACTATATCACCACAGAAACACATATATACATACCTAAGATTATTAATAGGTATCATCATTATCATAACTTAATTCTGGAAACATATATAATCAAATACCTAGAGTGCTCCTTGTCAAGTGTGTCCAACCCATTTGTCTTGAGATCTGTCATTCTTGGTCTTCTTCCCACCAGAATTCATTCCCTCCACAACCTTCTTAAGTTTAAGATCAAGCAGTCCTATTTCATCTTCAATTATCCCCGATCTTTTAAAATGAATACCACATATACTTATAAAAAAATAGAAAAAGATTTAAAAATACTGCCAAGTGCCAACTGATTCACCCAAAGGAAAGATTTTATCATCCACCAAAGGGTGTTATTTATTCTTATTACCTTTTAGTTTTCTCTCAAATTTATTCCTATTATGGTGTTATTTATACAAATCAATAAGGAGAGCCACTTGAATTGGAAAACTTATTTTCAAGAAGAAGCAAATGATGAAATATTGATGTAATTCTAAGTACGGGGTGTATTTATCCTATATCATTTTTGCTTATAAAGGTTAAGTATAAATATTTTAACACTTTCATAATAAAAATAATTGTTTGTAACCTGAAATTAATCTAATTACCTTGAAATTTATCATCTGAATGGTGTTATACTGTTATCCACCAAAGGGTGAGAGAATAGAAATGGAATTTCCAGAAAGGGTGTTATTTTTTCTTATTACCTTGTAGAGTTCTACCAAGCCATTGGCAAATGATTATTGGGATCCTGGAGGGTAAGGATAGCAAAAAGACTTAATTGATTCAATGGCTTCATCTGATTGGTCAACAACTTTATCAACAATGAGCTAAGCTAAATCATGATAGATGTACCAACCTTAACAGTTTGAGGGGATGTTTTCTCCAGTCTGACGGAAGGTATGGAAAATTTCTTCTGGTCCATATCCATATATTCAAACACCACATAGAGAACCTTCCTTCCTTATTTTGTCCTTGGTTGACATCAATAAATCTGCTTGTCCAGTGAAATAATGACACAAACTCTAAATAAAAAACATATATGTACACGCCAAACTAATTCAACAAAAAACGTCAACCATATGTTAATGCTATTAAACTTAAAACCTAATAAGGGCTTCAAATTTCCGAAATGATTTATATTTTTCACTAAAACTCAAAGTTTCAATAAAAATATATTAAAAAGGGAAGTACATCTACCACTTTTCTCAGTTAGACCATACATCTAGTGTATGGTCTAGATGTATGTTTTAACCGTAGCTCAGAACTACAATTTTTTAAGAGGGGGCTTTATTGTTATGGGCAAATGAGCATATAGTAGAACTGATTGAACTGAAACGACATGCTATTTTACCAATCATCTTTCAAGCATTAGAGAGAAATATGAAGTCTCACTGGAACCAAGCAGTCCATGAACTGACCTCCAATGTCTGGAAAAGGTTCCTGAAAATGGATGCCAAGCATTTTGAGGAGTGCCAAGGTTTACAAATTAAAATGTTCTAGACCTATATATGATAATCGATAATAATTTGAGTACCAAGTTCGTTTTGTTTATATATGATATGTCCATCAAAACCAAACTAACATGTTGATATGTCCATCAAAACACAAACACCTCCATTTCAAGTATATAGTGTCTCAAAGTTATCATATACATAAGGCTATAGCATTGGTTTAAAAACTGACACATTATCATTTTAATCCGATTTTTTGAAACCTCATCAAAGTGTGATTCGAATAGATTAAATAGAACAATGTTGGAATCGTACAATTTAAAATCCTTAACAGTTCATCTACTTTGATGGCTTAAAATGAATAGAAACAAATCAAACACATATTTACCACACAAAAATTAGTTAGTCCTAACTTCACCACTCTGATGGCTTAAAATGAATAGAAACAGATCAAACACATATTTAACACACAAAAATTGAAATGTACTTCTCAGAATCCCAGCTATGGTTATTCATTATGATCTTTTAAAAGCATATAAAATAGTTCTGAGCTACGTATAACAACAAACAATATGAAAAGGAAGAAGAGGAACCACATTAAGTCACTTTTCTATATGCAGCAAAGAACAATTTTTCTATCTTTCATTGAGACAACATCAAGAAGAAATACAAGAGCAAAGAACCTACTCTTCTTCTTAGTCCCTCGGCAATTACTCAGCAAAAAAGTTAACATAACACACCTTAAAAAAGTTAACTACGAAGACATTTTGAAACTCTGGATATAAAATCAAACTTTGGATCTGCTAAATTCAAAGAACTGAGATTAATAAATTCAAAGAAAACTAAAACAGGAATCAAAGCCCAACTTAAAAACCCAAAATAGAGAAATTGATTTCGTGTTTTTCAACTCGGATGGATTCCGATGAGAGAAGTATAAGAAGAAGAGTTGTTGCTGAGTGAAAAAGAGGAAGACCTTTTAGGTGATACGAAGAAGAAGAAGAAGAAGAAGAAGAAGAAGAAGAAGAAGAAGAAGAAAAACTTAAACTAAGAATTACATTTCAAAAATGAAAAAATAAACACCAATGATAGCAATTCGTTAGTGTCAGTGTCGGTGGTGAACTTTGTCCAATAGACCATAATTATGTTTCTAGAAGAATGCCTATTGCACAACGAAACGAAACTGAAGCTGTAAATTTAAACAAAGACCTAGGCTAGAGGTTTTTCAAAGCCAAACAGAACCGGTAATAGATTATTATTATTCAAAGAAGGGTGTTGTTGCTAGCTAACATGCTAAAAAAAACTAAAGGGAAGATGGAAGAAGACACAAAAAGGTTTTGCGTACATGGGAATGAATGTGGAGACCTGAAGACCAATAGAACACTTACTGTGGAAATCTTCTAATTGTAACATTTTTCATGGGAACTTTATCTTCTGTATGAATGGTGAGCAAAATATTGACCTACATCATTATAAGATAAGCAGAAACTTATGATATTATTACTATCAACACATATTCAATTCAAGTAAACTTGGCTAGTCGTGGGGATTATGTACAGTGCGTATGCGAGCATATACCTTAACTTGAATTGGAAATTTATTTTCGAATAAGAAAGAAAGGTGCAATTGCACTATTACCTTGGTATCTATTTCATCATTTACTGTTTAAGATGTATGTAAGAGTGGTTAGAAAACATTATTATAGAAAGGAAAATTTAGAAATGAATCTACTGAAAGTCACATAGTTAGCATAACTCACCGTTCGATGACCTGGCAGCTTCTTTTTGAGATTTATCTCCAATCAAGCAATGAGGTGCTTTATTATTTCATACCCAACTCATTCAGAATGAGATCCTGCAGAACCACATCTCATAAGCGTCTTAGAGACAAATAAGAATTAAGACCATCAATAATTGAAGATCTCACATAATAGTCCAAGGAAAAAGTAGAAAATTACACTTGTTAGTTCATACACACATACTGGAATAATTGAAATAAAAGGCAAGCAAGCGGGGCTTAGAAGACATGAAATACGGCAAGAAAGAAAATGTATTTCAAACATAAAGAAAACGGGGTCCAGTATGTTTCAAAAATAAAAATGGCATTGTGCTATAAGCCTATAATTATGGTCTAGAATCATAGACCAATAAGAGAAGAAAATACTAAACAACTAAAGTTAACATATTTCAAACAACAATAAAAACGTAAAGTGTATTTTACCAGAATTAAAATACAAATAACACTTTTTCAGAAGTAATCTCTGAAACACAACTCCTGGGAATCCAAAACAAACTATCAGTAAAGATGAATATAAGGCACAATTCAATTGAAATACTATATCAGTAAAGATGAAATATGTGTTCCTGGGATTATAAGGGATCTCTAGGTCAATGAGGTTTGCTTTGAGTCTTGATATGAAGGCAGAAGAAATGGGTTCATGAAGAAATTGGTAACCAATCCAATTTCTTCATCCAGAATGTGAATATTCAGAGAACAAACAAAATCGGCTAATCATAAAATCTCAAAGACTCAAAATGAACGCAGAACACTGAAAACCCTAAGTAGTCATAGAATGAAGAATAATCAAGGACATAAAGAGTTTCAATGCTGCGATATGATGGAGACATGATGGAGAACTACTGGAAGGTGCGGCAGAAGTTATATCTTCGACGACTTGGTGTGAGAATTTAGAGAAGTAGCTCTGAAGAAGAAGGTGAGTCTGGTGCGGAAGAGGAGGAAGCGGGCTTCTCAGGAGGGATCTCAGGAGAGAGAGGCGTAATATTTTTCGAGAAGTGAAATTACATTTCAGTGTACTGCCTAGGCGGGAGAAATTTCTCTCTCCAATGTATTGCTTTTAGGTATAGGATTCTTGCCGTGCTGCTAGGCGAGATATTTTCTGAGAAGAACGGATTTCGTGTTTTACCTCTAGCGTTGATGATCGATGCAAGAAGAACTACTGGAAGGTGCGGCAGAAGTTATATCTTCGACGACTTGGTGTGAGAATTTAGAGAAGTAGCTCTGAAGAAGAAGGTGAGTCTGGTGCGGAAGAGGAGGAAGCGGGCTTCTCAGGAGGGATCTCAGGAGAGAGAGGCGTAATATTTTTCGAGAAGTGAAATTACATTTCAGTGTACTGCCTAGGCGGGAGAAATTGCTCTCTCCAATGTATTGCTTTTAGGTATAGGATTCTTGCCGTGCTGCTAGGCGAGATATTTTCTGAGAAGAACGGATTTCGTGTTTTACCTCTAGCGTTGATGATCGATGCAAGAAGAACTACTGGAAGGTGCGGCAGAAGTTATATCTTCGACGACTTGGTGTGAGAATTTAGAGAAGTAGCTCTGAAGAAGAAGGTGAGTCTGGTACGGAAGAGGAGGAAGCGGGCTTCTCAGGAGGGATCTCAGGAGAGAGAGGCGTAATATTTTTCGAGAAGTGAAATTACATTTCAGTGTACTGCCTAGGCGGGAGAAATTTCTCTCTCCAATGTATTGCTTTTAGGTATAGGATAGGATTAGTATTCCCTATTCTATTCCTAATTGCGTACGGAGTAATAAGTTACGCAGTAGTAAACAAACATATTTATAGTATAAGTAAAGCAAAACAAAACCAGTACACAATTAGCATTGATAGCCGAATTGGTGTGGAGGCTGAAGTTCCGCGGCACATGTGCAGGTTCGAGTCCTGTTAACCTCCTCTCTCCATTCATTTTCATGACTTTCACGTGCTACGCGGGTTGCAGCCGGTTCGGGTCCGTCCCGGGTGTGCGCGGGTAGGGGTGGTTCGGTACGGTATACCTTATATTTTTTCTCATACCTTTGCCGTACCAAAACTTTCGGTATGCAAAATTTGCATACCTTTACCTTACCGAAGTTTCGGTATACCGAAGTTTCGGTTCGGTAATGGTACGGTATCGGTAAATTACCGTGCATGTCTTCCCCAATACAACAAATTATCATAGACTAACGAAATATACTAAATCGTTATTACTAGCGACATATTAATTCATTATTTAAATGTTACAAAATACAATTAATAATCTATTGATGTCAATTCAATATTGAACAATAATTATTAGTATATTTAAGCAATTCAACATGCCACATATTAAAAAGTAAAACATTTTCCTAAAATAATTTGAACAATATAGATATAATTAAACTAATAGTGATCTCTAACAAAAATAAATAAAACTATTTAAACAACATGGATATAAAATCATTTACTCCTAATATGATATCGTGTATTTAGTTATTTTTATAATTTTTTAAAAATTGAATAAGACTTTCGGACAAAGTTGTGTGTCTTGACTCGCGGAATCCTATGTAGATACACTTGTCACATAAGTGTATCTCTCTTCACTCGTCAACCACTTAGCGGCCCAGCCATTACGACTTGCAAGCTCTTGAATTGGAACAAGATGAACTTGTTTCTTGACAATTGGACATTACTCATTAGTCATTAAGGTTAGCGTAGTAGAAGCCTATAAGGTTATAGTAGGTTTGAGAAATTGGGCATTTATTTTTGTATCTTTGTATTTGTAACCAACTTTAGTATTAATTTTGGGCTTCAAAATTGTAATGGATTTCTACAATTTATTAGAATTAAAAGTAATTGTTGAGTAGAGAGTCGGTACGGTATTATACCGGTATACCGCGGTATTTGAAAACATTTACCGTTACCGTACCGAAATAGATCGGTACGGTATGATACCGTACCAAAAATGACGGTATACCAATATTTCGGTATTTTCCGGTATTTTTCGGTACGATAAGTGCGGTATACCGATATTTCGGCATTTTTGTCCACCCCTATGCGCGGGTCATTGGGCTTTTCCGGTTTTGATGATGTTTGCGGGTTAGTAGTAGATCGGACCGGATCGCAGGCCGGGTGACCGGGTTCCGGGTCGACCCGCCCGGTCCGGTCCGATTCTTTCAACATAGGTATATGGCAGTGTTCGATACCCTGACTAATAGTAAGGGTTGTTAATGAACGGTCGTTGTTAATAACTACCCTCGATGAATTGGATATACTCCTCGATTGAGTATTCGAGAGGAGATAAGTTATAGACATTGTTTGTAATGGCGCGCCTCAGCTAATTCCTGGACTATGGCGTACAAGGCACTGCATATGGCGCTGGGAGTGTGACGTATGCAATATTGCACTGAGGCGTACGCAATATTGGATACGCAATAAGGCGCTCTGAGGCGTACGCAATAAGAGGTCAGGGTGTAAGGGTATTATTTGGGCCCACTCGTCCCACTTTTAAATTTTTATAATTGATCTTATGATCCCTATTTGAAACCAGTAGTTATTGATTGAAATTTTCAGTCAATCAATATAATTAATTTAAATTTTCATATCTTAGATTTTTGTTTTGATAAATGATCGACTAAAATATATCAACAAGTGGAAAGTAGCAATGCCAAGTTCTTTTTATCTTTGAATTAAATCACATATAAGTCGTTCATCTTCGTGCTTAATTGATTAAATCATACAATCCCAAAATCCCCCCTTTTTGACTAGTTCTATAAAGAGAGAATTATTCATTTTCCTGTGGATACGAACTCTACTTCACTATACTACGTATTAGTGTTGTATTGATTATTATTTTGACGCACCGTGACAAAGTGCACGTCAGTAATCTATATTGAGGTTAAAGCTATATTAAACATTGTTTAACCAATATTTCAAGGGTCACTGCTGCTACAGTTTTTCCTTGAGACAAAATTGAACCTGGTAATAGTTACGGACCATGAGTCATGAGTGCGTTTGGGATTACATAGTTCCAATGAGAAAGTGTTTTGTAGATGAGGAAATTGAAACACTTTGACAGTTTGACTCAAAAAAGAAGTGCAACTTCTAATGCTTTATGCTTATATCCAGGGGTGGAGACAGGGAGGGGCTGGAGGGGGCCTCGGCCCCTGCAAGAAAAAAAATCTTAAGTATATAATATGTATAAATACTTTTAATCTGTAGAAAATGTGTTGATATTTCAAAGTTTGGCCTCTACAATGTAAAATTTTTAAGGACCGGCCCCTTTAATCATAAATTTCTGGCTCCGCCACTGCTTATATCAAAAGGAACAGATATGTTTTCTAGAAAATTACTTTAAATTCCTGAATGAGAAAGGACTTGTGATAAATGCATGTGTACCTTATAGCAAACAAGCTCTACCATGTTCCTCCCCTATCAAACTGCTTCATAAATAATCTTAGGGAAAATATCACTTATAATGCACTTGTGATGGTTTTAGACCTAAAGAATGAGCATGTATGTACCTTAGCTTTCTTCTCCTCAAATGGTTCTGACTCTCGATTAGCTAAGCTTTTTCCTGGGGTCTGTTTTGTGCTCTCTGAAAAGCTACCTGCAAACTGAACCTAAAAGTATGTTGCTACAAGCTGAAACTTGAAAGTTCCTACTGTTGTTAGAGGTGTCTGGTTAATAACTTAGCTATTGATTAGCTGGTTAATGCAAAGGACATACAAGGGAATTCCTAATCTTGCTATATTTAGATACATAAAGGGAGAATTCATAGAAGTGATCATTTATCTCTGAATAATGCTGTGTTCCCATCCAATTTCACTACAACAATGCCAAAAACTGCAGAAAGTTTTATTTAGAGGGAAAAGGATGGTAATTTTATAATGTGAATTTTTTCATTCTGGATGGGAACGTAGCATCAGTGAGTTTCTCCTTTGTTGTGATGGTCAGGTGACCTTCAATGGTTATGGGTACGCTCAGTAGGTTGTTATGACATAACTTAGATCTTCATTCTCCCTTTCAATTCTCTTCTTCACGTGACATCCGATTGGAGAGCACTTGTAGTAATTCCTGTTTTAAAAACAACATAATCACATCTAATGTCTCGAAAATAATACTCCCTCCGTCCCTGAATGTTGTTCCAATTGCGGATTACGAAGGTTGACCGACGATAAAGTTAAATGATCCCTGTGAAAACTCGGATTATTTTTAGTAAATAAAATTTACATATTGAGAAACTACATTAAACCCGCTACAAAGCCTGCAAAAAAAAATCAATTTTCATAAAGTTTTGATACAAAAAGTAAGAGTTTAAGAGTAATTTAAGTTGACTCTCGAAAAGCGAAATGGAAGTAAATTTAGGGACAGAGGGAGTATTATACATAAAACATCTTACTTTTCATGAAACCATTTTTGCACATGACATGATATTGTCCAAAATTTGCTATTTTCTGGAAAGCTAGCATATAACGATAATGATAATGATAGAAACTGATCGACACAACCACTAAATATGACGTATATTGCCACTGAAAGTCTGGAATTACAATAACAGAGTTTACGTACCCAAAAATAGAAGAAACGAAAGAAGAAAATACAATCTGAGATCAATTCGAAAGGATTATCTCTCTCCCACCAAGTTCTGCCCAAATTCCTAACTGTCGTCCACTCTTTCTTCGGTTACTCTTTATTCTCTTCTTTTCGCCATCCTGACCCCTCACTCTTCGTTACTTATGTCTCCACGTTCTTTTTCTGCCACTATATTCCCTCTTTTACCGTTATGGGTATATACCTTAGAAAAATCCCTATTGGGATCCTTCCAGTGCACTAATCATAAAATGTTACGGAGTAATAAACTACCCCAAACTTATAAGTACATATATTTATATCGCCATATATATTTCCAACAATATTCCTCTTGCTAAACTTGATTCTAAAGTTATGCCACCTCTCAGGCAACCACACAATCGTTCACCAAATGGAACAGATCATTTTAATTTCTCACGAAGTATCACACATTTGACAGTAAAATAAGAAAATTAGATTGATGTAATAGTAACAGAAATAATAAGAACTGCGAAAAAAAGGAAAATGACAGAGTATTTGGAAGATGAAAAGAAAAGTTGATAAGGTGGGGTAAATGGGATGAAATAGTGTATGAACTAATTATTTTTTGGCTATTCCAAATCCAAAAATTAAGATAGTGAGTTAGCAGTGACTATACTCCATCCTTATTTAGCTAAGAAATCAAAGTGCAGATCTGATGTGAGTGTAACTTTCATTGTGTCTCTTTATTAGCATATCATCCAACTCCTTGATGAATGTTTCCATTGCAAAGGTAGGTAAGCTCACTGGAACTACAACTCCATTTTTGCATGGTATATAGAAGCTACCAAGTCCAGGGAAGTCACCCACACCTCCTTTAGCAGGTCCGCCGTAAACCGCTTTGCCCCACCCGAAATCTACCTCGCTGAACCCGACCCGTCGCACATCAGAAACAAGATAGGTCCCCACCACCATGAAATGTGGCCGCCCCCTCCGTACCAACATGTCCACCACCGACCTCATGTACCCTTCGCTCACATCAGATTTGGCCTTCTTCACCAGCTCCACCGCATATCCCAATGGATTCTTCATCAGTTCCTCCGCGGTGGTTAACGCCACCGGGAACGCCAACGTATTGCCGTAGTAGCCTTCCGGTAAGGGAGGGTCACTAAATCTGGACCGGGCGTTGACGATGCAAAGCATCCGAACCTCCGCTTCCGGGTCAGGTCGGAAGGCGACAGTGCGGCAGCGCCACAGGCACGCCGTTAGAATCTCGAAGGTGGAGGAGTTGGATAAGTGGATGGGGAGGAGACGGCGGAGAGCGGCGAGCTCCGTCGGTCCAAAGAAGAAAGAACGCTGCACCATCTTACATGTGGGTATGGTGGTTCCCTTTGAGTCCGAAACTTGGTCGTATTCGTGGTGGGTGTACGCCGCCGTCGTGGCACGTGGAGGTTTCTGCACACTTAAGAGTTCTCTTTGCCAAATTGGGAGCGCCGACGGAGCAGGGGCGCCCCGCGCTATTTCAGCAATGGCGGTCATGAACTGGACAAGACCTGATGCATCGGTCATGGTGTGGTTCAGACGCAATGCGAAGATGTAGCCACCACATCTCAGGCGGGTGACCTGCACAGCAAACACAGAACATTTTTATGTAATTGTCCTAAATATGAGTAAAGCATACTATTTTCCCTTCAATAGGTGTTAATACCACGGCAGCAGATAGTAGCTGCGAGTGGAGGCGGAGTTCTAGCGACAACTCCGGCGGCAGCTCCACCCAAAGACTCTTATTCAAAGAATTGTAAACATCCACTTCTAGTTTGATATTTCTAACACGTTTTACTCCTATTGATGAAATTATCTCTACATTTTTTTATTACATGTAATACGAGTAGTGTAGCTCAATAAAATGGCAAGTGCCTTACAATCTAATAAAATCCGGGCCAAAGGGTCAAATAGGCACTCTATCGATCGTGTAAGCTCAAGAACTAAAAAAAGAGCCACTTCACACCCCGAACAAACAAAAAAAGGTTCAACAAATTTTACTCCGTCATCGATTCTGGGCATCTTTGATACCCCTTTTTGATTTGTAAACCATGGTCAATAATTTTAACAAATATTACTCCCTCATCGGTTCTGGGAAGAGCTTTATGTCAATAATAAAATTTACATGTTCAAAAATTACATTAAAAATCTTATGAAGTCACAAAAAATTAGAATTTGATAAAAGTTAGATATATGTAATACTTCGTATACCTTAAAATATTACTCCGTATAAACAATATACGTTGACCGTAGAAGACTAGACCAACCTTAAATTGAAATACTGGTATTATATTTTTCAATTTCCCTTTTATGTTTATTTACGGAATCGTCCCATCTTTTATGGCATCACATGAAATGGTATAAGCACGTATTGACGTGTATGTACCTGAATGAGAAGCAAAGGAGAGTTGAGAACATCACCGGAGCCAGGAACATCATAAAGAAGCTCCTCCACGCATGGAAATGGAGGTTGTAGGGCATCTCCGAAGTCCGACAACGTGACGTCAGCATCGCCCTCGATAAACACGATCCCCTCCCCGGTGCAATCCACCATAAGTTTCCGGCCAACACCCTCCCGGAGCCTCCCGGCGAAGGGGTAGTAAAACACCAGAGCTTTGGCCAGTGCATCCCGGATCACCATCACGGGGTCCCTCCCGTTCATGGACGGATGGTGGCGGTAGAATTGTATGATTGGCATCTGAAACCTCAACCCGTCCTGGTCATCAATGTCGGATAGATACTTAACGTCTCTAGGCGTCGGCTCTGCCGGAGAAACAAGCTCCGGCGTCCGCCTCTTCACCGTGAAAACTAAAGACTGTGTTGGAGCCATGGAATAAGCTAGAAAAGCTTATATGTATAGTAGTGCTTTGGAGAATATATGAAGATCGAATAACTTATAACTATATATATATATAGTGACAGTGCGGCAGTTTAATTGCGGCAAATTACAGAGCCAAGACACCAAACTTTGGGACCTATATGGAGTACTGTTTTTAAGCATGTTTTCAAACTCAAGTATTTAAATGCAATAATCATAAAAGTAAGCCAAGCCCATTGTTATATTGTCAAAAGCCGTGCTGTTTTGTCATGGGAAGGATGTCTCGAGACAATTTATATAGCGTTGATAATTATGATGTTATAAATATATTACTTCTAATATTTAATGAGTAATTTGTCATTTAAAGTTGTTAATGGTTACCTAAAATGAAAATGAGAACATTTATATGGGAGGTCAAAAAACGGAGAGTGGAAATCTTTCTTTAGGATGGAGGGAGTACTATATTTACAGGGACTAAATCATATTTAAACATTTTTTAAATTTTTTTGTTTTTTTGGACAAAACTTTTTTTTTAAATAATATTAACAATATCATTGGACATATATTAATCAATGTTCTAAAAGGCGCTAGACGCTAGTCGGGCGCCAGCCCAGCGCCTAGCGCCTAGGCGGCTAGCTAGGCGGGCGCCTAGTCGGGGACTAGTCGGAGATATAGAAATTGAATTTTTATATATATTTTTGCATTGATAAGTAATATTGTATTATTGTGTGTATAAAATACAAATACATATACATTAACAAACATGAAAGATAGAATTCTCACATTTAATCATACGCAGTATATGATAACTAATCACTTAACTTCATTATGATATAAATATAATTACTGATAAAATTTAGGTATATACACAAACATATATAGTTTTATCTTAATTTAAAACTTCATTTCTTTATATTCATGGCTAAAGTTAAAGTACATATATCGCTTAGAAAATTAAAATTTAAAAGTAAAGTAATAATGTTCGGCGAATTTAGACGGTCTAGGCGGCTGATTAGGCGCTCTAGGCGGGCAACTAGGCGCCATAGGCGGTCGACTAATTCACCTAGACGGCAAACCAATTAGTCGGAGCGCCTAGACGAAAATCGGGGCGCTCGACCACCGCCTAGCGCCTAGGCGGGGACTAGTCGGGCGCCTACAACGATTTTTAGAACAGAGATATTAATTAATACGGAGTACATCATAAGTTCTTAAATGACATCATACTCGTAACGGTTTGTTTTTTGTTTCAACTGTGCTCAGTGACCAATTATAGCATTTGCTCTATGTTAAACGACAACATCTTTAAACTAGAATGAATTTCGACCATGTGACCCCTCTTCGGGAGTACGTGTCACAATGATGTCATCGAATAATAAGGTGTTTGGCTTGTGACGGTTTAATGTTGAAACATGTTTTCTTTTATACTTTGTATTAAAGAAGATATAAAAATTGTGCTTATATTTATTTTTCACTACGCATATTGCGCTATGTATGGTTGGCAATTTAAACCGAAAAACCGAAAATCGAACTGAAAAAAATCGAACCGCTTTGGAAAAAAATCGAACTGAACCGAACCGATTGAAAATGGGACCCGAAAATTGGGACCCGGTAAAAAAAACGATTCAAACTCGGTTTATACTCCCAAAAAAAATTAGAGTAAACTATAACTCGGTAAGCTCCCAGCCGATGGGCTTAGAGTGAACAAATTAATATAATGATCATAAACTTATTTTGGGCTTAGTATTGTTAAAACCAGTTCTATATTTATACAATTTTGAAACATTTCGGTTTCTTATCAGTTTCCGATAAACCAACCCGAAAAATTGGGTCCTGACCAATCGGTACCCGGTCAATAATTGGTTCGGTTTTGATGTTTAGTAAAACCGAAATGTTGGTTCGGTTCTTGCTTTGGTCAGATCGGTTCGGGACCCGAAACCGGCCCTAGCGCCATGTATATATCGGAGTATTTTATATACTAGTCCAGTTTTTGTCTTGTCTCTACTGTTAAATTAAAAACATCAAATACAAATAGAAGGTGGTCATTATCATTGATATGGTCTGGTCTGGTTTCTTTGTATTTTTATAACTATCCTGGTCTGGTCTATCTAATCTGGTCTGGTCTGGTCTGAGACGAATTACAGTCCTAAAAACATCCTGACCTTTCTCAAGTATATGAAGTACGGAGTATTAGGAACTTGGATAAAGCCTTCAAAATCCTGATTAATTAACGACGTCTTACAGAAGTGATCCAGTCAAGCATTGAAGTCTTCAAAAGCCATTATATCGTCTCCATAGGGATATGAAGAAGTGTTTGATTTAATTATACATAGTACGAAGTATTTAATTTAATTTCATGAATTTGAACTTGTTTATGTAATTGAAAAGTAACATTTGTCATAAAACATTTATACAGAGACTACACGTCTACACTTATCAAGTTAAAGGATGGAAACGTGCTACATCCAAATTCAAAAATCATTCTACCTCCTTTCAAAAAAAAAAAATCGGTCCCAATTTAGTTAGTCGCCTTTCACTTTTCTAGTCAAAGTTGATAAACTTTGACCAATTATTTTAATTAATATTTTTATGCAAAATTTAATAATTTTATTTTTTATGATATTATTTTTAACATATAACATTTTAACATCATTTTCATATTATTAATACTTTTTCTATATAAATACATAATCAATCAAATTTAGACTTCATTGACTTGAAAAGTCAAGCACTACAAAAAACAAGGCGGTATTGGCACGGAGTTTGGCACGGACTTATCAATTTTTCGTGCTAAATAGCCCGTGCCAAAGTGTTGTATGTTGGCACGGATTTGGCGTATCCTTGCCAAAATCTGTGTCAAATCCGTGCCAAAATCCTTGCCAATCCCGTGTTTTTTTTGTAGTGAAGTTTGACTAACTAAAATGAGACGGAGAGAAGGTACTTTCTTGATAATCACTTCATATTCCACACCTTATAGTATCAACGATGAATTAGCTAATATTGGCTTAACCATAATTATTACCCTATGACTCACAAATTAAACTGTTTCATGGAAGACTATTCACCACGTCTCTTATAAGAAAATTGATAGTCATATATCAATCCAAATAGAATTTCCAAGGTTAATGGTTCTGTATCTCCAAAAACATGCTAGACCTTAACTATAGTTACTCATTCCTCCGTCTACACACATAAGATGTTCAACATATTACGTGTGACATGTTGACTGCATATTAGGTTAGTAATCATTTGTCAAGTAATAATAGATTCGCCAACTGTGTTATCAAATTTGTCAGAATTTGTGTAAATTAAAACTCATTGAGTCGTAGTTTATACTACGTATAACGTCAATTGACCAGAAAACTATGCACGGATTACATTTCAACTAAAAGAATTTCAAGAGTGTAAATTAGAACTAATTGAGTCGTAGTTTACACTAAATTAGCTTGCGTGTGATCACCTTCCAGCTGATTCCCGACTGTCTTCGGGTAGGTTCTCGTGCGAAGATTATAGAATGCGCCCCGAGGACTACGAGAATGTTGGCCCTCTCGGTCTGGGGCAAGTGCCGAATAATAATTTCCAGTACCCTCTCGGGCCTTGTGGCATCGAGGGGCACTTCCTCTACTTCTTCAGCCGGTTCTGCTCTAGGGTGCTCATCTTCCTTGCTGACTTCCATGTTGATTGTGACAACTCGGAGCTCTGACCTGGTGACCTTCTAGGTGATTTTGAGGTAGCAAGCTCTGGCGATCCTCTGATTGCCCCTCGCATACCTGATGCCGGTGGAGGCTGAAAATTGAGGCAGAGGTGCTTCATTGAGATGATTGTCTCCATGTCTTCCCGTATTGGTCAGCCCAGATCATGTTGTGGGCAAAATATAGGTTGACCACAACAAACTCCATTTCGACCTTGGCCGTCTCGGAACCATCTCCGACTTCCACGAGGAGTGCTACCATGCCTTCGGCGTCAATATATAGAGTCTCGCGTAAAGCCAGAGAGCAGCGTTTGTATTGGGCAAAGGGATGTCCGATCAAATTTCAATTGTCTGAAGGTGTTGAGGCACATGACATTGACCGAGTTTCCCGTGTCGACGTATGTGCGGTGGATGATCACATGTTGATTTCACACTTGATGACGAGGTCGTCCCCATGGGATGGGGGCCCTGGCAGATCCTTATCGGTGAAAATGATGGGGTTGATGTGCTCCTTTCTGGGTTGTCGCTCCTCAGAGTCTTCGTCATCGGAAAGGTTACCGATCTCCCTCTTCTTCATCGGGATCTCCCCTTATTTTCGGTGTTCACCCTGGTATTCCATGGGGCACCTTTAACAAAGGGGGAAAGTTGGCTCTTCTGAATGAGGCGTTCGATAGCCACCTTGAGAGTGTGGCAGTCACCTGTGTTATGGGTCTTGTTGTGGTGGAAACAGAAGTAGGTTCCACCCTAGTGAATGGCGTACACCTCTTGGGAGGCCTTGGGTCCCGCTCAACCAGCCCTTTCTTCTCCGCAAAGTCTAAAATAACGCTGATTGGATGCGAAAGCGGAGTCCGTGGTTGATCTAGGATCTCCAGTTTCCCCCCATTTCTCTTTCTCATGCGCCATCCGCCATACCTGGTATTCTCCTTCTGGGGTGCTTTTTATTGCAGGCCGGGGTGGGTGCTTCCGTCACTGACTGCTTGACATCTCTTCTTTGCTGGGGCGATATGCCCCACTTCCTCACGCTCCTTCACGTTTGTCTATCGAGGTTCTCCTTGGCGTGAAGGTCTCCTCGGTGAAGGGATTTAATATATGACCTCGGAGGTTCGGTGATGAGGCTCCTCGCAAAGGCACGAAGGCGTATAACTCCTTGGAGGAGGACTAGCAAAGTTATATCATCCGTTCCCTCAACTTCATCCATCTTGCGCCTCTAGCACACGAGGAACTCGAGGAGAGTTTCATCTTTCTTTTGCTTGATGCTGAAGAGATGCGACAAGTGATTCATATTGTGCCTCTTTCCCGCAAAGTGTGTTAATAAGTGTTGAGCCAAGTCTTGCCAAGACTCCACGTTTCCCTCTGGTAGTGCATTGAACCAGTCATATGTGGGGGCCTCCAGTGTAGAGAAGAAACACCGGCATAGATACTCGTTGGAGGCGTTGAGCATAAGCATGATGTTTTGATAACAGGTGAAATGCTCATGTGGATCACTTCGGCCATCATATGTTTCAATGGTGTGGTCGCGATACTTGTTCAGAATAGGGACAGAGAGCACCATGGCTGAGAAAGGGGTCCTTGTCCTGATTCGGATGACCGGCTCATGACGGCCATGAGCGACTTGTCGTTCCAGCTCTGTGTGTCGCCTGTGTTCTGCTGTTTTGCTTCCATCTGCACCATGCGCCCCTTCAGCTGTTGGATCACCTCATCCTGTGGGTCTTTGCTCATCAACATGGAGCCTTGCCGCTGCATATGAACTCGGGCAGCATGTGTGCCTGATTGATCTTGTGCATGGCAGCCTCTTCATGAAGCTTTTCCTTGGCTTTGTCGAGGGGGTACCGACCCTAAGCTCTCTCGGGGTCACCCCGAACTCTTTTCGCCGCCTTGTCTGCCTATCCACTCGGAGACCATCCTGCATTGCGTGTTGCCTAGCCTTTTCAAAACTGAGGAGTGGCCACATTCAATGTTAACATGCACTTTCGAGGTTGAGGGGCTGTCTCAGATGAGGTATCCTGGACGACAACATTTTCTTTGTTGTCGAGCTGCAGGTAGTTGATGGGCAGCATCCAAGGAGGTGAGGGAGGAGGTGTTGGTGTTGCGTTATCTCTGGTTTTTTGCAGGAGCGCGCTCAGAGCTGTTGGATTATGAGCGAGGCTAGTGAGGATGATGGAGAGTGTTGCCTGAATGTCCACCTAAGGTGTGACCGGGGTGACCTGTTGAACAACATTGGGTTTCCTTTGTGGTTCCCATCGATGATGAGACGAGCATCAGAGGCGTTGGCGTTGATCTGGTCGTGAAGGCCGGAAAGGGGGTCGATTGTCTCTTGGAACCCGACCTCCTCATTTTCCTTTGAGGTCGTGGCGTCTCCAAATTTCTCCTGCTCGACGCGAGGGTCCTGAAGAGCCTTGGCCGTGAAGTTGGTTTTTGATCAAGTTTTTTCCATCTCAAAAGTGGTTAGTAATGTATGGTAGCGACGAGGTACTAACTTGATTGTTCTTACTCTCAAAGAGAGCACCAGATGATACCTTCCCAGTAAACCGCTAGCGTGTTGGTCTCGTTTAAGTAGAAAACAGTCTAGAGGGGGGTGAATAGACTTTTGATTTTTCAAACTTTTCTATAAGTCAATACTGACTTATCAGAGATGGTCTGAATCTGGTGACAGAGAAGGTCATGTTTTGATATCAGAACAAGACCTGGCAGCGGATAAGAGTTCTGTCCGGGTAGCCTCAGGAAAACTCTAAGGCAAATGCCTATCTAATAACTCTTAGACCAAGATCTGCTGAACACGGATTTCAAGATCTTGAGAGTCTCACAGTTAAAATCTTAAGAGCAGAAATTAAATGCTTAAAGTAAATGACACCGGGGTTTTTATAGTGGTTCAAGGAACAACGTGTTCCTCTAGTCCACTGTTCCACTAAGCTTGTAAGTCAACAATTGCAACGCCTTAGTCTAGCACTTAAGAAGCACTCCACGACTTCTTCAAGTCTAGTTGTCACCCGGGAGGCTTTTCTTGGCTTCCTGATGACTGGTCTCGTTTCACTGAGTCTTTAGAAGTATCCCCACTTCTCTGCTTCAGCTAGTTTGAGACGTCCCTTCTTTTTCAAGAAGTGTTTTGAGTTTAAGAACTGTTTTCTCCAACGTTGCTTCGTTACAAAAGATGTGTAGTTGAGGTTCTTGAAGTGTTGA
This sequence comes from Cuscuta epithymum, assembly GCA_945859915.1. NCBI lineage: Eukaryota > Viridiplantae > Streptophyta > Magnoliopsida > Solanales > Convolvulaceae > Cuscuta > Cuscuta epithymum. The sequence goes on from CAMAPF010000006.1 coordinate 221,449, forward strand.
AGAACTGGAGGAACTTTGCTCTGAGTTGGAAGAATAGATATGAGAATATTATCTTTCCAACGAAAGCTTTTCTTGTTGAGTAAGACGAGGTTCAGATCTCAAGAAAGCTTGAAGGTTTGAATGTTGTAAGAGCAAAAGTTATCCTTTAGTTCTTCGAAGTGTATCTTATATACTGAGAGCGGTCTTCCCGTTGGAGTGTAGAAGACAGCTTCATTTAATGCTTGTACAGTTGATTTGACCGGTTGGTCCTTCAACTTGCTATTTTGGGGGCGAAAGGATATTCGCAGGGTCAATCATCAGCTTTAAATATCTCAACGTACGAACAGCATTAATTGAGCATTTAATGCGTGAACAGTACCATGTTCCGTTGAGTGGCTCCTAGCCGTTAGGGTATTTCATGTTAGTTTCACAGCCGTTGAAAGTAACACCGAAATCTTCTAAGTGTCAGCAAGTCTGATGAGGTCCTTTGATAGCAACTCTGATATCCGATTCTGATGACAACTCTGGTAGCAGCTCTGATCAGAAAGTCCAAGAGGGTCTCCGGCGAGTCGACTATGCTAATACTTACAGAGAAAATTCTAATACAGCATTTCTAAAGGGGTACTCTAATATACTAATTGACCTAACATCATCAAAATCTAAGTACATTTATTCCTAACATAGTGGCATAGTAGAGAGAAGAGAGAGCTAAAGTTTAGAGAGAGAGAGAGAGAGCTTGATATTACTGATATTCGAACTCTTTACAAGTGCCCCCCAATGGGGGCATTTATTCTAATAATAAATGAGGCGGTGCATTAAATGCACTACATGTGTCGGCTAATCAATGGGTGAGAGCCCTGGGGCACAACAGAACTTGAAGTGTGTCATTCTCTCACCGACTTTTGGCCAAGTGTTCTCTGTTGTCTGAGGTAGTGATGATGATCGAGGTGCAGGTGTGCACCCCGGGTCTGGCTTTGTCCTTGTTCCTAAGCGATTGTCTGCGACCTATGGCTGAGGCGAAACCACCGAGGTCATGCGTCCCGAGGTGACAGTCCGGGCATAGGACATATTTGTTCATTCTGGACTAGGCTTGTTTGAGATACCCCAATAGTGTGATGGGATGGGGCCGTTGTATATCCAAGAGTGTGTGGGTTGTGGATCTGAGTCCATTACTCTATCAGTTTGTTTTTTAGTTTTTTTTTTTTTGCCTAAAGGTTTCAGCACTCGTTAAAAAAAGTTGAAAAAATTCAAATACCCCCCCCCCCCAAAAAAAAAAAACTTAAGAAAATAAAAAAATAAAGGACTCAAGAAGTAAAGAGAGTGAATCCTGAGGAGGGCACAACTCTTTGCGGAGCTTTTGAGAAAAAAGCCTGCACACTCGGCTTACCGGATTTGCTTTCACCAGCTCTATGTCCTTCCACACTATCTGACATAACAAACCCTCTGTAAGGCCACACCCCATGCCCATAATCCCCGCTGCCCCTCAAGCTGCAAGCTGGAGAAGTAGAACTCCTAGGCGTCCTTGTCCCATTGGTAGTTGACCCGCTCGAAGCAAGGTCGATCATAAACTTTCCGCCTTTGCTGCAACTCAGAGTTGACTCGGACAGTACAACTCCAGTTGATTCTTTATCTCTCTATCATGGGTTGATTGCCATTGTTATTACATTTTATGTGCCTAGCAGTCATAAATTTGAATTAATGTGATGTATACAAGGATTTGTGTTTTTGAGTTACCAGATAGAAAGCTTTTTTCAGTTAGCCATTGTATTTCAAACTATTTGGCTCTCTTAGGGAAGGAGAGTACACATCAATGCATATAGTTGTAGTCTTTGTTTTAAAGAAAAAAATAGAATATACACATTCTTATTTTTAGACTTAAACTGAGCATACGCATTCTTATTCTTACACTTAAACTGAACACTCACATACAAATTTTTATTACTATTGGGAATTGGTAAATCCATTCATTATTAATTTTTCCATGTAGAAGGACTTGAAACTAAAGTGGAGGAAGGGTCATTTGTGCCATGTGGCTCAAATGACATTATGGCTGCTGCTTTGAATAAAAAGTCCAATGGAAGTAGAATTCAAGGAGAGGGACACTATTACTCCCACCATGTACTTTCACATACCGATTGGTAGAGTTGATGTGAAGGAACAAGAGAAGAAACTTTGTGATAGAAGGTATGATATGATGATGCAGCGTGTTGATGAACTGAAAGCTTAAGGGAGGCGGTATTCTTGTAGTGATATAGGCAGTTGTAGTTGATATGCACTAGTTAGTAGTGCATAAATGTGTGTTTTTATATTTTATTTTGTGTGGATTGTTTACCATTTGTGTGTAGTTGTAAACATTTGTTTACTTTTTATTTGTAAGTGTTTTTAGCTTTTATTTGTGGGTTAGGAAGTTTTGATAGAATTGTTGGCAAGGAAAAGGAAGAAAAACAAAGAGAATGCTGCCCAGAAGTATAAACCCGACCGGGTAGAAACCTTCACCCGGTCGGGTTTGAATTAACATTTGCAGTCTCCAGGAAATTGCTTGGCCCGGTCGGGCCCTATACCTCACCCGGTCGGGTGAGACTTGACCGAAGACAACCCGACGTGCTGAAGAACACTAGAACGTGGAAAATATTTGATTCGGACCGGTACCCGGTCGGGTAGATACTCTACCCGGTCGGGTACTCGGCCAAAGGTGTTGAAAAACACCTATAAATAGCACACTTTTCCTTCACTAAATATAATCCCTTCTTCCATACTCTTAAGCTCAGTTTAGAATAGTATTTCTTTTATATTTTTATAGTATGTTTAGTCTCCAAATGAGGAACTAAACTCTTCCATCTTGGTTTTGCTACTTTGAAGCTTAATGAATTTGTAAGTTGTGAGTTATTCTCTTTAATCTTCTTCCTTGAATATTAATTCTTCCTTTAAATACTATTTCTATATCAATGTTGGGGAGTGTTACTAAGATGACAATTAGTTAACATCTTGACATTAGTTATAGTAATAATTATTTCTTCCTCTACGTTAATATTGGGGAGTGTTACTAAGATGACAATTAGTTAACATCTTGATATTAACTATAGTAGGATTCATCTTCTTTAATATTCTTTCTTGAGTATTAATTAATTCCTATTCATATTTCATATTAATATTTTGAACATTACTTAAAGGATCAACTAGTTTTGTTTCATATATTAATTAATACTAGAATCGGTCGATTAATACGCTTGTTATTAATTCGGTCCTTTCACGGTAGTAAACTTGGATTTTTAATGCATGCATCTCATGGTTAATAATCTAAGTGGAATTAATTATATTGATTAAACCAATAAACCGCTTGTGTTGAGGTTATCAATCTCAATCGTTTTCATCTTAAGTTTATTGCTACTATCAATTTAATATACGGCGCTTGTTCTATATTGACTCGATAGTAAGTTTTATTAATGAACGCTTCTCGTTATTAATAACTACCCTCGATGAACTGGATATACTCCTCGATTGAGTATTCGAGAGGAAGATAGTTAAAGATATAACCGGGATCGACGAACATTTCATTAAGTGGATAAAAGCAAAGCCAAGTCTTCTTCTCATTAATTAAACTCATTTAAGTCATTCATCTTAGAGTTAATTAAATCAAATCAAATCTAAAACCCCCCCTTTGTTACTAGTTAATTAAAAAGAGAAATATTCCTTTCCTTGTGGATACGAACCTTACTTCGCTATACTACGTATTAGTGTCGTATTGATATTTATTTTGAGTGCACCTCACGACAAAGTGCACGTCAAATTTGGCGCCGTTGCCGGGGAAAGGCAATTATTTTTCTTTTTTATTTTATTTCAAGATAAATAAAAAAAAACAATAATAAAAATATAAAGAATTCTTACTTTTTCTATTTTTGAGCTTACATGAGTATATGGTAAAAACCCGTTCTATAAACGAGCTTACTTACCAAACAAACCCCGAAATAGAACAAGCCTTCGAGAGGTTGAGAAATTTGTTTCCGCACACACCCTCAGAGAAATCCTCAAACGCTAGCTCTAGCTCTAGCGAATCCGAAGAGTCATTCCACATGGCTCTCGAGACAAGGACTTTGAGGGAGCTCACAGCTCCAAACTTGAATCAACAACCATTATGTATTACCTTTCCTACTCTTGATGAAGGTAATACATTTGAGCTGAAATCTGGGCTCATACATTTATTGCCATCTTTCCATGGCATGAGAGGAGAAGACCCGAATAAACATCTTTCGGAGTTCCACATCGTTTGCACAAGCATGTGCCCAAACGGTGCCACAGAAGAGCAAATAAAACTGAGAGCCTTCCCATTCTCCTTGAAAGATACCGCGAAGGATTGGCTTTTCTATCTTCCTTCGGGAAGCATCAACACATGGGCACAAATGAAGAAGTGCTTCCTCGATAGGTATTATCCTGCTTCCATCTCATCTTCTCTAAAAAAGCAAATAAGCAACATCTAGCAAAAGGATGATGAATCCTTATATGAATTTTGGGAAAGATTTAAGAAGCTATGTGCTAGCTGTCCCTATCATGGCTACTCAGAACAAGACCTCATCTTATACTTTTATGATGGTCTTGTTGATGATGATAGAAGAATGGTGAACGCCGCTTGTGGAGGCAGCATTGTTAATAAAACTCCTTCACAAGCTATAAATCTTATCTCGGAATTGGCCGAGAACTCACGGCAGTTCGGTCACAGATCCTCAAACCGTAGAGTTGCCGCTGCGGAATCAACATCATCATTGGAAAGTCAAGTTGCCGGCTTGACTTCTTTGGTTAAGGATTTCCTCTTAAAATCCAAGACCCAAGAAGTCAAGGTCTGCGGCATTTGTACACAACAGGGGCACCCCACGGACTCATGCCCAACTCTTCAAGAAGACAATCTAGAACAAGTCAACGCCTTGGGTTTCCAAGGACATCAACAAAGGAGGTACGACCTATTCTCCAACTCTTACAACCAAGGACTGAGGGATCATCCAAACTTGAGGTATGGAAACCCCCAACAATCCAACCCATCTTCTCAACCACCTTTCAACAATCAAGGCTCAAATTCTCAACCTAATATGTCAACTGATGACATGATAAGAGCTTTGACTTCAAACATGGTTACCATGCAACAAAGCATGGGACAATTTCAACAAACCATGATACAATTCCAACATGAAACAAAGTCAAGCATTAAAAATTTGGAAACTCAAGTTAGCCAAATTTCAAATGCCGTAAACCGATTGGAAGCAAAGGACTCGGGTAAACTCCCATCTCAAACGGAGCAAAACCCGAGACAACATGTGAATGCAATCATGTTAAAGGGGGTAGAAAAGAATGACCAAGAGATCGAGGAGGTTGATCATGAAAAAGAAGCTCAATCTGAGGAAAGAACCACAAAGGTGAAACTCCCTCCATTTTCATCGTATGAACTAGTAGCCCCATTCCCCGAGGCATTGAAGGAGACAAGGAAGCTGGACAAAGATGCTGACATCTATGAAACTTTCTCCAAATGTGAGGTAAACATTCCACTCCTTAACTCAATTAAAAGTGTTCCCCGTTTTGCTAAATTTTTAAAAGAATTATGCAAAACAAAAACAAAAGATAAATTGAAAGAAAAACACGAAGTCAAGGTTAGTGAACATGTATCGGCTCTATTTCAAAAGAAACTTCCCGAAAAATGTAGCGACCCGGGCATGTTCACTATTCCCTGCAAAATAGGGGACACCATATTTTCTAAGGCATTGTTGGATTTAGGAGCATCAATAAATGTCATTCCTTATTCCTTGTATAAATCCTTACAACTCGGCCCGCTACATCAAACTGGTGTAGTGATTCAACTAGCGGATCGATCTAATACATACCCAAAAAGTGTAATAGAAGATGTGCTAGTAGAAGTAGAAAATTTGGTTTTCCCTGTTGATTTCTATGTTCTTGAAATGGGGGATGATAACCAAACAACACCCATTCTTTTGGGAAGGCCTTTTCTGAAAACCGCCAAAACAAAAATTGATGTGTCTAGTGGTTCATTAACGATAGAATTTGATAACCAAAAAGTAGAATTCAACATATTTGATTCTACTAAAAAACAAATTAAAAATCAATCTCTTTGTTCTTTAAATGTTTTTGAACCACCAACACTGAATATTTTTGTTAAGGAAGAACCCAGAAAATCCATTTTGAAAGAAAAACCACTTACCATTGAAGTGGTAACTAGGAAGAAAATTCGACCTTACTGGAAAAGGCCGAGGAAGAAAGCCGAAACGTGTCCTAACATGGCCTTTGAAAATAAAACAAAGGATATTCATGATCCCACTTAAAACAGAAAATAAAAATAACGTCGTGCCGCGACATTAAATCAAGCGCTTCTTGGGAGGCAACCCAAGTTTGTATTTTGATTATTTTCATTATTTTTTTGTGTGTGGTAAAATGTTTTCAAAAAAAAAAAAAAAAAAAAAAAAAAAAGAGTCACCTGGGATCACACCCGGCCGGTCACAAATCCTACCCGGTCGGGTCACTGCATAAAACACAACACCCGGCCCAATCACCCGGGCGAGGCAGTTGTGGAACCGAGAAAATCAAAACACCCGACCGGGTAACTTCAATACACCCGGCCGGGCGTTTTTGAGAATATAGCTACTGGATTGTGGGAAGTTAAACCCGACCGGGTCCATTAACCCACCCGGCCGGGCGTTTTCGTGAAAAACATTCTGGATAGCAGGGATTTAAACCCGATCGGGTCCATTAACCCACCCGGCCGGGTGAACGGGTAAAAAATCACATAAGGGGTCGGGCAGACCACCTTTCTTCCCCATTTCTTCTTCTTCCTTCGAACAAAACACCCTCCCCCTCCATTTTTGAGAACCAAAAGCTCCGTTTCTCACTCAATTTTCGCCCAAATTCACCAAATAAAATCATTTTCTTCATCTCCTCAACACCCTCTTCCATTTTCTACCCAAAAATCCTACCCAAATCCACCCCCAAAGGAAATCCGAAACCCTAACCCCCCATTTTCAAAGGTCCGAATTTTTCCCTAAAAATCCCAAGAAATTCCAATTTCTTCTCCTAATAATCATCCCCTCCACTCTCACAAACCCAAAATACCCAAAACCCATCCAAAATGAAGATGATGAAGAACCCCCAATCATACCCGAACAACCCCCACTAATGCCTGAACAACCACAACCTCAAGCTTTTCACTACACACCTTTCGAGCAACAAATGCTCGATAACATGGCCATGCTCAACAACAACTACACCCAACTTCGGGATGAAGTTGGATTATATCGTACTGAGCACAGACAAAGCTTTGAGAGGATGGAGGAGCAGCGGCAGGCAGACTGGCGTAGATATGAGGAAGACCGGCGGAGAGATGAGGAGGACCTACGGAGGACCTATGGTCCTATTTATTCCTATGTGGCACATCAGGGTGGATTTTCATCTATGGCCACTCCTCCTCCCGCACCCTCTTGGTATGATCCCACTGCATGGGGTTATTTTGGAGGTTCGAGTTCCGGTGGTGGAGGCAATGATGGTGGTTATAGCGGGGATCACATGGATGAGGACAGACACCATGATGGAGGCATGGGCGGGCACTAGGGACAGTGCAATGAACTAGCTGGGGGGGGAGACTGTTCTGGTAAGCTTACATTCACACTCTTTACTTTAAAAAAAAAAACCCAAAAAAAAAACAAAAAAAAAAACAAAAAAAAAAACAAAATATATATATAAGCTTGTTAAGTTGAAAACCCACAAAGGGCAACTTAAGCAAAAATAAGCAAAAATAAGAGTGAGTTTGTGAGGATCAAAACAGAAAAATGTGGGAAGCTGGGATAAAAACCCGAAAGGGCACCTAGGCAAAATGAGAGAATGAGAGAAACTATTTCTTTTGACTTTGCAGGATCCTAAGGGTGATGATGAAAGGAAGTTCGTTGGTGAGAGAACCGATTTTGAAGACCTCTTGATGGTGGGGATATTGTGTAATCATTTTTGCTTCTAGATAAACTTTATGGTGGTTGCTTTGACACTTTTGTTTTGAAGACTTCATGGACATGATTTGTTTTACTCGAGACGAGTAAAAGTTCAAGTGTGGGGGTATTTGATATGCACTAGTTAGTAGTGCATAAATGTGTGTTTTTATATTTTATTTTGTGTGGATTGTTTACCATTTGTGTGTAGTTGTAAACATTTGTTTACTTTTTATTTGTAAGTGTTTTTAGCTTTTATTTGTGGGTTAGGAAGTTTTGATAGAATTGTTGGCAAGGAAAAGGAAGAAAAACAAAGAGAATGCTGCCCAGAAGTATAAACCCGACCGGGTAGAAACCTTCACCCGGTCGGGTTTGAATTAACATTTGCAGTCTCCAGGAAATTGCTTGGCCCGGTCGGGCCCTATACCTCACCCGGTCGGGTGAGACTTGACCGAAGACAACCCGACGTGCTGAAGAACACTAGAACGTGGAAAATATTTGATTCGGACCGGTACCCGGTCGGGTAGATACTCTACCCGGTCGGGTACTCGGCCAAAGGTGTTGAAAAACACCTATAAATAGCACACTTTTCCTTCACTAAATATAATCCCTTTTTCCATACTCTTAAGCTCAGTTTAGAATAGTATTTCTTTTATATTTTTATAGTATGTTTAGTCTCCAAATGAGGAACTAAACTCTTCCATCTTGGTTTTGCTACTTTGAAGCTTAATGAATTTGTAAGTTGTGAGTTATTCTCTTTAATCTTCTTCCTTGAATATTAATTCTTCCTTTAAATACTATTTCTATATCAATGTTGGGGAGTGTTACTAAGATGACAATTAGTTAACATCTTGACATTAGTTATAGTAATAATTATTTCTTCCTCTACGTTAATATTGGGGAGTGTTACTAAGATGACAATTAGTTAACATCTTGATATTAATTATAGTAGGATTCATCTTCTTTAATATTCTTTCTTGAGTATTAATTAATTCCTATTCATATTTCATATTAATATTTTGAACATTACTTAAAGGATCAACTAGTTTTGTTTCATATATTAATTAATACTAGAATCGGTCGATTAATACGCTTGTTATTAATTCGGTCCTTTCACGGTAGTAAACTTGGATTATTAATGCATGCATCTCATGGTTAATAATCTAAGTGGAATTAACTATATTGATTAAACCAATAAACCGCTTGTGTTGAGGTTATCAATCTCAATCGTTTTCATCTTAAGTTTATTGCTACTATCAATTTAATATACGGCGCTTGTTCTATATTGACTCGATAGTAAGTTTTATTAATGAACGCTTCTCGTTATTAATAACTACCCTCGATGAACTGGATATACTCCTCGATTGAGTATTCGAGAGGAAGATAGTTAAAGATATAACCGGGATCGACGAACATTTCATTAAGTGGATAAAAGCAAAGCCAAGTCTTCTTCTCATTAATTAAACTCATTTAAGTCATTCATCTTAGAGTTAATTAAATCAAATCAAATCTAAAACCCCCCCTTTGTTACTAGTTAATTAAAAAGAGAAATATTCCTTTCCTTGTGGATACGAACCTTACTTCGCTATACTACGTATTAGTGTCGTATTGATATTTATTTTGAGTGCACCTCACGACAAAGTGCACGTCAAATTTGGCGCCGTTGCCGGGGAAAGGCAATTATTTTTCTTTTTTATTTTATTTCAAGATAAATAAAAAAAAACAATAATAAAAATATAAAGAATTCTTACTTTTTCTATTTTTGAGCTTACATGAGTATATGGTAAAAACCCGTTCTATAAACGAGCTTACTTACCAAACAAACCCCGAAATAGAACAAGCCTTCGAGAGGTTGAGAAATTTGTTTCCGCACACACCCTCAGAGAAATCCTCAAACGCTAGCTCTAGCTCTAGCGAATCCGAAGAGTCATTCCACATGGCTCTCGAGACAAGGACTTTGAGGGAGCTCACAGCTCCAAACTTGAATCAACAACCATTATGTATTACCTTTCCTACTCTTGATGAAGGTAATACATTTGAGCTGAAATCTGGGCTCATACATTTATTGCCATCTTTCCATGGCATGAGAGGAGAAGACCCGAATAAACATCTTTCGGAGTTCCACATCGTTTGCACAAGCATGTGCCCAAACGGTGCCACAGAAGAGCAAATAAAACTGAGAGCCTTCCCATTCTCCTTGAAAGATACCGCGAAGGATTGGCTTTTCTATCTTCCTTCGGGAAGCATCAACACATGGGCACAAATGAAGAAGTGCTTCCTCGATAGGTATTATCCTGCTTCCATCTCATCTTCTCTAAAAAAGCAAATAAGCAACATCTAGCAAAAGGATGATGAATCCTTATATGAATTTTGGGAAAGATTTAAGAAGCTATGTGCTAGCTGTCCCTATCATGGCTACTCAGAACAAGACCTCATCTTATACTTTTATGATGGTCTTGTTGATGATGATAGAAGAATGGTGAACGCCGCTTGTGGAGGCAGCATTGTTAATAAAACTCCTTCACAAGCTATAAATCTTATCTCGGAATTGGCCGAGAACTCACGGCAGTTCGGTCACAGATCCTCAAACCGTAGAGTTGCCGCTGCGGAATCAACATCATCATTGGAAAGTCAAGTTGCCGGCTTGACTTCTTTGGTTAAGGATTTCCTCTTAAAATCCAAGACCCAAGAAGTCAAGGTCTGCGGCATTTGTACACAACAGGGGCACCCCACGGACTCATGCCCAACTCTTCAAGAAGACAATCTAGAACAAGTCAACGCCTTGGGTTTCCAAGGACATCAACAAAGGAGGTACGACCTATTCTCCAACTCTTACAACCAAGGACTGAGGGATCATCCAAACTTGAGGTATGGAAACCCCCAACAATCCAACCCATCTTCTCAACCACCTTTCAACAATCAAGGCTCAAATTCTCAACCTAATATGTCAACTGATGACATGATAAGAGCTTTGACTTCAAACATGGTTACCATGCAACAAAGCATGGGACAATTTCAACAAACCATGATACAATTCCAACATGAAACAAAGTCAAGCATTAAAAATTTGGAAACTCAAGTTAGCCAAATTTCAAATGCCGTAAACCGATTGGAAGCAAAGGACTCGGGTAAACTCCCATCTCAAACGGAGCAAAACCCGAGACAACATGTGAATGCAATCATGTTAAAGGGGGTAGAAAAGAATGACCAAGAGATCGAGGAGGTTGATCATGAAAAAGAAGCTCAATCTGAGGAAAGAACCACAAAGGTGAAACTCCCTCCATTTTCATCGTATGAACTAGTAGCCCCATTCCCCGAGGCATTGAAGGAGACAAGGAAGCTGGACAAAGATGCTGACATCTATGAAACTTTCTCCAAATGTGAGGTAAACATTCCACTCCTTAACTCAATTAAAAGTGTTCCCCGTTTTGCTAAATTTTTAAAAGAATTATGCAAAACAAAAACAAAAGATAAATTGAAAGAAAAACACGAAGTCAAGGTTAGTGAACATGTATCGGCTCTATTTCAAAAGAAACTTCCCGAAAAATGTAGCGACCCGGGCATGTTCACTATTCCCTGCAAAATAGGGGACACCATATTTTCTAAGGCATTGTTGGATTTAGGAGCATCAATAAATGTCATTCCTTATTCCTTGTATAAATCCTTACAACTCGGCCCGCTACATCAAACTGGTGTAGTGATTCAACTAGCGGATCGATCTAATACATACCCAAAAAGTGTAATAGAAGATGTGCTAGTAGAAGTAGAAAATTTGGTTTTCCCTGTTGATTTCTATGTTCTTGAAATGGGGGATGATAACCAAACAACACCCATTCTTTTGGGAAGGCCTTTTCTGAAAACCGCCAAAACAAAAATTGATGTGTCTAGTGGTTCATTAACGATAGAATTTGATAACCAAAAAGTAGAATTCAACATATTTGATTCTACTAAAAAACAAATTAAAAATCAATCTCTTTGTTCTTTAAATGTTTTTGAACCACCAACACTGAATATTTTTGTTAAGGAAGAACCCAGAAAATCCATTTTGAAAGAAAAACCACTTACCATTGAAGTGGTAACTAGGAAGAAAATTCGACCTTACTGGAAAAGGCCGAGGAAGAAAGCCGAAACGTGTCCTAACATGGCCTTTGAAAATAAAACAAAGGATATTCATGATCCCACTTAAAACAGAAAATAAAAATAACGTCGTGCCGCGACATTAAATCAAGCGCTTCTTGGGAGGCAACCCAAGTTTGTATTTTGATCATTTTCATTATTTTTTTGTGTGTGGTAAAATGTTTTCAAAAAAAAAAAAAAAAAAAAAAAAAAAAGAGTCACCTGGGATCACACCCGGCCGGTCACAAATCCTACCCGGTCGGGTCACTGCATAAAACACAACACCCGGCCCAATCACCCGGGCGAGGCAGTTGTGGAACCGAGAAAATCAAAACACCCGACCGGGTAACTTCAATACACCCGGCCGGGCGTTTTTGAGAATATAGCTACTGGATTGTGGGAAGTTAAACCCGACCGGGTCCATTAACCCACCCGGCCGGGCGTTTTCGTGAAAAACATTCTGGATAGCAGGGATTTAAACCCGATCGGGTCCATTAACCCACCCGGCCGGGTGAACGGGTAAAAAATCACATAAGGGGTCGGGCAGACCACCTTTCTTCCCCATTTCTTCTTCTTCCTTCGAACAAAACACCCTCCCCCTCCATTTTTGAGAACCAAAAGCTCCGTTTCTCACTCAATTTTCGCCCAAATTCACCAAATAAAATCATTTTCTTCATCTCCTCAACACCCTCTTCCATTTTCTACCCAAAAATCCTACCCAAATCCACCCCCAAAGGAAATCCGAAACCCTAACCCCCCATTTTCAAAGGTCCGAATTTTTCCCTAAAAATCCCAAGAAATTCCAATTTCTTCTCCTAATAATCATCCCCTCCACTCTCACAAACCCAAAATACCCAAAACCCATCCAAAATGAAGATGATGAAGAACCCCCAATCATACCCGAACAACCCCCACTAATGCCTGAACAACCACAACCTCAAGCTTTTCACTACACACCTTTCGAGCAACAAATGCTCGATAACATGGCCATGCTCAACAACAACTACACCCAACTTCGGGATGAAGTTGGATTATATCGTACTGAGCACAGACAAAGCTTTGAGAGGATGGAGGAGCAGCGGCAGGCAGACTGGCGTAGATATGAGGAAGACCGGCGGAGAGATGAGGAGGACCTACGGAGGACCTATGGTCCTATTTATTCCTATGTGGCACATCAGGGTGGATTTTCATCTATGGCCACTCCTCCTCCCGCACCCTCTTGGTATGATCCCACTGCATGGGGTTATTTTGGAGGTTCGAGTTCCGGTGGTGGAGGCAATGATGGTGGTTATAGCGGGGATCACATGGATGAGGACAGACACCATGATGGAGGCATGGGCGGGCACTAGGGACAGTGCAATGAACTAGCTGGGGGGGGAGACTGTTCTGGTAAGCTTACATTCACACTCTTTACTTTAAAAAAAAAAACCCAAAAAAAAAACAAAAAAAAAAACAAAAAAAAAAACAAAATATATATATAAGCTTGTTAAGTTGAAAACCCACAAAGGGCAACTTAAGCAAAAATAAGCAAAAATAAGAGTGAGTTTGTGAGGATCAAAACAGAAAAATGTGGGAAGCTGGGATAAAAACCCGAAAGGGCACCTAGGCAAAATGAGAGAATGAGAGAAACTATTTCTTTTGACTTTGCAGGATCCTAAGGGTGATGATGAAAGGAAGTTCGTTGGTGAGAGAACCGATTTTGAAGACCTCTTGATGGTGGGGATATTGTGTAATCATTTTTGCTTCTAGATAAACTTTATGGTGGTTGCTTTGACACTTTTGTTTTGAAGACTTCATGGACATGATTTGTTTTACTCGAGACGAGTAAAAGTTCAAGTGTGGGGGTATTTGATATGCACTAGTTAGTAGTGCATAAATGTGTGTTTTTATATTTTATTTTGTGTGGATTGTTTACCATTTGTGTGTAGTTGTAAACATTTGTTTACTTTTTATTTGTAAGTGTTTTTAGCTTTTATTTGTGGGTTAGGAAGTTTTGATAGAATTGTTGGCAAGGAAAAGGAAGAAAAACAAAGAGAATGCTGCCCAGAAGTATAAACCCGACCGGGTAGAAACCTTCACCCGGTCGGGTTTGAATTAACATTTGCAGTCTCCAGGAAATTGCTTGGCCCGGTCGGGCCCTATACCTCACCCGGTCGGGTGAGACTTGACCGAAGACAACCCGACGTGCTGAAGAACACTAGAACGTGGAAAATATTTGATTCGGACCGGTACCCGGTCGGGTAGATACTCTACCCGGTCGGGTACTCGGCCAAAGGTGTTGAAAAACACCTATAAATAGCACACTTTTCCTTCACTAAATATAATCCCTTTTTCCATACTCTTAAGCTCAGTTTAGAATAGTATTTCTTTTATATTTTTATAGTATGTTTAGTCTCCAAATGAGGAACTAAACTCTTCCATCTTGGTTTTGCTACTTTGAAGCTTAATGAATTTGTAAGTTGTGAGTTATTCTCTTTAATCTTCTTCCTTGAATATTAATTCTTCCTTTAAATACTATTTCTATATCAATGTTGGGGAGTGTTACTAAGATGACAATTAGTTAACATCTTGACATTAGTTATAGTAATAATTATTTCTTCCTCTACGTTAATATTGGGGAGTGTTACTAAGATGACAATTAGTTAACATCTTGATATTAATTATAGTAGGATTCATCTTCTTTAATATTCTTTCTTGAGTATTAATTAATTCCTATTCATATTTCATATTAATATTTTGAACATTACTTAAAGGATCAACTAGTTTTGTTTCATATATTAATTAATACTAGAATCGGTCGATTAATACGCTTGTTATTAATTCGGTCCTTTCACGGTAGTAAACTTGGATTATTAATGCATGCATCTCATGGTTAATAATCTAAGTGGAATTAACTATATTGATTAAACCAATAAACCGCTTGTGTTGAGGTTATCAATCTCAATCGTTTTCATCTTAAGTTTATTGCTACTATCAATTTAATATACGGCGCTTGTTCTATATTGACTCGATAGTAAGTTTTATTAATGAACGCTTCTCGTTATTAATAACTACCCTCGATGAACTGGATATACTCCTCGATTGAGTATTCGAGAGGAAGATAGTTAAAGATATAATCGGGATCGACGAACATTTCATTAAGTGGATAAAAGCAAAGCCAAGTCTTCTTCTCATTAATTAAACTCATTTAAGTCATTCATCTTAGAGTTAATTAAATCAAATCAAATCTAAAACCCCCCCTTTGTTACTAGTTAATTAAAAAGAGAAATATTCCTTTCCTTGTGGATACGAACCTTACTTCGCTATACTACGTATTAGTGTCGTATTGATATTTATTTTGAGTGCACCTCACGACAAAGTGCACGTCAGTAGTGTTCAAATGAAGTTTACCACAGTATAATAAGGAGTATCTATACCTTATCATTTTAGGTTGAAGAAGTTGAAGAAGTGAGAGATGAAATAGATGAATTGGAAGAAGAATTAGGGAGATATATGGAATAAGAGTGTGAAGAAAAACAACAGGGCCTTGCAAATCAAACTCCCATAAGATCGCCTCGGCATCACCAACAAGATCGATCCTATTTTGGTTCATAAACAAGTAGAGGGTGTGAGGGAAGAATTGAAGGATCAAAGGGTTGTCATCATTGATGAAAAAATGGGCCTGCAATGAAGAAAAAGCTTGCACCTTCAAGAATGCTGAATATGCAATGAACGATGAGATCTATTATGGAAAAGAGAAAAGAGCAAAGCATTCAATTGAAGATGTACTATGTTTTTATTGAGAGATGACACGGAGATGGCTATCCAATCAATCACAATGGAGAAGTGATTGGATTCGCAACGAAGTCTTCCTTTAATAAGGATGTGTGCAAAATTGTTATAAACTGTGATAGAGTTGCAAATTCTGTCATAGAAATTTGGTGCAAGTAAGCTAAGTCTTTCAAACATTATGTCCCTATATATCAAACGTTAAGGTATTTATATGTATACAATATAACAATTTAACTAATGAATTTGTAGTCACCTTCATGAAAACATGGTTGAAGTAGGGGAGATGCATGTATAGTTTTGGACGCCCGCACCCATACCACGCCCAAAAATGCCATCGGATGAATCAGTGAAAAAAGGTCTCAATACATTTCACATATTTAAGGTGCATACTTACCTAGATAGATCACTTGATCCCAGATAAGTTCGTATTACAACACGCAATTGATGCGTGTTGGGATCGGCTTTTGATGGTTTTTCTAGCTTTAAGGTGTCATAAATCTCATATTTAGCTCAAGTCATATTTTACCATGTGTTGGTTCGAGTTTTGTATTGTTAGAGTCAAAATCAGGAAATTTGAGCCCGGCACCGACGCTTGATAAGCAATCAGGATGAGTTAAGAAGCATTCGAGAGTGAATTGGGAGCTTTTAAGGTCACCGGAAGGTTCACGATGAAGATTTGATGAAAAAAGAGCTCTAGGATTGGCTATGAGATCAAAATAATACGAATATAGCTTGAAAACGGCGATCAGGATGACCTTCTGTCAATCGTTCAAGCATATCTTTTTGTAGAAATATCCAATGTACACGATTCAAGTTCCATATAAAATCTAACTTCAAGGGCTACAAAGCATATGAAGACACCATGACGAGAATCTGAGAGGAACAAGGTGAAAACATACGAGGAAGTCAGATGATCACTGTTGAGATTTCAGGATGCGACCTTCCACTATTTTAATCATATCTTTTTATTGGATGCTCCAAATCTATTTTTGCAAGTAGTGGTGGATAGAAGACTTCATTATCTACAACTTTGGTGAAGGAAGCATAGTCAAATTCGGAAGAAAAAGCCAGGCACAGTCGTTCATGACAAATAGGCACAACGTGCTTGAAGAAGGAAGAGGAACTAAGCTATTGGAGGCCAGGCACGATCGTGACTGCCAAGGAGGCACGATCATGCCTGGCCATATTGCGCGCAAAGTGCTCCGGATGCACGGTTGTAGTCACGATCGAGCCTGGCACCGTGCCTGACCCCGGAAATCCTAGTTTGAGCCGAAACTTGTCTATTTTATATAAATAAGGCCTCCATACTCATATTCCGGGGTTACGAACTTCATAGAGAAGCCTAGGGACGAGTTTCTACCTTTTGATGCATTATTCTTCAAGACCCTGGGATTATTTGTAAGTTTCATCTTTATTGATGAAAATTATTTCTATTCATCTCAATTCTGTTGATTTATCAATTATGAGTTGTGAGTAGTTTAATTACGGATTTGGGATTGATGAAGGGGTTGATCATGATGTATGGCTAGTTTCTTGATGGATTAATTGCATGAATGTCGTTTAATTTGTGTTTGATTAATTTAACTGATATCTTTTGTAACCTGGAACTGCGGCTAGAATTACAATTGTATGTAGAATAAATTAAGAGAGATATAGTTTATTCTAGGACACATTCACGCACACTTAATCATTCGCTAAGAGATTAGCAGCGATTAAGGGATCGTAAGGTCGCTCGTCTTGACAATAATTTAGGATCCTGTCGCATGAGAGAACAACCTGGTTTCCTAAATTATTGTACTCTACGCTGCGAGAATGGTAAGAACTTAGTAATGATAAGCTAGGCTCAATTAAATTAAGTTCATGTAATTAAACCTGATATGCAAGAAATCTGGTCACCCCGGAATCAATCCATGTCCCTTCGTCGTTAATTAAGTGCGAGAAAACTCACATCAATCCCATATAATACAGTCTAAAACTTTGTCTTAGTAAATGTGCATTTTTATGCTCACAATGATTGAGGCTATTTTCAATGCATTGACCATTGGGTTTTGGGTGCCATTAACCATGAGATGAGTAGGATCTACTACTTGGATTCAATTGGAGATACTCCAGCTTCTGATTTTGAGCTAATTGTGAATCAGTTAAATATTGATTTAACCCATATTTCTTTGTTTTTGGACATTTACATTAACCAGTCATATCTCCTAATAAACTAAAGCGGGGAAGAGAGTTATTTGAGCCTTTTTCTGTGTGTACAGTCCCCGACCTTCAGCCTCCGTCTGTTACCTCCGTTGACGATGATATGGCCTCTTTTGCGCCTCTCATTACTACGCGTTGCTCAGTATACACCTACCTCCTATCTGAACTCTTGGAATTCATAACCTAGGGTTCTAAAAAATTCTGCCACTGAAGCCACCCAGCGTCCACCGTCTCGCCATTAATCATCGCCTCTCATGATGTTCTTAGCTAAGATTTATGTTCCTATTTTGCTTCTCATCTTTCTATTTCTTTTCATTTCGAGCCTGAGTTTTCATTTTGAGCTGAGGTTATCCAGGAGTCAAAATCCATTTATTTAAAAGGATTTGAATTAGGAAAAGATTGGTTGATGGCCGCTGTCACCTTTCACGGCTCGTTGTGCACTATGTGATGAAGCTCGCTGCACCACCTAAAGTCTGTCGCGCCATTGCACCACCGTCACCACAGGTTTAAGCCGCCATAGCAACGAAGGTCCCTATTTGTTAATGATTTAGGACAACGTTGATATAAGTATTTTCTTGATTTGATTGAGTTTTTTTTAACTGCAATAAGGAATGTTAATTTTCTCTGCATTGAACCATACATGAACACTCTGGTTGATGCGTTGCGGAATTGCCCTGATAGTCCTCCTCCTGGTGATTGTCTATGTCGTTATTGCCTTCGTGGTGCCAAAGGTGACAAATGGTGGCGATGGAGGTACCAAATGTTGAGGTGAGTCAGGTGGCAGCATCTCCATCACTGCTTATAGGATGTAAGACTCTTTTCTTAATGCTTTATGTTTTTATTTTTTTAATAAATAAAAAATGAAAAAAAATCATAGGGTGTTCACTATGGCAGCTTGATATACCTCTGCATTTTACCATATATGATTAATTAAGGTAGTTTATGTAGTTAATATTTGTTTGACTTCAGAAAAAAGTTTTGTAGAGGCTATTTACCCATGCCAGCTTAATGTTCCTCAGCATTTTGTCATCTATGATTAGTTAACGGGACTCACGTATAGTTTTTTTAAATGAATAAAAGTTTAATTCATAGAGGCTAATTCCTAGGGCATATTCATATTCATCTGCATTTAACATAAATGATTGATGTAATTTATGTTTGGTTTTAAAAATAATAATAAAATGTTTATCAGATAGAAGAGTATAATTTCCTCTGACGGTTTGATACCCCTTTGCATTTTATCATCTATCATTCATGTGATTTATGTGAGTCCATTGGTTGTCTCTTCATTTCTCTTTGACAGGCCTTTAAGGATTACGAAATTGATTTTTTTATCCTTTAAGTAGTGTGATTTTTTGTTTTTTTGTTTTTGAATTTAAGGTTGAAAAAATGAAAGATTTACACTAGCAAATAACATTACTGGGGAGGCAGTCTCTTTTGATGCATAGTTTTGGATAACTTAATTTGGTTGCCCATAGTTTACGGATGGATTTTTTATTATGTTTGTGTAGTAAAAAAACATACATTATATAATGTTTTCGTTATCTGATATGTTCTTTTTTTGTACAACAATTAATAACCTTTGAGATCATTTGACCTATACACGAGAGACAACCAAATATAATGTTTTTCTTTACCTATGTTCTTGGATTTTTTAGGAATATCATTTGACCTATATAGGGGAGATTTTGATTTTGTGAACTTTGTATTTTGCATAAGAATGTGAAAGGGATAGAGCACGTGTTCTTTATGCCTATTTCCTCTACTATTTAGGGTGTCTATTGCAGGAATTTTTGTAGCTTCTGCTATGATTACAAATATTAGAAAATTGAAAAAATCCTCCTTGTTATAACTAAACTAAAAAATCAATCTCATGTATACTGTATAACCAAACCGAAAGAAGCACATTTCTGGCAAGGGAGCCAACTTTTTGGAATCATTGAACAACTCATTTCAAGTTTTTGCGTATATATAAGATGCTAAATGGTGCCAAACAACTGCAATGATGTAACTGCCATATTTGAACTACTCTTTTCATATTTTAATTATTCTTGCACATCTTTTTTGCTTGTTTTTCATCGTTGAGCACGGGATTTCACGCAGCGCGCGTTCCCATGCTAGTGTGTGTGTATATATGTTGTGTGTGTGGAGTCCTTGAGTCTGTCGTGATGAAATTGTATAACTCATTTTAAGGGGGGTAAAGATCTATTAGGCCTCAAAGTCAAATAAGAGACTTAAATGGAGTTGGTTAATTTAACGGTATGCCTTGACTAGTAAAACTAATAAGATATCAACCTTTAATTTTAGGGATATTTTCCTAAATAGGACTTAAAACATTTGTGTATTCCAAAATAGGACTTTCATGTTTTTATTTTCTAAATAGGACTAATTACTGTCATATTTTCGCAGTACAAGACTTGAAACATGATAGCATTTTCCAAGCATGACAGTAATTACTCCTATTTAGGTAATAAAAACATGTATGTCCTATTTTGGAATTTTGAAACGTTTTTACTCCTATTTCGGGAATTTTTCCTTAATTTTATTAAATCTTAAATAGAAATTTATATATGCAGTGTCCAAAGCAAAAAGGTACAACTGAAAGTGGCTACTTTATGATGAAGTATATGAAGGACATCATGGACAATGTGAATGTGTTGAAGAACAATGTGAGACAATTTTAACTTAATTCTTAATTCACTTAACTTTAATGTCAAAGTGATAGTTTGCTTTAATTTGAATGTAATTACTTTAATATTCAGTGTTAGTTTGTACATAATTATTTGGTGTTGTAATATTTCTGCAATTGTTTGGTGTTGTAAGTTTTCTCAACATGTAATTTTTGCTATCTAATTTTTACTACTTTAATGTTAATTGTTTGGTGTTGTAAGTTTTCTGCAATTATGGAGTATTCTAAACATGACATCCTTCAAATATGTGAGGAATGAGCTTCGTATGAAGCAACTTTGGTGAAAGAGCACGTTGAAATGTCATTGTTCAAAAGCCTATGTTGTGTTGTGTGTTGTGCTACATTAATATTGGTCTTGTCTACTTATTTGTTAACCAATTATACTGCGTATTTTTTCTTGCATTTTCCGTAAATAGTTGAATGAATCTTTGGGTTGCAGTGTGTACAAGGATTGGTCAGCTGGTGAAGAAAAATGTGTAAAGCTTTTGGGAAGACTTTAATGTTGTGTTAGATGTACGTGGTTGGGAAAACTATGCATGGTTGTGAACCATTGTTGTAATGCCTTTGTGATATATTATGTTAGGAATGCGGTGAAACATTGGCAATTGTAACGTTGATATCTTTTGGACCGACTAGCTTATTTTGACTTTATTAGCTAGCCTGATGATCATTTTGAGATATTGTGACTTTGATAAGTCATTTTGAGAACATTTCATATTTATGGTTGGGTTGAATGCAAGACAAATTTTAATATTCATATGGCTTTTAAAATCTAGATTCATAGAATTATTTGATATAATATTCAAGAAATTTAGACAAAAAATATTTGATATATCTGGACAGCACTGAGAAATGCAAATATGAAAAATATAAAGTAGATGACACTACCATGTCATAATTTTGATTGATAACAGTATATGTCATAAATTATCATCACACAAAAGTGTCTTAACATTAAGACATACAAAATTATCAATGTTTTATATATGTGATGTAAATGTATCATTAAATTCTGAGACGTAATAGTAGTATCAGCAAAAACTATGGTGTTTATATATAAAAATATATATGTCGTATTCTCTCTCAATTTGATGACACTAAGCCGTGACACTAAATTTAGTGTCGCAACTCCCAGTTTTCGCTGACACTTTCTTAGTGTCATGAAACCTTACAGTGACACCAAATTTGTGTCACTATATATAGAGTCGTTTCCTACTAGTGTTAGCAAGAGTTTGACTCTGAATGGTATGGAACTTTAATAGATAGTGTGAGCAATACACTCTAGAAAATGTCGAAATGCCTAACTATGAAAATGTCATTGTTTGAGATAAATTTGGGATACACACGACCGTAAGCATCAATCCTATATATTGTTGCCATTTAATTTAGTGTGTTGCTATTATTCTGCACCGCCACAAGAATGGTTTGAGCCACCGCTACTCGGAAAGAATTCAACACCTCGGTCACCATGTGGCAAATGGTGTTTAGGCATAGGGCTGTCAGAATATTTTATTTCTATTCTTGACGGCACATTTTTTCCAAATATTATTCAATTACGCATAAATAATACTCCCTCCGTCCCCTTTATATTGTCTCGTTTTACCTTTTCGGGAAGTCCCATTAAAATTGTCGCATACCATATTTTGTATAGTTTGTGTAGCTCAAAATCATTCTTAATTTATTCTTACTTTATCAATTAATATCAATCATACAAACACACTTTTCTTAAAAATCGTTCTACCCTCTTCCGTCCTAATATAAAAGGGACGGAGGTAGTAACTTCTGTTTGAAAAGGGAAGACAATTGAACAAATACTTAGTACTATATTATATCTACTAGTATTGTACCCGTGCCATGCAGGCTGACGGGAGATTATTCCATTACTTGTTAAAGACCTAAAATATAAAATAGGTTTATTTTGAATGTCTTTCTATAATCGAGGGTATATCATTTATAATAGTTTATGTATATAAATATGACAAACGAAAAGTTTAGAAAAATCTGTTTATATTTCTATATATGTATCATCTATGTTGTCACTCAAAGGAGGTGTCGATCAAACATCAAACTTCTGTGAAGAAAATTTGGTTAGAGAATCATGGATAGAATCATAATAGAACTTTTGTGAACTATCACCAACTACTTTTTGTTAAGGATTACTCTTTTTTTAGTTTATCTCTTAGTGTTCTACTTAGATAAATTGTTTTGAAAAAGTTGGTAGAAAATTTTCAGAAAATTTTCAATTATGAATTAACAAAAAGATGAATTCCTATAAAATAAATAATACGTAGTATAATATATTGATAAAAATCAAGGGGGAAGTTGGCATTAAAACGTCATAGTATATTCTTTCATTGATAATGCATTTTTTCTCAAAACTTCTTCACATACCCACCAGGTGTTCTATTTCTGAAGTTGCTTGCTAAGGACCGAGGACACTGACTCTCCCCTCAATTTATAGTCTATCATCTTGAAGATAACATGGAATTTCAAAAGTAATTTCGAAAATTGCTCCTCTAGTATTTATTATTGGGAATTCTAAAAGCCACTCCTACAATTTATATTAACGTTTTTAGTATATTTTGTAGCCATAAATCATAATACACCCTTCCTCGGTACATCAGTCTAAAATTTTCTTCGATAGTCTACTTGCACAGCAGCCATCTCTGAGTGTCCTTCTAATTAATGAGGACAAATTTCTTACTCCCTCCATCCCGCTAGAAGGTATTCGTTGACGGTTTACGATGCTTGACTGACGATAAATTTTAGTAAATAAAATTTACATATTCAAAAACTACATTAGTAACGCTGCAAAGCCTGATAAAAAATGTAAATTTGATAAAAGTTTGATTAATAAAGTAAAAGATTAAAAATGATTTAAGTTGATCATATAAATAGTGGACGGGGGATGAAGGTCCGTCCCGCTAGAAGGTTCTCGTTGACGGTTTACGATGCTTGACCGACGATAAAGCAATTTAATCCCTGTTCACACTCTGATTATTTTTAGTAAATAAAATTTACATATTCAGAAACTACATTAGTACCGCTGCAAAGCCTGATAAAAAATGTAAATTTGATAAAAGTTTGATTTATAAAGTAAAAGTTTAAAAATGATTTAAGTTGATCATATAAATAGTGGACGGGGATGAAGGTAGCCAGGCTTTTGTAATAATGCATGTTTTTTGGGACTGTCTTTTATGCTTTGATTACTGAAATGAATTAATTTAAAGTTCAACTTGATAACTTATTGAACATCACCCGTAGATGAATTAAATTTACTTTATGTGGTCTCAAGTATTCTCAAGTGAACTCAAAGCCTTTCTGTGGGGTGTTTTCTTGTTTTACGGGAAAACCATACACTAGTTGCCAAAATGCGGGAGAAAAGTTAGATTTTCTACGAAAAACGTGGGAGTCGAATCCGAAATAAATAGGACTGGGAGGAAAATCTACTACAGAAGGAATTTTGGATTCCATGAATCCGAAAATCAATTTTTGCTCTTTGGGATTTTACAAATTCGGATTAGATGAAACCGATTCTATCTTTTCTTTGTTATTTTATTTCAATGGTTCTTTAATCATTTTTAATCTACGTATACATTTAGCCTTTGGATAATATATTTAATATTTTTTGTTTTTCAATATTATAAAGATGTTTTTGAGTTGTTTTTAGTCCCATATCAGATCAGATCAGATTTAAATTTATAATTTTATAATTTTCTTAGGCAAATTTCAGAGCATAATTAAATCTTCTTAAAAATTAAAATTACATAACTTGACAAAGAATTAGAGGAAATTTATTGATTGAGTTTGTTTCTTTGTCAAAAAGAGATTGTTATCATCATGATTGACTAAAAACAAAACCAACATAAATTTCAGATATTTTTTTACCACACTTAGGATGTTTCCTTTTTGACTTTTTTAGTCTCAGACTAGACCTGAGCCCTCCAGATCTGACCAGATCAAATCAGACCTAAACAGATCCGACTAGACTAGACCATACTAGTTTCATAGTTATAAAATACATTGAGATCAGACATTTACCAGACCAGAATAACAAATTTCAATCCAAAAAGAAAACACCCTTAAATTTTATGGGCGAAAAACAAGTTTTTTACAAGTATATAAAATAAAATGTACTACTCCCTCCGTCCCAATTGAAGGTTCTCACGCGGTTTAAGATGTTTTACTGACCATAAAGTTAACTAATCTCTGTCTAGGATTATTCTTAGTAAATAAAATTACATATTCAAAAACTATCTTAAAAATTTTATAATAACTAATCAAGAAAAATTAAATTTGATAAAAGTTGAATATATAAAGTAAAAGATTATGAACAATTCACGTTGAGTCGTTGACCGAACAATTCACGAGGGAGTATGTACCATATTTTAATTTGAGAGACTAAAAAACATAGTTAAACCTTATAATTAAAACTAGTTTTGGGTTAACATACATATTTAATAATGTTCTAAAGTTACAAAATCTGATATATTATTATTTACGTATATTATATTATTATTATTATATTATTATTAGGGAAAACTGTCAAATAGGTCCTCGAACTTTCATAAAAAAGTCAATTAAGTCCTTCTATAGGAGACTCTGTCCGGTTGTCGCGATTTGGGGCGGTTCCCGATGGAATTTTTTAAGAATTTTTTTGAGCATCTTATTCATCAAGTCTAGTTTACTCATACCAAATTTCAGCTAACAATTTAATCGGGAGCGCATTCAAATTAATTCGAGAACGCAAAAATGCGCAGTTATCTTCAAGAATTAATTTGAATGTGTTCCCGATTGAATTTTTAGCTAAAATTTGGTATGAGTAAACTAGACTTGGTGAATAAGATGCTCAAAATATTTCATCAAAAAATTCCACTGGGAACTGCCCAAATTCGAGATGTCCGGACAGAACATCTTATAGAAGGACTTAATTGTCCTTTTTATGAAAGTTGGAGGACCTACTTCCTCCGTTCTTTTTTAGTTGCAACGGTCAACATTTCACACTTGCCAACGCACATCTTTGACCGTAATTATATCTTAATCCCTATTAGTAAAAAATATTTAAAAATTAGATTTTGAAAATTTGTAATGAGATGAATTGAGCAATATAATTTTAAAAAAATAATTTTCAGAAAATAATAATATAAAATGTAGTCAAAGTAGAACATGTGAATAGTGTAAAATTCAACATGTTGCGATTAAAAAGAGACGGAGGATAGTATTTGACAGTTTTCCCTTATTAGTATAACGTTCAACCACATACCTATTCGGATTTCCCAAATCCGAAAGTGGAGAGAGGACTTTGAGGATTTCACAACTCCGACTCCCGTAAATCCGTCTTTCTCTACTTTCCGTGCATCTCGGTCAATTCAAACCTAGCTTAATAATTACGGTTCACCATTTACCAATTGTTATCTAATAAAATTTTATATCAGATTTTCCATCTCCAACATTTTGTGAAATTGAAAAGGCACTATGACAGGCACAGCATTAAAATGGCCGAGCATTTGGGAATTCCAAAAGCCACAAATCCTTCGGCACATCTCACCAAATAATTAATCCGAACCCCTCACCCCAAAAAGGCTAGCTATTTTGTTATTATATATATATAGAAGGGAACTCTTCCGGTAAGGTATACCTTACCGGAGCCTCCGTGCGACATCCACGTTTTGAGGGCCTACCCGGTAGAATTTTTTCGATGAAAATTTTTGAACATGTTTTTCATCAAGTCTAGTACATCCATACCAAATTTCAGCAAAAAATTCAATCGGGAAGGCAATCAAATGATTTTTGGAAGATAACCGCACCCTTTATATACATATAAAACGCAGTTATCTTCCAAAAATCGTTTGACTGCCTTCACGATTGAATTTTTTGCTGAAATTTGATATGGATGTACTAGACTTGATGAAGAACATGCTCAAAAAAATTTATTGAAAAATTCCACCGAGAAGGCCCTCAAAACGTGGAGGCCGCACGGCGGCTCCGGTAAGATATACCTTACCGGAAGATTTTCCTATATAGAAATATATAGATTATACCAATTATGTATTCGGAACTTTTACAGATCAAAAGTTCCGAAACTTGGACTAATTGACAATAAAAAAAAAGCTTTTACTAATTAGGAGAAAGTATGTAAGGCTCCTTGTCATGACCGTTGCTTAATACTATCGTACGTAGTACTAGTATAAGATTGATATTTCATGGAAAAGCCCTGAAGCTTTTAGCAAAGTAATACGCGCGTAGTGCGTTACGTAATACTACTAAGGATTTCTTTTGTCCATTATTCTATCTGGTAAATTAGTCATTACTCAATCTTGTTGGAAACGCGAAGGGTATTGACTTTTTTTTGGAGAAAAAGGAATTAATTGCAATAAATCATATCAAAGTTCAAAACAAAACATCAACAATGTAGTCAGGTGGGACAGACCACCAAAATCGGCTATCAGACCAAGAACAAGCCGCTCTAGTTAACCCGTGAACAACTCTGTTCGTAGATCGTCTAAAATGAGAAAAATGAAGTTCTTTAAACTTCAAGCACATTTCGATCTCTAATATCTTTTGCTAACATTCCAAAAGCCGAGATACTAGCCCCTTTACGAATTTCAGCAACTACCCGTAAAGCGTCCAATTCCACTTCAACATACTCCCGATAATGCTCCTTAAGCCAGCTAAGAGCTTCACGAATACCTCAAATTTCAGCTTCCATAGATTTTAATCGGTGAACTTTTAAAATTTCCATAGATTTTTAAATCTATAGACTTTTTATAAGTGAATTCCGTTGATTTGCATAAATTTATGAATTTCATATGAATGATATTTACCAATTTCATGAAAAACACAAGTTTTAAAAAGAACAATTTTAAGTAACATTCATAAGTCTAAACATTGTAAATAGAGATCAACTACATGATTTACTCTTGCAAGAATAAATCAGGTCTAAACATCAAAATTTATTTTTATTAATTAAAAAACTCAAAAATGGAAGAATGAACTGCAAACTCGGTCTCGTAATGATCCATAATTATTGTTATATTACACAAATCAATGAGTAAGAATAATAAATATCATATAACTGTTACACTCATTGTTACATGTAGTACAAGCATAAGTGTAATACTTTTTAGATTTTTCCCATAGATGTTTATAATTCAAACTCAATTGAAGCATATTTAAAAAATTAAGGCACCAATTTTGTAGGTAGTCGTATGTAAAGATAAACATAAGTAAAGACTAATTTATTTATGATCAAGATAATATAATTGTTATAATTTAAAATAAACTGAAGTGAGGCCGATTTAAATAACAAAAGGCACCAGAATTTTAAATGGAAGTCACCACTCACCATTATGAGATCACGTCAAATTAAATGTAGAGCACTCAAATTAAACATACGGAGTAATTAATGAGATTTTCATCACCCAAATTGAGCATTATCAATTATATTCAATTAAAGATTTACGAAGCACATTTCTAAACATTACTACTCGATTCGATTATATATAATTACAAAGTCCATTATATATATAATTATATATAATTACAAAGTCCATTAAAAAAAATACAAAAGTCCATTTAACATTGGAAATCTGTTGTTCATAGTTCATACGAATAATTACATTTCAATAATTAAATTTTTGAAAATTAGTATTAAAGTAGATTTGACCTCATCGGGAGATAAATATCCAAGGCGGGGTATGTGCTGATACCTATACTGAAAAGTACCAATATGCTTCTATAATCTATATTTGCTTGTGCCTTATACATAACTAAGTACTCCGTATAATATAATCAATTAGCAATATTTTTTCTCCAAAGGGTCAATTAGCAATAGTTATACCTTGTAGATAACTTTATGACTAAGTCCGCCTAAAATATTTAAACCCCGAAGATGTCATCTACAAACTTGACTAAGTTAAACCTACTATATATATCTTATACATCAATAATGGTTGATGATTTTGCACTTATTAAAGAATTGGAGTATTTAAATTGGTCCTTGAACTGACTTAAAGCGTTCAATTAGCCCCTTATATAGGAGGTTCTGCCCGGCCGTCGCTAATTGGGGCAGTTCCTGGTGTAATGTTTTGATGAAATTTTTTGAGCATCTTTTTCAGTAAGTCTAGTTTACGCATACCAAATTTCAGCTAAAAATTCAACCGGGAAGGCAGTCAAGTGATTTTCCGAAATGTACTGCGTTGTTTAACTTCGCAGTTATCTTCAAAAAATTATTTGACTGCCTTCTCGGTTGAATTTTTAGCTGAAATTTGGTATGGGCAAACTAGACTTAATGAAGAAGATGCTCAAAAAAAATCATCAAAAAATTCCACCGGGAACCGCCCCAATTAACGACGGCCGGGCAGAACCTCCTATATAAGGGACTAATTGAACACTTTAAGTCAGTTCAAGGACCTATTTGAACCTTTAGCCTTAAATTTTTGTAATGACCGAATATGTGAATTTTGAATGAAGCGGATACAAAGCATTTGAAAAGAAGCAATAAATACCGATTGAAAATATTCAATTCAATTTTGTAAAAATATGTCTCCTAGCTAATAGGCCAAAATAAAAAATGAGCAAACTAAATTGTCATATACTCTGGATTTATTGAGTGAAATCCTCTTCATATGTAGGTTATGTGCATTGTCCCCATATAGTTAAAAAATATATCAAAATGTCATGTGTTGTGATGAGTCATACATGTGTTACATTCTAATAACAAATTAAATGGATGGCTAAAACAAAAGTCTTTAATATTTTTAACATTTAGATATTTAGACAAATATACATGCAAGTTTACTTAACCCGGCTAAAACACATATCTCTCAGTGAATATCATTGATCAAAATTAGTTGTCATTAATTAAGAAAATTAAAGTTAATTTGACGAATATTTTCGAGACAAAGGAGTATACAACTACTTCACATATAAAAAACAGTATAGACTCTGGAGCATGTATAAATAGTTTTATTGTTATAGAATTTGCGATTTTGAGGCCTCATTTTCTAAATTTGACGTGGACCTCTGATCTAACTTTCCTTAATGTGCGTACGGCCGTCACTATATAAGTAGAGATTGAAGAGACGACGAGTATTATACCAAGTACTCGTAGCCAAAATATTACGGAGTATTACTTCATTTCTTAATACCATATATGGCTCCACCACAGTCTTTGGTCTTCACGGTGAGGAGGCGGACGCCGGAGCTTGTTACTCCGGCGGAGCCGACGCCTAATGACCTCAAGTTTCTATCGGATATTGACGACCAGGATGGATTAAGGTTTCAGATTCCAATCATACAATTCTACGGCCACCATCCGTCCATGCACGGGAGGGACCCCGTGAAGGTGATCCGAGAAGCACTGGCGAAAGCTCTGGTGTTTTACTACCCCTTCGCCGGGAGGCTCCGGGAGGGTGTTGGCCGGAAACTTATGGTGGATTGCACCGGGGAGGGGATCTTGTTTATCGAGGGCGATGCTGACGTCAGGCTGTCGGACTTTGGAGATGCCCTACAACCTCCATTTCCATGCATGGATGAGCTTCTTTATGATGTTCCTGGCTCCAGTGATATTCTCAACTGCCCGGCCTTTGCTTCTCATTCAGGTACATATGTATGGAGGAGCTTAATTATACTCTTTACTTTTTTTTTGTTTGGAAGAACTGTACTCTTACTTTGTACCACTTTAGAAGATAAAAAACGAATTTCTTTAAAATAAAAAAGGTTAAAGGGTCAATGTGTGCTTGAACTTACTTAAAAGTGCAAATCACCCCTTATATAGGAGGCTCTTTCCGGCCGCCGCCATTTGGAGCGGTTCCCGGTAGAATTGTTTCATGAAATTTTTTGAGCATCTTCTTCATTAAGTCTAGTTTACTCATACCAAATTTCGGCAACAAATTCAATCGGGGAGGCATTCAAATGAATTTTTGAAGATAACTGAGCGGTTAAACAACGCAGTACATTTCAGAAAATCAATTGACTTTATTCCCGATTGAATTTTTATCTGAAATTTAGTATAAGTAAACTAGACGTAATGAAGAAGATGCTCAAAAATTTTCATCAAAAAATTCCACCGAAAACCGTCCTAAATGGCGATGGCCGGACAAAGCCTCCTACATAAGGAGTGATTTACACTTTTTAAGTTAGTTCGAGGACTTATTTGAACCTTTAACCAAATAAAAAATTAAAACATGCGGTAAAACACAAGAAAAATAAATTATACGAAGTATATACGAAGTAATATATACTCCGTACGTATGTACCAAAATGCAGACAAGCTTTTGAGCTAATATCATATTTCCTGATCCTAGATCTTTACACCTTTTTCCACTAAGATTGTCTCATCTTTCTTTTTTGACTTGTCCTACTTTACTAAGATTGTCACATACCAAATTTGATAAAATTATCTAGTTTTAAATCATTATTATTTTATTTTTATTTTATTAATTTAATATCAATGACATAAATTCATTTTTGTTAATAACCACCCTCACGTCCCAATGTTAATTGGGCACAGGTAGTATGAAACTCGTTATGTGCCCGGTGTGCATATCTGTGCAATACAAATAAAACTCTTTAATCTTGGTGTATATATATCTTTTAATTAAAATTAATTTTGTAAGTTTTTATAGACTAAAACTTTTAGTAATTGCTCTATATAGGACTAAAAACAACCTAAAATGCACAAATAGGACCACTACATTTTTTACCATCCCAAATATGACTAAACAATTGATTCCTACCAGAAATGCCCATAAGGGTATTATGTCATAATGAAATGTTAAAATTCATAATAAAATCTTAAAAAATAATAAAAAATCGTAAATTTTTTTAAAAAAATGTACAAAAATAATTAAAAATATAAAAAAATTTAAAATTAAAAATTAAAAAATAGTAAAACCCCATAAAAACAAAAAACAATATGGATACCTTTCCCACCACCTCCTAGCACCACCACCTTCGATTGGTAAAAATTCTGTCATTTTTTTTTTAAATTCCATTTTCCCCGGAAGTGCCAAGAAAATGGCATTATTACTCTTCATGATGCTAAAATTCTCATTGATTCTACCATTATTATGGCATTACTACAATTGTCGGCAAATTTTTGTTAAAACAAATTAATAAAAAATATGAAAACCCCATAAAAAATAAAAAAATATGGATACCTTTCGATCGGTGAAAATTCTGTCATATTTTGTAAAAAAAATGTCATTGCTTTCAGAAAATGCCAAGAAAACGGCATTATTACTCATCATAATGCCAATATTCTCATTGAATCCGCCATTATTATGGCATTACTAAAAATGTTGGCAGATTTCTGACCCGTGATGGGTGTTGTTGGTGGCAGAGGCGGCGGCATTTTTTAATTTACATTTTTCATTTTTTTTTCAAAATAAAAAATAAATTTTTATTTTATAAATATTTTATTATTTTTTTACTTTTTTATTATTTTTTTATGATTTTATTATCAATTAAGACATTTCAAAAGTTACATGGGTATATTTGTTCACACATACATAAATTGTCCTAGTAGGGGGAATAAAAAAGGGAGAATTTGACTTTGCACCCCACTTTTTAGATGATATTGGACTTTGCACCTCATTTTTAAAAACTTTAATTTTGCACCCCATTTTACTTCAAAATCCTTTGACTTTGCACCATATTTAGAAATTTTCCTTCACAAATGTTATATGATAGGGTGCAAAGTCAAAGATTTTTTAAAATGAGGTGCAATGTCTAATATCACCCAAAATGTGGGGTGCAAAAGCCAAATTCTCCCAATAAAAAACATGTAGTTCTATTTGTGTTTTTGAACCACATTTTTGACCAATTTAGGTAATTAATTCTAAAAACTTTCAAATCTCAATCGGTATAAAACCGGACCGGTCGGTTTTAGTCATTCTCGATCCATCATACAAAAGTCTAAAAACTTGTTAGGTCATAGATTGAAAAACTCATTGAATTTTAGTCATAATTAAATAGATTCCAATACTATGGGAAGAGATGGCATATACAGAGTATAATTGATTTGAACCATGTATTTTTTTTGTTGTGTAGATCACCCGCCTGAAATGTGGCGGCTACATCTTTGCACTGAGACTACACCACACCATGAGCGACGCATCTGGTCTTGTCCAGTTCATGGCCGCCGCCGCCGAAATAGCATGTGGCGCCCGTGAGCCGTCCGTGCTCCCTGTTTGGCAAAGGGAATTGTTGGATGCCCGGAAACCTCCACTGCACGTCCCACGACGGCGCACACCCACCACGAGTACGACCAAGTTCCGGATTCCAAAGAGATCATCATGCCCTTAGATGACATGGTCCATCGCTCTTTCTTCTTTGGGCCTACGGAGGTCGCCGCTCTCCGTCGTCTCCTCCCCAACGACTTGCGCCAGTGCTCGACCTTTGATGTACTAACGGCGTGCCTATGGCGCTGCCGCACCGCCGCCCTCAAACCCGACCCGGAAGAAGAGGTTCGGGTGCTTTGCATTGTGAACGCCCGCTCGAGATTCCGCCATCATCCCTTACCGGAAGGATACTACGGCAACGCGTTTGCGTTCCCGGTGGCGTTGACCACCGTGGGGAAGCTGGTGGAGAAGCCATTGGGGTACGCGGTGGAGCTGGTGAAGAAGGCCAAATCTGAAGTGAACGAGGAGTACATGAGGTCGGTGGCGGAGATGTTGGTGGTGAAGGGGCGGCCGCATTTCACAGTGGTGGGGACTTATCTTGTTTCTGACGTCAGACGGGCTGGGTTCGGCGAGGTTGACTTCGGGTGGGGAAAGCCGGCTTACGGCGGACCTGCGAAAGGATTTGTCGGTGCCTCCCCCGGAGGTGGTAGCTTCTTTATCCCATCCAAGAACGGAATTGTGGTTACTCTGAGCTTACGTGCCTTTGCAATGGAAATATTCGTGAAGGAGGTTGATGATATGATAACCAAAGGACACAAGAATGAAAGTCATCCGCATATCAAATCTTTGCTCTGATTTATTTTGACTCATGTCAAAATAAATTCCATGTTTCCCTTTCATAACATTTCATTTTGTGATACTTAAATAACAATCACAACTTCACTTTTTAACTACTTTATTAATAATCATGTTAAACCAAAACAATACACATAAAATGGGACGCAAATAGTACTATCTTGTTTTGTTTTTTGGTAGTACTATTTTGCTATCTCTTACTTATTCTCACATTTTTGGTCAATGATAGGAAGTATTATAATGAAGCAATTACATATTTATGACTAAAATAATTATTGTTTATAAAAATGTGAATGTATAATGACAATGATAGTAACTTGGTCATAGTAATTTATGTTCAATTTTTAGGAACATGACATTATATTATAAAGAAATTATCTTAAATGGGACTAAAACATGGTTAAAACTCCAAAAAGGACTTTAAGTTTTAAATTGCTTAAATAGGACTCCAGATTACATTCTTACCCCTAATCCCAAAATCATGTTTCCCCAATCCCTCTGTCATCGATCCTGCACCTGCGATTCAGCCCTCCTCTTCCGACTGAGGTGCCATGGACGCAGCTTGACCTATTCCGATCATACACCTTCGATTCAGCCCTCCTCTTCTGCCACCTCTTCATCGGAGTTGCCTGCTCCACGCAACCAGCCACCTCTTCAACAATTTCTCCTGCAAAATCAGGTATTCTTCCTCTTCTTAGCTTCCTCTTCTTTTTCTTCTTCTTCATCTTCTTCTCCTTCTTCTCCTTCTTCTTCCTCCCCTATGTTTTCTTCTCGGTTTTGTGCTTCTTTTGAATTTCATATTATTTTAGACAATTTAATTTGAAACTTCCATCATTTAAAAATAAATGGCATGTTTTAATTACTGCAAATGTCATCTTTCTATTTCAAAATGCCAACATTATTTTAACATCACAGTACACAAGATGTCATTTTTAAAAAAAAATGACATGTTTATTTTTTATATGACATTTAAGGTTAGCTTGAAACTGACATTTTTTCCATATGCAAATGACATGGTTTAAGAATGCCACTTAATATGACAATAATGACAATTTCGTATAGAAACATGACATTCTCAATATGACATTTTCAAATATTATAATGACATAAAAGTGGCATTTTGTAAAAATACCCAATAATTATGACATTCTCCTATTCAAAAAGTGACATTTTGTGGAATCATTAGACAGAACATTTTGAGATTCAAAGAAATAAAAATTGATAACAAGACATTCGAGTTCAGATATATCCTCATTTGAAACTTTCAAAATTCAAAATTTTATTTAAAATTTGATTGATAAAAAATTAAAAAAAAAACAGAGAACTAAGAAGAAGAAGAGGAAGAGGAAGAGAAAGAGGAAGAAGAAGAGGAAGATTACGTACCTTTCTTCGCTATTGCAGCAGAGGTCGTCCATGGCAGAGCGTCGCTGCGAGGCTACGATCGATGCGGACTGCGGAGCACGGCCATGGCAGAGCAAAGAATCGTGAAAGGTGATTTGGAGTGGAAGATAAATTGAGGCGATTGATTGTAGAGGGTAGCTTTGTCAGATTATATCTTTTTAGTCCTATTTTTGTAAAATAAAACATAATAGCCCTATTTTTGCAATTCTACCTTGTTTTAGTCCTATTTGGGTGAATCTCTCTATATTATATACTCTATATACTCTATAGTCAAAGTTAAACTAAATTACAACAACAACATCCAAGCCTTAGTCCCAAGAGATATTGGGGTCGGCTAACATGAATCGATACATGATATCACCATCAAAAGGAAAAGAAAGAAAATAAAGATAAAAAAAATAAGCTATTATAAAAAGATAATATTATAAAGAGATGAATATACCTAAAAATGATAAAATTAAAAGGATAAAAATAATAAAGTTAAACTAAATTGACAGGTCAAAATTGAATAAATATTAGATCTGGTCTTGTAAATTCTGGTCTGTGTGTATTTTATAACTATGAAAGTCTATCTGATCTAATTTTATCTGTTTGAGTCTGGTCTATTTTGGTCTGACTGAAATCGATTCAAATAAAAATATCCTTACAACTCATAGATATTTAGTGAGTAAGAATTAATTAATGCCACTGGAAGTCACCACATAACCACCCTTAAGAGGGATTGGTAAAATTTATTTCTAACAAAAAACTAATGGACAAGGATGTTAGATATACAGATGATTAATTATAAGTACTAGCTTCCTTTGTCCTGTAAAGGTTTTCATTTAGTTTAAATTTATTTTTAGTAAATAAAATTCACTAAAAATCATACAAAGTCGTAACAAAAACTCA
The DNA here is from genome assembly GCA_945859915.1 of Cuscuta epithymum. NCBI lineage: Eukaryota > Viridiplantae > Streptophyta > Magnoliopsida > Solanales > Convolvulaceae > Cuscuta > Cuscuta epithymum. Next base: position 257,442 of record CAMAPF010000006.1, read on the forward strand.
TCATTGTCTGAGTGACATCAGTAGCACACATGTCCAGGACAATCAAAAGCCTCAGTCACTTAAATACTCAAAGGTCAATATTAGTGATTAGACAACTATTAAATACTCCTTCCATCCGTTATAACTTTGCCAACTTTATTTTTTGGAACGTTCCATTAACTTTGCCACTTTGCCATTTAAGTAAAGAATTTGTAGTTCCGGTTAATTCTCTCTCCTCTACACAAACCTTAACCACACAGTTTTAATTTATTAATTCCCGAGCCGGTCAAATTTGGCAAAGTTATTAGGGACGGAGGGAGTACTTTATAATCCAACTGTAATTCAAATATTCAAATATCAGATGCTTCAGCTTCAACTAAGAACTTAAAACATGGAGAATCACCCAAATGTTAGAACTCTAGCCGACGGGGACTCCTCGACACCTAGGCATCAAACTCGAGTCTTTTTTACCTCTACTTTTCGATATAGATCAAAAAAAAAGTGGGGGACTTGTGACTTGTGAGTGAGGAACTCGAAAATCTTTTCAAAATTTGAGACAATCTCATCTCGGCTCGGCAATCACACATCTTTGTAGAAGCAAAAGGTACCGCTGACGCCTGGCAAGGCATAAGTAACATGCCTCGACCTCACGATATGTCAAATCGCATGTTCTTCATCAAAGTCTACTCCGCCAACTGCTAAGCTTACACCTTAACTCAAAAGGGGTTTGCACTTGATTCTATACCCACTTCAAGATGAGCATACTCTTGAGCATACTCTTTGCTCGATTAGGATATATGCAACTTGTATCCAACAACAACTCAAGGAAATATTTATCAAGGGAGACTTGACGAATCATATTTCACCAAGCTTTTGGTAAACACATGACATCCCGAAAGAGGACAAGATTATTGTTCAACAAGTTCATTCAAGTGACAATCTTGCAAACTTGCAGACCTATTTACCAAATCTCTCGTAATGGCAATTTTCAAGAAATTAGTGCGCCAAATTGGATTACATTAACACAAGGATCTCGAGTGATGTATTCATGAATGAGAGTAAATACATGTTCTACATTTTTTCCCTTGCCAAGATTTTTCCCATTTTTATCTCATAGGATTTTCCTCGACAAGGTTTTTTATAAGGCAAACACTCATAACAGTCTAGCATATCTAAAGAACTATGTACTCTTTTTCCTTCATTGGTTTTTTTCCCCTCCTGATTTTACCTAGTAAGATTTTGAGGCATATTCTGTAATAGAGTAAATTTAGAGGGGAGTGTTATGTACTATATACATATACACTACTACCTTCTAGCCCAAACTCATAATTATTTGGATCAAGCACATGTGTCTATCTATATGTATCCCTTACTTCCCCCATTTGTAAATACTCTCATATATACTCATTATATGGAAAATAATTGAAGAGGTTATGATCAGTCCTGCACTCCTCCATCTGTGAATGTGAAGTTTATATTGTCCCAATCGAAAATGACAAGATTAAGTTTAATAAAACCCACAACTGCACATCACATCCGAACAAATTTGCATCATCTACTGAGTATTTTGTACAACAATAATGAATGAAGTTGTATGGAATTCTCTACATAAAAAAAGGCCTGAAATTCATGGTTCAGTAAAAAGGCAAACACTTAAAAATGGTGAGGGGGTTACGAAATAACTTATCTACACTACTATTGGCTTTTTTGTAAACGCAACACTGTCCAAGCCATTGTTGTTAGTCCTGCTATACTGATGATGACCATGGTGATTCTTGATCCAGGCTGAAACTAAGCCAGACTTTCAGACGGAAACCCATCTCCTAGAGCTGCCGGAAGGTTCAGAACAATCTCTGCAAATGCTGTGAGAGGGGTACCCCGTTGACCAAGTCAATAACAAAAGAATAAAGAAAGCTGAAATAATGCAAGTGATACCTTCCGGGAGACTCATGGTTCGTAGGGCGTCCTCTGCATAGGTGAGCCGTTCTGGAGCTGACACGTGTCCTTTCCTGGTTGAAGATTTGTTTGGCCATGCCAAAACACTGATCCCACTTGGAAGCGTGGACAAAAGATCAGAGTACCTCAGGCACACGGTTATCCTGCTGCAACGTGGACAAAAACCACATTTTATACAATTTAGGCTGTGTTTGGAACTTGAAAAATAATAGTGGGACCGAAAAAACGACAACTCTGAAGAAAACTGAAACAGACATGAATGACCAAATCATACAGTTTGAGGTTTATGCATAAAAAATTGACCAACCCGGTCAGAACTGACTAAAATCCAAATAAACATGCTAAAACCTACCGGAAGATGACACGAACAAACCGAAAATAACTGAAACTGACTAGAGGTACTCGATTTCGTTTTCATTTTTACATTTCTCCATACCGAACTGACCAAACCAAAAACTAACACCCAATTTTTATGTTTGTGATGAAAAATATACAGGCAAAATCAATTTATTTATTTCTTGAATTTACTTTTTTTAGATTGATTATATCTTTACTTCATAGAAAAATAAATTAACCAAAGTTTCTTTCTCCCAAATTTTTACTTCACAAAGTTTCCCTCTTTTTCCTTTCCAGGTTCCAAACAGAGGCCCTATAGAGTCAACTGTCAATGTGTCATGAGTAAATCACCGAAGTAGAAATTTCAACGTCCCCCATCTCAAACACGCATCGTATCTTTCTTCCTGTGCGCTCCCATGCTACTATATCTTGAACTAGGCGTTTATCAAAAGAGACAATATATTGAGAAAAAGTAATATGACCAAAGCAGACGATGACAGAAAGAACGAAAGTACATACCAATCAAAATCGTTCAGCATGAATTCAATCATATGATAAGGAAGACTATGATACAATTGTACAATCTGATTTCCATACAACTCTTTAATAAGCCGCACCTGAAAAAAGTACCAGAACTGAAACCAAATAACAAAACTCATAATTGAGATACAATGCAGTTCACAAAATGAAGATAATATTATTTTCCCTTTTCACTAAAACGTGACATTATCATCAACCAGTTTCGTAATCCCATTTGTCTACTCTGTCATATGTTGTCTTTGAGGATGTTTAAGACTTCAAGTATATGTCTTAATGTCCTGTATATTAGAGTACAATTTCGTTTTTTTTGGAGTTCTAATGATTAACTTGAGTCATTTAGGTGAATAATTGAAGGGAAACCTTGGCACATGCCGCACGGGTTACGATGTAGGTGTAGCCGTGTGACCGAGAGGTCACGGGTTCAAGTCTTGGGAGCGATCCCCCAAGTCAAAATGAAAGGGAAGTCTTGTCCCTTAATATACCTTTGTGGTGGGACCCTTCCCCAGACCCTCACCTTGCAGGGACACCAATGTGCACCAGATTACCCTTTATTTTGGCGAATAATTGGAACTGTCAATCTAGACTAAAAAGAATCATAAATTTTGAATCATTTTTTCAATCATAATAAGGTTTGAGCTTTCTATGTAAATCCCTTCACAAAACGTACTTTTGTCAAGAACCAGAAATTTACTATTCAAGTCATGAATTATTTCAATCATTCACGTCTTAAACTGATCATTTCATCTTTGGGGCACTCAAGATCAACAAATCTCCATTGAGTGACATAGGGGTCCCTACATTTAGAGCCAAAAGTCGGGTCTTGTTTGGTATCCCTGTAAGTTTTTTGTTATGATTTCAGAAACTATAGGTTATACAGTATGTTTAATAATAATGAACTAAAGTAAACATATATACAGTAATCACGTTAATTTTTAAAATTGCCAACAAAAATCTAAATGCAATTTTTAGGTTCTTAGAATTATGTTTTTTTGTTATTAAATTAGGAAAATAGGCAATAGAAAGGAATGCCAAACAAAGCCTTGGATTCAAAATCAACAAGCTATACACAACCAATGAGGAAAGCATATCTATACCTGTTCTCGTCTATCTACATAGGCCTGCAACAGATCTCCCACATGGTCTATGAATTTCTGAAATGTGAAAGAAATCATGCATGTTTATTGTGACTAAGTGAGCATTTCCCCGCAACAGAAATTGGGGTTTTACTTCAAGCAATAATTATTGAATACCATTGCATTAGAAGACAGAAGCTCATTTTCAGCTTCACGTATAGGAAGGAAAAAAGGGACAGTATGTTCAAGCACTGTCATCTTCTCCAGAAACGATTTACTCTCAAGCACGCAGTGGTAAAGCTCACAAGTTTCTCCTGCAAAATAAAAGAATGGTGAATATTTATCACACAGATCCACCATATAGATCTAAGGGCAGACACCACACATGACACCAGCAACAAAGTAGCAATGTGAATTAATATCTTGAATATTATAACATTAATCAAATGAGGTAATTTTCCAGCAACAAAGTAGCAATGACACAATTTTTTTTAAACAATAATCAAATGAGGTAATTTTCCGTTGTCGTCCAGCGGTTAGGATATCTGGCTTTCACCCAGGAGACCCGGGTTCGATTCCCGGCAACGGAATTCCTTTTTCAATTCGGTTTTATGCCTGGTCGCTCAACAACTGAGGCAATTCACCTTCTTCGGCAGCTTATGGAGAAGTATAGAGACGCTCACAAGGATCTGCATTTGGTGTTCATTGACTTAGAAAAGACTTATGATAGAGTACCTCGAGAAGTTCTTTGGTGGGCCTTAACTAGAAAAGGCATATCACGCAAGTATATCAGCATCATCACGGATATGTATGAGGATTGTACTACACGTGTTCGTACTAATGTAGGGAGGACTGCGGAGTTCCCTATTACTATCGGAGTGCACCAAGGATCGACTCTGAGCCCTTTCCTATTTGCCATAGTCATGGATGAACTTACTAAGTCAATTCAAGACGAAATACCATGGTGCATGATGTTTGTTGACGATATTGTATTGATTGATGAGACGCAATCAGGTCTTAAAGCAAAGTTGGAAGTATGGCGACAGACATTGGAGAACAAGGGTTTCAGACTAAGTTGGAGCAAGACAGAGTACATGGAGTGCAAGTTTGGTGGAGGTAGAAGCAGTGGTAATAGTGGAATTACTCTAGATGGTAAGGAGATACCGGTCAGCGATATGTTCCGTTACTTGGGATCCATAATTCAGAAGGACGGTGAGTTAGATGGAGATGTATCCCATAGAATCAGAACAGGGGGATGAAGTGGAAGAGTGCGTCAGGATTTCTATGTGATAGAGGTATGCCCACTAGACTGAAGGGTAAATTTTATATGATAGCAATTAGGCCTGCATTGCTGTATGGCGTAGAGTGTTGGGCGGTAAAACAATGTCACATCCAAAAGATGAGTGTGGCAGAGATGCGCATGTTGCGTTGGATGTGTGGGCATACTAGGAAGGACCACGTGCGAAATGAGACAATCAGACAAAGAGTGGGAGTAGCACCTATTGGAGACAAGATGCGGGAGTCTCGCCTACGGTGGTTTGGTCATGTGCGTAGAAGACCAAGTGATGCACTTGTCAGACGTGTTGAGATGTGTGGAGAAGAGGCAGGGAAGAGAGGGAAAGGAAGACCCAAACAGACGTGGGTTAGGGGAGTCCGAAGTGATATGCTTCTTCTTGGGTTGGATGAGGGTATGGCTTTGGAGAGAGCAAGATGGAGGGCGGGTATTTGTGTGGAGGAGTGATCTCGTATTTTTTTCCCCTCATTTTCTTCTTCTTCTTGTTTTTTTATTCTTTTATCCTTATACGTATAAACATTAATTTTGTCCTTTTTATTTTTGTCCTTTTTATTTTATCATTTTTAGGTATACTCATCTCGTTTTATATTATCTTTTTATATTAGCTTATTTTTTAAATCTTTATTTTCTTTCTTTTCCTTTTGGTGGTGATATCATGTATCGATTCATGTTAGCCGACCCCAATATCTTTTGGGACTAAGGCTTGGATGTTGTTGTTGTTGAATCAAATGAGGTAATTTGAGTATATTTTGAGAAGTGTTTTGGGTGGATATATAATATAATAAGTCATTGATAATAATTGTGATGTTATAGGTGTATTGTTTTTAATATTTGATTATTAAGTTGTTAATTAAGAGTGCTAAATATTTCCTAAAATAGAAATGGGAACCTTTAGATGGGTTGTCCTAATGAAGCAAGTGAGAACTTTTAAGTGAGACGGAAGGAGTATAATATTTCTCCCATGCTTATAAATCTAAATATGGATCAAGAATAATAACTTATGAAATGATGAAATACCAGCAAAAGATGTCTCATACTGTATACCGATTCTTGCTCCTTCTAAACAACAGATAACCTGAAGACAATGAAAGCTCATCAGCAACCCAGAACTTTCAAGATGAAAATTTTGAGAAACATTTTATGTTCACCAGTGATGTTTTTTAGCAGATGAGAAATTGTTCAATGGAACAATCTCGTAGTTTTGAGAAATCCATAATCACTTACAAAAACTAGGCCCGTAGTTTACACAAATAATGTTTAGGGTTCTATGTATTTCAAGTATAGAACAATCCCTCTTTTTGCACCATAAGTTGTGCAAATTAAATTCATCCCATAAGAACTCCAAGGACAAGGGTCCCATCAAAAGTGGTTTAAGTGAGGCATACCTATAAAAACGTTTCTAAGCCCAAGCAATGTTTCCTAATCACTATCCTAACCCTGCAGATCATTGACGGATTTGACGGAGATACTAGAGAATAACTTTTTAGTTTATATGCATTGAGTCATCACCAACCCAACTTTCTATACATCATACCTTATTACCAGCTTTATATGTAACTTTTTCTTGACATGGAATCGGAGACTGGGCTTTTTCCCCTGAAAGTTGCATGGCCTTAATGTCTGCCTCAATGTGAACCTGACATAAATGGCATATTTTAGGATAAGTTCTTGCTGCATACAGAATTTGTAAAAGAAAAATTGACAAGTATTTTTCTTATTTAAAAGACAAAACGAGTAAATGGAGCCAAAGATTCACTTTTTGGGCTTGGGAATATGATGGAATAAAGCAAAATGACTAACTAAACTATCTGTGCTTCTTTATTATGAAGCAGCGGTCAGTTCATGCAATTTTCGATGCAATTTTCACCATGGGTCATTCAAAAACACTCTCTCTATGCTTTACTACAAGGGTAAAGCTGCGTACATCCGACCCCCCCCCCGACCTCACCGTAGGTGAGAGCCTTTGCGGCACTGGGGTGATGATGATGAAAAGACAAAATGAGTAAATCTATTGGAAATAAGGCTTGGATGTTGTTGTAAATGACAGAACCAGTAGCAAAGGTAAAACAGCAAGAAAAAGTTGAAAAGAAAAAACGAGTGGCAAAGGTAAAACAGAATTGGACATAACTGGCTAAAAAAAGTTTAATAAGTTGTGGTCCACTGGTTTGAAGTATTTTCATCTATTTAGAATTTTCATTTTGGAGAAAAAAGAATGAGCTAAATAAAAATAGTAGAAAATGGATGAATAATAGTGAACGGATTACATTACAAAACAAAGAAACAGGAAAGCTTCCCAGCTTTGTTGCACGGAAACGCGAGTTTCCGTGCTACATAGCTTCCCAGCATATTCAAAAACACAATAAAAGCTGCATTCCCCGAACAAGGCATGTTTCATTGGTCAGTGATTCAACTTTATTTAATTTACTGTTTGCAATTTTGCATGTCAAGCATTTCACATGAAATTTTAATTACAAAATTTGGATAAAGCTTGAGCAAGATTGATCATTGATTCATACCAAGCATTCAAGCACAACTCAAGCTTTAAGCCTTTTAGGGTTTCGTTTTTATAAATGTGCTCAGGTAGCTTGAGATGAGCATGAGAACATACAGCTTTGTCAGACATCAATATACTTCTATACCTCTAATTAATGTCAAATAGGTCCCACTATGTGTACATATCTATCTAAAACAAATTAATATTACTATCAGTTGGTTGAACTATGCATTCAACTATTAGATGATTGCACAATTTCATCACAGGAATGTCAAACAACAAACAAAAAGACTGAAATAAAAAGGATTCAGACTTTTAATACCTTTTACAACAAAGGAACAAGACATTCCGCAAAAAAAAAGCCAAAAAAAAAAGAAAAAAAAAACAGGAAAACTTGAAAACAAACCTGTTCCCTTAATGTAGCTAATAAACCATCATTCCATTGCTCACCATCCAAGCTAACTTCTGAAAAGGGAAACAACTCCATAAATAAATCAAGTAGTGGTGTACCATCAACATAGTAACAAACGTGATAAAAATGATACACGAAAGACATAAAATCGGGGTCCAAAAATTAACATCACAAACATGAAACTTCATGCGTTCCTAAATAAAATATGTAACTCGTAACTGTACCTCCTTGAAATTATTATGGAAATCGACACCTGATACATAGTAAAATAATAACCACACTACTTCACATGCCAACAAATGAAAGAGCAGAGGTTTGATACACTCAACTGAAATCAACACTGAGCACAAAAAGAGAACGAGCTACCTTGAGTTTGAGAAGCACGGGCAGCTTCAAATTCTCTATGCAAGCGCTCAAAAATTGTCTTGTCAGAATCCCTAACAAAGTCGAAAAAAAAGGTGTGTGCATGCAGATGAATAAAATATAAGAGGCTATTTTTAGCCAAAGTGATGATTGTAGTCAAATGGGAATTTCAATTAATAATCGAATTACTCTTTACCCAGCTCTTGGCAATAATTAAAAAATTTAACTGTTTTTACCACAGTGTAATGTTTGTTAGAAATTAGGGAAAATTGTCAAATATGATCTCGTACTATATTAAAAACTTCAATTAACCCCGCATACTCTATTATCATCCAATCAAACCCACAAACTTATTAAAAACATTCAAATACTCCTTTTAACAGGTAGAAAACCGGTTGCCAGTAAAACAACTACCTGGGTACTGATGTGGCAGTGTGGCACTCATGATCCAAATCTCAAAATATCTTTATTAGCGAAGCTTCAAGTTTTTTAACATTTACAACTTAATTTTTGAGATTTTTCATTTAAAATCTTTGCATCAGACTTAATATCAGTGGTGCTTTCGACAACCCAAGAATTATATTCCTCTGCAATTGAATTGAATTCAGAGACACGTTTGACGATTTTTTTGCTAAAATCACAGGTTTGAAGGTTACCCGCCATTAATGGTTAATGAAGCTTCCATGGCATTATCTTGGCCGAACTATGTTGACAATTGTTTTTATTCGAATTCAAATTTGTATTCCATAGGCACTTGATTCTCTTCTACTCTTTCTCCTTCAAGATGTGTTGATGTCTGAGTATTCAAATAAACTTTTTCCCCTAAGTTTTCATTGATGCTCATGCTCTTAACAAATATAGTAGATTGTCATTGGTTTCCTCCAAGGCGTGTTTACTAAGACTGAAAATCTCATTCTATATCTCAGTTGGGTTTGTACATGATTTGTGGTTATTTTAAGATAGTTCAGCTTGTTGGTGGTGGTGTGGGACTCCCCAGGATGCAGACCAGAGGTCTGGGAAGGGAACGATGTACAGTATATCTGCGAGGTAGATTAGTATCTGCCACATCATTAGCCACAAGCATTTTACCTGCAAACTTGTTTCGTACAGGATATAAAGCCTGTATAAGTGTTTTTAATGACTTATCGGTTTGACTAAGTGATTATTGAGTATGAGGGCTAATTAACGTTTTGGAACGGATGCGTATTTGATCATTTCCCAAGAAATTATATAGAGAGATTCTGCATTCACAAGTAATTTCAAAGCCTTCACAGTAGGATAGAAAAAGCATTCATGAAGGCAAATTCCGATATAACCTTGGCATAGCAAAAAAAAACTCATCTTCATTAGTGTATACTTAAGAAATTGCCTAAAAGATTTTAACACATATGAGATTGGAAATAAGTACTTTCATAATAATATCAATTCTAGCAAAAGAAATTGTGGAATTCTAAGAACATTTTACCTAGAGAGTCGCTCTGCCAGGTCTCCATGCCTTTTAAGAACATGTGAAACTGTGAACAAAAGCATTACTTTAACTTTGTAATATCAACAAAACAATTTGAGCAAAAGAAAAGAGCAAGTCAACACCCATACATTTAGCCCGTGTATCCTCCAAAATAACATCACCCTCTTGCAAGGAATTCTGGAAGACATTCCAAAAAAAAAAAATTATTGGCACTTGAACATCAGTGAACGGAACAAAAACAGCCTGATAGGCACATAACGGTGATAAAATCTCAACATTAACCAAGCAACACTTCCTCGAACTAATTTCACTGAACAAATACCATAATAGCACTAGCATTTTACACGAATTGCTGGAGTGTGTCATGAGATATATCAAAGAAAAGATTATTAAAAAGCAGTAAAAGAAGTCAAACTTGTTCGTAGTGACACAGATTGGCAATGTAATTTCACAACTGTCAAATACCAGGACCTTAACATAAGACCTAATCACAAAATACAGGACATCATTGATTGATGGTAGTGGGAAGGGGTGAAACTGATTATCATAACCATGGTTTAAAAAGGCGGCCGAGCGTACGCCGCGCGCCTCAAAGTGGAACAGCAGAAAATCGCCTTGAGCTTAAAAGCCTGTCTCTCTGCTATGGCCAGAATCGGACGCCTTGACTGTGTTGCAGGCGCTAAGGCTTTTCTTTTCAGGAAAGAAGTTTCATTTTAGAACAGATCCGGGCACACCGACTATGAGCCCGTTTGCCGCGAATCGGGTAAGTTTCATTTTAGAACAGATCGATGTGGCCTGTGGGTGCATTGGCTTAAATATATATTGTATTAATAAAATAAAGAAAATATTACATATGTAAAAAAATTAAAATGGTCATCTACGGTAACTTCAGCCAATACAGCAGAAAAGTAACTTCAACCATACTTTTTCCGCTTATTACACAATTAAGCGCGAGAAAGCAAAAGTTACGTGTTTGGTGAAAAAGTTGGCTGATAAGCTTGATAAGCTGAAAAACAGTGTTGTCAAACGGTCTCTATGTTTTACAGAGTACTCGTATTATTTTAGGGCTGCTTTTGACTTGGGAGAAGATATATATTGATATTACAACATTCAAACAGGGATTTAAACAACAAAAGGATTGCAGGCAACCGTTAGCCCTCGAACCATGCTTAGAGTTAATCACTTTCAAAGAAGCAATATAACTCGTTCATCCTATAATGGGCAAACATAAGCCAAAGACGGTTAACGCAGACCTCCCATCACTCAATCCTTATGCCAAAGTCTAACAGCGGGAGAAAAAATAAACAGAGATATAAACAGTCTAATCCTGAAAATTAAATAATAGAAAAGAAATAAAATAAAAGTCTTGCTACGTCTTCAAGAGTTCATACACCATTTACGCTCTCGGCCAACCAGATTGCTTTAGACATCCCGACAAGCCTGGTGAACAGGACCCGCCACCTCACTAGTTGGGTCCTCTTGTTCTTGCTCCTCTCATATTCTTCTATGCTTTTGATCTTCCTTAGTCGTGCTATTGCATGTGCTGGCCTGTCGTAGACTCCCTCCAGCCATGTCCTTTCGCGCCTTCTCCTTCCTGGCCCTCATTCTTCTGTTGCATCCCCATTCCTGTGCTTAATGAGCCTTCCACAATCCACTTGTTTCCTCCTGTAGGACTAGTCTTCCCTCCTCCACCAGTTTTGAGCTCCATCCCATAAGATAATTCCAATACTAAATCATCTTCATATTTTAAAGGCAAAATTTATTTGAATGGTCAATAATCTCACAGATAAAGCAAAAGTTAGGTAACCTAATACCCCGTGGCCAGTGGCCAATACCCCCTTTCTTGAGGGGTGATCCTTTTTTCAAAGGTTTTCCAACATCCATACAGACCCTAATACGCATATAGACTTCCCACTTTTCATCAAAGCTAATAAACTTTCCAATATAATTACCCACCCTCCTAACAGTTTCTAAATTTATAAAACCATAAGGTGCATTATGTACTTGTACTAAGAATTCCGCCTCATTTAGGCTCATTTTTAGAGGAATATCCTCCAGCCCGACTTCCTTGAGAAGCAACAAATTCCTTTCAAATAGCCATAAACCATCCTTTAACACATGTCTCATATCCACTATATAATAAAAAGTAAAGAGGCACCTTTTGTCGCGTATTTCTTTGATTGACACTCCTTTACCCGGTTGTCACAGAGAGGCCATCAGTTCTTTAAAGACCTGGAATTTGATTTTCCTAGTAAGAATAACGCCGACCACCGGGAAAATCGCTCGCTTCTCGTCCGCTTCGACTTCTCAAGAATTCTCATCTTCAAAGTTCAACTCGTCACCATCCCCTTCAATAGGCATATTCTTGTATTGATTGACAATATCTTCCATTAAATCCTTCCTACCAGACCGAGCCAAATCCTACCACCAAAAATGTCCAACCTGTGCTTCGCCTACAATTGGCCGCGACCGAGACCACCCGCGGGATAGCTACGCACCCCAGCCACGAAAAGAACCTCCTTGCCCGACCAACAACCGCCTACACCAATCGTCCTTTGACAAGGACGAAGGCGGAGACCAGCCCCAACAACGGCCGCACTTCGTCAGGGACAAATGCGGAGAAACAAAACCCTAGAGAGGGAGAGCCAACTTTGTTTTGCTTCTGAGTTAATTAAAAAGCAGTTCTTTCTCTTTCAATTTCTTATTTTGAAAGGTCAAATATTTTATTATATACTTCATACTTAATATTTTCATAGTTTTAAAACTATATATATATATATATATATATATATATATATATATATATATATATATATATATCTTACTGTCTCCTCTAAATTTTAGTTTTCAAAATTGATTTATTGTTTAACATAATATAATACTTAATAAGAGATATAAAAAGAAAAAAAAATAAAATAATTTATCTTATCTTGGACAAATAAATAATCCTAATTTAAGAATTACTTCGTATGATAAATAGTACTCAATTTTGTAAGGGAAAAAATAATTTAAATATCTCAAGCTTTGAAGGGGTGTGAAATAAATATCATAAACTTGCACACATAATATTTATATATATACCTCAAACTTTATATAAAAAGTTATGTTAGTACAATGGTCATATATTTTTTCATAAATGTAATTTTATGTTATTGAGTACATAATTTAAAATACAATAAAAAACATTCATGAGGATGAAATTAAAATTAAATTGTACCGGATGTAATTTTATTTATTTCACAATTGAAATTTTAGAATGTTAGTGAATTGCATTCCAACAAAGTTTAGAGTACTTTAAATAATGTAATTATTCCAATAAATTTGAATTGTATTGGTAAAAAATCACACAAACATTGTGTGAAAATAATTTTTTAAATAAAGTTCAGGGTATATATATTACATATGAAAGTTTATGATACTTATTTAACACTCAATTAAAGCTTGGGGTATTAAAATATTTTCCCCTTTTGTGAAATATCAAGCAAAATTTAATTAAATATTGCATACACTAGTTATACAATTTTCAGATAATGGGAAGTGCATCCAAAATATAAGTGTTTGTTTGACATTATAATTTAGTGTTACACAATCATTTAATTAGTTCTGACTTAAAAAATGAATTTATTGCACAAGTAGTAAAATTTAAAATATTCTAGTATGAATACTAATATACTATCGTAATGCATCAAATGTGTGACTTAGTAATATAATATTATTTGTTTGAAATGAATGGCCGGATTGGGTTTTGTAAAAATTGTTTGTTTTAGTCATTCAATTCATTTACATACTTTAGAGTAAAACTCCAATAGATGGGTTGGGTTTGAAATGATTGAATTCATTTACAGTAAGAGATGAGAACTACGTTTTGTAAACGTCTGATCAAATATCAAGCGTATAAAGAAAAAGCAGTTATAAACATCTTGTATGGTATTACAATTTGTAAATAAAAGAATTGTATAACCTGTCAAATAGAAAGAGTGGTAACTTGATTTTTTTTGGGAACGAACTTCCTTGGCTTTCATAGAAATGGAGAATTGATAGAGACTACTATACAAATTTGTGACAATTTTTTTACACATCATTGATCTTTGATTAGAGTCAGAAAATAATAAAGTTTATTTCTTGGTTTTATATGAATGGTCTTATTTGAAATTAAAAGCATGTGTGTGCATTGTGGTTTGTTTTCTTTAAATATGCTTTTGAGTTTTATGCATATATGAACGATGCAAGGCACACCTCATTGGCGAGTAAAATTTTACCCCTCCGTCCGATAATTAAAAGACAATTTGAATTTATTGTTTTCTAGGTTGAATTACCTATAAATATAAACATATATAACTATAATAAATTAACATTTGAATAATTCATATTACAATAAAGTACAAATAATTAATTTTGTGTGATAAATTATTGTTAGTTTTGAGTGATTAATGTTCAAAGTCTAAATAGTTTGACCCAAAAGTCAAACTCAAACTTTAATTGGGGACGGATGAAGTATTTAGTATAATATTATGCACCAAAATGATCAAATAGTCAACTTATGAACAAAAGTTTAAATGATGAATTGTTCCATTGTCAAGTTTGTGTATCGTTCTGTATCCGGCATTGACATTGTAAAGTAAATTTGTATCTTTACACGTTTGGCCATTTCAACCACATATAAATATATAAAATCATTCGTCATTCATCTATTCATAAGATTATTTATGCTACTCCTTACGAGTATATATGGAGTGCAACTGCTTATCCTTTTTTTTTGAACGAAAACTAGACTTTATTCATATCATAAGTTTCAGGATCATTACATCAATGATATGAAAAACAAATCTGACACCAACCAGACACCAACAACTACGACAGTAAACCTTATGATCAGACTTAGAGACGGTCACCCCTGAAAGAGCAACACGAATCGCTAACCATGTATCGGGCTTGACACAGCCATCCCTGTTTCCAAAGATCCAAACATACCCATCCAATGACATGAAAAAAGGCTAAAATCCAAACAAACTGACACACCTAATAACATAGACAGTAACAAGAATCTAAATGACAAAATAATAAAATCTCAGCGGAGGAGGACAAAGCATAAGAAGGACTAAATAAGCAAAAATAAATGTCTTGAACCCTAGCACCTCGTTTAACCCCTGGCGGCGGTTCAGGAGGAGGTCGGACCTTCGTCGCTCGATTGATTACCTCTCTCGTTGTCGCCCCGGAGTCGGATTCAGGAACTCCATCATCATCTATCAGTGGTGCACCCGCCGTGGGATCCAAACCCATGCCATTGAATTGATAGATCCACTTCTCCTACATGCTAACCATGTCCGTCGCTGCTACCACGATCGTCCAACTCGCGCACTGCGATGCCAGTGATGCGTCGATAACTAGCGCCGCACCAATACGGCGAAAAATCGCACCCTAAGCTCTCGCTAGGGTAAATTGAGGAGATAGATGCAACTGCTTTTGCTTAAAAAAGAACTTTTGGACGTGATTTTGGAAATAATTGATTAGTAATAAAAATTGATAGTGTTTGAAAAAAAAGTGATTTTGAAAAGTAAAAGTTGGTAGTGTTTGATAAAATAAGTACTTTTTGTCTAATAGAAAAAGTAAAAAACACTTTTCACACGGAAGTCGAGAAACACTTTTTTAAGTAGAAGTTGTCATTTAAAAACACTCATTTTTGTTTTTTTTAAGTCAAAAGCCGAGAAGCACTTTTTTAACCTGTTGCAAACACTCCCATAATTACCCCAAGGCCTCAAAAGAAAATGTAAAGTAGAATGAAAGAAGAAAATTGCCGACCTTTTTTTGTCAATTGATTCATTAAAGTGTATTGATCATAGGGAAAAGTACGGAAAAGGTACTTGTGATTGGGCCCATTTTCAGATAAAGTCATGTGTTTCATTCTTTATCAAAGTGGTTCATGTGTTTGAATCTCGTCATCACAAGAGGGTCACACTGTTAAAAATGTCTGAAAAAGACCGTTAAAAGTAACTCCGATTTTCAAAAGTGCCCAAAAAATTAAAAGAAAAATCAAACATATCTGAAAAATCCAAAGGCGAATGTAGTTTGGATGTCATCTTGATGAGCTGCACCTTTCGGTATTTTTCTTTTAATTTTCTGGGCACTTTTGAAAATCGGAGTTACTTTTAACAGTTTTTTCAGACATTTTTAACGGCGTGACCCTCTTGTGATGACGGAATTCAAACACATGAACCACTTTTATAAAGAATAAAACACATGACCCTAGCTATCTGAAAATAGGTCCAACCACAAGTGCCTTTTCCGCACTTTTTTCTTGATCATATGAATTGAAAGTATTTCTTTCCTTAAGTAAAAAGTGAGAATATTAGTTGGCTCTACCATCACCTTTATATGTAATTTTCAATCTTCAACACTTACCTTTGCCATTCTTTTCATCGATCATAATTATAAATCAATTATGTAACATGCACCCGTTTAGCTACTTCTTCTTCGTCCTCATTACTCACCTTCTAGTTAGCTCTCTACCGGTTATTGAAACAACCCGTTCGGTTGGTATTCTGGCCTCTTCGTCCGAAAAATTCCAAAGGTTTCATCTTCAAATCAGCACTCCATCCAATGGAGGAGGTTTCAAATCAGAAAAGAGAAGTATCCCCTCCGGCCCAAATCCAATCCACAATAAGAGATTATGAGTCATTGCTCGGATTTCGTACACCCTCTAGTGTAGTGTCAGCAAGGATGAGCTGTGCGGTGAGGTATTGCAGTGAGGATGCTTTCACTTGGACTGAGTTTTGTACATGATCTAGTCTATTAAGCTTTGGTATGTTATTATAAATAAAGGTCTTATATATGTGCACATTACTATCTAGCTTCTAGTGTTCTGGTTCAACATATTTGATCTATTTAGGAGTGGTCTGAGAATGTAACAAGTTCAAGTGAAAGAATCTTGAAAATGATATATAAATACATTTAGAAAAACAAAATTTATGAAAAAATGTAACTTTCATTCTTGAAAGATGCAATAACCCTGATTGATATGTAGTGATAATATCATCATATTTTCTCGAGAAAATTCTTGTTGTACTATTGTTTGTTGGTTGTTTGTATTGTAAATTATTGTACTTTATTGAATGATAAAATGACATAATTTCACTGACAATGATCGGGCTAATAAAACTATCAAGTATACAAGTGTCGATATAGTAATAAAATTCTGGTAAATTACTAAATACCGGGTCGATCCACATGGAAATAGTAATGAATCAAATGCTCAAAACATTTCATCAAAAAAATCCACCGAGAACCGCCACAAATGGCAATGGCCGGACAGAGCCTCCTATATAAGGGGTGATTTGCACTTTTTTGGTTAGTTCGATGGCTTATTTTCTACTTTTCCCTTCTTAGGATGTTTTCTTTTGGACTGAAATTTGCTGGTCTGGTCTGTTTAAGTCTGGTCTGGTCTGGTCTGTTTAAGTCTGGTCTGGTCTGAACTGGTCTGGTCTGGTCTGGTAAACGGCTGGTCTCTGTGTGTTTTATAACTACGGAAGTCTGGTCTGGTCTGGTCTGGTCTGTTTAAGTCTGGTCTGGTCTGGTCTGGTCTGTTTAAGTCTGGTCTGGTCTGGTCTGGGACTGAAAACAGTCCAAAAGAAAACATCCTTATTTTTATTAGAATACGCTCTAACGCGTGAAATAAAAAGTTACGCATTTGGTAATAAAAAATTGAGCAAAAACATGGTCATGAAACGGACCCGTGTACTTGAGACTATTGAGGGGAGATGGAGAATATATTTCCTAAAATAATCTCATGCAAGACATTGAGACAATGCTATCAACTATTGCAATGGATAGCAACCCGGCCATTTTTACATACTATGTTTGTTTCCAAGGGATTGAGGGAAGGGTGTGTAAAGGATGGGAGGGGTGAGACGGGGCGGAAAGAAAAAAGGAATACATTTTATTGCCTCTCGGCCTCTTCGCACCATCACGTTAATCAAATTTGGTGAGTGTGGATGTTTTTACTCCCTCCTCTTTTGTCATCCAAGAATGGATTGAATTTCCTCTAAGGATATGACAATCGCCACAACACCTCGTCATTTCCGCTAAAGATCATATTATGTACCTACTACCTAAGAAGGCTGGCTATGGGGTGATAATGGGAGATTGTCAACCTCTGAGTTGGTAGTAGTTTAGAAAAGAATTGCATTTATTATATCATATAAACTGAGACTAGGCATATGAGTTTTGTTGTTTCCAAGAGAGAGATAGACATTCAGTGTCCTTGACAGTTGACACCAAGGAAAATTGAAGTGTTGTCTTGAGAATATTCGTTGTGTGGCTAGTTATTCCAGACTCCAGAGTCTCTTTTGAGATGGTAGTTTTTTTTGTTTAAGGGGCAAGCCCATTATAATAATTTTTCTTTGATAGCCAAGTTAAGCGAGGATATTATAATGAACTACTAGAAATTCTTCTTTTTGGTAAGTACCTTGGAAGAACAGATATTATCATTCGAATGGGACTAGGTTAAGAGATGAGTAATGGGAAAGATATTTCCTTTTTGTTTGATCATTGGGTAACAGATAGACCCTTACATGAGGAACTTGGTTCTTCGTGCGCTTTCGCATCGACGATGGAGCTAAAAGTGGCAGATCTTCTCATAACTAATAGTGCTTGGAATCTAGTCAAACTGAAAAACTTGCTTCCTGAGGATGTGAGGGCTATTCCTATTCCTACGGAGGAGATGGGAGATATAGCATTTACCGGAGACTGTCACCAACAAGTGAGTTCTTGGTCAAGTTGGCTTTTGAATCTTTTTTTTTTTTTTGGAAAATGAAGATTGGAGCTGGGTTTGGAAGATACAAGCAACTGAGAAAGTTCAATGTTTTCTTTGGCTAGTGATGCGGAATAAATTGCTTACTAATACTAAAATAGGAAAGAGACACATGTCTAACGATACATTCTGCCCAATTTGTAGTAATGATGAAGAGACGATTCTTCGAGACTGCTCGTTTGTGTAACCAGTTTGGAGGAAAACTGCACTCGGGTTACCTAGACCAGGAGAGTTCAAGTAGTAACAAATGGATCCATAGTCATTGTTATAAATCAAAGGATGACGGTGTGGAAAAACATCACATGCTACCAGATTTGCTTATACGTATGGGCGATGTGGAAGAAAAGCAATGCATGGATTTTTGAAGGCATCGAGCATGATGCAAACCGGATGATGAAGACTGCCTAATTTGGGCGGAAGAGTATACCAGAGTGTTCATTTTTAATCGGTTAAAGCAAAGCAGAGTATTGAAATTAATTAAATGTATCCCATCGGAACATGGCTATCTAAAACATAACTGTGATGGGGTAAGGAGGCCGAAGCTGGTGGTATGATTTCATTGATTTGAGACCATAAAGGAGAATAGGTGAGTGGTTTCGTCCTTTATATTACTAAATATATACACCTTTAAGGGGATGAAGAGAATATTACCCCATTAGTCGCATTATTCTATTTAGGAATTAGTCATCTCCTAATTTCGGCTGTTGACCTTAAAATGACTTCACACCTATGTCTCACTTGATTTCATTCGAGCTCAAGGCTTTTCATTAACGCTTATAAACACCTTTTAGAACAATTGACATGGGCCATAAGTCCTTAAATGTGTACGACACCCTTCTACATTTCATGAAATTTTCGCTTCAATATATATTGAAACAGGATTAAACTGAAATATAATATTATCCAATTATATATATATATATATATATTATATATACATATATATTCGCTTCAATATATTAAAAAAATAACGAAAAAACGTAAAATCATTAGCACTTGATTTATTTTTGTAATAAATTTAAGTACCTGGGAATACACACTCGGTTTATCTTTCCACCTAGGAATCTTAACTTTTTCAAATAGTGTCACCTTTATAAAGGGGTGAAAATCCCTTGGATTTTCCTGTGTGGGAAAAACCACACTAGAAAACCATCATTTTCCCGGTTTTGTCATTTCAACGAGTGAAATTCGAGAATCAATTTCTCTTTCACCCGTTATCCGTTTTGCGTGTACCACATATCGAATTGTAGCCTTTAACAAGGGGCGTCCGAAACCACTTTGATCCAATCCAAATAAGAAGTGGGCCTCACTCAAAATATTGCCCCAAATTAACCATTTAATGCAATTTTAATACATTTTTCCAACAATTTTTATCAAACTATTCTATACAAGATTGAAATAAATGTCATTAGGGGTGAGCATGGAACGGTACGGGACGGTTATTTCAAAAAACCTGTCCCGTCCCAAAGTACGGTTCTTTTAAAAATCAAGAACCGGTACCGTCCCGCACATATATGGAACCTGTCCCGTTCCGTACCAATTTTGAGCACGGTCCGGTACGGTTCTTCGGTGTTATTTGGTTCGTAAATAATTAACCCCCATGAAATACAATTAACCCTATTTACATAGCATTGTTTATATCATTTAGTATTGTTTTTGTTTTAAAGCTAACTTTTAGTGCTGTCAAGTCTTAATAATTGGATTACGCCCAAAGAATATGCAAGATTGCATATTTGTAATACATGAACACAAGATTCCTCACACTTATACTTGGTAATATGTTATACTCCCTCCGGTTTTTAATAAACTTCACACTTTTCTTTTTGGGACGGTCTAAAATAAACTTCACACTTCCTTATTTCCTTTTTTGACAAAGAAATCTACATCAAAACAGTGCCAAACAGTGTCAAACAGTGTCTCAATAGTGCCAAACAGTGTCTCTATAGTGCCAAACAGTGTCAAACAGTGCCTCAACAGTGTACTCTACAGTAAAGTCAAATTTCTTTCCTTATTTTGTGTGAAGTCAAACTGTGAAGATTAAAAAAAACCGGAGGTAGTATATAATAGGAAAAATTGACAAGAATAATCCCACCATTCACTGGTCTTCTACTAACATTTTCGGAACATATGGTCACTAACATTTATACTCGTTAATATATTATGTATAATATGTTATTATAATCTAACACTAGTTTTCGGGACAATTCGGGACGGTACGGGACGGTTCGGGACAATACGGTTCCGGGACGGTTCCGGAACGGTTCTCACTAAGAACCGGTACCGTACCATATTATTAAAAAAAGCTCGGTACGGTACGGTACGGTTTTACATTTTTCCGGTTCTATCGGTTCTGGAACGGTTCGGGACGGTTCTTCGGTTCGGAACGGGAATTCTCAGATCCGTGCTGAGCCCTAAATGTCATTGGTTTTCAAAGAGTCGAGACATGCATGCAGGTACAAGAGAACAGGCTAATTACTAATGGCTTGTTACTTTATTATTTCCAAATGTTGGTTTATTTTTTTGTAGTTTCGCCTATTTCAGTACTTTAAACAATACGTAGTAATTTTTATTTATTCATTTTGCTTTTGGTACGGTCATAAGTGTTTCGAATCACTGTAGAAACATGAAGTCTTATATGATGATGTTAAGCTTCGGTATATCCATTTCATGATTAACAATTTCTACCGCCCGTTTGTGATAGTAGAATCAAAGTCTAATCATTGGGATGAAGAAGGGTGTAAGGAGGAATCGCTGCGGAACAATCTTGCAAGCCTTCGCCCGACTGATCCAAGAAACTAAATATTTTGCAAGCCTGCGGAACAATTAGACTTCTTGGTGTTCCTAAATCCGAGAAACCCATGCTCTTTGCTCTTGTTCATATTATCCAACAGACCACACCCACTAAAGCTGACATCCACAAACCACCATTGACCAATCTCCTCCAACTTCGTCTCTAACAACCCGTTTTCCCTAGCATAGCTTTTCCGTCGGCCGGCCGCCGATATTTTTCTATAAGGCCGGCCGACGCCACCACCGCCGGAAAACTCTGCTGCTGCCCGAGTCTACTGCAGCTACCATCACGGATTCTTTTTTTGAAGGAAGCTACCATCACGGATTTATCCGGCCACTGAACTGAATTCGGTATGCAACGGAATTAGAGGCAATCAATTAGATTAGTTATTTTATTAAATTAGGGGTATAAATGAAATGATTAGTCTTGTTTAGGAAAACCAAACATATAGTCCTACTATTGGGTATGTTTGACACAATTATTGACACAACTAGTTGAAAAAGATACTTTTACGAGTTTTTTTTAGTAATTATTAGCTTTTAATGACTGAAAAGATTTAAAAGAAAAACGTACTAGATGTTTGATAAAAAAACTGATTGTTTCATTTAGCCATGTTTGGTATACAAGCGGTTGTGACTAATTAATGTTAGAAGCTACAGACTTATTTGAGATGCCACTCATTGTATCATCTCAAAAACGATATATTTTTTTTATAGCTCTTAAAAATCGGTATGCCAAACAAACAACAAGAAATTTTTAAAGACTTTTTTAATATTACAAAAACTAGAAGACAGAGACTTATGTCTGCCAAACATAGTCATATTCCTATATTTGGAAGAAGATTGTTTTAGTCTACGTTTGGGCATTTTTCTCTTATTTTTTAGGGGAAAGTAATTTAAATATCTCAAATTTGAAGAAGTGTGACATAAATACCTCAAACTCGCACATGTAATATATATACCTAAAATTCACAAAACATTTTCGAGGATGCAATTAAAATTAAAATTGTATCGGATGTGATATTATTTATTTCACAAATAAATTTTTAGAATGTTAACTACATTCTACCAAAGTTTAAAGTATTTTTAAATTATGTAATTATTCAAATTAATTTGTATGTGTAAAAACATACAATCATGGTGCAAAAATTACTTTTAATATAAAGCTCGGGGTATATATATTACATAGGAAAAATTGAGAAGAATAATCACATATTTCACTAGTTTTCTCATAATAATCCCTAACTTGACTTTAGAGACATTTTCCCGATAGTTTCTTCTGATGAAATGGAACTCTTCTTTTTGGGACTAAAAACACCTTGTAAACTTGACTTTTTTAGGGACAGAGCGTGTAATGTATATTGATCCATAAGGCTATATTACTGCATTAAGATACTAAAATCAGCCCTTAATACTATCGCACACTCTAAAATAAGAAATTCACATTGCTATCTCAAATCCAAAGGCCTGGCAAAGGAGTTACTACATATCAATACTTGAATTGCGACTGCTTTTGGGGTTAGCAAAAGTAACTTCAGTGAAAAAAGTTTTAGTTGCATCAAAAGGAAAAATAAGACAAACTGGTCTGAACTAAGTCATAACAAGCAGAAATTGTTGAACAGTGAGAATACACAGGTTATGTGTTTCCATAAAATTTTGTACGAAAAAAACTACAAGTTATGTGGTAACAGAGCACAATCAAGCAACTGCACCCACTGCCATTTATAATGCATATCATGCACATCATATTACTCTTAAGTCTTATTAAGGTTTTTGTTAGTACTCAATTTTGATAGATTTTGATGATGCCACTATACTAAAGCTCTTGCATGTTTTGTTCCAATTTCGTAGTGATCATATCCAAAGTTGAGCAGTGTACTAAAAGAACAAGAAGTACATAAACGGGATCAGCCCTCAACGGGATTAGCCTAATTAATAGAATTAGCCCATAAACGGATTTATATTGAATAAGCCGATTGGCCCATTAGGAATCAGACCCACGATAGGAACCCACAGCCAGGCCGGGCTGGACAGCAGACCTCGAGCCTGGGCGGAGTTCTAGTGAGGCTGAGATATTCCTAAGGCCTACATGGCAAGCTATCATTCGATGATAGATATTTGGCAACAGGCAGGACTCGACCGGAATTAGGAGATGACTATTGCGTGAGGATGAAGCACGAAAAGGAGTTCTATTTCGAGCAAGAATATAGTTCATTAGTTAAGCATTTATTGTATGAGATTCCTCCCATAATTCTACCTCTTAATCTCTATAAATACTTCATGTAAACACCCTACCAAGGGGATCGGTAATTGGTTTTCCGGAATAAGAGTAATACTGCCTTACGCTGCCATATTATTTCGATATTATTTCTATACTCTACGTATATTACTCTCGTAGTTGGATTAAACTCCATCAAACAATTATATTACAATTCATGTTATAAATTATGTCTTGAGACTTAATTAATAGTCGTACATGATTGAAGAAATTGATTTCTATTGAAAATGACAAATAATTGTAACACTCTATTAATGTTATGTACGAAAAAGTATTTCAAAATTTGTAGGCTCTTACAAGTTCATAATATTTACTTCATCTCCGATCTTCCAAGATTGTCCGCAACAAGTTTGAAAGTCTACTAATTATAACTTTTTATTATATATCAATTCTTATGCTCTTTTAATAAATTTACTCATTAGAATTAAATAAAAACTTTTATTAACTAATATTATTAACAAATACTCCCTCCGTCCCCTTTTAAATGTCCCGTTTTACCATATTGGGATGTCCCTATTTAATTGTCTCATACCTTATTTGGTAAAGTTTGTGTGGTTCAAAATTATTTTTACTTTATTCTTACTTTATCAATTAATATCAATCACACAAACCCACTTTTCTTAAAACTCGTGTCATACTCTTCCGAGACATTTAAAAGGGGACGGAGGGAGTACTACGTAATATAATATAAATTTTACTTAATTTTATATTGTACATCGCACAACTGAAAATCTAGTTATGATAAAGAAATACTCCTCCCGTCCCGCAAAGAAGTTTCCACTTTCCTTTTTAGCAGTCCAAAAAAGAAGTTCCTCTTTCTTTAAATGGTAAGTTATCTACATCAAAATAGTGTCAAACAGTACAAAACAGTGTCAAACAGTGTTGAAAGAGTGTCAACAGAACAAACGGCTACCACAAATTTTGCAGGGTGATAACAAGTTATGCTTACGCCAGAGTTGAATCCATCTCTCCTAATGTTCTTTCAACTTCTTGCCATTATTAAAATGAAATTATTAAACTGATTTTGTATTATTAATGGTGATGGAAGACAAAGCGATCTTGGATTTATATTTGGAGAGATTTCCTCGACCAAAACATATCTTCTTTCTGTTGGCCAGCCACCAGATTTTTCCCCATAAGTCCTCAGCCGAGCTGCCAGAAATCCGCCGCCTCCGCCGGAGAATTGTGCTGCTGCCGGAGTCTGTTGCTGGCAACACAAACTGATCCTGCCACCAACGAACTGACTTAATTATGCACGGGGATTAGGGGCAATTGAATTTTGGGTAGAAATGGAATGATTAGCCCTAAAGCTAAATGGTCTTATTTTGTGGAAGACTATATAGGACCAATTTACATTCTTTATATCCAGTCCGAGTGATTACCATATCTTTTCTTTATACAAGTACTTCGTACAGAGTGTCACATATTTTGGCTCCAAAATTTCGGCCCAATGTGAACATAATATATTTAAGGTTAGCTGACGTGCACTTTGTCGTGATGTGCACTCAAAATAATAATACAATACAACAATTATACGTAGTATAATGAAGTAAGGTTCGTATCCACAGGGAAAGGAATATTTCTCTTTTTAATTACAAAGTAACAAAAGGGGGGGTTTAGGTTTGAGTGATTTAATTTAATTAAATACGAAGATGAACGAGTTATGTGGTTTAATTAATGAGAAGGAGACTTGGCTTTGCTTTTATCCACTTAATGAAATGTTCGTCGATCCCGGTTATATCTTTAACTATCTTCCTCTCGAATACTCAATCGAGGAGTATATCCAATTCATCGAGGGTAGTTATTAATAACGAGACGCGTTCATTAATAAAACTTACTACCGAGTTAATATAGAACACGCGCCGTATATTCACTCGATAGTAGCAATAAAATCAAGATGAAAACGATTGAGATTGATAACCTCAACACAAGCGGTTTATTGGTTTAATCAATATAATTAATTCCCCTTGGTTTATTAACCATGAAACGCATGCATTAATAACCCAAGTTTACTACCGCGAAAGGACCGAATTAATAACAAGCGTATTAATCGACCGATTCTAGTAATAATTAATATATGAAACAAAACTAGTTGATCCTTTAAGTAATGTTCAAAATATTAATATGAAATATGAATAGGAATTAATTAATACTCAAGAAAGAATATTAAAGAAGATGAATCCTACTATGGTTAATATCAAGATGTTAACTAATTGTCATCTTAGTAACACTCCCCGATACTAACGTAGAGGAAGAAATAACTATTACTATAACTAATGTCAAGATGTTAACTAATTGTCATCTTAGTAACACTCCCCAACATTGATATAGAAATAGTATTTAAAGGAAGAATTAATATTCAAGGAAAAAGATTAAAGATAATAACTCACAACTTACAAATTCATTAAGCTTCAAAGTAGCAAAACCAAGATGGAAGAGTTTAGCTCCTCATTTGGAGACTAAACATGCTATAAAAATATAAAAGAAATACTATTCTAAACTGAGCTTAAGAGTATGGAAGAAGGGATTTTTTATTTGTGAAGGAAAAGTGTGCTATTTATAGGTGTTTTTCAACACCTTGGGCCGGGTACCCGACCGGGTAAAGAGCCCACCCGACCGGGTGCATGTCAAAATCAAATATCCTCCACGTTCTGGCGATCTTCGGCATGTTAAAGTGTCCCGGGTCAAGTCAGACCCGACCGGGTGGAATAGGGGACCCGACCGGGTGAGTGCACTTTCCAGGCACTTTCGGTTGTTGAATCAGACCCGACCGGGTGACATCTTATGCCCGGTCGGGTATTTTCTCCTGGACAGTCAAAATCCCTTTTTCTTCACTTCAAAGTCTTCCTTTCCAACACCATAAATCCTAACTCTACTTTACAACTTACAAATGAGAACTAAAATACGATTACAACTAAAATCACACAAATGTTTACAAACTAAATAAAATGGTAAACAATCCACACAAATCAAACATAAAAACACACACTTATGCACTACTAATTAGTGCATATCAAATACCCCCACACTTGAACCATTACTCGTCTCGAGTAAACCCTAAAAATATAAGAGTAAAGAGGGGTCTTCAACTCCATATTTCTTATCAACCTCATTTTTTTATCATTACCCTTAGGATCCTGCAGAAATAAAAGAAAATACTTTCTCTCATTCTCTCATTTTGCCTAGGTGCCCTTTCGGGTTTTCATCCCAGCTTCCCACATTTTTCTGTTTTAATCCTCACAACTCACTCTTTATTTTTGCTTTATTTTTGCTTAAGTTGCCTTTTCAGGTTTTCAACTTAACAAGCTTTTTTTTTCTTTCTTTCTTTCTTTTTTTTTTTTTTTGAAAATAACTCAAGAATACAGAGTATGAATGTGAGTTTTCCATGAAATTCTCCCCCCAAGCTAATCAAAGCACTGTCCCTAGTGCTGGTGTCCGAGGTGTCCAAGAGAGTGAATCTCTTTGCCCTTTTTGGTGTCATTTCTTTCTTTTTGGTTGAGGAAATTTCAACTTTTGTTGTTTGTGGAGTAAGGTGATTTGGATTTTTGGTGGGTTGTGGGTGTTTTGGTGGGTATAGAAATGTAGAGGGTGAAGAGGAGATGAGGAAGGTGAGTTTATTTGATGGATTTTTGTGTAGAAATGGAGAAGGTTCAAATGTATGGAGTTTTGAAAATGGTGTTTTGGCCGAGTTTGGTTTGTGTTTGCGGAAGAGGAAGTGAGGAAGAGGATGGCCTGCTCAGTTTTTTTTTTTTTTTTTGTTTTTTTTTTGTGAAAGAGTCCGCAATGACCCGGCCGGGTGGGGTAAGTTGACCCGGTCGGGCTTAATTATTGCTTATCCAGAGAGTGATTTAGCAAATCACCCGGCCGGGTATAATGAAGTGACCCGGTCGGGTCTTGTGTTCGAGGGGACGGGTTTTGCAAAATTATTTTCCGCCCGGTCGAGTTTACGTTTCCAGGCAAAGCAGTGGCTTTAAGATGTAATCACCCGGCCGGATATGTTCGAGACCCGGTCGGGTAGCAATGTGATATTAAGGATTTGTAGCATGCCTCGGCCGGGTGTAGGGCGGTGTATGTGTTTTTTTTTTTTTCCTCAGACCCGACCGGGTTATGCTTGTACCCGGCCGGGTTTGATTCCCAATTTTTTTTTTTTTTTTTTTGAAAATATTTTCTCACACATAAAAAAAATGATCAAAATACAAACTTGGGTTGCCTCCCAAGAAGCGCTTGATTTAATGTCGCGGCACGACATTATTTTTATTTTATTTTCTGTTTTTAGTGGGATCGTGAGTATCCCTTGTTTTATTTTCAAAGGCCATGTTAGGACTCGTTTCAACTTTCTTTCTCGGCCTTTTCCAGTAAGGTCGAATTTTCTTCCTAGTTACCACTTCAATAGTAGGTGGTTTTCCTTTCAAAATGGATTTTTTGGGTTCTTCCTTAACAAAAATATTCAGTGTTGGTGGTTCAAAAACATTTAAAGAACAAAGAGATTGATTTTTAATTTGTTTTTTAGTAGAATCAAAGATGTTGAATTCTACTTTTTGGTTATCAAATTCTATTGTTAATGAACCACTAGACACATCAATTTTTGTTTTGGCGGTTTTCAGAAAAGGCCTTCCCAAAAGAATGGGTGTTGTTTGGTTATCATCCCCCATTTCAAGAACATAGAAATCAACAGGGAAAACCAAATTTTCTACTTCTACTAGCACATCTTCTATTACACCTTTTGGGTATGTATTAGATCGAT
This sequence comes from Cuscuta epithymum, assembly GCA_945859915.1. Classification (NCBI taxonomy): domain Eukaryota; kingdom Viridiplantae; phylum Streptophyta; class Magnoliopsida; order Solanales; family Convolvulaceae; genus Cuscuta; species Cuscuta epithymum. Next base: position 285,975 of record CAMAPF010000006.1, read on the forward strand.
CCGCTAGTTGAATCACTACATCAGTTTGATGTAGCGGGCCGAGTTGTAAGGATTTATATAAGGAATAAGGAATGACATTTATTGATGCTCCTAAATCCAACAACGCCTTAGAAAATATGGTGTCCCCTATTTTGCAGGGAATAGTGAACATGCCCGGGTCGCTACATTTTTCGGGAAGTTTCTTTTGAAATAGAGCCGATACATGTTCACTAACCTTGACTTCTTGTTTTTCTTTCAATTTATTTTTTGTTTTTGTTTTGCATAATTCTTTTAAAAATTTAGCAAAACGGGGAACACTTTTAATTGAGTTAAGGAGTGGAATGTTTACCTCACATTTGGAGAAAGTTTCATAGATGTCAACATCTTTGTCCAGCTTCCTTGTCTCCTTCAATGCCTCGGGGAATGGGGCTACTAGTTCATACGATGAAAATGGAGGGGGTTTCACCTTTGTGGTTCTCTCCTCAGATTGAGTTTCTTTTTCATGATCAACCTCCTCGATCTCTTGATCGTTCTTTTCTACCCCCTTCAACATGATTGCATTCACATGTTGTCTCGGGTTTTGCTCCGTTTGGGATGGGAGTTTACCCGAGTCCTTTGCTTCCAGTCGGCTTACGGCATTTGAAATTTGGCTAACTTGGGTTTCCAAATTTTTTATGCTTGACTTTGTCTCATGTTGGAATTGTATCATGGTTTGTTGAAATTGTCCCATGCTTTGTTGCATGGTAACCATGTTTGAAGTCAAAGCTCTTATCATGTCATCAGTTGACATATTAGGTTGAGAATTTGAGCCTTGATTGTTGAAAGGTGATTGAGAAGGTGGGTTTGATTGTTGGGGGTTTCCATACCTCAAGTTTGGATGATCCCTTAACCCAGAGTTGTAAGAGTTTGAGAATGGATCGTACCTCCTTTGTCCTTGGAAACCCAAGGCGTTGACTTGCTCAAAATTCTCCTCTTGTATTGATGGACATGAATCGGTCGGATGTCCTTGTGTTGAACATATGCCGCAAACCTTGACTTCTTGGGTTTTGGGTTTTAAGAGAAAATCTTTAACCAAAGAAGTCAAGCCGGCCACTTGACTTTCCAACGAGGTGTTGGATTCCGCCGCGGCAACCCTTCGGGTTGAGGATCGCCCATTGTAGTATCTAGAATTCTCGGCCAATTCCGAGATGAGATTTCTTGCTTGAGAAGGGGTTTTGTTAACAATCCCCCCTCCACTCGCCGCATTGACCATGCGCCTATCTTGATCCGCAAGACCATCATAAAAGTAAAGGATGAGGTCTTGCTCAGTGTACCCATTATATGGGCAGCTGGCACACAACTTTTTGAATCGCTCCCAATATTCATATAAGGACTCATCATCTTTTTGATCAATGTTGCTTATTTGTTTTTTCAAAGATGATGAGACAGAAGCGGGATAATACCTTTCTAGGAAGCATTTCTTCATTGCTGCCCATGTATCTATACTCCCCGAAGGGAGATAGAATAGCCAATCCTTTGCAGTGTCTTTAAGGGAGAATGGGAAAGCCCTCAATTTGATTTGCTCCTCGGTGACTCCATTTGGGCACATGCTCGTGCAAACAATATGGAATTCCGAGAGATGTTTGTTCGGATCCTCTCCTCTTAGCCCGTGGAAGGAAGGAAGTAGATGGATAAGCCCCGATTTGAGCTCAAAAGTATTACCTTCATTGAGTGTAGGGAAGGTAATACACAATGGTTGTTGGTTGAGATTTGGAGCGGTGAGCTCCCTCAATGTTCTCGTCTCTTGAGCCATAGTGATTGGTTCTTCGTTCTCGCTAGAATAAGAACTAGCGCTTGATGATTCCTCCGAAGAAGTATTCGGAAATAAATTCCTAAACCTCTCGAAGGCTTGTACCGTTTCGGGATTTGTTTGGTAGGTGATTTGGTTTATAGATCGGTGTTTAACCATATACTCAAACAAAGCTCAGAAATAGAAAATAAGAATTCTTTATATTTTCAATTATTTTTTTTTTTGATTTTTCTTGAAATAAAATAAAAAGAAAAATAATTGCCTCTCCCCGGCAACGGCGCCAAATTTGACGTGCACTTTGTCGTGATGTGCACTCAAAATAATAATACAATACAACAATTATACGTAGTATAATGAAGTAAGGTTCGTATCCACAGGGAAAGGAATATTTCTCTTTTTAATTACAAAGTAACAAAAGGGGGGGTTTAGGTTTGAGTGATTTAATTTAATTAAATACGAAGATGAACGAGTTATGTGGTTTAATTAATGAGAAGGAGACTTGGCTTTGCTTTTATCCACTTAATGAAATGTTCGTCGATCCCGGTTATATCTTTAACTATCTTCCTCTCGAATACTCAATCGAGGAGTATATCCAATTCATCGAGGGTAGTTATTAATAACGAGACGCGTTCATTAATAAAACTTACTACCGAGTTAATATAGAACACGCGCCGTATATTCACTCGATAGTAGCAATAAAATCAAGATGAAAACGATTGAGATTGATAACCTCAACACAAGCGGTTTATTGGTTTAATCAATATAATTAATTCCCCTTGGTTTATTAACCATGAAACGCATGCATTAATAACCCAAGTTTACTACCGCGAAAGGACCGAATTAATAACAAGCGTATTAATCGACCGATTCTAGTAATAATTAATATATGAAACAAAACTAGTTGATCCTTTAAGTAATGTTCAAAATATTAATATGAAATATGAATAGGAATTAATTAATACTCAAGAAAGAATATTAAAGAAGATGAATCCTACTATGGTTAATATCAAGATGTTAACTAATTGTCATCTTAGTAACACTCCCCGATACTAACGTAGAGGAAGAAATAACTATTACTATAACTAATGTCAAGATGTTAACTAATTGTCATCTTAGTAACACTCCCCAACATTGATATAGAAATAGTATTTAAAGGAAGAATTAATATTCAAGGAAAAAGATTAAAGATAATAACTCACAACTTACAAATTCATTAAGCTTCAAAGTAGCAAAACCAAGATGGAAGAGTTTAGCTCCTCATTTGGAGACTAAACATGCTATAAAAATATAAAAGAAATACTATTCTAAACTGAGCTTAAGAGTATGGAAGAAGGGATTTTTTATTTGTGAAGGAAAAGTGTGCTATTTATAGGTGTTTTTCAACACCTTGGGCCGGGTACCCGACCGGGTAAAGAGCCCACCCGACCGGGTGCATGTCAAAATCAAATATCCTCCACGTTCTGGCGATCTTCGGCATGTTAAAGTGTCCCGGGTCAAGTCAGACCCGACCGGGTGGAATAGGGGACCCGACCGGGTGAGTGCACTTTCCAGGCACTTTCGGTTGTTGAATCAGACCCGACCGGGTGACATCTTATGCCCGGTCGGGTATTTTCTCCTGGACAGTCAAAATCCCTTTTTCTTCACTTCAAAGTCTTCCTTTCCAACACCATAAATCCTAACTCTACTTTACAACTTACAAATGAGAACTAAAATACGATTACAACTAAAATCACACAAATGTTTACAAACTAAATAAAATGGTAAACAATCCACACAAATCAAACATAAAAACACACACTTATGCACTACTAATTAGTGCATATCATTAGCTTTTTAATTTAGTAATGAATCTTAATAGCTCATGTACTAATAGTAATATAAATCCAAGTCGAACACTTGGTATAAATCAATTAAAACAGCTGCATAGAAAACCATCAATGAACTTGTTTTTCTAAATGTTATTCCAAAGATAATAATTTTATATGGAGTATTATTTTTACAGATTTGTTTCCCACCTTCATCCTTTAAAGGTAAAAGGGTTATATGTTTCAAATTTGTATAGCATTTACCGGCCCTCCACAACTGCAATATACTTGAAGGTTTTTCTAGCATTCAATTTGTGTGGGTAGAAACATATCCTGTGAAAGCAAGGGAGAGTGAATTGAATGATCGGATTGCGTTTGTATTAGAGATGCCTTGATTTGCTTCCAGAGTTAGAAAGTTCACCACATTATAGCATTACTTAAAAGCAAAATTAACATCAATAATCTCTACCTTTACAAATTTCACAAAGATAATCCTAACTTGAAAGGTTCACAACAATAATCCCAACTACTTAACTGTTTTACAAAAATAAACCGAGTGCTAATGGTTTTACGTTTTCTGTTATTTTTTTAATACATTGAAGCAAAAATATATATAAAATTGGATAATATTATATTTCAGTTTAATATTTTTTCTACTAAAAAAAATCAACATATTTCATAAAATATAATAGAAATATTTGAACACTACACACTACATACTCTTCAACTTCTCTATTTTCTTTTTTTACTTATCCGTATTTTATTTATAATCATTTTTTATTCATTATGATAGAGATTTCATAGTAGTTATAGTAATACTACATTAAATCTTTATACAAATTATTTAGAATATTAAATATTTAATAGAGATAATTGTATTACATTTTATGAAAAATATTAAATATTAGATTAAATTTATCATAGAAAAAGCTTAAACTCACATATATAATTATTAATTTATATACATATTTTTGCTTTGATATATTAAATATTAAAAAAAAAACAGAAAAGTTAATACCATTAGAGCTCGAATTATTTTTGTGAAACAGTTAACTAGTAGAGATAATTTTTGTGAAACTTATCAATAGGGATTATATTTGTAAAATGTGTAAAAGTTAGGATTATTGGTATCAATTTCGCCAAAAATAAAGGTGAAATTCACAAGAATAATCCCCACTGTTGAGTTTAATCCAACACAATGTAGTAAATATAGATATAAATATGTATGAACACTCGGTTTTTACGTGGAAACCGGAAAGGGAGAAAACCATGGGGCTTATCAGGCTAATGTCCAAGCCTTCTCTTTCTCATTAGACTCTCCTCACCATTACATAGTACAATTTGAGCTCCCATTAATGGAGGATAAAATCAGTGGCGGAGTCAGGATTGACAGGTTACAGAGGCCGGGGTTTAAAGAATTTATATAGCAGGGGCCAAAACTTAAATTTTCACTATATTTTTTTACTACTTATAAATATTTATACATGTATATATACATCACACTTTTTTTCTTGCAGGGGCCGTGGCCACTGCCAACCCCCCTGTCTCCACCCTGGATAAAATTAACTAAAGAGGAGGAAGAAGAAAAGGGCTTCTTCATAAGGAGGTAAATCCTCCTATTTATAGAAGAAAAGGGATGGGGATGCTCTCCACCCTAATCGGCCGAAAGGCCGAAATGGGCCCAAAGGCCAAAACAGGCCTGATGGGCTGAAACGGGCCCAGCTGCTCGGGCTCCGTACTACGTAAGGCCTTGGCCTCCTGAACAGTAACAGACCGGGATAGTATATCCCAATACCCACTTTATTGGATTCTATAATAATAGTACACACTGACAGTGTCCGTAAAAATAATTCGTACTAGGAATAGTATAGACAAGAATAAATTTTTAATGAACTCAAACTAATGCTCATTTAGTACTTCCAACTTATACCTCTACTTTCCTCTTCGCCAAGATTAACGCTTATATGTTTCAACTTAGACAAAACCACATATGATGAAAATGGTGTTGAAATTAAACGGGTCTTAGTTTAAATTTGCCTCAATAAGAAGAATGGGGAAGAAAAAGTAAGTGTATCTCTCAAGAGTATTAAACGGGCATTAATGTGAATTCAACCAAATTTATTCTTATGAACATCATTACTAGTTCAGATTATTTTTGTCGACACTCAAAGTGGGGATGGAATGTAGGAGATTTAAGGCATTATTTGGTTTTATGAAGAGAATATTACCCGAAATAGGACTAAAAAGGTTTGAAAATTCCAAAATAGGACTGTCATGATTTTATTCTCAAAACAGGACTAAATACTGTTATGTTTTGGCAGTACCAGACTTCAAACATGGCAATACTTTCCAAACCTGACAGCAATATTTAATCCTATTTGGGAATCACTAAGGAACAATCTTGCAAGCCTTCGCCTTATGGATCCAAGCAATTAGAGACTTCTTGGTGTTCCTAAATCCAAAGAACCCATGCTCCTTGCTCTTGTTCATACTATCCAACGGACCACACACGCTAAAGCATACATCCACAAGCCACCATTGACCAATCTCCTCCAACTTCGTCTGCAACAGCCCGTTTTCCCTAACAATCTCGTCCCAAACACGCCCTTTCCCTTTCATCATCTCCTCCAAGCTCATCGCCGGCCCCGCATCCTCAAATTCCGGGACCTCCAGACCGAACTGCTCCGCGATCACCCCCCACAGCTGCTTCCACCTGAACACATCTCCATTGCTCACATTGAAAGCTTCGTTCTTGGCGGCTGGCTCCACCGCGGCCCAAATCTCCTGCTCCGCGATCAGATCCGCATCTGAGCCGTTGGTGTACCCTTCCCAGCACGCTTTCACCCCCGGGAATCTGAATCTCAGTCCCTCGCGCTTACATATTGCCGCATATGCACAGAGCGAGCCCACCGTGTTCATCATGCTGCTCGGGGAGAACCCGAATATCAAACCGGGTCGGTGCACGGACCACGTGAGACCCGGTTTCTTCTTCACCTCTTCCCAGAGGATGTCCTCGAGGGTGTAGTAGAAGTTCGGTACGCCCAGCCGCGGGAGATCCTCGTGGAAGGGCATTTCATGGGCCGCTTTTCCAAACGACTCAAACGGGCCGAAGTAATGCTTCAGGCCCGTTTGTAAGCAGATGTGAGTCAGGCCCGGGCAGCTGGGGATGACCGCATTCAAGACGTTGCTGAACATCTTCCCGTTTGCCTCGCAGTTTTCCAGTTCCGTGGGCCGGCTGGCCCACGTAACATAGAAGACGTGCGTTACGTCGGTCAGTACGGTCAGCTTGGATTGGGCAGCTTCTGGGTCAGTTATGTCGCACTGGACGAACTCGATTGGGGGGTGGTGGTCGGTGGTGTTCCAGGACCGGATCGGACGGCGAGCGACGCCGTATACCTTCCAAGGGCCGCCGGGTGTGTTGGAGCGAGGGAGGGTTTCGGCGAGGCTTGCTCCAACAATGCCGGTGACGCCGATGATTAGAGCCACGTTCTGGTGCTTGGGTGGTGCACGTACGGCATCATCTTCTCTGCACATTTCGTATTTATTCATTATTATTATATACTACGTACTCCGTAGTCCGTATATCCGAATGATTTATGATAAAGAAATAAGTGTCTTGGGACTTCACTCAGACTTATTTATAAGACGATGGGTTGGCAAAGGAGTAAACTCCATTTAATTCCCTGAGTTTATAGGTTCAAAACAAACGGCTACCACCACAGAATTTGCAGCGTACGTGGTACTGTGGTAGCGTGGATAACAAGTGATGGCTAGTGGGCAAGTGGTTACCCGTCTTTGTATCCATCTCTCCTAATGTTCTTTCAACTTCTTGTCATTATTCAAATGAAATCATAAAACTGATTTTGTCTATTAATGGTGATGGATGACAAAGCAATCTTCGCTTTATTTTTTGGAAGAAGTCCTCCACCTAGCGGTCAGAAAACTGGCGCCTCTGCCGGAGAACTGTGCCACTGCTGCTGCTAGAGTATGCTACGCAGCGGCGGACGCAAGAATTTCCGGTAGTAGGAGAGGCAGTACAAAACATATACGAAGTATATACAAATACATATACATTTAAAATTTCGAGGTAAATATACTTATAATTTTTTTTGGAGGGGCAGCAGTTCCCCATTGTGATCCCCTGTGTCCGCTGTGAATGTTTTGGGAAAATGTACAACAATAGGAGTCCTGACATGTATATTTATTTTAAAAGAGTTTAATACGTAGTACATAATAGGAAACAAATATGCCTAAGAATATTCTATTACACCTCCTCAAACTGTGCAGTAGATACAACGCGCACGTAGAGGTGAGTTCGATTCTTTCGGTTCGGTTTTGACCTAAAACCAAATACGGAACCAAAGTAAAAGTTTGGTTTGGTTTCAGTTCGGTTTTACACTCCTAGGAATATGATGTTGTTACCTGCCTAATGAGCTGAATACCCTGGGAATATATAGTGGAAGGAGAGGAGGAATTGCGCGCTTTGGTGTGTCCGGTGTGGGAATGTTGTAAATGAGAGGTAAGAGTAGGGGTGAGAAAAACCGAACCGAAACCTACGTTGTAAAAACCGGACCGGTGAGCGACCCGGTCATATGACTGGGTCACGGGTCAACCCGGATCCGGAGGATCAACCCGGTCAAAGCCGGAAAACCGGTCAACAATTATACGTCTATATAATAATAATAAACATATAATTATATACACTCTCATTATATATTTTTATTTGTATTGTACATTTATATTATAATTTGACATGATTTTCATTCTTAAATAAATATATAAATATATTACATAGTTTTTCTTTTTAGGGAATTAAAATTGCAATTTTATTGGTTTAAAAAATGCATTAAAATTAAAAAAGAAATTACTTTTTTTGGAAAAGATCGAAAACCGGGTTTTCCCGGGTTTTTCGGGTTTCTTGGGTCGGGTCCGGATCGGATTTTTTCGGGTCAGCCGGGTTTTTCCGGTTTTTGACCATTTTCGGGTTTTGAAGAAACCAAACCGGATTTTTGTCCGGGTCACCGGGTTCCGGGTCAACCCGGCCGGGTCGGGTCGGTTTTTTAAACATAGGTCCGAAACCCGGAAACCGACCCTGGACCGACCCGAATTATGATCCCGGTCCGGGTTTTTTCTTTTTAACCGGCCCGAATTAAAAAAAACCCGAACCGAACCGAAAATTCCGGGCTCATTAACGGGCCTTAAAATCTATAACCCGACCCAGACCGAAAAAACCCGAAACAATTAGTTTTAATATAAAATTAATATAGTATATGAATATAAATAAAATATTGGGGTTTTGACATGAATAATACTAAACAATAGGGAATGGACAAAAAAGAGGCCTCTTTTCTTTATTTCCTAAAATGTGACTAATAAATACCTACTTTCCTAAATTAACCTCCAAGTGTTAACACTGCAGCCGCATACGTTCACTCCTACCCTCCGTAATATTGCACTGCATTATCCGGAGTAGTATAAAGATGGATTGATAATGTTCGATCGATTGAAGATGGAGCACTGAATGATGGATTGAAGTCTAAAGAACAACTGAGGTGCTGAGGTGCGGAAGAAAGGATAGGGCTATTTCAGACTATTTGTGGTTACGGTTTTTTTGTCCTTTTCAGATTAGGTCCTATATTTGTCCTATTGAATCTCATGGGTATTATTTCTGCCATTTTTTCTAAAATATTTCCTAATATATGATTATAATCACGGTGGATAAAAAAAGATTTAGTAACTTTTAGTGACTACAAATATGTTGAATTTGTTTAGCGTAATGATGACCATGAGAATATATTTATAGCAACTCTTGTAACTTTTTGATTTATAAAATTTATTTCGTAATATTTTTAAGAAACCTATATTATTTATATATATACATCTTACATAAAATATTAAGATAATTATCTTCTTTAAATTTGAATTGTTGGTGATTTTGGAGACTAATATTTGTGTTATTATTTGCGGTTTGTATTTTTGATTAATTTTATTTGAAAATAAGTGTTAAAATATAAAAGAACAATGACATATTTCACGTCCGGGCTTTAACCGGTCCAACCCGAACCCGGACTACCGAAAACCCGACTCGGACCGAATGTAATGGCATTGTTCCGGTCCCTAATTTTCATAATCCGAGACATTCCGGGTAATTTCCGGGTTTAACAAAAACTCAACCCAGACCGGACCGATCTCACCCCTAGGTAAGAGTATCTTTTAAAAAAACAAAAAATCACTCTCGCAGCAAGGATTCGAACCTGCATCGTTCAATGCCATTACCATAGCCTACCAACTTGGCAATAACAACTTTATTAACTTACTTCCACTTTGAAGATAACATACCCGCAAACTTTACTTTAGAAAAAATGTATTTCAAATTTTCAACTAATGCTTAATTGCTCTTTCTATTCATACATTTATTTAGGGTTTAATGCACCAAACCCCCATGTGATTTGGAAATTCGGCGCATTAGCCCCATGTGATTTAAAAAATGCGTCAAACACCCTTGTGTTTTAATTAATCATGCACAGAACCCCCTTTATGAATAAATTTAACAATTTGAAAATCACTTTTCCTAATATTTTGATTGAATATGCAAATAAATACGTCAAAATCTCTGAATCATACAAAATGCTAATCAATTTTCTTTTATTTGACAATTGAATTTGTTCACATAAGGGATTTGGCGCATGATTAATTAAAACACAGGGGGGTTTGACGCATTTTTTAAATCACAGGGGGCTAATGCGTCGAATTTCCAAATCACAGGGGGCTAATGTTTATTTATGAAACTTTATTATAACATTGTATTTTTATTTTTTAAATAACTTTTATTCTTGGATTACATAGTATTTTTATGCTACTTATTATTTTTTGCACTTTAATGAACACACCATTTTAAGAACAACATATAATGATTTGATTTATAGACTTAAATTTGTAATAGTTTGACTTCCTAAATGTTAAATTGTAAGTTTCATTCTATATAATATCTTTAGTAATTTTTATTTAATTGTTTCATAAAATCTTATGATTTACTATTCGATTTTACGATTCGATTTTTAAATACTCATTCCGATTCGATTCAAAAATACGATTTTAACAACCTTGGGTGTTTAGAATTGATTCTGCTGAAAACCAAACAAGATTCTTTTTTTAAAGCTGAAACAGAATCAAAATTAGTTTTCAGAAGGTGTTCTCCCCATCTGCTAAAAAACTGCTTGTATGAGCAATTTGAAGCATCCAGTTTTAAGAAGTAGATCCAAATATATACCTCATACTACCTCCGTCCTGTTGAAAGGTTCCCATAGTAAAACGGCACGGTTATTTAGACAGTAATTAAATAAAGTACTTCAGGTATATTTTGAGAAATAATTTTAATAGGTATAATGATTAATGATTAATAGGTATAATGACAAATTAATCATTAAATATTAAAATTGGATGTCCCAGATCTCCTGCTCCGCGATCAGATCCGCATCCGACCCGTTGGTGTACCCTTCCCAGCACGCTCTCACCCCCGGGAGTCTGAATCTCAGCCTCGCGCTTACATATCGCCGCGTACACGCAAAGCGTGCCCACCATGTTCATCATGCTGCTCGGGGAGAACCCGAATATCAATTCGGGTCGGTGCACGGACTACGTCAGACCCGGTTTCTTCTCCACCTCTTCCCACAGGATGTCCTCGAGACCTCAAGGGTGTAGTAGAAGTGTGGTACGCCCAGCCGCGGGAGATCCTCGTGGAAGGGCATTTCATGGGCCGCTTTTCCAAACGACCCAAACGGGCTGAAGTAATGTTTCAGGCCCGTTTGTAAGCAGATGTGGGTCAGGCCTGGACAATTTGGGATGACCGCATTCAGGACGTTGCTCAGCATCGTCCCGTTTGCCTCGCAGTTTTTCCAGTTCTGTGGGCCGGCTATAGAAAACGTTTGCCTACGTCACATAGAAAACATGTGTGACGTCTGTCAGAACGGTCAGCTTGGTAATCCCATATATAATAATATATGGGATTATTATAATAATATCACATTTACGTAATCCCGGAATAATCTCACTTTTGCACTCAATAAGTCAATCTTCTTTCATTGGACCATGACCTGTTGATGACCTACTATATCAGGTTTTTTACCCTTTATTTGAAAATCTTATATAAATAATCCCACCTTTCACAAATCTGCTCAAAACGGTCCCATATTTCATTTTTTTCTTTTTTTTCTCCCTAAAATTTTTCTTTATTTATTTTCACCCCCTAGACACTTTTTATTGCTTTTCTGATCATCTGAATCTAAAAGATTCAGATCAGATCAGAAGGATTCAGATCGGATCAGAATCATTCAGATCAGAGCAGACCATAAAGATTCAGATCAGATCAGAAAGATTCAGATCAGATCAGAAAGATTCAGATCAGATCAGAAAAATTCATATCAGATCAGAACTTAAAAAATTCAGATCAGAAACATTCAGATTATGTGAAGAGAACAACTTCTAAGTCTACTATTAATTTTAGACCTAAAAGATAATTTCAATCAGTAAGGGACCTAAAACATCCTAAACTGTCAATTCTGGACCCGAAAATTTAATGCCATTAGTTAACTCCTCACAGAATAATGACATGGCGAAATTTGACGTGCACTTTGTCGTGGTGTGCACTCAAAATAAATACAATACGACACTAATACGTAGTATAGCGTAGTAAGGTTCGTGTCCACAGGGAAAGGAATACTTCTCTCTTTATAAACTAGTAACAAGGGGGGGTTTTAGATTGAGTAAATGAACTTGAATCATATTTAAACACGAAGATGAACGAGTTATGTGGTTTAATTAATAAGAAGACAAAGACTTGGCTTTGCTTTTATCCACTTAATGAAATGTTCATCGATCCCGGTTATATCTTTAACTATCTTCCTCTCGAATACTCAATCGAGGAGTATATCCAGTTCATCGAGGGTAGTTATTAATAACGAGAAGCGTTCATTAATAAAACTTACTATCGAGTCAATATAGAACAAGCGCCGTATATTAACTTGATAGTAGCAATAAACTTAAGATGAAAACGATTGAGATTGATAACCTCAACACAAGCGGTTTATTGGTTTAATCAATATAATTAATTCCCCTTATATTATTAACCATGAGATGCATGCATTAATAATCCAAGTTTACTACCATGAAAGGACCGAATTAATAACAAGCGTATTAATCGACCGATTCTAGTATTAATTAATATATGAAACAAAACTAGTTGATCCTTTAAGTAATGTTCAAAATATTAATATGAAATATGAATAGGAATTAATTAATACTCAAGAAAGAATATTAAAGAAGATGAATCCTACTATAGTTAATATCAAGATGTTAACTAATTGTTATCTTAGTAACACTCCCCGATATTAATGTAGAGGAAGAAATAACTATTACTATAACTAATGTCAAGATGTTAACTAATTGTCATCTTAGTAACACTCCCCAACATTGATATAGAAATAGTATTTAAAGGAAGAATTAATATTCAAGGAAGAAGATTAAAGATAATAACTCACAACTTACAAATTCATTAAGCTTCAAAGGAGCAAAACCAAGATGGAAGAGTTTAGCTCCTCATTTGGAGACTAAACATGATGAAAAATATAAAGAAAGAACTTGTCTAAAACTGAGCTAAAGAGTATAGGTGAATTGGTATCCTATTGTGAAGGAAAGGGGGTGTATTTATAGGCTTTTTGGGAGTGCAGCTCGGGTACTCGATCGAGTATATAAAGATACTCGGTCGAGTATGTGTAGAAATGCAAATTCGAGGTATACTCGATCGATTTCAGGTTTAAAATTAAAGGCATACTCGATCGAGTATGTATATATACTCGATCGAGTATGAGTAGAAACTTGAATTTCGACCCATACTCGACCGAATTCAGAGTATAATTTATAGTCATACCCGATCGAGTATGTCGGTGTACTCGATCGAGTATCGACACTCGATCGTGGTCAAAATCTTCCCTGCATGTTCCTTTGTTTTCAGATCCGATCCGATTTGAAATCTCAACAAGATACTCGATCGAGTATATGCTATACTCGATCGAGTATAGGTCAAAAATCAGGATTTTGCCTTCTTTTTGTCTTGTACTCTTGCACCTTCCTTCACCAATGATCATTGGATTGATCTTGGACCTGTTTAAACTCAGAATGGACCTAATCTAAACATATTACAACTATTTTACAAACATGACTATTACACCAAAAGTGTGTAATTTCCGAAATATTAAACAATTAAAACTAGCTAAAAACATAAACATACACACGGAAATTACAAGTGTATCAACTCCCCCACACTTAGTCCTTTACTCGACCTCGAGTAAACTAGAAACATCCAAACAGTTTGAGAGTTTTTCAAGAGTTCAAGAAAGGAAGAAACTAAGATCACCAAGGGAAAAAAAAATGAGTTTCAATTCCAAAAACAAAATTCTTTCTTGGGTTTTGTGATCTTCTATGCTCCATCTTCTTGCCCTTTTTTTTTCTTCTCTTTTTCTTCTTCTCCTCTTTTCATTGTTTAAAGAGATTAAATGATGTTCTGCAAAAACAAATTTTCTCTCCTATCTCTCATTTTGCCTAGGAGTCTTCTCTGGTTTTCATCCTAGCATCTCTTTTTTTTTTCTTTTCATCCTTTCCACTCACTCATTTTTTTTTTTTTCGAAGCCTTTTTTGCTTAGATTGCCCGTTTTTGGGTTTTCAACCTAACTAGCATTTTTTTTCATTTTTTTTTTGTGTGAAGAAAATAATGCAAGTTACAAGGTAGAAAATTAAGTATGTTCCAATGAGTGACTCCCCCTCACTTAGCTCGAAGCACTGTCCCTAGTGCTTGTCTTCGTTATACCCGGGTTGAAACGGACATCCTCGTTGTCCCTTTGCATTTATACTTTCGGCCCTCACCTTCTTATGTGTCATTGAATGTTGTTTTTGGGTCTTGGGTTTCGGACTTGAGGGTAGGGAGTAGGGTTTCAATTTTTTTTTTTTTTTTTTTGAATGGAAAAAAAATATGAGGATTTTTGGGTATTGGATTGTAGAGAAAAGTGAGGAGAGTGTATTGGTTGTTGTATGAGTGATTTGGTGGAGAAGTGAAGGAGATATGGTAGAGAGAAGGTAGAAAAATGGAGTTTGGGGTAAAGGGGTTTGAAGTTTGGGATGATTTTTGGAGAAGATGAAGTGGGTTGGGGTGTTTTATGGGTATAAACCGCAGGGGTACCCGATCGGGTATCACCCTATACTCGATCGGGTGCTGGAGACAGGGGGGTGCAAAAATGGCTTTTCCAGTGATACTCGACCGAGTATTGGTGGATACTCGATAGGGTATAGGAGGCAAGCTCCCTTTGATTTCGTCTTTCTGTACATACTCGACCGAGTATTGACATATACTCGATCGAGTATGCTTGCATCTCTAAAATGTTTTGTTGCTTCGATCGAGTACTGAAATTGGTTCCTCTTTTTTTTTTTTTTTTTTTTTTTTTTTTTTTTACACACGCACACTACGGAAAAAGAAAACATATCTTGCTTGGGTTGCCTCCCAAGAAGCGCCTAATTTAACGTCGCGGCACGACGTTTATTTTTATTTTATCTTTTTTGTTTATGTGGGATCATGAACATCCCTTTTATCCTTCTTTAAGTCCCTGTTTGGCCTTGTTTCAATTTTATTTTTCGGCCTTTTCCAGTAAGGCCGAGCTTTCTTTCTTGCTACCACCTCAACCGTCGGTGGTTTTTCTAGTGATTCCTCCATGATCAAAATTGATTCTTTAAAGGAAGAGTGATTTTTAATAGAATTATAAATGTTATATTCTATTTTCCTTCCATCAAATTCCATAGTTAAAATTCCGCTAGAAACATCAATTGTTGAATTAGCGGTTTTTAAAAATGGCCTCCCTAATAAAATAGGGACTTCATGTTCATCACTCTCCATTTCAAGTACGTAAAAATCGGCAGGAAACACCAGATCACCTACTGAAACTAGTACATCTTCCACTACCCCTTTTGGGAAAATAGTTGATCTATCGGCCAGTTGAATAGTGACACCGGTTTTGTTTAAAGGGCCAAGGTTCAAAGATTTATAAAGATTATAGGGGACCACGTTAATTGATGCCCCTAAGTCTAACATGGCCCTAGAAATGTTGTCTCCTAGCTTGCACGGTATAGTGAACATGCCCGGGTCAGTACATTTTTTTGGGAGTTTTCTTTGAAAAACTGCCGAAACATGTTCACTGATTTCAACTTTCTGTTTTCCCTTTGAGTGTTGCGTCCTCTTGATTGTGCATAATTCTTTTAAAAATTTAGCGAATCGAGGGACACCTTTAATCAAGTTAAGGAGTGGAATATTTACCTCACACTTGGCGAAAGTCTCATAGATATCTGCATCTCTCCTTGGCTTCTTTGTTTCCCTCAATGCCTCGGGGAAAGGAGCTACTGCTTCATATGATGACAATGGAGGGGGGTTGGATTTGGTTGACTCCTCCTCGAATTTAGCTTCCTCCTCACGGTCAACCTCTTCAATCCCTTGATCTTTCTTCTCTACCTCTTTCAATGTCGTCCCACTTCTCAACATGATGGCATTCACATGTTGCCTCGGATTTTGCTCCATTTGAGATGGGAGTTTACCCGAGTCCTTTGCTTCAAGTCGGCTCACAGCACTTGAAATTTGGCTAACTTGAGTTTCCAAATTTTTTATGCTTGACTTTGTCTCATGTTGGAATTGTATCATGGTTTGTTGAAATTCTCCCATGTTTTGTTGCATGGTAACCATGTTTGAGGTCAAAGTTCGGATCATCTCATCAGTTGACATATTAGATTGAGAATTTGAGCCTTGGGTGTTGAAAGGTGGTTGAGAAGATGAGTTGGCTTGTTGAGGGTTCCCATATCTCAAATTTGGATGATCCCTCAATCCCGGATTATAAGAATTTGAGAAAGGATCATACCTTCTTTGTTGATGTCCTTGGAAACCGAGGGCGTTGACTTGCTCTTCTTGGAGTGATGGACATGAATCAGTGGGGTGCCCGGTTGATGTGCAAATGCCACAAGCTTTGACCTCCTGAATTTTTGGTTTTAGAAGGAGTTCTTTTACCAAAGAAGTCAAGCCGGCAACTTGACTTTCTAGATCGGTTGTACTTGTTTCCGCTGCAAGAACTCTTCGGGTGGAGGATTTGCGGCTGAATTGCCGTGAGTTCTCGGCCAACTCCGAGATAAGGTTTATGGCTTGTGAAGGTGTCTTATTGACAATGCCGCCTCCACAGGCGGCGTTCACCATTCTTCTATCATCATCACACAGACCATCATAAAAATATAAAATGAGGTCTTGTTCTGAGTATCCATGATAGGGACAGCTGGCACATAGCTTCTTAAATCGTTCCCAAAATTCATACAAAGACTCATCATCCTTTTGCTCGATGTTGCTTATTTGCTTTTTGAGAGAAGACGAGATAGAAGCAGGATAATACCTATCAAGGAAGCATTTCTTCATTTGTGCCCATGTGTTGATGCTCCCCGAAGGAAGATAGAAAAGCCAATCCTTTGCGGTGTCCTTCAAGGAGAAGGGGAAGGCCCTTAGTTTGATTTGTTCTTTAGTCACACCGTTTGGACACATGCTTGTGCAAACGATGTGAAACTCTGAGAGGTGTTTGTTTGGATCCTCCCCTCTTAGGCCATGGAAGGACGGTAGTAGATGAATGAGCCCAGATTTTAGCTCAAACGTATTACCCTCATCAAGAGTAGGGAAGGTAATACACAATGGTTGTTGATTCAAGTTCGGAGCTGTGGGCTCCCTCAATGTTCTTGTCTCTTGAGCCATAGTGATTGACTCTTCAGATTCGCTAGAGTTGGAGCTAGCACTTGATGATTCCTCCGAAGAAGTATTCGGAAATAAATTCCTAAACCTCTCGAAGGCTTGTTCCGTTTCGGGATTTGTTTGGTAGGTGATTTGGTTTATAGATCGGGTTCTAACCATATACTCAAACAAAGCTCAGAGAAGAAATAGAAATCTTTGTATATTTTTATTTAATTTATTTTTTTTTGATTTTTCTTGAAATAAAATAAACAGAAAAATAATTGCCTTTCCCCGGCAACGGTGCCAAATTTGACGTGCACTTTGTCGTGGTGTGCACTCAAAATAAATACAATACGACACTAATACGTAGTATAGCGTAGTAAGGTTCGTGTCCACAGGGAAAGAAATACTTCTCTCTTTATAAACTAGTAACAAGGGGGGGTTTTAGATTGAGTAAATGAAATTGAATTATATTTAAACACGAAGATGAACGAGTTATGTGGTTTAATTAATAAGAAGACGAAGACTTGGCTTTGCTTTTATCCACTTAATGAAATGTTCGTCGATCCCGGTTATATCTTTAACTATCTTCCTCTCGAATACTCAATCGAGGAGTATATCCAGTTCATCGAGGGTAGTTATTAATAACGAGAAGCGTTCATTAATAAAACTTACTATCGAGTCAATATAGAACAAGCGCCGTATATTAACTTGATAGTAGCAATAAACTTAAGATGAAAACGATTGAGATTGATAACCTCCACACAAGCGGTTTATTGGTTTAATCAATATAATTAATTCCCCTTATATTATTAACCATGAGATGCATGCATTAATAATCCAAGTTTACTACCATGAAAGGACCGAATTAATAACAAGCGTATTAATCGACCGATTCTAGTATTAATTAATATATGAAACAAAACTAGTTGATCCTTTAAGTAATGTTCAAAATATTAATATGAAATATGAATAGGAATTAATTAATACTCAAGAAAGAATATTAAAGAAGATGAATCCTACTATAGTTAATATCAAGATGTTAACTAATTGTCATCTTAGTAACACTCCCCGATATTAACGTAGAGGAAGAAATAACTATTACTATAACTAATGTCAAGATGTTAACTAATTGTCATCTTAGTAACACTCCCCAACATTGATATAGAAATAGTATTTAAAGGAAGAATTAATATTCAAGGAAGAAGATTAAAGATAATAACTCACAACTTACAAATTCATTAAGCTTCAAAGGAGCAAAACCAAGATGGAAGAGTTTAGCTCCTCATTTGGAGACTAAACATGATGAAAAATATAAAGAAAGAACTTGTCTAAAACTGAGCTAAAGAGTATAGGTGAATTGGTGTTTTTATTGTGAAGGAAAGGAGGTGTATTTATAGGCTTTTTTGGGGTGCAGGTCGGGTACTCGATCGAGTATATATATGTACTCGATCGAGTATGTGTAGAAAGCTGAATTCGATCCATACTCGATCGAATTTAGAGTAGAATTCATAGCTATACCCGATCGAGTATGTCGGTGTACCCGATCGGGTATAGACACTCGATCGTGGGGAAATCTTCTTCTGCATGTTCCTTTGTTTTCGGATCCGATCCGATTTGAAATTTCAACCAGATACTCGATCGAGTATAGGAGATACTCGACCGAGTATAGACAAAAATCAGGATTTCCTTCTTTTGTCTTGTGATTTTGCACCTTCCTTCCACTTTTGGGGTTCACCAACTGTCCTTGAGTGATGTTTAGACCTGTTTGAGCTCAGAATAATCCTAATCTAAACAATTTACAAGAATCTTAACAAACTAAACTATTACACCGAAAGTGTGTAATTTCCGAAATACTAAACAACCAATATTAACTAAAAATGTAAATAAACACACGGAAATTACAAACGTATCAACTCCCCCACACTTAGTTCTTTACTCGTCCTCGAGTAAAGTCAAATGTTTCAAACAGTTTAAGATCATTCCATGAGTTCAAGAAAGAAAGGAACTAAGATCACCAAGAAATAAGAAAATGATTTTACAAAACAACATTTTTTCTTGGGTTTTATGATCTTCTATGCTCCATCTTCTTGCCTCTTCTTCTTTGCCTTCTCCTCTTTCTCTTCAAGAGATCAAATGAGTTCCTGCACACAACAAATACTTCTCTCATATTTCTCATTTTGCCTAGGAGCCTTTTCAGGTTTTCATCCTAGCATCTCTTTTTGTTTTTCATCCTTACTAACTCACTCATTTTTTTATAAGCCATTTTTGCTTAGATTGCCCATTCTTGGGTTTTCAACCTAACTAGCATTTCAATTCTTTTATTTATCCTTTTTTTTTTACAAAGAGTAAAAGAAATTCATGCATAGTAAAGTGTGAAAATAAAAATTACATACCATGATGAGTCTCCTCCCCCACACTTATTTTAAGCACTGTCCCTAGTGCCCGCCTTCTCCGCCATAGTAACTGCCTCCAAAGCCGCCTCCATAGCTCCCGTCGCCCATGTGAGTATCGCCACCGTCATCCCCGCCATCAAAACCTCCACCCCCGGAGCTAGATCCTCCAAAATTACCCCATTTAGTGGGGTCATACCAAGAGGGGGGTGGGGGTGGTTGAGCCATGGTATGGAATTGGCCTTGATGAGCCATGTACGAGTACATAGGTCCATAGAACCTACGTTGATCCTCTTCATACCGTCGGTTGTCCTCGGCCCGTTGTTCCTCGAGTCTTTGGAATCCCGCCCTTTGTTCCTCCCGATATTTACCAACTTCATTTGTGACTTTGTTGAACCCTTCAAGGAGTTGTTGGAAGTAATCGGGTGGTGGAAAAGCTTGGTTCTGTTCGGGCATGTGGTGGAGTGCAGCCTCGGGTTCGTGTTGCTCGGGTTGAGGTTCTTGGTCGGGTTGATCTTCGGGGGGGTCTTGGCCTTGAGGTTCTTGGAAATGTGGTGGGAGGGCATGTGGGAATAGGAAATGGGGCACGTCGAACTCTGGTCTGTAGATGAGTTTGGGGGTGTCAGGGTTTGGCAAAAGGAAGTATTGGACCGTTTGGACGTGTATGATCCAGTTGTACATGTGTTTTGGTTGGTCTCCAATATACACCGTATGAGAGAAGGAGGTGCATCCCGAGCGGCCTAACCAACCCATGTCCATCAAACAATAGTCGGGTATAGGAGAGTTATCCGTATACCCGAACTTACCGGCCAAGTGCATAATCACCCCTCCCAAAACAATAGCTCCTTTGGCAATGCTTTCTTTTTTTAGATGTGCCCACATGAGATTGCACAGATTAAAGTCGACGTGACGACGGAATAGGGCCACGGACATCAAACAAACGTCCCCGATTCTAGTGTGATGGTTGTTGGGACGGCCAAGCAAGCAATTGGCTAAGAATTTCAAGAATAACCGGAGGACGGGGTGTTGGACATGACTAATATACATTTGGGAGGAGTTAAAATTCACTTCCCCGGTCATCTTTGTCCATAGGGAGTGCCCAAAAATGGTGTTATCCGAGATGGTTCTCTCGTAGGGCACCGGGATACCAAAGTGTTCAGCAAATTCGAGTTTCGTTATTGAATAATTTCGGTTAAACAGACGAAACTCGAGTTTATCATCCCTAAAATCCGCCTCATCACTTTCAAACTTTACCGAACTCAAGAATTCGTAGATAATTCGTTCATTAGAATTGTATTTCATATTGAAAATACGGTCCATATCTAATGCATGAAAGAATTTTCTACAACTCTTATAGACTCCTAATTCACGTAGAGCATCATGGCATAGAAAACGGGAAGGTTTTACTTGCCTTTTTGTTGTTGCTAGGAGTCTAGTTCGGTGTTCGGCGTCGGCGGGAATGATGTCTTCAAAGCCCGGGATGGGTGCTATGGTGATTGAGCTCTCTCCCCTATTCTTCCTTGGTGCCATTGTTGATGAATTTGAGCTTGAAGAGGCAAAAATTCGAATGGGGGTAGGGTTTTTGGGATTTGGTGGAAGTTTGGGAAAAATGGGATTTTTTGGTATAGATATGGAGAGGAGAGGAAGGGGAGTATTTTGGTGGAAGAATGGGTTGATTTGGTGGAGAATTGAGAGAGATATGGTAGAGAGAAGGGTTGAAAATGGAGTTTGGGGGAGAGGTTGTTCGAAATTTTTGAGAGTTTTGGGGAAGATGAAGTGTTTTGGAGTGTATTTGGGGTTATATCCGCAGGGGTACCCGATCGAGTATCCCTGTATACCCGATCGGGTACCGGAGGCAGGGGGTTAGAGAAGTTGTTTTTGCACCTATACTCGACCGAGTATTGATATGTACTCGATCGGGTATAGGAGGCAGGGGTTATTTGTTTTTATTTTTCCACGAATACTCGATCGAGTATGGGTATGTGCTCGATCGGGCCTCAGAGACAGGCTTCCGATGGAGTTGTTTTTCCAGGCATACTCGACCGGGTATGTTACAATACTCGATCGAGTATGCCTGTATCTTTGAAAATGAATCTGCACCTCGATCGAGTATGGACACCGGGTCCCCTTTTTTACCCATACCCGACCGAGTATTACAGAGTACTCGATCGGGCATGTCCCCCGAAACCTTTTTTTTTTTTTTTTTTGAAACGTACACAAATAGAAATAAACCGAAAAGAAAACATACCTTGCCTGGGTTGCCTCCCAGGAAGCGCCTAATTTAACGTCGCGGCACGACATTATTATTATTTTTTTATTGTTTTTATGTGGGATCGTGAATATCCCCTGTTTCATTCTTTTTCTTCAGCCTTTTCCAGTAAGGCCGAGATTTCTTCTTTGTTATCACCTCAAACACAAGTGATTTACTTTCGTATTTAGGTGCCTCTTCTTTCAAAATAGATTTTTCTTGTTTAATTCTTTCCTTAAAAAGTGAGGTCTCCTTGGCTTGTTTTCCAACAAAAACGTTTGGTGTTTGTGGTTCAAAAACATTTAGAGAACAAAGAGATTGGTCTTTAAATTGTTTTTTCGTAGAATCAAAGATGTTGAATTTTACCTCTTGGTCATCAAACTCCAATGTTAATGAACCATTAGACACGTCTATTTTTGTTTGGGCGGTTTTTAAGAAAGGTCTCCCCAAAAGGATGGGTGTAGTTTGGTTATCGGCTTCCATTTCAAGGATATAGAAATCAACAGGGAAGACCAAATTTTCAACTTGTACTAGCACGTCCTCTACTACACCCTTTGGGTATGTGCAAGACCTATCTGCCAATTGGATTACCACCCCGGTTTCATGCATAGGGCCAAGTTTTAGGGACTTGTATAATGAATATGGAATAACATTGATTGAAGCCCCTAAATCCAACAAGGCCCTAGGAAATAAAGTGTCCCCTATTTTGCATGGGATAGTGAACATGCCTGGGTCATTGCATTTTTCCGGGAGTTTCCTCTGGAAAATTGGTGAGACACGTTCACTAACCTTTACCTCTTGTTTTGCCTTCAATTTATCTTTCCTTTTTATTGTGCATAGTTCTTTTAAAAACTTTGCATAACGGGGAACACTTTTGATCAATTTGAAGAGTGGGATGTTTACCTCAGAATCGGCGAAGGTCTCGTAAAGGTCCCGATCATTCTTCAGCTTTCTTGTGTCCTTCAGTGCTTCGGGGAATGGAGGAAGTGGCTCATATGATGAAAGTGGAGGGGATTTAGTTTTCGTTGGTTCCCCCTCGTTTGGTTGAAAATCTTCTCCAGGATCAACCCCATTTTCAGATTGTTTTTCTTCCTCATGCACCTCTTTCAATGTTGGCTCATCCCTCAACATGATTGCATTAACATGTTGTCTCGGGTTTTGCTCCGTTTGAGATGGGAGTTTACCCGAGTCTTTTGCTTCAAGACGGCTTACGGCATTTGAAATTTGGCTAACTTGGGTTTCCAAATTTTTAATGCTTGACTTCGTTTCATGTTGGAATTGTATCATGGTTTGTTGAAATTGACCCATGCTTTGTTGCATGGTAACCATGTTTGAAGTCAAAGCTCGTATCATTTCATCCGTTGACATATTAGATTGAGAGTTTGAACCTTGATTGTCAAAGGATGGTTGAGAAGATGGTTTGGATTGTTGGGAGTTTCCATACCTCAAGTTTGGATGATCTCTTAATCCAGGGTTGTAAGAGTTTGAGAATGGATCGTACCTCCTTTGTTGGTGGCCTTGGAAACCCAAGGCATTGACTTGCTCTGTATCGTTTTCTTGAAGAGTCGGGCATGAGTCAGTGGGATGCCCTTGTTGCGTACAAATGCCGCAGACCTTGACTTCTTGGGTCTTGGATTTTAAGAGGAAATCCTTAACCAAGGAAGTCAAGCCGGCAACTTGACTCTCCAGTGATGATGTCGATTCTGCCGCGGCAACTCTACGAGTTGAGGATCTGCGACCGAATTGCCGTGAGTTCTCGGCCAATTCCGAGATAAGATTTATAGCTTGTGAAGGAGTTTTATTAACAATGCCGCCTCCACAAGCGGCGTTCACCATTCTTCTATCATCATCAACAAGACCATCATAAAAGTATAAGATGAGGTCTTGTTCTGAGTAGCCATGATAGGGATAGCTAGCACATAGCTTCTTAAATCTTTCCCAAAATTCATATAAGGATTCATCATCCTTTTGCTCGATGTTGCTTATTTGCTTTTTGAGAGAAGATGAGATGGAAGCAGGATAATACCTATCGAGGAAACACTTCTTCATTTGTGCCCATGTGTTGATGCTTCCCGAAGGAAGATAGAAAAGCCAATCCTTCGCGGTATCTTTCAAGGAGAATGGGAAGGCTCTCAGTTTTATTTGCTCTTCTGTGACACCGTTTGGGCACATGCTTGTGCAAACGATGTGGAACTCCGAAAGATGTTTATTCGGGTCTTCTCCTCTTATGCCATGGAAAGATGGCAATAAATGTATGAGCCCAGATTTCAGCTCAAATGTATTACCTTCATCAAGAGTAGGAAAGGTAACACATAATGGTTGTTGATTCAAGTTTGGAGCTGTGAGCTCCCTTAGGGTCCTTGTCTCGAGAGCCATGTGGAATGACTCTTCGGATTCGCTAGAGCTAGCGTTTGAGGATTCCTCCGAGGGTGTGTGCGGAAATAAATTTCTCAACCTCTCGAAGGCTTGTTCTATTTCGGGATTTGTTTGGTAAGTAAGCTCGTTTATAGAACGGGTTTTTACCATATACTCATGTAAGCTCAGAAATAGAAAAAGTAAGAACTCTTTATATTTTGTTTATTTAATTTTTTTGATTTTTCTTGAAATAAAATAAAAAGAAAAATAATTGCCTTTCCCCGGCAACGGCGCCAAATTTGACGTGCACTTTGTCGTGGTGTGCACTCAAAATAAATACAATACGACACTAATACGTAGTATAGCGTAGTAAGGTTCGTATCCACAGGGAAAGGAATACTTCTCTCTTTATAAACTAGTAACAAGGGGGGGTTTTAGATTGAGTAAATGAACTTGAATTATATTTAAACACGAAGATGAACGAGTTATGTGGTTTAATTAATAAGAAGAAGAAGACTTGGCTTTGCTTTTATCCACTTAATGAAATGTTCGTCGATCCCGGTTATATCTTTAACTATCTTCCTCTCGAATACTCAATCGAGGAGTATATCCAGTTCATCGAGGGTAGTTATTAATAACGAGAAGCGTTCATTAATAAAACTTACTATCGAGTCAATATAGAACAAGCGCCGTATATTAACTTGATAGTAGCAATAAACTTAAGATGAAAACGATTGAGATTGATAACCTCAACACAAGCGGTTTATTGGTTTAATCAATATAATTAATTCCCCTTATATTATTAACCATGAGATGCATGCATTAATAATCCAAGTTTACTACCATGAAAGGACCGAATTAATAACAAGCGTATTAATCGACCGATTCTAGTATTAATTAATATATGAAACAAAACTAGTTGATCCTTTAAGTAATGTTCAAAATATTAATATGAAATATGAATAGGAATTAATTAATACTCAAGAAAGAATATTAAAGAAGATGAATCCTACTATAGTTAATATCAAGATGTTAACTAATTGTCATCTTAGTAACACTCCCCGATATTAACGTAGAGGAAGAAATAACTATTACTATAACTAATGTCAAGATGTTAACTAATTGTCATCTTAGTAACACTCCCCAACATTGATATAGAAATAGTATTTAAAGGAAGAATTAATATTCAAGGAAGAAGATTAAAGATAATAATTCACAACTTACAAATTCATTAAGCTACAAAGGAGCAAAACCAAGATGGAAGAGTTTAGCTCCTCATTTGGAGACTAAACATGATGAAAAATATAAAGAAAGAACTTGTCTAAAACTGAGCTAAAGAGTATAGGTGAATTGGTGTTTTTATTGTGAAGGAAAGGAGGTGTATTTATAGGCTTTTTTGGGGTGCAGGTCGGGTACTCGATCGAGTATATATATGTACTCGATCGAGTATGTGTAGAAAGCTGAATTCGATCCATACTCGATCGAATTTAGAGTAGAATTCATAGCTATACCCGATCGAGTATGTCGGTGTACCCGATCGGGTATAGACACTCGATCGTGGGGAAATCTTCTTCTGCATGTTCCTTTGTTTTCGGATCCGATCCGATTTGAAATTTCAACCAGATACTCGACCGAGTATAGACAAAAATCAGGATTTCCTTCTTTTGTCTTGTGATTTTGCACCTTCCTTCCACTTTTGGGGTTCACCAACTGTCCTTGAGTGATGTTTAGACCTGTTTGAGCTCAGAATAATCCTAATCTAAACAATTTACAAGAATCTTAACAAACTAAACTATTACACCGAAAGTGTGTAATTTTTCCGAAATACTAAACAACCAATATTAACTAAAAATGTAAATAAACACACGGAAATTACAAACGTATCACGCCACACATTAAAAATGAATTTATATGATGAAATCTTATGCAACATCTTCACAGCTTCTAAGTCACAACATAGCTAGGTTAATAAATAGCTGCAACGATCTTATTATGCTATGCAACATCTTCAAGCACAAGAACTGTTTGTTTTCAACACTTATACGGCCAAGCAACATCTCCACTGACTCCATGCACAATGAGGAATTGTTTCTTCTCAAACTTTTTCCTTGATCTTCACGAAATTTTACAAGGTTTCCATTTCATCTTTACAAACTTTTTTTCACCTTGACAAAATTGTGCGATTTGTATCTTACAAAAAACGCTTGATGTATCATCATCATATTACCTTTAATTGTAGTTCTCTTTACATCTTATAATACATGTTATTTACCCTACATTCATATTGTCTATCGAGTCATCAAAATTAATAAGATCACTTGGAGACCCCACATTCATATTTTTTGTGATATAGAGAAGATAGAGATAAATAGTCCAAAGCAATACATATGCACTTGTGGTAAGTGGTCTACTTCACAATAAGTCATAAGGCAAACTTGTAACTAACTTTAAGACTTACACAAACAAACAATAGCTCACAGGCATATAAACAACATAAGTTGGTTTAATGTTTTTTCTTCATGATATGAACAAATTACTTATAAGAGATAGTAACAATCACAGAACATAAAAATGACTAGATATAAAAAGGACTTACACAAAATAACAATAGCTCACAAGCATATAAACAACATAAGTTGGTTTAATGCTTTCTATTCATGATTATAAAAATGACTATGTGCAATTATAATCTTGAACGGCCGTTCCATGTTACAAAAGATATCAATTAAATTATTCAAACACAAATTAAATAAAATCATGCAATTAAACCATCAAGAAATTAACCCTAGATCATGATTAACCACTTCATCAATCCCAAATCCCTAATTAAAACTACTCACAATTCATAATTGAGCAATCAATATAATTGGGATGAAAAGAATTAATTGTCATTAATTAAAAATATGGAACTTACAAATAATCTCACGGTCTTGAATACCAAAGTGGAAAAGTATTCAAAATTTCGTCCTAGGCCTCTCTCTGAGCTCCGTAACCAAAAACAGAGATTTACAGGCTGTTAAATAGAAAAAGAAGCAATTTTGGCCGATAAAGGACACCTGGAGGCGGAAAAAATGCCAGGCACGGTGTGCCTGGCCTCCAGTAGCCTCTACGTGATTTTTCTCTTCCGCGCACGGCGTGCGCCTTTCCCGTCCGAATTTGACTATACTTTCTTCACCAAAGTTGTAGGTAATGAAGTCTTCTATCCTTAACAACTTGCAAAACTGGATTTGGATCATCCTATCATAAGATATGAATAAAATGGTGGAAGGCCGCATCCTGAAATCTTAACAGCGATTATCTAACTTCCTCGTCTGTTTTCACCTTTCTCTTTTCAGATTTGCGTCATGGTGTCTTCATATGATTTGTAGCCCTTGCATTTAGCTTTCATATGGAGCTTGAATCGTGTACTTTGAATGTTTATACAAAAATATATGATTGAACGATTGACAGAATGTCATCCTAATCACTGTTTTCAAGCTCTATTTGTCCCCGTTTGATCTCGTACTTGATCCTTGAGCCCTCTTGACTTCAAAATCACTCCTTTAATGAATCGTGGACCTTCAATGCTTCTTAATAACTCTCAAATGTGTCTCGAGTCATCCCGATTAATTCTCCAATGCCGGTGTGAACTCAATTTCCTGATTTTAATTCTTAAAACACCAAATGTAAACCAAAATCCGATAAACTATGACTTGAGCTAATTATGAGCCTTGTGGCACATTTAATCTAGGAAAACCATCGAAAGCCGATCTCAACACACATCAAATGCGTGTTGAAATACGGACTTATCACTTTAAGTTGGAGCATCCATTGATGATTTTTGCAAAGTTGTTAGAAGCTATAGTGTCCAAAACATGTTTAGTTTGGCATTTGGAGAAAAGTGTAATCCTCGGTAAAGCATCCCAATTATATTTTACTAATTGGGTGTCATGAAAATGAGTAGGGTATAATGGTTCACTTAGACATTTGATGCATGCTCTATTTAAGAATATTGTAACAAGCAGGCTATATGTGTTTGCGTAAGGCGTTTTTATGGCACATACTTCAAATTAGTGACCTTGATCGCTATTAGCATGTACTTTACCTTTCTGTTTCAAGAGTCTTCAATTTTTTTCTTTTGTGGAAATCAATTAACCCTTGGCTATATGTGCTAATTACAGATTAGTTAATTGAGTTTGCAACCAAAATGAATTAATCAATTCTATGTATAAGTGCTAAATGGTCTTTCTCCTTTAAATAATGCATTTTAGAATGAGCTATAAAAACCTAAATTCATCTCTTTTGAAGCTAATTCTATATAAATGTGCTATTTCAATAGGAATGATACGATTTTTGATTATGTTTATTTCCATTAAAATTGACATTCTTTCATAGCTTTGGCCTACTACATTACTACCTTGCTTTTTAGGAAATTTGTTTTGTTCTGTAAATACATACAAGATAAACACATGATTTGGTAAAGAAACCCTATTGAAATAATTTTTAATGTACCTATTGACCATCATTTTTAGACAACTACCAATGTCACATATGCATATTCATATAAATCATCATAGCTAACAATACACACCAATGCTGAAGCTACACGAAAAGTGTTTGGGCATTACCCTAATCACGCCGCGCGCAACAACAAAACTAGTGCCCAAACCCTAGTTATACATATGCGTGATGCTCAAGGGGATAGTGTCCAACTTTCATTTTATGTGTAAACATTATATTTTGTGATAGAAGTCTACTTAGTAGTTCCGCCCCTGGTTACACCCTACTCGGCTATCCCTCATTTTTTTTACTTATCTCGTCATACTTTGAGCTAGCTCTTTTGAAATACACACCATAATGAAACCGATACACTTTACACTATGGAGGATGGAGCGAGTAATAATTATAATAGAGCAGCTGATGGCAGGAAAATACCCTTTAATAGTATGGTATGTTTGGCACAACTAATTGTAAAGATACTTTTGTGAACTTTTAGTAATTGTTAGATTTTAGTGACTGAAAAGATCTTAAAAGGAAAAAGGCGATAACCGTTTGGTAAAAAGCTGACTGTTTGATTTAGTTATGTTTGGTATACAAGCTGTTAGGACGGATTAATACTAAAAGTCACGAGCTTTTCTCAGATGCTACTCCATGTAGCATCTCAAAAAAGATCTTTTAATTTTTGAAAAACTCTTAAAAGTTGCCGTGCCGAACATACAACTAGAAGCTTTTAGAGACTTTTTAAACAGTACAAAAGCTAGAAGACATGGACTTATTTCGGTGACCCACTTTAGAGGTACTACTCCTACAATCATTACATAAATTAAAATATACTAATGAAATTTTAATAGTATGTAAGCTCAAATACCCCTGTTTGGACGAAACACAGACATTGATTATAATGATTCTGTTCTATCTTGTTTTTTGATTCCCCTAACTTTGATAAAAAACAAAGACAATATGGGAATGAGAGAAATAGAGACAAATTAATGGACTCAATCATATATATAATCTAGAAACTCAATAAAAAATGGACTACAAATGCTTGTAAAAACGAGGTCAAATAAATTGAGATCCTACAAATCATAATAATGCTATGTGGAGCTATATGTAAGAAAAATTTGTCGCATAGACAACCGCAGTAAAATATTATCCACAGAGGTTGAATGACGATTCAAAGATCCAAAACCCTGACCCGACATAACATATGATATTATAAATCATGTTGAGTCAATCAATCTGAACGATGATATACCTTATACTCGTGTCCACCGGAGTCAGTCCAACACACATAACTTTTACATGCTCGCTGCGGATTTCGATCTTTCGTCGTTCAAATTGCTTTACCACTTCAGCTATATGTGCGGGTACATGGTAAGGGCAATTCTTGATATACACAAAATGTGTTATACAAATTGTACATTGTCTATCCACACAGACAATTAAGAGGGATTTGGTATTAAATCATGCACCTTTTCAAACAAACTGCTAATATACACCAGCAACTAGATGGGTTTATGTATAATTTGCTTACGACTTATATGTATACCAAGAATTTTAGGCATGGTGAAATACAGCAGCAGTAAAAACAGCGCCTGTAAAAATCGAGGAGACTAGGAGTCGCCTGGTCGCTTGTTGATGCGTAATTGCTAATAGTAAGTTTTTATTTTTTTTAATCTCTTCAGGTTGTGTAAATGTTGTCTCATTTTCCAGCAGCTAGGGTTTCTGCTCATCTTTGCTTAAATGTACTAATCACAAATCAGCTCAGCTTCTTTGCTCTTTAAATTCTAGCACAGTCTCTGTACCCGTGAGAGGATCAGTGATGGCCAAGACCAAACCTGGGAAGAAGGACCTTGATTCTTACACCATCAAAGGCACCAACAAGATCGTCAGACGTAATGAATTGTGATGCTATTTTCTATCTCTCTCTGACTGGCTCTTTATATCTTGTAATCGAGTTAAGCTTATCTTCTCGGTTATGATTTTTGATCTTAAAGAGAGCACTTTGGTTTGTATTGGGGCATATGCAAATCCTCATCTACGAAAATTCTACCTGGTTCTGTGTTGCAACTCATGGCTTTTGAGTTTTTCTCTTGATATACGCATATAAGATTATACGGAGTATTATCTGCACATCATAAGGACTAAATGAAAAAGATGATTCATTTAGATTAGGTTGATAAGTTACTCTACGTTTATGGAAAGCATTAATCATGAAAGTATCATCGATTGCTCTATGTATAGAATGTAATATATGGCATTTCAATATTACTTTAATTTTAATGTAATCCGCTTTTCACTAATATTAGAGCTTTGGTTAGTTTTTTCCCTACTGGTACAGCATTGGTATGTTTTTAAAAGATACTTCGTACATTTTAATTTTCAGCTGGGGTTTGTGTACTAATGAGACTAGCAGATACTGATAAACCACCATACCATATCTTCTTCTTCTTCATTACCCAGTGCCGCAAAGGCTCCCACCTATTGTGGGGTAGGGGGGTCGGATGTACGCAGCCTTACCCCTGTACTAAAGTACAGAGAAACTGTTTCCGGATGACCTATAGTGAAAATTGCGTCGAAAATTGCATAGACCCATCGTGGCACTTTTTTTAGTATGTTCCACTTGTAGCTGAATGTTACTGCATTGGTTAGTTTTTTCCCTTTTTGTAGAGAAATGGTAATTTTTAAAACATGCCATTTCAATTTTCAGCCGGGGATTGTGTACTAATGAGACCATCAGATACTGATAAACCACCATATGTTGCAAGAGTTGAGAAGATAGAAGCTGACCACCGAAACAGTGTGAAGGTGCGTGTAAGGTGGTACTACCGCCCTGAGGAGTCAGTGGGTGGGCGTAGACAGTTCCATGGGGCGAAGGAACTGTTTCTGTCAGATCATTATGATACACAGAGTGCACACACAATTGAAGGGAAATGCATTGTGCATACTTTCAAGAACTATACTAAGCTAGAGAATGTGGGCCAAGAGGATTACTTCTCTAGGTTTGAGTACAAAGCCTCTACTGGAGGGTTCACTCCTGACCGTGTTGCTGTGTGAGTTCTTCAGCTCAACCGCTAGAAT
The DNA here is from genome assembly GCA_945859915.1 of Cuscuta epithymum. Lineage (NCBI taxonomy): Eukaryota > Viridiplantae > Streptophyta > Magnoliopsida > Solanales > Convolvulaceae > Cuscuta > Cuscuta epithymum. The sequence continues at coordinate 317,896 of CAMAPF010000006.1, forward strand.
CTTATTTATTTATTTATTTTTATTATTACTATAATATTTATTCTCTTTATTTCCATATTCCCTTTATAAAAATTTAAATCATTTATTTTATTATTTATTTCTTCATTTGTTCTGAAGGTATTGCAAGTGTGAGATGCCCTATAACCCTGATGATCTCATGGTACAGTGTGAAGGATGCAAGGATTGGTATGATAATTACTTCCTACTTACTGAAATAAGTTGTTTAGGCTGCTGCTTCCTGATAGATTTCTATTGCATTGCCCACTGTGCGATTGACTATTTGTTGAAGTTCATTATGAGAATGTTTTAAGCTCTCCTTTCAAGTGTGTGAGTCATATTGTCATCACTATGTAAAGATTCACATTGCATCAAATGGAACATCATCATCATTTTAGTGATATTTTTCGATCACCATTCTGCTAAATAGTGATTTTGTTAATCTAAAAAAGAATATGTATTTATTGATGCTATCTTTATAAAGAAAATGAAAAGATAAATTTATTTTCTTGCAGTGCTGCTTTTAGAACACTTCACCTAAGTGGCATCCAAGTTCCGTGACTGTAAAGTTATGATCAGCCTATTTGTAGAGACGTTCTTCTCTTTTTCTGCTCGTTAAAGACATTGTTAACCACATTGCAGGTTTCATCCCTCTTGTATGGGTATGAGCATTGATGAAGCCAAAAAATTGGAGCATTTCTTGTGTTCAGACTGCTCAGCTCAGGATGAGGCTGACCGGCCCTTGAACTCATTTCATGCACGTCCAGCTGCTGAGCCAACAAAGGTTAGAGTGTGTCTTTATATTGGGTCATATATTTGGGTTATGAAATCTGATATCTTTTGCTATAATGGTTAGTTGTGAACATAGGAGGATTTATACAAATCAATTATCAAGTTTGTAGAAAATAACAATTATAGATTTGTCTTCCTAAATCTCCATTAGCGATTGTATGGTTAGGGGGGTACAAAGGGGAGGAGTTACATTTATTATTATATGTAGTATCTGTATTTAGATGGTTGGAAATAAAGGGAAGATAAAAAGTTATATAGAAATACATGATCTAACTATATAAGTCATATAGTTATTTCTAATCCAAAACTAACACACAAATAAATTATTACGAAAAAATCTTCTTTCCTAAAAAATTCCTGAACCAAACAAGCCCATAGGAGATGCTAATAAATCTTTCATTATCCATCCACTTGTTGAACAATACAGGTTATCTGAATGACAATTCTTAAAGAATGAAGTTATTGAGGATGGTAGTGAAACATGGGTTTTGTGTAATTGAAAGTATGATTGATTTAGTCGTAAAGGAGAATTAAAGTAGTTAATCATTCATTCTAAGATTACATATGTCATACATTTAGGGAAAATATATGATTTGAAGAAAATTAGTTTAATCCTGTAAGGCTGTAAATGGAATTTTCTATATTTGAAATTGACAATTGAATCAGATTATCAGACTCTCTGCTTCTGTACTTGTATCTAATGTGTAAGGTTTGCCGTTCTTGGCACACAATGATTTATGTATTGGCTGTATTTTACTCTCATGAAAAAGAGATAATGCAAAAATTGAAATTATGAATATTAAAGTGTATACATATGTGGTCATGCAGGGATAGTTGGCTGTTGGAAAAATAATGGAATTGTCATATGCAGTCATCTGTTTTCTATTTTTATGTGGAGTGACAGTAATTATAGCCTTGTTTAGTCATACTCTTACTTTGCATTTGGATTCTTTTAAAAATAAGAAACTTGTATTAATCCCATCCCATGTGATGCGATGATGCAATGTCATCGTCCATTTTTACTCTGATTGATAATCAAATATTTTATGTATAGGCGGAGAGTAAACGAAGAAAGAGATGACAAATCAAGGCGCATGATAGAGAATGCAGAAGGGGGTTCCGATTGGTTGCATATAATGCTGGAGGAGAGGAACATTGTTGTTGTTGCGTTTATGGAAGTAAAACTGTACAGTGCTGAGAAGAAAGAAAGATAGTGTAGGGCTTTTTGAAAAAGCCCAAGGCTCTTGTTTACCTTACCTTTACTTGCTGTGGGCTAACTTAAATTGGTTATTTAAAAAAAAAAAGATGCTTGTGTGCTGTCTATTATGGGATTTGCCACCACAACTGCTATTAGTGATGTGCATGGGATGTTATTATATCAGTTGAACCCCAATGCACCGATAACTTGTCATAACAATGAACATGAAACTTGTGAATGTTAGATCAGCCGTTCTGTGCGTCGTTTCCCAACATTCTGTCCTCTTGCTTGGGTTGCTTTAGCGAACCACCATCTTTTTCTTCCTCCAAACATGGTTCATCATTAAAGTCATGTTTGGGTACCTTGTTGGAGTCATTTCACTCTTCTTATAACCAATGAACTTTTCAAGCTTTTCATTTTAATTTAAGGTATAGCTGCTAAAAGTACTGTTCTCAACCATGTCTTTGAGCTCAAGAATTTACTCTGTATAAAACATTAAAACTAGAAACGGGAAGTAGAGAAAGATTTCCTTTTAAATTATTTTTCACTTTTTATATTGCACCTAAAGTACTTCGTTCCACATGGCCTTTCTGTGTGTTTCGTAAATTGTGTTTCAGTTAAAAAATGACGGTTTGATCATTTTAGTTTTTTCAACAAGTGAAAATACGCCAACTAATTTGCTAGTAAAAACTTCTGAATGAATTCACTATTAAAAATTTGCTAACACAATCTGTTAACCACTAATTACTAGTAACTTTTAATTGTCAAACATGGCCTTTAACTTTTCCAAAATCTATTTCTTTCAAAGCACCATCTACTTTCATCATTAAGTACGTATCATATAATCATCAAATCAATTCCCCTTTCCCATGTATAAAAAACACTTCTCAAAACAAAAAACAAAAACATTGTTTGAGAATTTTTGCTATGGCTGCTAGGTCTTTCAGAATGATTTTTGTGATCAAAAGTCAAGACAAAAGTTAAACCAAAACATGATCTAAAATGAAAATGGAAATAAATCTAGTGCATTAAATTTGAGAATTATGCACTATGTGAAACAAAAATAGTCATGAACTGAAGAGTGCAATGACATTTTTATAAATAATTTATACTTTTTATCCTAATTTAAACTGTGCATCTCATTTCTCACATGAATAATCCTTCTCACCACAATAGAAAATGGAATAGCCTGTCTTTGAGAAGAGAAATTCCCAATTTCCCACATAAACACTTTTAACATCACATTCAAGATGACCAGATATGGAATGTTGCTTTTAGAACATAAAAGAGTTTGAGATGAGAATTGAATATACGCCAGCAAGAAAATGCTCCAAACTAAACAAGACGAACATAATAATGAGGACAAATGATCTTGATTAAACTCTCTGTATGACGACTGAATTGGCCAAGCCTGCTTGCTCTATCGTCTGGTCCAGATCAGTGAGTTGCTTTGGAGGAAACCCCACAGTCTGCAGTTGATAATTTCTTGGTGCGCCGGGCCTTGATGCATCAATGAACCCTCGAATCTCTCTCACTGTGTGGTGCATGTTGAACCGTGACACCATGCGAGTCCCATCTGCTAGCCTGAGCTGGATTGAAGTGGAGGGTTGTGTTTGATCCACTGTTAGCCCCATGATCGGGGCAGGCGCGGTGGTCAAAGGAGGGGCTGTAACGCCTGACTGTGCTGGTACATTGTCATTGGTACTGCTAGCTAGGGTTCTTCCTGCACCCTGAAATGGTGTCTGCCGCTTCTCTGGTACCTAAAAATAGAGAACTCAAAACCATAAGTGAAAGGTGATGCTGATAACAAAATAGGGGCTGAATGGTAGCCTCAATCTTATCATCTAGCTTTTTCACCAAGCACCAAGAGCCAAGGTAGACTCCATTTTTGTCTTGACACAAAATTTCACTAAACACCAGCCATTGCCAATACAGTCGTCAGTCAACGCTGTACTATAGATTGATCATAATTCATAATGCAAAAGAGAAACTTATAGCTTTACTATTAGCATAATAATACTTAGGAAATCTCCAAAATAGGAGCAAAGACAATATGAAATTCCAAAATTGAAGTACCATGTTTTTCTCTATATAGGAGTAAATTTTTGTCACATTGAAATCATAATGACATATTTTGGCATTATTACGCATCATGGCAATAATTGCTTCTATATAGGAGTAAAAACATAGTACTCCTATTTTGGATTATCACATTATTTTACCTACTATTTAGGGCAATTTCTTTTATGGTTATGATTAATATTTAAATAAAAAATCCTAAACAATTGGTTGGGTAAATTCAGAGTTATCCATTTTAATCCTTTCGAAAGAGACTTTAGGTAAATAAGAACAGACAACATACAGGGCAGTTCTCCTCTTTTCTTGTGAGATTAACTTGAACAGATGCCTTCCTATCAGATGGCTGAAGTTCCATAGGGCACTCGGAATTCCTTATACTCTGCATCATAATCCAAAGTATACATTGATGTTAGATCATCTAAAAATAAAATAATAATTGAAGGAATTAATTTTCAACTCCTCATAAATTTATTCCAAATCCAAAATTATGTTAGCTACACCAAGCCTAGTATAGTGGTTCTTGAAATAGAATGTTGATTTATTAGAAAAAATCCAAAATAGTCAGCATATGCCTCTAATACAATCTGTTAATAGGTATCACGAAAAAACATGCTTGCCCTCGAATCCCAAAAGTACACTAATTGACAGTACCTCCAAAAAGGGTGCATTGTCAGGATCATCCAACCTCCGTAGAGGTCCATCATCCACTGTGAATCCGTTTCTCCAAAAAGTAATAGTATGTATTACATCTTCTGGTCGCTGAGGAGCAGAGGGAACAATTTCACCAGTGAGTCTCCTTGCAGTTCCAACAAAGCTTCTTGAACTTTGAGAAAGGTTTTCAATAGGTCTTCCTGCTGGTTGAGTCTGTCTGGCTTGCTCAAATATTGCATCCACATCATTCATTTTGGACGGATCTTGGACAAGCATGCCACTGCAAAAATATTAAACTAACAAAGTGAACTATTGAAATTTTACAAGACTTGAGGGTTCAGAGTAGCATACCAGATTAAAAAATTAAGATGGACGGAAAAAGAATGCATTTTCTCAGAAACACTGAGCCAACAACTTATAAATATATAAGGGTTTTCCTTCAATATGACTAAGATAATGCTCATGGACAAAAGTGACGACTTTTTAAATATTCAAAATTAAAAAATAAAAAAAGAAACTGAATATGCTAGCATAGTATGTTACTGCCAGGGACACGCCACCATCCCCATGTGCTACCTGTCACTCGTGGGGACTTTTTTCGGGCGGCGATCTGGGCATTAACCATGATTGTTGGGACTTGAGAAGGGGTGGAGGACAGAGAGTCGGGCTCTGAGACAATGTAGTCCTATTTTGGTAGCTTTTTTGGAAAATTTAGAACTGGTCCTATAATTGTTCAATGAGAAGTTGAGAGTTATGTTTTGTTATTCTTTCTATCACAAACATAGAGATAGAGAAAGAGAGAAGATACTAAGATAGAAAAAAAAGGTATATAAACTTAGTATGCACAGATGAATCCTAAAAAAATGTATTCCCAGATGTATATTTTATGAAGTACTACTTCATGAGCAGACTGATCATATGCATCAGCTTATTGGGCTTGCTCAAGTGTAGATTGCTGTTATTCCAGCTACAGAGTAAGACCAAGCATTGATATATAAAAATATATCTTTTAGAAAAATGTAGTAGTTTTGTTTTAAGTTATAAATTTGTATATTTACCATAGTCTGAAACCCATTCAACCTCTCGTGGGGCGTTTGATTTTGAAAATATCTCTAACAGTTTATTCAAATGATATTTCAACATTGACGTGCAAAGAATGCAGATTGATCATTATTTAAGCTCTGACCACTGAGCAGTTAATGGTACTCCATTAGTCCATTATAAAAAATCACTGCACTCAACAAATCTCCCAGTGTTTCATTCAAATGTAATGTTTATTCTTCTTTCAACGATTCCAAAGGATATCCCTATTTTTGCACTCTTCCATTAATCGAGCATCCCCAACTCGACAATGCTACTATGCTAATACAAAACATATATTTCTTAAAACAATGAAAGAAGCATTATACTTTGATCAAAAAAAATAAGCAACAATAATACGGAGTACCTTTTTTCTCCACCCGTGTAGTACTCCTGAGGATTGTCTGAGTCGCTCCCGGATCCTTCAGCGCCTTGACGATTCAGATCAGAGAAAGTATGAATTCTGCCACTTCTCCTGCCAGTACTACTGCCGCCAGCATCAGAAGCGATCTTCGGTTTGGAAGACCGGAGATTATAAGCGCCGGAAGGTCTGGAGCTACGACCTGGAGAAGGGGTCCGCGAGCGAGAGGGATAGGAGGCATCGGATTGAGAGGGCGAGTAGGGCTGAGAGTCGGAAGGAGACTGTGCATTAGCCGCAGTGGAGTCAGTTGCGGGAGCGACGGCGGCCAAGGGGATTGATTGGTTGGAATCGATGTAGGTGGAAACTGCGGAGTCCAAGTCGAAGTTGTGGCTTTCGAGGTAGAAGAGAGCTTCAGGACTGGTAGCAGAAGTGATCTCGCAGAATGTCTTGATTAGGGTTTCCGCTTCCGGATTCATGTCGCTTTGATTTTCCATTGCTTTGCTTTCTCTAGAATGCTTCTTTGTCTCCTATGTGAGTAATGCTGGCCTTTTCTGCCTAGTTCACCATCCAAAGCTTTATACCATTCCTTACTAGGACGGCCTTATACCATTCCTTCCTAGGAAGGCAATAATTGAATTCCTTATATGCAACAACTTCTTCTTTTAAAAAAGTGCTTTTTTTTAATGAAATGAGGAGAAGTGATTAAATAAAAGTTGATAGTATTTGAGAAAAAAGTGATTTTGAAAAGTAAAAGTTGGTAGTGTTTTGTAAAATAAGTGTTTTGTGTAATGGAAAAAGTAAAAGTACTTTTGACACGAAAGCCGAGAAAAATAAAAGTTGTAGTGTTTGGTAAAAGAAGTGCTTTTTTAAAGCCAAAAGCCGAGAAGTGCTTTTTTTAAAGCGTTTGCAAACCAACCCGAAATCAAATACTCCGTACTACGTATTTTTCAGCACTTTTTTATTTCTGCTTTGCTGGTTTTTGTTAGATTTTTCCGTTGGGCGAAAGTTTTGTCCGCTATATATGAGTTACTCCGTATATATTATTCTTCTAGTAATGTCTAGAGTCTGTGTATTTCTCATCAATGTAGAGCCTGTATAATTCTCATCAGTGTTAGCGATTTGGTAAGTTTTTATTGTTTATGGTTGACAAAGTTTTTTAAACCTTATTGTTCTAAGACTTTAATTATTTGTCATCCACCTGAAACACTCTCTCATTCCGTGAAGAAGAAAATGCTCAATTAGATCTCGTTTTCGGTGGCTGGTCAAATTGATGATTCAGAAAATTTCTGCTCGATTGAATTTCCTTTATTGGTTAATGGTCAAATCAATTCTCTCTTTCTAGTGGTTGGTGAAGCCAGGATTCTTGATTTAATTTCTTTCCTTTCTAGTTTGAACAATTTATTTTCCTTCAATTGCCTTTTGAGTAGCAAGTTCAGCAGTGCTGTTAGATTAGTCTACGTAGTTGCGGGATTAGCGAATTTGTTTGGTCCCTGGAGACCATATGATTCTATGTCTCATCCTAGTGTAGCATCAAGCTATTGTTTTATCTCTTGTTACTTTTATCATTAATAAATAAGTTTCTTTTTTGCCAAAAAAAAAAAAAGAACCACACATTTTGAGCCACACCATACTTCTATGGACCAAATGAGTGGTTAAGGAGTCATATATGTCTTCTTAAAATTACCCATAAGATCATGCACGAATTTAAGTTCTTGAATAATGTTTTAAGTGGATTAAATATACACAAATTTAACGTTTTTGATCATTTTTTACACTCATCAAAGGCTTTCCATCCCCCATCAATGGAAAACATTGTATTCTTTTTCCATTACTTTTTGGTACCTAAAAATAACTTAGTTGATTATTTCCTTCTAGTTACTTACTCTTTATAATGATTTGGGATGCAGTGAAGTTAGTTGTGTTGTTAGGGTGCCTAACACCCCAATCAGGAGCTTTGTGGCTCCAAAAGCCATCTTTGTTTTCAAAACCCTCACATGGTATCGAATTGGTCTTCTCATTTGGGAGTTATTAATCCTATGTCTGATCATAGAGAGATGATCCTTGGATTTTGAGTCTAGAGAGAGTTTGGGTTTTGAGTTTGAGTCTAAAGTACGCTTTTGATTTCAGTTTATTTTAATATTTCATATCTTAATCTTATCTTAAAAAATTACAAACACCAATAGAGGTAAGGCTGTAATAGGTATTGGAAAAATGTTGGTGTAATCAAGATGCAATATGAAGTTGTTCAATATGCATAATTATTCATACGTTTTTACTCATTGACCTTTCTCACCCCCATTTTCCGTTTCTGCTTTTCCGTCAAAATAGAAACGAATCCAAATCGTTTTCCTCCCCCTTTGATTATTTGGTTTGTACTCAAGCAGTTATTTGGTCAAAAATGTTTTACGTCTTCGATCAATCTAATAATGGAAGAAAGTTATATTCTTGTTTCCAAAAAATAAACAATTCAAGAGAATTAGATAACAACTCTTTAAATTCTCAAAGTAGTGCTGCAAATTAAAAACGAGTTCATCTTAAAACAAATTTGGAGTGGATCTCATAAAAAAGTGGTACAAGTTTTAGAATGTCACTTGGGATCCAAATCGGTAAATATTTTTTTGGAAATATGTATCATTTCATTTTTTAAAAAAATTAAAAAAAGATCATCATACAACTTTAAGATGATTTTTGAAATTGCTTTTTACTTTGTAGGGCCATGAAGTTTATTTCTATGTTTTCTCTAAGGCTCACTTAACTTTAGAATCCGTTTGGTAACACTTAAATTGGCTGAATTGACTTATTCTGCTAAAATTTATGAAGTTCAGGTTGAAGTGTCTGTATTGACTGATTCAGCTGATTTCTGATTAAAAAAAAGTTAAAATATATTTTATGAATAAAATGAAGAAAATATTATATGAAAAATAGCTGAAATGATCATCTACAGTAACTTCAGGCAATACAATCAGAAAAGTAAATTCAACCTTGCATTTTCTTATTATTACACAATCCAGCTCGCGAAATCAAAAGTTACGTGTTTGATTAAAAAGTTAGATGATAAGTCTGATAAGCCAAAAAACAAAGACACCTTTTAGTGTAACTAACTCGACTTTTATTCAATTCCTTCTGTATTGTGCATTATGGAGTTGAAACTCCTAATTATGGAGTTCAAAAGGGAAGAACCCACTTTACCTACGTTGAAAGGGGAGTTCTAATAACTAGGTGTTGTTCTTGAATCACGTTGAAATTAAACACATAATTACACTCCCTAATACCTTTAAATTATTTTGTAAATACATTAAAACATGTCTTACCTTAGTTATGTTAAATGGAAAGTAAAATATAAGAGAATGTGTGAATGATTCATTCTCTTTTAAAAAAACAAAACTACATTGATACATAATTTTGTTCATTCATAATATATTGATATTTTAAGCATATGATTTGTATAAAAATCTCACATTGGGCATTTATGTAATCGCGCAACGCGCGTGAAAAAACTAGTATAATTATAGTGTTCAAATAGACCTCCCATAAAATTAAGGCACTGCTATCCAAATAAATAAATTATTAAAAATATTTGAAATGTCACAAGTGGCATCAAATAAAACACTTCACTGGCTGTGTTTCAACCTTAGTACGCTCCTTTCTTCTCCAATCAACAATGGACGTCCAGTGCTTCATTCATCGACCAGGCAATTACGATGATGACTCTCTTCTTCAAAGCAAACACTTCGACAACAGCTTCAACTTTGACATTGCTCCCCTTTTTGATGGATACACTTGGATGGTGTGGTCATCTTCTCAACCGACAATAATGGATACTCCATAATGGATACTCCATTAGGCATTAGCAACAAAGAATTTAGATCGCGGGGGACAACAGTTCTTTGTAAACCATACAAGATGATGATGACGACATACTCCCTCCACTTTGATGCTTCTATTTGTCAGTAACGATGAGACGACTAAGCCTTCCACGTGCAGCAGCGACTAGGGTTATAGAGTGGGGTGAATAGCTAGTGTTATAGGGTGGGGTGGGTGGCTAGAGTTACAGAGTAAGTGGGCGACAAGTAGGGTTACACGGTGGTGGTATCAGTGTCTAGGGTTATAGGGGTTGTGGCAGCTAAGGTATAGTTGAAGGTGTTGACAATGCGGCGCTAGGGCTTCATGGTAACCTGTTTTTTTTTTTTTTGCTTACTTGCTTATCAATCATCTTTTTTACTAATCTTTCGGTTTCACACGCTAAATTGTGAAATAGTAAAAATAGACTGATGAAGTTAAATAGCTGACGTTGAAAAAACGGTTACAAACAGCACAAAACCCTTTCAGATTTCCATTGTGTCACTCCAAAGTTTGGAGAGCTTTCTTTATGTTCTAAGAATGAACCACTGGAAATCGATTTGTGGTCGTGCTTCTGAATGTTCCTTTTGTTTGCTTCCATTTCTCGAAAATGCTCAACGAGATCAAAATGTGTAAGCTCATGAATGATTTAATGCCACAGAATATAAGCTATTCTGTGAATAAGCAAAAGAGTGATTTAGTGAAAGACCTAAAAGTAATAATATTAGGATTTCATCATGATTCGACTAACCTTGGAATGTAGGAAAATTACTGGTTAAAACCTGTCATTTTACCACAGCAGTTTCCAACCAAAGGCGTTTTTACAACTACAAATTGACGTAAAAACCCCAAAATCTAAATCCGCGGTTTGCCACAAGAGTAACATATTTATAGAAGTATATTCAAAATTTGTAATTTTACAGTTCTTTTACCAAACTTGGATTACCTAGACCAGTGCTAAAATCTCAATGATCCCTCCGAACACCATTTACAGTGCTTCTATGCCGAGGGACAACAACAGGAGCACCGCGAACCTTTTCAAGCGCAAAGCTAATCCTCAATGGACGACCAAGAAAAGCCTGAGGATTAAAGGGTGAACAAATATGGTTTAGGAGTTAGAAGTTAGAACAGCCACTTCCAGTCCAAAAAAATGGCTAATTACCACCAATAAAATGGATAAATTCAATCATAAGCAGAATGTAATGTATACCCTCCCATCCATGGCATCTTTAGCATTTTTGGCCTCCTCTTCTTTAGAGAAATACACAAACCCAAAACCTCTTGATCTGCCAGTATCTTTATCATACATTATCCTCACTAGTAGTCAATTCATACACTTGTTAGTCCGGAGTATATAATTCTACAGACAAAAAAATTGATCTGATACTGAGCGCATTTATATACTGCTAATTAAAATGCTGTAGAAAGCTGAAAACATGCAGTTCCATTAATGGTGAAACTTGAAAGAGTCAGTGAGACATTTCGTCGAACAGATAAAACTCATACATTTTCCCACCTTCCGTCACTTGGCCGAAATCAGAAAAGGCGTCTGTTAGTGTCTTCTCGTCCACGGACCAAGATAAACCTTCACCAATGAACGCTGGTTCATCAGACAACATAATTCCAGAAAAAAAGTTACAGATATTAAACGCGAGAAAGGAGATTACCGGCAACAAAGAGTTTGTCGTTTGCAGGAGAGGAAGAGGCGGCGGCGGTTGCTGCGGGAGTGCAGTAAAGGCGGAGGCCATGGTGGTATGGCGCCAGAGGGGAAGGGCGTACTGCCACGAAGAGTCTTCTGGCAAATCCTATGAAATTGTTCTTCATAACAAATCTACCTTGTTTCCTGAAGATATTACGGAGTATTGATTTGGGGTTAAGACATAAGACCAGAATATCACAAAATTGACACAAAATTGACTTTTTCTTTCACTTTTAGAAAGTGAGAGTAAAAATAGGAGGACTATTATACCTTTGTTAAAGCTCAGCTGATTCATACGGTGATCAAGTGATTATATATTTATAGTTATTTGAATCGAGCTGTTACAGTTATCCGATTCTCCTGTTTCAATCACCCGACTACTAATTACAATTACCTAATTGGTCAATTGACCCGCCAGTTATAGTTATCCGACCTTCCAGTTATAGTTACCTGACCGGTCAATTACGGTTACCCGATCCATCAGTTACAATTACCCGACTGGTTAATTACAATTACTCAATCTAACAGTTACACGTACCCAATTTGACATGATATGTTATCCAACTTGACCAATTATTATTACCGGGTTCGACCATTTAGAGTTACTTTGGTATGATAATGATTATCGCGGACCAACACCTCCGGCCAAAACCTCAGGCAACCGCCACGACCGCCATCACCACATCCCAATCCCTGCCTCAACCAGCCCCTCCCCTGCGTCACCATAGCCTTGTTTCAAATGAATGTTGAGCAATTGAGTGATACGTTTATTCTCTAATCTCTAACGTATAATTGAAGTGTATGTAGTATGTACTATCGTATACTTGTAGTTTCTCCCAATTTTATACAAGAGTAAACATGGAATTTTAGTAAAAAAAATAACATGGAATTTTAAAATATACGTACTACGGAATTTTAAAATAACATGTACTATCGTATTTTTTTAGTAAAAATAACATGGAATTTTAAAATATACGTACTACGAAGTATGTGTTACGATAGTACTAAGTATTAACTACTTCTATTTATGGAAAAGCACATTTATACCTTGAAATTTTGTACTCCCTCCGTCCCGTAATTAAGTTCACAGTTTGAATTCACACAGATTAAGAAAATAAATTTGACTTTATTGTGGAGTGCACTGTTTTGCATTGTTTAAACGCTGTTTGACACTGTTTGTCACCGTTTGGCACTGTTTGACACTTTTTTTATGTAGATTATTTGCCAAATAAGGAAAGTTTTGAAGTGTGAAGTTAATCTCGGGACTGCCCGAAAAGGAAAGTGAGAAGTTAATTTTGGGACGGAGGAGTATGAATTTTACTCTCATTTATGACAATTTCTCTTACTAAAATGTTCAAATTGAATAACTTATCATTTGACTAACACAATTTTCATTGGCTTTTTATACATTTAATTCCTGGAAAAAGTGAATATAAAAAAGTGGATTCATGAATTTAATAATGCTTTTTTTTACATATATATATATATATATATATATATATATATATATATATATACTAGCGTGGAAACGCGCGTTGCACGATATCCGTGCCCAATGTTTGAAAACAAGCCGAAAATTGGTCAAAACATGTTAAAACAGAATGACCAAGCAACCATGTAAAAGTTAAGAGTTTGAAATGAGTAATGTCAATTCATAGTATAAGAGGAAACAAGTATCTAAGCATACAATGGCCATGTCTTGGCTTAGCAAAGAGGGGAAACAGCTGCGTATGGTTATAGTTACTGACGCAGCAGCAGTATCAAAAGTAGGAAATGCAAAAGCAAAAATCTAAACATAGCAAAACTCTGTCAACATATTAAGAGGTCAAGGTTGGGCAGGAGGGTGGGCACATGATGCTGTAGATATCTCGGAACCAAACAACAGCAAATTGTAACACATCAGGGAAGTGAACAGAGCGTGTTTGGCGGCACACTGTGTAACCAGCGGATCAACAAAAAACAACTTCATTAAATGAACAAAGCGCCAAAGGTGAATCAACAATTGGGTGCCATACGAGGCAATAAAGGTAACCTGCTAGTTGAGGCATGTAAAATCCATGATGGACATAGTGTTTCATTTTATGTTCCAATTCTTCCTTACTCCTGAATGCCCTGGGCAACAGCCTGAAGTAGCCTGAAGCTTCCAAAAACAGCACCCAGTCTCTGCTTGTCTTACAAGCAGTCTGGGCTCCATTGAAAGGGGCAACAACATCCACGACGATCCTCCTTCCATGCACGGTGTGCATGTAGTACGTTAAGGCATCATTGCCACCAGCATCTTTTGTTTGTTCGACAGTATAGGTACTGAACAAGTCCATCACAGCTATACAGAAAACCCAAAAACAATATCAATGTTGGCAACAAGTTGTCACCAACACAAACCCAGACCATGGGGGGAAAAAAAGAAAACTTGGTGGAATGACGAATGGGAAGGGCGCTGTGGCGGGGAGACATACCTGTTAACAACGGCGTTCCACGCGTGATGTACCTGGTTTGCGGAAGACTGGCAGCGAACGTAGTTCATAATCACAGCAACGAAGTATAAGTGGGATATGCGTTGGGGCGATTTTGGGGGACAAAAGGCGTTTGGGTTAGCGGGCCGGTTCAGTTCACCGATTGGTTGGAAGAGAGGCGCAATAAAGAAATGTAATAATTTAAAGGAAGAAAAACGTTTTTTTGTTTGAATGGATAAGGAGTGTTAGTAATACGGACATAATCCCAACACCAAACAATAGGATGAATTTTAGACTCCCAAAAAAAAACGACAGGATGTATTTGTACAGTTGTAAATATGAATAAAAATATATTGTGGCTAACAATAATTTATCTGGACTGATGGTCACCCCTTTTTTTTGAGTATATTTTTTTTGTGTTTTTCCAATGCAATGAATTTGAAATTTGAGGAAACCAGCCCAAATAATAATTACTACAAAAACATGAAGTGATGAGTCTAATCCAGTTTCCAAAGGAATGATTTGGGTACAAGAGTAAATGACTAAACCCCCTCAACAAAGCATACACCTCCCAGGTAAGTAATATGGTTTCTAAAGCAAACAGGTTGGACTCATGAGCATCATATAATGTTCCTAATAACTCACAATTAGAGCAGTTGAATGGGCAGGCTCCTGATCATGATTGTAAACAGGTTTTCTATTACAGAAGAAGCCATTTACAACCTGCAAAGGTTAGATTTAGTTAGTATTAAGCTGCCTTTGAGGCTACATCGCACTGCATTTGAGAAAAAACTACGAAATTATTAATAATTACACATAGAAGAAAAGAATGAACTATTAATTATTTTATATAATCCCCCTCATGCAGAGTTCCATCATCGTTAACTGTAATCACAGCTTAACTGCAATCACAAATAACAACACTATAGGATGTTAATGATCAGTTAAACATCATTAAGTCATCAAAAAAAATGTATATAATGATTAATGAGTGAATTTATTCTCAGAATTTGCGTAGACCCGGAAGCACCTTCTGCAAAAGCAACACCCGGAAGCATTCCATTTAGACTGTGTTGTTCCCTGCACAGACAGCAATATGGAACCAACACATGTGCATCAAGAAAACACAACGTTCAGGTTATGGACTTGGTCCTTCAAAAGTAGGGAGATTCAATCGCATGCATTTCATCATGTACATCATGTATCATCACTAACGAACTGCAAAAAAAAGGTAGCTACATATGATGGACAATGAAATAGGTGGGTGTGACCTAGCCATTGGCCCCACTATGCCCAGAGGTACCTCATTCCTAAAAAGGGACTAAAGTTCCAGTAAAAAACCATGTTCATGTATATACAACAACACGCACACAAGACGTGCAATTAAACCAGGGACAGCAAAAAAACCAAACGGTAACAACGATTCACCAAACGTAATCAGTTCTTGCGTTTTTTAGGGCGCAGGTTAGTGATGGGAACATCCTCTTCATCCTGTTCCTCAGAAGGCAGTGCAGATGAGGCAGCAGGTTGAGACAAGGCCATAGTGGGCAGTGGTCTGACTGTTTGCTTCTGCTTGGGCGGGGTAACTTTGGTTTGTCCTGGGGCTGGAGGTGTGGGGCGTTCATCACCAGAATCATCTTCCTGCAAAGGAAGCACATGTGCAGCAGCGGTTGGAGTCAGAGGCAATTCATCCAGGGATTTGAATGCAAGTTTCCTCTTGGTTTGTCCAGTTCCAGAGTCGTCTTCACCTAAGCCCAGGGAGGTGGGATCAGCCGGAGGCGCAGTGTTCACGAACCCCTTGGCCTGGGAAACGCACACAATGCTGTAGGGGTTTGAACGAAGGCCATCTTCATTTGGTTTGGTGCGCTTGATCCCAGCAATAATAGTCAACTTTTGTAACGTTGCATCTAACTCTTCCAAGTCAAAGTTCAGTTCAGGGTCCATACGGGCATAAGCATAGACCCTCAAGACGTCCGTGGTGAATAGTGTCACTGGGATGGAGGCAGTGGCGTCAGTGAGGGTTGCGTTGAGTATAAACCTGCAGGGGAAACAAGCTGTTAAGAAACAGGGATAAAAATAATGTGGACTGGATTATGGCATGAAGCGCACACCTTTTGACCGTTTCCCCATGCTTTTGCCCACAGAACATACACTGGAAGTCGCTGCCCTCTGGCGCATAAACACGGCGGTTACAATAATTACACCCGATGTAGTACGCCTCCCCAGAGGTATCAGCAAGATTTAGTTTGCCACACACCCAAATGACTGAAACCTGGAGGCACAACACAGTTAGGGTAGCACATAGAATAAACAAAGATTTCCATCACATAATGTGATGAACTGACCTTATTAAGTTCAGTTTCCAAGGACGCAAGAAGCGTGCGAGGCTGTGAATCAGGGTCAGCAATAGTGGTAAGAGCATTTTCGTATTCCTTCGCAAGCAATAATTCCTTGATCTTTCCCTTGTTCTCCGCAGCCCTGGTGTTATCCAAGAAGTCCAAAAACACGGGGTTATCAAGAAGTGTGGGGCATTCCTTATCTGCACAAAACAAGACATTCTACCCCAAAAGCGACATACCATTTTTTCAGCAACAGAGCACGCTCGCCCCCTGGGTTGAGTTCAATCTGGGAGTCATAGCGAGTTCCCAATGACAGTCCTGTATTCAAAACAAAACACATAAAAAAAAACCATGATCTGCATATATCAAATCAAATGGGAATGAAGGCTACCTTGATAAATATTAGTACCGGCCTTGCTAAGGAGCATAACCGGCCAGTCGCCTGCATGCAAAGATCTTTCAATGGCTGCACCATGGCGATTCACAAACTCCTCCCACATGGTCATAGGCAC
Source organism: Cuscuta epithymum (assembly GCA_945859915.1). Classification (NCBI taxonomy): domain Eukaryota; kingdom Viridiplantae; phylum Streptophyta; class Magnoliopsida; order Solanales; family Convolvulaceae; genus Cuscuta; species Cuscuta epithymum. Next base: position 334,897 of record CAMAPF010000006.1, read on the forward strand.
AAGGGTCAACCTGAAGCAAAGATGCACGATAAATAAGTATATGTGTTCACTAATAATAGGCGGCTGACAGGCTAGAAAAGGCAACTAACTCTTCATTAACAACAACAATATCCCATGCAATTTTTTGTTCATCACCGGTGACTATGAAGGCCCGGGGCAGTTTAGCAACAATCACAGCAAGCACATCTGTCAAATAAACAGTAACGTCAGACAAATGCAGGACAGGGGGGAGGGGTATTAGTATTTGGGATGAAAGCAACATACTGAATTTCTGGTCAGTCAAATGGCAACTAAACAGTTCCCGAAATGGTTTGGCAGAACCTTCAGCGAGCTGGCGATAGTCAACCCCGTCCTCGGACTGAACATCTTGAATGAATGTGCGACGTGTGAACGACCACACGTACTGGTAGTTGAAGTCAACACAGAACCGTAGATCAGTCAATGACTTTACGTACGCATTTGAAATGAGGTAGGTGGAGTACAGCTGCAGACGTTCATCGATTCCAGCGATGTCACCCCGCAAAGGCAGTTGCTTGCACCCTATTTCCCTATAACAGTGCAACAACAAAATGAGAAAGGCTATGTAGGAAGACCATGAAATTATAGATAAAGAACTCAACTAATTGGAACTTACCGCAGAGTCCACAAGAACCATTGGCATAAAACGCATGGGGGAGTTTTTAGCCTTACGTATGTTCTGCTTCTCCACGACAGTCACACGACACGTCCATGTTTTTGTCTCTGGCTTTACATCTACGACCAACACCTCGGCAGCCATGGATGCAGAACAGCTGCATGATAAGAAAAAAAAAGTAATTAAATAAACAGCAAACACATTTGGGGAAAAAGTGAATAAGTTTTTTTTTTAAAACAACAGAGACAAACCAGGAAGCACGGAATTTCAATTGATGAAAGGCAGTATCTCATCATAGACAATATTACAAGTACAATCAAGATGAGCTGGGGTTGCTTCATCAGGACAAATAAGTATCTTAATGGATCGAGCATTTCTAGCCCTTGACATCGCAACATATAGCTGCCCATGAGAAAATACCGGTTCTTTCAAATACACCCCAACAAAGTCTAATGTTTGACCCTGTGATTTGTTTATTGTCATGGCAAAACAAACTTTTATTGGAAACTGGGTACGCTTGAAAGGCAGCACATCATGGGCGTCTTTCGTAACCTCAAGAGGTATTTTTGGGATAAAGACATGTTTGCCCTTGTGGTCTCCCGAGGCTATGAAACAGCTCAAGACATGTTCCCCAAATGAATCACATATTAATCGGGTGCCATTACACAAGCCTTCACAGGGGTTCAGATTGCGGAGCAACATGACCGGGCAATTACGTTTAAGTGTCAACTGATGTGGTGGCAGGCCAGCAGGGTTCAATGTATGGAGGTAATCTTCACAGTGACCGTTTTTCGAATCTGTAGGGGTATCATAGCTCAAATACACATGTGCGTCACCGGGATATGTGTCCATCAAGGTTGAGTTAATGAAGTCAACTATTTCATTTTTTGTCGTTAAAATGGCCCGCGACATCAGTGCGTACGGATCACTCAGAAACTGTTGCATATCCGGGTAGACTGATCTAAAAAGCAGTTCAAGCGAGACAGTTTCATTGACCCAAGGGAGTAAGAAGGCAGAAGGGATCTTTACCCTTCCTGGAGACACATGAGTTTCTGTTCCATTACCAATGTGTAATAAATATTCGCAAAAGCCTGGATCTTCCTGCGCACACATATTTTCAGTCAAGCGCAAACGGTGCACATGCGGCCATATAGTCAGTGAGCGGAGAAGGCATGCATTGACGAAGTCAGCACGTGTTCCTGAACGGACAACCGACAATGTCTGTCTAAAATCACCACCAAACACCATGACACTCCCCCCGAAAAGAGCATCAACTCCCAAAATGTCTCGCATGGTTGTGTCCAAACTTTCCACAATCAAGCGGTTGGCCATTGACGCTTCGTCCCACAAAATAAGGCGTGCTTCCTTGAGAAGCCTTGCTTCTGCAGATTGTTTGCCAATGTTGCACGTGTATTGTGTTTCTCCATCAAGAGGGAGTTTAAACCGAGAATGAGCTGTTCGACCACCAGGCAAGATGGACGCTGCAATACCAGAACTGGCTGTGGCTAAAGCGATCCACTTGTTTGAACGCGTTGCCGCAAGTAAACACCTGTAGAGGAAGCTTTTCCCTGTCCCCCCAGGGCCATCAACAAAGAAAACTGCCCCTTCAGACGCATGCACCGCCGACATGATGGTTTCAAACGCTAGACGTTGCTGAGCATTCAACTGGGATATGCCAGCAAGATCTGTCTCACTGATCACTATATTCCGCTCAACAAGCACTTCACGAGGAACCCCAGAGCACGCAGGAGTATTCAGTTCACCATCACACAATTCAAATGCATTAATGTCTTGTCCCATCTCAGCAATTAAGTCCCGGAGTAAGTACAGAACCGAGCGCTCTGCATCATTGGATGCTTGAAACCTGGCTAGGTCCTCACATAGACGGTCCCTATATTCAAGCCAAAGCGTGCGTGGGTCTGGAACAGTAGAAAAGCAAAGGTGGGTAGCAAAGAGTCGGCGCAGGCTGGAAGGCAATTGGAATACTGCGGCTTCATCAAGAGAAGCACGAACGAGAAAATCCCCAGATAGTAACCCCAACCGTTCAGCAGCAGCCCTAAACGTGGGGAGCGCTTCACCGTTGATGAATTTAAGCTCAGAGAAGGACTTAGGCGCACGGACGTTACCAAGTAAAAGCCGGAGATAATAGCGCTCTCCCTCGGTGGGATTGACAGAAACAAGCCGACCTAGCACTTCCCGCTTCTTCCGTTGAGTCCATTCTTTTTTATGAGGAGTCCAAACAAAGTAATGCGGAAATTCCAAGTATAGGAGATTCAACGCTTGCGCAACCTGGTTGGTCGCATTCATCGCAAAGAACTGGGTGAGCATGGTCTTTACAGAGTCAGTTGCTTCTGTTATGTAAGTAATCCGCTGATCCCCATAAAACGACAGGTATTGTGCGTTTTCCATATGAACCTGTAGTTGCAAAACCGCAGGTTTAATTTCAGACATTGAAAAACCAAAAATGCGCCACGCAGCTTCAGGGGGAGACACCCAACGTGCTTTTTGAAAGTTACTTATTTCATCAATCACGTTGTCAGACCCTGTTTCCGACAAAGACATGCTCACTCTATCATGTCCCTTGTAAACATACTTGTATATGTATTTGACAGATCGTACACTTGCACAAGCTTCCACATTAATGTGACAATCGTATTTTTTCAACAAGTACGCATTGTAAGGGACAACCCACCTATTGTCAAGTGTATGTTTTCTTACAAGCACAGTTATTCCGGACTCCCGCCGTCTGTAGGAAGGGAAGCAGTTTTCATCATACGTAGTCACATGTGCGGATTCATGTGGATACTTACTTCTGCAAGTTGGCGAGGACGCCCCATGGGACATAACCATGCACGGACATTCTGGGTTCATGAGGCCACAGGGCCCATGGATCATGTGTTTCTTCACAAGGCCAAACAGTATTGGATTTGCAACGGGATCGGGGAGTTCTGCAGTAATTAAGCGGTCACACCGGGCAGGGGTGGTTATTTTCCATTCAGCACCTAGGATGAGCAGGAAATGCGCATGCGGGAGGCCTCTCTTTTGGAATTCTATCACATACGTGTGCGCAACCACTTTCCCAAACAAAGCCTTAGTCAGAATGTCTTTTTTAAAGGATTCCAAACGGGCACGAAACACGCGGGCAACAAGGTCTGGACGGTTTTGGACCTCATCAGCAAACGACAGCCGTTTTTTTATTTCAGGCCAATTGGGGTTACATGTGATGGTTATAAACAAGTCTGGTTTGCCATAGTTCTGCACGAGTGTCATTGCATCCATGTATCGCCCACAGCATATCACGCGGGCCACCTATGAATGAACTGGGCAATATGACACGCCTGCCAACATCGCTAGTGCTGTTCAGACCGGCCGCTACACTGTCAACTAACCCCTGGTATGTCTCTGAACGACAGTCGCGCTGTTTGCTACGATAATAATCAAGCCTTTGGGTTTCTATTTTTATATATATATCAACGACATATTGCTGAAACAGTCTGCCAGTATGCAGGGTAAACGAAGTGGCAGCATGGCGAAGTTGTAGCCTGTACGAATAATACTGGCGACATGACACCGATTGAGTTTTATTACCAGTCACTCGTACAACCTCTTCGCGGGCAAGCAGGTTTTCGTCTGTATCAAATTGAGTGCAGTTGACTGTTATTGAGGCGGAGGCAGACCGGGTGGCGCGATCAGAGGCAGGACCAGCCTTTGGGATACCCTCGTGCCACCCAACTTCCCCATTTGGGAAAAGAAGAGGGTACTGTAACGGGTCATAACACCCGTAGTAGTAATGTACATTTTGAGACTTTCCACTACGCGAGTACACACGGATGTTCCTAGCCGATGGAAGCCCCTCGTAACCATCCTCCACCCAGATAGCAGCCACTTGAGAAGCTGTTGGTTTATTGTAGACGCGTTGATCCAGACAAGGATTACCATTTAGTATAATGGAGAAATCTTCGCTGTGGCACACGTCCGTCAGTGATTTGAAAAACTGGGCGTACGGGTTTGTGGACATCACATCCATCAAGGTTGACACAACATCCTTATCCAAGCGAGCTGTGGCGTCCAGCCTGTCTTCCAAGACGTCCTCAGTATCGTAGAAGTAAAGCTGCAAATTTCGAGGGGGGCAACCGTCTGGGAGCAAGTCATTTATGAAATGGTAAATTTGACCCCGGACTCTGAAAGTGTAGATACCCTGATTGCGACGACACAACTGCTGGTCGTAGTTGTAAATCCCAATCGAAGAAAACGCAAACGTGTTATTATATGTGCGCACGCACGATCGAAAATGTTTTGACAGGGGATCATGGGATGTAAACAAGTTTTTCAGTTGAACGGGCATGTCTGTTGAGGTCAGCACAACCTCACCACGACTACAACACATACCAGCAGGTTCGTACTGAAGCCGCTCAGCACCACAGAGTGAACAGTCAGGAACATTGTCGAGAATGTAAGTTCCGTGAACAGCTGCAACAAGACAGAAGCATGCAACCACCAGGAAGGGCACGCCGCGTCAGGCATAAGGTGCATTTGCAGCATTTTTTTTCAGCGCGTAAGAAATGGCAAACAAAACCGCACAAGTGCAGATACCAAACAGGAGAGGGATAGTCATACAACAGGTAGTTTATTTTGGGGAGGAACATATTAACAGGATAACATTAATGGGTCAACAAGTGGAATTATTTTGCGTTGGGCAGTTTTTTTCCCGGCCGAGAGAATACAAGAGATGGGTTGCGACATTTAATGATTCAACAAACGGGACCAAAACAGTCAGACAAGGAGCACACAAAATCAGAAACCAACCAAACAAAACACACCAAGTCAACACACAAGTCCGGCATACAAGTGAAAGGGCGCAGACCTTGCGATTCTTCAATGCAACCTTCGGGTTCTGATGGGGTGGTCGAGCAACTTACACGACGCCTGCAAGGGGCAGGGCGTCCTTCTATTGGCACACGGCGACGTTTATTTCGGCGTGCACGCTGTTCACTTTGAGGAACACGGCTGCCAGGACCACCGCGAGGAGGCATCCACAAGTCCACTATCCAAACAAAGCTAAATACCAAAAAACAGTCTGAGATGCCACAACAGCCTTCCAAACCACTCCCTGCAAACTATACCACATCCCCACCCCAGCTTATGAAACTACTACCTGACCATACACAGTCCACCATGAGTAATTAAGGATAGGGGACCAGGGAACACAGCAAACCCCGTTCAACCAACAAACATCAAACACAAATGTCACACAACAGCAACCGCAGGGAAAAACATAACATTGGCTTTCAAGTCAAAGCAAAAAAAAAATGGCAGAACACTTACATGAGTGACAAAGCAAATTTTTGCAGTTTCAGAACGACCTGAATGCAAACACCATAGGTCAGACACTCCCATTCTAGTGTAAACTCACCCCAGCATGCCTTGCCTGACCCCAAGAACAGGAACAACACAACAAAACACTCACATACCCCAACCCCCCAATCAACCACGTCCTAACTCCCATACGCAACCAAAAAAAAACCACCCAACACCATAAACACAAAACCAGTTTGACCGCCAGAACACCCACTCCAGCAACATAGAACAACCAAACAAAATTTGGAAAACAACAACCAAGTTCATTTCACAATCTACACGTCATAATGAACCACAAAAGATAAACAACACAACGCCAAGGCCTGACAGGGGCATAACCCACATCCAAATAACAGGCAAAACAACCACCAGAGACTTAAGCTAAAAAAGTAAAAAAAAAAAAAAAAAAAAAAAAAAAAAACAACCCAAAAAGCCACAACCAGCAGGGCCAACAAACATCTCCAAAGGGAAAACTTCCAAACACACACACAACACCATAAAACGCCACAACCGTCCTTCACCCCACAGGGCGAAGAAACAATTGCTAAGCGGCGAGAACACACAACAACAACCCAACACCCACCGAATTCACACCCATCAACAAAGAAAGCTGAACCGTACAAGAGAAAAGGAAATGAACAAGCAAAACTTACAGAATCGATGAGCAGCAAGCAAAAGGAAAATCAAGAAACGGCGGAGGTCAGCTCTCAAACCAACAGAAGAAGACTGAAGATATTATCTCTTTTGTAGAGCCCTAGCTGCCAAAACAGTACCGCCAATGATCCTGGCCGCAGAATCGAATTAAGCCGCGACATTGTTTGGCCACGAGGGAAGCTAAGAAACGGGGGGAACAAACGGGAGCAACTGTTAGTTGGGGTTGCGGCAAAAAAGGTAACGGCTGGGGGGCTGTTCACACGGAAAAAGAGCCATGCTAACCCCCTCTCCCACTTTATATTTTTAGTAGATATATATATATATATATATATATATATATATATATATATATATGTGGGAAAACAGTCAAATTAGTCCACGTACTATCTTGAAAAAGTCAATTGAATCCATGTACTATTTTATCAATCATGGGTACACATAGTCTCAAATTTCAACCAATTTTGTCATTTGGCCCGTAAACAACCGGTAATCAATTGGGTTCACACTTTTTCCTTTTTTTCTTTTCCCTTCTTTTCCCTTTTAATTTTCTTTCTTTCTTCTTCCTTTCTTTCCCTCTGATTCGTCGCCCCCATCTCCCCCAATTCATCCGCTTGGACGGCCTGGTCCGTCCCCCCCCCCCCCCCAAATTCATCCGCCGCCTGCAACTCCCTCCCTTCTTCATTCCCCGTTCCCCCCCCCCCCCTTCTTCTCCAATCTCCCTACAACTCCCTCTCCCCTATTCTTCAATCTCTCTTTCTTCTCCACTGCTTCTACCCCACGCCCCCACCCAATTCAACCTCCCCTCCCTTCATTCTTGCAATCTTGCCCACCCCGTTCTCCTTTCCCCTTTCTTTCCTTTTCCTCTTCCTTTTTCTCTTCCTTTTTCTCTTCTTCTCCGCTCCACTTCATTTAATCCGGCCACTCAACCTTCTAGCCTCTTCTTTCATGCCAAGAGAAGGAAACCAGACAGAAACCCAAAGAAAACCCTTGCTACTCTTAGATGGAAACCAGACGGTGAAGGAGAAGGTGGCGGCAGAGCTCGACACCGAAGGTGACGCCGGCGGCAGAGCTCGACACCGACAGTGACACCGGCGGCAGAGCTCGACACCGACGGTGACGTCGGCGGCAGAGCTCAAAGGGGTTTGCATCAGACGTAGACGACGGTAGAAAGATGGAGACGTAGAAAAGGGAAGAAGCAAGAAATCAGAAGAAAGAGATGAAGAGAATAAGAAAAGGAGAAAGGTAAATTCTGTGGTACCCTTAAGGTACCATACCTTTGTCCACATGGATCAATAGGAATGATGCAGTTGAATTAATTAACCGTATTTCTCGGAAAAAATCGAGTAGTTCTGTTGCGCGGAAGACGTGTTCTGTCCGGGCAGCATTTCTGGGAAAAAATAAACGTTTCGGGAAGAAAACAAAAATTAACCGTATCTCTTCAGAGATAGATTTTTGGACGACATCGTGTCCGCAGGTCGCCCGCACTCGCAAGTCGCGGTTTTTATTTTCCGATTTTGGGATTTGATTTGCACCCCCTGCGAGCGTGAGAGAGCCTTTCACCTTAAGAATCTTAACTCCTTAAGGGGGGAGTCCCTTTATAAAGGGTTGCAAATCTCTTGGGTTTTCCGGTGTGGGAAATCTATTACTATATAAAAGCAAAAGAAAACTTGCTCAACAAGTTCCCGCCCAAAATTTTACATAGAGAAGGTATTGTGGACAAATCGTGTTGAGTAAATCGAGATATTGGTATTCCAAAGGAATATTTAAGAAAAGTATTCAGGCAATCTAACTTAGCCGATCAAAATTCTGAAAGAGTTATTTCTCATTGGGTGAAAAAATAATTATCCACACAATTGACGTATGGCTTCCCAATGCAGCATTAAATTTTTAACTGCTCCATGTGTCTTCATAACATCCCGTTCCTCTCTATAAATAATAGTAGTGTGTGTCAATCTGCATGATAAAGGATGTACGTGAGTCAAAGCAGCAAGGTATGACCACGGAATGCTCCTGTGTGTGATTCATACACCGGGTACCGCTTCTGTGCAATATAATGCATCTTCACGGATGAAGAGATACAGTTTTAAATTAGTTCCTTCTCATTATTAATTATTGCATGTTTTTCCTAACAGTTCATTTCGTACATATATTAAAATTGAAAAGATTCAAATTCACAAATTTAACTAACTAAATTAACAACCCATTAGCAAAGGCAAGAGGGGATTGTTCGTGAGTACAAGAGGATTATAATTTTTTTGAAAGTTTGGTAACATCTCTCCATGAGTATAATTTAAAGGAGTTTAATGCCTTATGGCATAGCGATTTCATATGTAATTGTTTTGGGGAGTAATCAAGATAGAATATTTAAAGATTCTAGCTTTAAACGTAAGAACGGTTTCATATATTTTCAAATATAGAAAGTGGGATGTTATCTTTTGGACGGTTTTCAGTCCTAGATTAAACCAGACCAGACCAGACTTCACTTCTGTAGTTATAATAAAATACACAGAAACTATACGTTTACTAGACCAATTCAGACCAGACCAGACCAACAAATTTCAGTCAAAAAGAAAACATCCTTAGTGTTATGTGCATGAATTTAGAGTGAGTGAGTGAGTCTCTTTGTAAATCTAACGAGTATTTTATTTTCAGATCAAATATACCACTATTTTCTGATCTACTACGTATTTGTTTATTTTCGAAAGTGTTATACTACATCACATGCACATTTAAGACATTTAAAAGTTGGGTGATTTATTTGGGCTATATATATATACTGTTAGTTCGTGTGTGTAAATAGCACGGAAGTACTACGTATGTTTTAGGGAAGCAACCAATTCAAAAAGTAGTTGGAGGGTGAGCAGATACATATTTTTTAAGTAGTAAATAATAGAAAAGTAAAAATAGTACTACGTACTGTATACTCCCTCCGACCCGAAAAAGATCGTCAAATTGACTTTTGTTGGTACAAAAAAACAATCAAAATACTTTCATAAAAATAAAAAAATTTATAGATTATATACAACGATAATAATTAAAATCATATTCCAAAGTTTGTCATTATTAATCAAGATAAATCAATATTAGTATATACGTAGTATGAAAGTGATTGATACAATATTGATTGGAATTTCTTTCAAAAAGCAAATACATAATGATATCACATTTTATAGTAAATTTGTCATTCTATAAAAGACGCTGAATAAAACTAACATAATTCTCAGAAAATATGCACGGATATGTTTTTAAGAGATTGTGATTGAGATTGCGGCGGCGGAAAATGAGTCGAATACAATCAGAGAAATTCTCGAAAAAAGATTATATTCAGTGGATTCTTCAATATGAAACCATCGAATATTTAGTAAAAACTTAGAAAATTAAGTGAAACTTAAAAGATTTAATTGAGCGGGGTGTAAAAATTAAATAAGATCTGATGAGTAATTACTCATTGTGTGAACCGAAAACTAAACGTGTGAGAAAACAAGTGTGTGCGAAAGATAAATCGACTTCATATAATCATATGTGAGCATTTGTTTTCTACAATAATGAAATTGTGTTGCGGCTAGGTCAGTTTGTTTGGAGAAAAATATGTAAATATGGCCCTCTTAAGAAATGCAGATAATAGTGCGTGTTGCTGAAAAAATATAATTTAAAAAATAGAGAATGGTCATAAATATATACTGGAGCATAAGATTGCATATGTATCCATGGTTTAATATACCCAAATTATACACAGTGTTTATTAAATCATTTAATGATTTATGGCATGATTTTTTCAATCATTGATTTTTTTTTGTATACGGTTTTTTCTTCGAAAATATAGAGAATATCAACCGTGAATTGAGATGATAAATACTGACAAGTTGGTGATAAACTTATTTATATTACGAGTATTAATTATGTTATTATTGCTCTAAATGGGAATTGGTTTGGCCTTTTGGCCAGGATATTACAAAAATTAGGATAAAAGACAAAAAAGTGAAACGTTTTTAAAAATTTCAAAAATGTGACCAACATCAAATTAGGCCCTACAATCCAAAGTGACTTCGGCCAAAGTGACTCCGGCCAAAGTGACTCCGACCAAGTGACTGTCCACCGGCCATAGTGACTGCTCCACCGCCACAGTGACTGCCCCACCGCCACAGTGACTCCACCGCCGCCCCTCGTCAGTGACTGCCGCCACCCCTCGTCAGTGATTGCCGCCACCCCTCGTCAGTGACTGCCGCCACCCCTCATCAGTGACTGCCGCCGCCCCTCGTAAGTGACTTCCGTCACCCCTCGTAAGTGACTTCTGCCGCCCCTCATCAGTGACTGCCGCCGCCCCTCGTAAGTGACTTCCGTCACCCCTCGTAAGTGACTTCTGCCGCCCCTCATTAGTGACTGCGGCTGCCCATCTCCTCCGGCCAGGGCTGACTGTACAGACCACCAGCACTACCACCGGCCACCACTATCGATTACCACCGTCATGCCGCCACGCGCCGGCAAGCAACGGCCACCGCCACCATACTATAATGACCAACCGGACAGATAAAAAATCACCCTTGCACATCTCTTGCGGCCACCACCGTCCAATGCCGCCGGCAACCAACAGCCACCGCCGCCATTTCCGGAGCTTCGTCTCCGGCTTCCGGCCACCACCGCCCTTACCTAGCCCTCTCCCCAGCCCCCTTTACACTGCTAAACCTAGCCCTTACCCCTGCACCAGTACTCCCATTCCAGATCTGGAATGTTAAAGATGGAGATGAAGCTCCCCAAATCGAACAGATTAAGAAGAAAAGAACGAAGAAGAAGGTGATAATCGCCTAACCCAGCCACCGCACCACCCCTGCAACTCACCCGGCGACGTTGAATACCTAAGGAGACGGCGACTTGCGATGCTGACAGAGGCGACAACCTGAAGGTGGAGGTCAACGACCTGGAGTGATGGAGCCATGGCGGTGCGATGATGTTTGATGGATGCTTCAATTTCTCGGAGCAAAGATGGAGAGGCGTTGGCTGGGGAATGGGGATTGAAGACGGAAATCGAAGATGGAGAGTTGGTTGGGAAAGATGAGATGCGGTGGATACGGTCTTACGGGTCACATTTTTGGGAAAATGTGAAAGTTGTATTTTTTTGGAAATGGAAAGTGGTGGAGTGATAGGCGTGCCATTTTTTCAATTGGTTTTCGAAAATCATTTCAAGATTTTCCAAGGCCCTTTTTTGTTGGATGTTATAAATCGTAAATCATCATTCTTTAGCAAATACTCCGTAATAACATTTCCAGTTCCAAAATGAATTTCTTTGTCATACCTAAGTTCAATATTTTTTAAATGAATCAACAGTTTGTCACACCAAAATATCATTACCGAAAGGGAAGAAAAGACTATTGCGCTTTAATGTTTTTTATATTATGCTAATTATAATTTTACGAGTTAATTCTTTGAATAAGAGTTAATAATGGTGTAGATGGGGATAATTATTTTGATTAGTATAATTTTATGGAAGTTCAAAAAATTACACTTTTACGAATATATACATTTCTAACACTTAAAAAGCGATGCAAAGTTAAATTACATATTTAAAATCGCATGAAAGATATGACGAATTCAAATAGTTAAAATTTATAGTCATTTGAAGTTAAGTTAAAGTCATCATTTAATTAGTTATCTTTCAAAGTTTTTCAATTTGGGAGAATTTAAAAATTGAGCGGGATAAGGGTCACAACAAACCTCCAAAATCAATCATTCCAAATGTTTAAACCACCAAACGACAAAGGAGATCGAACTCATAAATCATCCTAATCCTTTCTCTACCCTACAAATTATAGCTCTCAAACATACACTAGGTATGCTGGATTTGCTAATCAAGGAAACACAATTTTGGCTCGGTCGGTTGGATAAATTGGGCTGAAGTGAAGAAGCGGTCCAGCCCAGCTGGTCGCTGACTCACTCTCCCTTATGGGAGGTCCCGAGTTCAATTCTCAATGGAGTGAGATTTATCCCAGTTTATCCCAGGCCCACCAAACCCCTCCCCATGACGCCTCCTGGGGTAATAAAAAAGGGGGCTGAAGTAAAGTGCTTTTTAAATACTTTTTAATTGTATTTTTATTAAACGATAATTGCATAATTTTTCAATAAATAGTTATTATTATTGATTATTTGTAGAATCTCAATTATTTGTTCAAATTGGTGATACATGTATCTTATTTGTCTGAGAATATGACTGCACAAAAGATTTAGCTCATCTTTATTGTTCTCATGCATTCTTTTATTCCCAAATTACTTTCTCAGTTTTTATTCAAATAATCACTTTAGTATATAAATATAATTTTTGAACTTATTAATACGTTTTTATTGTGATAATAAGATATTTTTAATAATACATTTGATATTGCTTTTGTACTTAATAATTGAGCAAATATTCCACCGTGCATCGCACGGGTGAAATACTAGTAACACACTAGAAACCCATCTTTTTCCCAGTTTTCCCATTCTAACGGGTAAACTTCGAGAATCAATTTCTCATTCACCCGTTATCCGTTTTGAGCGTATCACGTATCGAATTGTAGCCCTTAACAAGGACAATCCGAAACCACTTTAACCCGACCCAAATTGGAAGTGGACCCCACTCAAAAAATTGTCCCAAATTTATCATTCAATGCAATTTTAACACATTTTTCTAACAGTTACCTAATAAAAGGCAAATTTTGTCATTTTTTGTAACTTGTTAGTGAATACGAATAAGTGTATTCACTCTATTGATACATATTTTTCTTTATTATAGTGGTGGTGGTATACTGTCCACTCAAGACATTGCCCAATAGGTCGATTGTGGCTCAGTTCAAGGGAAGATCAATGAACAAATTGAAATACCGAACTAACGAATAGAATCAAATGGACCTAACAAGGTAATCAAGGCTCATGGAGTCATGGAGGATTAACCATGCTTGGGCCAACCTGCAGCTAGTCTTGAGCCTGGCTGGAGTTCCAGTGAGGTTGGACTCTCCCTATAGTTTATGTGGCAAAATCATATACTGGTATGACAGGTGGTTACATGGCAAACACGCCTATACATATTTTAAAGTATGTATTTTAGATATTATATACACATTTACAACTTTTAGGTTTATTTTATCAGAAATTGCCCTAAATAGGAGTAAAAATGTTTTGAAATTCCAAAACAGGACTATCATATTTTTTATTCCCTAAATAGAAGTAATTTGTCAAGTTTGGAAAAAAGTGACATGTTTGAAACCTACTAATGCCAAACCTGGCAGACTCATATTCATAGAATAAAAACACATGATAGTCCTATTTTTGGAATTTCAAAATTTTTTACTCCTATTTAGGAATTCTCTCTTATTTTATTTGCTGCTTTGATTCTAGTGTGAAAATCTTTTCTTTAGCAATAATTAAGGAGTGTTTGGGTTTGCTTAAAAAAGTGTTTTTCAACTTTTGACTTAAAAAAAGTTGAAAAGAGTGTTTTCAAATGACAGAGCGATTCTGCTTAAATTAATCACTTAAAAGCTAAAAGCTGGAAGCAGGTAGAAAGGTGCTTTAAACTGCTTCTCACTTTTTCTATTACACAAAAAGTACTTATTTTACCAAACACTACCAACTTTTACTTTTCCAGAATCACTTTTTTCTCAAACACTACCAACTTTTACTATTAATCACTTTTTCCAAAATCACTTAAAAAAAATCACTTTTTTAAAGTTGAAGCAATTGCAAACACTCCCTTAGCATTCATACACATAGTACGTAGTATATGCCGGTGAGATTTCAAATAAAAAATCATCATTCTCGTGGAAAATGCAAATGAATAAGAAACACCAGAGTTAACATCTACTCCGTACGTAGTAATAGCTAAAAATATTACATTTTGAGTACACAAATGTACATCATTTTGAACTTGAAGGTGTAATACAGATGTACAACTATACACCTACTTATACTCGTGCTGCCGTGCACCTCTGTCACTGCAAGTGAAGGTGCATCACGGATGAGCAAAACTGCATCCGTTATTCGTGTGCATATTCACGATAACTTAAACGCACTCTTTAGGAATATAAAAGAGTGTTTGCAATTGCTTAAAAAAACCGCATTTCAGCTTTTGGTTTAAAAAAGTTGAAAAGAGTGTTTTCAAATGATAGTTTCTGTTTAAATTAATCACTTAAAAGCTAAAAGCTGGAAGCAGGTGGAAGGTGGTTTAAACAGCTTCTCACTTTTTCTATTACACAAAAAGTACTTATTTTATCAAACACTACCAACTTTTACTTGTTCAGAATCACTTTTTTGTCAAATACTACCAACTTTTAGTATTAAGTACTTTCTCCAAAATCACTTAAAAAATAGTTTTTTTTTAAAGTAGAAGCAATCGCAAACACTCCCTAAAAATATATCGAAAATCAAATACCAAGTACTACTATAAGACATCACAAGTACAATATACGGAGTACAAGGTAAGTAGGTAGGTTTTATTAGGATGAACGAAATATTTAATTGGATTGGTTCCTGGCTCAAACAACATCATATCATACTTACATAGAACAAACAAAACTATATCCAAAGAGATCAGATCAGACCATAAGGCATATGTTCTCAGACGAAATCAGACTTAGATCGTTATAATATGCACATAAATAGACATCAATCAGACTATATCGGTTCAGATTAGACAAGACTTAAATACATTAAACTAAATCAGAGCAGAAAATTACAATGCAATTAAATAACACCCTAAATAGGAATAGGAATTTTATCAATTCTGGACCTGAAAGATAAAATGTATAGATATAGCGCCCGTATGATGGAAAACTGTCAATTTAGGATCTGAATGATCGAAAACTATCAATTTAGGACCTAAGTTGTTATGAATTTTATTAAATTTTTAATTTTAAAAAATTTAAATATTATTTAGTTTTATGAAACTAATAAACTTTTGTGAAGAAAAGTTTATCAAAAATTAGCAATGGAATTAATAAAAATTAAATAAACCAAAACCTATGAAATGTTAGGTCCTAGATTGATAGTTTTCATCATTCAAATCTTATATCGATACATCTCATTTTTCAGGTCCCGAAATGATAATTCATCTATCTTTCGATCCTGAATTGATAAAATTCCATGGGAATATTATTATCCTTTCACGGTTTCACCCCTAAATAGCAAAAATGCATGGTAGTAAATCAGGGACGGAGGTGTGTGTATGGGTAGGGGGCCATGGCCCCTCCCAACCTTTTTATTTTTTAGTAGTATTAGTATTACATACTATGTACTCCGTATGAAATAAGGAAAAAAAGATTGGGTCAAAATTACGAGATAGAAGTTTGCATTTGAGATGCTTTTGGATAAAAAATTTTGATGAAATTTTGTGAACATGTATTTCTTGAAATGTAGATTATATCCACCGAATTTCAACTTATATTTCAATCGGGAAGTCCATTAAATAAATTATGAAAAAATACTGTGTTTTTCATTTATTTTTTGACGCAGTGTTCTCAATAATTTATTTAATCGACTCGTCGATTGAGTTTTAAACCGAAATTTGATGTGAATAATCTAGATATCATGAAGAACATTGTCACCAAATTTCATCAAAAAAATTCACCCGAAAGCACCACAAACGTATGCATTCGGACAGTGGATCCCGCCTTGTAATTTTGACAGGATCATTCCTCATGATATATTTACATATATATGATTAAAAATATGTCAAAATATGTTTTACTCCTCAAATAGATCTTATTTAGTTCTATTAAAAATAATTTGATTAGAGTTTGCTAAAATATGAGTGAATAAGACTTATTTTGAGAATAAAACAATGATTATCCCATTAATGAAATTTATTTTTATTTTAGTCTTATTTAGAGATTTTTTTTTTTGATCTTTGTGTTCCTTTTTGGCCCCGTGATGACTAGATCCTGGCTCCGCCCCGGTAGTAATAATTTAGTGAAAGCAACCCGAGTTGTTTCCAGTGAAACTCACATGCATTAAAGGAAATGGGGATGGCCTACGGAGACCTATGAAGCACGGATACTTCCCTAGGGTAGCGTATCGGCGTATCCGATACGTTCCCGTATCCGATACTCTAGGATACCCGTACCGTACGTTCCCGGGCCGTATCTGCAATTTTTAAAAGTTTCCATTTTTTTTGTAATTTTTTGAAAGTTTCCGATACTCGTATCCTGACGGATACCCGTATCAACTTTTTTTAAACAAAAAATCCCAAAATTTACTTAATAGAATTCTAAAAAAAATGAAAATCTAAAACTACATTTTACTTTAATTAAATAATGGGCCTATATGGCTATATCCGAATTAAGTCATTAAATCATACTCCGAATTGGGTACTTGCACTTTTAATTTCAAGATTGTAGTTGTTTGACTTATTTCTCATTTTAAATTAATGACTTATTGACTACATTTATATTTCGAGATGCACTAGTGTATATGAGAAATATTATGAATTTATTACTAAGTATCTTGAAAAAGGAAAATGCTTCAATGCAATGAATGGGTAGACATCATCGGATATTATATATATATATATATATATATTTAAAAAAACTATTTTTAATATTTATAAATAGACCCCTATAACTTTTACTATTTGTAAATACACCCCCATAACTTTTAATATTTATAAATGTGGCCCCGTATCCGTATCCTACTTTTTTTGGTTTTGACGTATCCCCGTACCCGTTTCCGCGTTTCCGCGTTTCCGCGTACCGGTATCGGTG
This sequence comes from Cuscuta epithymum, assembly GCA_945859915.1. NCBI lineage: Eukaryota > Viridiplantae > Streptophyta > Magnoliopsida > Solanales > Convolvulaceae > Cuscuta > Cuscuta epithymum. Next base: position 352,264 of record CAMAPF010000006.1, read on the forward strand.
CTACATAGACGGAGACCATATTTGATGCGCGGCTGATTCGCCCAAGTGAAATCTTATCATTTAAGCACTCCACAAATAACGTTTGACTTTGATAAAGGGGTTGTTAAAAGTTGGGGGTTGTTTGGCATTACATAAACTTTTCTTATTTTTTAGTCTAATATATTGCTCCTAATATAATTAAATAAAAAGTTGTGTTCCAATTCCATTAACTTCTTACAACTACTACCAGAAAAGAAAAAATCCCCTGAAAAGGCGGCTAAAAAAGTGACAATGCAGCCCGAAAAGAATGTATAAAGAGGAATTAGAGCAAGAGTGGATAATCTTTACAGCTAGCTGTGCTGTACTTGTGTAGTACACTGTGCTGCAAATGGAGTACGTAGTAGCGATTTAATTTGTCGCATTCTTTCCATGAAAATACGACAAAGAAATTTGAGCCACGACAAGCACTAGAAGTGATGCCCTAGAAAAGGCAAAAATAGCACTATTTATTGGATAATGCATGTACCGGAGAAAACAAATGATGATAATAAAACTAATAAAAGGCCGCAATAGTGTATTTCCTTCAAATATTCCAAATACTTTTACTAACAATCCCGAAATGATTGAATGAAGAAAGTATTTTAGACCGGAAACTACACATAAAGATTCATTTTCTTACAACGATGGTTTGTTTATATGTTTTGTATGTGGACGGATTAGACTCCTATAATTATACTCCCTCCACCCCGTTGGAATGTTACCGTTCACTATTCATTGGTCAACTTAGGTCGCTCCTAATCTTTTACTTTATATATCAAATTTTTATCAAATTGAACTTTTCTTGATCAGGCTTTGTAGCGATTTCAATGTTGTTTCTGAATATGTAAATTTTATTTACTAAAAATAAGCGGAGTGTGAACAGGGATCAAGTTGCTTTATCGCCAGTCAAGCATCGTAAACCGAACGGGAACATTCCAACGGGATGGAGGGAGTAATACAAGTGTATGATAATATATTTAATGCTGAAAGTTATTTAAAATCAACGGTTGCTCATAGCTTCAAATGATACTACATTCATCTCGCTAAGATTGTCTCAGACGCTATTCACTTGGTCCACACAAATCACTCTTAATCTCAAATTTTTATCAGATTTGATTCTGGTTTTGCGACTTTGTAAAACTTTTAATGTAGTTTCTCAATATGTAATTTTTTCTTCTAAAAATGATTTGAGTGCAGACAGGGATCTGTTTGCTTTATCGTCGGTCAAACATTGTAAACTGAATTGTCCCAAACTTAGTGGGATGAAGGTAGTCCTTCGTATATGATAATAAATTTCTTTTAATGGTCTAGTTGAACACCATCCTAGCTCTGAATCAAATTCTGAATGTAAATGATATAAAATTACTTGAATTCTAATCCAAAATCATAAACGGTGCAAAGATAATTCAATTTTAACTTTCAATCAATATTATGTTTTTCTTTCAAAAAACTTAATACTTTTGATAAAAAATTGTCTTAATAGGATGAAAACTAGACTCATATATAGTACATAAATGAATATCTTATGATAAAAATTTGTCTTAACAGGGTGAATAACTTATTTCCGTTTAAAAAAATTGTCCACAGCTAAACATGATAGTTTAATCTCGCATCCAACTCGACCCATCTATGTCCATGCATCAATGCCCCTACTTGAAAAAAGTTCTAGGACTACAATTGAAAGTAGACATATATATTTAAAAATGCATACATTTTATCTATGTCTATTACTACGTATTAGTCCAACTTCACTCACGCATACACAACTGGTCATGTGATTTAAAATGTTTTGGCTAAAGGGTCAAATAGGTACATGAACTAACTTAAAGTGTTCAATTAGCCCCTTATATAGGAGGTTCAGCCCGGCCATCGCCAATTAGAGAGGTTCCCGGTTGAATTTTTTGATTCAATTTTTTGAGCATCTTTTTCATTAAGTCTAGTTTACTCATACCAAATTTCAGCTAAAAATTCAACCGGGAAGGTAGTCAAATGATTTTTCGAAATGTATTGTGATGTTTAACTACGAAGTTATCTTCACAAAATCATTTAACTGCCTTCCCGATTGAATTTTTAGCTGAAATTTGGTATGGGTAAACTAGACTTAATGAAGAAGATGCTCAAAAAATTTCATCAAAAAATTCCACCGAGAATCGCCCCAATTGGTGACGGCCGGGCAGAACCCCTATATAAGGGGCTAATTGAACACTTTAAGTTAGTTCATGTACCTATTTGACCCTTTAGCCAAATGTTTTTAATTGGATAGAAATTATCTAGTCGATGTGACTTAATTTGGAATTGATAGTAACTTCACACGTGTTAAGTGATAAAGGTTATATACTAGTATCCGACACGTGCCCTGCACGGAGAAATTAATGGAAATTTCAAGTAAAAAGTGAATTAAAAAACGAAAATAAGAGTTTTGTGTTTTTGTGCGGAAACATGAATAATGAATAACTATTTTTTAGTTATAAAAATAGTCACCTCTGTTTATAAATAACTATAAATAATTTGTGGTTTTGATCAGTTATTCATTTATTGATATAAATTTCAACCATATTGACTTTACCTTATAATCTCACGTGCTGATTTAATTTTATCAATAAATAAGAATCTGTTCGGTAACACTAAAATTGACTGAATTGTATAATGACGGCAATTGTTTTGTTGGTATAGTCTATTCATCGATAGTGAGTTTTATATTGAAACATAGGTTTGAAGAGGTCATTATATGGTATTAAAATCATTTGAATGCCGGTTGAGTATGATAACATTAAATACCACTTAGAACAATACTAAAACGATTTGCGGTAATTTAACATGGAGTCAGTAAGACATATACTTTGATCCTCGATTATGACATATACTCTCAAAATTCGTTTATGTCTCTCAATCATCTTCAAATAATCTGCTTTTCCTCTGTCCTGCATTAATCTCTATTACATATATTTTTCAAATAATCTTAAAATAATTTGGCTTCATATTTTGATCCTGGATTATTGTAGCAAATAATCTCATTAAATAATCTATGTCACTCAATGATAATTTTCTAAAACTCCTGCCATGTCACCAACTTAATCTCATAATAATCCTACCAATGAAAATGCCCTTATAGCATATCGATAATAGTTGAGATTATTATTCTCAATTTTTTTATAAATTAAATAGCAATAGAGATGGTAGATAAATCACACGTTGTAGAGCTTTCCTTAAATTAGAAAGAGGGTGTATTACAAAATTATGTATTGTAATGGTGTTATCAAAATATAAACGGCAAGTGATTAAGCAAGGTATACTTACCTTGATTAGGGATGTTTGGATTACAAAATTATGTATTGTAATTGGTTAAACCATGTATTTTTATATACTATTTTGTCTTCACTTAATTTGAATTTTTTTAAATGAAAAAATTATTTCAAATTTAAATATGACTCCTCCTTTTCCCTCCCCTCCAAAATCCCCCAACCATACTGGCCCTAAGAGACCAATGTGAGTATCTGACGTAGAATTGTAGAAAGCGTGAAAGGAACTTTTTGTACAAATATCATCTTGAATTCACTGCTGAAGTGCTGAGGTCAGAACAGTCTAGAAAATGAGACTACATTTGTGAGGTATATAAGTATAGAGTAGTCTTCATGTCAGGCCGGCCTGACGGGATGCTCCATCCAGCCGAGGGCATTTCAGGCACTTCCCGGTGGAATTTTTTGATGAAATTTTTTTAGCATGTTCTTCATGAAGTCTAGTTTATCTGTTTTACTTATCCATACCAAATTTCAGCTAAAAATTCAATCGGGAAGGCACTCAAATAATTTCTTGAAGTTAACTGGGCAATTTATATGTATGAACTGCCCAGTTAACTTCAAGAAATTATTTGAGTGCCATCCCGATTGAATTTTTAGCTGAAATTTGATATGGATAAACTAGACTTCATGAATAACATGCTCAAACAATTTTATCAAAAAATTCCACCAGGAAGTGCCCGAAATGCCCTAGGCCGGACGGAGCATCCCGTCAGGCCGGCCTGACATGAAGATTTGTCTTTAAGTATATATTACATATTTCTCCAACATATGAAGGAATGGAAAAAGACAATCTTAGTTACACACTATAAAAAAGAGCTCCTCCAAAATTAGAAAAGAAAAGAGACAGTCTTGGATGTGCATAACTACAAAGTATTATTTAACCAAAAATGTAACACTTGCAAGATCCAACAGAAAAAAAAAAAGCAAGGATACTTCCTAAAACCGCATCCATGATTCCATGCCATTTGACTAGGAACAAATTTAATTACAATTTCCCCCTTATTTACAGAAAATAATACAATGCAGGTAAAATTTACTGTGTACTCCGCCAGGGTGTGTGCTTGATTCTCAAGCTGGAAACGTGTGAATTTCCTCACTCATTCTCGGGTAGGTAGGTGAATCCAAATCCATATCTAAACAAATTTCTGCATAGAATATATCAGTTATAACAGATAGGAGTATATATCATGGATAGAAACAATATACCAAAACATGAGTAATTGATGGATCCAGAAAGAGCTTGCTTACTAAGCCAAATTGGCTTATATACATCTTTGGCCAATGGGGCCAATACACTCATAGAAATGAGTGGCTTAATAAGCCTTTTGGCTCCGTAAAGAGATGTATCTCGTTCCATAGAATTTTTGCCAATAAACCAAAGAATAAATAACACTTAAGAAGTGATCTCCTTTTGGAGGGGTGAGGAATATTTTTCAAGAAAGTGCAGCCAAAGTTATTCACCAACCCCATATTTGGTTTCACAGACACCTTACATTGTAGGGTGTCTATGACAAATAAAAATGGGGTTGGTCTAAAACTTGGTGTACAAATTTTGTGTATGAAAACCATTGCTCTAAAAATTAGTTGTAAAACATTAATGTGCATCACATGAAACCTTGCCAGTTCATAAATGATACACCTAACAAGAACAAAGGCATTCAGTTCAGAAAGCTACCAATATAAGCAACCCAATAAATTCGACAGTTAAGAGATCAGTTTTATGCAGTGACATCAATGCAGCAAAGATAAGGTTGATGAGTTAATCCATTCATTATAAGCATTAATTGATAAACAGGCGGCATTCATCTCCATAAAACTGGAAATGGTGTACTTCTTTGGCCGGGGCACAATCTTCACCTTCAATGTTTCGTTTGTAATAAATATTATCATTGGTCCACTGACTTCAATTAGAGTGATTGGATTGAAAAATTTATGGAGTCACAATGTCACATACCATCGTGGTGTCATGTATTGAAATCTTACATGGCCTCCACATCATATTCATATTGGACAATGGACATAGTGAAATGATCCTACTATGAGAATGATTATGTTGATGTGAGACCAAACAAGTTCATACTTCATTGATTTGACTGGTTTTGTGGCCTAAACATTAAAATAGCACACTCTTTCATTAAAAAAAACACGTTTCCTAAACTTTTTGTTACTTAAACAAAGAAATTGGTATTTCTAAGTTACATGTGGTTTTAATTAAACCAGTAAATTAACAGAAAAGTGGGAGTATTGAATTATACAAGGCATGTACACAAAACTAACAAGTTGTAGCTTGGCTTATTGATTTTAGAAATAAATCCCATTCAGAATCACCATTTGATAACACTACTTTGTTTGGACATTATTGATTCTCAGTTTAAGGAATTGAAGGGCTCTCTTAAGATGATTATATCATTTCATTTTCATTTACCCAATGCCGCAAAGGCTCTCACCTACGGTGGGGTAGGGAGGGTCGGATGTACGCAGTCTTATCCCTGTACTAAAGCACGGAGAGACTGTTTCCGGGTGACCCATAGTGAAAATCGCGTCCAAAATTGCATGGACTGACTGCTGCTTCAAAACAAAGAAGCGCAGACAGTTTAGAGAGTCATTTTGCTTTATTCCATCATATTCTCAAGCCAAAAAATAATCTTAAGATGATTATATAAATGATAAAAATAAAAAACTATTGTAAAAGATATAGTGTTAAAATTTATCTTATCATCTTTCCAAATATAAAGGGAAAGGGGATGAAACAATACCATCCATCAAAAGTTTCAAGCCATTCATAGAATATTATGGCCGTAATCTATGTCATTGTCATTAATCGAATATTACGTTTATTCTGCACCAGAATAATACCAGCAGAATTCTCATTTCTTAAGGAAAAGATCAAAGTGGCAGATTATCCAGGCATTTGGCAAAACAAAACTGAGCTTAACTACAAATTGAACATAACTCAACGTTTATAAACAATAATCATGTTGTGAAAAGCAGTTATTACCTGAGGTGAAGGTAAGAGACAATTACTCCATTGATCATTCATTCTAACCATGTTCTGGCAATTATGCTCTTCAGTCTATTCCCAGAGAGTCTCTGTAAGGCCTTCTTGGCCCCTACAACCTCCATCTCAGACAACTTCTGCAAATGTCCATAAACTCCGGCATCAATAAGCCTTTTCCGACAACCCTTACTCCCTCCAGCCATAACCGATGACACCACAGCCACAGGAAACTTCTTGGAAACCAAATCATACTTAGGGTCAAGCATTTGTGCAATCAATGTTAAGCTCTTATCGTCCCTCACCAACTCCTTACGGTTACAGTTTATACTCAATAAAGACGTTAATGCATTTGTAGCCACCTCCGGCATCCCATCGGGCTTTGCCGACTGCACTAACTTCACCAATGAGCCCATACACCCTGCAATTTCCCTCTTAGTCGCCTCACCAATGGACAGATTAGCAAGCAGAGAAGCAGAAATGTATTGTATCATCATGGTTCCATGAATTATGTGGTCCGATAACTGAGTAACAAAAGCTATGGATGACGAGAGATGGCGGGATACGGATTCACAACCCGAAAGCGAATGAACTGCTCGTAACACATGTTCGGTCGTTTCTGGTCGGGCGGATTCATGTAGTGACTGAAGCAATCTGGACAACCCGTTTTCTCTGAGTAACAGATCACGGAAGGACCCGCCTGAAGAAGCTAGGGTTGCGATGCAGTTTGCAGCCTTCTCTTGGGCGGAGGAATTTCCAGAGACAATGTACTGAAGAAAAATTGGAATCGCGCCTTCATCTGCTAATGCATTCCGGACATCTTCGTTAGTACAGGCGTTCCGTATTGCCCCTAGGCCGTGAATTTGGGCCGGAAATGGTCCGGATTTACAGAGCTCGATTAGGATAGGGACACCTCCGTAGGCGGAAATCGCCCAGGCGTTGTCGGAATCACTGGTGATGTTTTCCACGGCCATGGCGGCTTTTTCTTTCATGATAGTCGAACCAGATTCGATTAATCTCAGTAATGGCCCTAAACCGCCGTCGTCGAACACGGACTTTCTCGCCAGGCTGCTGGAGGAAGTAATCATCGACACCGCCATGACAGCCTGCTCACATATTGCCGGATCTGAATTCGGGTCGAGGAGATTTATCAAATACGAGATACGCCCTTCCTTGGGGATAAGCCCCGCGTGTTTCTCGTCGTCGGCAAGAAGCTGAACAAGAGAATCCAGAGCCTTCCTCTTGAACTCAGTTCCGCCGATCTGGAGGCGGGTGAAAAGGTCTCTGATGAACAACACCAAATCTTCCCGGGTGGAGCCGGAGGAGGGCTGGGAGAGGACAATAGCCGTGGAGTGCCGGAGGACGCCGGAGCGACAGAGGACGTCGAGGTGGTTAATCTGTTTCGAAAGCCAGGCGTCAGCCATATCAAGGTCGGACTGCATAAGCAGCTTACCGGGAGTGACGGAAGCGTCGGAGCACTGCCGGCAGAGGGTGTCGACGCGGCGGACGATGGATAAGAGGTTGGGAAGAAGAGTGGGAAGTAGCGCGTTATCCGACCACCGGGGAGACTCAGACACTTCAGAGAGAAGCGATTTCAGAGTAGCGAGCTTGGAACGGATGGCATGCCAGCGGGAAGAGAAAGACTTGATAGAGAGAGATGCGGGGAGGAGATGGGAGAGGAGGAGGGTGATCTGGTCAAGAATCTCCGCCGTGGACGTCGGCGGTTCGGTGGTCGGAGGATGCATGCTTTAAATTCAGGGAATATCTCACAATTACTTCGAAAATTCCTTGTTGATAATAACTCTGTGGCAGAATATGAGCGAGTAAACCATAGAAGAATGAAGACGCAGAAGATTTCCGTAAAGATGAGAAACTGAAAACTTTTTGCAGCTTTGGGAAACAGAACCTGAGAGAATTTATATGAGCTTTATTACTTGAAACCGACGGGATAATTTAGTTAAGAGAGTAAATAAATTAGGAGTGCTCTTCATGTCAGGCCGGCCTGACGGGCTGCCCCGTCCGGCCGAGCCCGTTTGGGCACCTTCCCGGTGGAATTTTTTGATGAAATTTTTTGAGCATGTTCTTCATCAAGTCTAGTTTGTCCATACCAAATTTCAGCTCAAAATTCGATCGGGAAGGTCGTCAAATGATTTTTGCAAGTTAACTGGTCCGGAAAATACATATTCAGGACCAGTTAACTTGCAAAAATCATTTGACGACCTTCCCGATGGAATTTTGAGCTGAAATTTGGTATGGACAAACTAGACTTGATGAGGAACATGCTCAAAAAATTTTATCAAAAAATTCCACCGGGAAGGTGCCCAAACGGGCTCGGCCGGACGGGGCAGCCCGTCAGGCCGGCCTGACATGAACATTCCTCAATAAATTAGACTTTTAATCTTCTCCTTTAATGTTATTGGGAGTAAATTGTGAGTAAGACTTGACTAAGGTTCATTGACTATAACGACTTCCATAGTTCCATGGCCGTGTGCATCCCGCTTTCCACATTGACACCGTCAACCGGCCCACACCTAGACTAGGATAGTAATATACGGAGTAGTAAATAGAAAAGTAAATTTATAGTACTATGAAATCAATTCTTTTTACTAATAGCAAACTTTCAAAAGTAAATTTTCAGTAGCATGAAAAATCAATTAGATTCTCATATTTTAAAAAACAATTAATCAAATTCTGGAACTTTACAAAACGTTCAATTGAGTCAATTAACATGTTACTTGTCATATCAGCAACTTACTCGCTGACGTGGCTCACATGTGGCGGTCCATGTGTGTGTCACGTCATCAGTAAATGATTGACTAGACTTTCACGTGTGCACCACGTAAGTAAAGTCATTGTTGACTGAGTTGTCGTGTGTGTGCCATGTCAGCAGGCGACTTGCTAACACGGCGGGTACCCTGGAAATTGTGAGATGTGGCACGTAATGAATAGAAAAGAGAAATTTGAGTAAAGATATACGTAGTCATTAAAGAGAGTGAATTCTTTTCTAAAATGAAATGTGAACTTTTAAATAAGACACACAAATAAATAAAGTAGAAATCTTTCAACTGGACGGAGGGAGTAGAATCATAAATTTATGTTTATAAATTTATAACAATTCTACACTTGTTTATAAATTATAATCACCATATTTTATATTAACATTAATCATTAAGCTCTAACTACATTACATATTACTCCCTCCGTCCCTCTATGATTGTCCAATTTTACAATTTCGGTCCATCCCACTAAGATTGACTCATACCTTATTTGGTAAAGTTTGTGTGGTTCTAAATCATTCTTACTTTATCAATTCATACCAATCATTCTTACTAAATCATAACCATGCCACATTCTCTTGTCCCAAACTTAGGGGGACGGAGGTAGTAATATATACTGCCAATGTCCCATAATGGTTGTCTCATTTCAATTTGGCACGATTATTAATAAAGTAGTTGAAAAGTAAAAAGTTGTGGTTGAAATTTTAGTAGAATGAAATGAAATGATATAGACCACGAATTTCTTATCAAAAATAGAAACATGACATCTATTTTGGAACAATCCAAAAAAGAAATTAAGACAACCAAAATGGGATGGATGGAGTACAATTTTGTTGTTTATCAAAGTAATAAATAAGTAATGTCTATATGGAGGCACAATTTAATCTCAGAACGTCAGCTCAAGCCCCTCAAATTAGGCCCATCGGTGATAGTTTTTGCACAGCGACCTTCGTCCAATGATTCTCTCAAAGGGTTACCTTGTTCAGGGGTTCCCCAAATAGATTGGATCATGTGTTAGCAATATCAGATCAGGTACAGGGAAAACACCAAGGATGAGGAGCACACGCACCTTGACACACATGTGGCTCTCTACTTCGCCACAGGGCTCACGCCCAAAAAATATATACACATGTACATGCATTTGATGCACCACTCATTTACTAAGTATAAACTACCTAATTGGGAAGATATAGGCTTGGACCCGGTTCGGGCCACCCGGCCCGGGAACCGGTCCCGCCCGGTACTGTGTGGGCTTGGCCTGGCCCGGGAACTGGGTACCGGTTCCGGGTCTAGGCCTGATTTGGGGGGGTTATCCGGGCGGGTACGGGCTAGGTAAAATCCGAACCGGCTCGGCCGGGCCCGGTTCGAGCCTAAATTCTTTTTTTTTGTCCAGATTATTTTTGCTTCCTTCCGGGTTGGGCCGAGTCACCAGGGTGTTTTGACCCGGTTGGGGGGGGGGGGGGTCGGGGAGTAGTTAGGAAAAAAAAATTATAACAGGCCCGGCCCAGGTCCGAACCGGACTAGGTGGAAACCCAGGCCGGTCATGGGCCTACCACTTAATATCCAAAAGCCCATCGGGCCTAGGCCCGACCCGGCCCGAATCCACCCCTGGGATATAATAGCAACCCCAATGCAAGGGTGTGGTCTCTTACACACCCTTACGCATGGGTCCCATATTTTATCTCACAATTTTTATATGTAGGACCCACACATTTCCTAATTTATTTCATTTTTATTTTTTTATATCACTTTTAATCCACCTTTCATCAACTTTTCCTGCTCGAATCCCGTGTATAGACCTTGGTCCATGTTTACCTCTATCTCTCTCCTCTTTTTTATTTTTCCCTACATACCACTTCATCCAAATATTTATTCTAGGGGTGGGCAAACGGGTCTTGGAACCGCGGTCCGGTCCGGGTAATGGCGGTTCGGGTAGGGTCAGGTAATTTTTTTTAAGGAACCGGACCGGTTCTAAAATTAAAAAATAACGGGTACCCTGCCCGGCCCGTTATATATATTGTATATTAATTTATTAATAGTTTTGTGATAATCAGTTTTAAAATAGTTTTCTTTCCTTTGCTAGAAGTAGGATTTTAAATTGAGTTGGAGTAACATCCTTTTGTTTTCAAATTATTGATTAAATGTTTCATAAATATCTTATTACTTTTTATTGTTATTGAATTATTCCTTTCTATGGAATTTAATTATTTGTTAAAGATGATTTTGTCATATTTTTTTTATTATATTGTTATTAAAATATATAAATTGTGTTTACCACCCACCATGTATGTGTCAACTTTGGCTAATACTGAAAATTTAATATAAAAAAAAAGCAATCACTATAATATGTGATGTTAGACAACATGTTTATATACAAATGTTAGAAAATATGTAAATTGGCTATGTTGCATATTTTTGGAATTTCTTTAATTGTTTGAAACTTATATACAAGAATTTATAGAGTATTGTTGGACTTTTCGCTTGTGTTATATGTGCACAACTATGTTGTTATTTTCAAACTTGCTAATGTCCTATATTATTGATTATTGATTTTTGAAACTTCGTGAGTTTTTACTAATTTCAAGACACGAGAATAGAAACCGTAAAACTCGGACCGGACCGACCCGTTTCAAACGGGCCGGGTAATTTCCGGTTCCTATTTTGAAAATTGTAATACCCGGACCGGACCGAACCGTACAATGGAATCGGCAGTTCCATTTTATTTTGCATTACACGCCCCAACCCGACCCGTGCCCAGCCCTAATTTATTCTATCTCTATCTCTCTTCTATGCCACATCATTGTTTACCACCCTCCCATTGGAGATGCTCTAAAGTTCGAATCTCATTTAATATCAGGTTCTTTCTCTCTCTATTCATTGTTCTCCTTTCTCTCTACAAAAGCCATTAGTGGTTTACTTGTGAACCATCAATTGTTCAATCTTCCTTGACAGTTATAGATTTGGAAAAATATTTCACTCATTTATGTTTATGGATTTGAATGGAGCTTTGAGACTTGATTTTCTTGAAAATAAATCGATTACTTCAAAAAATGGTTTTGTCCCCATAATCTCTATATGTAAGAAATTAAAGATTTAAGAAACAGAGCTAAACAACCCTAATACTTTATCAAGATATTGATTATCTTAGCGTGCTAATAGATTTGATATATTTATCATAATCAGAATCTATAATGTAACATCGTTGATTTTTCAATATGAAATTCTAGTAACATCATATCAAGCAACACCATAAAATGTATATATCCAAGAATTGTTCAATAAACAAAGGTAAAAATATTTAAATTTATTTATTTATAGAAGATTAGAAGATGAATCAAATCAGATGGTGACACTATTAGGAACACCTCTACAGGTAACCCCAGGTGGAGAGCTGGGAGCAAGAAGTTCATAAGGTATAACACCAGCACCACACCTATTCTTCAGCCTCTGGTCACTGTTCCTCCGCTCAATCTCCTCCTCTATCTCCGCAATATCCGCCGACAGCTCATAGAACGCCTCCACCATAGCGGCGTCCGAGGTCCACGTCGAAGGATGCGGTCTCTCCCCCAAGTACTCCTCGTCCGGAGAATGGGTCGACAGCGTATCAATTACGGCGATCAGCTTCGTCGCGTCCAGCTTGCTCGGCAGAGCCTTGAAGAAATACGCTTCCGGGTCGGCCACGAACCCGGCGTACTCCGGGTCGTTCTCGTCCGGGATGAGCCGCCGCATGAGAGTCGGCCGGTTCGGCATGTACCCGCCGTAGGGGTACTGCCCGAAGTTCAGGGCGGCGTGTTGGGCGGAGGAGAGCCAGATGATGGTGGTGAGGATGGAGGCGAGGTCCGCCGGTGAGGCTAGGGTCGGCCACCAGTCGGCGTTGCGGAGGTCGGCGTGGCCGACGTTGATGGACTCGGAGTACCATGCCTGAAGCTCCCGGTCGTTGCAGACGCGGTCGGAATCTGGATAGTAATGGTTGACGTAGGTGGTTACCCATTTTTGAATGGCCTCCCAAATTAAGAGACCGTCGGCGGCGTAGGGGTAGTCCTCTATTAAAAGCTTCAGTCCATGTGGCTGCGTTGGGTCTGGGACTGCCATTCCTCTGCACAACAAAATTTTTACAATCAACCCAAAACAAGTACAATGACCCACCCAAATGCCCCACACCTCGACCAGGTTCAATGAAAAAAATTATTACTCCCTACGGGGCCAAAAAAATTAGTACGACTACTTATAATTTATTTAAGGTTCTTTTTTTAAAAAAATAAATACTCATTTAAGACAATTTTAGATTAAGTATTAAAATAAAAGGCAAAATCTTTCAGGAAACGTGTCTAGGAATACAAGTACGTATTGACTGCAGCGTGCGTCATTCATTTGAATGCAAGTATGAATTGTTTTAGACCTTTAATGTCACACGGGTTGACTTTTCGTGGTTATAGTGTAAAAGAGTATTGAGATTAATGAATATGTTGTCACATTTCTTGAAACAACATGATCAAAAAATTCTTGAGAATATTTTGGATTCCCTCCTTAATGGAAAAATTCATTAGAGTTTTAGAATTTGCAAAGATGTCCAGGATTTGTATATGCGTGTAGAGAAGTATCGAATGTTCTAAAATAATATTGGTAAGTTTTCTATAAAAGTGTGGAACTCACTAAAACCATGCGGAAGAGTGTGGCAGCCTCTAAAACATTTTGAAGAATTGTGGAGTTTTCTAGATCCTTCCATTAGATTAGAGAAGCTTGTGAATACTTCTTGAAAGATTGTAGATGTGTAATGGTGTATAAAAAATTCTAAAGAAGATTTGATGAGATTAGTATCGATAGGAGTAAGATTGCTCATTTCCATGAGAACCTTTTGAGTTTTAAGTGTGTAGATGAGTGTACAAGAATCCTATGAGCTCGTTTTCCTATGCAAAATTTTGAACATATTAAAACTCATACGATTGATTTACCGAGATTATAGATATGAGTCAAGTAGAATGTAATGACTAATTTGTGCTAATGTATTACATTTTTTATTGTTTTTATTATATTTTGAGAAAGTACACCACAAATATTAACTTTCGGTACGCCCACCCTTCGAAAAATCTCTGGTTCCGCCACTAGATAAACAGATACTTAATCTTTTAAGGAAGATTCCCGAAATATGATTAAACATGTTTTGTACTATTATGTTTTTTTTTCTCGAAATATGAATAACTGACAATATTTACTACCACTTTGTAGTTATTATTGCCAAAATAGTTGCACTACTATGCTAATACGACAATTCTAGTGTCACTAATGATACTCCTTCCATCCCACTATAATTGTACCACTTTTCCGTTTCCGACCGTCCGCTAAAATTGTCTCATACCCATATTTGATAATATTTGTGTGGCTCAAATTGATTCTTACTTTATTTTCACATTATCTACTCATTATCAACCATAGAATTCCACTTTTCTTAAAAACAACACTACTTCCTTCCGTCCTAATATTAGGGGGACGGAGGTAGTATTATTTTTCAATTATGGAGTAATGACTCTTATTTTAGAAAAAAACACAACACTTATCTTAGAATTGCAAAACTAGTTTACTCTTATTTAGTGCAATTTCCCATCTTTTTATGGCGCCAAACCGACTTTTGATAAAAGAAATACGTAGTACGTGTGTTGGAGGTTTGATCCTTTCTTTCCAAACAAACATCACATGTATTACTAGAGCTGGACTCGGGCCGGTTCGGGCCCGGTTCGGGCCTGGGCCCGGCCGGGCCTCGGGCCAGGAAAGGGGAGGCCCGAGCCCGAACCGCCGGTGGCCGGTTCCGGTTCCAGGCCAAACCGGGCCGGGCCGGGCCAAACCGGCCCAATTTTTTTTTTGTTCTCCTATTTAATCCCCTACCCCTCCCCCTCAACCCCAAACCATCCCAAACCACCTCAAATGGCCCAAAATACCTAATCCAACCTAAAACTTAATAAAATTTCAAAAAAAATTAAAATTAAAATCCGGCCCGGACCGGGCCCGAATCGGCCGGGCCGGTTCACCAAAAGCTGGGCCCGAGCCCGGACCGCCCAACACCCGGGCCGGGCAAAACCGAACCGGTGGACCCACCGGGCCACGGGCCGGGCGGGGCCAAACAGTGACCGGGCCGGTTCGGTCCCGGGTCGGGCCGCCCGGCCCGAGTCCACCCCTATGTATTACTAATTCCACAAAAAATCTCGAGGATCAAATTTTTTAAAGAGAAATGAAGCAACTTTTGAAATTGCCCGACACAATAAAATAATGCTGTAATTTTTTACTCTCTAAAATCTAAATCGCCTAAGGAGTTGCGCTATTCTTTAAGATACAAACTGCTGACTGCTGTCTTCCTTAGTCGACTCAGTCCAGGCAAAAGTTTTAACAACGTAAAAATTATGAATAATGACTTTTAATGTCAAAATTTATTTAAAATATTGTTAGAGTCATCAATTATATATACCCATTTCAAGCTTGACTAAACATGAATCCGATGGGAAATTGACTTTTAGGATTAAATATTTGTATGTCATACTCTCTCTATAGTTAGCCAGACTTGATTTCTCTATTAGTTAGCCAGACTTGATTTTTCAAGTCAATAGAGTCTAACTTTGACCGATGTTATATTTATCTACAAAAGTATTGATGATATGAAAACATTCTTCTCAAGAACACTAATAAAAGTATAAAATTATGAAATTTTACATAAACATTTTAGTTAAAATAATTGGTCAAAATTTATCATGACTGAAAAAGTCAAAGATGGCTAACTAAAATGGGAAGGAGGTGGTATAATTTTTTTTTGAAACATGTGTCGAGAACTTTAGAAAGTTCAATAATTAAATTCATTGTTGGTATTTTCTGTGATTTAATTTTTTGTTGGTATTAAGAAAATCATTTGAATGAATGAAACACACTTTAAATACGACTATGCATCGAGAGAGTAGCGACAAAGGGAAGAGTAGGCATTTTAAATGTCGTCTTTGTGTAGGACATAAAACGCTTAAAAACGTGTGTTCATACGTCTTCTGGCATACCCAAATTAAAGCTCAAAATGGACATGTGTTAAACAAATGTCTTCACTAATTGGAAACATATCACCCTCAAACGAAGAGTTTAATAAACTAACTTTGACTGTTTTGGCTTTCAGCTTTCCCTTCCAATTCCCTATAATTCATCAATCAACTTCTTACAAGACCCAATCAAACACATTTATTTTCGACGGTCAATGTGTTTCCACCGTCACAACTATTCTTGTAGATAGATGTTAAAAAGAAACCATAAATAAATTACAATATACTAGTACTTGGCATACTATATGTGAAATTATAAATACACTTACATTATAGAATTTAACCATGTTTTTTTGTAACTTATGTGGTAAATTATGTTTCCTCTAGCATTAATTACATATAACATGTTCCTATATTTTTTAGATATTATTAAACATGTACTTAATTATAACTTAAATGTTAATACATGTCCTCTGTATTCATGTTCTTTGTTTCTTAGAACATTGTGTTGTGTCGATTTAGGTGTTCCCCGCATCTTTGCGTCCGTGTCCATGCATTATACTATTATAGCATGTTAGAATGTCTGAATATAAACAATATAATGGCCAAGGGCAGAGCTAGAGGGGCTAACCTAGGCCCCTGCCCACTTTAAATTTAAAAAATGTCTTAATCTTAGTGTAAAAATATCCGGGTAAAATTTTTTCGAAACAAATTCTTTGTACTGACCCAAATAATGGCAAATTTGTATGTGAAAGCAAATAATTGAGCAATTTCTCTCTAACAATGCATAAACTAACCTTCTAACCAAGTCAGCAGGAAGATTCTCAAGATCAAAGCGCCAGAAGTTCTTATAAGCAGCAGAGCTAATCTGCATAGCATAACGTCCAGGAGTGAAGCATGACTCCACAACCCCCTCATTACTGATCAAACTTTGCCGAGCCAATGCATTGATTTCCAGTGTGTATCTCATGTGGGGATCAAGTAGCTTATATATTGGGTGCATAGCACTTAGTTGCCTATGAGCTGCCAAAATAAAAACCTCCATAGTGGAATGTGTCCTTAACCTACATACAATTCAACTACATTTTACTCGTGTGACTAGTAGAATTTTCACGTATATTAAATGCGCAGTTGTATAGGCAGTGAATAGAACAAGTCAGACACATAAATTAGGACAAGAATGAGTTCATACCAATGGTGAACAAGTTGATGAACACTAGCATCATTAGCCCACACATGAGCCTTGCCAATTTGCCACATCCAAAATGAGGTCGCGTTACCATCTGGAGTGACAACCCTAGACCTTTTAACAGGACCATTTGCAGGGAGGCAAAGCTCGATTCCTATCGGTTTTAAGGTTCCGTTATCAGTCAATAACAAAATGGTCCGAGTAGCATAAGTTGCACGTCCATCAAGAGCATTGATACGGTCCACAAATGGCAAGTATATGTCATGGTAATCCACAATGTATAACTTGTTAGAGGCCAATGCCTCTTGTACACTCATTCCACTAAGAAAAGGAAGAATGTGTTCTTCTTTGAGGGATGACTCGAGGGGTCCGTACTCAGAAGGATCAAGCTTGCTGACAGGAGGATATGCCTGAAGCCTCTCTATGTGAACCGGGCATATCCCAGCTAATATTTGTCTCCCGAATTCTTCATCCCGCAGCCATGCCAATTTATCCCCTGCAGTTTCCAAAAACAAATAAGTTCTTCCTATTATGTTGCTAAAAACAAATGTAATGGAAACAAATGTCTCAAGGTTAGTGCACCTATTTGAAAATGGTTACTGGCACTAATGTCATAACACTTCTGTCTTTGCGTTTAAATTTAGTAATAAGGGCAGCCCAGTGCACAAAGGCATCCCTGCAAAGCGAGGGTCCGAGGAAGGTCCCACCACAACGGTGTATGAGCAAGCCTTTCCCACCGCAAGGGTTATGTAAATATATATATTAACATAAAGTTTAATACAAAAATAACTTTTGTTCCACTACGTTTAAAGTCATCACACTTTGGTTCTTCATTTAAATTTTCAACATTTCATGGATGGGAATGAATATCATACTACAAACACTTTATGCTTTTTTAGCACTCATATGCTGATGTTAATTTTGTACTCCGTATTATGGTTCATTTAGTAGTATAATAAACTAGATTTTAGGAAAGTCATAATAAAACATACTATAAAGGAGATATGTGTGTGTGTTAGTTATAAATCTTGGAATGACAAAAAAATAAATAGTGGAATGACATAGCAGTCCTGGGCGGAAAAAGCACTTGAAAAAAATCATTAAAGGAACAGATTGTAGAGAAGATATATATGTTACTTTGAAGGATCATGGGAGTGTTGAACTTGAAAATGTCAGCATCCTTAAACTTCATTAGGATTTTAGGCAATGGGAGCTTCTCAAGAACCTCTTCCTTGATACCCAACTTATGAAAGAGGGTATCACCATAAATACTATCAAGATCCTCAAAACCTCCGAAGTCGCCTTTTTTCTCCGAGATTTTCACCTGTAATCCAGGAAGTAAGTTGTGCATTGTTCCTCTCAATCTAGCACTCTGGAAAGCATCACGTTTGGGCGCTTCAAATTGCTCATCCCGAGGAACATACATTTGAGCTGGCTTCTCCAACCGGCTCTCGCATTTTGGATCTGACCAAAGCAACAACAAAATTAAAATACACCAAATTAAGCATTACGTAGTACTCCCTCTGTCCCGCGATAAACTTCACACTTTGACTTCACACTGATTAAGAAAATAAATTTGACTTTACTGTGGAGTGCACTGTTTGGCACTGTTTTGATGTAGATAATTTGCCAAATAAGAAAAGTTTTGAAGTGTGAAGTTAATTTCGGGACTGCCCAAAAAGGAAAGTGTGAAGTTTATTGTGGGACGGAGGGAGTATCATTTAACGACAAAAAACTAACCATCCAACTCAGAAAAACGTAAAAAAAGTTTGAGATTCCATTCTTTATGGTCAATTACTAAAAGGACTAGTCTATTTAGGTAAAGCTAAAACAACTTTAAATAATCTGTATTTTTTAACTTTGCAAGTTTATTATAGGGTAACTATGATCTCATTTTTTGTTTCTAATTTTGTGTATCATCTTTTTTATCAAATACAAATTCTGTTTCTGCTCTTAAATTCACTAGAACTTTTGGTGTGGTTTCTATATATAAACAAATGAAGAGATAGTGAATAATATATGACTAAAATAGGGATAATAGACAAAATATGACATTAAATATACATATATATATATATATATTAATGATTATAATAATTAATAACTTTAAATCTTTACGATTATAATCAATTCTATACAGTGGTAATCACGAAAAAAGAAACGATCTCATTGAGAACAAACCAATAAAATATGGTCATTTTCAATCTTTCCATGAATCCACGAAAAAAACATGTGTTTTTTACACGAAATAAATCAATATTTAATTTTGTGATTTTCAATTCTAAACAAACAAATGAAAACCACTTTAAAGCATTTTACACTAACTACAGTTCGTATTTTATATTTATGTGGGGTGTTAGTCCTCCATCTTGAAATAATACTCCCTCCGTCTCATCTTAAGTTTTTTACTTTACATTCATGAGCATCCTAATTAAAGGTTATCATCTCTATATTAAGCATAGTGACACCATATATTATATACCCGTCAAAACTATTTCTCAAAATATACTCGAATTACTTTATATTTCACTTTTGAGTTGTACTGATTCAAAATAAAAGTTAAATGTAGTTTTTTTTTAACTCCAGAGGATATGGGGAGGTGGGTGGGGAACTGGAGTTAATTTGATTTGGAATACAAAAGAGAAAGAAAATGCAGGTACCTGTAAAGCAGGGTAAGCGACCAGTGCGACAACGCCGTGGATAAGGAATATTGCCTTCACCGCCGAGTGTGGGACGAACAAAATCAATGCCTTTGTCTGGATTCCCGAGATCATTGTATACATCGAAATCGTAAATCCGGTCATGGAGTTGCCGGACTCCGCTCCCATCTCCCCTCAACTCTCTCAGCTCTTCCTCCCTCAGTGCTCTTAAACCTTCTGGCGTCTCATGAGGCAAGTAAGGCTGACAAGGAAACACCTCTAAGTTAATGAATTTTTTCTAAATAAAAGTTAGTACGGAGTATGTGGGAAAATTATTATCATGGGGTTTTTCCTTAGATTAAATTGAAACCAATTTAAGAAAAGTGCACTTTTACTGATTATTAGCTTATTTCCAAAACTATCATCAAATTCACAAATTTATCTTATATTTTCACTTTTATAAAAAGACTCAAACTTCATCTTTTTCAACAATTACGCTTTTCTTTTTTGTTTTTTCATAAATACACATTTTTATCAACTAGAAAGAAGTGAAAAAACATGAAATATAAATATAATTCTCTTCTTAATTTTGATCAATTCATCCATTTAAAGTGTAATTGTGAGAGAATTTGATGTTTGAGTGTTTTTTTAATAAAAATGAAAGTATATGATAGATTTCTGAATTTAATGACAGTTGAGGATATATTTAACTAATAATCCTATTTTTATATGGAATGCATGAATAAATTTTTATATTTCAAACACATGGTGTTCTATTGTTATGATTGCATTTTCAAGTCTTTAACAGATGTTATTATCATATTTCCACGTTATTTACGGATTTCAATGTTGCTATAGATACGATCATCGGAAAGTTTTTCAATTATTAACTTTTTCCATTGAATTTCGACAAAACGAAAAAACAAAACCATATCATTAATTTTTCTGGTAACAATTTCAACTACAATACTCAAATCTAAACTAAACATTCACTACCTTAATGTTAGGTGTATGAGTTAATTTTGAAAGTCGGAAGTTTAAGTTTGTTAGTATAAGAATTAAGACCAATCTTTTAGAGCCGGTTTGATAACCCCTATAATTTTCACCAAGGGCGGTCGGGCAAAGCCAGGTCACTGGGTCGGATTGGATTCGGCCGGTACAAAGAATACTTTTGGGGTAAAAATTGCCCCAATTTTTTACACTAAAAATTAAAGCATTTTTTAAATTTGGAGTAGGTCAGGGCCTAGGTCACTCTCAGGATTCGTCAATGATTTTTAGCTTATTAGTCTAATCATCCGCCAATGATAATCACATTATTTTTTTTTACTTTGTACGCCAAATTGAGTAATAATCAAAATGAGTAAGGATGGAGTTACGTTTTTGACCAAATTAGCTACAATTATTATAGCGCACTGTATTAGCTTTTTTATGTAACTTTTCTCAAATTCAGCCACAATTTCAAAAATTTGAGCAAATTTAGCTGATTTAACCGATTTTAGTAATATCAAACATGCATTTAAATTCGTGTACACGTTTAAATTCTAAAGTATATAGAGATGGCAAATTTTGCACAAAATGATATGATTATTTAGATAATAATTCAAAAAAGTAATGAGTATATTTTATTAAATAATTTTGATTACATAATATAATGAAGTCATTGATGATAATTGTGATGTTATAGATATATTATTTTTAATATTTGATGATTAAATTTCATTTAAGAGTGATAATTATTTCATAAAATAGAAATGAAAATCTTTATATGAATGTCCAAAAAATAAAGTGAGAATCTTAGAATGAGACAGATAGAATAGTATGTATGATCTATACATCAAACTATCTAATCGGGAAATCTTCTTTGAAATTCACTTCATTTAATCATTTAGTATTGATGAGAATCTTAAGTACAGTGATGTGGTAAAGATAAATTTGAAATGCACTTCATTTAATCATTTAAAAGAAGTGCATAAAGTTTATCTTTCAATCCGTGTGAAAATGGGGGATGAGCAAAATAGTCGAGAAAAAACAATTGTGATTCATTTATGGTTTCTATTATTTATTTATTTATTTCATTCACAAATCTCAGTTACAGAGTTTTTACATAATTAATGCTCATTCCGATCGACTTGGATTTTTTTATGTATTCACCTTTTTAATTAAGGATATTTTCAGTTGGAATCAATTTTTTGATCTGATTTGCAAAAGTAGAAGTTATTTTTTACTTTAGTGTATACATTAAATGTTAACATAAATCTTGATATATTTTTGCCTAAAGTTTCAAATCTCTAAAAGCTTTATTAATTAATTACATAATAGCAATCATATTGTGATACTAAAAGTGGTGTTTAAGAGTCAGATAATTAAGTTAGTTGTATACAAAGGATAATTCTTATAATCATTGATGTAAATTTAATATAGTACTATTTAGTCATAAAATTGAGATCATTTTTTTATTCTAAATATGTGACATCTTTTTTATTGCATTGTTTGACCTGTTTAATTTTCGATTTTACCTACCACTGAACGTGAGAATCTTTTTATAGATTTAGTTTAGGTAACCTTCTATGTAAAAAATGTCTACTAAAAGTCTAAAGCATGCAATATTTCTTCATTCAATGGTACTTATTTTAAATCAATTTAATGAAAACTAAATCATCGCTACCCAACGCGATATGCAGCCGACCTATTGTTGTCGTCATCACATTTGTTAAATTCAAAATGTTACAAAACCATATATTCTAAACTCTTATTCTTAAAGAAAAAGTTAGAAGGACTAATTTAATTTTCTCAATTTTAAATCCTAGAAGGGCTAATATTTTCAAAAAAATAATCACACCTATTTTTTTTTTCAAAATGCGTAGTTATTACTTTTAAAAAAACAGTGGAAAAAAATGCATAGTTATTACTATTGAAATCTAATGGATAAAAATGTGTATTGAACAATTTCTTTCTTTTTGTCTAGATTTAGATCATTGAAAAGACGAAGTTCATTTGGATGCAACTGAAAGTTATAAATAAATTATCTCTTTTAATTGGAAATATATTTTGAAAACAAATATAGATATTAGTTAAAAAATAAGACATACTCAATAAATAAGAATATATATATATATATATATGTATGTATGTATGTATATATGTATGTATGTATGTATGTATGTATGTATGTATGTATGTATGTATGTATGTATGATCACCAATGTCATAATCAACTAAATAAATGACTGTTTGTTAATTATAATAAATCATACATATACCAATGTGCGCACAGGGGCCGCGCGCACATGGCACGGGTATGGCACAGGTAAAGATACTAGTTATTACTATAGCAAATGTTTTTTTTACTCCAGGGGAGTCTGGGGGAGCCTGAAATAATCAGGGTTGAAACTCACTCCATTGAGTTTCCAACCCTTATGTACCTAGCGGGATTCGAACTCGAGACCTCTCACTAGGCACAGTAACCTCACAACTAGCTGGGCTGTAATGCTTGGTTACTATAGTAAATGTAGTTAAACAGGTTCATCATGATGTTTTTAATTAGAATGAAATTTTCTGATCTGATCTAGGATGTTTTTACTTGGATTATTTTAACTCCTAGATCAGACCAGACCAGATTTAGATAATTATAAAATACACAAAGACCATAAATTTACCAGACTAGATCAGACCAGATTAAAGCAGACCAGCAAATTTCAGTCCAAGTAAAAAAAATCCCTAGTTTGATCTGATCTCATATATGTCTAGTGTGTTTTTATAATAATCCAAATCTTGTCTAGTATGATCTAATACCAAAAACAATTCAAATAATAACATTCTTAGTGAAAAAGAATAGTTACCTTATTGGTGAAGAAAACCCTCTTGCAGGGATTATCCTTGCTGGATTGGATCCAAGAGCTGCAGGGGAAATGGACTGGCCCACGAGAAAAGCCTTCAATGGTAATTGAGTCAAGAAAGAACTCTTGTTGGTGTTTGTTGAGCAGTGTGATTGCACCAGGCAGCCCAAAGTTAGAGTCCACTTCGAATTCAGCGCTATAATTCACAATTTCTTCTTTCATTCCACTTTTCTCCGCCCAGTCTTTCAAAAACGCAGGACTGCTCTTCTTGGGCCCCTTCGTCTCTAAAAACCATCACCCAATTATTCATGAAATGCCCACTTATATAATTAATTTACTTTGAATTGACATCTATCACCAAGGCAGCTAATCAATTTGGGATCAATTTCTTTTTTTAAATAAAATATAAATGTTGACTACTTGTATTCCAGTAGAGAATTGAATGAACCATAACCTTATGACAAAATAATTTGATGGCATGTTATGTTTTTTTTAGATAGCAAAAAGAGAAAGAATTATGTTGGTTTTTTTGTTTAGAAAGCAAAATCAGAAAGTTCCGATCATAGAATTAAAATTTTAGCACATTTTCTCAAATAACAAAACTATTGTTTTTTGACTTCTACTTGCACATCTAAATCTTGGTCAATAACAAAAATATCTTTCAACAAGGTCCCAGCATCATACTAAATATGTCCAATTCAAAGAAGAGCAACATAAATAAAGTTTGCAGATTGCAAAAGTAAACCAACTTCTTCCACTACTCTGAACAACACCATCAATAAGAATGGCGTAGGATTTAATTAAAAAAAATCATCCAATTAAGTACCTCTAGCATATTTTTTAACAGTAGCACAAGAATCATTCTCTCTTATTTTCGGAAGTTTTATCAACTTAATATAACTTAATAATTTTGTTTTAAATGGGGCACATGTATTCATATGAATATTAAATACGTGTTATTTTAGGAAAATTATCACAGTTTTACTCTTATTTTAAAGACGTGTTAATATGGTAGTATTAAGTAAGATAGACGCTAACTAAAATGGGATGGAGGGAGTATTAAGTAAGATACGCTTACTAGGATCAATTTCAGTGCTAATAAGTTCCAACACAACATTCCTTCCAAGCTTATCTGCAAAAGCATCAAAACGTTTGAGGAGAGCGTCGGAGACGCCCTCCTCGGGTTTCTTCCTCAGAGTCACCACCGCTCTCGCTTTAAACTTCACCGCTTTCTCCGGCACCATTTTGAACACTCTCTGCTCTACGCTCACTGAAGCTGTCACCACCGCCGGTGCCACCTTCTTCACTCCCTGCCGTGGGAAGCTCCGTCTACGCATTAACGGATCATAGTAGACCAGGTTCATTAAAACCGGCCGGT
The DNA here is from genome assembly GCA_945859915.1 of Cuscuta epithymum. Lineage (NCBI taxonomy): Eukaryota > Viridiplantae > Streptophyta > Magnoliopsida > Solanales > Convolvulaceae > Cuscuta > Cuscuta epithymum. The sequence goes on from CAMAPF010000006.1 coordinate 377,402, forward strand.
TCTCCAGACTCATCACGGCGTTTGGTAATTTAGTCGTGCCCAAGAATTCATTTACAAGAGCCATGTTTTTTTTTTTATCTCCGTTCCTTTATGCTAACGTGATTGAATATGATAATAGATGAATAGGTATTCCTAGGGGACTTTGAATATCATCAAGATGAGGGTTTGTTTATAAACATCAGAAGGTGAAAAGTCAAGCTTTAACCAAGCTTGTGGGTAAATGAATGAATTACGCACTTCGAAGCATGGGAGTGCTTCCTTTCAAGTACATTGGATTCACTGCCTCTTAAACTTCAGTGCGGATAAAATCGTTCACATACTTAAGTTGATCACTCTTATTTTCTAACTTATCAAATACATAAAACGTAGTATGAACTATTTGATTTTGCACATTAAATTGTGCAATAATCAAAATATGCAATGTTAGAGTTGCTATCCAGCTGAATTGGTTGAAGCTGATGTTGAAGGAGATTTTATCTATTTTTCGTACGGAGTATAATTTTTTTCTAATTTCATTAGTAACTTTTTTTAAATATAATATTTTTTTTATAAACCCGCTGATTCGGGAATTTATCTATTTTAGATGGTTCATCTGATCCTAGCGTTACCAAATGTTTACCTTTACAATACTACTCCGTATTATGTTCTATGTTGTAAAAACCGGACCGGAGAGTGACCCGGACGAATGGTCGAGTCACGGGTCAACCCGGACCCGGCGGGTCAACCCAGTCAACAACCGGTAAACCCGGTCAACACCAATATATATATATATATATATATATATATATATATATATATATATATATATATATATATATATATATAATTAGTTATATAAAAGATGTAAATTCATAAATAGAAAAATTATATTTAATAATGATAATACTGAGCAATGTCAAACGAGCCTATTGGATGGATATTTTTGGAATTCCTTCGTTAAGGTTGTAATTTTTTCGTTTTTGGGTAAAGTTCAGTCCCCCCAGCTTTATATTTTTCCACATATTAATAAATCTCGGTAAATGACTCCCGACATTTACCCCACTGATTTTGGTGGTTTGCCTTCCGGGATAAAAAAACACTGAGCAATGTCAAAAAAATTGGACTAAAGTTTATTGACTAACAAAATTTAAAATGCATTTGAATTTAGATAGATAATAAAAATAAACATAATACTAATTACAAAATAATAACAAAAATTGGAAGATCACATACTACATACGTGATTGGGAAGTATAATAATAACATTGATTTGTAATTATTATTATTTTTATTTTTGTTATGGATTAAATATGTAATTAACTAATTAATTAAGACTTTCAAAAACATTTTAGGTTTACATAGTATAAAAATAATAAAGAAAAAAATATCACCAACTAACTAGCGTAGCACATTGGTCAGCTAGTTCCGAATACTAGCAGTAGGCGTGAGTTCGAAACCCACGGACTACTTTCTCCATGTTTTGCTCAAATCCCGGGTTTGGGACGGTTTGCTGGTCAACCGAACCGGCGTGACCGCAGGGTGGGCGGGTTCCGGGATGTTGCGTTTCTGGGTTCGTGTTTTGACTACTATATGCCTTTAACTCACCAAGCTTTAAATTTAGGTAGATTCTATGGTTCCCAAAAGGTATCATACATTTGTTTACATAGACCAATCAGAATGTTGCAGTTGAATTATTTAAAACTAAATTAAAAATGATATAATAATTTGGATCAATCATGTGAGTGGTAGGTACGGTACCCCATTTTTTAAATGGGTACCGCAATTGTCATCATAAATTTATTATTTAGACATCCCTAAAAATATCATTTCCTTTTCAAATATTCAGTCAATAAAAAGAAGGGAAAAGGTGCAAATGGGGTCATGTACTAACAAAAAAAGGTCAAATAAGCCCTTATTTAGGAGGCTCTGTCCGGCCGTCGTCATTTGAGGTGGTTCCCGGTGGATTTTTTTTATGAAATTTTTTGAGCATCTTACTCATCAGGTCTAGTTTACTCATACTAAATTTCAGATAAAACTTCAATCGGGAAGGCATTCAAATGAATTCTTGAAGATAACTGTGATTCTAACTGCGCAGTTATTTTCAAGAATTCATTTGAATGTCTTCCCCATTGAAGTTTTAGATGAAATTTGGTATGAGTAAACTAGACTTATTGAATAAGATGCTCAAAAATTTTCATCAAAAAATTTCAACGGGAACCACCCCAAATGGCGACGGCCGGACAGAGCCTCCTAAATAAGGGCTTATTTAACTTTTTTTTGTTAGTACATGGGCCTATTTGCACATTTTCCCTTCTTTTTCAAGTAATGATAAATTTGTGAGACTCGGTATGATAAAGTCATAAAGAAGCTTCTAGTTTGGCTTTTGATAAAATTTAAGAAATTAGTTTCATTGATAGGAATCTTATGATAAGATTTTTTTGATGAAAGCGGGTTTCCTTTTTCATCCCAAAAAGGAACACACAACAATATGATTTTTAGTGCCCGTTTAATAACATGGGGATTGACTGAATCACTAGATTATGATGAAATTTATGAAGTTCAGGCTGAATTGATTGGAATTGGTTGATTTTGTTGATTTATGAAGAAGTTTTAGAATATTAAAAAAAATTGAAAGAATTAACAATATAAACAAGATAAATATAAAATAGTTAAAATTGGTTTGATGTCAACCAAATTTGGTTTCCATTGTGGACCTTGTACATATAATATACTTTTCCATTTTGGACCTAAACTTTCTTAAGACACCTTCTACATTGTGCTTTGTTTGATTGAGAAAACGAAATATTTTAAGGTTTCCATTTTGCATTGTTGAGCTTTCAGATCTTTATTTATACATAGCACGATATAACTCCTTCATCTTGAATTTTCATCGTATTTATATCTTTCTGGATAGCACGATAATATGATTAGATTTTTATTTGTAGTTAAGTTGTACACTTGTACCTATATACTTTTCCTGTCCCTTCGTCTTATCTCAGAAAACTGCTTTTTTAACATTGATTTGTTTTTCAATTCTCTAAATGTACCTTTAATATTGTCTTTACATGGGCAAGATGGTGGCATGGTTTGATGGATGATGCTCAACACATTAATAAGTCATGAATAAAGAGAGAGATCACGTATTTTTTGTGTAGTTTTTGTTCTAGAGTTTTAGTTTAGCTTATGGACATGTTTATACTTTATATTTAAAGATTAAAGATAATTGATTTTATTTAAATCCAAGACATTGAGGTTTGATCGGCACCAATTTTCCTCTACATGTGTGTATTTAATATTTTTATAACCCAAAAGCATTCAATATGGTGAAAAAGTAAGAGAAACAAAATTATATTTTGGGCAACAAGAAACTAAACTTCATGCCCAAAAGAGTCATGTGCAACAAAAGTATGTCTACACTAAAACACTATCTTGTGCTACGATGACTCAAATTTAGTTGCACAAGAAAGGTGCATGTGCGACCCTACCAAGCGGTGCATGTACCATACTTTCGACTACGGGTAAAAAACTTGTTGCACAAAGTATAATGGGCCACGAGGCTTGGGTAACGACCTCTTGACGAGTATGATTTCGTTGTGCAAGTAAATGGGTGACAAAATATGGATTATGTGCAACAATTGTAGTGTCTTCCACACTCATCTTTTGAATGTGACATTGTTTCACCGCCCAACACTCTATGCCATACAGCAATGTAGACCTAATTGTTGTCCTATAAAATTTATCCTTCAATCTAGTCGGCATACTTCTATCACATAGAAATCCTAACACACTTTTTCACTTCATCCTCCTTATTTTGATTCTATGGGATACATCTCCATCTAACTCACGGTCCATCTGAATTATGGAGCCCAAGTTACGGAACATATCACTGACCGGTATCTCCTTACCATCTAGTATAATTCCACTATTACCACTGCTTCTACCTCCACCAAACTTGCACTCCATGTACTATGTATTGCTCCGACTTAGTCTAAAACCCTTGTTCTCCAATGTTTGTCGCCATACTTCCAAATTTGCTTTAAGATCTGATTGCGTCTCACCAATCAATACAGTATCATCATTAAACATCATGCACCATGGTATTTCGTCTTGAATTGACTTCGTAAGTTCATTCATGACTATGGCAAATAAGAAAGGGCTCAGAATCCTTGGTAATAGGGAACTCCGCAGTCCTCCCTACATTCGTACGGACACCTGTAGTACAATCCTCATACATATCCATGATAATGTTGATATATTTGTGTGATATGTCTTTTCTAGTTAAGGCTACCAAAGGACTTCTTGAGGTACCCTATCATAAGCCTTTTCTAAGTCAATGAACACCAAATGCAGATCCTTATGAGCGTCTCTATATTTATCCTTAAGTTGTCGAAGAAGGTGAATGGCCTCAGTTGTTGAGCGACCAGGCATAAAACCAAATTGGTTCTCTGAAATCTTCACAATTCTTTGAAGTCTTTTGCTCAATTACTCACTCCCAAAGTTTCATGGTGTGACTCATAAGCTTAATCCCTCGAAAGTTGGCATATTCTTGTACATCACCTTTATTCTTGAATAAGGGGATAAGAGTACTCTTCCTCCAACTCGTTGGCATCTTGTTGTTTCTTCGAATCATGATGAAGAAACTTGTTAACCACTCGACGCCTCTATCTCCCAAACATCTCTAAGCCTCGATCGGTATGTCATCTGGACCCACTGCTTTCTTCTTTAATTTCACATCTTCCTCATAGCCTCCTTAACTTCCGTTGTTTGGATCCTTCTCACAAAATCACGACTTACCATACAATCCGGTATAGTCAAATCACCTATATCTTGCGCTTTGTTGCCGTTGAATAGTGTATCAAAGTATGACCTCCACCTCTCTTTTATCTTCCCGTCCTCCATTAGTACCCTTTGATCGACATCCTTCACACATTTAACTTTTCCTATATCTTGAGTCCTACGGTCACGAAGACGAGCAAGTCTGTAAATATCTTTTTCTCCTTCCTTATAGTCCAATTTTGCATACAATTCCTTGTTCACTTTTCCTCTTGCTTCCTTTATAACTTTCTTTGCTCTTCTTCTAGCCTCCTTGTACTCCCCTCTGTTCTACTAGGTGGTTTTGTAATATAAAAAATACATTATATAAGTATGACTAAAACTACTTGCTTTGTTCTTAAAACTTAGACAAATTTAATTTGATCGGCACGGCTATAATAAAGTAAAAATTATGTGGTTGAGATTCTTGAGAGGAGAGAAAAATAATCGGGATCCACAAAACAATTGATTACAAGGAAAAATGGTAAAGTTTCTGAGACAACCAAAAATAGAAAGATGATAACGTTAAGTGACGATTGATGTATTAAATGTATTAATACACACACACACACACACACACACACACACATATATATATATACAGTAAAAAGAAATTGTATACTAATGGTATTATAGTCTGTGACCATAGCCTAATGACATATTGCGACTCAATCCAAGGGAAGCCCATGACATGAGATTAATAGTTGATGTCTTTTTGGCCTAAACAGGGGATGGCGTTCGTGACAGGGCCAGCCTAAACAACAGATCTCGAGTCTGGTTGATAACTCAGCGGACTCCCTTCAGGGCTTACGTGGCAAGCCATCTATGAAAGTGTGGCTCCCTAACTGAGGCAAGGAATAAACCTGAAGAGACGTGAACATAAACGAGACATTAAATACATGAGTTGTGTCAAATATGTTAGAGGAGACCTTTCATGATTGGAATCATTAAATGTAGATGTTATGGCTCCTAGTGCTACTAGAATATTGGGCCTATAAATACGTCTTGTAATTACCTTAAAGAAGATATGTCTAGAGCAATCATGCTGCCTTACACTGCAAACATACTGAATCATTAATTAGCTCTTGCAGTTGGAAATATATAAAATTGCATTATCATTTTTTATTATATACTCAATAGTGAGTACTTAGTATGGCTGTAAATGATTTACAAAGTATTTTATTTTATTATGTTTCCACAGGTGATAATTGATACTATTTGATGTCTTTTGTCATACATGTATTGTTCATTATGTTAAAGTATGTGATATGCTTCATGATTAGCTTCTTCAGGACGATAAGTCGTTAGCAGTGTCTCTATCTAGTTACACACCTCAACCATGTTCCATGGACACAAAAATGCTTCGTGTACACGTTAAGTTGTACATGCCCTGTGCACACGTACACTCATTTTTGTGCACAATCATTTTTTTAAAGAGAAGTCTCTCTTTGGGTTAAAAGTAGGGGATGTTGTGCGGAGGTGGAAGGGCATGTGGATTGTAGCATGGCTGTGAAGGGTTGGTCAGGCGGTAAAGGGGTTGGTTGGGTAGTAACAGGCTAGGTGGGGAAGGATACGCCGGCCAGGGGGCGGTGGTGGTCAGACATTGTGGTATTTCACTAGCTAGCTAAGTATCACTTTCCATGTGCAATTTTTTTCAAAAATATTATTTATATCAGACCAATTTGGCCTACTGGCGTATATACATTCTTGACCTTTAATTGGGTGACAAGTAACTACGGGCGGAAAGGGCTAGAGTGGATGAGGGGTACGCAGCAATGTCATTTGACTTGGCCGCAAAGGGGCATAGGCGGAGGGAAAAGATGTTACTTTCATTGGGAAAACTTAATTTTAACATTGATTGACTAAAAATGTTGGCTTTGTAAAATAATGAGAACCTCACAAAATGATTTTTCTCAAAATTTGATGTCGGATGTTAAAAGACACTAATAATTGCTCTAAATAATTACTCAAAAAGTAAAATTTGAATCTTTTTATGAAGTTTGGGATTTGATAGGGAGGATACATCAAAATTTGATGTACGGAGTACATCAAAATTTGTGGGTCCCCGGATAATAAAAGATACGGAGTATGAGTACTAATAATTGCTCACGTCCTAAGAGACACTTTAGGAAAAAGACATTGAAAAATATGATATTCTTATTTCATCGTTTACTATAAAGTTTGAAATAAAGCATGTTTAGCTTGATGATATTTTGACAAAATGGGGCAATGACGCCATGAGCTGTTTGTAGCTTGCACGGAACGGAGAAGTGAAAATGATACGCCCAATCACTCCCATTATTTTCTATTTAGTTGAACTGATTGAGAAATAGAAGGTGCGCGAAGAAGAAGAATGGAGGGCGGAGAGACGCCGCGAACGGCCACATGGAGAAGCTTAAGACGGCGGCTCCGATTCACCGGAATGGCCTGCTGTGGGTCCCCGAGGGGCCACAGAGTTCCGGATTCAACGATCAGCGATGAAGAAGCCCAACTTAAGGCCCAAGCCCAATTCGAGACTATCGAAGATGTCGCGGACGCGATGGCGGTGCAGCAAGGCCGGTGGAACCTGGCGATGGCTCTGGCCGCCGAGCGCGGCCTGCGGAGGGCGGCTCCGGCCGTCGAGGTCAAAACGCTGGTGACGTTGTTCGAGGAGGCGGACGGCCGCGATGAGAAAAGCGCCGCCGAGAAAGGCGGCAGAAAAGGTGCTGTTGGTGGGGTTTGCGGGGTGTGCGAGGAGAGGAATCGAGGCGCGGCTTTGATACCGTGTGGGCACACCTATTGTAGGGCGTGTTCCCGAGAAATGTGGTTGAACGGAGGATCGTGCCCGTTATGCAACCGTCTGATACACGATACACTGGCTATTTTTTGAGGGAATGATTTCTCTTTTTTCCTTGAAAAGGTTTTCTTTTTTCTTGTAATCGCATTTGGGTCCCCTCGTTATACTAATGAAATGAAATCACATTTGACTTGAATAATAATCATGAATTATTATATGCAAAAAATAATAATCATGAATTACTCTTCTCGTATAGAATACTCCATATTTCAGTGGTCTTCTCATAATAATCTCACATTTACATAATCCCAAAATAATATCACCTTTACACCTCATCTTCTTTCATTGAATCCTGACCAAGTTTTTTAATCTTTGTTTGAAAATCATATAAATAATCTTACCTTTCACTTTTTTATTATATTTTTATAAGTGTGAGATTATTTATATAAGATTTTCAAAGAAGGGTAAAAAACTTGATCAGGGTCCAATGAAAGAAGATAAGGTACAAAAGTGAGATTATTTTGGGATTATGTAAATGTGGGATTATTATGAAAAGACCAGTAAAAGGTGGGATTATTCTTGTCAATTTTTCCATTTTTTTATGGGCGGACATAAATTGAAAATGATGTTATGTGGTTAGAGTTGAATGATAGTTGTTTAGATTTAGACTAAAAGAGTGGGGGAATCACCTTATTCTTTTGATGTGAATAGAAGTCATTGAAACTACAATGTTAATTATGAATACTCATTAAAATTGAGATGCGGGAGCTCAACTTGATCTAAATATAGGTGTTATAAGCTCTGCTATCACAAACCCCGACGTCTAACAAATTATATAAATATAATGTTGAATAATAGGAGGTCAAGTTGTCTTACCCCACACTTTGAAGATGGTTTTAGCAAAAACGCTAAGGTGATATTTTGAGAGCACTTTTGGTGACCAGTGAAGGAATGAAAGAATGTTTTACCCCGACCACCACTCTATTAGATCCGAAGAGTTCCTACAATACTAAGCCGGAGTGAAAGAATGTTCCTGGAAGATGATGATGCAATGTTGATGTATAAAAAGGATGAATGTCGAGTCATGAGATGACCTAGCATGTTCCAAAAACGGATTAGATGCGGACTCTGTGGCAAATCATATTCAGATTAGTAGGATATGTGATGCGCTCGGGGTCGCGGGTACTGCTATCATGTTCAATGGAGGGAAACATAGCCATATGTAGGGAAAATGAAGGGCTCGCCAATTCTAGTTTGGTCGGAAGGTTGTGCCATTTCTATTCGATTCGGTGTGGTCGTGAAGGAGTCAACTTTGATCTTTTCTTTTATCTCGTTTACATTAGTACTTTATTCTGATTTATTTTTAAGTCGTTTTATGGGTTACTATGCTAGGGAGTCTAGCATTTATAACTGGGTTTGAGTGGTGAGAAGTAAGAAGGCACTGATCGTCTTAGGTAACTTTCTTGTGTCCGTTTAATGATCAGCAGTTCATTTTGTAGAGATATTATATCTAAGTCTAGGAATAGGGTTTGCTTTGGGAGCTTTGGTGTGACATTGTTAACATTGTGTTTCAATTTAATACGGAGTATAATACAAGCCTTTTCTTATAAAAATGTCATTATGGTATTGATTAATTTGACTTGCAAAACATATTGTTACTATTACGGTACACCTTCATGTACAATTTTTCATAAATCGTCTTCAATGAACCTCCACAAATTCATTATCACGTTCAAAAATGACCGACCCTTTCTAAACGCACCCTCTCATTACCGACCCTTTTTAAACGTTGCTTAGAGTTTAGATTTTCTTTCTTCACCAATTCCAAGTTTCCAACTATTAGTCAAATTGGACCACACAGTCAACACATACCTATATACATCATATACCATATAGTCCATAAACTCCATACCAGACAAGCATATTTCAAAGCACCCCACGGCCCACACCATGGCAAAAATAATCTGTTTTGAGTCGATTACATTCAATCTTTTATCTAATCATTATCATTATGATAATGTATTATTTATATACTAGTATGTATGTATAACGAAGTCAGGCTTCTATAATGTATAACATTTTTTACATCTACTTATGCTATGTCAGTAAATGTGACAACTGTGAATATTTATCCAACTGGTTTAAGCTATATTACAGAATTATAGCTAGATATATTTATTATACAGACAAAAATTAGAATTTGAAAACTAATCCAACTGATTTAGATATAATTTCACAATGTACAAATACCGCTTAGATTGGTTCTCTCGTCCACGAGTCTTGAACAAAACATGGATTCCCATCACAACTAATCCATTGAAGTCACAACCATAATTTAAAGTAAGAGCAAGCAAAAAACAAGTACTGGGTATGAACACTTTTTCCCAAATTTACATCTGTAGATGACATTCAAATATCCCCTCACCAATTTTTGAAGCTTTGCATTGTGACCACACAGTTTCATCGTGAGATTCTAGACTGACATTGGGTTTCGATTTCCCCGGTGTTTTTTTCTTCATGACCCATCCATGCATATATCACCACCATCGTTTGCATTTGCTTTTGCAATGGGAGGAGGGTTTTGTGAGGCAGTAGTACACCCAGCAGCCCCAAAAGTGAATTCGTGAGGAGCAATGTTGCTGAGAAGTGGGTTGGTGAAAACAGAAGTTGCACCAGCAGTGTTGAAAGTGGGAACAGAAAACGCAGAAGCACTTTCACTGGGCTTTGGGAAGCCGAAGCTGAAAGAAGGCGGCACGTGATGGGCAGGGGGGTTTGAGGCCGCCGCTGCCACACTCAAAGGGACTATGCCACTCCCGCTTACAAAGACTTGCTGTTCGTATTTCTGCAATTGCTGGTAGATGGCTGAAATTTGAAAACACAATTAAAACTAATTCGTGTTAGTTATAAATTCAAACGTTCTAAAACCCAGCTGTTAGCTCTGATTCATTAGACCTAAACTCTACTTCACCACTACCGGTTCTTGGTGTTCTAAACGGGAAAGAGAAAACATCATATTTTTCAAAAAAAAAATTACTCAATACCACTTATTAATTGCATTATTTTTAAAGTAAATAACTATACACAACAACAACATTACACTAGTGCCGCAAAGGTGTACATTACACCTGTACTAAAACAAAAGGAGACCGTTTCCAAATGACCCAAGATAAAGTAAAAAAAAACTATTTTTTAAAGTAAAAAACTATACATATTTTATATTTTTACACTTGCATGTTAAATACGTAGTGTAATCTAAGAACAAATACCAGCATATCAACACTATAATTAACCCATACTATATGGGAGGCTAAAAGGCCATTTTTTATAAATATACTCTCTGTTTTTTATTAACTGTTCCATTAGATTTTTCACGAAGCTAAGAAAAATCAGCAGGGGTAGTGAATTGTAGGAATGAGAAGAAGAATAAAAGGTAGAATCATCATCATCCTTACCCCAGTGCCGCAAAGGCTCCCACACCTTCGGTGGGGTAAGGGGGGCGGATGTATACAAGGTAGAATATGCATACAAAAACGTAGGAATGAGAAGATGAAAAGTAGGGATATTTAGTTAATAAACTAGGATATTGAGCGAATTTGATAAAGTATTTCCTAAAAGAAATGCAGAGCAAATAGATAAAAATGGAGGCAGTATATGACCAACCGAAGTTGTTTGATCCTAAAAGACTTTTAATTACAAAATTCTTAAGTTTGAGGGGGCATTACATAATGCTGTTTGAATGGTAAAATATTTCAAATGCACGTGATATGGTCACATGCCATATTTTTTTAGAAATAGGTATGCATTGGAATTATTTTCCATCATTTCCAATGGAGCCAAAAACTCACTATTTTTTGCTTGGGGGGTATTAATGGAATAAAGCAAAATAACTCACTGAACTGTCTGCGCTTCTTGGTTATGAAGCAGCAGTCAGTCCATGCAATTACTGACGCGATTTTCATCATGGGTCATCCGGAAATCTAGGGTAATGTTGTTGTTGTTGTTTGGGTATGCATTGGAACATTTCTTGATCATCTTTCAAAACCCCAAAAGAATCTGCATGTTAGCCTTATAGTAGTAACTCTGGGCGGCCCGTTTAAAAAACTGTCTAGAAACAGTCATGTTTCTAATCTTGAAACCTCCATAATTATAACTAAGGCTTTTTTAAAAGAGTCGGGAAATATTAAATAGAAAAATTATAAGCCAAACCTTGAGTTAGTTCAACCACGGGTCTACGCTCTTTCACCCATTGATAGCTTTGTGCAAGTTTCCATCCTTTACTTTTCATCAGGAATGCTATCACAATGGCAGGGGACCTGAAAGCCAAGGTAAGTTTTGAAGTTCTAATCAAACATTTAACTATGATCTTTTTGTACTAGTTTGAAGGTGTACTCAACAAAACCATTTACTATTCCACAAATATATTTATCATTGATCTTTAATAATGGAATCTGACTCCAACACCACCCACTTGGCCACTCCCTCAACTAAGAGAGGGGATGTACAGAAAAAGACATTCTTACCTGCTTTTTCCTGTCATACAATGTACAAGAACACGTGCTCTATCCCTTTCACATTCTTCTGCAAAAACACAAAGTTCATAATCTCATTTTTGGGTAGCAAAATCAGGATAAGTATGGGAAGGACAATTCTGGATCTATCACAAGATGGTGAGACCATTTCAAATCTCAAAACCAAGTTAAGCTTGCATTTTATGATGATTGAACATTATAGATTATCAGTTTCACTTTCCAATATACAGTTGTCTCAAAGGATTTTATGAAAAAACTTATGCCGCAAATGGCTATGAGGGGAAAAACTTTAAAACTGTGTAAGAAACACAAGGTTCATGAGAGCACTAAAATGTACTGTCAGAGGCAATATCATGAAATCAAGAGAAAGAAATATCACCTAAGAATTCAACCGCATCATCAAACTCTAAATTTTGCTCATCTTGGAGGCAGTGATATGTAAAAGAATTTTTATATAGGTTTTGAACGGTAGGAACAGTCTGCAAAAAGAAAACATATTAGCTTTCCAAGGATATATCCTATCTATGTGGAAATTTTATATTCATCATAGAAGATAACCAACAATATTACTCATAGCATGTACTCCCGCCCATCCACAAAGATAGGCCACATTTGACTTTTATGGTCAAGAATGTTCAATTTTGACCAATGTTTCCAACTGTTATATTTCTTTAAATATTATAAATTACATACTTTAATATAAGTATTTTTTAACAATGAACACTTTACATTACTTATCATTATGTCATTTTGTTCAAAAATATATTATTGGTCAAAGTTCAACACATTTGGCCTAAAAAGCAAAATACTTCCAATGTGTGTTGGACAGGAGTATACCAGACTTTCTTATTAACTAACTGGGAGGCAAGTAAAGAGGATATTTCAATTTTCAAGTGAATTGAGAGTATCATTCAGCATTTAGAAAACTTGAGATGTTATGATATTTCCAATAAGGGAAGAAAATCAGTTTAAAACCATTATGCTCTCCTATGATCTAAGCAAACACCGGATTTTATCCTTAGGCTAGCCATTGTAAATGCTCTTAAGGAGCAACATGATGGCCAGCTTACCCGGAAGAATACATAATGTATGGCACATGGTTCATTCATCTTAAAGTAGACTGAGTAAAGGTACATTCAAATGCAGCTAAAATCTGGCCTAGCCTACACCAACTTTTTCCACCCAATTCAGAAACATAAGCTCTCAGATCAATCAACAAGTACTCCCTTAACCTTTTTCTCTACTTTGGAAAGAAAAACTATCAGTTATCACGTTTGCCAGTGCCTTTTCAACTAATTTGGAAATTGTAAGCATAGGCTTTCACATATTTCTGCTATAAATATAAAATTTACTTATTTGTAATCATTATAGCCTATAGGTTCATTATTGAAGTACCAAGAGATTTCAGCGATTAGTACATACACAATAATAAGCATCAATTATACCCCTATGATGAATGTAAAGAAACCTAGCACTTCTTGTATCCAGAATAGGGAATAAAGTTATTGCTTAGGCAATTGCTCCAGATCTTTTAGAATACTCGATTAGTGAGAAGCAACAGCGACGCTTCCAACTTTCAAGGAATACCCTTTCCTCAAGTGCCTTTTGGAGCAAACCAAAATAAAGGCTAGTAATTTTTAGCTTTGATCTGATCATAACTTAACAAAAACTACACAGACCATAAGGAGAAGTGGTATTGACTAACATTGAGAACTCGAGAAATCCCCTGGGTCTTAAGAAGCTCTGCCCGGGAGGCATTGTCGTAGCTGCCCAGGAAGAGGAAGTCGGGCAGGATCTCAGAAGGGAAGGCGCTGACGTGGATCGGGGAGGTCTTCTCCGTCACCCCGGGCATACGGTGGCCGCAGGTCGGGCAAACCTCGCCTTCCTCGTACTTGTGGTAGTGGCCGCAGACAACGCAGGGGTTCTCTCGCTCTCTTTTCCTCATGTTCTGATTCGTAAAGCTCATTCTTGCGACTGCAACAGCCGGTCAACGGAGCGCAACGACCGTCGGAGGACTAGGTCAAGCGGCGGAATACGAGGCGGTCGGATTGGGAAGTCGCGGAGGAGGAGAACGATGATCTCACGGAACCATAAGCGCGTCAATCGAGTGATTGGGTCAAATTTGGGAAATTTGGCATCTTGATTTCCCTTTTATAGGCAACGGTGTAACGGTACTTTAAGGAATGACCTTACAGGAAGTTTATGACTTCTGAAATCTGAAATCTGAATAAAGTTCCAAACTTGTAATAATATGAACTATGATGAAGATGATGATGAGATTGGGTGTTTAAAATCTACAGAGTATCCTTCTCCTGCCCGGGGCAGGATTGCTTTCTTGCCCCACACCACATGGGGTTGTGAGTTGGAATGTTAAAGCAGTATGATTACCAGAAGGAATGGAAATCAATTTTATTTGGTATATCATACCGCCGAATATGAACTTAATAAAATTCTAATGGTTGTATGGTGCGAAATTGGAAAGTGGGGCATATGAATTATGTTGTTTAGTGTGTTTGTTATAACATGGGGTTAAAAGCTAATAAAATTTAAATTTTATGAACTCCCTCTTTCAAAATGTCATAGTGATAACTGATCAGAATAAATACTACCCATTTTATCCGGAAATAATAAAATAAAAATGGGGAACTGCAATTCCATTAAAACATAGAACGCTTAAGGTTGTTTGGTTGTAAAAATAGTGTATAAAGATGTGACATTTTATACTTTAGTAATTATAATAATGACTTAAATTTACATTAAAATGCTATAATAATAAAAAAAATTAGAAACATTGCTGTTTTTAATCTTATTTAAGGAAAGATATCATAAAAATAGTAAAATAGTACGTAGTATGTATGTATTGGAAACAAAAAAATCTGCAATCCACACAAAAAGAGTCTAGTTGTACTCCAACGCTTACATAGGTCTCCTGGTAAATAGTATTCGCTCCGTCCCTCCCTCCGTCTCGCTAAGATTATTCATTTTACCTTTTCGAAAAATCTCACTAAAATCGTCCCGCTAAATCATTCTTACTTTTTTTTTACTTTATCAATCACACAAACTCACTTTTCTTAATAATCTTGTCATCCTAGGTTGATTTTGGATGCTCAAAATGTGGGGCTGGAAAATGCATCTTCGGGTATAAAATGGTTTGGGATTTAGACATTTAGTTAGATTTTTTTAATTAGGATTTCTTTTTATTGTTTCATGGTATTTTAATTCTAACTACTTATAATTTGTAGTTCTGAAATAAACTTTTACGTAGTGTAGTTTATTGTATGCTATTGAAGGAACACATTATCTTGAGTAGAGGCACCGAGAACATGTATTTCAGTATGTGTAGTATTGGGTTAAGCGGCTCATGGCATTAGACAAACTTGGTGCTGGTTTAATCGAACAGAACGATATCAAATCTTGAAACTCAGATTATATGCAATTTGGTTTGAGTTTGATAAATAGAACCAAATCGAAATCAATAAAAACCGAACAAAATCAAATCGAACAAAAAAAATTTAATAAAACATTCATATATTGTTAAATCCAAACCAAATCAACCGAATCGAACAAAAATATAGTATGATTTTTGTTTGATAATAATTATTCCAAACCAAAATAGATATGAACACCCCTAACACAAGCTCACGAGGTGTCATATAGATAGAGGTAATATCGTATTGTAAAAGGACCTCTCTTTGTGTTTGCTAATTTCAAATTGTCATTAGTACAGTGAATTGACACTATTTTTTCTCAATGTAATTTAGTTATACCTTTTCTCTATAGACGAGTTTCGAACAAGTCGTCACTTAGTGCTCCCATTAAGAGTATTGAAAAAGAAATCCCCACCCCAATTAACTTAAAATACATCAAAATTAACTTAAATACATCCCATTAAGTGTTCTAGGCTTCTAGCAAATATTCAAAATTGTATTCACGTTTTTGGTAATCAAATGTTGAACACAAATTGGCCTAAATAGGAGTAAAAACGTTCTGAAATTCCAAAATAGGAGTATCATGTTTTTTATTCCATTCCATGAATAGGAGTAATCTGCCAAGTTTGAAAAAAAATATCATGTTTAAAAGCCTTGTAGTGCCAAACTTGACAGAAATTTACTCCTATTTAGCTATTTTGGAATTGAGAAATGATGCTAAATAGGAGCTTAAGTTTTTGTATGGAAATAAATAAGACCTTGACTTTTTTAACTTAAATAGGAGTTGTTTTCCCGTCTTTTCCAGATTTGCCCTTGTTTTTTTTAGGGAAAATGGAAACTAATAATCCAACCTTTTAGAGGTATTCTTTCAATAATCCCACCTTTTGATTATTCATGAATAATCCAACGTTTGCACCTCATCTTCATTCATTGGTCCCTGGTCGGTTAATGACCTACTATTCCAAGTTATTTTCTTATCTTTCCAAAATATATGATCTTTGTGAAAGATGAGATTTATGGTATAATGATTTGCAAAGATAAGAAAATAGCTTGGAATAGCAGGTCATCAACCGGTCAGGGACCAGTGAATGAAGATGAGGTGCAAAGGTTGGATTATTTATGAATAATCAAAAGGTGGGATTATTGAAAGAAGACCGCTAAAAGGTTGGATTATTAGTTTCCATTTTCCCTTTTTTTAAAGCTCTGTGTCCGCAAGTTTTTTGCTACCGCACAGAAAGATTCTGAAACCCAAAGGATCGGAATAGATGATAACGATCAGCAAAGGCGGCGGAGCACAGCCAGTGGAGGCGACGGCAGAAACCAGCGGCGCTGACGAGAAGCAACGCCGACGGCCAACGACGGCGATGTTCCCATCTCGCACCTCTTCTTCACAGATAGAATTCGCCGACCGACTTATGTCCCTAGTACTGTCTTCTAATTGCTCCGATTTCTCCGATTTAAGATCTGTTGTGGTGTCCATGAAGGAGTAAGCATAGGTCTAGTGACGTCTGAGGCTTCAATTTTTTTGCAGATTCAGAATTTGGACACGTGCTAGAGATCTGCGGTGCTGCTCCAATTGTGCGGATTCCGTTTTTAGATGTGCGGTGTTTCTTCGATTTTTGCAGATTCGGAATTGCGGATCTGGATATTTCTTTTTCTTTCTATTTTGGTTTCTAAGTTTCGCGGCAATTTATTGGCCGGAGTACGGTGGTGTATTTGTTCGGTAAATAAATCAAAGCCAAACTCTTGATTTATGTGTGTATTGATGATAAGATAAGATAATCATACCACAAACCTAACTCGAATTAATGATTCCTCTAAAAAAAATTACCATGTTTAATTTCAAAATATGCAATTTAAATGTCACCACCAAAAGATAAAAGCTTTACATACGAAGAAGAAGGGCTTTTTTTGCAATTTAATGTTAAAAAATAAATTATTAATGAAATTGGTGTAGAGTTAAAACAATTTACGGATAAACTACTCCCTAAACTAGATTTGGGAAAATCGACAAACCAAAGGGCGACTTTCCTTTCAAAATACGAAATGGGGCTTCAGTAGGAATGGAATCAGCGAGCCTATTGCAGAGGAGGGGATAAGGTGCCAGGTGGCATCAAGATCTAAAGAATTCTCTCTTTTTTAAGTGCTATATCTTTTACATTGTTATTCAGGATATTTTAAAAAATATACCAAATTTCATAACTTTTTATGATCTTTCATATGACACCAATATTGAATATATAAATTTCAAAACAAACTAAATACCATATGGGTTGAAAACGTATGTCAAACCATGATCCGTCATGATCCGTCAATAAACATAATTATAAACTAAGTTAATACGTAGTATCAATTGATCAATACGGTATACAAAATTGAACATATTCGTAGTTAGTAAACGTTACTAAGTCATTTTTCATATAATATTGAGTTTATATTACAGTTAATCGTTTCGGGTTTTTACCAGTTCAGATCGGGTTATAGATTTCAGAGCCCGTTTATGAGCCCCAATATTCGTGTTCGGCTAGTTTTTACTATTAGGGCTGGTCAAAAAGAAAAATCCAGGACTGTGAACATCAATCGGGGGCGGGCCGGGCCAGGGTCGGTTTCTGGGTTTCGGTCCAGTTTTTCCCACCCCTAACATTGTGAATACATCCTTTAAATATATTTTTTATTTTACTTCAGATGAAAAATACTCCCTCCGTCATTTAAAATTTTGCCAAGTTTGACCGGTACGAAGATTAATAAAATAAAAACTGTGTGGTTGAGGTTTGCGCAGAGGAGAGAGAATTAACTAAAACCACAAATTCATTATTTAAAAGAGAAAGTGACAAAGTTAATGGAACATCCAAAAAGGAAGGTTGGTAAAGTTTTAAGGGACGGAGGGAGTATATATAAACGATATGATTTAAAAAATAACTGTGAGATTTTACTTTTAAAGCTCGTTTGTTGACTCTGTTTTTCTGCTTATCAGATTTATCAGCCAACTTCTTTACGAAACACATAACTTTTGGTTTCGCGCACTGAATTTTGTAATAAAAAATAAAAAGTAAGGTTGAAGTTACTTTTCTGAAGTTATTGTAAATTATCATTCTAGCTATTTTTCAAACAACTTTTTCTTTATTTTATTATTAAAAATATTTTTAATATAATTTTTTCATATATCATCAGAATTGGCCAATACAGCCACTTCAGCCAGAACTTCATAAATTTCAGTAGAACCAGTCGATTCAACCAATTTTAGTGTGACCAAACGGGCTCTTAACAGTTGGATCTATTTATGAAAAAAATTGAACTTAAATCAACAAATTAGATCATCCCATTTTTGTAAAAAAATTGGTTTGCAATCAAGTTTAGTGACGGAGCACAGTTGCAACTGATCTTTTAACTCGGTATGATCTTCTGAAATTTTTAAATTATATATATATATATATATAAAATATTGGTGTCATATGAAAGACAATAAAAAATTATGAAATTTGGTATATTTTTCAAAAAGTTGGAACAAAAATTTAAAATACACAAAAGTTTATACTTTCATAGTCATTTTCATATAAAATTTAGGAAAAATTGATAGTAATAATCCCAAATATTGATGGTCCGCCCCTAATAATCCCAACTATCGATTATTTTAGAATAATCCCAACTTTAGGGACCTTCCGCCAATAATGGTCCCTATAAATAAATTTTCGTAGTTTCTAAAGTGGATGAGAAGAGATATAACAAGTCATCCCTATAAATAATCCCATCTTTTAATTTTACGCTTAATTTCTATTCAAAATTCACTTTTTATAGGAGGTAATATCTGGTCATGGACCATTATTGGCGGATAGTCCATATAGTTGGGATTATACAAAAATAATCAATAGTTGAGATTATTATCAGCGGACCAGCAATAGTTGGGATTATTATTTTCAATTTTTCCTAAAATTTAAACATAGTTATGTGCACTAAGAGTAAATAAGTGACATGTTTACTCACTATCATGATTTTGATCATATATTAGAAATTATTTGTTTATTTAGTTCAGAATATCGTATTTAGAAAATGGAAATGTTGTTTAATACCTAGTAACATTATGATTTATTTTTTATTGTTGTGTAACGACCGTCTCCAAACAGCCATTACGATATTAACATAAACAAAACTCGATATAAATAGCGGAAACTAAAGATATAAAGTCTCGTCACGGAACTTTATTTCTTATATACATAAGCAAACTTCATAACACAAATGTCAAGTGACGAACAACAAACATCCTTAAAACAAAGTTTATCACACCTGATCAGGATTTTTAAAACAAAACATTAAACAATCCATGAAAGTGTCATAATACAAAAACAAAACATGAGACACAGCCAGGTCTTCTCCGTTAACCCATCCACGACCTCGCCACCAACCCCGGACATTCTCTCAGGATTCCATTCTTCATTCATTACCTATACATGAGAACACGAGAAAATAGAAGTCTCGTAAGCAAAATTTGCTTAGTAAGTCACCATTTTATCCACTAAAATAACGGAGTCTAAGCTAGCCATAAATAGATACATCAGCTAGAATACTCGGTTCACATAACATATTCACATACAAACTCATATCATACATAACACAACTTTAGGTAACAAAACCCAAGAGATTTCCTTATTCATCATTCTTTCTTCTTATCTTATTCCTTGACTTTATGGGCCCGTAGCTCGTGTCCTGGCCCCTCGCTGATGACCTCGGGTAGCTAGCCCTCAACCATCAGAAGCAACCCCGGGACTCCCCGCGGAAGGAGATCCCGCTACGCTCAGCTCAGGTAGTTACTTGGGGGCACGGCTACCTTGTAACATTACTTATCTTTCGTTTCATATCATTATTAACATAGCTTCCTTTCATAGTTGGTTCTATATGAACCCAATTATAATCAAAATAAGCATGAATACCTTGCCTTTACTATTCCAATATTTTACCATTAACTCCACCTGTCAATGCCTCCATATCATTTGGAATTCACATAACATCATGTCATACATGTTTACGTATCCAAGCAAATAGTCCACATATCATCATATCATACAAGTTCAAGTATTCAAGCAAACATATCCAACTCATAATTAGCTAGACTTCCACGCTTTGTTTAGAACTATCATGTATAGGTGGTGATGACTTACCTGATTCACGCGGAATAATTACCCGGTGTGTGTGTAGAGCGTCCACGAGCAACGGTTCTTCGATGAGCAACTATATATGATTATATTTGGTCAACTTCATTTCATACTTTTATGAACATTTTAAAGCTTGGGAACAAGAGAAATTCAACTAAACTCAGCCCCCAAACATGATAAAATTTTGAAATTCCTACATTCCAAACGGTCAAATCCTCCAGTAGCTTGCTAACTAAAACTCGGTTGTATTATACACCCAAGAATCAACAACAACAAACCCATAACCATGCTATCAAGGGTTCTATGTATCTACTTAAAATCAGGTCATACCTAGGAAGAAGTTTTCCCCAATTTCCTTCATCAATTTGATACTCCGTATAAATTTTGGGTTAACTAATTATTCAAGAATAAATTGAAGTTTGCTACAATCAATCTAAACAACAACTTCAAAATCATCTTACTATGTTCATGTATCATCTCAGCCGGCCAAACATCACATTTGGGTGACCAAATTCGTGGGTTGGCCCCCACACATGTGGGAGGTCAACCCTTTTTGTCCAGAAGTGTACAATCGGTCCCGAAAGTTGTATTTTTCGGACTGTTTTAAATATATTTTATTTTATCGGGTCAAATAAAATATATTATGTATTCTCAACCATTATACCCTTTATAATGAATATACCTTTCCCAACTTTAATTTATAGGTCTCCGAAATCCAATTTCGGGCTTTTATCGGTTAAATTACCAATATCGGTATTTGGGCCTCTTTTGACCAATCGGTCAACTCTGGGCCTTTCCATTGCTCAAATGAGATATCCACCACCATATAAATATTATCTAGACCAAGATGAATAAAATATATGGTCCCGGGAATATCGGGCGGTCCCCGCTCCCGGTGTGGGCCCCACGTGCGAATTTACTATTCCCGCAAAAGAATTAATAAAAATTCATAACATCGTAACTCGTTAACCATTCAATAAGGTTAAATACAATATTCACTTAAAAATAAATACACTTGGGGACGGTGTTACATAATTTATAGAAATAGCATTCAGCAAAAGTACATAAATAGAAAAGAACCACAAATAACCATCCGCCCGTGGCCGAGACTGAGAGTTAACCACCTGTAAAAAAGCAGGATAACTCGCTAGACCAAAATTGGGCAACTTAAAGCCAATAACGGTTACCGCAGACTTTCCATCCCCCAAACCTAATGCAAGAGTCTGACAAGGATTGAAAACACAAAAGGAAAACAGAACATAGCATCCGAAATAAAAGCAAACAAAACAGACAATAAATATAACATCATCACTTGTTTTCTTCACCAGCACCATCAAATGAAAACACGGCGGGTCTATGAGACTTGACCCGCCGCCTCCCCATTTTTTGGCCCATCCAGAGCCATTCCTTCACCAGCGATATCCTCTTTGGTCTGATTTTCCCATATCTTTCTGCGCTTTGTATCTCCAGGAGTCTCACCTTTACCGCTTATGATAAAATATTATAACAAGTCATTTTTTGTATTTTAACAAATATAAAATAATTAGACCTAATTAGACTTAAAATAATTAGACCTAATAATTATCGTACTACGGAGTAGTATATATTACTAAAATAAAGATGATAAATAAAAATGTGACTTCTTATATATAGTGATTATATATTAAACTTTTAGGTACTATGATTAAATTTAAGAATACATTGTAGTTATCATCATGATGCTAATTTATAATAGTTTTAGTCACATTTTTATCAGTTAATTCAATAATATTTTAGGTAAAAAATCAAGTATCAATTGTTTATCCTCAACATTCAATGGGGATTTAGAGAAATATCTGCCACGTGTATGTATGACAATCTTTATTGAATTGGACTTTGATATAATATGATCAGTTTTAAGCAATCCAACACATTTGGGGGTCAATTGGTGTACATGTCAACTGGAAATCCATTATGGAGTTCCGTTTTCATATAGGCCATGCTTTTCTTTCATATTCAATTGACCCCTCTCACAAAGACCAAGAAAGCATATACTCCAATTATTCTTACATATAAAAAAGGGGTTGTCCTCAAATAATACTAATTAAAAGTATTTGGACAAAAAAGAGACTTTTCTTTTAAGTTCCAAAAATAAGACTAAATAATACTTAAGGGACTATTACACCCTTACTAAGCCCAAACCCACTGGCCTGCTACAGTAACCCGTCACAGTGACCAAATGTGTAGTGACCAATGTTACAGTTACCAATGACATAGTTACAAAATCCACCAGTGACCAAAATCCATTAATAACCAAAATCCGCCAGTGACCAAAAATCCGCCAGTGACCAAAAGTCCAAAACCCGACAGTGACCAAAAATTAAAAATCAGTCTGTTACAACAGCCCATTTACCACCTGGCTCATCCAATTACAATTGCTTGATCCGTCCAGTTACAGTTACCTCGTCTGGCCCGTCCAGTTACAGTTACATGACCTGCCCAGTTACAGTTATCCGACTCGCCCAGTTACAGTTACACGACCCGTCCAATTACATTTGCCCGACCCCTCCAGTTACAATTACCCGACCCCTCCAGTTACAATTACCTGAACCGTCCAGTTATTGCCCAACTCATTCAGTTACAATTACCCGTCCCATCTATTTACAGTTACCTTATCATTCCAGTTACAATTACCCGATCCGTCAGTTACAATTACCCAATTTGACCAGTTATCCGGTACGAGCATATACAATGGCCCGCTTAAAAATGAGCGCCGTCAACTATCACCTAGGCCAATACCGGCGACCACCACCGACGGCGACCATCGCCGCTGTCGACCACCGCTTCCATCCTCCACAGGCCCTGCCCCTACCACGCCCCCTGAATTGCATCACCCCTACCCCACCAGTCCACCACCCCAGTCCTGCCCCCTGCCCAACCACTCTGCCCCTGCCCAATCACTCAACCCAGCCCCGCCCCTGCCTCACCCAACCCCCTGCCCCATCACCACCCATCAAATCCGGCGACTCCAGTCCAACCACCGCACCCACCATCTCCCGCGACCACTTTGTCTCTGCCGTCACTTCCAACCACCCCCCACAAGCCCTGGGCAGCCCCCCTCCAATCCCCTACCAACCTAGCCCCGTTCCAATCGTCCACCAGCCCAACCGGATACCCCATCGGTCACCATCCCAACTGTCACCGCCAAATCCAAACTTTTCCGATCTGAAAACCTAGCAACCAAGAACCCTAACCGACGGAAACACCTGACGGAAACATCAAAGTCACGGAAAAAGAATAAGACGATGTCGATTGGTGGATGTGAATTTCGAGCGAGGGAGTTGAGGTTGCTTGCAACATTGATGGTGGGTGAGGGTGGAGCAGCGAACGGCGAAGTAGCATGACGGCAAATTAGAGACGAAGGATTGGTCGCACAAATAGACGGACTGGGCTCAGAGATGGAGAGGTGGGTGGTTGAGGAAGCCGGGGTAATTTGGTCTCTCTGCTTTTAGTTCGGTCTTATTTCTGTCCAAATTGGCATGTGGTCCTCAAATAATACTAATTAAAAGCATTTGGACAAAAAAAAAGAGACTTTTCTTTTAAGTTCCAAAAATAAGACTAAATAATACTTAAGGGACTATTACACCCTTACTAAGCCCATACCCAATGGCCTGCTACAGTATAATTAATTTTATCATTATAAAGTTATTAGTTTAGTCAGTAATAGAACATGACTTGTGTTATAAAATTTAGACAAAATTCTCAAACTAAGAGTAAAAAAGTTTGAAAATTCCAAAATAGTATCGTCATGTTTTTATTTCCAAAATAAGAGTAAGTGCTGCCAAGTTTGAGAAATATTACCATGGTTAAAGACTACTACCACCAAAACATGATATTACCTCCGTCCCGTTGGAAGGTTCCCATAGTAAAATGGCACAGTTATTTAGGTGATAACTAAATAAAGTACTTCGGGTATATATTTTGAGAAATAATTTTAATAGGTACATATTATAATGTGTTAGTATTGATAACTGTGGTGTTATAAATGTATTATATTTAATATTTAATGACTAATTTGTCACTTAAGATTGTTAATTGTTTCCTAAAATGGAAATGAGAACCTTCTAATGGGACGTCCAAAAAGAAAAGTGGGAACCTTCTAACCGGACGGAGGGATTAGTAATTAGTCATATTTTGGGAAATAAAAACACGACAGTCTTATTTTTTAAATATACAAACATTTTTAGTTATTGTTATTAAAGTTTGATTCAATCTAAAAGTAGATGAGACTTTTAACATAGAGATAATAATAACATAATAATCAAAACTAGACCTAATAAACCTAATAAAATGCGTGGAGTATGGATGTTTTCTTTTGGACTGTTTTCAGTCCCAGACCAGATTTAAACAGACCAGACCAGACCAGACTTAAACAGACCAGACCAGACTAGATCAGACCAGACCAGACTTCCGTAGTTATAAAATACACAGAGACCAGACGTTTACCAGACCAGACCAGTTCAGACCAGGCCAGACCAGACCAGACTTAAACAGACCAGACCAGCAAATTTCAGTCCAAAAGAAAACATCTTATGTCTTAAAATAATACACCGTATTTCTGAATAGGATGATCGTCGGTTCGGTTAGGTCTGTTTCGGTTTTATTGTTAGGTTTTGATCGGTGTTTATTTTTTATTGGTTTCGGTTTTTCAATGGTCGGTTTGAGTGAGTTTCAAAATAGGTGAAATCAAGAATCGGACCAAAAAACATGAATCGTTTCGATCGATTTGTATCAGTTTCGCTCGATTATAGCTTGGTTTGGCTGAGTTTTGTCGGTCAATTTTGGTTGGGCCGGGTTTTTATCTTGAAAAGTATAAATCGTAAATCATATCACCAACGAATTAGTCAATTTCGGTTTTAGTTAGGGTTGGGTTGTGCCTGGGTTGACCGGCCCGAACCGGTTTTAGTCATGGACCCGGTTCGGGCCGCCCGGCCCGCCACTGTGCGGGCCCGGAACCGGCCCGGTTCTCGGGTCCGGGTCCGGGTCCGAGTCGGGCCTAGGCCCGGTGAGGGGGGGGGGGGGGGTCCGGGCTCGGGCCTTGTATTTGGCGAACCGGCCCGGCCGGGTCGGGCCCGGGTCCGGGCCAAAAACTTTTTTTTCCCATTTTTTTGGGGCTTTATTGAGTTGGGCTTGATGTTTAGGACCGGTTTGGGGGGGTTTGGGGGGGAAGAAAAGAAAAGAAAAAACTAACCGGGTGGTCCGGCCCGGAACCGGTGGCCACCGGTTCGGGCTCGGGCCCAACAAAACAGACTCGAGGCCCGGCCGGGCCTAGGCCTGAACCGGCCCGGGGCCATCCCTAGTAGGGGGGGGGGGCTACGGGTAGCCAGTTTGTTGGACCGGCCCGGGCCCAAAATGTTTTTTTCGAATGGATTGGGTCATTTGGGTGCTAGGCGGGTGGGGATGGGTGGTTTGGGGGGTCGGAGGGTAGATAAATAAGAAAAACCAAAATTTTAAAAAATATATATATATGACCCGACTCGGGGGCCAGTACCGAGCCTCCGTTCCCATACCCGGTCTCTCCCAAAGTCCGAACCCAGACCCGGGCCATCCCCTGTTTTAGTCATCATTTTTGGTCGATATGATTTTGATCGATGTGTAACCTAATTTTGATTTTTTTCGTTCACCCCCTATTTTTGATACATACACATTCATATGTATCATCCATTTACAGAAGGCTAAAGGGTCAAATAGGTACATGAACTAACTTAAAGTGTTCAATTAACCCCTTATAAAGGAGTTTCTGCCCGGACGTCGCCAATTGGGGCGGTTCCCGGTGGAATTTTTTGATGAAATTTTTTGAGCATCTTCTTCATTAAGTCTAGTTTACCCATACCAAATTTCAGCTAAAAATTCAATCGGGAAGGCAGTCGAATGATTTTC
Source organism: Cuscuta epithymum (assembly GCA_945859915.1). Lineage (NCBI taxonomy): Eukaryota > Viridiplantae > Streptophyta > Magnoliopsida > Solanales > Convolvulaceae > Cuscuta > Cuscuta epithymum. Next base: position 403,992 of record CAMAPF010000006.1, read on the forward strand.
CGAAATGTACTGCGCTGTTTAATTTGTCAGAAAATCATTCGACTGCCTTCCCGGTTGAATTTTTAGCTGGAATATGGTCTGAGTACACTAGACTTAATGAAGAAGATGCTCAAAAAAATTCATCAAAACATTCCACCGGGAACAACCCCAATTGGCGACGTCCGTGCAGAAACTCCTATATAAGGGGCTAATTGAACACTTTAGGTTTGTTCATGTACCTATTTGACCCTTTAGCCTTTACATAATATTGACGGGTTTGATAGATATGAATGTACTTATGTACACACAAAATGTACAAAATTGATGTATTCACAGCTTAATGTATTAATTTCATTTAAGTAAAAAATTATTAAAATGGAATAAAATGATTGAGTCGTAACGGTTAAGGTGAACGTTAAAAAAAACTTCACTCAATTCGTGACTGATTCCGACCCTCATTATTATTATCCCTAATTATGCCAGGCAGGAAATGAAGAAGAAGCGTGTTTCTCCAATTCCTGCGACCATCAATAAACAACATCAATTGCGCTACCGAGTAGGAGAAGGAAATCGTCTCCAGCCATGGAATTCGAAGCTTGAGGATCCACTGTTCAGACGCGGAGGCAGATTCATCCATCGATCCCTATCCCGTTCCGTCTCAGATCTCCGCCCCTCTTCCCCCCCAAGGCCATGCGCCAGCGGAAAACTCCGGCGACACCACAACAACTGCAAGCTGAAACCGCCGCCGCCGATCCACCTCGCTACCGTGGAGTCAGGAAGCGTCCATGGGGTCGGTTCGCCGCGGAGATAAGGGATCCGGCCAAGAAGGCCCGCGTGTGGCTCGGCACCTTCAACACCGCGGAGGAAGCCGCCCGCGCTTACGACGACGCCGCGCGCACCTTCCACGGCCATAAAGCCAGAACCAATTTCGGCTTCGCCGATCATGGCCGCCACGATAACAATATTAATAATAACAATAACAATAGCCGCGGCAATTTGATTGTTCAGCTCCCGGCCGAGAATCACTTCCAAGGCTTTCCGTATTCCAGGCCGGCCAGCAGTAGTCTCAGCAGCACTGTGGAGTCGTCTAGTGGGCCCCATCCTCCCTCTGTTCAACAGCAACCGCGTCCAAAGCTTCCGCCGCTAGACGATTGCCGGAGCGATTGCGATTCTTCTTCAACGGTGGTAGACGATGAAGATCAAGACCAGACCACGTCATTGCTGTTTACCAAAAAGCCCCTGCCCTTTGATCTCAACCTGCCCCCTCCCTCCCCCGATCACCTCATTGCCAACGAGTTAAAGGTCACCGCCTTGCGCCTCTGATTGACCATCAACAATCAGTAATGGTATCCCTAATTTATATATTATATACATATACTCCGTAATAATATTTTATAAATATTCGCAAAAAAGTTGTTCCCATTCTCATCTTCCAGAATTTTCCACTTTTCTTTTTAAATTTTTATTTTTCCACTGCTTCTTTAGACTTGGTATAGTGTAGATTTAGTAACGGAACATGAATGTGAAATGGGTACGATCTTGTATTAAGGAAGAAGATTTGTTTCTACATAACAATATATATGTATTATGATGTACACTTAAATCTTACCAATGCATTATGCATATATTTTCTGGCTATTCCTACCATTTTCAGTCAAAATTATTTTCCTATATGACTAAAAACCATACTGAAAAGCGCTCATTTAGCAAAACAAGCAAACAAGGAACACAAAGCAAAAGTTTGGAGCCAATTCAGCAGGACATAGAGTCCTCAACCTCTTCGTGCAACCTGGGGAACTCGGGAACCACACTTGAAGAAGTTTCTGAGAGACCATCAAAGTTGATGAACAGACATGTCTCACTTGGCATGCGGCTAGGTGAGCATAATAAAGAGGTGCAACTGCATAGAGAAAGCAGATGAGATATAAATAGGTCGTCAGACTCTTGTTTTTCTGTTTGAATCAATGGCTAGAATGCTAGATGTTCTTCCACTTCCTAAGTAATTGTACCTATTGAGGTGGCTATAGTGCTCCTTTGGTGCCTGAAAGTTTTGAAGCAGATAATGGCCTTATGAGTAAGGTGCAGCACATGTTGGGAGGAAAGAAAGACATTTACTGGGGGAGGGGGGGGGGGGGGTTAAGAAAGCAGCTTACACATAACACAGAGAATGTTTATGGTTTTGCAACTCATCAGGAGAGAAGCCAATCTCATCACACAACTGACACAAGACATGGTAATGTGCAGGTCGAGTCGTCCCCTGTTGGAGATAGACATATATTCATCCAGTCAGTCTGTATTTTCCCCAGTTAGACTCAGTTTGTTTCAAGGAAAATGTTGTCTTAGAAGGTGTTTTTTTCTACTTTCCAGTGGGAAAAATGACATCGCTTTTTAACCATGTTTTAAAGCAGAGGGTCATTTTTCTCAAATTTTATATGGTTTCTGTTTTCATGATTCAAATATTATGTTATATACTCTGTCTTGACGTTATTTCCCATCTTTGTTTTATGATGTTAGAAGGCATATGATTTATGACAGACTAACAATAATCATACAAATAAGGGAATAACTCTGTTAATTTTGAAAAGTGCCCATGGAAAACTGAAAACTACTTTTACTGGTATATCAGAAGTTATAGTTTTCTGTAAAGAGAAAACGACACAGAATGAGGCCTTAATTATTTGAAAAACATTTCCTGCGACAAGTTGATTTCCTTGTAGCCTTAGTAATTAGGTCTCAAAGTAAAGCACGAGGTCATGTAATTACAACTAACATTTCTTGATGAATTAAGAAAAATGAACACCAATGAGCAAGGTTCAACACCAATCCTAAAATGGATGATGATAACAAAATACCATCACCACTGGGTGAGAGCGCATGTGTAAAAGTCATAACATAATTCAACCAAACAAATGAATGATCAAATGTGAAGTTAGATATGATGATTAAAATAAATTATGATGTTTGAGAGACTGGTGCCATTGACAGATCAGAGAAAACATATTACCTTGATCATCTGATCCAACTCGATGTTTAGAACTTGACGAAATTGTGATTCACTAACACCATCCCTGAGGAAGATTTTTGTGCCATGTCATTAGTAATGCTAAAGCCTGTATATACAAGCATCGTAGAACGTGGGCGCAACAGACAATTAACTCCATAGGATGGGAATGAGAAGAAAATACCATACTACAATATTAAGTTCCATAAAAAATGAAGATGAGATATACTTTTAAAAGTTTCAATGATAATAAAATGAAACTTTGACATGGATAATCTCTGCTACAAGTTTCATCATCATAATCAACCAGACCAGACTCATAAAATGGTGGAATACCTGAAAACAATAATTTGAGCTGGTTTGCTCCCATTGCTTGTTTGATAAGTCCACAAGCAGCTCTCTGTAGCACAGTTCATATCCATTTTAGAAAGAAAAAAGACTGCTATTTAAATCTTCATAACTCACAAGTAAACATATGTACAGAGATGAAAATCAAGATAACTTCAAATTAAATTGTACCTCATGTCCTCATGATACCATTGTCCTCACTATCTGCTGAAGGCTTATATAGAGATTCAACCATTTCCACCTTAGAAGATTGAGTTCGAACAGCAGCCCGGTACTTTGAAACCAATGGCGAAAACCGGGATCTAACCACCTGGAAGACAGAAAAACGCAAGAAATTAGGGAGGAATTTTTCTAACTGGTATTCTACTATCGGTGTATCTTTGCCCTAAAAAAGATAAGATCAAGAAGAATGACCGCAGCAACTGATGAGCGGTAACTGCTGCTTTATTCAGAGGATGAGCTGTAACTAGAATAAAGCAGAAGGTACAACTGGGAAATAACATAAATTAGAATCTAATAGTCTCTAGCCCATTTACATCCTCCCACAGAGAGCGTGTCATCCAAATAGGAACCTCTTGAAAAATAGACAAACCTTTTGACGTTTGGTGTGATGTATTTGCCGAAGTGTCTGTGTATTTATTCCCTTCGCAAAAAGTATGTTGTAATTTAATAAATCTCTTTTCGGCCAAGAGTTTCTGACAATCCCACACAAGTACTCCCATACTATTAGCATTCTGCCCATCTTTATTCTTCAGAGCCTGAATTATACTTTCTGAATCAGTTTCAAGAATTACCTTCTTCAGATCTAGATCCCGAGCTAACAGAAACCTCTGTCTAAGGCCCAACAGCTCTGCCTTAAAGCTATCGGTTTTACCAATCTTAAGCATAAAACCACTCACCCATTCCCCTTTATGGTTTCCTATTAAACCACCAGCTCCGGTCACCTTATCCCTACCCCAGCAAGACCCATCACATTTGAGTTTCAAACAACCTACTTCTGGTGGAATCCATCTAATAGTTTTAGCTATTCTTTGTTGTTTAATTTGATTCCAAGAGCAAACAATTGTATACTCTTCAGCTAAGAGTTTGGCAGTCTTCACAAGGCGGTGCACATCTGGTAGAATGCCCTCAAATATCAGCGCATTTTGTGTAAGCAAATCTAGAAACTTGCAGATTTCTGCCCAGAGCACTTCTAGAGTTATGACATTGGCTATAAATCCAATCAAAACTGTTTAAAATATCTTCACTCATTCTATTTATCCCCAGGCAAATTTCCTTGCAAACTGAAGCCGCAAAAGAACCATCTCTAATATGCAACACTATTTCTTCCGCATTGTTACATATTGGACAGCAAACATCATCAGCCATATGTCGCTTCTCCCTTTCCACATTTGTAAGCAATTTATTTTTCATCACCAGCCACAGAAAACATCTAACCTTCTCTGCCACTAGGATATGCATATGCTAAGTTGTTTCAGGGAAAACCCCATATTGAGGGTCAAGCCAGCAGCATCAGCTGTGCAAAAGCTAGAATGGACCCCTCTACAACCAGTTACACCCCCGCCAATTTCAGTACAGTTTCTTGATATGTCTTGGCTGAAACAAATGTTACACATGACGTGAAGAAGTAAATTGCTACCTATTAGCTGCTCATTGTCTCATTATAACGTGAAGGACCCTGGTATGGGTCTGCATTTTGACCATGGTATGGGTCTGCTCCTTCAAGGGCGTGATATACCATCATCATTACCCCAGTGCCACCAAGGCATCCTTACGGTGGGGTAAGAGGGGTCGGATGTACACAGTCTTACCCCGGTACTAAAATTGTATGAATTGACTGTTTCCGGATGACCCATAGTGAAAATCGCGTTGAAAATTGCATGAATTGACTGCTGTACCAAAACAATATGATCTGATCGGAATATCATAGCTCTACCAAAATAATAAATTAATAACTTTAGAATGTTTTTATTTGGACTGAAATTCTTTGTTCAAATTTGATTTGATCTGATCTGAACTAGTTTGGTGAATGTCAAGTCTTTGTATATTTTACAACCACCAAAATCTGACTTTGAAATAAGTAAAATTAAAAACATCCTCACGAGCAAGTCAGAGAAAAGAAAAACATGTTTATCCATAAAATTTGTTGACGGAAGATAGAGTTACGGAATGTGAAATCAATTGTTTTCTACTAATCAATTGTTTTCATGCTGATTTATATACTAATTTTTTTTGAAAGAAAAAGAGTTTTAGCTTACTAATATACGGAGTATAAACTAGTATACTAATATATACTCCCTCCGTATCAAATTATTTGACCCACTTTCCTTTTTTGGTGTATCAATTTAATTGACCCCTTTCTCTTTTTGGAAAGAATCCCACTCAAAAAGCAGCTACAGTATTGCTACAGTACCGCTACAGTGTCGCTACAGTACCAAAAACATCTTCCTTTTAATAAAGTCTACAGTAATTGTCTTAATTTGATACTAATATATACTCCCTCCGTATCAAATTATTTGACCCACTTTCCTTTTTTGGTGTATCAATTTAATTGACCCATTTCCCTTTTTGGAAAGAATCCTACTCAAAAAGCAGCTACAGTACTGCTACAATACCGCTACAGTGTCGCTACAGTACCAAAAACCTCTTCCTTTTAATAAAGTCTACAGTAATTGCCTTAAACTGCGTGAAAAACAAACGGGTCAATTAATTTGATACGGAGGGAGTACTAGCTTAGTATATATACTAATATATAAAATGGTACATATTAATATATAAAGTAGTATATACTTCGCGTATACACAAAGAACGTTTTTAATTAGAATTGTTTCAGTCTCAGATCAGACTAGACTTCGACAATTGTAAAATACTCAGAGTTACGTTCATACATTAACCAGACCAGTTCAGACCAAATCAGACCGAAAAATTTCAGACCAAGTAAAAACTTCCTAAGATTATTAATTTATTTATGATTATTACGGTTCTAGCTAGGTTAGCTTATAATCCTTTTTCCTTTCTCTCTATTTTACATACTTCATTGTTTATATACGGAGTATTTACGAAAAAACGTGTTCTGATATTTTAATATAAGCTAATTTCTTCCATATGTGTGTGTATTTACATAGAAATGAAAAAAGTTATATAAAGTATAAAACCAACTCTATAAAAAATCAATATAAAAAGATAATTAAAAAAATACGAAAGAAAGTAAGTGATAAAAGAAAAACAAAATAGATAACCATTAGACGTAGAATTAGCAAAATAAAGATGAGAGCACATGACATGGTCACATCGTGAGTGGGTGGCCAATGTGCTCCCAAAAAGGTAAAATGTAGATTTTTTTTATTCCAAAATTAACCTTAATGTCTTATGCGCTTCGTGATCTAAACCGTCAATATGCTCCTCCCAAATGAAAATAAACTTGTTTAGAACTCCAGATTTCATGAAATGAATATAGAAATTGCTCTAAATACGACTAAAACATAGATGAAATGCACAAATAGGACTATATGTGTTTTGTTTCCAAAATATCATCCTCTGTATTGCATTAGTTGCAACATTGCAAATTACACACTATTCATGTACTCTACTTTGACTACATCTTATTTATTAATGTATGTGAATTATTATTTTTGAAAAAGATCGTTGAATTCGTCTCATTATAAAGTTTCATAATCTGATTTTTAATTATCTTTTACTAATACAAAATTAAATATAATGACAGTCAAAGGTGTGCATCGAGGAAGTAAGACTTATTTGATCCTTTTCCAAAATAGGACTTATTTGATCCTATCAAAAGTACTCCGTATCAAACTTCCCGTATTAGGAATGAATATGTCCGATTTTAGGTAGAAAGCAACGATGGTCCTGGATATGCATTTTGTCTATGTTTTAGTTCTATATAAGGAATTTTTCTCAAATGATTCCAGTAAGAATGAACTGTGGCAAGTAATATCGAAAAAATTCTCAAGTCCAAACAATGTGATATGTTACTAAAGCAAAGGTGATGCTCTTTCAATTGCAATGGTACCTTAGAAAATGTTTTATTTATTGTGTGGATTTAATTTTAATTTCAAATGAATTTTGAAATTGGGAATACTTATTAGTTTCATGTACAACAATTGTTTTTCCTTATTAGCTTTATAATTCTATATATATGAGTATTATAGTTTATACTAATAGCGAAAATGTTTTTTAGAATGGATAATGAACATATTGTCAAGAAAGAAAATGAAATGACTATTAACCTAGTATGGAATTGAGGTCGAGTTTGGCTCGGAAGATTTTTGGTGTTCGATTTTAATGCTCGATAAACATGTTTGAATGTAGAAGTTTAGACTATTTATCTTTATTCAATAAAACTGCACTAAAACGTGTAAATTTTAAGATATATACAGTAGTATAATTCATATGTGAACGATATGCTAGCGTCCGATTCGAGCAAAACATCACTATGTTCGAACTCGACTTGAATAACTATTCAAACTCATAACCTAATACGTGGTTTATCTCAAAACTTGTTAAACTCAATTCATTAAATTAGATTCGAAATCAAACTCGAACTTGAGTATATAATTCGAAAAAAGCTCTATTCGATAACAACCCTGAGCTAAATTTTGTATGTCTAGTAACAATTTTTTTTACTGCTGAGCTCACCCCACCTCTCAATCCTGAATCCGCCCCCGTAAATAATAGATAGATTATACACAAGCGTCTGAGCATGCAATAGACTAGGCAGTTTAGCATGTTATAATAAAACTGGAGAGCAAGGCCACTAAGAAACAAATTGTTATTGGTTAGTCAAAGAAAAATTGCTTTAGCCATACACATATATGTAATATGTGTGTTTGGATAAGTCATAAGTGCAAATGTGCAATCCCTCCCGCATATGTCCATCAACCCCCAAAGGTAAGAGCAGGAAGAAGATAAATGGCAAAATCCAATCTACAATTACAAATGGAAAAATGGAACTGAGACATTAGATAGATCATAACCTGGGAGAAGAATAGAACATAAACGACAATCCAACTTGACATCACGAGCTTGCTCGAAACGACACTAGCCTAGCTAACCTCTGTGGAGGTTCAGTCTGGGAAAAAAAGGAGTTAATATTTCTTAGTGGCGTTGCTCTCCAGATTTTTTTTTTAAATATTGCTAGTTAACTCTGTATGCTAAATTAATTGCTAATGCTGATTGCTGGCTCAAAACTTCATACACTTTCTTTTCTCGAAACTTTAAAAACATTCATATCATCATTCATAATATTTTCCTACGAAAAAAATCAATTTTACAACTCAATTTGAGACGGAAAGAGTAATATAATAATGTGCCACATTTACACTAAACATAGATTTTTTTTATTATATTAGTCGATCGTTCTCCAATTGCTATATCCTGGGAGCAGCCTGCATGTGGCTCCCACAGGCAAAACTCGTGTGTGTACTCTTCACGTGTGAATAATAACTTTTTTTTCATTGTCCAGTAGCAGAATGATGTAACTCACATGTAAAGAAATGTAACACACACTGATAAGAAATGTAACTGCATGCAAGTTGAAATGTAACTCGTCTAATACGGATTATAAGAAATAAGACATTGATTTCAATGAAAGTAAGGAGTCTAATTGCTCAATTACTTTATGTAAATAGTGAATACATTTTGTTTTTAATATTAAGGCCATAAATAATATTATTTATCTTTTTTTTGCAAAAAAAATCATTTTTTTCAAAAAATCATTTTTTTGTTTCAATAGCAGGGGTTTACTTAAATAGTAAATATGTTCTGTTTTTAATATTAAGGCCATAAAAATGATTTTTTTTTGTTTCAATATCATGGTTTTATGTTTTGATGTAAATCGTGTTATGGAAAAATGTAACTCATCATGATGAAAAATCTAACTTAGATGTATGCAAAATGTAACTCCAATGATAGAAAATCTAACTTAGGTGTGCAAATTATAACTTGTTGAGGCAAACCCAAATGCAACCGCCGCATAGAAAAGTGTAACTCACGCACAAGAAGATATTACTCTCACATAAGAAGATGTAACTCGCGCATAAGAAGATATAATTATATATACTATCAAATGTAAACTCCTTATAATGTCTATAAACATAACTCACACATATGAAACATGAAATCCCATGTTTTATCAAATTTAAATCAAAACAAACAAACTTTGTATAAAAGTAATAAGAAATTTATTATAGAAAAAATGTATGAATATGGAAAATATTTTACCAAAAAGGTTTATAAATGTTAAAAAATACACAAAAAATAAATTTGGTAGTAATTTAAGATGATAAAACAATAGAAACAATAGTGTACAATTATGAAATACAATATACTTATTTTATGTGGGTTAATAAAATTTTGTAATAAATTGGTAAAGAAAGAAGTTATTCAGTTGTAATTTAATTAGTTAAAGATAAATATAAATAAAAAATAATTAGATGTAACTCGCGCATAATTAAATGTAACCCGTGAATACAAGGATATAACCCACACATTAGTAGATGTAATTCCATGTGTTATCAAAAAATATAACTCAAGGAATCATGTATATATATATATATATATATGTAATTCGCACATATGAAGTATGTAAATCGGACACATGAAATTATGAAAATGTAATCACTTGTTTTATCATATGTTAATGGAAGCAAACAAACCCAATGTCTTAGAAACATATAAAAGAGATAAGAAATATATTATAGAGAAAGTGTATGAATATGAAAAAGTAAATTTGGTTGTAATTTCAGTGATGAAAAAAAGTAAAAAAAGTATTGTATAATTATGAAACACAATATACTTATTTTATGTGGATTAATAATTTTTTAATCAATTGGTAAAGAAAGAGTTAATTAATTCAATTGTAATTTAATTAATCCAAATGTAATTAGTTAATTACATTTTGACACGTTGAGGGAAGTTTAAATGTAACTTGCACATACGAAGATGTAACTCGCGTATAACAAGATATAACTCGCGCACAACAAGATGCAACTATTGCTGAGTCCAAAAAACTGAAAATCGAAAATCAAATCAAATTAAACCGAATCGTAGCCAAATAAAACTGAACCACTAAGAAACCGAAACCGAATGTAAAAAACAGAACCGAAGTTGTTTGGTTCGGTTTGGGTTTTTACCCTTCAAAACCGAACCGAACCGAACAAACCTAATAAATATGAAATTTATATGTTAATTGTTAAGCATTAATTCTAATTAATCTTAATTTCATCAATAGTCTTTGGTTTTCTTGTGTTAGAGAAATAATGTTTGTGTTATGTTTAATTTAATTTAGTTTATAAATTCATTTACACATTCATTGTCGAGTTTTTGTCATTTTTAGTCCCTCGACTATTATGTCAATGACACTTTTGGTATTTGACTTCTAATTGTTTCATTTTTAGTCCTTGACTATTGTGCTAGAGATACTTTTAGTCCCCGACTTCAAGGTTTTCCACATTTAGTCCCTGAGTATTGTCAAATTGACAATTTTAGTCCTCCCATTATCATTTTGACACACTAAGTGTAGGACTTAAAAAGTCACTATTATAATAGTTGAAGGACCAAAAGTGTCACTTTTATGAAAGTTGAAGGACTAAATATGGAAATTTACAAAGAAATGTACCAAAAGTGTCTCTAGCGCAATAGTCAAGGACTAAAAATGGAAAAAATCAAAGTTGAGTACCAAAAATGTCAATGACATAATAGTCGGAGGACTAAAAGTGGAAAAAAACTCTTCATTGTCTGTAATAATGTAGCTATATTGAATGATGATAATATGTGTTTACTAGTTATTAGTAGTAATTAAATTTTATTTTTAGATAATTTAAAAATTTTATGTTGATAAAACAATAAATATTCATCTCAACTATATCACATAGAACGTATATATTCATGAACTTTTTTCGAACTACTCACAAATAAATTAAATCAATAATATATGCAGTTTTATCTATCTCGCATCCTTATATAATTCAAGACATACTTATATCTTCTCATTTTTATTTTACTTGTTATTTTTTATTGTGAATATTCTTTATTAAAGAACATTCACAATTAAACTTTTTAGTATTTTGATTGAGGAGAAGAAAAGAAATGAAAAAAAAAAAAAAAGAAGAAGCAAAGGGAAAATGAGACACAGTGACACACTAATGGATACAAAATAAACGATAAACATTCATATATCCTTGATTTTTCGTATCTAATTCAGATGATAACAATTGACATCATAATTATACAAAGTATTATTCAAAGAAAATTATGATGAAAATTATATAGATTATTTTTTAAAATATCTCATGTACTTAGTATATTTAACTATTATAAAAAAATTACCTTTTAGGAACAATAAAATGTGCATAGGTTGAGAGTTCATCACATTTAATAAATTCATAAAAAACCTCATCCCAATACGAAAAATATTTACTCCATAATATCTCCCTTTATTCGTGTCTGTTATACTTATAAGAACTAGGACGTGTCTGTTATACTTATAAGAACTAGGAATACAAAGATAAAGATAAATACAAATGAGTTAAAAGTTCTCTAAAATAAGAAACCGGCCAGTATTATCAACTTATCAAGTACACAATTTCTTTCATAAAATGAACAATAGTGATATTATTACTCCAAATTAGACCTTTTTCTCCGGTAGTACTTAAGAAGATATCAAAATAGACCTTTTTCTATCCATTTTCTCATGAGAAAATGTTATCAACAATAAATACTTCCAATATCTCCATCTTTATGAATATTAAAATAGTTTATAAATAAAGATTGTTATTTATTATCACTTTTACTACTTCAAATATTCCAGATTGGAGATTGTGCTATATATTTTGTATTAATCAGAATTAATAAAAAAAACAGTCTGAATATCATCTTACATTCTTACACAAAAATACATAAATTCAAAGAACATATTTTTGAACAATGTGTTTTATGGATTGCCTATGAGACATTTGTTTACAAATTCAATTTCATCTATATTTCGTGCAACACACAAGTTAATTGACTAGTATATTTGCAAATATACCATTGAAGTATATGTCAATGTGCAGATATACCCCTGAAAAGCTAAAAGGCACAAAAATACCTCTAGAATTCCTATAAAGCAGCAAATTTACCCTTATTGAATTTAAATAAATAAAATAAATTATGAAAGTGTTAGTAAGTATTGATAGTAACACTTGTATGGGAGAAAAATTAAGAGGTGTTAAGAAGTGTTAACACTTGTAATGGGAAGGTTAATATTAACACTTCTTAACCTTTACTAACATTTCCATTACTAAGGGTTGGTTTGCAACTCCTTTTAAAAAAGCACTTCTCAACTTTTGGCTTTAAAAAAACATTTATTTTCCCAAACACCACAACTTTTATTTTTCTCGGCTTCCGCGTTAAAAGTGCTTTTACTTTTTCTATTACACAAAAAGCACTTATTTTACCAAACACTACCCTCTTTTACTTTTCAAAATCACTTTTTTCTCAAACACTATCAACTTTAATTTAATCACTTCTCCCCATTTCATTAAAAAAAGCACTTTTTTAAAAGCAGAAGCTGTTGCAAACCACCGTAGTTTCATAATTTATAGTCACCGCCACCCGCCCTGCCCGCGGCCCACCAACACTGCCGCCCACCATCTCACCGCCAATGCTGTCTCACAGTCACAGCCGCCTGCGGCCTTCCATTTCACTGCCACTGCGGTCTCACAATACACCGCACAACTGCCCAACTACCGTCCCTCCCCCTCCCCACACCACAGCCACCCAAACCCAAACCCTAACCCTAACCCTCCCCAACACTCAATCAACATAATAATGTTGAATCGATCTTTCTAGCGTATTCAAATGTTTGTCGCTAATTTATAACCAAAAATTTAGAACTAAAAATTCTTTTGTCCGCTAAAAACATTAAAAATCTTGTACATGCCAAAAACTTTAAAACTAAAAATTCTTTTTCTTACTGCTACGAAGAACTAAAGAGAACTCAATCTTAAAACTTGGAACCCTTTTGATTTTTAGACACATGTTCCTGATTTATGAGGAGCAAGGAACCCATGCTAAAACCAAACAAATTTAGATCCTCAAATCTGAATTACTAAGCATCGTAATATCGTATAGCCAAAACTAAACTTGAACAACATCAATTGATATCCACTATATTGAGCAAGAAGAATCTAGCGAATTTGGATCCTCTCCAGTGACTGACTGACTGGAGAGTTCCATTATGAAAGAGATAGAGGAGAAATTTAAGGGTGGGGTAGGTTGGTGAGTAGAATAGAGAAAAAGGTAAAGATAGATAGGAAGTAAAAAAGAAATAGAGGGGAAATGGAGAGAAAGAAATGGAGAGGAGCTGAACCCGAATCTAGCACTAGAGAGCCGCTGAAGTAAAAGTCAACTAAGGAATAATTGATCTAAAAACTCAAAATTTCAAACCATTTAAAATCTGAAATTAAGTCCGCAGAGCGAAGTTGTAGATATCCATGTGTATTACTTTTATTTGTCCTCCAACGCGAAGGTACCGTACCCTCTATAAGAGGCCAGGTTGAACCCCCCAGATTGTATTTAGGGAGAACACTTTAAACACAGCAAAAGTAAGCAATTAGCAACCAAAAGAGAAACGAAGCACAGTCCATAAGAAAGAAGCAAGGTAGAATAGAACAAGCATGGATAGAGAACACTACAAGCATGTAAATAGAGAATACTACAAGCAAGGTCCATGAACCATGATCATCAAAAGCTAAGGGAAAGACGAGTTATACCACTTATTCACACATGGGTACCACAAAGGCACAAATAATTCCATTTCTTATTTCCGCCGCTTCGGTGTCCTGATTTCCTCCATGGTTCTCTGCAAAATCTCAACAGCAGATGGGCGGAGCTCGGAGTCACCATGTGCAAAGACACACGTTTCTGCATTCTTGCAAAACCCCTTCTTAGCATAATTCTTACAAATCTTTGTTTTGTACTCTACCACGGGTGGGATTTTACCGTCTGCTGAGATAGAAAAAAAGTTTTTCAATAAAGCATCCACTAGCTGCATTGAATCGTAAACACATTTAATCGAACCGGACAAGATGATTTTCTTGAAAGAAGGATCTTCTTCGTTATCTTCAACAACTATCTTGACCCCGGTTAGGTTGCAGATCCACTGAAGTAACTCCCTTTTTTCTCCAAAAATAACTCCGAGTTGGTCTGGACGAATATATGGGTATGCCATGATTGTATAGAGAGCGAATCTAAAAGGATCAAGTGGGCTCTTAATATGGGAGCTGTAAATAGGGCGGAACACTTGAGCGTTGTCCTTGAGTGGAATGTAAAATGGTTCATTATATTCACAGTCGCCATGTGCAAAGGAGCACTTTTCACCATTTCGGCATCCACTGGCACTGAAATAGTGTCGACAGGGCAGGGTCTTTTTAGTAGGATGCATAACCGAACCTGCATTCAAACAATCACAAAGGAAACTTACTTATCAGCAATGCTTGGTGTAGACTTTGTTTACATATCTAAGAAAGAAACAATTTCTCTGACAATAATTTTGTGTGGGCGTGCAAACCAATTCAGTTAACAGACAATAGTTGTCAATGAGCAATTTAAAGATTATTTAAAAATATATCTTTATAGAGAATAGGTGTATATGATATAATTTCATTGATAACTATTGTCTATTTGACGGATCAAACTCCGTCTATGGCCCTTAATTCAGATGACAAATTCCTTTTTCATTTACATATACATGTGTGTTACTGGGCACTGGCAGGTTTTGTGCAAGATGTCGTCACTGGCCTTTGGGCGAGTGTTAGGACAGATTGAGCTTTAGAAGGTTGGCTATGTTTAGTGTTTGGGGAGAAAACTAGGAAGAATATAGTTAAGCAAATTTTTAACACTATAAGTTGGAATTTTTATTGGGAATTCAACAAACTCCCTTAGACTTTTCTTTCTGAAAACTTGTATAATTTTCAATGGCCCTTAATTAGGCTTTAAAGAGTTAGGGAAATATCATATAAGATCCCCAGAGATTCTCAAATCCTGATTGTAACATGCCTAGAAAACAATATCTAGGATCTCAAGAGATTCTCCAATCCCTGATTTATCTGTCAATCAGATTTGTCTGATTCATTTGCTTTAAGATGGTATTGGCGCTCTATGAACAAATAAATATGCTAGTAAAACATTCAATATGAACACACCAATATGCTATTAAAACATTCAAATAGCAGCACTGTGTTGATTTTTGTGATAACAACATAGAGAGACAAGTCGAAAAGATAAATGTAAATAGGAATCATTTATCAGCAATTGAAATACTGCTTATAATTAGCCAAAACCTGGTTCGGGCTGGTCGACCATTGAGGATCCCTCATCACTGTCCACTGGAGGCTCAAAAATGAATCTCCTAAAGGAAAACACTAAACCGAGAAACAAGATAAGCATATACAGAAAAATATCAGCAATTAAAGTAATGGTTATAAATAACCAATACCTGAAGTAGGCTGCCCGAAATTTGAGAACCCTGCCGCATTGTCCTCTGGAGGGTCTGGAATGGGTTTCCTCGTACAGGAAAACTCTGAAAGGAGAGACAATATGAACATAAAGAGGAAACATTTATCAACAATTGAAATATGAAATATTGCGTATATATAGCCGAAACCTGGTTTGGGTTGCTCGACTGTTGAGAATCCTTCGTGATCGTCCATTGGAGGCTCTGAAATGAATTTATTCATACACAGGTAGACCCTAAACGCAGAGACAAGATGAACAGAGAAAACATGTTCGGCAAATGTTGCTTACCTATTTAAAAATTGTGTCAAACTCTTATAATAAAAAAATGCTTCAAACCCTCTGAGAACAAATTTAATTTCCAAAAAACTGAAAAATGATTAGTTTTTTTGTATTATTTAGAAATTTTGACAAAGTTACTTGCATATTTAACCATATTATTAAAAAAGTGATTTTAAAATCGTAAAATTTGTTCTTGAAGGGGTTTGGCGCATGATTAATAATAACAGGGGGTGTGACGCAATTTTTAAATAACAGGGGCTAATGCGCCGAATTTATATTTCACGAATGGGTTTGGTGCATTAAACCCCCTATTTTGAGCTGCCCTACCGGAAGCCGATTTAGAGCCATGGGGGTACTTCCCCAAAGAAATAATTACCTATCTATTTATGACTAAAATAAATATGGTTTACAAAAATGAATAGTAACTTAATTATAGTAATTTATGTTTAATTTTTTTACTTAGGTGATGATGACATATATTGCACTACGTTGTACTCCGTAATTATTAGTAAGGATCTAGACCATCGGTTAGTATTAACAGATTGGTTAGGGTGATGATGACATAGTCCTGACTCCTGATTGATTAGTACTGGCTTGTACAAATTGTGATCCTTACTAACAAATTGTCTGCCCAAACCACACGAGTAGACTTGCGAGAGTTACGTTGATTATTCTTTGGTGACGTTTGCCTTCGTTTATCTGGAATGAAGTTGAAATGTCTAAGTCGATAATGTTTATATGAGGCTGCTAGCTAGCTCAACTCGGCGTAGGTAGGGCTGGGCACGGGGCGGGGCGGGGCGGGTAATGCAAAATAAAATGGAACCGCCGGTTCCATTGTACGGTCCGGTCCGGTCCGGGTATTGCAATTTTCAAAATAGGAACCGGACCTTACCCGACCCATTTGAAACGGGTCGGTCCGGTCCGGGTTTTACGGTTTCTATTCCCATGTCTTAAAATTAGTAAAAACTCACAAAGTTCCAAAAATCAATAATTAATAATATAGTACATTAGCAAGTTTCAAAATAACAACATAGTGGTGCACATGTAACACAAGTGACAAGTCCAATACTCCATAATTTCATGTATATAAGTTTCAAACAATTATAAAGTTCCAAAAATCAGCAACATAGCCAAAATATATATTTTCTAACATTTGAATTTAAAAATGTTGTCTAATATCACATATTAAGGTGACACATACATGGGGGTGGTAATCACAATTTATATATTTTAAGAACAATATTATAAAAACAAATATTACAAAATCATTTTAAACAAACAATTAAATTCCATAGAAAGGAATAATTCAATAACAATAAAAATAATAAGAAATTTATGTAAAATTTAATCAATAATTTGAAAGCAAAATGATGTTACTGCAACTCAATTTAAAATCCTACTTCTAGCAAAGGAAAACAAAACTATTTCAAAACCGATTATCACAAAACTATTAATAAATTAATATACAATATATATAACGGGCCGGGCCGGGTACCCGGTATTTTTTTATTTTGGAACCGGCCCGGGTCCTTAAAAAAAATTACCCGAACCTACCCGGACCGTTTTATGGAAACAAAAAATGGAACCGGCCCGTTTTGGACCCGAACCGCCATTACCCGGACCGGACCGCGGTTCCAAGACCCGTTTGCCCACCCCTAGGCGTAGGTTTAGTGATATCCAATTCAGACGTCTTGAGGCTTAGCTCAGAGGAAAGAAGTTCGATTAAAGTAATTCTTGGAACTATCTAGCTGATTTCGGGAATCTGACGTTGATTCTGCCTCAGGCCACAATGCTGCACCGAGATTGGCTCTGACCTCAGGCCAAGGTGGGCTCAGTCTCGACTCCAGGGCTTATCTCGATCGTCTGAGAACTAGTTTTGTTGTTTTGGGCTTAGCCTCGGCTGGAGTTGTCTTAGTCGTTTGAGGAGGTTCCTTATATTAAGGTCGATACCCGGCCCCCGGGGAATATGACAACACACTCCATCACAAGTCCTCCACTTTCTGAAGCGACGATCTTCTCTAAGGTGATCGCGAGAAGTTCTTCGACTGGAATGGCAGTTTTGGCGAGGGAACTTAACAAGGTGGTGCCTCATTAAAAACTCCGAGTAAAAAGAATGTGACACCTGCTATACAAGGGATGTATTATCCAGAGCCGTCCATAGGGCCAAGGCACCTAGGCACTTGCCTAGGGCACCAATTTTAGATGGGGCACCATTTTTTTTAAAAAAGCTTCTATTATAATTGGGCTGATCGGAAGAGTTGTCCGATCGCCTCCGTTTGAAATGCTTTTGGGTGGATATTTTGGATGAAATTTTGTTCGCATGTTCCTCATGAAGTTAATATTATGCTCATAAATTTTATCTTAAAATTCAATTGGGAAGTCAGTGAAATAAATTATTGAAAAATACTATGTTTTATGTATATTTTTGGCACATTTTTTTAAATAATTTATTTAACCGACTTCCTGATTGAGCTTTGAGGTAAAATTTCATGAATATAATCTAAAGTTCATGACAAACATACTCACAAAAGTTTATCAAAATATGCTACCCGAAAGAAACTCAAATGGAGGCGACCGGACGGCGGTTCTGGTCAGTCCATCTAGATCGGAAGATTTCTCATGTATATATTTTTATTTTTTCTCACACACACACGCGTGCGCGCACACACACACACACATATTATACTCGGTCAACCATTAACAAAAAATGAATAGGTTCATGGCATAAAAATAAAAAACAACTTTTATTAATAAAGGATACAATCTAAGAGACAAGTACATTAATTAACATAGTTCTCGTGATTTGTCTGACGTCATCATCGCAAATGGTTTCCACGAGAAAACTAAAAAATCACGTTATGTAATCTTTTACGGATTCTATTAATAGGAACGAGAAAATAAATCTGTTTTCTTTGCTTCGAAAAAAGTTTTTCGTCTGGGGCACCAAAAGTTCTGAAGACGGCCCTGGTATTATCCGAGCTCATGGTCCTCTGTTGGTCCCTGAAGTTAGCTCCAAAATACTGGTGAACATTGTTTCTTGTTCCTATAGATTAGTTCTTACTTTCGCAGTCGTAGCCAGGAGTTGATGAAAAATTTAAAATTATAAGTCAAAGGTTGGTTTAAAATAATGCCTAACTTGGTAAGAACGGCCGAGGTTGTTGGGTGTTTGTTTCCTGAGGTGAGCTTTGATTTGCTTGTAACCTTGACCGAGCCCCCCACTTACTAGTTACATTGCACATCCTTTTGGTCTTAGAAAATTTTCTGAGAAAAAAGAGTATAATATCGTGTGGTGGACTTGGAAGAATTTGTTGGCTCATGCATGTAGTAACGCAAGGCGAATGCATTTAGGCTATGTTTGGGATGAGGTAATCAATCATGTAGGCATGTCAAAGGGTCGGGTTCGAGCCGGAACATAGTGTTCCAAACCTGGAGCCGCTAAGTTAATAATGGACCAAGACTCGACCCATTTACCCGTCGGGTCTGAAAATTTGGACCCGGGCTCAAACCCAACGGGTCTCGAAATCGGGTCGGCTAGACCCGCCAAGTATGACTGACACACCATTATAAACTTTGTGAAAATAACAAGCAAAGTGCGCAAACTTAAAAGCAAAATATATCTTCACTTTTCAAAAATATCAATGGTTCGCATAGAAAATTAGTAGTTTTATCCAATAAATTGACGATTCTTGTATATGCGTATCACTCCACACTATATGTCGCTTTCTCTTGCTCTTGGCTTGATGTGCGAATAATAGATCGAATGGGCCTAGAGGGCCCGGACCTGATCTTACTCTTTAGCTCTCTTACTCTTCTTTTTTACATTTTGGCTATTAAGGCATGCTAGTAATTCCACTTTGCTTATTAATATTAAGTTTCCTTTAAAAAAAGAAGAAGATCATGATATAATAATAATATTAATAATAATAAATATTGTGCTTTGCCTAGCGAGCCCAATATACATTTTATCGGTATGTATTTACGACCAAAATGAGTATTAGTTTTAGAGTATCTTACTATCTCGATCGGTATCACTTATATAGTAGGTATGTATTACTGTATTAGTGTGTATATTTTAAATTGAAAATTTACAACTACTAACTTTATCTATTATTTACCTTCAAAAAAATAACCTTATATATATTATTGTGTGTGTTAGTTTGTATTTTTTATTTGAAGTATTATAACTAATCACTTTATGTATTAGTATGTGAGTATGTAAGTGAGAAATTTTAAACGGGTCTGGGTCCTTAACGGGTCGGAATCATATCTACCATACCCGACCCGTTTATTAACAATACTAACGGGCCTGGATTCGGGTCTGGGTAAACGGAACAAAATATAGACCCGTACCCGATAAAAACAACCGGGTCTGGGTCGGGTCTGTATTTAGACCTGACCCATTGATAGGCCTACAATCATGTAATTTAATGAGCATTACGTCTTGATTCAAAAGAAATGTTTGGTATGTCATTTTAATTTAAAACATCGCAATGTAAATGACATTGCATACATGAAACCCAATACATTTATATATGTAACAAGCTTTAGATTAAAAAGTCATGTATTTGAGATTATAAAAACCCTAAATCATACATCCGCCCCATCAAGAACAAAGATAAAGTCCGAAAATTTCCCATCCTGATTAGGGTTGTGCACGGGTCGGGTTTGCAAACTCTAAACCCGTTCGGGTTTTTTTTAATTTAAATACTATGCCCGACCTTTTGATATTTCAAATCGGGTATTTCGGATATTTTTAAGTCGGATATTATCGGATATCGGGTCGGGTTTCGGATATTTCGGTTACATTAAAAAAATATAATTGGATAATTAAAGTGTTTAAATGTCACTTTGACAAAATTTGTACACACTAGTGCACTAAACATCCAAATTACACAAATAATTTAACACAAATTGCACAAATAATTACACAAATAATTGAACAGAAGTATTAATTTAACATATTCAAAGTACACACTACATTATTTAATATATTTCGGATATTTCGGTAATATTAAAACACATTATAATTGGATAATTAAAGTGTTGGAATGCCACTTTGACAAAAATTGTACACACTAGTGCACTACACATTCAATTTACACAAATAATTTAATACAAATTGTACAAATAATTACACAAATAGTTGAACACAAGTATTAATTTAACATATTCAAAGTACACACTAACATATATTTCAGATATTCGAGCGGGTCGGGTTGGGATTTTACAAACTCTATCCACCACCCGGTCTAGGCCCAATATTAATCGGATTTTC
This sequence comes from Cuscuta epithymum, assembly GCA_945859915.1. NCBI lineage: Eukaryota > Viridiplantae > Streptophyta > Magnoliopsida > Solanales > Convolvulaceae > Cuscuta > Cuscuta epithymum. The sequence goes on from CAMAPF010000006.1 coordinate 425,390, forward strand.
GGTTTCGGGTTTTTCGAGTCGGATATCCACTTCGGTTCAGATAATATTTGAAAAAATATCGGGTTTTTCGGGTCGGATTGGGTTTCGCTCAGCCCTAATCCTGATGGCGTCGAGTTCATCTTACGGATCCTTTCTAGCATGTAAGAGGTATACCCCATATTCTCTTTCCTATAATAATTCCGATTTTATAGAAGTGTTCTAGCCTTTGAGTAACTTCTCTTTTAATCAACGTCTCACCTCTTTATTAAATAAAGAAAGATACATGAAGTAAGAGGACTAAACCAAAACATACCCGGAAATTATACAACATAAGAATAACTAATAGCGTCAAATTTGAGGATACCAACAAATTGATTGAAATGATGATTTTTCATTTTAATGGAAGTGTATCGATAAGAGGAAATAAGTATATATACATTCTAGCATATTTTTAACAAGATTAGAGGAAATAAGTACACAAGTGAAATAATAATCAATATATATATATATAAAAGAGGAACTTTTTAAGAGCATACGGTGTGCCACATAATCCTGCCATGTCATCATATATAATAATTATTAATTACTTTTTATGCTTTTTATTTTTTATTACATTATATTTTTTATTGCATATTGATATGGAAACAAAATATTGTACGATTATATAGAATCCACCTTATTTATACTATGTAACATTTTGAGAACCTCTACTTAATTACTCCGTATTAATTTGTATGACACGGATCAACATCCTTTTTTTATTTGTAATAAAAAATAAAGTAGATTGAAAATTTATTTGTATGAACTAAATTTTAGATGATGAAGTACGTCATTCATAAAATTTAGTTACAGTAGATTTAATTCATAATTTGTATTAATATGTATGACACGGTTCAACCATCCCTTTTTCATAATTTGGAAAATTCCGTCAATTTAGCCCAATCAGTTAGATTTAATTTATTACAGTAGAGTCAGACAATTCAACTCATTTTTGTATTATCAAACGGCTTTATATGAGACTGAGTTTATTTTGCTTTTACATCACATTAAATTATACTGCGTATATGATTTTTGAAAATATCAAATTTACAATTAACTAAATTACATACTGCCCGTGCATCGCACGGGCTTGAAAGCTAGTAATAGTATATTATTAAGTATTATACAACTTCTCAAAAGTAATACGTAGTAATGGATAGTAATGGGACATATTTGTAATTTTACTATTCTCCGTTTATTATAAATATGTCCCATTACTATCTATTGTAATTTGAGGAAGTTTATATGCGTCAATCTCTAGGTTTTATCCATCCTTCCTGTCCTAATCATGTGTGTCGCCTCAAAAAGGCATTATATGGGTTCAAACAAGCTCCAAGAGTTTGGTTTCATCGCTTTAGTGGGTTTCTCCTCACTCATGGTTTTTCTCAGAGTAAGTCTGATTCATCTATGTTTGTGTTTCGTCGTGATTCTCAAGTTGTCTATATTCTTTTATACGTGGATGATATTTTAATCACTCGCTCTTCCTTATCCTTTGTTCGCCACATTATTCAGTGTTTATCCTTTCAGTTTGCTATGAAGGATTTAGGGGATATTCATTTTTTCTTGGCTCTTCAGACGCACGCCTCAGGAGTTATTTATTTCTCAACATAAATATATTTCTGATTTATTACGACGTTTTCATCTCCACACAGTTAAACCTGTTCGTACTCCTTTACCGTCCCACACTACTCTCTCTCTCTCTCTCGGACAGATGGTGAACTCCTCACTAATGCTACTGAGTATCGTAGTATGGTAGGTGCATTACATTATTTGATTTTGACTAGACCTGACATTACTTATGATGTGCATTTGGTTTCTCAATTTATGCATGCTCCCTGTACTACTCATCTTTTGGCTGTGAAGCGTATTTACAAATATTTGCAGGGCACTGATGATCATGGCTTATGGCTTCAGTCCAATCCTGATATCTCCCTTATTGTTTCTTATTCTGATGCGGATTGGGCTGGTTGTCCAGACAGTAGTGGCTCTACCACAGGTTATGTTGTTTTCTTGGGGAGTAATTTAATTTCTTGGCGGTCCAAGAAACAACCCACCGTGTCGAAGTCATCTACTGAAGTTGAATATCATGCCATTGCCTATACAGTCCAGGATACTCTCTTCATTCGCTCCTTGTTGACAAATATGTGTATCACTATTTCGGCTCCTGTCCAGCTTCGTTGTGATAATGTTTCTGCCTCCTACCTTGCAGTCAATCTGATACAACATGATCGCAGTAAGCATATCAAGATAGACTATCATTTTGTAAGAGGACGTGTTGCTCATGGAGATCTCGTGGTTAAATATGTCCCTACACAGTTACAGTTGACAGACATCTTTTACAAAAAGTTTATCTAGTCAGCGTTTTGAGTTTTTACGTGTCAATCTGCGCGTTGTTTGCCCTGCACAGAATGAGGGGGTGTAATAATAGATAGTTACGGGACATATTTGTAATTTTACTATTCTCCAATTATTATAAATACACATCAGGACACCCTATCAGGGTGAGTCATTATTCTCCAATTATTATTTTCATAAAAAGAAGTATATGCAAGAGAATGGTGATAATGAATAAATATTCTGCACATTTAGTTTTAATTAATTACGGAGTATTTATGAGGAGAGAAGAGGGCTATGAAAGGATATATATACCCTCAAACTGTAGGACAAGTATGTAAAAACTAGTAGTTTTGCATAATTCAGCGATTGAAATCTCGATTTGCAAGCCTAATAACCCCAAACTACATCTTCTACGTTAGTGAGTTTAAAGGGAAAATGCCCAAAAACGACATTAAGGTTTTTAATGAAGTTCAGATTGGTGCTTAGGTTTTAAGTGGACCATATAAACACAAGTTTAAACATTTTGGTTGCGTTTTAGCCACCCTTTAATAACTCCTTTAAATGGGTTTCCCCTTCATTAACGCCCTTTCCTTCCCTTTTCCACGTTAAAACCTAGCTCTCGTAGGTAGAGAACTAAAAGATTCAGAGAGGGACGGTAGATGCTTGCACTACAAAAATTAAAGGACATGTTTCACTTAAGAGAAAGAGAAACAAGAAACTTAAATTCACCATCACATATTCACATACAAAGGGGATTGATAGCGTTCCGTTTCCGGTAGAGGCCAGTCAGGCTGCAGTGTGTTTAAACCTCCCGCTGTTGCCTAAGAAGAGGGATGATGGAAGTGGCATGCAGTGTGTTTGGATCGTTGGGTTTCACCAGCGATCTTTAAGATTAAGAAAATTCTAAAAACTTGAAGGATTGATACGCAAGAATGTAGGAAATAGTATGGAGCAGTGTGTCTTTCCAAGTCGTGCTTTCCGGCGGCATCTTTTTTTTTTTTTGCTGGGAAAACAAACCAAATTAAAGAAACATTGCAAACACCTTGTTTTTAAACAAATGAAAATTCAATTATTTAAATAGACACGACAGACACAAAGGGAAGACAGACTTGGATGAAACACAACAAAGCTAAAGAAACAGTTCAGAAACCCCCACGGAGACGAAGGACAAGGTGCAGAGTGGACTCCTTCTGAATGTTATAGTCGACCAAGGTCCTGCCATCTTCCAGCTGCTTACCGGCAAAGATCAACCTCTGCTGATCTGCTGGAATCCCCTCCTTGTCCTGAATCTTCGCCTTCACATTATCAATTGTGTCTGAGCTTCCCACCTCCAGGGTAATCGTCATCCTCAAGCTGCTTTCCAGCGAAAATGAGTCTCTGCTGGTCTGGAGGGATTCCGTGTTGGAAAATATTTCATTTAAATGCTCTTGAACCATTTATATAATTTAATAAATATTGGAACATTTATGTCTTACCATTAAGTTTGTCATATGACAGATTTGGTCTCTTTATTTATGTATAGTTAACATATGATGGATATGTTTTAACATTAAATAATACATAAGGGGCCAATTGGGTTTCATACAAGTTAAGAAACACCCGTTCGTTCATTCTTACGACTAAGAGGGAAGTACACGTTTCTTCCCAAAGGGTCTCAAGAGCACCTATATTAAGATATCTAAGGGAGATTGTTTAATCCATCGCAAATTCGCTTGTATCCTTAGAGAATCCAACGACATCATGGCTTCATCATCTTTGTCATCAACGTTTGGTTTCTCCTCAACCGGTTAGTGTTCTTATTGTTTGATTATATGAATTTTATCATGTCTAGTGAAACTAGATCCTTAATTGAGACTGAATTTCTCAACATTTGGTATCCGAGCCATGTTAATTCTCACTTCTATTGATAAATTTTGTCGTTTTCAATCTGCCATAACCGATTTCCGACGGTCTTTCTGTTTTTTTTTCTTCTTTCTGCCAAGTTTGTAAACTGTTGTTACTGCTACTTGTAAACAACATGAATCCTCAATCATTATGTTGTTGTATAATTGCCAACACCCATACATAAATACAGAGTATTTGATTTTGTTAAAGTGATGTTTCTGAGAGTGTCTTAATTTCCGTATGCATTAGCCAAAATATGGCAGATTCCTTGATGCTTGCTATTTGTCTATGCATTAAAGTGGATTAGGTGTAGACTCCACAAAATATGTTTTGACGTCCTCGATCAATGCGATACATTCATTATTTAGGCTTCTAAAACTGATTTGGAATAACTAATATTCAGTTTTTTTTTTATTTCAATTTGGAAATCGTATGGATTTATTCCTTTAAAATTCTTGTTTGTTTTCATCCAAAGTAAACACTCGTTTAAGGACTATCGAATTATTTTGGTTCCTTAATCAACGTGTGTGTGCTTTTCGTTTGTTTAAAATGGGACTAAGTCAATCTGTCTCTTTTTCACAATCTGAAACACATTAGTTTTGTGTTAAATCTGCCAAATTTCAGAATGAACCGTATACTGTTTTAGATGCAGTGTAACTCACTTGAAGTGTTTATATGCAAACTGCAATTTAATTATGAAAATTTGTAAGCCATCAGTTTGTTATACACGTTAGTTGAAAGTGTGGGGTTATTCTTTCTTTCCGTTAATTTTTCCAGAATTTGGAATACACTCATTGGAAACTTACATATTCAATCATTTGCAAAAATGCTTAAAGCACGGTCCATGACTTAGGGCTAATACAACAGCAAATTCATATTTGCTTCCATATTCAAAGTTTTACTATGGATTATTAACTAATTATCTTAGTGTCAAATTCAATGATCGGCCCAACGGAAGATTATTGATTTTGACTATCTTAAACAATTATATGAGTTTTCTTTTAACAAACCCAAAGGTGTGTTATTTGATAACTTATGTAATGAAATTTAAGCATAAATGAATGTGTTATATTTCTGCCCAAAGGTGATATATGACATATTTGCAGCCTAATTTTAATTTTAATATCATAATGTTTGATAGTTAGCACATCATGAAAATGTCTGATGGTATTCACTCCATCGTGGATATGGACCATATCCATGATAGTCCATATCCATGATGGAGTGAGTGGTATTCGTGAGCACATCATGAAAATGTCTGATATGTCTAACAAGCTCAAAAGCATGGACATGGAGATCAGTGAAGGTTTTCTCGTTCATTTCATAATGACTTCTCTACCTGCGTCTTATGGTCCATTCTAGATCAATTACAACACGCAGAAAGAGAAGTGGACAATGAGTGAGCTGATTGCTATGTGTGTTCAAGAAGAAGAGCGCCTAAATGTTGAAAAACTAGACGTTGCGCATTTCACGACCACAAACTCAGAGAAGAGGAAAGGGAACCGTCAAGGAGGAAAAGGTAACATTTCTAAGGTCCCAAAGATAGGTGCAAATGTGAGCTCTGGTCCCTACTGTAAGTTTTGTCACTTCAAAGGACATTGCCAGAGAGAGTGCCCTAAGTTTAAGGCATGGCTGACTAAGAAAGGTAATTTAACCACTTATGTAATTTATGAGTCATTGAACACATTAGTTCCCCTTAATACTTGGTGGATTGACTCTGGTTCAATGGTTCATGTTTCAAACACACTACAGGGATTCCATTCAATCCGGACATTGGGAAGAAAGCAAAGAGTGATTAAGGTGGGCAACGGAGAAGAATTAGAAGTGGAGGCCATTGGAACTATCTCATTAATTTTAGAGAATGGCTTCATTCTTCATCTTCGTGATGCTCTTTATGTACCTAATATTACTCGTAATTTAGTGTCTGTATCGAAACTAAGTGCTGATGGATTTAGATTTAATTTCGAATACAATAAAGTGATAATAAGCTTGAACTCAAATGTAATAGGATTTGGTAGCATGGAGGGAAACCTCTATAAATTGTGCTTAGACACTAATTTTATGGAATCCCCATTGTCATTTAATATAACTGAAAATCCTTGCAAGAGAAAGAGAGAATTGGAATCATCGTCCAATTTGTGGCATCAAAGGTTGGGCCACATATCACGAGATCGAATGATAAGACTCGTGAAAGACGCCATTCTTCCAAATCTTGACTTCTCGGATTATGACAAATGTGTGAAGTGTTTGAAAGGGAAATTATCTAAGAAAACTAAGCAAGGCGCCACACGAAGCACTGGTTTGTTAGAATTAATACACACCGATATTTGTGGGCCTTTTCCCGATTCCATTAGTGGTCATAACTCCTTTATTACTTTCATAGATGATTACTCACGCTATATGTACCTAAATTTGATTAAGGAAAAATCCGAATCACTAGATACGTTCAAGGCTTATAAAGCCGAAGTTGAAAATCAACTTGATCGAAAGATCAAAGTAGTGAGATCGGATAGGGGTGGTGAGTTCTACGGTCGACACACTGATATTGGTCAAGCTCCCGGCTCTTTTCATGAATTTTGTAAAGATCACGGGATTATTAACCAATATACCATGCCCGGAACCCCTCAACAAAATGGGGTTGCCGAAAGGCGAAATAGGACTCTTATGGATATGGTCCGAAGTATGTTGGCTAACTCAAATCTTCCCCAATTCTTATGGACCGAGACTCTTAAAACAGCAACCCACATATTGAATAGAGTACCATCTAAATCTTTCCCTAAGACTCCATATGAGTTATGGACGGGAAGAAAACCTAGTCTACGGTACCTAAAAGTGTGGGGTTGTCCGGCTGAAGCAAAAGTGTATAATCCTCAATTGAAGAAACTTGACATGAGAACCATTAGTTTTTCCTTCATTGGCTATCCCGAAAGATCTAAGGGATATAGGTTCTATTTCCCATCTCACACTACCTGAATTGTCGAGACTTGGCATGCTGAATTCCTTGAGAATACTAACATTAGTGGGAGTAGTAGTGGTTCATACATTAATAATGAACTTCAAGAAGGTACTGGAATGAATCCATTTATTATATTTCCCATTCCACCTAACTCACCACTTGAAGATCATAGTGAAAATCATACGTCTCATCATAATGATGCAATAAGTCAAGAGGCGAATGAAACTCCAATCAATGTTGAACCAACTCCACCCGCGACTAATGAAATTCCTGAAAATCAGCAACCCTTAAGGAGATCTCAAAGGGTCAGACGCCCCACAAATTTTGACGAATATTTGATATATTTAAATGAAGAAGCCGACTTTGATTCAGGGAAAGGCGTTGACCCTATATTTTTGTGCAACTATATATTAGTCACGTGCAACATCCCCTTCTCCGGATTTTCCTCAAATTTTTGTGCAACTCTTTGCTTGGCCGCCCCAACAACCATCACACTCGGATAGGGGATGTAGCCATTCTCACTCTTGCTCTTTTCCGCAATCCCGTTGAGTTCAACATTTGCAACTTAATATGGGATCATCTAGAGAAGGCTATCACCAAAGGGGGGAACATTGTCTTAGGTGGAGTCATCATGCATTTGGCTTCCAAATTTGGCTATGTGGATAATGCCACAATTTCTAGAGATTCATTAATGCATCTTGGATGGTTATCCAATGCACAATTGATCTCTTTGGGTAATAAAGACCACAATGGAACCCAACGCTATAGATGGCACATGAAGTACCCCGAACCGGTCAAATACTTTCCCCTCCCTTGCGACGAATTACCTAGACTTAGGTATAGAATGGAGCCATTTGACATCCCCCACTACCTCCTTCCTAACAACATCCCACCACACCTCCAACCTCAAGCCAACCAAGACGAGCAACAACCCGAGCTTCAACCCGAACATCAACCCGACCACACCGCAAATCAAGGATATGAAAATGTCCAACATGATATCCCTGACCTTTCTCAAAACCCGCCACCACAAGACTTCTTCCAACAACTCTTGGCGGGGCAACAATCACTCCTAACCGGTTTCCAAACAATGAGCCTCGATTACACAAAGATGGGAGAGCAATTCACCCAACTTCAAGGAGAGATAGGCCACTACCGGAACGAGCAACAAGAAACAGACCGACGATTTGATGCATACCGGGAGGAGCAACGGGTGGCTTTTCAAAGGTTGGAGGAACAACGGGCGGCCGACATGCAAAGATACGAAGAAGACTACCGGAGGATGTATGGGCCGACATATTCATACATGTCCCAACTTGGCGGGTTTGCACCTATGGCCTCACCACCACCGGCACCTTCTTGGTATGACCCCTCCGATTGGGGTAATTTTGGCGGCTCAAATTCCGGCATGGGTGGCTATGATGGCGGGGATACCACCATGGGCGAGGAAGGCGGTGATGACATACACGGGACCGGCTTTGGAGGAGGCTATTATGGTGGCGAAGGCGAGCACTAGGGATAGTGCCATGATTCAAATGTGGGGGAGGAAGATTATCTCTTGGTATGTACACTCCTTTGTTTTTACCTTGTACTAAGCATTATTTTCTTGTATTAGTTGTACACACACAAAAAAAGAAATGAAATGCTAGTTAGGTTGAAAACCCAAAAGGGCAATCTAAGCAACAAGGGCTTACAAAAAAAATAATGAGTGAGTGGTAAGGAAAGGAAAAGAAAAAAATTCTAGGATGAAAACCTGAAAAGGCTCCTAGGCAAAATGAGAGATATGAGAGAAAAATTTGTTTTATTTTGCAGGACACTATCTCTTGAAGAAGAAGAAGGAGGAGGAGGAGAAAAGATGAGAAAAAGAAGAAATAGGAAGCATGGAAGACCATTAAACCCAAGGAAATGTTGTTTTGTAACTTCATTCACAATACTTGGTGATTTTAGTTTCTTATTTCTTCCTCTCTATGAACTCATGATCCTGTGATAAACACGATGTAAACATTTGGTTTTACTCGAGGTCGAGTAAAGAAACTAAGTGTGGGGGAGTTTATATTTGTGTTTTTCATTAGTTTGAGTGATTGTTACTCTAGAAATTACACACTTTTGGTGTATTAGTTTAGTTTGTAAAATGTTTGTAAAATTGTTTAGATTAGGTTGATTCTGAGCTCAAACAGGTCCAAGACCACTCTAGGGACCATTGGTGAACATCACAAATGGAAGGAAGGTGCAAAAAATTCCAAGAAAAAATGAAGATCCTGATTTTTGGTGTTGTACCCGGTCGAGTATGCCCTATACTCGATCGGGTAAGTCGCTGAAAAATCAAATCGGATCAACCCGGGAACAAGGCAACATGCAGGGGAGATTTTGACCACGATCGAGTGTCTATGCCCGATCGGGTAGCCGACATACCCGATCGGGTATGTCCATGTTTTTCCAGCTTCCGCGAAGCAACTGAAGGCCCGGTCGAGTACCCTACATACCCGATCGGGTACACGGCCCTGCAGGCCTAAAAATCCTATAAATACACCACATTTCCTCCACAATAAATCACCAATTCCTATATACTTCTAAGCTCAGTTTAGACAAGTTATTTCTTTATATTTTCTTCATGTTTAGTCTTCAGATGAGGAGCTAAACTCTTCCATCTTGGTTTTGCTACTTTGAAGCTTAATGATTTGTAAGTTGTGAGTTATTTTCTTTAATCTTCTTCCTTGAATATTAATTACTTCCTATTCATATTCCATATTAATATTTGAGCATTGCTTAAAGGATCAATTAGTTTTGTTTCATATATTAATTATTACTAGAATCAATCGGTTAATACGCTTGTTATTAATTCGGTTCTTTCAATGGTAGTACACTTGGGTTGTTAATGCATGCTTCTCATGGTTAATAAGCCAAGAGGAATTAATTATATTGATTAAACCAATAAACCGCTTGTGTTTAGGTTATCAATCTCAATCGTTTTCATCTTAAGTTTATTGCTACTATCAAGTTAATATACGGCGCTTGTTCTATATTGACTTGATAGTAAGTTTTATTAATGAACGCATCTCGTTATTAATAACTACCCTCGATGAACTGGATATACTCCTCGATTGAGTATTCGAGAGGAAGATAGTTAAAGATATAACCGGGATCGACGAACATTTCATTAAGTGGATAAAAGCAAAGCCAAGTCTCCTTCTTATTAATTAAACCACATAACTCATTCATCTTCGTGTTTAAATATAATTTAAGTTCATTTACTCAATCTAACCCCCCCCTTGTTACTAGTTTATAAAGAGAGAAGTATTCCTTTCCCTGTGGATACGAACCTTACTTCATTATACTACGTATAATTGTTGTATTGTATTATTATTTTGAGTGCACACCACGACAAAGTGCACGTCAGTATAGGTATTCTCGTGTGTTCATCACTACATCGATGATTATGAACATTTTAGTGAACGGAATTACCTCTGGAAGCTGTAGGACTGTTCGGATGTCGCGACTGATGGCGATGTTGAGATCGTGATCTCCCTCTATCACGAAACTCGTTGTTTATGGCATTCATCCTTCCTGTCAACGCTACCATCATATCTTCCATCCTTGCTTCCATTCGTAGCAATGACCCTTCCATCACGATCTTACTGTGTTCAACGGCTTCCAATCGCTGTTCCATCTTGGCTCTTGTCTGAATCATTCACAGCTTGGAACAAAGAATTTCTGATGATGCAACGAAAATTCAGGTCACCAGCAGAAACAATGCTCTGATACCAATGATAGAACCTTGGTATAATTCCACTAAGAACAGTATGAAGTCAGGAAGAATTGATCAAGAAACTGATCAAGAAACGTTTATTGATGAAAGGTAATGTTTATAGTAGCCTTAGACAATTCGAGGTGCGTAGTCTTCCAACCTATTCCCAACCGAATATTTGACTGCATTATTTTCCTTTCATCCCTTTCTATTTATAGTACTAGCACACTTATTAATCTACAATAATAAGCCCAATATTCCAGATATACTAAATGGCCCGTCATCCTCACTTGTACAATTTTTAATACTATTCTAATATTCTTATGAGCAATATTGTCTATATTCCTATCATTCAACCATCATCAATTTACTTTTTTTTCCCTTTTCAGGAAATCTATCAAGGAGGTGAACCTGGTGAAAAATTACTTGGTTATCATGCATTGCAAGTTGTAGGATGCGGGCATGAAACTCCATTTGACTATTTTTTGGTAAAAAATTCATATGGGGTAGAATGGGGTCATGAAGGGTATGGCCGTGTTAGGACACATCTATTATTTAATTTTATTCATTTTAATATGATAGATCCATTCATTACATATGCCCCTGAGTTCTTAGCTTTGAAGTTCGAAGGGCACTCAGATGGTAAGGTTTTTAATCATTATAGTATAAGTTAATTAATCATATTCTGAGCAAACATAAATTTTAATTTCTTTACGTGCAGAGGACCCCTTTTTACCATTGATACAAAATAAACTTAATCAGGTTGCAGCAGAGGACCAAACTTTCAGAGGTTAGTTGTTCGAGTTGCGTGTGTTTCGTTGTGCGTATAAAAATAAGATCATATGAGAAGTGCCTAATATGTTGAACAATGAGTACTGGTGACAGCCATTAGATCTCTATGCCCCAAAATTAAATCTTGTCACCATAGACTAATGTGTTGCATCTGTATCGAGAAGCACTTAATAAAATCCAAAAAAATCTCGTGTTTCTATGTAAAAAATCTCTAATGGTCTACTAGTATTGTGATTGGTGAGACTTGAATAGCAACCATGTTTTTTTCTCACCAGTTTTCTCTCCCTCAGTAAGGGCAGGAAGCAGCAAAACTCATCCTTCTTCTATCCAATACCACTCAGAAATTTCTTTTCCATTCTGATTGCTTCTATTTTATAGGAATGTGATTGTATGGAAATTTTGAAGTGTTTCTTGGTGCAATGATTTAAGTGGTTCTTGCTATTGCAGGATGTGGAGCACACAATACCTTGGAAAAGTTTCACACGCCGCCGCCTCCCCTTGCAGACCGGGAATGGTGGGTTTACCAGATTTGTTTTTGGCGAAAAATAGTTACTAAATACGTTATTGATCTCTCTGTGATGTGTAGAAATATAAAATTGTTCACTTCTTTATCAAAGTGAAAATACAATTCTAACAAAGTTTAAACTTGAAGCACCGGGCTCACTGGAGTTGGGAAATGGTCAGAATATGAAAAATAAATGCACTTATGTCTATTTCTTGCTGGAACTTCAGCTTTTTAGTTCAAAATTGGCAAGAATTGTTCGATGCTATTTCATTGGTGAAAATCAAATAGGAATGATGATGAATTAAAGATTTTGGGTACTTAAGGAATTGGTTCGGGGCAGTTGCAACTATACTGTCCATTTACAAAAAAAGTAGAAAGTACAGTGAAAGAGTGAGATCCTCCATCCCACCCTTCTTATGCTCCATGTCATAATATTCTTTACTATTTATGGTTATACATTATGTAGACCGAATTGTACAGGTATAGGAAGAAATTCAAATTTACTTTGGCAAACATTTGTTATGTCTATACAAATGTATACAGTATGTCTCTCTCGATGCATGAGTTGAAACTGTGAAAGATATAGAATATACTTTAGAATATATATTATTGTATAGAATCTTATATAGGAATATTCTATTTGTAATGTATATTTATAGGGACTTTCGCAACTAATGAAATACACAGAAAATCCTTCTCTCCATCTTTATTATCATTCTAGTTTATATTTCAACATGGTATCAGAGCCTTCCATTTCATGTAGTTTTTCCTTTGAGATTTCAGTTTAGTTTGTCATTATCTCTATCTCAATTTAGTTTTCAAACTGTGTTCTTTATCCAAGAAATTGATTTCAGTACCCAGTCTTCAAGAACCTCTGATCTCAGACTTTTCCCAGAACCTTTTTCCAGATCTTCTTCCCATAACATCTTTCCAGAACCTCCCATCTCAGAAGCCGGCAAGCCTTTTCACACTCTGGTTCACCTCCCTCATCCTCCGGTTCGTCTGCCGCCGTCGACCAACCACCCGGAGTCCGCACGCCCAAATCACCTCGCGTGAGTTACACGCGCCGTCGGAAGCTCCCGCAGCCAACACACGCGCCGGCGCGTGACGCCGTGTTTCTGGCCGGAGATTCTAACGGCGAGCATCGTCAGATTCGCCGGAGTGTCCTGTAGCAATATCCAGGTAGAGATAGAAGGAGGGCTGGGTCTTGGCTGGCATCGGAAATCTGCGTTATCTGCGGACATACGCACGCTCATATCTGCGGACATACGCACTGTTTTTGTCTGGTTGTTAATCAGTGGGGATTTGCATAGGAATTCTGTCTGGAGTAGCAGTCAACGGCCCAAGCAAATTGGATATTCTATTCTCCAAATTTAGTCCACAAACGGGAAAGGCTTATGTAAGTTTCCACCTTTATCTCAATTTTGAATTCAAAAAAAAAAGCAAAAAAAAAGGTGATAAAAAAATGTTTTGTCCTCGTGAATTTGGAAAACAGTTAATATGCAACTACTGTAAGAAATCTGGGCACTTGATCAAAGAATGTAGAAAATTGGCATTCAAAAATCAAGGAAATTCGACTGCTCATGTTGCTTCCGCTACCAGCTCATCTGATGGATCCATTGCTATTCCTTCAAGCGAGTATGCTAAATTTATTTGCTACCAAGAATCTCTAAAGCATTCCTCTATCCCTATCTCGGTAGTCGCAAATTCAGGTATTTCAAACACATGTCTTGTTTCATCATCCTCGAAATGGGTCATTGACTCAGGTGCCACAGATCATATGACTGGTAATCCCAGTCTATTCTCATCATTTCACTCGCATTTACCTACTTCCAGTGTCACTTTAGCTGACGGGTCTACCTCACCCGTTCTTGGATCCGGTACTGTTGTACCAACTTCTACATTACCATTATCGTCTGTTTTGAGTCTTCCTAATTTTTCGTTTAATCTGCTTTCCATCAGTAAAATCACACGTACTCTTAATTGTTCTGTAACATTTTTTCCGGGATATTATGTGTTTCAGGATCTGTTAACGAAGCAGACTATTGGTAAAGGACATGAGTCGGCTGGTCTTTATATTTTGGATACATCAATCACAAAAGGTATCTCTTGTCTTGGGGTTGGAAATCTATTAGAAGCTCATTACCGATTAGGACATCCATCTCTCCCACTAATGAAGCAAATACATCCTCAATTTAATAACGTGTCATCTATACAATGTGAGTCGTGTGAGTTTGCAAAACATCATCGCACTAGTTTAAGTCCCCGACTTAATAAACGAGCAAATGCTCCGTTTGATCTTGTCCATACCGATGTTTGGGGGGCATGTCCAGTTGTGTCCAAATCTGGTTTCAAATATTTTGTTACTTTTGTTGACGATTATTCTCGTATGACATGGTTGTACTTCATGAAGCGTCGATCCGAGTTATTTACTCATTTCTCTGCATTTTGTGCTGAAATTAAAACTCAATTTAATGTTACTGTTCGTGTGTTAAGGGGAGACAATGCCCAAGAATATCTATCTGTTCCATTTAAATCTTTTATGCTTCAACATGGCACTATTCATCAAACTTCATGCGTAGACACACCTCCTCAAAATGGAGTTGCTGAAAGAAAGAATCGACATCTGTTAGAAACTGCAAGGGCTCTTCTATTCCAAATGAATGTGCCTAAACAGTTTTGGGCTGATGCGGTGTCTACTTCATGTTTTTTGATCAATCGTATGCCATCTTCTGTTTTGGATTGTAAAGCTCCTTATCAATGCCTTTTTCCAAATAAAGAACTTTTTCCCATTCCACCTAAAATATTTGGTTGCACTTGTTTTGTTAGAGATGTTAACCCTCATCGCACGAAGTTGGATCCCAAATCATTGAAATGTATTTTCTTAGGTTATTCTCGAGTTCAAAAGGGGTATAGATGTTTTTGTCCAAGTACAGGTCGATACCTTATTTCTATTGATGTCTCATTTCATGAAAATACACCTTTGTCATCATCCAAGACAGATATTCATGAGGACAATGATGACATACTCATTTACACAGTTACTATACCTGAGACCACACCTTCAGTAACTATACCGAATGTTACTGTTCCTGACCCTAGACCTCCAGTACACTTGGTTTACACCCGTCGACACAAAGCACCAGATCACTCTCCACCTGTGACACCTGTGATTACTTATCCTGATACTGATCTGACTTCGATCTCATGTCCTGAACCAGTACCTGCATCTTCAGATCTTGTCTCTACATCAGATCTTGACCTCCCGATAGCACTACGTAAAGGTACCCGGGCTTGTACTCATCCTATTTCTTCATTTGTGTCATATAGTCGGTTATCCTCTGCCTCGTGTTCTATTATTGCTTCCATTGATTCTATTTCTGTTCCCAAATCTGTCAAAGAAGCTTTGTCTCATCCTGAATGGCGTCATGCCATGGTAGAGGAAATGAATGCTTTGGATCTTAATGGTACTTGGGATTTAATAGACTTGCCTACAGGGAAGAGGTCTATTGGATGTAAGTGAGTCTTTGCTGTTAAGGTTAACCCAGATGGATTTGTTGCTCGATTGAAAGCTCGATTAGTTGCGAAGGGTTATGCTCAAACCTATGGTGTTGACTATTCTGACACTTTTTCTCCTGTTGCTAAATTAACATCTGTCAGGTTACTTATTTCACTCGCCGCAACTCATGATTGGCAGTTACATCAGTTGGACATTAAAAATGCATTCTTGCATGGTGACCTTCAAGAGGAAGTTTATATTGAGCAACCTCCGGGATTTGTTGCTCAGGGGGAGTATGGAAAAGTTTGTCGACTTCGCAAATCTCTTTATGGTTTGAAACAGAGTCCTCGTGCATGGTTTGGGAAATTCAGTCAATCTATTGAACAGTTTGGAATGATAAAAGGTCAATCAGATCACTCTATCTTTTACAAAAGAACGAAAGCATGTATCACATTGCTTGTGGTGTATGTCGATGATATTGTGATTACAGGAAGTGATACTGCAGGTATTTTGGCCCTTAAGAATTTTCTTCATAGCCAATTCCAAACAAAAGACCTAGGCTCGTTGAAATACTTTCTGGGTATTGAGGTAACACGGAGTAAGAAAGGTATATTTCTATCTTAGCGTAAATATGTACTTGATTTACTAGCTGAAACAGAAAAAATGGGAGCAAAGCCAAGCACGACTCCCATGGTTCCCAATGTGCAACTCACCCAAGAAGGCATACCATTCGAAGACCCAGAAAGGTACAGAAGATTGGTTGGAAAGCTTAATTATCTTGCAGTCACCCGTCCAGACATTGCTTACTCTGTGAGCGTTGTGAGTCAATATATGTCATCTCCGACCATTGATCATTGGGCTGCTGTAGAACATATATTATGTTACTTGAAAGGAGCACCAGGACGCGGGATTGTCTATCAAAATCATGATCACTTGAGAATAGAATGTTTTGCAGATGCTGACTGGGCCGGATCTAAAGATGATCGAAGATCTACCTCGGGCTATTGTGTCTTTGTTGGAGGGAACCTAGTATCCTGGAAGAGTAAGAAACAGAGTGTGGTTTCTTGTTCGAGTGCTGAATCAGAATATCGAGCTATGGCGCAATCTGCTTGTGAGATCATGTGGATAGGCCATTTATTAAGTGAAATCGGATTGAAGACACCAATGCCTGCTAAATTGTGGTGTGATAATCAAGCTGCCATACACATTGCCAACAACCCAGTATTTCATGAGCGAACAAAGCATATTGAGGTTGATTGTCATTTTATTCGAGAGAAGATACAGAAATGATTGATCTCTACGGGATATGTGAAGACTGGAGAACAACTTGGAGATTTGTTCACTAAAGCACTAAATGGGATCCGAGTTGGTAACAAGTTGGGCATGATAAATATCTATGCTCCAACTTGAGGGGGAGTGTGAAAGATATAGAATATACTTTAGAATATTAGAATATACTTCAGAATATTCTAGGAATATATTTTAGGATATATTATTGTATAGAATCTTATATAGGAATATTCTATTTGTAATGTATATTTATAGGGACTTTCACAACTAATGAAATACACGGAAAATCCTTCTCTCCATCTTTATTATCATTCTAGTTTATAT
The DNA here is from genome assembly GCA_945859915.1 of Cuscuta epithymum. Lineage (NCBI taxonomy): Eukaryota > Viridiplantae > Streptophyta > Magnoliopsida > Solanales > Convolvulaceae > Cuscuta > Cuscuta epithymum. Next base: position 442,740 of record CAMAPF010000006.1, read on the forward strand.
TTCAACAGAAACCATTGCTTTTTATAATGTTTTTGAAGTCCTTGTAACTTTTCCATTTTGAGATTGAATCCATATACCAGCACCAATGAAGTTAAAACGGGTGTCCCTCTCATGAAGATCTCCTAAAATAATAAATTGAAACATCACTTTGATTCATCTATTTACATCTGAGCGAGAGGCCTGGATAACTGCTTCTTCACATCTTTTATTCGCCATTTTTCTTTCACTTTCTGGCTCAGATTGTATTTTGCTAGTTGTTAAAATTTTCTATTATTCCCTCTGTGGATTAAATACTATGCTTCTACTGACACTCATGGACATGCTTTTTTCTTCTTCTTCTGATTAAATGAATAAGAGCATAAATGTCCCTCACCACTTTTCACTGCCAATACTAGAAAAGAAGCATTTTGGTCAATTTATTTTTGAGTGGCTATATAGCTTTTTAAGTTCATCAATTTATTCTGTCACCAATCTGGAGCAGGGGTCTGACAGGAGAGAGGACGGTGAAGAGATTGTGTCTGTCAAAAGCTCTCACAGTACCTGAAACTGTTAGAAATTAAACTTGGCTTAGCCCAATCATTGGGTCCATTAGAAGTTAACTTATTGGGCTAGTAGTTGTATGAGAAATAATAAATTAGTTAGCCCATAAGTTAGAGTTAGTAAAGAAAGGTCTAGAATACTCTTTAGTTAATGTACTTATTAAATGATTCTAGAATATTCCTAAGCTAGAATCCTATGGAATAGTGTAGAATGTTAAAGACATAGGAGTGCCTAGAAGGATCCTAAGAGACCTATAAATAGAGCACTCCTCACTCATTTGTAATACAAGCAAAAGCTCCAAATCAATAAAAGTTTCAAGTTCTTCCAAAATCATCTCTCTCTAAAATTCTCTCTTCCACACACAATCACCTAAATACAATACTCATAAACTCCTTTATTCCAACAAAGTGGTATCAGAGCCAGGTTCCTTTCAAGAAAGATGAATGCCAACGGCTTACTTCCCTTCCAATTTCCTCGTCTCACCAAAGATAACTACTCTAGTTGGTGCATTCGCATGAAAGCCTTGCTAGGATCTCAAGATGCATGGGAGATTGTTGAGAAAGGTTATGAGGAACCTCAAGATGATGCTACTTTAAATCAATCCCAAAGGGATAGTCTCCAAAGGAGTAGGAGGAAGGATCAACAAGCTCTCACTCTCATATATCAATGCTTAGACGAGGCCATGTTCGAGAAGGTTGCAAATGCCACCACTTCTAAAGAAGCATGGGAAATACTTCATAATTCTTTCAAGGGAGTAGACAAGGTGAAGAGAATTCGTCTTCAAAATCTTAGAGGTGAGTTCGAACAACTTAAAATGAAATATTCGGAATCAATATCCGATTATTTCTCTAGAGTGTTGGGAATTGTAAATGAGATGAAGAGAAATGGGGAGGAACTAAAAGACATAACGGTGATTGAGAAAATCCTTCGCTCTCTCACCAAAGACTATGATTATATTGTGGTGGCCATAGAAGAGTCCAAGGATTTAGAGACCATGACCATTGATCAACTTATGGGCTCACTACAAGTCCATGAAGAAAGAGTTGTGAGAAATAAATCTGATGAATCATTGGAGCATTCCCTTTACTCCAAGCTCTCTTTTAAAGAAAGAGGGGATAATAGAGGTGAAGAAAGAGGCCAACGAGGTCGTGGTTATGATCGAGGACGTGGTGCACGTGGAAGAGGTGGTCGAGGTCGTGGTTATACAAAATTCAACAATGAAGAAAGAACTCAATATACACAAGCATCTAGAGGCCGTGGGAGAGGAAGCAAACCACAAAGGTACGACAAGTATCAACTAAGATGTCATAATTGCAATAAAGGATGCCTACTTGGGAAGCAATCAAGGAAACCATTTCCTAAAGAAGTTGCCTCAAGAGCTAAGGAGCCATTGGAGTTAGTCCATACCGATTTATGCGGTCCTATTACTCCATGTTCTCATGGTAAAAGTAAGTACTTTCTCACTTTCATCGATGATTACTCAAGGAAAACTTGGGTATATTTTCTGAAACAAAAATCAGAGGCCTTTGAAGCATTCAAGAAATTTAAGGTCCTTATTGAAAAAGAAAGTGGGTACGCTATCAAAGCCATGAGATCAGATCGGGGTGGAGAGTTCACATCAAAGGAGTTTAATCAATTTTGCGAAGATAATGGCATCCGTCGTCCCATGACTGTCCCACGCACACCACAACAAAATGGTGTTGCCGAAAGAAAGAATAGGACTATCCTCAACATGGCCCGAAGCATGCTAAAGACGAAGAATATGCCTAAAGAATTTTGGGCTGAAGCTGTGGATTGTGCCGTCTATCTTCAAAATCGCTGCCCCACGAAGAGTCTAGATGGAATAACTCCACAAGAAGCGTGGCATGGAGGTAAACCCGGAGTCTCGCACTTGAAAGTGTTTGGATGCATTGCATATGCTCATGTTCCTGATCAGACTAGATCAAAACTCGATGACAAGAGCGAGAAATTTATATTCATTGGATATGACAAACACTCAAAAGGGTACAAACTCTACAATCCGGATTTGAAGAAGCTTATAATAAGTCGCGATGTGGAGTTTGATGAAGAAGGCTCATGGAATTGGAGCATTGGTGACAAAGAAGATTATAGCCTCTTACCATCCATAGAATATGAAGAAGAAGTTGAAGAGAATCATGAAAATATAACTCCGCCACCATCTCCCACTCAAGCTCAATCTTCGCCACCAAGTTCGGATGAAAGAGAAGTACCACGCATGAGAAGCATTGAAGAGCTTTACGAGGTAACACAAAACCTGAACTCAAATGATGAACTTACACTCTTTTGTCTATTTGGTGATTGCGAGCCACTAAGGTTTGAAGAAGCCACAAGAAACAAGAAGTGGAGAGATGCAATGGATGATGAGATTAAGTCCATTGTGAAGAACAAAACATGGGAGCTAGCCATACTTCCATCAAATCATAAAGCAATTGGAGTGAAGTGGGTATTTAAGATCAAGAAAAATGCAAAAGGAGAGGTTGAGAAGTACAAGGCAAGACTAGTAGCCAAAGGCTACGCCCAAAGACATGGCATTGATTATGAAGAAGTATTTGCGCCTGTTGCTAGATTGGAAACAATAAGATTGATAATCGCACTCGCGGCTCACAACAAATGGAAGATACATCAAATGGATATCAAGTCCGCGTTCTTAAATGGGTTCCTAGAAGAAGAAGTCTACATTGAGCAACCCGAAGGTTACAAAGTCAAAGGGCAAGAAGATAAAGTGTTAAGGCTAAGAAAGGCTCTTTATGGGCTTAAACAAGCACCAAGAGCTTGGAATAGTAGAATTGACCAGTACTTCCAAGCTAATGGATTCATGAAGTGACCACAAGAACATGCACTATATGTAAAGAAAAATCGTCAAGGAGACATATTGCTCGTGTGCATATACGTGGACGATCTCATCTTTACAGGTAATAATATGACGATGTTCGATGAGTTTAAACAAGTCATGACAAGGGAGTTCGAGATGACTGACATTGGGCTTATGAGTTACTATCTTGGCATCGAGGTGAAGCAAATGGATGATGGTATATTCATCACTCAAGAAGGATACGCGAGAGAAGTACTCAAGAAGTTCAACATGGAGGACTCCAAACCTGTAAGTACACCTGTTGAAAGTGGATTAAAGCTATCAAGGTATGATAAAGAAAAATTGATTGATCCAACTTACTTTAAGAGTCTTGTGGGGAGCTTAAGATACTTAACATGTACAAGACCAGATATTCTCTTTGGTGTTGGACTTGTTAGTCGATTCATGGAGGCCCCTACAACAACTCATTTGAAGGCGGCAAAAAGAATTTTGCGATATCTCAAAGGCACCACCGAATATGGGTTGTTTTACTCTTCATCTGATGAGTTTAAGCTGGTTGGATATTGCGATAGTGATTGGGGTGGAGATATCGATGACCGCAAGAGCACAACTGGGTTCGTGTTTTACCTGGGAAACACCGCTTTCACATGGGTTTCAAAGAAGCAATCGATAGTCACTCTGTCCACTTGTGAAGCCGAGTACGTTGCAGCAACATCAAGTGTTTGTCATGCAATTTGGCTCAGATACATATTGCAAGCTCTCAGCATGTCTCAAGAAGAAGCAACAACAATATTCGTGGACAACAAGTCAGCTATCGCATTAGCAAAGAATCCAGTGTTTCATGATCGAAGTAAGCACATAGACACTCGATATCATTTCATCCGGGGAAAGATAGCGAAGAAGGAAGTTCAAGTAGAGTATGTGAAGACTCAAGACCAAGTCGCTGATATTCTCACAAAGCCACTCAAGCATGATGTCTTTGCAAAGATGCGGGATCTACTTGGTGTTGCTAAGTCAAGTTTAAGAGGGGATGTTAGAAATTAAACTTGGCTTAGCTCAATCATTGGGTCCATTAGAAGTTAACTTATTGGGCTAGTAGTTGTATGAGAAATAATAAATTAGTTAGCCCATAAGTTAGAGTTAGTAAAGAAAGGTCTAGAATACTCTTTAGTTAATGTACTTATTAAATGATTCTAGAATATTCCTAAGCTAGAATCCTATGGAATAGTGTAGATTGTTAAAGACATAGGAGTGCCTAGAAGGGTCCTAAGAGACCTATAAATAGAGCACTCCTCACTCATTTGTAATACAAGCAAAAGCTCCAAATCAATAAAAGTTTCAAGTTCTTCCAAAATCATCTCTCTCTAAAATTCTCTCTTCCACACACAATCACCTAAATACAATACTCATAAACTCCTTTATTCCAACAGAAACAACAACAATATATGAGGCTTGCCGCCGTATGGCTGCCCGCAGAGTTGATACTTTATTGCTGACTGACTCTAATGCATTGCTATGTGGGATCATGACAGATAAGGTGTGATCTTAATAATGTCTCATGCTTCTAAACAAAACAGTGAACCAAGCAGAACATGTGTGTTTTATTTAAATGTCTGATGGCTCTTTTATGGAGTCTTGAACATAGATGCCTTCTTTTAACTATATGCACTCTCTCTTTTTGTTTGTTCATACGAATGAAGGATATCGCGGTAAGTGTAATTGCTCGCGAAACTAATATTCAAGAAACACCGGTTTCGAAGGTGATGACAAGAAACCCGGTCTTTGTGCTTTCTGACACTCATATTGTTGAATCCCTGCAGAAATTGGTGCAAGGTATTTTTTTTCTCTCCACTTCTTCACATGAGAGGAATCTTTAGTTATAACAATATTCCTTATCTGACTGCAGGCAAATTCAGAAATTTGCCAGTTGTGAAAAATGGTGAGGTCATTGCTTTGCTAGATATAGCAAAATGTGTATATGATGCTATTTGATGTGTGAGTTTTCTCGCACTTAAAATAGATCGTAATATAGTAGTGTAAGTACGAGTATCGTCTCCACAGGGACGGACAAAAGGGAATCAAGAATTAATTAAATTCAACGATTAAAACTAAAATAAAATAAAATAAATGCGTCGTGCGAGATTGGTTATTTGAAAATTAAACTAATGCGGTTGAGCGAATAAAAATAAATGTGGTTTCTAATTAATTAATGACGAAGGGAATAGGGATTGATTCCGGGGTAACAGATTTCTGGCAGATCAGGCCTAATTACATGAAATTGATTTAATTGAGCCTAGCTAATCATTACTAAGTTCTTACCGCTCTCGCGGCGTAGAGTACAATAATTTAGGGGACCAGGCTGATCTCTCATGCGACAGGATCCTAAATTATTGCCAAGACGAGCGAGCTTACGACCCCTTAATCGCTACTAATCTCTTAGCGAACGATTAAGTGTGTGTGAATGTGTCCTAGAACAAATTAGACCTCTCTTAATTCATTCTACATGCAATTGTAATTCTAGTCGCGATTCTAGGTTACAAAAGATATCAGTTAAATTATTCAAACACAAATTAAACGACATTCATGCAATTAAACCAACAAGAATCTAGCCATACATCATGATCAACCCCTTCATCAACCCCAAATCCCTAATTAAACTACTCACAATTCATAATTGAAGAATCAACAGAATTGGAAAGAATAGAAATAATTGTCATTAATTAAAAAGATGAACTTACAAATAATCCCAGGGTCTTGGAGTAAACAATCGTAAAAACGCAAGTAAATTCGTCCCTAGGCCTCTCCGTAATGTTCGTAACCATCAAAAAGGGTTAGAGAGGCCTTATTTATAGAAAAAGGATGAAAAATACGAATTTGGGTCGATTTGGGATTTAATTTCGCGTAACCCGGGTCTACGCACGGCGTGCGTCCCCCCTACGCACGGCCGTGCGTAGCTGGCAGTAGCTACCTTGCTTTTCTCGCCTCAGACGCACGGTCGTGCGTTCCCCTACGCACGGCGTGCGTAAAACTTCCGAATTTGACAAAACTTTCTCCATGAAAGTTGTAGATAATGAAGTCTTCTATCCACCCCAATTTGCCGAATGTGATTTGAATCATCCAATCAAGAGATATGATCAAAACGGTGGAAGGTGTCATTCTGAGATCGCAGCAGAGATCATCTGACTTCATCGTCTGTTTTCATCTTCTTCCTCTCAGATTCTAGGAATGATGTCTTCATATGATTTGTAGCTCTTGACGTTGGATTTCATGTGGACTTTGAATCGTGTTCTTTGGATGCTTATACAAAGAGATATGCTTGAACGATTGACCAAAGGTCATCCTGAATGCCGTTTTCAAGCTTCATTCATCTTCTTTTTGATCCCATAACCAATCCTAGAGCTCTTTTGTCATTAAATCTTCATCGTAAACCTACCGGTGACCTCCATAGCTCTCAAATCAACACTCAAATGCATCTCGAATCATCCCTATTGCTCCTCAAGTGCCGATGTGAACTCTAAAATCCTGATTTTGACTCCAAATGACACAAAACTCGAACCAACGCCTGTTAAACATAACTTGAGCTAAAATTGAGACTTGTAACACCTTAAAGCTAGGAAAACCATCAAAATCCGATCCCAACACGCATCAAATGCGTGTCTAAATACGGACTTATCACTATTGCTCGCGTGGAAAGGGCGGTTGAAAAGGGAAAGACTATAGTAGCTGCTGCTGAGGGTGTTGAAAAGCAGTGGGGTGCATCTACTTATGGTTGTTAATCTCTGAATTCCCGTTCATATTATTTTCCAAGTCTTTATGGCTCATTCATAACGCTTTCTATGATCATTTTTAGTTAAAGATGTTTTGGTGCTCTCTTATTGTAGGTTCTAATACATTCATTGAAACAATTCGAGAGCGGGTGTTCAGGCTCTCCTTGTCTACAATTGTTCCTGATAATTCAATGTAGGTTATATCATTTTATTGTATGATTAATATTTATATGTTTTTAAAAGCCAATATGCTATCGATAGGCAGCTATTCGAAAGATGGATTTATCATGATTTATTGTATTGTTTTTGCCAGGGTTGTTATAGTTGGACCAAGCAATAATGTTCTCGATGTAGCAAAGAAAATGCTCGAATCTCGGACAAGTTCTGCAATTGTAACAGTTGAGAGCAAACCATGTGGAATTCTTACGTGAGTTCATTTATATTTTAATCATTTTTACAATTACTTCATAGCGTGAACATACTGTGATCAGATGACTTTCACATGCTTTTCAGTTCAAAGGATATCTTGATGCGAGTCATAGCACGAGACCTATCTCCCGAGTCAACTTTAGTGAACAAGGTATTTCTTTTTTTGCAGTTGCTTGTTCAATTTGTTATTTGTTCAAAAACACTGGATAAATTGGGCATATCGCTTACTTGCTTGTACTTCTCATGATAAAGTTCAGACATGAATGGCATGAATCCTACTCTATGACTTTTTGCACGAAACAAATACTACATACATTGGCTGGCACGTATGGAATTAACACCACTGATTATATATCTTACCTTTTTTTAATATCGAAACTGTAGGTCATGAGTTCTAGTCCAGAATGTGCAAGTGTTGATACGCCTATGTTGGATGCTTTACGTAGGATGCATGCAGGGAAATTTTTACACATGCCTGTTGCGGATAAAGGTAAATTCCCTTTTTGAAGAACCCGGAAAGGTTTCTTACTTCAACATTTATGATCTATTGCAGATGGAGCAATTGTTGCGGTTGTTGATGTGATCCATATCACTCGTGCTGCTATTTCCATAGTAAGGCACTCATTTGTGCATCACTTTGGTGCCAAATGGTTTATACAAGCAAGCCTGGGTGGTGCTGGGCGTACCTAATCACATTTAATTGTGTTTAATCACTTATATTGGAGAAACATGTGTAATTCAGTTAGGAAATGAGTTTTAAATTTTACTTTTTTTTGGGACTAAGGTTTTCTTTTGGGACTAAAGCTTGGACGTTGTTTATGTTGTTGTCATAAACAGTTTTGTAAAATGAATGTGATTGTAGAACTCTGAAAACATGAAGTTGTTCACCCACCTGAGGTGTCGATTGATCTGGCGCCATTCGAATTGTGTCAAGTGTACACTTGTCACTATTCAAGTGGCCCACGTAATTGTTGGAAGGAGTAACCTCGCCACCTCTAGTGGCCTAGTGGGACTGATGAATACAAAACTTGTAATCATCTTAGACTGATAGAGTCACCCGGGTAGTTATATTACATCTTTTTACCACTTTGCACGTCCATTTATAATGATTGGGTTGTTGTGAATCCAGAACTTGTAATCACTCTAGAATTATTTTACTATTCCATATCCCTCACTCATTAGCAGGAAGGGAGTACTGCTGTAGTTAATGACACTTCAAACACTATGATGCAAAGGTTTTGGGATTCCACTATGGCATTAACTCCTAACGATGATGAAGAGACACCCAGGTTGCTACATGCTCATGTGACTTGTTCTTTCTGCATTCATTATTCAAAGTAATTTCCTGTCTTTATCTAACATTTACTTATTGATGTGAGAAAATAGTGAAGGTTCTTTGAAGTTGGCCTCAGAAGGGCAGGAGACTGGAATATCACTTCCATTTCTTTCGTCAACACTGCCAAATGCTTTTGCTTTTAAGATTCACGACGGAAAGGGAAGGATGCATAGGTTCACCAGTGGTTTGTCTGAATAGATTAAAAAGTCCTCTAACAAAACCATGGTGTTATTTTAAGAGTTTTTCTCTAAAGTATTACTGAAGTACAATTTTTTTTTTGAAAGAATTACTGAAGCGCTTTTTAGTGCTTTTGCTTTTGAAAGAACAACTAAAGTACGACTCAAGTTATTAATGTTTAGTTCTTTTTAAAATTGAACATAACTTAGTCACTAAAATTTACTATTTTGTTCACCAGGTATAAAAAGTCACATTTTTAGTCCATTGTCCTTATTTTAGTCCATTGGCCGTTTTGAGAAGAAATAGTACTCCGTAATTGATTATACTTTTCACTTGATCCAAACCGGTGGACTTTTTTTACCACGCAGTTTGTGTACTCCACTGAATATGAGAATTTTGTCTCTGTCCTTGGTAACGCTTTTGAGCTTTTAAGGGACGGTATAAAAGCAATTAGAGTTCAATAGTAATTAATTTTTAATGTTTGCCAAAAAAAAGTAATCGCTTTTTAATTAAGTTTAAAAGTGAACATTAAAAAGTTGGATGTAATATATTTAGTCTATTTTTGGTGAGATGGTGTAAAAACATTTTACTTGTGAAAATTTGAAATGCAAGGTAGCAAAAATTTTATGTTAAAGTTAAAGAATTAACTTTGTTCGACAACAGCTTTTCTAAACCTTTTGTATTAAAATTATACAACCTTATAAAGATTATTAGTGGAATCAAATGTAAGCAAAACTGATTTTATAAAGATTATTAGTGGAATCAAATTTTTTAACTGATTACAACTTTGACCCCCATATTTGCAATCACCCATTTCTTCACATCTGCAGTTTCAACTGGTAGAAACTTGAATTTCTCCTACAAAAAAATACAAGTTCAAAACAATTTTTTGATATAGAATAAAATTAAAAAGAAAAAACTCTTACACAAATACCTTTACAATGCTCCATAAGGTTTCCTTTGTTGTATCACCAACATCTCTCTAATCATCAAAATTTATTCCCAACATGAGTTGACATTTTTACCATGGTACCCAAAAATTGAGTTAGTTCACTTCCTTCTTCTCCAATTGGCTGCACCATTTCGTTAAAGGTTACCGCTATTTTTGTGTCACTCTTTAGCTCCCAAATGTCATGTTTTTTTGTAGGACCTCGAACTTTTTTTGCAATTCCTTTATTGTGGGACATAAACACTAAATAGTAATTGCATAAATTTGGATACAAACTCTAATGAAATTCTGTATAACTCAAAATGGTCACAAATCAATAGTTAGGATGCATGAATAAGATAGGAGTCTAAACAATTTATCAATTATTTTGACACACATGAATAAATCTAGTAAATATACTTAAAGCAATGAAAAGGCTATCAAAACAAATAAACAACTAATTTTAATGGAACTACAATTTTAGAGATTGTCTTTGTTCACCAGGCCATATTGAGCAACAGATATACAAATCAATTACTTCTGTGTAAGGTATAATTACAAAGAATAAATGCAATTCAATTTTGCTAATTAGATCGATTAATGTAAGACTTTGTATATAAAATTGATTTCATGGCCTGAAATTTCAGTGGTGTATCAAATAGAACCCTAATGTTCAATTACGAAAAATCAAAAGTTAATATATAACACAATTAGAACTATGTAGTGTTAGTATTGAATCAGTGATAGATCAAGCTCACTAAGTTCACCAAAGTATATAGTATAGAAATCAATCACTATTACTAACTTTATATAAAAAGGTATAGACATATAACATAAATATGATTTGATTTTGTTAATTAAATTTATAAAATCAAAATTGTGGGGTAATAGAATTGATCTTAACTCACGTATAAACTAAGAATTATGGGGTAACAGAATTGATCTCAACTCACTCTACTCACGATCTATATTACAAATTTTATCATTTATGTATACAATCACTCACCAGGGATACAAATCAATGAAAAGTAGAAAGCCTTTTCATTGTGCTGGATCAATATAATTAAGGAGGCATGAATTAACTCTAGCAGAGGATCAAATATTAAATCAATACTAAGAAATTAACAAACCACGTACTCTAACGGACATTAGATCAAATACAGGTTAACCAATCCATAAAAAGCAAAAGCATTAACAGTCTAATGGATATTGAAAAGAGAAAAGATCCTAGCAGTCTCTTTCTGATGAGCGTCTCTTTCAGAAATTTCTCTCAGGGATTTTGTTTGGTTCAGCTATAACATCTCCATGACGAACCCGTCTCTTTCCGATGAGCGTAGGATTCTAAACGATCTCTTCGATCTGTTGAGCGCTATGGCACCGCTAAACCTAATTAGCGGATTTGCAAAAGGACGGCCGACCAACCTTAAGTGAGGAGGCCAAATTCCTGGGCCAGCTTTGAATTTTGGTTTTTAAAATTATACTCCCTCCGTAACATATATATGTTCCCATTTGAAAAGTAGGTAGATTAAGAATAGTGAAAGATGATATAAATTATTAAGGTATGATGAGAAGATAGTGAAATAATGTGATGGAATGAATGATAAATCCAAAAAAAGTAGGTGTAATAGTGTATTATTTTTAAAATTATTGAGGGTATGATGAGAAGATTTAGAAATGAGAATATATGAATGTTACATTCAAAAAAGGAAAGTGGGAAGATATGAATGTTACGGAGGGAGTACTTCGTATTTCAAATGCTGGTTTGAGTCCTAACGACCCAGATCCCAGTATTCAGTAACTTTATTTTGGCTTTCATTAATTTTTTTAAGTGTCAGCAAAACTAAATTAGTATATTTTCTTAAAAAACGACGAAGTACTTCTTTGTAGGGCTGGCAATATCACCCGCACCCGCGGATACCCGGTCAATCCAACCCGAAAATATGGACGAAAACCCGGAGAAGTATGGATGAAAAATGGATGACGGGTGGACTGAAAGACGGGGTGGATTGGATGTGGATGAAGACTCATCCAACCCATCACCCGACCCATCACCCGTTCCATCCACCCATCCGTTGACCCGCATATAAATATATAATACTACGTATATATTATACTTGATATACTTAATAATAAATAATAATAATAATTATAATAGTTAATATAAATATATTAATACATAGTTAGATACTTAAATATGTATATATGTTACTCCATATACATATTACGGAGTATATGTTCCTGAATTACTAATCGGCTAATCTCATTAGCCCTATTTTGGATAGTTGGAGGTGGACGCCTAGACAGATACTCTGAGAAGCCGAGATTCCGATTTCCGAGGGACAGCGGAGTAGCCGCGCACTGAATTAATGGTTGTAATATACTTCGTACTTAATTGCTCATGTTTTTGTTGTTATTTTACAATGAATTCTTAATTTTTGGTTTTTAATTGTCATGATTTCTCTTTGTAATTTATTTATTGTCTCAAGTTTGACCATTTATATTTCACCCGCAACTCACCCAATCCACCCGATAACCGTTCAAGATGGATGGGTTGGATGTGGATGTCATTTTTAATGGATGATGGACGGGTGGGTGGAGTATAAAAAATTAACGGGTGGACGCGGATGAGCAGCCACCCGGTGTAAATCCGACCCGCTGCCACCCCTACTTCTTTGGTTTAGTGATGAAAGTTTAAACATGCGTATGTTGAATTATTATACTCCGTATAAACTCAATAAAAAATCTAATATTTTTCTTGTCACATTAAAGTGTCAACATATACAAGCTATTATGACACTTTTGTTTGTGTCAATAAAAATATGTGTCACCAAATGTAACATTTCTTGTAGTGCAATATAAAGTAATAGTCTTTGCACAATAATTGGAGGGGAAAATCCAACCCAAATTAGAGTCATAAATAGACATTAATGTAGGGTGACAACTTCGGTACCTTTCTAAAAACAGGGGTATCGTACCTATCATTCATTTAATTGGACCACATCACTTTATCAATTTTAATTTAGATTTAAATAATTCAACTGCAACCTTTTCATTGGTCCACGTGGACAAAGGTGTGGTACATTATGGGTACCATAGAAACTACATTAATGTAGAATTTGTCATATATATATAACAGGAAAACCAAACGTAGATCAAATGTACCATAAATATGGTATATTGGTATAGTGAAAGATGCTCTTACCAATAATATCGTATATATGCATGTCGTCATTCAAATTCTCTCCATTAAATTAAATAAGTAGCCGTTTGTTATATATTTTGCCAATCAGTGCTCACAATTACTACGTAATTGTATATTTAGCCATTTTAAGATTCTTAGCACGTAGCCAACATAATGTATAGGAAATATTAGTAATTCATATACGAAGTAGTATGTATATACGACGATATTCCTACCCAAAAAATTGTGTCCCATCTCCATATCACTAAATAATACTACCTCCGTCCCACTAATTAATATTGGGTCAGAAGGGGTGGCAAGGTTATTTGTAAGAAAAATGACTTGGTGTAGTTGATAATAATTGATAAAGTAAGAATAGAGTAAGAATGATTAGAGCCACACAAATTTTATTAAATTTGGTATGCGATAAGTTTAGTGAATTTTCCGAAAAGGTAAAATAGGATAATATTAGCGGGACAGAGGGAGTACTCCGTAATAATAATAATAATAATAATAATAATAATAATAATAATATTTATTTATCTATCATGATGGGGCTGTTGATCGTTATAAGGCTCGCTTGGTTGCACAGGGGCTTAATCAGCAGGCAGGTATTAATTTTACTGAGACTTTTAGTCCTGTTGTTAAACATACTACTGTTCGTCTTGTTCTTACTTTAGCAGTGTCGTTTGGTCGGCCAATTCGCCAATTATACGTCAAAAATGATTTTCTTCATGGTTATCTTACGGAGGAGGTGTACATGCGTCAGCCGCCTGGTCTTGATCACCCCCAGTTCCCTCATCATTTGTGTCAGCTTAAAAAAAGGTTTGCTGCGTTAAAAAAAGGATAAAGTGGTCGTTTTACAACTCGATCTAACCTACAACCCAACAAATAAGTAAAAGCAAAATTGGTCCACTAAACATAAAGTGTAACTTATAAATGTATAAAAGATAAAGTGGAAAATTAAAAAGTTAGTGAAATTAATGTAGAAGAATGTTAGTATTTTTTGGACAATCTTGAAAAGAATGCTTACCTTACAAAATGGGATGAGGTACTAATAATTATACCTACTTAATTTGAATATACAGTACAATTTCAGTACATCAATTTAATCCGTATACTAAAAATAGTACTCCGTATCATAAAAGAATGTTTACCGTAGAAATATCGTCAATCAAGACATTTTAGGCTGTTATAACATAATGTTAATTTAAAAAATAACTGATTAATCTTATAAAACTCATAAATTTCAAAAATATTGTAATAATAATATAAAAAATGTATTAGTTCAAAAATGGATAGATGATTTCAACAAGTTATCATATAACCACACCGCCTTCTAATAATAGTGGGACAGAGTACTACTTTTTTAGTACTTAATTGATGAATTGAAAATTGTAGAAGAATTATTTAACCTTTTCCATTTTTTATTTAAAAAATTGTTAACTACGTATGTAGGATTACACAATGTTATTTCAAACATGTTATATTGTTATCACTCCACTCTACATATATCGTGTGAATCGCTCCGGTACTTCTTCTAGTTCATCACTCCGTTATCCGTATAAGTTATGACACTATGGGAGTGTTTGCATTTGATTAAAAAAAGTGCTTTTCAGCTTTTAGCTTAAAAAAGTTAAAAAGAGTGTTTTCAAATGACAGCTTCTGCTTAAATTAATCACTTAAAAGCTAAAAGCTGGAAGCAGGTGGAAGGGTGCTTTAAACTGCTTTTCACTTTTTCTATTACACAAAAAGTACTTCTTTTACCAAACACTACCAATTTTTACTTTTTCAGAATCACTTTTTCCTCAAACACTACCAACTTTTACTATTAATCACTTTTGTCAAAATCACTTTAAAAAATCACTTCTTTAAATTTGAAGCAATTGCAAACACTCCCTATATTAACTCAGGATTTTAATAAAATTTAGGGAAAACTGTCAAATAGGTCCTCGAACTTTCATAAAAAGGTCAATTAAGTCCTTCTATAGGAGGTTCTGTCCGGCCGTCGCGATTTGGGGCAGTTCCCGATGGAGTTTTTTGATGAATTTTTTTGAGCATCTTATTCACCAAGTCTAGTTTACTCATACCAAATTTCAGCTTAAAATTCAATCGGGAACACATTCAAATTAATTCTTGGAGATAACTGCACATTTTTGCGTTTTCGAATTAATTTGAATACGTTGCCGATTAATTTTTTAGCTAAAATTTGCTATGAGTAAACTAGACTTGATGAATAAGATGCTCTAAAAATTTCATCAAAAATTTCCACCGGGAACCTCCCCAAATCGCGATGACCGGACAGAGTCTCCTATAGAAGGACTTAATTGACTTTTTTATAAAAGTTCGAGGACCTATTTGACAGTTTTCCCTAAAATTTATGACAGAATATAATGAATGTGGTCACGTATAGACGTACGGTGAAGAGTGCTTGAAGAAAAAGTCAAAAAAGAAAACAAAAAAGAGAAAATGAAAACGAAGGATGAGAGATTGGTACTTTACTCTTCTCAAGACCTCACCATGGCCACTAAATTTTAGGCGGTGGGCCCTCAACCGCTGATCGGCTTTTCTATCCCCAATAAAACGGATTCTGGTGATGCTTTTCACCGTCGTCTCCACTCTGACGTACTAAACAGAACAGATTTCTCCCAATCCCGTTGAGATGTGGGAGCGAGAGCGCGACTGCGATGGGGCGAGTTCGACGGTAGGAGCAGTGGTTCCGGCGGCGAAGTCCCTGGACCCGAGCGGCTGTCGCCGGGACGGCGCAGCGCCGTCGGGCATGGAGCCCGAGCTTGACAGAGAGCTGCTATGTCCGATATGTATACAAATCATCAAAGATGCATTTCTGACTGCCTGCGGACATAGCTTCTGCTATATGTGCATCATCACTCATCTCCATAACAAGAGCGACTGCCCTTGCTGCTCCCATTACCTCACCACCGCCCAGCTCTACCCCAACTTCATCCTCGACAAGGTTTGGCGCCCTCCCCCACCCCTACCACACCCCGTGCAACTTTATTTAGAAGAACTTGTTACTGTGTTTGTGTCATTTTTATGAATTGCTACTGCAACATTGGCCAATAGCATACTTAAATGCTAAATAAGTATGAAGAAATAGGTGAAGTATATGTTTAAAACTATTAATTCGTGGCTAACTAGCACTCAAGCTGATTCTTACTTTTGTCAAGCATCCTAGATTCCTAGTCTGTTGTATTATTTCTACGTATTACCATTCTGCAGAATTAATGCTAATATAATCCGGATGGTCCAGTTTTTCTTTATACAATTAAGTTTTGTTACTAAAAAACATTAGTATATTACTGAGTATCATTTATTATAACAGTGATATAAAACCAAGAACAGTTACAAGAGGAGGGAGTACTAAAACTCCACCCATCAAAACCAAGCACAAATATTCTACCCAAATTAGACATTTCCAATTCCCACGCTTTCAGTGATTAAAGTGACCTTACAATCTGTAGGAATTTCATTCAAATCCAGTAGGTTATTATGACTGGTAATGTTCTTAACAAGAAGATCAGCCGCTTTGTTTCTTTCCCTAAGAGCGTGTATAATTAAAACTGCTTACAAACCAGAAGCTTAATATGCTCCATGGAGAGTAAGGTGTTCTTTCAGCTACCCTTGGTCTCATTGCTGATGAGATTGACTGAACCCAAGATATCAGATTCAGTAATCACATTAGACAAATTAACTTTGCTGCTAACCTGGGCTCCCAACAATAGAGCATTCATCTCAACATTTTGGACACTAATGGTCAGAGTACTGATCATAAAATAAGTAATGTAGCTTCCATCTGATCTCTAAGAATGCTACCTAGTATAGCCATAGGTCCTCTAACACCTAGCATCAAACCGGGATTCTGCCTGTCTCTTCCAGTGATAAACATTACAACTAGTCTTCTGAGTTTTACTAGTTTAGTCAGATCAACAAAACCTAGATGATTAATTTAACCAGAAGCAGTCTTTATGATCCCTCTTCAGATAACAGGCCTTAAGCACTAATGGCATTATTTCTGAGATTCTAATGAACCAAAGAACATGAACGGATGAACGGTATAGATTTGATAATCCAGTTTTTTCGAGCATTGAAGCCACCAATTCATATATAGAGAGGTTGCAGTAGTTTTATGAACTATTTTCGTGTACTACTCTAGTCAACTAGGTAATCAGTGTTGGTTATTTTTCATGTTTCTGCTGATTATGTTGTTTGACTCTTTGTACTTGAAGGGGGAGAGGGGATATGCTATTATGCTGAAAGCATTAATTTAGAGTTTTATTGGCATGGTTTGCATAATTGCATCTTGAAATAATTTACTTCACAATGCAGCTATTTAAAGGTTTGTATATACCACATTTGTAGCTATTGAAAAAGACATCTGCTCATCAAATTTCAAAGACTTCATCTCCTGTGGATCAATTTCGTCACTCGTTAGAACAGGTGAGTTGTTATCTCAAATGGTTTATTTAGCATTTCTAACTGTTAATCGTTTTATATTATTAGTTTCCAAATTCAACATAAGGTTATGTTCATTTGGACTCAAGGTTTACTTCGGGTTTTCGTTTAAAAGGATGAATTTTAATTTCATTATTATTCCCAACATATCTGTAATATATGACTGTGCAATGAAGCATTTTTCTTACTCAGTGTTTTCCAGGCGTTTTATATGCCATATGATGTACAGCTTCTAAAGTATAAATGTCTCACACTGAAGCTTGAATTTAACACTTGTTACCCTTAGACAGGGTTGGGAAGTTTCGATTAAAGAGCTCGATGTTCTACTGTCAATTTTGGCTCAAAAAAAGAGAAAACTGGAACAGGAGGAAGCAGAACGGAATATGCAGATTCTACTTGAGTTTCTACACATGTTAAAGAAGAAAAAAGTTGATGAGCTCAATGAGGTATGTGATTTTTCTCCTAACCATAATCAATACTACCCAAATCTGAATAGCAAACAAGGAGACTAGAAGACAAACAAAAAGTGGTGAAAGAAAGACAACCTGTATTGGGGGTGTACTACTATAGTCCACTAATTGTCATGTAGTCCATCTGTATTGGTCTTCATCTATTTCCCATTTTTGCTTATCTTACCACCTTTTTGGACATCTCCGAAATCTCTGAAGACATTGACGACTGATTTATATATTTTTTTATAACAAAAAGCTTGTTTCCAACACGCAGCTGCTTGATTGAATCAGGCACCTGCAATTTCAGAATCTTAATGGTACCCCTAGAGGAAATATTGTTGACTACCAAGTCTAAACTGATGCGACTGGAACTGAAACACACGCTAACGGTGTCTTTAGTTCAATTTAAAATGAACGAAAATAGAAATAATTAGACAAATATGGTGGGTTTATAAAAAATCATAGATGAAAAAATGACAACAAATAAAGTTTTCACTCTTTTCTCTTTCATTTGTAATTCTTGTTCCCTGGCTTATTTATATCTCATTTAGTACCCATTTGTCTCCTGCGACATCCTTCTTATTATCTATTTCTTTTTCATCATTTGTATCCAAGGGATCCTTTTTTTGGTTTCTTCTGTTATACTCATTGGCACATTGATTTTTTTAATACGGAGTAATAAGAGAACTGCTACTTAATGGTTTTCTCTTTCTTTCATCAAAGATAAAAACTGACCTCCGGTACATTAAAGAGGATGTAACTGCTGTGGAGAAGCATAGAATAGAGCTGTACCAGGCAAGGGACAAGTATTCAACGAAAGGGCGAATGTTTGCAAACGATCCCTTGGGGGCACAATCTCGGTCTTCATCAGTTGATAGGAATACATTTGGTCTTTTCCCATCTTCCCGTACTGCACATGGAGGAATATCATCTGGAAAATTGGTGTATCAAAAAAAGGATGGGGCCCAAAGGAAGGATGTTTCTCTCACTGAATTGAATTCACAACACATGAGCCAATCTGGCTTGGCCGTCGTAAGGAAGAAACGTGTTCATGCACAGGTAATTATAGTTATGAAACTCCTCCTAAATAGGCACTGGTTCCATCACAATGTAACAGGTGGAATTTCAATGTTGAGTCACCCTCAAATAGAGTCAAGCCAATCCACCATCATCCTACCGATGGACTATGGAGAATTATTTTCGCAATAATTGTTTTCATTGTTGGCTAACAAAGGGAGATGCTATCAAGTGTAAATTTATAATGTCTGCAGATTGACCACAAAGTTGTCAACATGACACATGCTACTTGGCGTTTATGCAACTTGCATTTATTTATATTCAGTTAAACATTTACACGGTTTTGTTCTAGTTATCTAACTTCTGACAATAAGTTCAAGAGAGTTATTGAGGGAGGGAGGGATAACTTCTTTTTAAGCCTATGAAAAATCAATTATCTGCATCGCTTTGAATTTTTGTTTCTCATTCTGCAGTTCAATGACCTGCAAGAATTTTACTTGCAAAAGAGACGGCAGATGGAAAACCAGTTACAAGACAAAGATCGGAGTGACCAAAATGTTATGAGAAGAGAAGGTTACAATGCAGGTCTGACAGATTTTCAGTCTGTACTGAGTACATTCACACGCTATAGGTAAGTTTACCTGATGCTAGAAAAGATCGTTGATCAGAGAATTTTCAATTTTATTGTATTCTCAAACCAGAAACATTTCTTCAAAGGATCTTTTATATCCGATTCTTTTACTAATATATCAATCACACTCGGCTAACATTTGGACTTTGATACAGTCGACTACGAGTTATTGCTGAGATAAGGCATGGAGATATTTTCCACTCGGCTAATATTGTATCAAGGTAAGATTTATTAATTCAGTAAAATACTTTGATTTGTATATAGAAACGGTTCCTACAAAAATTGTCCAGTACCAAGATATATGTACTGACTAGTGACACAAGACACTATATTCGGAATGTTTGCGATGGAAATAATTTCGAGACCATTCTCTTTAACATTTTTTTGCTTGCTATGTTTTTCTCTCTGGATGCTCTTTTGTCTTGTCTCAAATCTTCTTTAACGAATCTACCTGTGTTCATTACAGCATAGAATTTGACCGTGATGACGAATTTTTTGCTACCGCTGGAGTTTCACGACTCATCAAAGTATTTGATTTCTCTTCGGTAAGCTGTGAATTTGGTGTTTATTTCTTTGCATATATTAGTGGTATTTTTTAGTTCTGAAATCATCTGAAAATAGCTCTTGAGATAGCTATGTTGCTTTAGTTTATTAAAGAAGACAGGGGCAGCCCGGTGCACATTGGTGTACAAGGAGCAAGCCTTGCCTTGTCATTTTGACAAGAGGCCGCTCCCAAGACTTGTAATCTGTGCGCCAAGGCTCCCCTTTGGCATTCTTAATTTATTTAGAATGAAAAATGTGCAAGAGTATTTGTAATCACCACTCAAGCATCTGATTCGAGCAATGTAATTTTTTTCCTGTGGTGTAGTAGTAAGACACATGTCCTGCTTGCAGGATGAGGTCACGAGCTCTACTCAGGAAGCAGTATAACATTCACAAGATTCCTTTGTGGCTTCCTTTCTGAGCAACCATTTTCATAAAGAGCTGGTCCCCCTTAATTTATATGCAGTATAGTATAAATGAACAGACCACCCTTTCTTCTAGGGGAGAAATAAAGAGAGAGCATTTGGTGAAGAAGAGATAGGTAAGAACAGAAGAAACAGTAGAAAAGTAGGATAAATTGTCTCTGTTGTTGTTTGGTTGTAGAGAAAATGGAGAAGATATGGGTAGAAGTAGGAGGCAATTCATTTCTCTCCCATTTCTACACACATTAGGAGAGGCGAGTTATGAGGTGGGTGAGTGGGTCCTTCCACTTTTAGATTCTGTCTTGAACCGAACAGGAAAAGTATATCTTTGCTCTTTTATTTCTCCTCTCTTCTTTTCTTACTATCCTATTTCTACTCTACAAACAAAGGCCTTATATCTTCTCTTTCATTAGAAAATCTAGATAAGGCTCTTTTATTTTTTGCATACATGCTTATGCCAAGATCACTTTTGACATCTCATCGTGGACTTGTGGTAGTTATAGTGGTTGCATCAATGCATCATCAAAAAAAACTTTTTATATTATCCGGGTATTTGGATTACAAATTTACAATACTTCGTACTAGTCAAGTGATATGGTCCTTTTTATTTTTGAATTATAGGTCGTGAAGGAACCTGGAGATTTGCACTGTCCTGTTGTGGAGATGTCAACGCGGTCCAAACTTAGCTGCCTGAGCTGGAACAAGTACACTAAAAACCACATTGCTAGTAGTGACTATGATGGAATAGTGACGGTTTGGGATGTCACGACAAGACAAGTAGGTGCATTAATGTTTCAAGTCTTAAATGTTAAGCCTAACGGTTTCACATGTATATTAAGGGTATGTTTGGGAGTTTGAAGGGAAGGGGAGAGGAAGGTTTTCAATGTTAGTCATTGAAAGGGAAGGGGAGGGAAAGGGTTGGAAACCCTTCTTGTTTGGGAGTAACAAGTTTGAAAAGATTGGGGTTTTTGGATGAATTATAATTAAAATCACTTCACATGTATGATGAATTCAAATAGTTTAATTTGTATTTATTTAAAACTAAGCTAAAGTTGTCTTTTAATTAGTTATCCTTCAAAATCCCCAATTTGGGGGAACTTGAAAATTGAGCATTTGAAGGGTTTGGAGGGTCATAAACCCTTCTCAATCATCCCCTCCCCTCCAAAACCCAACTCCCAAACATACCCTAATAGAACTACTCCCTCTAGTCATTCACTCCAAACAACCTTAAAAATAAGTTTTGGGGTTTAAGTTTACCTTACATGTAAAAGCTTATAAGTTGGTTGAGTTAACTAAAAATAAAAAGCTGTACCTTACTCAAACATGACTCTTTTTTGGGCTAGAGTATTTAAGTTACTGATGATAACTCATATTCTTATTACGTATAATATACAGAGTGTGATGGAATATGAAGAACATGAGAAACGGGCGTGGTGTGTTGATTTTTCTAGAACAGATCCCTCAATGCTTGTGTCTGGAAGTGATGATTGTAAGGTATTTATACCACATTTCTCACCCTATCCCGTTTAGGTGGTGGTGCTTTTCCTAGCCTGTAGTTTTAAATGGTTTCTAGAATCTAGATGCCATCGTGCCACTTCAAATTTAATTGTTGGGTTCAGTTCGAATTATTTAAATACTATTAGTGAATCCAAATCCTTATCAATTCCCGTACACAGACTTTGCACCCTCAAATCCAAAAAAAAAATTGAGTATCCTATTATCCAAAGTTTCAAACACAAATTATACGTAGTATTGTAGAAATAAATTGCAGTATTTGTTTATCTTACCATATTATGATGCTATTTCAGGTAAAAGTCTGGTGTACTAAGCAAGATGCAAGTGTGATAAATATTGGCACAAAGGCAAATATATGCTGTGTGAAATATAATCCTGGATCTAGTTATCATGTTGCGGTAGGTTTATTATCAAGGTCGTGGTTTTTGTCTTTTTCAGCTGGTGGGACCCGCGAGAGGTCAGATTTGATGTTTGATATCTTTTGAAATAATGGTCTTCATGACGTGATTCCATATGGCAGGTTGGATCAGCAGATCACAACATCCACTATTATGATTTGAGAAACACCACCCATCCAGTCAATATTTTCAGCGGCCACAAAAAAGCAGTTTCGTACGTTAAATTCTTGTCTAACCATGAGCTTGCATCAGCATCAACTGACAGTACTCTTCGACTATGGGATGTAAAACAAAACTCCCCTGTAAGTAAAATCTCTAAGACGAGTCTTTCTCACACCAACCATTCTAGCCACATTCCCACTTTCCACTGCTTTGGTTTTGGCCTTTTGGGCACAGAAATATTTTTTCGTTCTTGCAATTGTGACATTTACAATTTTGGTTTCTATAAAATTGTTTTTTACCTGTCCGTCACCATTCATTTTAAAAAATTGACATGACTCGGTGAACTCTAATCTTGCTTTTCCATGTCAACTTCATGCAACTCATCAATGACTAATAATCATATTAGAGCTAAGTGAATCTCATAACCCCCATCCAATTTACATCTCCCTGGATCTTTGGAAATAGAATATGAAGCATCTTATTCGACTAGCTTTTAAAGGTTGACGGGAGTTCTGAGTTACATCATTTTTCTTAAATGTGAGTTTGAATAAGAGAGAGAAAATAAAATGACCTAAATCCTAGGGGTCATCATCATTACCTAGTGCTGCAAAGGCTCCCCACTTCATAATAAAGAAGCGCAGACAATTTAGTAGCCATTTTGCTTTATTCCATCATATTTCCAAGCCAAAAAATAGTGTCTTTGGCTCCATTGCAAATGATGGAAAGACATAAATTCTAGGGATGAATAACTAAAAATGGCTTTTGCAGGGATCTACAACAAAAAATGATGTATTGTGTGGGATGAAAAATATTTTTAAGCCTTGATTTTAATATAGTGAAGGTGACAACTGTCGCGAGTCATTGAGTGGGTGATACATTCTTTATAATGCTTTGCAACTGATCCATCTTGCTTGCAGGTCCGTGTTTTTAGAGGGCATACAAATGAGAAAAATTTTGTTGGTTTGACGGTGAATAACGAGTTCATCTCTTGCGGCAGTGAAACCAATGAAGTCTTTGTCTACCACAAGGTCAGTGCAATTTTTTCAAAATAACCACATTCTTTATCATACTAAACGAGTTAAATTTGATTAAATTTTGTGGCGGGACGTGCCAACTAATTGACAAATTTAAAAGGATGCTGAAAAAGTACTTTCTGAAATGAGTTAAAAAAATGATTTCCTAAAAGATGAAGGTAGAGGAGAGGTGCCATTTTTTCTTCATATAAACGGATGTGGTCAAATAGTGGGTGTTTGGTAGAAAATCTGACTAATGCGGGCTTTGTTATGGCCACTTCGACAGGCAATCAAGAATCCAGTGACTTGGCATAGGTTTGGTACCCCCGAGCTGGAGGGTGAGGATGAAGACATGGCATCTTTCTTCATCAGTGCGGTATGCTGGAAGAGTGACAGTCTTACAATGCTAGCTGCTAACAGCCAGGGAAACATCAAAGTTTTGGTGCTTGCTGGCTGATCACCATCACAATCATCATGGCTTGTACTCGTAATAATATACGTAGTAGTAGTTATTTTTCACAGCTTTGATGCATGGAAGTGCGCAATAACGGGATATCTCACAAAAGTCTCTGTGCATTGGTTCCAAGTTCCAACTTCCAAGTGAAGTCGAGTTCACTATTATTTTGTAGATACAGTGAGCGAGGCCAAACAGATATTCTAATTTTTAAGATAGAAACTTGTTTAGAATTTGATATCATTGTAGGCAAGTTTAATTTTCCATACTATTCATTAGTTTTTCCCGGATCTAGCCATGGATGCACAGATCTTTTACTCCGTTTTAATTTATGAATACAAACAAATGCTAATAAATCCGTTATTAAAAGAAATGGCATATAGTGGTGGAGTGGCCTATGTTGCACGGATACGCCGATACGCGGATACGCGGATACGGGTACGGCGATACGGCACTTTCAAAAATTATAGGATACGGGTACGGGGGTATATTTATAAATAATAAAAATATAGGGTATAATTTGCAAATATATATAATTCAGGGGTTCATAAATAAAATAATAATAATAGTACAAAAAATTAACTATTATAATAAAGTTTCAAAGATTAGTCTGAAAAACTAAAGTATTAATATTTTGATTTAAATTCAAATAATTTTTTTTTGTTCTCTATTTGCATTTACATCCAAGTCTTGTTTCAATTAAATATCATCAAGCAATGAAATGTCAAATTATAGTATTCCATTATTTTTCATACTCCCGAAACCATCTTTATCAATGTTCCACATGTTGTGGTCGCTTGGTTGGCTACTAAATTTTCATCATGTCGTGTATAAAATGAGGGGTTATAGGTTCAGATACGTGTATCGGTTCACGGATACGGGTATCGGAAGTATCGGTATTTTTAAAATTAAGCCCGATACTTTTATTAAATTACGGATACGGACCCAATACGTACAGGACGAGTATCGGTGAGTATCGGATACGGATACGTATCGGATACGCGGATACGGCATCGAAGTGAAGTATCGGTGCAACATAGGGAGTGGCCTAGTGGGTAGATCATCCCCTTGCCTATGGGCTATGATGAGCGTTTTTTACGTGAGAAATATAATTTAGAGTTTAGAAAATATTAACGTTTAAGTGAATCTAACATGAAGATGAACAATTATTTAGGATACATTATATATATGGGACACAATTCTATAAGTGGGAGCCGTGAGCCGTCCCCATCTCCTTCCTACTATGTACAGAATGTCAAATAAATTCTTATGCTTTAAAAACATTCAATTGAACCCATGTATTGTTAAAAAAAAACGTTTAATTTGGCATTTTATTAGGTTACCAACCGGTTTCGCGGCCGGCTACTCGGCTTGTCGGCTACAAACGTGGTAGCTCACATGGCAATTAATTCGTTTTCCTTTTTTATTTCTCGATGGGGAGATTTATCATGCCCTTTGTGTTGATAGAATTGCCCCCGGTAAAGATGGAGAGCGGTGTCCTGATGGGCAGAAGGGATGCTAGAGCGAGGGCTAGCTGCATTAAAGTGTAATAACAATTACTTAAGTTTTATAGAAATAATTATAGTAATATGTATTGAAAAAGAGAGGACACATCTTGGGTCTTTTTATATGATTTCCTCACTTTTACAATAATTTTTTTCACTATTTTTATATACACACACATACATTGATACACATGACCCTGTAGTAGGAGTGGTCTGTAGTAGGAGTGGTCAAGTTCCAGAACCAAACCTCAGCATTCAAACCATTTTGACCTGAACCAGTTTAGTTGAGACTAGGCAAGCATCAATATGCATAATCGGCTCAATTGTGGTACACTTATGATTCATCAGAAATGAGAATTGATTGGTTATTTAATTTTTCATGAAAGAAATTTATCATGTTTACGACAAAAACTGCAATCTTTCTCAATATACGACTGGTACCTTTTTTCCTAAATTTATTTTGAAGCAATGTATGCATCCTAAGAGCGTCATATTCTTTGTATATTAGTATCCGAAATTTACCTCATATAATTATACAAATAAGCAACAAGAAACAAAAGCTTAAACAAAACTTTAGCCTAATTATACTATCAAGGCATCCACATATAATACAAAACGTTATGCATACAACAATTGAATCTCGTTATTTGCCGACCCCAAACTCTTGAAGTTTTGGAGACTAGTGCTTGGATGTTATTGTTTTTGTATATTTCTTCTTCTTGACAGTGGTAGAAGTACATAAATATGATATCCCTTTTAGCATTCTGAGAACCGGCGATTCCATGGTCATCATCTTTTTCATCTTTTTATTTTTATTTTTCTTCTCTTTCCTCTTCCTCTTCAATCTTCTTCTTCTTGGTGCAAAGAGATGGAAGTGATAAGTTAGACTGAAAATGATAGGTTGTTAACGAAATGTAGACTTTGCAGCCCATTTAGAAATTTTTCTTCACAAAATGTTATATGATGGGGTGCAAATAAAGTCAAACTTTTTTAAAAATGAGGCACAAAGTTCAATATCACCAAAAAAGTGGAGTGCATAATCAAATCCCGAGAAGTTGGAGTCATCTGTGACTCTTATATGGAGTCAAATAAGGGAGTGTTTGCAACTAATTAAAAAAGCGCTTCTCGGTTTTTGGCTTAAAAAGGCTAGAAAGAGTGTTTTCAAGTGACATCTTCTACTTAAAAAAGTGTTTCTCGGCTTTTGTGTCAAAAGTGTTTTTTATTTTTTCTATTACACAAAAAGCAATTATTTTACCAAACACCACCAACGTTTACTTTTAAAATCACTTTTTTCTCAAACACTATCAACTTTTACTACTAATCGATTTTGTAAAATCACTTCAAAAAAGTGTTTCTTTAAGGAGCAACATTTGCAAACACTCCCTATGTCATATAGACATCACCATCACCACAAATTTTTCTATTGGTGGACCCATTTAAAATATGTGTGATGATGATGATGATGTCAACATGACCTATATGACTCCATACAAGAGTCATATACGCCTCTTTTAATTTTTTTGGAAAAAGGGTCAGATAGTCCCTCGAACTTACATAAAAAGGTCAAATAAGCTCTTATATAGGAGGCTCTGTCCGTCCCGTCATTTGGGGCGCTTCCCGATGAAATTTTTTGATGAAAGTTTTCGAGCATCTTATTCATTAAGTCTAGTTTACTCATACTAAATTTCAGCTAAAACTTCAATCGAGAAGGCATTCAAATGAATTCTTGAAGATAACTGCGCAGTTATCTTCAAGAATTCATTTGAATGTCTTTCCGGTTGAATTGTCATATTTGTCACTTTTAAAGGAAAGTGACAAATATGACAATGCACAACGTACTGCACATACGTGATTATTGTAAATTAATAATCAAGAATTCAACGGTTTAAAAGTGACAAATATGACAATGCACAACGTACTGCACATACGTTTGTAATCTATAAGAAAAAACTCTTATTATGTAGCTCACTACGATCCACCTTTTACTACTTAGTTTTATGAATTCAAACAAATATTGTGGTGGTTTAATTAAGCACACTAATTTAAAAAAAAATAACTATGTATAGTACTCCCTCGTCCCTTAAAGTTTTGCCAAGTTTGATCCACACGGAGAATAATAAAATAAAAATTGTGAATTTAAAGTTTTTGCAGAGAATAGAGAAATAACAAGAATCACAAAATAATTTATTAACAGGAAACTTGACAATGTTTTTTAGGACATCCCATGAAAACATGCTTTAAGGATAGATGGATTACCATCTAAATTAAACATAAATTAAATTAAACCTCATTTGAGGTTTGTTTAATGTGTACATAGAATGACAGGGTAGAAAATTGAAAAAACCAAAGGTTCCTTTTTTTTGGAAGAAAAGCCAAAGGTTCCTTATAACTCATACTCCGTAAATCATAAGATTTTTTTAAGATGAGAATAAACTGAAATTGCAGATAAAAAATTGCTTATCGCACAACAACTGAAAATTGAACACAACCCTAGGCATAAATTAAAAGGAACTCTAACCACACGACACGACAAGCAATTAAGATATATAATCAAGAATAGGGTTTTTTAGATTATTACATGAATCCCATGACTTCGAAGTCATCTTGGTTGAATGTGTTTGTCTCTTTGAAATATATGAGAGATATATGTCTATTTCGAAGCAATCTTGGTGAAAGATATATATATATATATATATATATATATATATATATATATATATATATATATATATATATATATATATATATACCATCTTTGAGAAATGTCATAGTGGTCTTCCTGTATGTGGGTGTTTGGATCTAATTCTTAAAACTGTTTCTGCTCTCAGGAAGCAGAAGCAGAAGTTGGAGTGTTTAGGTGAAAGTGTAGAAGTACTTTTTGTGCTTAATTGACTCATAGAAGCAATTTTTTTAGAAGTTGGGGGGGGGGCAACTTCTGAAAACTAATTCTGTACGTTGTGCATTGTCATATTTGTCACTTTTAAACCGTTGAATTCTTGATTATTAATTTACAATAATCACGTATGTGCAGTACGTTGTGCATTGTCATATTTGTCACTTTTAAACGATATTGTTTTAGAAGAGGATTTATTATTGACTTGAAACTAAAATACTAAAATGGTATTGAATAGGGAAATTATTGACATTTACTTCACAAATTAAAATAGATGCATGATAGGGAAATATAATTTGGTTCAAAATACTTCAAATGTCTACCAAAAGATTTGATTCGACTTATTCCAAAACTAAAGATGGGTAAATATAAAAGAGGTGTTTAAAAAAAATCCGCTTTCTACCCATTTCAAGTTTGGTGATAATACACAATTCTTACCACTAATATATTTAATTCTCTACTTGTAATTGTTTTAAGATCACATTTTGAAAATTTTGAATGAGAATATTTTAATACTATTT
Organism: Cuscuta epithymum; assembly: GCA_945859915.1. NCBI lineage: Eukaryota > Viridiplantae > Streptophyta > Magnoliopsida > Solanales > Convolvulaceae > Cuscuta > Cuscuta epithymum. Next base: position 471,930 of record CAMAPF010000006.1, read on the forward strand.
TTAACAAAGTAAACTTCTAATGCATTACTAAATAAAATGCACTCAAAGCAGAGCACACGAATAATATAATGTCAAATTTCTAATATTGCAACGTAACTATCTAATATGAGCAATTTAGAGCACCCAAAAGTATTCATACACTTTCACTCAAACATTTCAATGACTGCTTCTTCTCCCTGAAGTAGCGGAAACAATTTTCAAAAGTAGATCCAAACACCCCATAAGTGTTCAATTTAAGTAAAAGTTGTAATTGAAAACACTTATTATATATCCTCTTTTTCAAGGCAAAAGCTCAAAGTCATTTTTTATTGGTTTGCATATATACATACAGGGGCATATCTCTTCTATGCAAGGGTGTTTATGTGAACACCCAAAAGTAAAAAAACAATGGGAATATATATACACAAATTAGAGTAATAATTTATTTATTAGTATTTTAAAGAGAAAATATGTAATTTTGAACACCCAAATTGTAAACACTAGATTCGCCACTGTATACATACCCTCATTATATGACACAACGTACCATATAACCAGGGACAGATCCAGGATTTTGGGTCAAGGGGGGCGAAATTTTTCGTTAGTGTAGGGGGTAAAAAATTTTTTCGTTAGTGTAGTGGGACGGAATTTTTCCTCCTAGTGTAGCGGGGCAAAATTTTTTCACTACTATAGGGCTATGCGGCTATTTTTATTAAAAAAATGACATTAATACATATATATCCCCCAACGACATATAAATAAATCTATTACATTCTAAATTTAGACGATGACAAAGACATCAACCAATACATTTTTAATAACTTCTATATTGTTTAATCTTATGAATCGGTTATTGAATTGTAATTTTTGTCCATCAAGGAGGGTGTTCGTGAGTCATGACTCATGAGAAGTTTTCTTAATATTACAATAGTAGTACGTATGAGATTATTATTTTTAGAATAATATGCACCACATACACACACTATATGGTGCATATTATATTTTAATATTTGTATTAATGCTATAATAATTTAAATTTTATTATCTATCCAATAAATTATTTTTAGAAAGCAAGAAGTAAATGAATTATGTAATTTAATGTCAATAAATATTTATATTTTGGATTCATTTCACGTGATCTAAAAACTGTGTAATTAGTGTGTCTGGTATTTAATATTGTTTGATATATATTTTACAAAATTGAGTACTTGTTATCTAATAAAGATAATTACACATTACAAAACTAGGAATTCTTATATAATAAGTATCCTAAATCTTAAACAACGAGTTAGGTAAATTATATTAGATGTTCTTTCTTTTAAATATCCAATTAAGTGTTACATTATGTAAGACTATATATTAATTTTGAAAATTAAAAGCTAAGGGGACGAATCTAATTAAATTATGAAAGTTTTATGAAAATATTATATATATATGGGAAATTTTTCAAAGTCCAAGGGGGGCAGTCGCCCCCCCCCCCAAATCCATCCCTGCATATAACATATTTATATTTTGTATTATATTGAACAACCTAAATACCATCCACTATATTAAAAAACCCTAAATACTTTGTATTCAAATAATTAACACCATCCACTATATAATATACTCCGTATATGGTAGTATTACCATGTTAATATATATCATTCATTGGTAGTACTATCCTCCGTTTTTTAATTCTTGCAACGCTTTGGCTTTCACGTTTGCCAATGCACAACTTAATTTGACTATAAATATATTTATTTATTAATTAGTAAATATTATAAAAAGTTGATATTTTGGAAATTCACGTTAGTAGGAATTCAGTAACATTTTATACGTAATAATTTGATTATGTATATTAGTAGAAAATTATGGTCAAAGTAAGGTATGTGAATGTGAATAGTGCAAAAATCTCAATCTTGCAAGAATTAAAGAACGAATTGAAAGAAGTATTATATATTCCTTTTTGGTTACTCCGTAATATTTTGGCTAGCAATACTTGCCAAATACTCCGTATATCTGACCTTATTAAATTCAAATATAAGGCGACTTTTTATATGGTAGTATGTCCAAATATAATCCTACATATACAGAGTCAATTATGCCCTTTAAATGGGCGAGAATTTTACCTCCAAAAATTGTAGCAACTCTGCTACTTTATATAATATAAAAAATTTTAAAATGATTTACGTTAAAATAAATCAATTGTAAACCTGAAAATCGTTATTAAAATATATGGAGCATGTATTTTTGTGACTTATCATTGATATTTGATTTATACATTGACGTGTAAAAGAATTCATGCTACGCTACTTACATACTTTCAAATTCAATAATGGGAAATTGTGGCCCGGTAGTTAATTTCCTTGTTGGTATACCGAATGATTTCTATTTTTGCATGCTCTTTACTTCTTTAGAATAAATTCAGCCCTGGAAACATTGATGAAAGTTAAATTACACCATGTACTGTGGAGTAAAAGATTTCAAATATGGTAATGATTTTACTTTGACGTCGGTGATGAGAATCAAATTGTGCATCTCATGCTCTAATGATTGTAACTATATTTATCGAACATTGAATGTAAAAAAAAATGATACACATTTATAGCAATTCATAATTGTGCATTTGGACGAGAATTTTCCCTCTAATAATAGTAGCAATTTTTGTACTTTATATTATATAAAGATTTTACTACTCTCACACTCTTCTCTGATTCTCTTTGTTAAGACTTCATCACCGTTTGGACCTCCAACATTATACATGAATCATGGCATTAAGCTCCACCTAGGTGTACTATTAATTGATTACATAGGTGAAAAATGGAAAAAGTATTTAAAGAACTTGCCTTTTTTGAATGCTTAAAAGTAAAACTCAATGACACTTTCACTTCCAATTCTAGATGTTACGGAGTAATTTTTTGCTTCATCTTAAAAAGAAATTAGGTGTACGTAAATGGTTTGACTAGTTCAACTTATTTCTTTTTAGTTAAAATTTCAAACACGGTCAATATTGTTGACCTTATCAATCACTTCTGTATTCCAAACTTGCCAAACTGCCAACTTGTTTTATTTATTGATTCTATAAACAAATCAACTTCTACAAATACCACAGTTCCATGAGTCCATCGTGCAGAAATTAAGAAATAGAGATACTAATCAATTATTAGGATCACACATACAAACTACTTTCATGTCTAAAAACATTATAGATTTTTTCCATGAAGTTAATAATCTATACTAATATAAAAAGGGAAACCAAGACACCAAATGCCTACCGCCTATTACGCCTATTATAAAGAGAAACCAAGTCAACAAAAGTCTGCCGCCTAACCGTTGCAACACTTCAACCATGCGGGCCTAGGGCCTCCATAAAAAAGATTCAGTTTACATAATAAATCAAGGCTGGCATTTGGCCCAGAAAATTAAAATCCCAAAGTAAGCTGCCTGTGAGGGGTATTCCACGTGCGGACATGCCTGTCTCTGTTTTAACTATGAAAGATATCATGTTTATGCCAAAGGGATAAATATTTAAAAAGATAATGCATTAAACGAAATTAAAAAAAAACAAGTTACCTATACGAAAGTTTTTTAACAAATCCATTTTCCGCACAACACATCTATAAGTAAATCGACGGGACGGTTTAATCCCAATACGCGTAACCGCAAAGTCAAACATAGTTAAATACACGACAGAATATATTCAGCGACTTTGCATCGTTGTTCGCGTGAAAATACTTTCATTTTTTTTATTCATTCTGCGTTTTATAGAGAAGCCTTCTAAAGATGTTGTATAGTCCAATCTAGGGGTTGAACACGAGAGGTCAAACTGTCAAAGAAAGAGAAAAACAAAGCATAGCAAACAAGATTTAATTGACAAGTACGGAACTGAGTTACAAACTTACAACAAAATCAAAATCTAATAAAGTTATAGATGGATTTAGTCGAAGCTCTTTATATGCGGACGTGGATGAAGGACGTGAGACAGACACGATGGGGCGGAGCTTCGTTGCAAAAAAAAGAAGAAGCCCAAGTTAGATGCGATATAGATACGACCGACCTGGAGATAGTTCGACGAACAACGCGGCGGACACTGCGATGGACCTCATGAGTACACCGAAGGGTGGCTGCTGTTATGTTGTTTGGCTCTTCATTGTTATGGCAAGTGGCTCTGGAAATATTTTAGTGCGGCGATGTATACATAGAGAGGGAGAAGTTGAGATGCGGGCGTGATGAAGAGACGGTGTGACGAAGAGGTGATGGAAGATGAAAAGGAAGAGTGGGTTCTAGACTTCACTCTACTTTGTTGTGTGAGTATATAATATCGTATATAATCCGTGTTATTGTAGTATATATTTTTTGCAATACGATTGGGCCGAAATCCGTTTGGAAAGTTTACACTTGCCCGTGAAAGCTATTTTTTGTCTGAGAATAGTGTTTTCACAGACAAAACATGTTTTGTCTGTGAACAATGTTTTAAGACAAAACATGTTTTGTCTGTAAATTAAGAACTTCTCCATACAATTAGATAACTACCTTAAGAAGCTGATCACTCTATCTGTTCAACTTTAAATTCATCCAAAATTCAATTAGATAAACTGTTCAAAAACACGTGTCTCCATACATAAACATAAATCAATGTTGTATATTCTATGCTAATTTGATTTTATATACCGTGTATTTATGTACATATTTATACATACATGTGCGCGCTATTTAATGAATACAAAAGTGTGTCATTTAGATTGTTTTTGTATTTGTTTTCATTTCATTAAAAAAAGCTACATGTGTAATTATGTTAAAATTATTGTCCCGTGCATCGCACGGGTACAACACTAGTAGCTAATAAAATAGAAATTCAATTCCTCTGATCCAATTTTCATCACATTAATATACCAAGATAAGAGATCAAATACAAACATTTTCTAATTTACAAACTACAAACTCATTTTAATCATCCGTTGAATTGATCTAAACGATGAAATTGCACGATGGATTTTGGTAATAAAATCAAAACTTTTTTACGGATGTTATTTCATTACACAATAATATGCAACACATTAAACCTCAATATACAATACGAATAGCGTAAAGATGAATCGTACAAACGTTTGCATAATAAATGCACTATACGGATATATATACCAGATATGCCCCCTCAATCTTTCTAACCCTTTCAAATCATATTCCCTTCATTTTAAATTTCAATATTATCTTCATTCTTTCCTTATTCATTTGTTTCTAAATAAATTTCATTTTCCTTTTGTGATGAAGAATGTATAGTTCATATAATGTATTCCTCCTCTGTAAAACTCTCGATCATATCATTTCCACTTTTTTAATAGTGAGACACTTAAAGTATTAATTTCACGGGGTTTGCTCCATCGCTGACAAACACTTATCAACAGAGGTTGAATACCTTAATTTTATAAAAAACAAAAAAAAAACTTTTATACACACTTTACTATTTACACACGTGTACCCACTGTTTGTGACGACTTTTTTTACTGTCATAAACAAAAGGTGTTTTGTCTGTTATAGACAAAACACATTTTGTTGACAGGCAATATATAAAAGTGTGTAAACAGTAAAATGTGTAAAAAAAGAATCGTGGTGTCATAAAGTTCATACAATCCATATTAGGATAATGTGACGCACAATTATGAGATCATTATTCAAATTTGGACCGGTGACCTCTTTATTAAGTTTTAAAGTTGAAAATATTTTGACCAAAATGTTTGAATGGTAGGGTTTAGGACGTTTTCTTTTGGACTGAAATTTGCTGGTCTGGTCAGATCTGGTCTGATCTGGTCTGGTCTGTTTAAGTCTGGTCTGGTAAATGTCTGGTATCTGTGTATTTTATAACTATTCAAGTTTGGTCTGGTCTGATCTGGTCTGATCTGGTCTAGGACTGAAAACAGTCCAAAAGAAAACATCTTTATACCGGTGGGCGTAGCTCAACTGGTAGCGAGGGAGTGCCACAAGGGTTAGGTCTCGGGTTCGAATCCCGGCAACTGCGATGAGGGGTTACTATGCTGAAAAATGCATAGGGCTTCTGCAAGTACCGGGGACAGAGCCCCACTCTCTATCTGTCAGATTGTGATTATAGTCCAATTTACATCCTCCCATCGTGCCGTCCGGTCGGTGTTGGGGGGCCCTCAGGGATGGGGTGTCATCCTTTTTTAAGAAAACATCTTTATCCTCCAACATTTAATTGTCATAATTTGTAATTGATGATCTTAAACAGGATCAGATAATGCAGGTTCTTTATTCTCTGCCCCAGACTGAAAATGGACTTTCTCTAAAGTCTCGGAATACCCCCTCCCCCTTTTCTTCATTCATGCTTTCTTTTTCAATTTCTTATTCTGGAAATGGGGATGAATCCAGGCTCCCAATGATAAATCCAGTCTCCATGGCTACGCATTGCTCTCAGCTCGTCTGATATCTGAGGGGCCTCCACCACCTGTATATGTGTACGTATAATTGTTGTATACATCTACGCTTTTGTCTGTGTGCGTTTTGTACATTTTGTGTGTGGATTTTCCCGCTCCCCCCTCTGTTATGTTGTTCGTCGGGAAGCTTAAAATTGAAAGCTGGAATCATACGATCTTATCTGTTAATGGAGTGATTCATGTGGAAAAAGAACCCGTTTTTATTAGTTGATTGATAAGGGAAAGGGAGAAAGAAATGTATGGCGCAAGGGCTCATACTCAGAGCCTGAAGGATTTGGCGTTAGAATACGGGTCTCAGATCACGACACTCCGACCGAGCATTTACGCCAGGAGGGCGAACCTGACGGTGAAATTCCAGGATCTGTATGGTTTCACGGTGGAGGGAAATGTGGATGATGTGAATGTGTTGAATGAGGTGAGGGAGAAGGTGAGGGAGCAGGCGAGGGTATGGTGGTCATTGGAGGCCAGCAAGGGTTCCAATTGGTACCTCCAAACTCATGTCTACTCAACTCTCAAGTCTTCCCTCAAGTTCTCTGCTCTTGTCAATGCCATCACCCTCAAGCGCCTCATCCGTAAGGGCATCCCTCCCGCCCTCCGCCCTAAGGTCTGGCTTGCCCTTTCTGGTGCCGCCAAGAAGAAATCCACCGTCCCGGAGAGCTATTATGATGATCTCACCAAGGCCGTCCAGGACAAGGTCACCCCTGCCACCAAGCAGATTGATCATGTCAGCGCCTCTTTCTTTGCCTTCTTAGTTTAACTTCTTGTATTTAAAAAATTGTACATTCTGTTTTTTCATTTTTGTATCTTACATAAGTTGTATATAACACAAATAGATTTATTAAAACGAGAATATAAAATAGAAAGTGAAGAAAGGAGTGTTAGGTTGTGGTTATTTTATCACAAATGGTGATTGTGGCAAGTAATATTGGATAGATGGAGAATCTTGCCTTTGCTCTCCTTATCCTTCTGTTTGTAACAAAGGAAGCACAACACTTAATCAGTTGCAAAAATGAAGAGGATGGGTTTTTAGTATCAAACTTAATTTTGATTTAGTAGTTGCTTCCGGAACATACAACTCATGGGCATAGTTCTAAATGTTAGAGAAAAAACAGTTTTTTTTTGTTTTGGTTTTTGTTTTTTGTTTCCCATATACCTAGGCTGGGGGTTAACAAGCCGGTGCGTAATGCTAAATTGTATTAGCATTATTACTATTTGTAAATGCTTTCAACTGCCATGGTTTATGCGCTATTATAGCGTTTATTACTTTTTGCAGGACCTGCCGCGTACTTTTCCTGGTCACCCATGGCTGGACACGCCGGAGGGTCATGCTGCTCTTAGGCGCGTTCTTGTTGTTTATTCTTTCCGTGATTCTGATGTTGGCTACTGTCAGGTGGGATTCAATCTTTCCCCAAAAGGACTAGTGATGATAACTTTTTCATATGTCTGCTTTCAAAGAAAAAGAAAATTTAGTTCTTTGAGATTCCTTCAGAAACAAGGCTCGTTCTTTTTTGCATGTCCTAATTTCTTTATGATACATGGGATAATGTATTCTGCACATGCATTGGTGCATGTTTTTTAACTAAGTTTACTTTGTGCTGTTTCTTGTTACTATAGTGAGAACTTTTTTAGTGAAAAATGGGTGTTATGATATTTCTTCCTGAGAAAGTTGAAAGCAAGACTAGGATTGTTTCTATTTTTTATAATGAGATTACAATTGTGTTTTTGTTTGCTAAGGTCATTACTCATTACATTAACACCAAGCATAATAGTGAATTATTATTGTGCAGGGTTTAAATTATGTTGGAGCTTTACTATTGCTTGTGATGAAAACTGAAGAAGATGCTTTCTGGATGCTTGCTGTCCTTCTAGAGAATGTGCTAGTCAATGATTGTTATACATACAATTTATCTGGATGCCATGTTGAACAAAGAGTGTTTAAGGATTTGTTAAGAAAAAAGTGTCCAAGGTGTCTCATTTTCTGAACTATGATTAAACGTTTCTTATTGTATGTTATGTATTTTCTGATTTCATCCTTTGCCTTGTTTTTGAACATAACAATGAAAAGTAATGCAGGATAGCCTCAAATTTGGATGCTTTGGAGTTTGATGTATCTCTTGTTTGTACAGAATGGTTTCTCTGTCTCTTCTCCAAGAGTTTACCTTCTGAGGTCAGTATAATAAATGCATATGCCTTTCATGCACCTAAATGTTTCTTCTTATTAATTATGATGCCCCTTTAAATGTTATTTCAGACAACCTTGCGTGTCTGGGATGTCCTATTCTATGAAGGGGCAAAAGTCCTATTTCATGTTGCGTTGGCAATTTTTAAGGTTGATTTCTTGGAATCTTTTTGTCTTGTTAATCTTGTTTGGCCTACACTAAAGTACTTAACACATTTTCTCTAGCTCTGAAAAGATCTGATTCTGATTTTATGTTCACAATATGTAGATGACCGAAGAAGAATTGGTATTGGCGCACCAAGTTGGAGATGTAATAAATATTGTACAGAGGACCACTCATCACCTTTTTGATCCCGATGATTTATTAACGGTAACGCGTTACTTGCTGCCCTCTACTTCCTTAGCCTGTGTGATTTTCTACTTAGCCAGATTGTTTTGTTTTATTTTTCTTTTCTGAAACCTCATAAGCGATGCCCTTAATTGTCCGCTCGTTCATGGTACCTGAAACTTGTCCAACACTCAATCTCTTCTACCTAAAACTTGTCCAAACTCCAAACAATCAATCTCAACTCTCAAACTTTGGTGGTCAACGCAAACTCAAAGTGTTCTATAAAGCGCTAGCAGTATACACAGTGGGTTATTGCAGCTATCCAACCTGTTCAAACTCTAGCAGGAAGGATTTGGGTAGGTAGTGTGGGGTACTGGGTGGGTTCAGGTAGAGAGGGGAAACCGAAAATGAAAACCTATCCCAGAGTAAGGTAGAGTTGAGTTGTACGCTTGTAGTATAGTACCCGAACCCATACCCAAACCCCAAGTTTATATTGATATACTTCGTATGTTTTCTATTGAAATACACTAATGTACATACGAGTGATATGCATGCATAATATGTGTGTATTTTGTATTAGAGTAAGCAAATAAGTACATCCATGCCTGGTTTCACTTCCTCAAATTGAGCAGATTTAGTCATTTCAACCAAAGCATGAAAAAATGAGCAGGTAGCTTTTGACAAGATAGGCTCAATGACAACCACAGCTATATCAAAACATAGGAAAAAGCAGGAGCCAGCGGTGTTGGCGGAGCTGGATCAGAGATCAAGACGGTTGTACTCATATGGTGAGGATGAAGGAAGATGACAACTAGGCATGCAAATGTGTAATTGTAAGGTATCATACTACAAAATACATTTTTTCCCTTTTTATCTTTTCTCGGGGGCATTCTACTTCCGGGCTTGTTAGCAGATAAAATGAATTTGGGCCTTTGTTGTGGAATTATGTGAAGTTTGTAACTAATCCATGTACCTAGTTATCATCCGTGGTTTTGTAATATTTGTAAATGAAACCTTTCCTCCATTTTTGGTTATGGATATCTCATATCTCATCAGCTTCTTGTGCAGTTTCTGCTTTAAGCATTTAAGATTGTTTAGACTTTCACACGGTTTACTATTAAACAGTGATCAGATCTAAGATTTCGAGTCAATGGAGTAGTGGTGGATTCGGGTCGGGTCACCCGGACCGTGGACCGGCCCGCTACTGTGCGGGACCGGGACCGGCCCGGTTCTCGGGTCCTGGTCGGGCCTAGGCCGGGGGGGTCTGGGCTCGGGTCTTACAATTGGCGAACCGGCCCGGCCGGGTCGGGTCCGGGCCAAATTGATTTTTTTTCTTCAATTTTTGGGGTTCCACCCGGGTTGGGCTTGATGGTTAGGAGGGGTTTGGGGGGTGGGGGGGGTGGGGTGGGGGGGTTGGGAAAGCAAAAAAAAAACAAACCAAACCGGAGGCCCGACCCGGACTGGACCCGGTGGCTGCCCGGGCCTTGGCCCGACCTGGACCTGGCCCGGCCCGAGTCAACGCCTACAAGGGAGGACCAAATAAATTTGTTTGTGTAGGGGGGTGAAAATTTCAGTTGGACTCGGGCCGGGCCAACCGGCCCGGAACCGGACCGGCCCGCTACTGTGCGGGCCCGGACCGGCCCGGTCAACCGGTTGGTGCACCGGTTCGGGCCACCCGGCCCGGAGGGATGGCGGTTCGGGCTCGGGCCCTGATTTAGGTGAACCGGCCCGGCCGGTTCGGGCCCGGTCCGGGCCGGATTTTAATTTTTTTTTTTTTTTTTTTTGAAATTTTTTTAAATTTTGGGTTGGATTAGGTGTTTTGGGCCATTTGAGGTGGTTTGGGGTAGTTTGGGGTTGAGGGGGAGGGGTAGGGGGTTAAAAATGAGAACCAAAAAAAAAAAAAATAAAGTGACCGGTTCGGCCCGGCCCGGCCCGGCCTGGTTTGGCCCGGAACCGGAACCGGAACCGCCCCCCGGCGGTTCGGGCCCGGGCCCTAGTTTTCTGGCCCGAGGCCCGGCCGGGCCCAGGCCCGAACCGGGCCCGAACCGGCCCGAGTCCACCCATGGGTGAAATTTGTTCGCTAGTGTAGCTAGGTGAAAATTTTTCGCTAGTATAGCGGGATGAGATTTTTTCACTAGTGGTTATTCCACTAATACATACACGACATACATTTAAATCTATTACATTTTAAGTTTAGACAATTGAAAAATAACAAATAATAGTGGTTATTCCACTATTATCTTTGATTTTATAATTGAAGTGCTCTAGAAACAAATATTCATACATTAAAGCATAACAAAAGGAAAATCAAAGAAAAAATTATTAGAAAATAAAAAGGGGTATATAACATTTTATCAAATTATATGAAGATAAAGAGTTTAAAACCTACACATCCACCAATACTTTTTAAATAATTGTTGTTTCGTTTAACCACATAAATCTTATTGTAATTAGGGTTGAGCATAATCCGGTTTGGTCAAGAAAATCTGACCGGACCCGGACCGGATAGATACCAGTCCGGTCTTCGGTCCAAGTATTTTACTGATTTCGGTTCCGGTCCGGTTCGGTCCAAAACCCGAATCAGACCAGAATTTAATCATTATATATGTATTTATTTATATATGTATTAAATTTGTATACACACAAATACATACTTCGTGCATAGCACAATATATAATTAATTTACCAAAAAATACATTAATTAAGTGATACAATACCTTAGACATTAACTCAAATTACATATTATGTACATAGTATTATATACTTATTTACACTAGTAAACCTTTGTAGTATAAAAACATTAGGAGTTAGAATATAAAGGTGCATTGTATTTACTTATGTTTACTTGTTCTAACCTTATACATAGTGTGATTAATTGAACTCATCTTTGTTAAATATGCAAAGCCATTGAGTCAAATCATTCACTAAATTAATCGAGCAAGAATGTTAGTTTCCCATATTAATATGATCATTCATAAAATTTTAGAGTCAAAATTGAATCACATAGTTTTTATATTTTCACTAGGCATAGTTCATGTGTTTATTTATATTTTTTTTCATGTATTATAATGTATATTATATTGATTAAAAGAGATATAAAAATATAAAACATACATATAAAACAATAAATTAGTTATAGTCACATATAAAACATCATAAACTAATACCCCGTAATAGAAACAACGAGCTAATAAGTAAATTTTTGGACAATCAAAACTATTCTTTTAAGATGAAACGTAACATTGTAAAAGTAAGAAAATAAAAAATCCGGTCCAATACTGTTCTGGACCGGAAAACCTGGAATAACCCGGTCGTGTCCGGTCCTAAACCATAATTATATAGGTCCGGTCTTCAGTCCATTTTTTTTAGAATTCTGGTTTCGGTTCAATCGGTTCCGGTGCAGTCCGGTCTAGTCTTGGACCTGTGTTCAACCTTAATTGTAATAAAGAATTAATATTTGAATTACAATTTTTGTCTATCAATGAGGATGTTCGTGAATCACAAGGAATTTTTTTAATATTACAATAGTATGTATGAGATCATTATTTTTAGAATATAATTATATTGCTAATTCATATATATGTTACATATTATATTTGTATTAATCCTAAAACAAGTTAAGGTTTATTATCTATGCAATTAATTGTTTTTAGAATGTAGTAAGTAAATGAATTGTGTAATTTAATGTCAAAAAATATTAATATTTTGATTCACTTCAAATGAACTAAAAACTGTTTAACTATTGTGTTTAGTATTTAATGTCGTTTGATATTTTACAATATCGAGTACTTATTATCTACTAAAAATAATTAAACATTACAAAATTAGGAATTTTTATATAATAAGTATCCGAAGTTTTAAACAATGAGTTGTTCTATTGCTCATTAATTTAATTTATTGTAAATTATTTTAGATGTTTCTTCTTTTAAATCTCCTATTAAGTGTTACATTATTTAAGATTATATATTAATCATTCAAAAAAAGCTATATATTTAATATGAATCTTATTAAAGTAGGTTTAAATATGGTTTTAGTCCATGCAAATATGACATACTTTGTTTTAGGTTCCTGCAAAATATTTTCTTTGTTTTTCATCCTTGTAGTATGCGCTATTTCGGTTTTAGTCCATCTTTAACTCCGAAATAACTTTACTTAGAATTTTTTTTATTGTCGGTTGCATATATCTACTAGAAACATTTAAATTTATTATTTTATAATTTTTTTGAGGCTAATATGAGAGTTACAACAATTTTAAAACTAATTATTCACACTTTTAAAATATGTACTAAAAACCTTTTAAAAAATAAAATTAAAACTTTTTGAATGACATGACAAAGAGTTAAAGGATACCTATTAGTCGGGATTGTTTCGTTGTCAAACTGTTATCATTAGTCATGGACTAAAAGTAAAACCAACATAAATTTCAGGGATGATATACAAAGAAAATATTTTGCATGGATCTAAAACAAAGTGTGTTATATTTGGAGGGACTAAAAACATATTTAAACGGTATTTCAACCGCTTATGATCCCTCAATCTTTCATGACGATTCAAAAATCAAAATATAAAAGTTTGGCTTGGACCAATCACCGGAGAGCAACTCGATGTGAAAGTACCATTTATGAACCACAATTGATAAAATTAAAGCTTGACTTAGACTGGTCATGAGAAAATCTTAATCGCATTACCTTTGCATTGGCATGTACAGTCTAGGCTTCTTCCTTGCCACTGTTGCCAGTCAAAAAATTAGAAAGCATTTATAAATCCATCCAATGAGCATCAGTTGCAGCTGGCTACCATCACTTCACCCTTGAAACATGCTTAATTAATATTAACACTTTATCTTCTCCAAGGATCAAAGCCAAAGTTTGAGGGAGGAAATTCAGCCCCAACTTCACACTACTAGAAAAACGATCTATAGTGACACTAAATTAGTGTCACAGAAAGTTTTACTGACACTAGAAAAGTGTCAAAGAAGGTCGGGAATTGTGACACTAAATTTAGTGTCACTGGTAAAGTGTCACTAATTTATGACACTAATGTATCATAAATAATTATGATAAAATAATGTCACTATATATTTTGACACATTAGTATCAATTAAATTTATGATACATTGGTATCACTTTATATTTTGACACATCAGTATCAATTAAATTAATGATACATTGATATCACATAATGTTAATGATTAATAAATTTATTTTATACATATATCTATACAGGCACAAAATATAAGATTATTACTTGAAATATATAAATGACAATGCATGAAAAATAAAAAAAGCGCTTCTTTATTAAAAAAAGAATTATCATTTACAATTCGAACGTCATACACATTCCAACATTACAAAGTCAACTAAATCTGTAATAAACTAATTTGAGATCCTCCAACTGCTATAAACTCCACCTAGATCTTCAACATGAGAGCCCAGTGCTTCCCACTTGATGGCTTTTCAATATCTAAAGACATAAAATCAAGATACATTATATCGCGATAATGAATAATGTTTATGTGAGAACACCAAAGTATCGTTGCTAAAAAGTAACCATCAATCTTGGATGCACTTCAAATTACAATGATATGAATATATGTTTATGAAAATACCAAGTACATATAGAATAGATGTCCATTTCGCATTTGCTTGCGAGGTGAAATATTTAACTTGTTCAGATGAACGTTCTCAATCATTGCTTTGAATATTACCTATATTTGCCTATATTGAGGCACACACATACACACACATACATAAATATTATATATTATGGAACCAAATAATTGCAAATACACCATCTACCCTTTAAAAATATATACGTGAAAAAAGGAACCTGCAACTATGCTCTAGGACAAAGAAATAAGAGATAACAAAATCTAATAAGACTCTTTCATGCTGTAAAATTAAAAGAAATATGTTGTGAAGTTAACGGAAAAGGAACCTGCAACTAACTTTTAAAAGTATTAGCATGCAAACAAGTTTACAAACCAAAAAAATTACATGCCTAGAAGAACAAGTTGCAAGCAATACACACATGTTGAAATAACATCAATATGTATTACCTATGATATAAAAGTACTTTTGCTCTAACAAGTAATTATATATGCTCAAAACTTAACATGCCCGTAACTATTTCATCTTAAATCTAACCGTTGAGATCAGATTTCGTCTCTATGAATGAGTACTTTTCTGGGTATATATACAGAACAAGAATTGAGGGTACCACTACCTGGAAGAAGTGTAACGTTATAAGGCTTACGGGAAACAGTATTTCTGCTCTTTGAATTAGCAGTGGCAATAATGTCCCCTTTTCCTCTTCTCTGTGGCACCAACAACTAACAAATGTAGCTTCCTGTGGATAGTTTGAGAAGAAACTATAACATGAGTTTTAAGAAACTAGGAATGTCATGCAACACGAGTAACATAAAGTGATTCTCGTGATAGGGATGCAAGTCTGCAATAACTCATAATAGGCATTGGTTCCTTTCTTGAAAGATCACTTACGGAGTACTGTGTAGCAATATGCTCATCGGGTGTAGAGTCCATTCATTTGATATCAAATTCATTTGTAGTTGCACTAAGAATTGGATATGGGGTACTCAAGGGTACTCAATAATACGTCCAGCACAAATCCACCTTAAGGAGGTGTTATTGACAGTAACCTTGCAAGTCTGCAACCACAAATGAAAAAAGGTTTGGTTAATCATATTTAGGGCCTTATGGGTTGCAGTTTTTGTTGTTGATATTTATGCATTTGAAAGAAGTTCTTGAATTAACTCAAGTTTTGCATCCCTTTTCTCACACCAAGAAACTGAAATGAATCTCTAAAACTACCCACTATATAATCTAGCCGTCCACAATCTTGAATTTGAGAAAGCTTTTCATGACAACTTAGTTTCATAATTAGTGTACCTAAACTTTTAGGAAGAAATTCCACTTTTGGTCCTCCGAGTTTTGCACCAATTCCACATTTAGTCCTCATCTTTCACTTTATCCATTTTTGGTACCTGACTATTGTTTTTCCGACCATTTTCGGTCCATCTTTGGACATTTTTACTACCGGAAAAGGATTATATATGGTCAACAAAACAATAGTCAGGTACCAAAAATGGATAAAGTGAAAGATGAGGACTAAATGTGGAATTGGTGCATAACTCGGAGGACCAAAAGTGGAATTTTTTCAAACTTTTAGAGTAACTTAAGTTTGGTAAGCAAATTTTCAGTTACCATATGTCTTATTCCAATTGGTTAAGAGTAAGTACGGTTTTAATTAACTCAACCAATACAAAGGAATACCTATAAACAACCTGCAAGTGAACTAAAAAAGATGACCAAATCAATGAAATTATAACCACCACATATTATAGTGTTGAATCCTACCAGAATACTTTTATTTTGTTATACTTTTGCCTTAACACTCTTTTAAGCTCTGTTTATTGAAATGCATAAAATCTTATACTTTGTCAATGGTTAAAACTGAAAAAATCATTTTTATTGATAAAATTTAACATGAAGATGAAAAATATTGCTAAAAATAATAATATGAGAGTAAAACTGCTAGTGTACACATGATATGGGAATGTTGAGATATTGCCTCTTTACATGAGCTTAAAAGAGGTCTTATATTTAAAATAACATGAGCTTAAATAACCTAAAACATGTTTACTTCATTAGGCTTAAAAGAGGTCATATATTTAAAATGATAGGAATGACCTTAAAACTTACTACATATTTCATTATATTTCATCGGTCCAGCTCTATCAATGAGGCAGACCAGCTGTGTCTATAAATTGGTTAGAAAGCAGCAAACAAATCAACATATATAAGTAGCAGTAACACATATAAAGAAGATAGCGAAGGGTAGGAAGAAAATAATAGCACACTTTTACAACGACATCAATAATCATCCGTCACAGAAGTGAGTGCGGCAGAATGTGAACCCATTTTCTCCGGCAACTCTGTCCAACCCAACCTAATCCAAGAAAACGAAGTAAGGACAAACCACAACCTAAATCCAAACCTTTAAGTAGCTAGTCCCACATAATTAGATAAGAAAAAGAGCATGTTACACTATGCAAATAAATAGCCATTGGAAGATCATGGATTCCAATCATCATCTCATCCAAATATATTGATTGGCTTCATAAAATTCTGCATCTATTAAAATGAGCTTATGAAAACAAAAAAGTCAAGGTCCTTGCACATAATGCATCCAGTTCACACCATACTACCATAACACTTGACTAATAAATTCTTTATATTAAGTTTATTATGTTACCACGTGATACTTGAAGAACAAAATGGGCTAATTAATAGAAAATGGTGTGAAAAGAGTACTGAGTAAGTCATTACAACTTGCACGGTTCATAAAGATTACATAAGCAAAAGCACCTTTGTATAACAATAATTGAAACCAGAAATATGCCAAACACCTCAAAGTCAAAATATGTATTAATAATCCTTTTCAATTTTCTTAAACTCACATAAATAGCAAATGATTCTATACAAATTATAAAGATATAACAGATTTACAATCAAACTATTCATGATTTGGATTACTAAAGAAAGTTATTTTGAAACATAACTGATGGAGAAAATAAATGCTTCAGATCATTAGGCTTTCAGATAGCTGATTGTTGGTTATGGCCGGAGAGCAGAAATCCGTGCGTCCTATTCACCGGTTGATGCAGAGTGGTGTGTAAAATGTTAGTGGAGAGCACCAGGTCTTCTTCTGTTAACCTGGAGCAGCAGTGGTCACTGTCAAAGTCGTCTGGAGGAGCACCGGCGTCATCTTCGTCGAAGTCGTCGAGAGCAGCTACCGGTTCGTCTTCGTTGAAGTCGTTTGGAGCAGCAGTGACGACATCACCATCGAACTTGTCGGGACTCGGGAGAAGTGGAAATGGCATCTTCTTCAAAGTCGTTAGGAACAACAGCATCCGAGTCTTCATCCTTGGGTCCCTTTATCAATCGATGAATTAATTAGCTAGGGTTTGAAAAGGGAAAGAGGCGAGCAGATGCACAAGTCTGGAAGAAGATCGATTAGTTAAGTATTGAAAGGCTTCGTATTATTACTCCGTATAATAGACCATGCAGCCCGATCCAAATAGTTATGCACGCGTTATAACTTAAAATATACTCCGTAAAAACGTTCAAGTGTCACTAAGTGATTTTCATATATTTGTGTTGAAAAATACTGAAAATAGTGACACTTTTGTGTTGCTAATGACATTTTTCCAAAAAAGTGTCACTATAAAAGTGTCACTGTAAGCCAGTTTTCTACTAGTGTCACCAAGTATCTTCCAAGATTATTACCATCCATACCCCTTGATAACTAATACCCCTTTGATAACTAATGAAGCAAGTGTTCTTTTAGCAATTTCAAGTCATGCTAGCTCCTTCAGATTTTTTTAAGGGAGATTTCTCAAAATAGGACTAAATAGAGTTTGGAAGCCCATGTTCAAAATACAAATTTGAGACCCCTTGTAATATAAAAAAACTAAAAAATATTCTCAATATAAATTTTTATTACACTCATAGGAGTCATAGCAATTGAGTACCTATTAAATAATGCAAAAAAAAAAAAATTATAGGTATCAATTTTTCCTTTCAAATAGTTAGTTTCTACAATTTTTTGTAAAATGTTTCAATTTTAGATGGAATTATTATACGGTAGTGGAGTATGAATTTAACCGCAGCCCATATTCATATACGATAGTATACACTATAATGCTATATTATTATATTATATAATTAATTAATTAATTGATGTTACGTTAGTGTCCTAAAAATAATACTAATAGTGCCTTATAAATATGAGGCCCCATGAGAAGTAGGGCCTTGTTCTGTTGAACCTAATTAACATGCTAAAAGACGGCCCTGAAACTCTGAAAGTCTCATGTGCTACCTTCTTTATAATTGATGTGTCATATAAACCCATCAACACATTAGAAATGATAAATTAGAACTTATGAATTGCTATTTACTTGCTATGTCAAGTTGTGCTTTACATGGACCGACCTTATTCCTCGTTCTACTATACATTAATTTTCTTACATCCTTTTAACTAATAAAATGTAGAAATATCAATCTAATTGAGGAAGCGGGCCAGCGGGCCAGCCTAGCTGGTCGTAGACTCACTCATCCTTACGGGAGGTCTCGTGTTGGAAATTTAATGGAGTGAGTTTCACCCCTCATTAATCAAGGCCCCCTCCCCCTCCCCCAGACCCCCTGGAGTATAGAAAAAAAAACCAAAATCAATCTAATTTTTGTAAGCTAAACTTTCCCATAATGACATAGAACAACATCCAAATTCTAGAGGCTAATAAGCCATCTAAATTCATTGTTCCTTATTGATGTATATTCTCATATGAAGGCCGAATATGATGATAGCAATTAGAAGCTTCCAAGTGTTGAAGATGGAGCCTTGTTTGAGTTCTGGTATATACCCGACCGGGTATGGTTGGTTGCCCGACCGGGTATGAGGCTTTGATAGCTCGAGTAGTTCCCTGGTTTCTACACTCTATCGAGTATTGGTCATTACTCGATCGAGTATGCATGGATGGCTTACTCGGGTAAAAGTCTGTGTTCTGTACCCGATCGAGTATGGAGGTATACTCGATTGAGTATGCGTAAAAACCTTACTCGAGTAGTAGACTGGAATCTATACTCGATCGAGTATGTATGTATACTCGATCGAGTATACGGGAAAATTAATGACGGGATTAGTTTTTGGGCCTGCGGCCTTAACCCTTGTTTAGGCTTTCTTAAACCTATTTAAACATCCCTAATGTATCTGTAAACATACCAGACGCTAGAATAATAATACATCTCTCTCTCGTTCGCCGTGGACTAGCGTAATCACTCTGATTGCGTGAACCACGTAAATTCTTGTGTTCTTGCTCTTTAATTTATCGTTTTTTATCTTAATCCTTAATCGTAACAACTGGTATCAGAGCTATGACTGACGAAGGGAAGATTAAGATCGATAAATTTGATGGTCAAGATTTCGCTTTCTGGAAGATGCAGATCGAGGATTATCTCTACCAGAAAAAGCTTCATCTACCCTTGTCTGAGAACAAACCAGAGACGATGGCGGAGGCGGAGTGGAACTTGTTGGACCGACAGGCTCTTGGTGTGGTGAGGTTGTCATTGGCGAAAAACATTGCTTACAACATCGTCAACGAGAAGACAACGTTTGGACTGCTCAAGGCGTTATCCAACATGTATGAGAAACCCTCAGCGGCCAACAAGGTTTTCTTAATCAGACAGTTGGTGAACACAAGAATGAAGGAAGGTGCATCCGTGACAGATCACATCAACGAGTTTAATTCAATCATATCCAGGTTAGGATCGGTTGAGATTAAATTCGATGATGAAGTTCAAGCATTACTTTTGTTATCATCTTTGCCCGATAGTTGGTCCGGTACAGTCACAGCGGTTAGTAGTTCATCTGGAACCACTAAGCTTACCTTTGAAGGTATTCGTGACTTAATCCTTGGTGAGGATATCCGGAGGAGGAGTTCGGGGGATAGCTCCAACAGTTTGTTGAGTACTGAAGATAGGGGCAGAAAATCCACTAGAGGGGGTAACAAGAAAGGAAGATCAAAGTCGAGGAAGAAAGGTCAATCCAAGAACGGGAAGGACATCAATTGTTGGAATTGCAAGGAGAATGGACACTTCAGAAATCAGTGCCCAAAGGCCCCTGCAGACAAAGGCAATGAGGTGAACGTGGCAGAGGATTATGAAGATGTTCTAATTTGCAGCGTTGTTGCAGGGATTTGATGAAAAATTTCAGGCCCTACAACGGAAGAGTTCGGTTGGCGGATGACAAATCCCTGGAGATCACGGGTATTGGAGATGTTGATCTCAGTACCACTTTGGGTACAACCTGGAGGCTGAAAGATGTGAGGTATATTCCAGACCTGAAGAAGATGTTGATCTCAGTTGGACAGCTTGATGAGGAAGGCCATAACGTTAGTTTTGGCAACAAGCAATGGAAGGTGACAAAGGGAAAGATGGTTATTGCTCGTGGACAGAAGCATGGTACACTGTACATGGTTGAAGTGTCCACAGATGGAGCAAACGCAACAGTTGAAGATACAGGGGTCTCTACTTTGTGGCACCAAAGACTTGGGCACATGAGTGAGAACGGAATGAAGATGTTGTCCTCAAAGGGCAAAATCCCATATTTGAAGAATTCAAAGTTGAGCTTTTGTGAGCCATGTGTTCTAGGCAAACAAAAGAGGGTAACCTTTGTGAAGACAGGACACCAACCCAAGACTGAGCGGCTGGAGTTGATTCATTCAGATGTCTACGGACCTACAAAGGTCTCTTCGATTGGAGGTTCCCGCTACTATGTTACATTCATTGATGACTCTACACGGAAGGTATGGGTTTATTTTCTTAAAAATAAATCCGATGTCTTTAACACTTTTAAGAAGTTCAAAGCTGCAGTTGAGAATAAAACAAATCTCAAGATTAAGTGTTTAAAGAGTGATAATGGGGATGAGTACAGTAGCACAGAGTTTGTAGAGTATTGTGCTGAACAGGGGATCAGAATGCTAAAGACAGTTCCAGAAACACCACAGCAAAATGGTGTTGCAGAGAGAATGAACAGAACACTGAATGAGAGGGCCAGGAGCATGAGATTGCATGCAGGACTTCCTAAGATGTTCTGAGCAGATGCGGTGAACACAGCAGCGTATTTGATCAACAGAGGACCCTCATCTCCCATAGGTTTCAAAATTCCAGAAGAGGAATGGAAAAGTCGAGAAGTATCTCTTACTCACTTGAAAGTTTTTTGTTGTACTTCTTATGTCAAAGTTAGAGATGCAGATAGTGACAAGCTCGAGGCAAAAGTAAAGAAGTGTATCTTTATTGGGTACGGGATGGATGACATGGGCTACAGGTTCTGGGACAACCACAACAAGAGGGTTATCAGAAGTAGAGATGTCACCTTCAACGAGAATGCCCTGTATAAAGACGGTCTTGTAGCAGAACTAGCAAAGCCAAGCAACCAGAAAACAAGCAACAAGTGGTGTTTGACGGGATGACTGAAGATGACATAGCACAACCTGCTGGTTGTGATGAGATGACTGGAGGCTCAGAAACAGTAGGAGCTCAGGAGATACAGGAATGTCTGAAGATAGTGGGAGTGATGAAGATAGTGGAAATTCAGAGGCAGCTACTCCACACATTAGACAGTCCACGAGAATCAGAAGACCTCCTAACAGATATTCTCCTTCAGCAAATTACCTGTTGCTGACTGAGAATGGAGAGCCAGAATCTTACTTAAAGGCGCTGACCATGAAAGATTCCATACAATGGAAGAAGGCCATGGAGGATGAGTTAGATTCACTTGACAAGAACCAAACTTGGTCCTTAGTCAAGCTACCACCGAAAAAGAAAGTTTTGGAGAACAAGTGGGTGTTCAGAATCAAAGATGAAACAGATGGAAGCAAAAGATACAAGGCGAGGTTGGTTGTCAAAGGGTTCCAACAGAAGAAGGGAGTTGATTACAATGAAATCTTCTCTCCGGTTGTGAAGATGACTACTATCAGGTTGATCCTTGGTATCGTTGCTGCTGAAAATTTGCATTTGGAGCAGCTGGATGTAAAGACTGCTTTTCTTCATGGCAACCTTGAAGAAGACATTTACATGGCTCAACCAGTAGGTTTCCCAGTGAGTGGTAAGGAGAAGTTGGTGTGCAAACTCAAGAAAAGTCTATACGGACTGAAGCAAGCTCCTAGACAGTGGTACTTGAAGTTTGACAATTTTATGCAGCAGAATGGGTACACTAGATGCAAGATGGACCATTGCTGTTACTTGAAGAAATTCGAGTCATCATACATTATTCTTCTTTTGTATGTTGATGACATGTTGGTGGCTGGATCAAACATGCAGGAGATCAACGAGCTCAAGAAGAAGTTGTCCGAAGAATTTGAGATGAAGGATTTAGGGGAGGCGAGACAGATTCTTGGGATGAGCATAGTCAGAGACAAGGTGGAAGGTACTTTAAAGCTTTCACAGCAGAAGTACATTCAGAAAGTCCTTGAGAAGTTCAGAATGACGGATGCCAAACCAAGGAGTACACCGTTAGGGAGTCAGTTGAAACTCTCCAAGCAGCAGTCTCCGAAGACCAATGAAGACAAAGATGAGATGGCTAAAGTTCCTTATGCATCACCAGTTGGCAGTTTAATGTACGCAATGGTGTCAACAAGGCCAGACATTGCTCATGCAGTGAGAGTTGTTAGCAGGTTCATGTCAAATCCAGGGAAGAAACATTGGGAAGGAGTCAAGTGGCTGCTACGCTACTTGAAAGGTACCTCTGGAACTGTTCTTTGTTTCAAAAGGAATGGTGTAATCCTAGAAGGATTTGCCGATGCTAATTTGGGGGGCTGTTATGATTCCGGGAAGAGCACTACGGGTTACATATTCACAATTGGAGGTACGGCGATCAGTTGGATGTCTAGACTACAAAAGAGTGTGGCTCTTTCAACCACAGAAGCAGAGTATATGGCACTTGCTGAATGCGGGCCAAGGAACTGATTTGGTTTGGAAGAACTTTCTTTCGAAGTTGGGTATGAAACAGGGGGGATTGCGGTCTATACTGTGAAAACCAGAGTGTTATTCCATTTTTGCAAAGAATCCAGTGTTTTCACAGCAAAACGAAGCATATCAAGATGCGATAATAGAGGTAACGATAACATTATAACCATCCCGAGAGTTGATTGAAGACGGTATCATAAATGTGAAGAAGATCCTTGGTACGAAGAATCCAGCAGACATGGCTTACCAAGGTGGTGACAACGGAAGAAGTTTGAAGCTATGCATGGCTTCAACTGGCCTTCCAGCATACTTGATGAGAAGGCGTGAACGAGTGAGAGAGGAGAGAGAGAGGAGAGAGAGAGGAGAGAGAGAGAGGAGGAGGAGAGAGAGAGAGAGAGGAGAGAGAGAGAGAGT
This sequence comes from Cuscuta epithymum, assembly GCA_945859915.1. NCBI lineage: Eukaryota > Viridiplantae > Streptophyta > Magnoliopsida > Solanales > Convolvulaceae > Cuscuta > Cuscuta epithymum. The sequence continues at coordinate 495,804 of CAMAPF010000006.1, forward strand.
GAGAGAGAGAGAGAGAGAGAGAGAGAGAGAGAGAGGAGAGAGAGAGAGAAGAGAGAGAGAGGAGAGAGAGAGAGAGAGAGAGAGAGAGAGAGAGAGAGGAGAGAGGGAGAGGAGAGAGAGAGAGAGAGAGAGATCAAGTGAGAGAGAGAGAGAGATCAAGTGTTTTGCAGAGGATACATGCTCTTGGATGGTCAGATGATTATGGAACAAGCCTTCCAAGTGGGGAGATTGTTTGAAGATGGAGCCTTGTTTGAGTTTCTGGTATATACCCGACCGGGTATGGGTTGGTTACCCGACCGGGTATGAGGCTTTGATGGCTCGAGTAGTTCCCTGGTTTCTACACTCGATCGAGTATTGGTCATTACTCGATCGAGTATGCATGGATGGCTTACTCGGTAAAAGTCTGTGTTTTGTACCCGATCGAGTATGGAGGTATACTCAATTGAGTATGCGTAAAAACCTTACTCGATTAGTAGACTGGAATCTATAACTCGATCGAGTATGTATGTATACTCGATCGAGTATATGGGAAAATTAATGACGGGATTAATTTTTGGGCCTGCGGCCTTAACCCTTATTTAGGCTTTCTTAAACCTATTTAAAACATCCCTAATGTATCTGTAAACATACCAGACGCTGGAATAATAATACATCTCTCTCTCGTTCGCCGTGGACTAGCGTAATCACTCCGATTGCGTGAACCACGTAAATTCTTGTGTTCTTGCTCTTTAATTTATCGTTTTTGATCTTAATCCTTAATCATAACACCAAGTTCCATACAAGTCAAATCATGAATTTTCATTTCAGTAGTAGGACTAATGAATTCTTTTTCACAGTAATTGAGCTATATACTACTGCAGTAGTATTTTGACTGTTAGATTTGCTCCATTTTTTTACCCCATTTTTAAAGTTCCTAAATGTGATGTGCTGCATTTCAAAGTATGTCAACTAATACTTAGTTCTAAGGAGAGCTTTTTTCAAGGAATAGAAATGCACAATTACATGCTCAAGGTTTAGCATCCAAGTAATTTTCAGAACGTCAAAAAGTATGGATATCAGTAAGAAAAGATTCATACAACTTGCCATTGAAAAAGAAGCAAGTGGAAAAAAAAATGTATGGAACATAATCTTCTAAGAAAAACAAATAATAGGAAAAGAACTCATAAATTATATTAGAAATAAAATAAGGCGCAAGAAAACATACTCTGATTCACATGCAATTATGCAAAGATTGATCACTTTGGATATCATGCAAAGTCTGATCACTTATTCACGTGATAATATAGTTATAATCACCATGTAAACACAAAAATAAACTTCTTTTAACAGCATCTATAGAAAGGTATAGTCAGTGGCGGACCCAGAAAATCGGAACCATAATTATTATAAAACTAATAAAAAAATATTAAAGAAGCATAACACTTCAAAGTTAACGTACACCATCAAAACATTAATATATTATAAAGCAAAAAATTTACATATAAAAATCATTCAACAATTCTACAGATGTACCCTCCTAGGCTTCATTTGTTGGAAATATTCTAAAATAGAATCATCACTAATAGTACCAAAAACATCTCTCTCAACATATGTAACTAAGCAATCATTCAACCATTGATCGCAGATCTTGTTCTGCAACTCATTCTTCACGAACTTCATACCTGAAAAATGCTCGTTCAACACACTTGCTCGTAGCTACTGGGAGAAGTAGAGATAACTTAATAAGTGTATACACATGCTGATATGTGAGATGCTTCTTCGTGGACACCATTGCAATCGAAAGGTCTACTAAACCATTCAAATCAGAAAATCTATTATCAGAACGGACATCTAAAATATAATTCTCAAGCTGATTCTCGAGTATCTTTTGATCAACATCAGAAAACCTCTTTTGGATAAAATTCTGCCAATTTAAGCAAATATGCCCTATCAAAAGCTTCAAACGAGGAGGAAGGACATAAACAAGACACACAACGCAATAACTCAGTGCTTGCCACATCAAACCTGCTATCAAGCTCAGCCACAAACAAATTAACAATCTCATGTAAACAATCGTACTTGTAATGATGCATGTTGGTTATACTCGGTGCCCTGCGCTTTGATCTTTTTCCTTTGATGTAATTCTGATCCATAGAAGGCACATCTATATGAAATTTGTTACAAAAAGTAACAACCTCATCAAACAAAGCACCCCATCCAATATCTGTTTTCATTGCCGCTAAACGCTCTTTGACAACTGTGATTAGTTTTAAAGCATTCACAAGATCTTGTTCACGCCTTTGCAATGCCTGTGAAAGATCATGTGTAATGGCCAAAACATTGATCATCAAATGAAGCATGAAACAAAATTCAAAAGTTTGCAATTCATTCAACAATGAAGTGGCTTCACCACTTTTATCATGGTCTTCCAAATCTTCGAGTACCTCAATCACAGATTTAAACAATTTTAATTAAGCAATGATCTGTAATGAGAACTCCATCGTGTATCACCTGCTCTGACAAATGTTAATTGTTGATTCAATCCTCTTCCTGTTTTTACTAATCCAGCTTCTAAAGCACTTATCAAATCACCTGCTTGTTTATCTCGAAGGTATTCTTGTCGCTTATTTGATGAGCAAATCTCATTAATTACGCGACTAACATGAAGAAGTAACCAATTAACCTCATGTTGTCCTTTAACAGTGGCAAAGTGACAACTGCAATTGATGAGCTAAACAATGTACATAATATGCATAGAGATTTTCATTTTGAATTAGAGTTTTCAGTCCACCAAACTTACCCCGCATATTACTCGCTCCGTCATACCCTTGTCCTCTTATATTTGAGATGCACAGACCATATTGTGCTAGAATGTTCTCAAGAGATTCTTTAAGAGATGATGCAACTGGGTCTTTTACATGAACAAGACCAATAAATCCCTCCAAAATAGAACCATTACTAGCAACAAAACGCACAACAATAGCCATTTGCTCTTTACCAGAAACATCACCTGATATGATTCATCAACTAATATAGCAAAAACATCATCTCTCATTTGCTTAATAATTTCATGAACAGTTAGAAAAGCACAAGCATAACACAAATCCTTTTGAATTTTAGGTGAAGTCATCTGATTGTTTTGTGGAGCATTTTTAAGAACTCTATCTATCTCAGAATCATGTTGTCTCAAAAGATCTAAAGTCTCAAGAAAATGGCCTTTATAACTAGACTCTATTGATTCATCATGACCCCCGAAATGGCAAACCTCCACAAAGAAGAAATCTAGTGCACTCAAGTGACGCCTTCAAACGAATAAGGTAATCAGACTTTACTTGTTCAGATTGTTTCACAAAACATGCTCCAATACTTTGTTTTTGGTTCATCAAATCTTCTGATCTTTTCACCGCATTGTAATGAGGACTGTTAGGTTTACCAACATGTAAATAAAATCTATCCTTTTTATTCCATGCTGAAAACCCAGTTCCCAAAAAATGATCACCACCAACTTCCCACTCATTCTTAAACAAATAACATGGTAAACAAAATGCAGCATCTTTGGCAATACTGTATTCCAACCATTTATGCTCATCAAACCAACTTGAAACAAATCTACATTTTTTGCCTCCAATTACCTTAAAAGGGAAATCATGATCCCGAGGTTGAAATGGTCCTTTTTTAATGTAACTACGACGTACCTCGTCTTGAACATTAGGGTGAAAATCAGCAATTCTTTTTCTCAATCTAGGATCAGCTTCCAAAGATTCAAAATCCTCATGTTGTTCAGGTAGATTATAAGACAAATTTGCTTCACTTTTAGCAATTACTTGATCCAATTCTTCATTTACTAATGGTGAATCGTTTGAATTAATACCTGAACTACTTCCGGCACTCTGAGTTTCTTTAAATTTGGGTACAACATCAAAATATCTTTTCATCCTAAATCGAAATATAACATTTATAAATACATGAATTTATTAATTTAATCAATCATGATCAAATTGTTTATTTTTTTTGTTGGTTACTTTTATTGTTGAGATGCCTCCTTTAGTCGTCATTGGCTCATGTATGCCCATTATAGGATCAGCGAGTTATATTGATTTTATGAAGGTGATTGTCTCTAAATCTTGTCCGGGGCTGTCGGTTGTCTGTGGTCCCTTATTTTTTTTACTTCCTATCTGAATGTTGTGATATAAATGTAAGCCTCCTTCTTCCGAAAAAAAGCATTTTGACCAGCTGCTATAGCTGGTTATTTTTTAAAATTAAATTAGAAATACTCATAAATCTTACAAAAATTCATATAAATTTGAATAAATAATCTAATAATAATACTACGTATAAAAATAGTATAAATGTTAAAATAGATAAAATTTAAAAAACATTTAAATAAAAATAAATAAAAATCAGAAAAACTAAAAAAATAAAGTGAGAATAAAAAAAATAGATGTAGAATAAACAAGTAATTTTGAAAAATAAAATTTTTGACATTGATATTCTGATAATTTTCACAATTTCTTATATAGTTCTTCAAGTTTAACAATTTTGTAGGGTTTTTAAATATTAAAAACCTGATATTGCAAGTCAAAACTGATTCAATGGTCAATTTGATCAATTTGGTAAAGTAAACGTACTTATATAATAATTTTTTTAGTACAGAAGCTTAAGTGACGGATTGAAAATATTTGAAGGTATTGTTTGATCCTTTTTCTTAAGATACAAGGGAATGAGTCAAAATGTAAAATGCAACCTTCCACTATTTTTAATCCATTACTTAAATTCTTATATCTAAAAACACAATTACGGAGTATTTAATACTAAGTATATTTACTTTAATCATTCTAATAACTTGTTTTTGCGGGATGTCTTTTTTTAAAAATAATTAAAAGAATGGATAAATCTTACGGAGTACTTGTACGAGTATAATTTAAAAGTGTACGAAATTTCACACGCACTAGATGACATCAGGGGGAGAGATCACACGTCATCGATGACATCAAGATTTTCGTAAAGCAAAAAGCCAGGTGCGCAGGTGCGGTACTGCGGTTGCATCACTTGTATGAATTGGTTATTGGGGTAATATATTTTGATTTTTTTATAAATCAAAAGAATTCAGCTACTTAAAGATAACTTTGCTCATTTTATTACAGTAATCGTATTTAAACACTTGAGCGTGTAATCAGTAATGAGCATGTAATTTCACAATACAATGAGGCACACCACTGCAATTCTAATGAGCATGAATGTAATGACTAATGAGTAATGAGCATGTTTTTCACATTGGAGTAAATAATTGATTTTATATACTCCATATTAACTGATTCGATATACGATAATCTATTTAATATGGAGTACTTATTTTACACATATGTTTAATTACATGTTAACCTTATTTTACTCATTAAAATTAATGAACAGCCAATGGGTGCATGCATGTAAACCTAAAGAGTAATTAAGAGTCCTTATAACTCGAGTTTAGCAAGTTCTTAAGATTTTTTTAACGAGATTTTTTTTATTTGACTTGGTCTAGTTTGTTTAGATTTGATATGATTTCGTCTGGCATAGTAAATGTCCGGTACTATTTTACTACGGAGCATTATTTAAATTTGGCTAAAGGGTCAAATAGGTACATGAACTAAATTAAAGTGTTCAATTAACCCCTTATATAGGAGGTTCTGCCCGACCGTCGCCAATTGGGGCGGTTCCCGGTGGAATTCGTTGATGAAATTTTTTGAGCATCTTCTTCATTAAGTCTAGTTTACATGTATCAAATTTTAGCTAAAAATTGAATCGGGAAGGCAGTCAAATGATTTTCCGAAATGTACTGCGTTGTTTAACTGCGCAGTTATCTTCAAAAACTCATTTGACTGCCTTCCAGGTTGAATTTTTAGCTGAAATTTAGTATGGGTAAACTAGACTTAATGAAGAAGATGCTCAAAAAATTTCATCAAAAAATTCCACCGGGAACCGCCCCAATTGGCGACGGCCGGGCAGAACCTCCTATATAAGGGGCTAATTGAACACTTTAAGTTAGTTCATGTACCTATTTGACCCTTTAGCCTTTAAATTTAGTCAAATTTTATTTATTTATGTCTGGGTGGCGTGTTAAACATTTTGGTTGATCTGATATTAAACAAGTTGAAATGAAAACATTACAATACATGCAAATATGATTTATTACTCCTTAGCAGCTCCAATGGAGCGTGAAGTCTCTCTCACACTTCTTATATTTGAATCTAATTTTACATTGGTCTTGTAATTTTTGTGTATGACCTAGATATTTTTAAATTTACTCTCTTTGTCTTATTACACTTTTCCAATTTTCATTTTCTTTGTTCCAAAAAACATTGTCATTTTTCAATTAAAGCAATTAAACTATACAAAAAAACAATGAAGCAATGAAACAAATTAACTTCAATTACACCACTTTTACTTTTCTTATTTAACACTTTTGGAATTGGCAAAGTTCACTTTGAAAGAGGTATAATGTACTCCCCGTCCCATAAAATTCTTGTCACTTTCTTTTTGGGACCGTTCCAAAAAATTCTTCTCACTTTCTTTTTTTGGATAATTTGTGTGTTTCACATTCATTTCACTTTTTCCTTACACAACCACAACCACATATTTCTACTTTATTTCATTTTCTTAATCTTCGCGTCAAGTCAAAATGGGAAGAATTTTCTGGGATGAAAAGAGTATTTAATTGTGACTAAAAGAGGTAGGGAAAAATATGCATAATTGCCCTGAGGGTACAATATGTCATTATTGTTGCTGAATCATACTTGCGTAGATCCAATAGGTGCAAGTTGTCTGTTCCTATGAAATGACTTCACATTTATGTATGTAATTTCTTTCCATTTTTGCTGACTCATACTTACATAAGATCAATCTGAACCCGTCAAAAAACAGCTGTATGGTGATGACGCGTGGAAATATTTAAGGAATGAGGAGTATTCGTTGTAAAAGATTAAAATATGAATAAAGTTATGGAAAATAATTTGTAATATGAATAAAAACTTGAAATTTCAAAACATAATTATTACGTTTTTATTCTCTATATACTACTCCCTCCGTATCACATTTATTGTCACAGTAGACTTTTGTACGTAGTAATAGTTTAAGAAAATTTATAGGTTTAATGTACATTTTTTGAAAAAAATAGAAATTTTTTGGTAATGTAGCAGCACTGTAGCTTCTTTTTAGTGGATTTATTTGCTAAAATGGAAAGTGGGACAATTTTTTTTATACACCCCAAAAGGGAAAGTGTGACAATAAAAGTGATATGGAGGGAGTAGTAATTATTATCAAGCTCGGATAATACCGTCATGTTTAAAGTTTGGTTATACAACCACAAGTCTAACAAATTTGATACGATAGATACAATCTAATCAGACGGTTCAAAAAGAAAATATCGATTAATGGAACGGAGAAAGTACTAAATTTTAAAACCAAAATATTAAAAGAGAAATGAATTCACTCAAGAGTGGTAACGAGAACAAATAATATAGAACTAAATGAGTAAATATATACTCCGTAGTTCTGTTGGTAATTGGTATGGTACCGAATTATTTATGGAAATGGTCCTAAATAGGACTATTGAGTTCCTAAAAAGTACAAATAGGACTTCTACTTTTAAAGTTTTCTAAATAGGACTAAACATTGATTTTCTACCCTAAATATCCTTAAGAGTATTAATTCATAATGAAATGCTTTAATTCATAATAAAATCATAAAGAAACGTAAAAAAATATTTTAAAAAAACGTAAAAGAAATTATAAAAAATTTATAAAACATTTTTAAAATAAAAAAAATTATGTTTTATTTTTTTAGTTTTTTTAAAAAATAATAAAAAATAGTAAAAACCCATAAAAAATGAAAAAAATTATGGATACCTTTCCCACCGCCTCCCGCCACCTCCCAGCACTACCACCTCCGATTGGTGAAATTTCTTCCACTTTTGATAAAAAATGCTATCTTTTTCTGAAAATGTCAAAAAGATGGCATAATTACTCTTCAATATGCCAACATTTTCATTGAATATGCCATCATTATGGCATTATTTAAAATGTTGGCATATTTTTCTCCGGTGATGGGAGCTGGTGGTGCTGGGGGTGGCAGGGGGTGGTAATGTTTTTTTTATTTAACGATTTTTTTTTAATTTTTTTTAATTTTTTAAAATTTTTATTTTTTTATTTTTTTAACAAATATTTTTATTAATTATTTTTTTACGATTTTTAGTATTTTTTTTTCAATTTTTATTATTTTTTTATGATTTTATTATTAATTAAAACATTTCACAAGTTATAAGGGTGTATTTGTACAAACACATATAAATAGTCCTATTAAGGAAATTTAAAAAATGTAGTCCTATTTATGCAATTTTTCCACTTTTTAGTCCTATTTAGGGAATTGACTCTATTATTTACCTTTATATTTACAAATACGTAATACGGAGTATGTACTTACAAGACTATATTTTACCGTAACTATATCAAGTTATCAAGAATATCAACCAATCTTTCCAAAAGATGGTAATCAGATCAGATCGAAGCCCTTAATATTTCATGAGATTTTTATTTGAGTATTACTGAAATAAAATTTATTGCAAAAATGATATTTAAGTTATGTGCTAATTTGAGTTTCCACCCCATTTTTTTTTTCAAATTGGACTTTGCATCCCGTTTTTAAAATCTTTGTTTTTGTACCTCAACCCTGTTTGAAAAGACAAAAATGCCCATCCATTAACAATCATGTTGGCTTTCAACATTTTCCTGATCGAGGAGCGTTTTTGTCTTTTCATACGGGGTTGGGGTGCAAAAACAAAGGTTTTTAGAAACAGGGTACAAATTCCAATTTGGACAATAAAATGGGGTGCAAACTCAAATTACCCCTAAAGTTATTGTAAGTAGATCGCTGGTGTCACAAAAGTGTAAAATTAAATATAAATATTTTCATTAAAGTTACTAAATTGACCACTAAAGTATAAAAGCCATATTGGTATCTACTACATTTATTTTATTATTTTAACTATATGCATTGCTACAGTAGAATAGATTCAGTTCTATATAACTTTTAATTAGACATGTTACTAATCTTGTAATTTTACTAACTTACAGAAATGATCATGTAACTAATAATTTGTGCATATTAAAGGCCATTTCATTGGAATTTACTTTTTTACGAAAAGTTTGATGCTGATGACTATTAAATACGAAGTATAACCAAATAAGGAGTATAAAAATATGTGCACATATACACATATTTATTTTGGTAAAGTATACTCTGGTATTGGTCTATTGGATATTCATGGATTTCATGACCGCAAATTAACAATTTTATTCGGACAGTTTAATTTTATTTGTATAATTGTATCCAATCATATGATTGTGACTCATCTAATTGAAACTCCCGATCCCCTATAAATACCATACTTGAGAATAGTTCTTTTCCATCTTACCTCATCAAATTTCTATTGCACTCCATTTGGTGTATCACTTTTCGATTATTATTATAGTGTTAACAACTTAGAGAGAATCTGTATTCTTTCTTAAATAGCTTCAATGGCTCAGAACACTGCTGGAAAGCCCATCCGATGCAGAGGTAAATCATACTACGTATTATACTTCCATCCAAGCTGAAAGCATGCAATTTGTTACAATTCGATGTGGTTCATAGAGTGAATAATTCTTTATCTATTGCCAATTACTGTGTGGGGTTATAAGATTACTGTTAATCAACCAAACAGAACCTCGCATGTTCGAGTTTCATTTCAATCAAAGATTATTTGCACATATACTATAATAAGACATGCAGAAAAAACTTTATCTATCATCTCTTCTCATACATTTCTTCTTGATCTCTTCTCAGCCCTTATTACAACAATCCCACTTTTCTTCCTCCCTTATCTATTCTATTATATTCTATCTATCTTCTGCTATGTATATATTTTAATGGTGAGGGGTTTGATATGATGGATGATATGGGTGAAGAAGGTGATAGATATGATGATGTCCTTGAGTATATGGAGGTTTCCGAAGATTTGTGGATATATGGATCGGATCGGAGCTTTCTTGAATTTGGGTGATGGAGATGACCGACCCAAAAGTTATTGTGGTTACCATGCAGAGAAGTTGGATATAGGGTTTAATTTATTGGGCTTTTGTAATAAGTTGTGCCCTTTATAATTTGCTGTATTTTAACATTAATCTTTTTTTCTCGTGTCACAGATTCAATGTTAATTGTGACCATTACGATTTTTTTGTAGTTGATTTGTACTAATGATTTGTTAAGACCGATGGTTTCATATTAAAAAGTCAATCTGATAAGAGTAGTTCAAAGTTTTATATAGAACAGTATTTTGTTTTTTTATAACTTTCTTGTATGAAACAAATACTTTAACATGGTTTTTTTTGTATTATTGGTGCCTTTAGTGGACTGAGATATTGTGATATTATCTTCATAACCTCTTCAAAAATCAAAATTTTAATACTTTCATTATAATTGGTGCCTTTAGTGGACTGAGATGTTGTGATATTATCTTCATAACCTCTTCAAAAATCAAAATTTTAATACTTTCATTATAGGCTTGATCGATTCCCCCAACGTAATCTGTACACGTGTTCGACTCATCTCCAAAATAAAAGACTATCACATCTTTAGAAACACCTTAATTACCCTATCCTATCTTCTAGATACACAGCCTCTACGATACTAAACCATAAAACATCTACCTTCTTTATTCGAGCCTTACCATCATCTACCTTCTACATGAACAATCTACACTCTAATAAACACAATACCATCACACCATAAACACTACAATTCAATTTACATTCAAGTATTCAACCCTTTATTGTATTTATCCTATAGATACAATATACGGAGTAACATCTACACTTTTACATTATATTTCCCACAATTTCACATGTTTTCCATAACTCATAGTCATTTCACTTTTAAGTTTGACTAAACAAAATTTAAGTCTGGATCAAGTCATGGATTTAGGCTTGAGATGAAGGGTATTTGCAATGGAAGGACTCCGATCCCTATTAGAGGGTGTGGGAATTTTATTTAGGGATGAGATTCCCAAGTAAATTAAATATTTTTTATAATAAGACTATAAGTTTAAGAAATCAAAAAGGATGTGGGAATTGGGAAGCCAGGTACAACACACTAACCGAATGTTTGGCGGAACTAGCTGAAAGATACTTATATGATCTTTTTAATAACGGTTAGTTTTAATGACTGAAAAGATCTTAAAAGAAAAATGTAATAGTTGTTTGATAAAAAACATACTGATTTAGTTGTATTTGGTATACAAGTTATGTTGTTGGGACTAATTAAAGGCAGAACTTATGCCAACTAAACATGCACTAATTCATGAGCTTTTGGACTAGCTCTTCCATCTTTACTATTATAAAAGTAACCCAGTACACGTACAAGTGTGAATGGACTTTGAAACATTGTTTAATTTGTGTGGTACTCGTAGTATACTACATACTACGTATAACATACTCCTCACCTCTCTTACAACTTTGACAACTCACAAGTTAATTGACACGTGAAATAGAAAATAAAAATCAGATGGCATAGGTTTATGAACATAATTAACTAAGGGAGAGTAATGATATAGTTGCAAATTTGTAACAAGTGGTAAAACTTTTGACATAACAAAAACAAGTTGACAAATATTAGAGAGACGGGTCTAATATTCAATATGTTATTAGCCGGTCCAGTTAATAGTAAAGTTTGACATGTTTTGCTCTAATTCACACAATTAACAAAAAATGATGTTTGTACCCACTCTTATACCCATTTTTTTTGTCTGTATTTTTTTTGCATAAACAAAATATTGTCTGAATCGGATTCACAGACAAAAAAAACACTTCACAAACATGATGGGTATAAGATGCGTATAAGAGTAGGTATATCAAGTTGCAGAATTAATACACTTTAAGCCTCCAAGCTTAGGTTACTAGTTTTGCATTGTCTCATTCTGAAATATCTCGAAATCGTTCTCGTGTTCGTCCCATTTCATTTATGACGCAAATATTCTTGTCATGTGGATGTCACGCACCAATTTGAAATGAAACAAGACCGGGACTATAGAAAGTTTTCTCGTTCTGTCATGTTATCCCATTTATATGCTATAGAGGTTTTTAGCAGTATTTGCCCAAATTGTAGTCCAAGCTAAACAAAGAAATAATAGCACCCGTTCATCTTTAAAGCCCAAATGCTCAGTTATTGAAAAAACAATAGCTAGCTAGCATAACGATCTGATAGCTAGTTTAAGATCCTCTTCAGTTTTACAAATCTATATCTAAGTTTCTCACTACTAGATCACATTATAACCATTTTCAATAAATGTTTTATTGTTTGCTTTCTTTTAAAATCTAAATTGATTTTTTCTCCATATTTGTGCTCTGTTTGCTAAAGTTAATGGAAATTTGTAGCTTTTAATTTTTTAAATTGGATAGTTAGCTATTAATTGCTATTGACTTTAGAACTACTCTTAGTTTTGTGGTGCATATATACGGCAGAAATGCTAATACAATATTTAATTTCACTCAGAATTGAATATTTTATATTTAATTTTCGCTGGTTGGTTTGGGATGTCATGACTCATGAACAGCCCAAAATTGACTCTGGCCTGATTTAAATGGGACAAAAGGATGATAAAAGATGTTTGTTACCGTCTCGAAACGTCCTGAATTGTACCTACCCCATCTGATCGACGCACAAAAACTCGAACAACTCGGAATAAAATTTTGATGTGAAAGTAATAGTTAAATTAAATAGAGAATCTTGATGAAATATTAACATTCCAAAGTTAATGCAAAATATAAGTTTCTATAGTAGCTAGTATTTGGACATTTTTTAACCTAATAACGTTAAACTATTGTCCAGATTGTATCAATACAGATTAATTAACTTCAATATATATTATACTATATTATCATATATCTATCATCAAAGAACTTAAGGAAATTACGATATGATAATTATACTATCCATTTGTAAGTTGTAACACGCACATCTTTGTATATGAAAAAGTAAAGAAGAAACTTACATGCATGTATAGATTAATTTATTAAAATATTATGGTATATAATTGTTTTGCATTGTTTAATTTAGCTAAAAATAATTGTGTCAAAATCGTCCACCAGTGATTGAATTGAGTGATTCGTGACGGTATATTCATCACAAAATCCGTCAACAATTTGTGTGAGATGGTTATCCGTCACTCTAATTGGCTACCAAATTACCAATCACTCACTGTTTTTTACCCTTGTTTGGTTCAAAGGAGGGGAGAGAAAGGGAGAATTAAGGAGGGAAGGAAAGTGAAGGGAAAGGAATTATTTTGACAAAAAGAAATTGTTTAATTGGAGGAAATAGGAGGAAAGATTTAATGAAAATATTTTTTCAATTTACCTTTATTTGATTGCTTACTTAAAAAAATAGATAAATCTCTAACTATTGTGAATATTACTCCTAAGGTCATGAGTCATAAATTTTTTAATTTTTAAAATTTTTAATTTTTTTTTTAAATTTTTAATCTTTTATTTTTTTAATTTTTTTTTATTTTTCAATACTTTTTATTTTTTACCTTTTTTCTACTATAACATTTTGTCCATTCACGTAGGAGATGGATAGTTTGTGGTTATCAACACGTTTCCTCCAAAATACCCCGATTTGGGGGGTTTAGAATGAGAGGAATTGGAGGATTTTGGAAGCCTTCCATTTTCCTCCTTTTCCCCCTATTTCCTTCAACCAAACACACACAAATCACTCACTTCTCTCCCCTCCTCTCTGAAACCCTCCAACCTAACAGGGCCTAATTGACGACTGAAACGTATTCCGCCGCAATTATATCCGATCCCAATACACTTAATTTTTTGTACGTCTCTTGGGTAGTGTTTGCAAAAAATTAAAATAAGTGATTTCAGCTTTTTGCTTAAAAGAATTCAAATGAGTGTTTTCAAATGATAGCTTGTACGTAAATTAATTGATCACTTAAAATCCAAAAACTGGAAACAGATTGGAGAGTGTTTTAAACTGCTTTTTACTTTATTTATTACACAATAAACACTTGTTTTATCAAATACTACAAACTTTTACGGAGTACTGTTTCACTTTTTCTCAAATATTATCAACTTTTACTATTAAGCATTTTCTCCAAAATCACTTTGAAAAAATATTTTTTTAAAGTAGAAGTAATCGCAAACACTACTTTAATCTCAATGAATATTTAAGCGTAGCCATTTGAATTTTGAAGCATAGGCCTATGCAGTTTACAATAGCTCTAGTGTACATTGAGTTAGGATACTTATTATTTACTTTAACAATAAATAATAAAACAAATCATTGATACTTATTCTATAAAAAAACTAGTTTTATAATGTTAGTTCAATTCATCTTTATTAGATAATTAGTACTTGATTTTTTAAATTATCAGAAGATATTAATTCCAAAGACACTAGTTAAATAGTTTTCATATAATGTGTAGTGAATCCAATATATATATATATATATATATATATATATATATATATATATATATAACCGTTTATGAGACATTAAGATCACACAATTCTCTTACCCCTAACTTCCAAAAAAAGTTTTGCACACATAATAACTTTAACTTATTCTAGCATTAATAAAAATATAATGTGCACCATATATATTAATTAGCAATATATAATATTATTTAAAAGTAAATAATCTCATACATACTATTGTAATATTAAGAAAACGGCCCGTGACTTACGAACACCCTTGGACTTTGGTAGACAAAAACTGTAATTCAAAAATTACTTCTTTATTTCAATAATATTAATGCAGTTAAATAACACCCAAGTTATTTAAAAGTTTTTGGTGAGTGTTATCTCTTAAACTCTTTATCTTGAAATAGTTTGATAAAATAATAACTTTTCTACTATCAAATAATTTTCCTTTGATTTGTCATTTTTAAAGCTTTAACGTGTAAATACTTTTTAAAAAATTGCCCTAACTAGGAGTAGAAAAATTTCAGAATTTTAAAATATGACTATCATGTTTATATTTCTGAAATAAGAGTGATTTGACATTACAAAGCTTTAACACATGGCGGTATTTCAAAGTTTGGGAGTAATTACTTTGATTTAGGAAATTAAAATATGACAACTCCATTTTTGGATTTACAAAACGTTTGATCCACTCTTATTTCAAGAATTTTCTTATACTTTTTTCTAGAGCACTTCAATTATAAAATCGATTTTTTTCTGATTGTGTAAATTAAACTTAGAGTGTAGTGGATTTAAATGCAGTGTATATACTAATGGGAGAGCCATACACTAGTGAATTTTTTTTTGTCCTCGACCTAAAATCATGGAACCATCCTTGCACAGAAGGGTCATATCAAATTGAAACATCTCTATAATCTTATGGTTAAAATAAACATGTCATGTATTATCATTTGAATATTCAATTATAATAATCGTAACTATAAAAATAAGAACAAATATAAAGCTTGGTAAAAAGGGAACATACATTAGTCATTAACTCATTACTACCATGCATGCATGCCTGGGAAGTTCTTAAGAAACGTAACATTTCCAAATTCCAAAATCTTCTGGAAAACCCCAAGGTAACCAGGTTCGTGTTGCTTGTGTCGAGACAGATTCAAACTTAATTTAGTTAAATGACTTAAATCAAACCAAATGAAACCCACCATAAGACCAAAAGCTGATTATTCCTATATTTTTCTGAACTTCTTTAATCTTTTCTGATTCTTTATATTGTTGGTGTGATACTGATACTCCATCCGTATTGAAATGTTGACTACACTTTTCCTTTTGGGTTGTTTTTTAGTTTTTGCTACATTTTTGGAAATTTCTCCATTTAAAAGTACTCAATTGTCCTTATGGCTCCATTCATTTTTTGGCAAACTTCTTTTAAAACAAGTATTTACATGATGGGTGTGTATTTACATGATGATGAAGTTTGATGTTTTTGGATGGGCGCAGCTGCAGTAGCGAGAAAAGCAGGGGAGCCATTAGTGATAGAGGAAATCATAGTCGCCCCTCCCAAAGCGCGGGAACTTCGCGTTCGAGTCTTATGCTCCGCCCTTTGTTTCAGCGACATCCATTTCTGGAGACTCCAAGTATATGATTCAATGAATGATCAATCTCTAGATTCTCTAGTAATAATCTATGTATTTATTTATTGGCTAAATGGTAAATAGGCCCTTCAACTAATTTAAAAAATGCAATTCATCATTTATATAGGAGACTCTTTCCGGCCGTCGTCAATTGGGGCGGTTTCTGGTGAAATTTTTCGATGAATGATAGTCAAATGATTTTCTGAAATGTACTGCGCTATTTAATTGCGCAGTTATCTTCGAAAAATCATTTGACTGTCTTCTTGATTGAATTTTTAGCTGAAATTTGATATGAGTAAATTAGACTTAATGAAGAAGATGTTCAAAAAAGTTCATCAAAAAATTCAACCGGGAACTACCCCAATTGGTGACGGCCAGACAGAACTTCTTATATACTCTTATATAAGGGGTGAATTGCACTTTTTAAGTTAGTTCGAGGGCCTATTTGACCCTTTAGCCTTATTTATTCACCTGAAAAACACACTCTTTTGTCTGTTTTGAAGGAACCACCTCAAGTAGACTATTATCCAAGAATCTTTGGGCATGAAACTGTTGGGTGAGTTGTTATTGTTGCTATTAGTGTTATTATCATCATCATTATCATCATTTCCTGCATCACCAATTGAATTGAGAGCTCTTTTGGGATGAGTTAGTGTTAATTACTATATAAGATCCTGTTATGTATGCCTCACTTCATTCTTAACTAATCCTGGTTTGGTTTAATGGATGCAAGGGTTGTGGAGAGTGTTGGGGAGGGAGTGGAGGGTGTGAAGGTAGGAGACAGTGTGATTCCATCATTCTTGGCTTACTGTGGAGAATGCCCTGACTGTATCTCCATCAAAAGCAACCAATGCTCCAAACTCAGATTTGAACTCTCTCCTTACATTAGGGATGGCACCAGCCGCTTTTCAGACACCAAAGGGGAGACGATTTACCACTTCGGGTACACCTCCGGTTTCAGTGAGTACACTGTGGTTGACATCACTCACGTTACCAAAGTCGACCCTGCACTTCCACCTAGTAGAGCATGCCTCCTTGGCTGTGGTGTCTCAACTGGTAATTTATAATCCCTACGTGGCGATACAAGAAAACTGCAAAGTCTTATATGTTGTTTTTTTGTTTTAGAAATGTGGGATACTGGGATGGCTTAACATTGTAAAGTGGAACTGCTCATTGATTCAGGTGTGGGTGCTGTGTGGAAAACAGCAGATGTTGAAGCTGGTTCAACCGTTGCTATTTTCGGATTGGGAGTTATTGGTTTATCGGTAAACACATAACTTTCCTATTATTGTTTTGTTGATCCACACCTTCATTAGAGCATTTGTTATGCTTAATCTGTTCCAAAATGTAAGATACTATATTTTGGTCCTGCACCATGTCAAAATGGATAGCTGTTATTTTAGATTATAACATTTTGAAAGGAAGAAAAAATAATATAAGTCCAACTCTCCAAGGTTAAATGACGATAAAAGAATAGAATAGTAAAGAAGTAGTTTAGTTCAAACTATAAAAGGGATGAGAACTTTGAGACAGATAAGAAAAGGAAGGTAGTGTATTTAATAAAATGGCATAGAGACTAGAAAATATGAGCATCTGTATGGGATCATCATTCTTATGTGTCTCTCAAATCATTCATATGATACTCATAAAAGTATCGGATTCCTCTCAAAAGATAAACCCACACTAAGAGTCTAAGATGTCACATAGAACTTGGCTAAAAGATCATATCTCGACGGAGTTTGCTAGTTGATTGAACAAGTGGACTTTTTTTTTATTATTCATCAGGTTGCTGAGGGAGCAAGACTTCGTGGAGCCAAAACCATTATAGGCGTGGATTTGAACCCGGAGAAGGCTGAAATAGGTAAAAAGGTTGGCATCACACATTATATCAACCCAAGGGAACTTGGAGGCAAACTTGCGAGCGAGGTATGTAAGATGCATATAATGAATATATAGTATGAGTGTAAGTTTGATAGTTTTTTAATTACTTTTTGGCATGCAAGTACACAAATGTGTGTGTTTTTCTGTTTGTACAAATTAGGTAATCCTTGAGATGACCGATGGGCTTGGTGCTGATTACTGCTTTGAATGTGTTGGTTTACCAGCCCTGTCACAAGAAGCATTCGCTTGCTGCAGAAAGGTTAATTACTAGTTCGTCTCTTTAGTAATCAAAGAAAATTTGAGTTTTTTATGTTAGCACTAATAATCTTCTAATGTTGTCTTCTTAATTTTTGGATCAGGGATGGGGGAAGACGGTGATATTAGGAGTGGACAAGCCCGACTCGAAGTTTATCCTCAACTCCCTAGTGAACGATCACAGCGGGAAAAGTGTCATAGGTGTCCAATATGGTGGTCTCAAGCCTAACCTTGATATTCCCCTTCTTACCAAACGTTACCTGGACAAGGTTGGTATACCTAATTACTATTAAAACTTAAGACCCCATCTTAAAAGCTCAACATTAAAGAAAGAGTAGTCCAAGGTTTTATACATAAGTTTGTATCTGTATATTTGAAATTTTTGAACGGCATGGACAACCTTATAGGAATCAAATGTCTTATATAATTAGACCTCTTGTGAGCAATCTCATAAGAGAAGTAGTTCAAGGCTTTACATGTAAGTTTGTGTTTTCATATTTTAGCCAACTTCTCTCACATTTATATTTTCTTCCTAGCTAGTTCTTTGTTGCCATATAATCAAATCAATGAACACACACAAATGCATGTATGCAGGAACTTCAGCTAGACTTGTTTGTGACACATGAGATCAAACTAGAGGACATCAACAAGGCCTTCCAGCTTCTCATTGACGGCAAGTGTCTCAGGACCGTCATTTGGTTGGATCAGGAGAGGGCAATCTCCGATGGTGTCACTTTTAATGAAATCTGATTCATGATCAAGTAGATCATCCATATTCAGGATCTTTGAATTTGCTCATCAAGATTTGTGTGTTTTTGTGATTGGACCCAGGTGTTAAAATGGGTCAATAGTGTTGTGTTTGTTTGTTTGAATAAATAAGATCCAGGGTGTCTGGCTTCCTGCAGCTTTCAAGTTTTCTGTCTCCCCAGCCAAGCTAGCCAGCTAGCTACACTCTAACGGCTTGGCTTGGTTAGTTAGGACTTAGGTGTGTTTTTATGTGGTATTCAATTAGGCACTATTGCTAACTTTATATTGTATCATCAACTATAGCCTAAGCTTATAGGCTATAGTACATAAATTGTATGTTTGTAATAAATGGGTTGTATTGAATTGCAAGTTTGCAACACCTGTTTGGACTTTGGACTTTAGAACTTTATATTGTTGAGCTGCAAGTCTTGCGTGTGTAAATTTTTTGTTAAGCCAAAATGCCTCAAAATCAATCTAACATAATGAATTGCAACACGGTACATTCAAACCAACTCGCAACTCGAACAATTTGATATTTAACCAGTTAAATATTAAGGAGTTGGCCCTTCCCAGCCCCCCTACGAAATGTTTTCCAAAATTATGGCTGGTGCCTGGTATACAAGGAGTGAATTCACATTATGGTTGCAATCTAATGCAAATTCAAAAAAAAAAAACAATCTCTTTCACACATTGAATTAAAAAGTTTTACCAAAATTGTTAATAAAAGAAAGCAATCCCTAATTGGACCAGAACATTAATTAGACTCTAAAAGCACCCATACAAACCAATTTACTGTTACAGTTAACTTATTGGACTCTTTGGAGGAGCTTCTCAGCCATAATCTTCTGTTGCACAGGACTCAGCGACTCAGAATTCATTATTGCATTTGCGACGAGGATAGTTATAGTAGGGGAAGATGCATCTACCTATTAATAATAAGAATAGATACACATCATTTATTAAAAGGAATCAGTGAAACAAGTAGCAGCAGGCCGGAGGCACAGGTGACAGGCACATTACCCAAACGCGGCCATTCAAACCAGTTGCTATCTCGAAAGAGAGCTTTTTCCCAAGAGCTTCAAGAACTGGACATGTTGGAGTACTCAAAAGTCTAATCAAGGAAAAAAATTGTAAAGAAATTAATATTATTATTATGGAATCTTAATTATTAAAAGCAATATGCTAAAGTCATAAATTCTAAGGAAAATGGAATCGTATATTTACTATAATATTCAAAAAGATCTCACATTCGTGATAAGCCGGTTGATGATTCAAACATGTACCCCTCTTTAAGGGGACCAAACTCTGCAGCCTTTCCACTAGCTACAGAAAATAATCTAACATGAATAAATTTAAAAGAAACTTCCACTTGTATAAATAACAGGAAGAACTCCTTAAGTGGAAACTGGAAAGAAAAAAGATGAGCCCACCATCTGTGCAGGACAACTCAGGGTTCATCCCGGGGTTGGCCTTGACTACACGAGCATAAATCAGAGTTCCTTCCTAAAGAAAAACAACACCAACATGATTAAACAACTGTACCTGCCAAATAGATAGATGCAGTATATGATCGTTCACATCTTATAGCTTACTAATAGGGTGGTTAAATACTGAGCAGTTGATCTTTAAAATATGATCAAATTAACTATTCTTTTAAATTCAACACTTCTTTTTGGTTAGTTCATGAAAGTTGAAACTATATTTATACAACATGTTTTTAAATTATATACATACTATCCTTTTTCATCCATTCCAAAGTTATGGCCCATTTCTTTTTTAGGGAAGCATTCAAAGCACAATGTGGTTCACAATATTTCCCTCTCCTCTAAGTAATCTCAACCATACAGTTTTCCCTTTTCTTGAATTCTATGCTCAGACGGCTCAGTAAATTGAGCAGTAATGTAGGGATAGAGAGAGTATTATGAACTTGATGGCTTAAGTATAACAAGTAATATTACTCAAATTGCAATCATATCCCTATGGGCATGCAGGAAAAATATGTACATCAGATGAGCCCCCCAGGCATTTCACATACATCTCACATATAAAACATTTCCCACAAAAAGGAGCTGCAAAACTCTTCTTGGTTTCTATAACAAGGCCATAGAAAACCTTCGGAAAGAAAATAGGAACGAAAAAAACGGGACAAAGTGGGAAATGGCCTATTCCAATATTCGCCGTTTAATTTTAGTCCACAGGAAGTCAACGGCTGAGTCGGCTATTAACCTATAGCTTAGGGGACTAAAGTTACAATTTCTGAAAACTAAGATCCCATCCCAAAAAGCTTTGAGCAGGTAAAATCTAGAGCGCCATTGTGCTGTCCATTGAAGTACAAAATCACCTTATTTCATATTCGTATGTAATAAAATGTATAAACAATGCATAAATCGTCTATATATGATAACTAAAGCTAGATTGGTATAATGCTTAACACTGAAACCAATTATGTCATTTTAAAAATGCGATTATGTAGGAAAAATGCACCTCAAATTTGGGAATGTTTCTTCTAGTTCCACCTTCAAATGCTAACACTGGCAAATATGCCAACATTGACCCTTTAATGTCCACAAGAAAGTTCTGTGACCAAAAAAATCACTAAGAACAGAGCAAGGACATGTAAAATTGGGAGTAAGTAAAAAAGGTTTAAATAAGGTTGCAAACAAAATAACAAATTAATATTCAAGTGATATAACAAAGAAAAAGCCTGCAACTCTGGAAAAAAACTTGACATAAATTAAGACGGAAGAAGCTCTCTAATGGGTTTTTATAGATTTGAATGGGGAACAACATTCAACTAATCATAAGGGGAGAATGCATTCTCAAAGACCATTAGTTAAAAAGTTTTAAAAAGATCAATTATCAAACTAAGAGATAAAAAGTATCTCTTACTTGATGACAATAATTTATTAGATAAACCCCCTTATGACACTAAGAGAAGTCTGTAGAACATTAAAAATTCCACTGCAGAAGTAGTAAATGATCTAACATCACCAGCAAAAAACTCAAGAAAGAGTAGAAGGAAAGCCAATGGCAATATGCTTAATATCAAACATGATGTAGATACAATTACTCACATCAGCTTTAGAGTCAACCACAATTCCAAGGACTGAATCCCCTGCACAGGGAACATACTGCAAACCGTATTGCAATTCATCAGACAAATTGTGTAATATCCATAAGTGATATCTATAAGTGAAATACCATCTAAGTAGTAATAATGACTTTAATAGAAGTGAAGGAAAAAACGAACACAGAAAACAGTGTAAAACTTTGAAGGTTTTGGTAGAAGGCCCTTGGTAGAAATCTGGATCGAAGAGAAGCATAATGTGTCAAATAATGTGGTATATATCATGAATCCACGATAGTACAAAAGACTAATAATTATACTGAATATGGATACACCCAATATATGGCTCTCTAAACCCATTTCAGATTCACTTATATGAGGCATAACCCTTAAAAAAGAACCTATGGGCATAAGAGGTTTCCAGGTCTCAACCATATAAGGTTTAAACCTACGAAGGATATAATTGCATAAGCCTTAGTATGGTTTTTTCTGCTCTCATCGATGCTGCCTAAAAAAATTCTGTCTTAAATGGTGATAAAATCATTACCCAGCAGTCCAGCATTTGTTGCTCTACCAATTTAAAGAAGCATACTCACTCTTTTATGGGAGCTTTCAACCCAGTATTTGTTTGGCTTTGCATATCTCAATATTCCAGCTTTCATAACAGATACAGCATCACAGTCCTGCAAAATGAAATCGCCTAATTTTCTGCACAAATGCAACCCAGGTCTCCATTTCTTTACATCTTTATCTAATTTATCAACAGCACAATACATGTACACCACTTAACCAATCTGATATAGAATAGGCAGAAAGTTTTAGGGGATGTCACTGGCAAAATACAATGATTTATTGGGGGTAAAACACCTCAAAGGTGGAAACTATTAAAATCCAGGGAATTGATATTCCAATAATTGTTTACTGTTAAATTACAACTAAAACTTTGAAAACATAAAAAGTTGGCTAAAAAACAAAATAATCAGTGAACGCTTAGTATACCTGTCTAAGGCCGCTTCCAAGCTTTATGGTTTGGTTAGTCATTGAAGAAAGATCCAAGATTACATCTCCTGGGACCTTATTAATAAATACAGTAAAAATTCTTAAGTTTCCCATGTGATGATACAGACACGCATAATCTTATGCATATTTAAGAAACCAAAAAGTTTAACTGTACTATACACATACCACTGCTTGGTCAATGAAGCTTGGGATAGTGTTTGGTGGTTTCACGTCCATTTTCATCTAACTTCTTTATAGATAATTCCTAAATTTGTACTTGGGGACTGTTGGAGTGATTAATCCAGGATCCTGCAAAAAAAACAAAAAAGAGGTCATCAATAAAAATTCAAGAAAAAGAGCAGAATACATTGCCATAAATTAAAAAATCAGCCCCTCCATCTCTTGATGTGTCATAGCAGATAATCGTTAATGTTAAAGGTGCAAGCTTTACATAATTACATATTCAGTTCATTTTAAATGGCCATGAGTATTATTTTCTTCTAGTGAATATTAAAATAAAATAAACAAAGCAGATTCAGACAGACTAGTAGTCACCATTACAAAATAGAAAGTCCGCCTGATTAAGGCAATCAAGGAGATGGTGGACTTAACCTGATGTCTCCAAAATTCAAAATTGGAGGTGGTAAGTTCAACTGGAAGAGAGTCCGCGCTGCACGAAGGATGAAGAAGGAAGAGAGAAGGGTTTAGAATGTCGCAGCAGGAAGCCAAGGAATAAGTCTTCTGCTTCGTGAAACCCTAGCTTGAAAACGTCGCTGATGGTCTTCCTCAGCAAATTCTGGTCGCAGACTGCTACAAATAACTATTCCGTAGACGCCGGCGAAACAAGAACGGCCTTATTTTAGGTCCGGACCTCCAGCCGCCGAAATAACTAATCGACAGATTTGTCCTCTTGCCGGGTCAAATAGGCTAACTAATTCATTATTAGCGACCATTTGGAGTGGTGCAAGAGTCTAAAGATCAAAAATGGATTAAATCGATATGAAAACAGTGTTTTGACTCCTATTCTCTGTATTCCAGCACTGTCAATAAAATACACTCTGCACATTTTTTTACATATCAATCTAGTAAAACATTAATTAAATTATTATAAGTAATATTTTCCTTTTTATTTTATCTCAGATTAATTATAAAATAAAAAAGACACATTTCGATGTAAAAATAAATAAATTTCATTATTATTATTTTTTTCGTTTTTTGCTAAGTGATTTCAAACACATTGGAGCATTGGATTCTCTTCTCAACTTTGTGTCTATCCATAACACATTGGATTCCCTTATCAACTTGTTGTATCTTTTCAAATCACATTGGATTCTCTTTTCCATTATTTGTGTCCTTTCATAGCACATTATATGACATTGGATTCTCTTTTCTACTATGTGTGCTCTTTCATAGCACATTGGATGCTATTCTCCACTTGGTGTATCCAAACATAATAATTTGGATGTATCCTCCACTTGGTGTGACCATCAAAGAACTATATTATTATAAATACATGGTCTCACTTTATGAATTAAAATGAAATAATGGAGTAATTTATAAGTTACCAAATCGGCTAAGTTTGACCCACTCGTCGGGGTTGCGTTCGCCTTCCGCACACAACCTTTCCATAAAGAGCATTGGTGATTGATGATCTTAAAACGAGACTCAATTGAATCCCGACTCCGTGGAACGTTACATTTTTGTGAAAATGATACGTGAATTCGGCCCCAAAAACTCTCTCCGGGTTGATTTATGCCAATGGCACCATCTTCGGATATGGATACCCAAGCGTTGCATAGAGCAACATCCTCAATAACACTCCAATTAGCACCTCTTCTTGATGAAGACATCACAAAAAATTTAGATAGTAAAGAAAATATGATGAAGAATGAGATAGATGAAAGATGTGTGATTAAAATAGGAAGAAATGAGGTGTTTATATAGGATTTTCGGTCAAAATATTAATTAAAAATAATGGAAAAATAAAATAAAATATTTTAACCGTTGGATTTCAATTTCAGCCGTTGGATCAATTTTTTTCTCGTTCAAACAGTGCCCAAATCATCTCAGCCGCTGGATCTACCAATTGTTTTTAATTACAAACAAGCTAGAGCCGTTGGAAGTGCTCAATGACACCAGCATGACGTCATCATGACGTCATGTAATGAATTAAATCTTGGCTTGCATGCCCTACTAGGGCTGAGCAAAACCTGATCCGACCCGAAAAACTCGATATTTTTTTCGGATATTATTCGAACCGAAGTGGATATCCGACCCGAAAAACCCGAAACCGAAAATCCGATTAATATTGGATCTAGATCGGGTGGCGGGTAGGGTTTGTAAAATCCCAACCCGACCCGCCCGAATATCCGAAATATATGTTAGTGTGTACTTTGAATATGGTAAATTAATACTTGCATCCAATTATTTGTGTAATTAATCTAATTATATTGTGCAATTTGTATTAAATTATTTGTGTAAATTGAATGTGTAGTGCACTAGTGTGTATAATTTTTGTCAAAGTGGCATTCCAACACATTAATTATCCAATTATAATGTGTTTTAATATAACCAAAATATTCGAAGTATATTAAATTATGTAGTTGTACTTTGAATATGTTAAATTAATACTTGTGTTCAATTATTTATGTAATTATTTGTGCAATTTGTGTTAAATTATTTGTGTAATTTGGATTTTTAGTGCACTAGTGTGTACAATTTTTGTCAAAGTGGAATTTAAACACTTTAGTTATTCAATTTTTTTTTTTAATATAACCGAAATATCTGAAACCCGACCCGATATCCGATAATATCCGACTTAAAAATATCCGAAATACCCGATCCGAAATATCAAAGGGTCGGGCCTAGTATTTAAATTAAAAAACCCGAACGGGTTTAGGGTTCGCAAACCCGACCCGCCCGAACCCGACCCGTGCACCGCCCTATGCCCTACGATGGAATCTTTCAGTTGCGCAGCGCCCTGTCTGTCCCCCACCCAATTTACTTTTCCTTTTCCATTTAATTTGAGAGAGTCCATTCCACCCTTCAAATTTGAAACCCTCCATCCTATTACCCACTTTTACTCCCTCATATTGTGAACCACTACAAGGAATTAGGAGTCCATAAATTCCACTTTTAGCATTTTAGACTCCTAATCCTACACCACTCCAAGTGGTCTTAGGAGGTGTTGTCCGACCGTCGTCAATTGGAGTGGTTCTCGAATTTTTTGATGAAATTTTTTGAACATCTTCTTCATTAAGTCTACTTTATTCATACCAAATTTCAGCTAAAATTCAACTAGGAAGGCAGTCAAATGATTTTGTTAAGATAACTGCGCACTTAAACAACACAATACATTTCGGAAAATCATTTCATTGCTTTCCCGATTTAATTTTTAGCTGAAATTTAATATGGTACACTAGACTTAATAAAGAAGATTCTCAAAAAATTTCATCAAAAAAATCCACCGGGAACCTTCCCAATTGGCGACGGCTGGACAGAGCATCCTATATAAGGGGCTAATTGAACACTTTAAGTTAGTCCAAGGATCTATTTGACCCTTTAGCCTTCATATTTTTATCCAAATGAATCACACAGAGTGATAGATGTCGATTGGAGTAATCCTAGCACTACACATTTTCTTTGTTGTTGTTGCCCACATTGATGGAAAGCTCAGGTAATTGGAGGGAACCCAAGATTTAGCGGAAAGTGCATTCAATGTCTCAAATATGGATGGTTTTGTGGTTGGGGCCTTCACACAAGGCTCAACATGTCACCCCTACATCTACTTTCTTGTAGTATAAATATTTGCACTTGGTTCATTGTAATGGATTAACAACTTGCACTCAATAGCTTGGATGTTTCTCTAGTTCTTTTGTAATATTTCAATGTAGAACAAGGGGCCAGGATTCGGGCTCGGTGAGGATGTCGTAATCGTTCTATGTCCATAATCAAACTTGGCCCACTTTACGTCCTTTCATTTCTATTATTGTTCTTGCCTTCATACTCACTTGGACCATTTAATAAAAGACATATGAAATCCACAAAAGATTCTACGAAAACCCAAGGGACTGTGTTGGGTCTATGGACCGCGAAAACTTAACATCTTCAGTAGTGTAATTTAATTGAATTTGATATAAATGCAATGTACGTTTGTTGTCATCACCAAAAATCGTTCATACTGATCACATGATTTATGAAATGTGTAAAATTTATCATGATGATTGTATCAAATGTGTAAAACTTAAGATGATATAAAGTTTTCCGGTCAAATGTAGCATATGATGAACATGTATTTATCATATGTAGGCTAATAATTTATATTCTAAAGATGACTACTGAAGATAAATATAAATATCCTGATAAATATCAAAAATAGTTTAGTTTGATTTACGTATTTTTGGCTTAAATCAAACCAAACCAAACCATTTGATTTGAGAATATTGTGGAACATTTTATTTTAGTGAAATCAAACCAACCCAAACCAAAGTTCGATTGAACAAAACCATTTTGCTCGGCTAGTAATCACAAACAGACGACACTTGACGGTATGAACAACATAGGGGCGTGAGAGATGTGGCGAAGCGCAAGTTCGGATAGCCAGCAAAGATGCTGGCGGGAGTCCACGTTTTTAGCGCGAAGCGCATTTGGTGCAAACTATGGCAATTCAAATTCAGGCATAAAATGTGAATGATGATGGGCCAACAAGTGAATGGCTTGATATTCTAACTTACCAGGGGGCGGTACGTCATCATCGCACACATTGCCCAAGTAGTATATATAATCTCGTATCAACTATAGTAAAGAGGTAGCTGAAATCTATCTATATATAAAAGAGTGATTTACCTAAATAGGCCTAAAACTAGGTAGAATTGCAAAAATAAGACTGCTATGTTTTATTTGGCAAAATAGGACTAAAAAGAGGTAATCTGGCAAAACTGCCCTTAATTAAAAAAAAAACCTGCAATTCATCGCATCACTCTGCCGACTCTTCAATTCATCGCCGAACATCTCTTCCTCCCATGGAAGGCTTCCCCCCATCGACTGTGGCCTCGCATCGCTAGTTCCGCCGTCGATGGCAACCCTGCACTCATTGACGATCATGTAAGTCTTCTTCTTCCTCTTCTGCTTCTTCTTCTAATCCTCTTCAAATTTCTGATCCACTATTCTCTATTTCTTTGGATGTTTTGGATTTGAATTTTATTTGGGTCCTCTGTTTTCTTCTTCTTTAGATTTCAATTTTTTATTTATTTATTAAGTTTGATTAATTTGGAACCTCAAATGACATAAATTTCAAGTAATTAGAAAATTGTCACTTTTATGACATTGCATTTGTCAAGATGACAAAATGTCATGAAACTGACATTGTTACTCAAAAAATTGACACTTTAAATATGTCATTTTTGTTTCGAAAGTGTCATGCAAATGACATTGTTACTCTTTGAAGATGTCATTTTCTTCTTTGAAGAAGAAGAGTACATACCTGACTTGACTGGAAAATTGCAGAGGTCGTCATTGGTGGAGTTGGGGCGATGCGAGAATCGATGAAGAGGAGGCGGCCGGCGTCGAGCAAGCAGCGGCGGCGATAGCAGGTCGAGTTGCGATCGAGGGCGGTTGAACTGAGTCCATGGCAGTTGAGTCGCAAGGGAGGAAGTACTCGCAGGTCTCACGATCGATGCAAAGGGATTGGGGAAAAGGGGGGGTTGGGGATTTGGGGTAAAAATGTAATTAGGAGTCCCATTTAGGCAATTTAAAACTTCAGGTCCTATTTTGGAGTTTTAACCATGTTTTAGTCTCATTTAGAATAATTTCTTTATATAAAAAGAAGTGAGATTCTTGGCTAATTTCCCGCTCAAAAACATCTTTATCAAATACAGGCAAAAGTCCATTACGTCATACAATTATCTGTAGGATAAAGTCCCTCTTCTCCATTATGTCCAAGCCTGCCCATAATTCACTCTCACCACCGATGCTGATAAGACGATAACAACCCGTACAACGGTACAACAGCATCAGCAAAGAACAATCAGTGGGCAAGGACTTCACCGTTGGGTCTGCCGCCGCCGCCGGCAACTTTAACAAATACGTAGTAACAACTAATAGCTACCTCAACAATCAAGAATCAAGCAAGACAAATTCACTGAAACTCACACTAGCTCCACCGCCGGCGTAAGCCACTTGAAATACAATGGTAAAGGCACTGACGCAAACTGCATTCAAGAGCAAGGGATGAGTGACACGAGACCTTAGAAAATGAGAAATACCACTACGATGTCAAAGATTTCATGGAAAAGCCTATTTGAAATTTTTTAAAATGTTGGTGATAGTTTAAGAATCCAGTTCAAGAACAGCAACATTATGGCATGGAGAACAACTTCCAGGATGTTGAGGAGTTCCCTGTTCCCAGATGAAGAGGAAATGCCTTGAGATCTACTACGTTTTGAGTAATAAAGTCTTTTCCTTTTCTCAGATCTCAAAAATGAA
The DNA here is from genome assembly GCA_945859915.1 of Cuscuta epithymum. Classification (NCBI taxonomy): domain Eukaryota; kingdom Viridiplantae; phylum Streptophyta; class Magnoliopsida; order Solanales; family Convolvulaceae; genus Cuscuta; species Cuscuta epithymum. Next base: position 525,347 of record CAMAPF010000006.1, read on the forward strand.
ATTGTCAAAAAGAAAATGAAAATATGAAAGATGTGAAATTTCCGAGGGATCTTGGTGCTTTGTTCTGTGCTTAGGGGATATTGATGGTTACTCCCTCCGTCCCAAAATCATTGGCCAATGTTGACTTGCACGTGAATTAATAAAGTAAAAATTGTGTGGTTAAAATTTGTGCAGAGGAGGGAGAATTAACTTTAGCCACACATTCCTTACTTTAAATGGAAATGACCAACTTTTTTGGGACGGAGGGAGTATTATACGGAGTATATATTACGAGTAATATACTCCGTATATTGGATAAACTAAATGGAGCTTTGTTCTGTGTTCAGGACTTCAGGCAGCTGCTTTGTTCGGAAGTATTGGATTTAGGATTTATGTATCTATATGTCAAAAATTTATCAAAATTTTACAACATTCCACATATAAAATATGATTGTGGTTGAGTATAAAAAAGGTAATCAAAGTTCACACAAAATTTCCCAAAAATATGAGAACTTATTTTGGGGAGAGTATTAAAAATGCTACGGAGTATGATACGAGTATTTTCATAAGCCAATTGAAAATTTTCATCAGTTACAATACGGATTAATAATGTACGGATTAATATTGATGGTTACTCCCTCCGTCCCAAAATAATAAAAATATAGGGTTTAATTTGCAAATATATATAATTCAGGGATTCATAAATAAAATAACTATAGTACAAAAAATTAACTATTATAATAAAATTTCAAAGATTAGGCTAGAAAATCTAAAGTACTGATATTTCGATTTAAATTCAAATAATATTTTTTGTTCTCTATTTGCATTTACATCTAAGTTTTGTTTCAATTAACAATGGTACAAGAGAGAGGGAGTGACACAAGTCTACCTTATATAGGAGGCTCTATCCGGCCGTCACGATTTGGGGAGGTTCCCGGTGAAATTTTTTGATGAAATTTTTTGAGCATCTTATTCATCAAGTCTAGTTTACTCATAACAAATTTCAGCTAAAACTTCAATCGTGAATGCATTTAAATTAATTTTTTTTATGATAATTGCGCATTTAACTGCACGGTTATCTTTAAGAATTAATTTGAATGCGTTAATTCAAATTAGTTTTAGCTGAAATTTGGTATGAGTAAACTAGACTTGATGAATAAGATGCTCAAAAAATTTCATCAAAAAATTCCACCACGAACCGTCCCAAATCACGATGGCCGGACAAAGCATCCTATATAAGGACTTATTTGACTTTTTTATGAAAGTTCGAAGACCTATTTGACAGTTTTCCCATATTTTTATTTGAGGTTTTTTGAATTCAAATAGTTGTATGCAGTTGAGGGAGAAAGCACACAAACAAATGTGGATTCGAATCATGAATTAAACTATATATAGTAGGTGTTTTTTTTTTTTGAATCAAATATACTACGTATTTGATTAGCTTAAAACCCTAATATATACCCATAACCTATTGAAAGTTTTTTTTTTTGAAAAACTTCAGTGTTTAAAATAAATGTTTTCTAAAAAAACTACTCCGTATAGTATAGTATTAACTTTAGTCATATCTTGATAAATAAATTATATTTAAAAAGTTTTTAATTTGGACTTTTTTCATTATAATCAAGAACAACTCAGATCATACGAGATTTTGATAGTTATAATAAATACATAATGATCAAATATTTATAAAATCAGATGATGAAGTGGAAGGAATTTAAGGAACCTCCGAGTGAAGTGTGCAGTGCACTGAAAGAGGACGAAATGGGTTGTAGCTGGACTAGAAATGTGATTGTGAGAGACCTCTCTTGAGGCCTGGGGTATCTTCCCCTCCATCAAGTTAAAAAAAAAATCAAATTATACTAAATTAGTCTTAAAGGGTATCAAAAGTCAAAACCCATTAAGGCATAAAATTTGAAAAACACCCGAAAGGCCCAAACATCGACAACTCGTTTGTTTTTTCGAAAATCCGTTTTTTGTTGGTTTAGTTTTGAGTAAAGACCAGTTTTGCAAAAAAGGCGTCAAATAAGTCTTTATATAGAAGATTCTGTCCGGACGTGTCATTTGAGGTGGCTCCTGGTGGAATTCTGTGATAAATTTTTTTGAGCATCTTATCTATTAAGTCTAGTTTACTCATACCAAATTTCAGCTAAAAATTCAATCGGGAAGACATTCAAATGAATTCTTGAAGATAACAACGCTTTTAACGGCACAGTTATCTTCAATAACTAGACTTAATGAATAAGATGTTCAAAAAATTTCATCAAAAAATTCCACCGGGAGCCACCTCAAATGGCACGTCCGGACAGAATCTTCTATATAAGGACTTATTTGACCCTTTTTTGCAATTCGAGGACCAAACTGACCCTTATCCCGTTTAATAAGCATAAAGAACCACAAAGGCAGAAAATGGAGAGGTGCTGTGCTGAATGAAAAACACATGTCTGATTTGGACGACATTGATCCAGAACTTGAGGACTTCGAGTCTTCAGTACCGCTGAGGAAAGTACCATACGGAGATGTTTTCGAGGCTTCTAGGGCCGGCGACGTCGACCGCCTCCGTTACCTGCTCGAGTCCGGCGTCAACATTAACGACAGAGACCAGTGGGACTCCGTCGCACTCTATTACGCCTGCCTCACCGGTCACCTCGACGCAGCCAGGATGCTCCTGGAAAGCGGCGCCATTTGCTCGGAGCACACATTTGACGGCGACCGGTGTCACTACGCCGCCCTCAATTTGAATGTCCGGAAGCTCCTCAAGGCCTTTGAGGCTCGACCTCCCCCTCTCGCCCCCCTGCAGGCCGCCCTCAGGGAAACCTTTTTGGGATGCTCCGCCAATGCTCGCGGATATGCAGCTGAGCAAATATCTGAGGCTTCGGACTCCTCAATTGCAGGTAATTTCACCAACGCTTATAATTTCCACTAGTCCATAATAAAGGTATTATCTTGCTGAGTTGCTGAAACTATAACAAAAGTATTCTTTAAAAAAAAAAGTATAAATAAATAAATAGAATAACAAATTGCTCCACATATGAATTTTAAAGTGGACAATTATAAAAGAGAATCAAGGTTAAATGTGCTTTTTATGTTCTAGGAATAACACCTAGAGACTAGAAGAGGTACTTTTATACGGATCATATATCTAAGAGCTATAAAAACACTTTATAGTTTTGCTTTTACATTTTTCTTGCCAACAAAAAAGTTTGTGTTTGCATGACAAACTACGGGCTACCCCAGTGCCACAGTGGTGTTCTCAACTGGAGATGGGGAATGACTTTACGAAATGGGTGAATTTTCTGTAAATGGTCTGAGAGGGTTCTTTTATCACAAAGTTGTTCCGTCTGAGAGTTTTCAACACGTGAATGTGTACTAAAAGCATAAATTCATGAGAGTTTCATTGAATATTCACTGCCTCAAGATCTCAAGGACTCATGTAGCTAAGGTTTAGTTTGGTAAAGTGGGATGTTTTGTTATTTTCTGTTTTGTTTTCTTTTGTTTGATTTTCCAAAATTCTATTCGTATAAAACATGTCTGTATGCTTTGAAATTTTGTGTTCTTTTTGTTTTGTTTTGTCTTCAGACATTCAAATTATATAAAAACGTGTTTGGTAAATCTGTTCTGTGTATATATTCCAAGTATATAATTCGTTATGAAAGTATTCCACTTTACATAATATCCAGATGTTTTATGACGGGTGTCAAAACAGGAAATGTGTTTCTGTAAATGAAATTTTTGTATCATACGGAGTAGCATTTTCTAGATTCTGATTTTGTTTTTTGTTTTCTTCCAGAATATTATTCTTCTTCTGTACAATCACACAATTTGTTGTTTCTGATTTGAAAAAAGTGGAAACGAAAATAGAAACCAGGAAACAAAAACATTACCATATGAAACCTAAATTCCTTGCAATATTGGAATTTGTTGTAAATTATGTTTGTTCCAGACTATTTCATTCTTATTAGATCAATTAATGCACTTGAAATATTGCATACTAAAATTATCTAACAGGTAATGGAGGAGGTTTCAGCTCCACCCACTTTCCACCAGATGTTGTGTTTTATTTGCAAGGGAAGCCCATTGAAGCTCATAGAGTCATTTTGAGTGCAAGGTCACCCTTTTTCAAGAAAAAGTTTCAAACGGAATGGAAGGATCGCAAAGAAATCCGGTTCTCAAGGGAAAAGCTCTCATATCCTGCTCTCTACAGCCTCATCCACTTCTTTTATTCTGACAGACTTGAGATAGCAGTAGATGATATGGAAGATCTTGTCAGGATTTGCAAAGTCTGCAAATGCGAGTCATTGCAAATTCTCCTAGAGAAAGAGCAGATTCATCAAAGATATGCTGACTATAAAGCCGTCAGAGATATAGATAACTCTCAAAAGCGGTTTATTTTGCAGGGACTATCACTTCCAGAAGAAAACCGTCTCTCAACTGCATTGCATCGCGTACTCCAAACATCTCTTTCCAATTCTAAGCGGATGATTGATGATTCTGAAGATGATGATCTTGCAGATGTTTGTGTGAAAGTTGAAGGGAAGGTTTTTCGGTGCCATCAAGTGATCTTAGCTTCAAGGTCTGAGTATTTTAAGGCAAGGTTATCTCGCATGAAGGACTTCCTTGAAGGAAGTAATGGCTTACCTGATAGTACAATATTGTGTCTCGAGGAACATGACTTAAGTGGTGGAGCTTTTGAGAAAATGATAGAGTATATGTAAGTTGTTACTCTGTTATTTTCCCCCACCACAGTAAACCAACTACTTGGGTTGGGGACATGAAATTTCAAGCCCGTTGGTTAGGCCTAAAATGGCTGCAGTGACTGAATCGGTTGAATTATCTAAAAACTGTTTAAAATATAGTTCTTGAATAAAATAATGAAAAAAATAAAGATCGAAATGCCATTTTAGTCAGTTTTGGCCACTTCAACCAATATTATAACTCTTGCTCATTTTTTTAATTACCAAATACCAACACATGAATAAGTTAGTAGTAAGTTAGTGTTTGATGAAAAAGGGGTTTACCAGACAGCCTCTTATAGTGGCTATAACAATAATAATACGGAGTAGTTATTTAAATTAGTAGTATATACTACACAATCATGTAAAAAAGCACACAGAAGGTTTTACGCCAGATATCCTTCTGCCATAACCTTCTTTTAAAGGTTTAATGGGATGAAATTTCAATACTGCAATTATAGTACATTATTTCCTGTGTGTCTGTATTTATAGGAATGATAATTAATACAATTTTCTCTTAACTAGCAGGTATACAGATGGCTTGAAGGACATAGATCCAGATCAGGTATGCTGTTAAACTCTGTAGCCATCATTAGTGTGTTTTTTCTCATACAATTAGTGCTTATATATAATTTGATTAATCAGGCTGAAGAATTGTTTGATGCTGCTTCAAGATACTTGTTATTTCCTCTTAAGCGTGCAGTAGCAGATGCTTTGCTGCCACATCTGGAAATGGTGCCTCCTGTTGACCTATGTCGTTGGCTGGTTTTGTCAGACATGTATGTATTTGTTTCTTTCTCTTATGTTCAAGCAAAAAGCAAGTTAAGGTTTGAAAATTATTCCTAAGCCTAATTTATAAATTATGTATTGCAATCAAGTTAAGGTTTTAGATGCGTATATGAATTCTTATTGCTATGGGGTTCGTACTTGAAGCATGTTTAAAAAGCAACCGGCTTTTATAGGGTTATGTTACAGGTAGTACATATTTTTCTTATTGCTATGCCTACATCCTTTTCGAGTGCCCTACTTGCATGTGTGCGCATATATACTACTTGCCTACTTGGCATTCTATTGGTTTTACTTTGGACTTAATGTCAACTTCATGTTCTGTTTGTATACGCGATAAATTATTTGGAGAATCATTTCTGTGGTAAATTGTTTAAATTGGGGCGAGTCACGTCGAACTGATTTTTCTTTTAATCCGGCCCATCCAACAGGTATGGAGTGCTGAAGATACGGGAGTATTGTCTTGATGTAATGGCTTGTAACTTTGAGATATTCGCGGAGATGCCGGAGTTTAGGGCTATGCTGTTGACCTTGCCACCACCTTCTGGGAATTCCACACTCCGCACGTCCGCACCGAGTGCACCGGGAGCTGAGATAAGCACAGCGGCTGAAGGTGCGAATGTCCTGGATGATTTGAGAGAGAAGTGGCTTGAAGCTGAAGCTGCTGAGCTGGACAAAAGAGATGAGAGTGCTTTGATTTTTGATAAGCGTCTTGAGATGCTTATGCATTTGGCGTCTGAACACGAGAGGATGGGATCAATGGTGCTGAATGATAATGGGATTGAAGCTGATTCTCTATAGTAGGCTTGAAATAATGTTTTACAGTGAGTTCATAATTACTACTCTATTTATTCATTCATTCTTAATGGGTATGCCTACCCTTGTTAATCTCTCTGAAAAGTATACTGAAATGTAGAACAAATATAAAGGATTGATCTTATCCACATCGATAAAGTAGGGCTGGCATTGTGCAAAGTGGTTGGATAAGTATGGCAGCATTTTTTGCTCCTAAGTCCCAAAGACTATTTTAGTAGGTGCGGACCCGGACCTGTCCTGGTTGTTTCTTCGCAAAAACTGGACTCAATTTCCGGTTCCTGAACTGATCCAACCAGGTTCTGGTTCTTCCAAAGTAGGACTAGGCTGGTTTTGGTCTCTGTTTGTTGTTTTCGAAAAGTTAGGCTAATGGTTTTAAAGATCCGCTCCGAGTCCAGTGATTTAGGTTCCAGACTTCCAGTACCCCTATTATGTGACCCAGAGGCCAGAACAGGCCGGTCCTAATGTACCGGACTGAGTTCACCCCTAATTTAAAGTAAAACACTTTTGTGTGGTTCTAATTTAATTGTTAGGTATTTGATAACTAAGTTTCTTTTATATACTTAAGATAAAGTTAATATAATGATGAATTATTGTTCTTACAAGATGATGTAATGAATGTAGCCGGCCAGTAACACACTATTGTAATGATTCTAATGGTATCATATCACTGGTGAACCAAATAATGTCGTCAACCCCTGGTGAGTGAGTGAATATTTGGCCCTCATATATAATTCATTGTATCATTTACCATCATTCATAATTTAAGTAAAACACCAAATACAATTTCTATATGTCTTGCATTAGGGCATCACTCAAAATTAATGTTTACAGTATATTCATATCAGCATCTTTCCTCTCATGAGTCTCATCTACATGAGAAGAACCCAATAAAATATACATAGTAGCATTTTAACTCTGAAGGGAAAAAAGACGCAATTAGAAAACATACACCCACTGACCCACACACATATATGTTCACCATATGTATATGTAGCAAAGGATTATCATGTTCTGTGTTTTCATGGTGCTCATTATGAAGCGTGGCTAAGTGATCCAACTCATGTGGAGATGTGGGAGGGTTTTCCGAGGAATTCAAATACTGGGTTTTTTCACATGTGGAGACTGGAGAGCATCTGGAATCACTAATGAAATACAATTAGTGCATTGGTCTTTGCAGCGTTCTTTGTTGTCAATCAATTTTGTTGGGCCAAATTCTAGCAATGATGTAGATTGTAGCTTACTCATTAAGATATGATGTGTTGAGCGAATATTATAAGATGAATTTATTTACTTTCTGTTTAGGATAATTCCTTAGTTGTTGTGGCAGGAGACTGCTCATTGTTGTTCCGCATAGGAGAGGATGAACCGCTCTCGGACTCCTTTGCTTTCTTCTCTAAGCTCCAGTACATTATACTTGCTGTCAATGTCAGAATCATTTTCTGATTCACCTGTTCCAAAGGGGACACATTTATAGCAGCAGTGCATTTCTAACTATGTTTAGAAAACAAACACAAATGCATATGTATGTTTGCACTTATAATGTAATCATTCATGAAGAAGACGACGAATAGAACATCTTTACTACCTCCATTATGTCCTCTGGCAACAAAAAAATTGAGCATCCGATTTTCCGAGCAACACTGATGATATATGTCGCGTTTAGCTTCTTATCCTCATCTGCCAAAGTGTAACACTTACTGTGTTTGTTCCAGGTTTAAAAATAAACTATGAAGCCGTAAAATATGATATATGCCTTGTATAGAAAAATAATGAAGCTGTTGTTTAAAGATGTTCTACCTGTTATCCCCTTGGTGACGAGGCTCCAGTTTACAACTCTTGGCTCCACAATGCTTAAAAGTTCAAGAAAGAACAGTCCATCTGAAAGACTTTTGTCCTGCAGCAATCACAGCGAAATTAATAAGGTGTTGTGTGCTTTTTTCTTTAAATAGAAAGTGATGTGTGAAATCACATTTTTAAGGTTTGTACATACTTTGAAACTATCCATTTGCCTTTTCCTGCCTGCACTCTTCACTTTTCTGTTTGCCCAACTTAGTATGTCAGTATCGGTTATCTCCTTTCCTTGAGAGTAAGATCTCAAGGTCTTCAAAAGTTGGAGCATACTAAACCTCATCAACTGCCACAGAAAAGCTGGCCGCAAAAATCGCCCCCAGAAAGGAATCAGAATAATCAAGTAAAATAACTCCTCATTCACCACTGGAGAATGTGCTTACCTAATATGAGCTTCTTGTTTCCTTGTACAATATCATTTCCTTGTACACTCACCAGAGAGAAATTTAATTCCTTTCCAATCCTTATAACTTGGTTGCAGTTCTCAACTTTTCGGAATGGCATCTTGATTGGAGGTTTAGTGGCTTGCTTCCAGTTAACTGATCCATACGAAACTTTGTCAAGCACTTCCAACAGAACCCACCTGTGTGTTGTGTATTATAAGGGTTACTAACTTAAAATATTACTCCGTATTTGCAGCAACAAGAGGCATGTAACCATAGTTACCCATTCCGAACATCCTCGAATAAGTTGTCCACATATGTGTCAACTCCAAGACTGTTGATCCACAACCGGAAGCATCTTTCATCCCTTGAAGTTTGATCATCGTCGGTCATCATTGTGGCAAAAGATAACTTTGAGTTTTCTACGGACAATCCATTTCTGCAATACAAAACCACAAGTGCATCTTGTCATTAACTATTGAAGCCAAACCAAGCATTATGCTCCGTACTAAAATGAGATGAACATAGATACCATTTGTATAAACCCAATCCATGTTACAAAGAAAAATAATCATATGATTCCACAAGAAAGTACTCCAATTTGGTCCCTTGATTATTAGGCCATTTCAACCTTTGGTAGCCGGGTTTTAATTTGGCTCCACGTTTGGGGCACGGATGTGAATTTGTGCAACTTTTGGTCCTTTCCAGTCACTTACCAATCGGGGATTCTGTGAAAATTGGTCAGTTTTGTGATTGGAGGGACCAAAACTGAAAAAAAAGGTGCACCAAAAGTAGAAAAAATAAAATGTAGGGGAGCAATAGTGGAATATTTTCACTCCATATGAACTTACTTAAATAAACAAGGTAAAATCATGTTCAGTGATAAAATAAAAATTTATTTTTCTTATAATCTTATATTTTTATGTGGTTGATAAATGAGTGTTCACTCTTGAGGGTTGTTTGGAGGATTTAGTTTGAAAAAGATCATCTGACCTGCGTTGGAATATCTGAGCAACAAATGCAAGATTTAAATTTGTTGATCCTTCGACAATATCCTTTGCCGTAACATATCTTTTACAATCCAATTTGTCTGCTTGCTCAAGAATTAAATTTGCTCTTTGAGTAGGATCCTTTGCATCAAGTGTGCTGCTTGTTCCATGTTCTGGTGCAAGAGCATTAAGCAAGTGAGCATAGGCCTCTCCATCCTGCCAATAAAATAGATTATTAGGAGTATATTTTATAAATATATTCCAGCATTTCTGCAACATAGTTAACAAGCGTTTTATACTGGGAATGTGTAAATAAATGCATTTTGTTGAACTTCAAAGTTCATTGGTGAGGACTTGATAATTACCATTCATGAATTAAGGGTTTCCAAGCAGTTCTATTTCTTACCCGAAAGTTTTCTTTTTATGTACCCATATAGGTACAGAAACAGCAGATTCATCAACTTTTGACTTCATATAGGTACACCACATGAACTCCAGAAACATGTGCATATTTATTATATAAATATTATATATTTTCTTTTCAATACGGAAATTGTCCTAAATAGGACTAATGAGTTCCTAAAAAGCACAAATAGGACTACTACTTTTTAAATTCCCTAAATAGGACTAAACATAGATTTTCTACCCTAAATACCCCTAAGAGTATTAATTCATAATGAAATGCTTTAATTTATAATAAAATCATAAAAAAACGTAAAAAATATTTAAAAAACGTAAAAAAATTATAAAAAATTTATAAAACATTTATAAAATAAAAAATTTAATTTTTATTTTTTTAAATTTTTTTAAAAAAATAATAAAAAATAGTAAAAACCCATAAAAAAATGAAAAAAATTATGGATACATTTCCCACCGCCATCCGCCGCCTCCCAGCACCACCACCTCCGGTTGGTGAAATTTCTTCCACTTTTGGTAAAAAAATGCCATCTTTTTCTGAAAATGCCAAAAAGATGGCATAATTACTCTTCAATATGCCAACATTTTCATTGAATATGCCATCATTATGGCATTATTTAAAATGTTGGCATATTTTTCTCCGGTGATGGGAGCTGGTGGTGCCGGGGGTGGCAGGGGTGGTAATGTTTTTTTTTTTTTTAATTTTACGATTTTTTTTATTTTTTTTATTTTTTTTTAAAAAAATATTTTTTTTAATTTTTTTTAAAAAATATTTTTATTAATTTTCTATTATATTTTTACGATTTTTAGTATTTTTTTCGATTTTTATTATTTTTGTATGATTTTATTATTAATTAAAACATTTCACAAGTTACAAGGGTATATTTGGCCAAACACACATAAATAGTCCTATTAAGGAAATTTAAAAAATGTAGTCCTATTTGTGCAATTTTGCCACTTTTTAGTCCTATTTAGGGAATTGACTCTTTTCAATACAAGCAGTATAACTTTAGAAGCATCTAGACTGAAACACCTCACCTTCAAATCAGAGGAGAAGTTTGTGACCTGCTTCTTGTAGCCAACTTTTTTCAGATGAAAATTCATCCATTTAAGCAAAACTTTTTCAGGAGATAAGCTGAGGAGCTCTTCCACGTCCTGCAAATTTCACTTTTAATTATACCAACCTGTTATCAATGCAATGCATTATTTGTAATAAACCAAAGAAAAGTCAATCAGTGACTACCAACCTGACTATCCTCTGCCAACTCCAGAAGTTGTGGAGTTTTCCTCAGATTGAGATCAGCTAAGAGTTGTATCTGGTGATCAGAAACAAAAATTAAGTACATTGAGAGCTGATTAAACTTCAGTAGTTCATCGGTTCTCAAATGATTTGGAGTAGGAGCATACCTTGATTATTTGAGAAATCAATCCAAGGATGAGATGCGGCTAGTAAATAACAACCATAAGAAAGAAAGGGTGAAGAATTCCATCAGATTTTATATTGAAGGCGAAGATGTATAACAAGATTGTACTAGCAAAATAGTTAAAAATTAGCCTTGACATACTCTTCCTTCAACTAGATCCTGTGTACCAATGTTGACCACTGTGCAACCAATGGCCTTTGCAGAATTGAGGCAAAGTGTATGATTTTCATTTCTTTCCCACGGATTAAGAAACTTCTTCGTATTAATGGCTCGTTCATCTATTGTTCCGGGAACAGCAACATTAATGAGCTTACTGCACAATACCAAATGATTAAAGGAATAAAAATCATGCATGCTAATAGCCGCTAGGGTAAGTAAAGTGATGTTAAGCTAGAGATTCTTCCTTACCACAGAAGAACACCATCCTTAGCAAGTTCAAACATCGCATTGGTTGATGGATCTAACGGAAGATAATCTTTCAAGAATTTATCATTTCCCAGAAAACCATTGATGTGTGCCACATAAGAGGCCTTCTCTGATTCACTAATGATATGTCTAAGTGTTGTTGTGGTAGCTTTGAGAAAAGAGGTGGTGGTTTTAAGTTTAGAATTGCCTGATGTAGTTGGAGCCCTTGCCTGAAGATTCAGAAATGCCTATCCAAAAACGAATCAGCCCTTTGGGGCCTCATGAACAACACAATAGAGAGTTTACTTGATGAAAATGACATGAATACGAGAAAGCCTATTAAGGATCTATTATTGACTATTTGTACTAAGAGAGCACCTCATACTCACCCGAAGAAAGGATTCGAAATCAATTTCTTCCTTCAAGTCAGAAGATGTCTCAGACAATATGGCTTTAATTTCCCCCTCGCTGAACACATTACTAAAGGCCTTCAGTTGGGTCATAATTGTAGGCAGATCTCCCAGAGTAACTGTCTGTGATTTGTTTCTCGCTGCAAGAAACTGTTACACCGAATAAAAGTTCAGGGCTCACCATCAATAACCACATTAAATATATATAAAATAAAAAGAAGAAATGATGAAAAATATATTACTGAAGAAAACCCGTGGACAAATGTATTAACTTCTTCTACATAGTGACCATTAACTTTAAGTACATCTGACCATATCTGACCAACGCAACGAGTCCAATGATAACATTGGGCATAGTCATTTTTTTGTCCATGACTTGTTTTAGTGACATTATAATAAGAATCCCATGCAAGAACTTTAATATAGAAGTTGATATGACAACAAACATTTCAGGAATCATAACTTGTTTAAGAGAAGCCCAATCACATGTAAGAGTGGGAGTTTCAACCTCAATCTCTAATAAAGGTCGGATATTTAACAAAAAAAAGGGTAGAAATAAAATAGAAGTAGGAATAATTTTATTGGATATACCTTGGATTTGAGGTCACGCAGCTCAACTTGAGTAAATTGACCCTGAAGCCATGGATCAGAAACTAGAACACCCTCATAGCTAGACATTTTCCTCCCGTTTCCCCTTTTATCAATTCAGATATATCGACCAAGCTATCAATGAATGATTAATCTCCTGCTGAAACAAAGAAATTTAGTGCACAAAGTCGTATGAGGAATACATTACATGCTATGCTGCACGGAAACGCATGAACCATAGGGAAACGTGAAACGGGAAACATCATAAGGAGTATTTTTTTAGAAAAACAACTATTTTGAGAGTTTTCGAAGAGTTTCCGTAGAGTTTTTGAAATAGAAACGTACTCCTTCCCGGAAGTTTCCATGCTACATAGATTATATGAAATGATGAAATATAATTCGAAGATTTTTTCAATATGGCTATATGAATCTAGCTAGCAGCAGGTCGGGTGAACATTGTGTTTAATGTTCATTATGCATGTTTACTTTTCCTGGTAAACGCATATGAATATGACCACATTCATCTTAGGTATGATGGATGAAAGTGTATAATCTGATTCAATTCTTCAAACGTGATATGGACAATAAAACGAAATGTCGTCGCTGAGATTAACCTTAAGGAATCAATGATCAAACCGTCGTCGTTGAGGGCGGAGACGACGATAAGTGATTGAAGAATTCATCTTCGTTTCCTGACTGATCGCCGCCGTACTCCTCCGGGAACTGAGAGAGAAGACAGTGAGATGGCAATGTAGAAGGAACAGAGAAAAACCCGTTTAACCGATCAGGCCCGCGAAATACTGGACGTGTGTGAAATTTTAGTCGGTAGTTTTTTGCATTTCTTTTTATTTTTATTTTCCCACATAAACGCTAGTTTTTCTAGTTGAAACCCTTGAATTTATATTCTTCTAAATTGAATCCCGACAGGAAGTAAGCTTGATAACTCTTCTAGATTTTATTTTTGATATACTCTTTGTTTATTATCTAATGATTTTATTTGAAAACCATGTATTATCTAATGATAAGAATATAGATTAAAAAGGGGTAATTTTCCCTAATAGGAGTAAAACACAGGCAAAATATAAAAACAAGATTTTTATGTTTTGAATTGGATTAATTCTAGTGTATGCACAAATATATCCCTACCCAAGCCCCAGCCCCAGCCCCCAACCACACTTTCATTAATAATTAAAACTCAAAAGTATGCAATAACATTAATTTATTTATAATAAAAATGTAAAAAATAAAAAACACGAAAATATATACTGCATCCGTCCCGTAAAGAAGTTCCCGTTTTGACCTACACACATATTTATATAATGTAGTGTTTTGTTTTGACTTTCCAAGTTTATCCTTACTTTATGTCAAATCACGCAAAAAAAAAGGGTAAAAAGTAAGGGCATTTGTGACTTTTGGGATAAAAGTAGTTTCTTTTTATGGAAATGAGAACTTCTTTTTGGGACATCCATTTAAGGAAAGCGAGAACTTCTTTATGGGACGGAGGTAGTATTAAATAAAATTAATAAACATAAAAAATTAGAAAAGTAAAAAATTATAAAATAAAAAATTAATAAAAATCAAATAAGAGATGAAAAATGTAAAAAGAAAAAATATAAAGCCCCTCTCCTGCCGCCTCAACAACCTCCCCAGCACCACTACCTCCGTCCATCGGGGAAAAATATCAACATGTGTAAAAAATGTCATCTTGATGATAGTTTTCGAGAAAATTTTGACATTTTAAAGAATGTCAATGCCATTTTCATGGGATTTTCAGAGAAAAGTGAGAGGTGGCATTGTGAGAACTTATGGTTGAGGTTGGCATTTTTACACAATGACATTTTTACACAAAAAGGCATTTTTTGTCGATCAGAGGTGGCATTGTCAGGCAATGGTTGAGGTTGCGAGAAAGGTCTTCAAATTTTTTAAATATTTTTTTTCATGTGTTTATCTATTATTTTATTTTTTGATTTTATAATTTTTATTATTTTAAAATTTTTAAAAATGTTTTAGAATTTTTTATTTTTTTTACGATTTTTGTTTATATTAAAATATTTTTTATTATATTTTTTTTCATAACACATTAAAATATGATTATCCTATTAAGTTATGGTAAAAGTAAAATAGGAAGATAGAGTATACTTTAGTCCTGTTTTGGGAAGATTAACAACATAATTCTATAGTTGCATTTAGTGATTAATTTAGTCCTATTTAGGGTTATTATCCCTTAGATTAGGAGTATTATGGGTAGAAAATTCATGTTTACTCCTATTGAGGTAAGTTTTAAGTTTTACTCCTATTTATGCAATTATGTTTATGTTTACTCCTATATTAGGCACTTTCTGATTAAAAATACTTAACTTATGAGAATAAAATATGAAAATCATGAATAATCCATTATAGAAAAATTATGAATTAGAGGTTTCTAGAGATAAATTCTCCTTATAAATAATTTTAACTTGTTCCCCTAGGTGGCTAGGTTAACAGTTAAACTTTTACTAAATTCATCTTATTGTCTTTATGACTTAATTAGCCACATAAACATTTGGAGCAAAATTATTTTCAAAGTAAAATGTACTCCAACAGTTAACTATAACTTATTCTTCTTCATTGTGTATTACTCCCTCCGTTACGTTAAGATTGTCCCATTTTATCTTTTCGAGAAATCCCACTAAGATTGTTACATTCTAAATTCGGAAAAGTTTATGTGCCTTTAAATCACTTTTACTTTATTTTTTTATTTTAACAATTCAATATCAATAATATTAACTCACTTTTCGAATAATTGTTTCACTTCCTCTTGTCCCAATGTTAGTGAGACAAGGGTAGTAATAATGTTATACTCCATCCGTGGCCGTCCTATAAAACTTGACCAAAATTAACTTGCATTTAAAATAATAAAATAAAAACTATGTGGTTAATATTTGTGCAGAGATGAGAAAAATAATTTTAGCTACATATTTGTTACTTTACATATAAATGAAGAAGTTTTTAGGGGGCGGCCGAAAAAAGAACTTTGACCTAGTTTTATGGGACAGATGATATATTTAATAATTTTTCTTCCTCAAGCTAGTAACTCATTTTGGCTAATTAGCTTCCTCCCGTGAAAGGAAAAAAACATTCCAATGATAAACTATTAGTTTTAAAATTACAAGCAAGTCCTCCAAATAAATCATTACAGATTTACTTACTTCACTATACTCAAAATGAAGTGTTGTTTTGATGTATAATTATATATATGTCCATTTTTACGCTAAAAATAGAAATAAAAAAATTAACCACAAGTGTCCACAAAAATAACTTTTATTAATACATGTTAAAATAATAACGACAAATATCACCACTCAGACGTACATGTAAATTAAACATGGCACGAAGGGGCAATGAATGAATTAACATACTTAGTCTCTCTTTCTATACATTATACATGTAAAAAACATGCATGCTAGCTGGTATAATAAAAAAATTATTTTAACTATTATATTATATAATTAATTTATTATTTAGGGTTGAATATATTATTTTGTTTAAGCTGGGGTTGGGGCTGCGGCTGCGGCTCCGCCAGGTGCACAAACAGCGGGGAATTGTTTACCGGTGAGCGTTGGTGTGACGTTGTTGCATTCGGAGATGGCGGTGCCGTTGGTTCCTTTGTATTCCAAATTGATATCACCCACCTCTACCTTCTCGCACGGCACTCCTTTGCTGCAGGCGAGTTTCACGGCCACTTTTGTAGCAGACGTACCCTTAATGCCCTTGAAGCTGACGTCACTGATCTTCACTTTGGATGGAACCCCGGCGGTGCACTGGTTCCAGGGGCAGTATTCTTGGTCAATCAATATTGGGTTGCTTACATTCTCCATGGTGACATCCTCAAAGTGCATGCCGGAGGCAATCCCTTCTGGTGACGCTGGCCATGTCTTAATTCTCACGCCGTTATCTGTGTTGGTTAGGGTGCAGTGCTTCACGGTCACTCCTTCCACCGGTTGTTCGTCTTTATACTTTCCTAAGCTTCCGATGCTGATCCCGTGGCCTGGGCCGCAATTCACATTCTCGATGTTAACCTGCTTGGCGCCGTCCCCAAGAGATACACAATCGTCACCGGTCTTTATGGTTGCGCCGAGGATTGAAACTCCATCAGAGCGACCGATGTGTATGCCGTCAGTGTTTGCGCTGTCTGCCGGTGCTGTGATGGTGATGTCACTAAGGGTCACGTTCTTACCCTGGATGACGTTCATGTGGAAAAATTTGCTGTCTAAAGATGTTACGCCTTTCACTTCCGCGTTGGTCAATCCTCCCAAATTCAAGTTCTGTAACACATTGCAAATGCATATTTATGTTAAAAGGTGAGGTTAATTGATTAATTGTAAACTATGGAGAACCTAAATCTTAGGAACAAGTATGTTTATGTTTCAAAAACTCTTGAGAAACCGCCAAACACTTTTATTGTTATTAAAATATTATATTACTCGTTGCACGTTTCCGCATGCTTCCCACATCTCCATGTAACATATAATGTTAGAAAGAAATGTCATACTTACAATGGGGAGGAATTTGCAATTTCCACTGAAACTCTTCTTGCAGTTGTTTGCTTTCCAAGCGTCTTGTCCCTTACCGTCGAGAGTACCACCAGAGATAGTGAGACCTTCAATGCCATAGAAAAGGATCCACCCGTCTTGTCCTTTAAACCTTGTGAGATCAGTTGGTGCAATAAAAGTTGCACCATCGGCTTTGAAAGTTATAGGATTCCCGCATGGGCCCATGAGCTTCATGGGACCTACCATGTACTTTCCTGCAGGAACTACAAGAGTGCTTGCATCTGTTGCTTTGCATGCGTCTGCCCATGCTTTAAGAATTGCCTAATCCAAAAATAAAACCATGTTAATATGTTATTACATTAGAGTTTAATTTGACATACAAATATATTCATTCTAGCTTCGCTACTTAATTATTAATTCTTTTATATAATTATGTGTACCTCGCTATCATCGGATGTACCATCACCTTTAACTCCATATGTTTTGACGTTAAATTCAGCTGCATCGACTCTTCCAAATACATATACTACACAAAGCAGTATCCATGCAACCTGGGTCGCCTTAGAACCCATCCTTTATTTTCCTTTGTTTTTATTTTATTTTTTTTTATTTTATTTTGAAGGTATTTTTTCACTTTCTCATGAAAGTATAGATTGATGGATTGTTAGGAGATGATAAATGGGTATTTATAATAAGACAAGAAAAGTTGAACCACACAATGATATGCTCATTTTTAGGCATTTCATTCTCATGTGTCCACTAAGTCTTTGGTCCCGGTTGATAGGATTAATCATGCTCCGATCATATATATTGTACAATTCTACTGATGAAGCCGTACGTTAGAGCTACAACCTAGCTGGTCCATATATAGTATCTATCTTTTAATTTTCTTCTTCTTGTTGAATTTGTAGAGTGAATATATTGATTCTTGACCGTAGAAAAAAGAATAGAAATTGCTCAATATAGAACCAAAAGATACACAAAGTGCAAAAATAGGACTGCATGTCTGCATATGTTTTATTCCTCAAATATGACTTATCTAGACTTATTAAAAGAATAAGTTGATTAAAATTTCTCAAAATATGAGTGGACGAGTCTTATTTTGGGAATATAATAATGATAGTCCAATTTATGAACTTTATCATTGTTTTAGTTCTACTTAGGGAATTTTTTCTTAAAAGTTTTTTTCCCTAAAATATAACTAAAATAAAATTAGTGTCACTTTGATTTAAACTTTGAACAAAATTATTCTCACTAATAGTTATGAAGTTATATTTTTATCCATAACTTTTTTATTAGTAATACTTAAGGAAAAAGTAATAGTAGTAATATAATATTTAAGGAATATTAGTTATGTTAATAATAGTATTCATGTTCATACTTGAAAGGTTTATTAGGAAGTACATGGTTCGAAATGATCGATATTGTGAATGAGATAATACTGAAAAACTATTAACCATACACTTCCTTTGTAAAAATAAAAAGATTGGTCTGGAACAGATGGGGAGAGACAATCAATTCGGGTAGGAAATGGTTTTTCTAAATAAATTCACAAAATGAGCTTACACCAAATCTAATTCACTTAAATAAAATACTTCAACATAATAAGTGCTTGAGTGGTAGCTTAAGACAAAATGTTGGAGGTATTAGTCCTACCAAGGCCTTCCGTCCACTTATTATGTTAAAGCCTGCACTTTGAGTTTAGCCCTACTCCCATTATCTTTAATCTCTGTTCCTTAAAGCTACCAATGAGTTGTTTTGATTGAGAAGGTATCTTTTTGATTCCTTATAATTGTGGCCTCCTTGTGTGAGACTAAGTGCAGTGCCGGATAAGTGAAAGTGATGAGGTGTGTGAGAGAGCGTGGCCAGTGTCTTCTTCTTCTTTTGATAGATTTTTCTCTTTGTGAGTGAGAGCTTGAGAGGTAAGGGAGATTAGGCTTGAACAAGGTGAGTGAAGTGGCTAAACAGTTCTAGATGGTATGTGTGAGTTGTTTTGATTAGAGACTTGAGCTGAAATACACACCCAACAAGAAGAACAATATTATTTCAGGATGAAAGATGCATGTAGATAGAAACCCAACAAGAATTGCTCCAACCTAGAAAAATACATAAAATGACATACTATTTGAAGAATGTTTTATCTACAGGCAAGTGTGTCGAATGTGAGAGCAGCAATCAAACTTATTTGTAAATAAATTGTAGCCCACTCCATCTTAAAGCAGACTACTTTGATGGAGGTTCATATAAATTAAAACTGAAATATAAAAGCAATTTGATTCACACTTTTGGGAGTTTAATATTGAGAGTTAAAAAATAATTCCTAATACATAACCAAAATAATGATAGTGGAAGAAAATGTGTCTTATAACTTTTATGACTATAATTATGTTTCAATTTTACATCAAGTGACTATAAAAATGGATATTGCAACTCCTAGTTATTCTCCGTATGGTATCACTTTAATCTAGTTGTTATGGTATAAACTTGAACGCGATTATATATAGTTACTAATAGTTACTCCCTCCATCCCGCTAAGATTGTCCAGATATTATTTACTTGGTCAACACAAATCACTCTTAATCTCTTACTTTATATATCAAATTTTTATCAAATTCGATTATGGTTTTTACGACTTTGTAAGACTTTTAATGTAGTTTCTGAATATGTAATTTGTTTTTTCTAAAAATAATTAGAGTGCGAACATGGTTCCGTTTGTTTTATCATCGGTCAAGCATCGTAAACCGAATTATCCCAAACTTAGTGGGACGGAGGTAGCTAGTATTAACTACGGAGTATTAAGTAACATTTTTGTCTATCACTTTTTCATGAGTAATATTAGCAAAATTTTGTCATAATAAGAGCCCGTTTGGTGACTATGTTTTTTGGCTTTTCAGCTTTATCAGCCATCTTTTTACCAAACACGTACATGACTTTTGATTTTCCGAACTGAATGTGTAATAATAAAAATAAGTAAGGTTGTAGTTACTTTTCTGACTGCATTTGCTGAAGTTACTATAGAGTACCATTTTAACTATTTTTCATCTAATTTTTTCTTTATTTTATAATAAAATATATTTTAAATAAAAATTTTTCATAAATCAACAAAATCAACCAACACACCCATTTCAGCCAGAACTTCATAAATTTCAGAAGAATCAGTCGATTCAGTCAATTTCAGTGTTACCAAACGGGCTCTAAATTGTGTGCATCTAAATATAGTAAATTCTCTTTAAATTCAAGGCTGAATTCCCCAAATAGGATCAAACATGGGCCAAATGCAAAAATAAAAGTTTCGTTATTCGTTTAAACTTGGGAAAATAATTAAAATACACGAAATTTTGAAGGGGTGTGAGATGAATACCCCAAACTTGCATATGTATTTTAAATACCCCAAACTTTATATAAAAAATTATTTTGGCACCATAGTCAAGTATTATTTCTTTCAAAAAATGTAAATTTATGGTGTTAATTGCATAATTTAATTTTTTTAGAATTCATGAAGACACAATGAACATATTAAACTTCCATTGTGAAATAAATAATGTTAACACAAACTATATAATTGCAACACTTTTAATTTTCTATTTTAAATTATGCAATTAACCTCATAAATTTACATTTTTGAAAGAAATAATACATGACAATGGTGCGAAAATAACTTTTTATATAAAGTTTGGGGTATTTAAATTACATACGCAAGTTTGAGATGTTTACTTCACACCCCATCAAAGTTTGGGTCAATTTTATTATTTTTCCCTTTAAACTTCCTAAATAGGAGCAATTATGTGTGTTTTGGACAAATATACCCTTGTACTATTGAAATGTTTTAATTCATGATAAAATCATAAAAAATATTAAAAAATTGTAAAAAATAATAAGAATTTAATAAAAATATTTAAAAAATAATAATTAATTTTTTAAAAAACAATTAAAAAAATCTAAAAAAGATTTAAAAAATGCAAAAAAAGAAAAAAAAAAACCGCCGCCTTTGCCACCCCAGCACCACCACCTCCAGTCACAAGGGAAAAAATGCCACATGCTTTAGGAATGCCATATTTATGGCAGATTCAATGAAAATGTTGGCATTCTCAAAGAGTAATATGCCATTTTTTTTGACATTTTCAGAAAAATGACATTTTTTTTAGAAAAAATTGCATTTTTTACACTTGTTGGAGGTGTTGGATGGGAAAGGCATCCATAATTTTTTTAATCTTTTTATAACTTTTTACTATTTTTTGTATTTTTTATTTTTTTTAAAAAATATTTTTATTTTTTATTTTATAAATATTTTATTTTTTTAATTATTTTTCTACGATTTTTATTATTTTTTACTAATTTATTATGAATGAAAACATTTATTTATGACTTTTAAATACTTTTTACTCATATTTAAAGGAGGGGTAAGAATGCAATGAGAAAATAGGTATGTTTCCAATAGGAGTAATATGGTCCTATTTTGGAACAAAAACTTTTTTTTATCATCAAATCCAACTAATATATTAAATCAAAATAACGTTCGTCACATGGCTGATAATACAATTGAAGAAAAAGAAGTAAACAAAACGATAAAAAGTCTTATGTCTGTCGTCCGCCCTCGAACCAGACTGGGAATCTATCACTTCTGTAGAAGCGATAACATTCGCTGATCCTGTAATGGGCTTAACTGAGCCAATGACTGGCAAACCAGACTTCTCATCACCTAACCTAAATTCAAGAATTTTTCTACTAGGAAAAAATAACACGTCCAAAACAACACGCAATTCCACAGAAAAACACAAACAAAATAAAACAGAATTAAAATAGAGATCACCCATCATCTTTCAAGCCCTAGATTTGCTTGCACTCCATGGCGGCGGCTCAGGAGGGCCCCCCCGCCTCTCATCCGCCACAACCTCAACATCAGCTTCATCTAGATCCAGTACTTCTTCCTCTGCTCCAATCACCATGTTTTTGTATTTGTCAACAAAATTCTCCATGTGCTCGCACGGAATTCGCCGCCGCACATTAGCAGGTGTGTCTCCTAGGAACAACCGCCCCCGAATCTCGAAGCCGCCCTCAATTGAAGATGCCGAAGTAACCTGCCATTGAAGATCCTTACTCCGCCGAGACCTCCACAAACGAGAAAAACAATCTCCCAAAGTCATCCAAACAATCCGAAAGCAAGATCCAAACTACGTACCCCCGGTGACGCGGCCGAAACCGCCACCGAACAAGCCCTAGGAGCCTAGGCGGCGGCTCTAGAGAGAGAAACTTCCTTGTATTTTTTATTTTTATTTTTAAAAATATTTTTTATTTTTTATTTTATAAATATTTTATTATTTTTATTATTTTTCAACGATTTTTATTATTTTTTACGAATTTATTATGAATTAAAACATTTAATTATGACTTTTAACTACTTTTTATTCATATTTAAAGGAGGGGTAAGAATGCAATGAAAAAATAGGTATGTTTCCAAATAGGAGTAATATGGTCTTATTTTGGAACAAAAACATAAGAAGTCCTTTTTTCCCATAGTTTTACTCCTTTTTGGACTGTTTTCAGTCCCAGATCAGACCAGTTCAGACAAAATCCGACTAGGTTTGGATAGTTATAAAATACACAGAGACCAGACATTTACTCGACCAGACCAGATCAGATCAACAAATTTCAGTCCAAGTAAAAAAACATGGATATTGTTTCAAATCATAGAATATATTCTAAGAAATTGTAATTAACTCAATATGGTACTAAAGTACTAAACACACTACATATTTATCAGCTTGAAGCCTTGAACATGATTTATCTCTCCTGAATTGTCATTTTATGAGATCCCCTTTTCCAAAAAAATGCACAGCCAAATCCGAGATAACGTGCACGCAACAAAAGACACGGAGGCTTAGCTTCTACGACGTAGTATAAGTTGATCTTTATAGCTCAGTTGCACGTTAGCTTAAGAATTTAGTAAATTCCGTGGAGATGTGTTTGGAAGGTTTTGAGATCCATTTTTTGGAGGGCTGTCTATCTGACTATCTCCATAAATAAAATGTTTCTAAAAGAGATAATGGGTAATTTGATCGAATATTCTAATATTGTTATGAAATGAAGAACATGAAAACTAGATTTATAAAATAGATATATTAATAATAAGTTGTGGATTTCTTCTTCTTAATATGAAAATTTATGAGTGAGTTTACAAACAATTGAACAAGTCCTATTTATATTAGCCAATTTTGGGATGAATCATCTAGGAATGATTCTACATTATTTGCTGATGGTATTAAATTTAATCATCTGTCTGATTACAAGGATTAGAATTTGATGAGTTGGGTTTCAAGGACTAGGACTAGCTTGATGTCCTAATGACAAGGATGAATAATTCACACTTGTCATTTCCTGGATTTTACAACACCCCCTTGAATGTTCATCCTTGAATAAGTATTTCTTATGTTAAAAACTTTTTCTGAAAAATTAGTGTGAAAGTGAAGGGGTAAAGATTACAACTTATAATGTCGTTGTAAATATTAAAAACATTATCGAGAAAAACCCAGTGACATAAAAATCTAATGAAAGAAAAAAGAGTGCAATGCATTCAAATACCCCCCTCAATTTAATATAAATTCCGGAGTTCTGTAAAATTTCTGTAAACTTCTTCAGGGGTAAAGATTTAGTAAAGAGATTGACCGGATTTTCACTGGATTTGATTTGTTGAATGTTGATCCTCCCTTCTTTCTCCCGATCATGAGTAGAGACAATCTTCGGTGATATGTGCTTTCTTTTATCTCCTTTGATGTAGCCTTCTTTAATATGAGGTATGCACACAGTGCTATCTTCTTATATCACAGTAGGATGAAAAGTAAGATGCATCATACTGCATTCATTTTGGATGTGCTGAATCATATATCGCAGCCAAACACATTATCCTCCAGTTTCATATAGTGCAATTAACTCAACATGATTTGATGATGTTGCTGATAATGTCCGATACATAGATCTGATCTCCACGAGATTGTGATGTTCTCATAAGTAAATATGTACCCTATTTGTGATTTCATCTTTCGAGGATCTCATAAGCATCCAACGTCTGCATATCCGATTAAAGAGGCGTTTGCATCTTTGTGGTAGAGTAGGTCGAGATCAACGATACCTCAGAGATAATGAAATATATGTTTGATTCCGTTCCAATGACGCCTTATTGGACATGACTTGTACTTAGCTAATAAATTTACAGAAAATGCAATATCTGGCCTAGTATTATTAGCTAAATACATTAAAGCTCCAATAACACTCAAGTATGGCTTCAGGTCTGAGTATTTCTACATTGTCTGATCTTCTCTATGACGGAATGGATCATTGTGTTTGTTGAGAGAACGAACCACCATTGGTGAAGTCAAAGGATGAGCTTTGTTTATATAGACTCGGCCTCTTTAAAATTTTCTCGCTGTAATTGGATTGATGAATGAAAATTTCATTCTTCAAATGCTCAATTCGAAGTCTGTGACAAAATTTGGTTCTCTCCAGATCTTTCATTTCAAATGCAGTATTTTCAAATTTCAATTTCATTGAGAGTTCCAATAGTATTTAAGTCATCAACATACATCGCAATTATGACAAATCCCGAATTTGATCATTGAATGAAAACACATGGATTGATTGGATCATTTTTGTATCATTCTTAAAGAAGGCTAGATATGCATTGAGACGATTATACCACATTCGCCCAAATTGTTTTAGATCATGTAAGGACTTTTTCAATTTTATGGAAAACATTTCTCGAGGTTTCGAGCTATAAGTTTCAGGCATTTTAAATCCATCAGGAACTTTCATATAAATGTCTGTATCGAGTGACCAGTATAAATATGCAGTCAGTTCATCCATTAGGCGCATTTGCAACCTTTAAAAAATAGACATGCCAATAAGAAATCTTAATGTAGTTGCATCCACTTCTGGATAATAATTTTCTTCATAACCGATTTTTGGCAATTGAGAAAAACCTTGTGCAACAAGGCAGACTTTATATCTTACGGTTTCATTCTTCTCATTGCGTTTACGCAAAAATACCCTAAACCCATTGGTTTTACGCATTTTGGCGTAAGGACTTTCTGTCCAAAAACATCCCGTTTTTAAAGTGATTTTAATTTTGTCTGAATTGCTTCATTCCATTTCATCCAATCGTGTCGTCTCCGATACTCTTCAATTGATGTTGGCTCATTTTCATTGTCTTCATTCAACACCTTTTCGATTCAATCACATTCCACTATAAACAAAGTTTGTTGAAATTTCATAATTATCAACGTTTCTATCATTATCTGAAATACATACTTTTTTTAGGAAGTTTGATCTTCATTTGAGATGTTTGTTTTGCTAGTATTTCCAATTTTTACATTTTCTTGTTCAGAAGGATGAGCATCTTTGGCATCATAGATCAATTCCTTCCTTTTAGTTTTTCTTGTTTTTATGTTTTTTTATCCAAGTTGTCTGCCACGCTTTTTGCGTATAGAAGAATCATTTGCAATAGACCTTTTAGAATTCTCTGCTGAGATTTCGATTCTGGCATGTAGGAGCATTCATAGCAGTAATATGTGACTTTGTCACTTTCTTTGTATCTGTGAATGCATCAGGCAACTGATTTGCAACATTTTGTAAATGTGTTATCTTTTTCACTTCTTGTTCAAATATATTTGTTCTTGAGTCAAGATGTGATAATCATGTTGCATTCCATGTAATCTCTATCGTACTTGGGTCTAATTTATTATACCCCCCCCCCCCACAAGGTCAGGAATATTGTCTCATTGAAATTACAGTCTGCAAACCGTGCGGTGAATAAGTCACAAGTCATCGGCTCGAGATATTTTATTATTGAGGGAGATTCAAAACCAACATAGATTCTCAACCTTCTTTGAGGACCCATTGTTGTACAATGAGGTGGAGCAATCAGAACATAAACAACACAAAATCTTCATGGGTGCTAAGTTTGGCTTTTGTTTTAACTAATTGCATTGAGGAATATTCGTGATATGCAGTTGGTTTAAGCCAAACTAAATTTGTTGTATGTAAAATAGCATGTCCCCAAGCTGATGAGGGTAAATTACACTTCATCAACAATGGTTTGACGATTAACTGTAATCGTTTAGTCAAAGATTCGGCAAGACATTTTGTGTGTGGACATGAACAATAGGGTGCTCCACATCAATCCCAAGTGACATACAATAGTTGTTAAATGATTGAGATGTAAATTCTCATAAACTATGAAGTCGGATTCTCTTTATAGAATTATCCGGAAAGTGAGCTATTAATCATATAATTTGAGCAAGGAATTTAACAAATGCTAAATTATAGTCTATAAAAGACTAACATGTGACCAACATGTTGAAGCATCAATCGACATTCGACACCATAAAATATCTAAATGGTCCACATGGTGGGGCTATCGGCTCACAAATATCTCCTTGAATCCTTTCTAAAAATGCAGGTGATTCAGTTGTAATTTTGTTCGTAGAAGGCTTGATGCTTATTTTGCCAACAGATCAGGTCTTGCATGAAAAATCACTTTATAATGAAACCCTTATATTCTTTAATGGGTGTCCAAGTGAAATCTTGATAATTTTACGCATCATTACATGGCCTGGGTGACCTAAAGGATCATGCCACTACATAAATGTTTTCTGGTCATCTAACTTTGTGTTAGATACCATATGTATTTGAAATGGACTTATATATGTGAAATATAGTCCCCAGATATACGTTGACATTTTTCGCAAATATATTTAGTGCCAGACATAGTTGTCATAAGACAATGATATTTCTTTTGATTTTCATTCATGGTTTCTATGTGATAAATGTTAAGACCTGGGGTTTCATCCTAAAAGGTCAACCTTATAGGAGGAGTAGCCCAAAGCCTTATATAGTGTTTAATTGTTTTATAGCTTTCCGGTGTGAGACAAATGCTTTAACAATAAACCATATCGACACATATTTTTGAAACTCAATAAATTTCTCCGCAATTTGCTAGAGTATAAAACATCATTTATAATTAATCTTGTCCCATTAGGGAGCATCACTATGTTTTCCCTACATTCAATGAGCTTCACGACACCTGATATTGTATTGACTTAACTTCAATTAAAGTCATTTGAGAAAACATATATCTCAAAATGGTGTTCGTTGTATCGTTGTCTATTAGGCATAATTTTTTTTTATCATTTGAGTTATTCATATCTTCAATATATGTAAATAAACATAAGTTTGATATGTAGATATTACAAATTTGTATCAATTTCAATTTCACAGTAGCTATAGATGCGATTAAAAGTATGATTGTTATTCTACTATTTTAGTAATATATAAATAACACATATATAGTAAAACATATTGATATAAATTATCAAGGGTTGACTCCACATGATTTTATTCAGATATTATTTATACCACATTTAAGGCTAAATGGTCAAATAGGCCCCTGTACCGGTCGTGTAAGCTCAATTCAGTCACTGAACTAAAAAAAAGTTCAATTCACACCCCAAACCGACAAAAAATGGTTCAAATGTCATTTTTTACAGGTAAACAACCAGTCATTTTTTTAATTTTTTTAACTGTTTCTGTTTTTTTCAATTTATTGCAACTTTGACATATTTTAATAGTTTAGGGGTGCAAATTGGACCTTTTTTTACCGATTGTTTAACCGTAAAAATGAAATTTGAACCCATTTTTGCCGTTTCGGGGTGTCAATTAGACCTTTTTTTTAGTTCAGGGACAGAATTGAGCTTACATGACTGATACAGGGGTCTATTTGACCTTTCAGCCCCACATTTAATTATTGATAGATGATACCATTGTTCTAAAAATCACTTTGGGCACCCGACTAGTCCCTGCCTAGGCACTAGGCACTAGGCAGTGGCCGGACACCCCGATTTTAGTCTAGGCGCCCGACTAATTGGTTCGGCGCCTAGGTGAATTAGTTGATTGCCTAGGGCACTTAATTACCCGCCAAGAGCGCTTAATCGGCCGCCTAAGACATCATATTTTGCCGAGCTTTTTTTTCCTTTTTAGTTTATTTATCTAAAAGATATATGTACCTTTAACTTTAACCACACATATGAAGAAACGTACTTGTAGATTAAGATAAAAACTATTCATATTTGTATAAATTCTTAAATGTTATTATTTTTTAATTTAATACTAGTATTTATTATATAGTGAAGTTTTTTTACTATAACAATATATATATATATATATATAGTGAAGTTTTTTTACAAAATTATATAATAAAGTTAAATGAGTAGGTATAACAGATGATTCAATGTGACTATTCTATCATTATTGCATGTTAATGTGTATGTGTGTGTGTATTTTTAAATGGGAACACAATATTACTCATCCCCCGCATAGGCGCTAGACGTTGGATTGATGCCCGACTAGCGCCTAACGCCTTTTAGAACATTGAATGATACAATTCTTATATTATTATCATCAATTATTCGCATGCATAAACATGCATGGGACATGTACATATCTTTGGTATCTCTACGGAACTCCAATTCACAGAAACGGAGCCAGCAATTTATTTGATTGGTGTCAACTTTTTTAACTAAATACAACTTCTATAATGCGATATTAAAAATAAATTTATTGATAATTACACGTCTTCCATAATTTTTTAGTCAATTTTCAGGTTTTTAAACAGGGAAAATAACTTTTCATGATACTCCCTACGTCCCGTTGAATACAACTTATGTGATGAACTGATGATCAAATATGATGCTTTTATAGGTATAATGACCCGGTTCGATGTCAATTATTTTTGAACTAAATATATACATCCTACGTATATATTTGACTTAAAAAAAATTTTTTAAAAAAATATTTCTTAAATAAACTTATTTACAAAAATATCACTAAAAGTTACAATGGTATAGTGTCATGATTACTACATATAAGACATCACTTCTATAAAGAACTTTTATATTAGTTATAAATATCTAATTATTACATATATTTATACTTTGACCCTCATTTCATTTAACGAGGTCGTGTTAAATGATTTCTTAGACTAAAATACCTTTATACATAACTGATATTTTTTGGAGAAGTGTCAATTGACAATATTTCATTTATGTTGGTGGTGTCAAATTAGTTTTTAGAAAATTTACATTTATATATATAACAACACAAATTATTTGAGTGGTGTCAGTTGACACCACATCCGTACATGTGGCTCCGTCCGGGCCAATTCGGCTGTTGATGTATATTTTGATTTTATTGATTTGTTAACAATTATCTTGTATAGGCTGTATAGTAGCTATCATGCATTTGTGTATGAAAGTAATTTGACTTGTCTCGTTAGATATTAACTAAAATCCAAATTTGATTGTTGAATGTGTCATTACTTGGGATTTGAGTATAGTAAAGTGCAATGGTGACACTTATTTTGAGACAACTCAAAAAGAAAAGTAGGACATGTAAATTGAGATTTGAGACAGAGGAAGTATTATATTAAATAATAAATGTCAATAGACACTGAGAATTTTTATAGAATCGGGTATTGCTATGATATTAATAAAAACAAATTAATATGTATGCTAATATTTTGTTGAGGTATGAGAATGAATATTCAAAAGATTTAATGTGCATTAGTCATTGTGGGCTTGAAAATGAATGAAATTATTAATGATAAGGGACCAGAATCCGAATTAGTTAATTGCCCGATTGGTGTTTCGATGTGTGTAGTCTGAGAGTCGAATGATATTTAATCGATCTTACTTCGTTTTTTTTCAATTTAACAATTGCAAACCATTTTGCAAGAATTTTTAGCAATTTGGTTTGAAGTGTTAATTCCTGAACTTAATTAATAAACAATAGGGAGTAATATTTTTTTTATTAACAAATTGGAACTACCATTCAACAAAATTGTTTTAGCGGTGTTATCTATTTTTGCTTTGATTTGAAGAGTAACATCCAAATTTATAGAAATTGCTTTAGGGGCTTTATCTATTTTGTTTTGAATTAGGAAGTAACCTCCAGGGGTTTAAAATATTGGAATGGATAGTTTTTTAGGTTCTTGTAACTCTCTCCAAAACACTTCAGATGATTTAATTTTTCAGTTCTCTCAAATTGAGAGTTTTTGAAAGATAACAAATTAAATGATAATTTTAGCTGAACTCAAAATGAATATAAGTTTAGCTAATATACATTTAAAAAATTTTAATTGTGATTCCTTTGTAACCCCTCACCTTAAACTCCCAAGTATACCTTTAGATGTCTTTCATATAAAAAATAAAGTAGAAACAAAGTAGAATTCAATTCAGTGTTCAAAATAGTTATTATCTAACCAATAAAAAATATATGAAATTGGCAATTACATCTTGAAAATATAATGTAAGTATATACTGTTTGATATAATAAAACTAAGTTATAACACAATATTGACGGAAGTGAAGTGATACCAAAAAAGTTTGTTAATATTGAAATTAGCTGAATTGTCCGAATCTGCTTAAATTGATGAAAATCAAATTGAATTAACTGAATGTGTTTAATTGTGAAAAAAAATTAAAATGTATTTTATTAGTGAAACAAAGATAAAATTATGAAATAATTATAAATTTATGACTAAGATAAAGAGTGTTCAGAAAAAATGTAACATCTCAAGTGTATTGACTATAATAGTCATTTGAAATAGAAGTTTGTATGTGAGTACATAGCTAAAATCATATTAGTGACTACATCTTAAGGGTAGTGACTTTAATAGTGACTATGACATTTTGCAAAAAGAAGTGATTTTTTTTTTTTTTTATAAGTGAATTTTTATTAAAAAAAATTAGTAATAAAAAGTACATCCGCTAATGAATGTAGTTATTGAAAGAAATTGCTAATGAAAACATAAAATTAATGAGGAAACCAAAACAACCCAAAAAGAAGCCCGCTGCCCGCCGAAGATAGACAACACCAGCAAGATTCCAAAGAGCTAGCCAACCCCTTTGTAGATCACAATAGCACAACAGAACTACCCACCAACCTCATATTTAGCTTGAAGTCGAGCGCTTCGTCTAAGCAAACTTCGAGGTGCTATCTTGTAGTTAGGATCACTTAAACGATCTAGCAACTTTTGATCTGGTAAGGGCCTTCTTACTGGCGTAATACAATCCTCTCTCGGTGACTGTGGATCGCCCATGATAAATTTTTGTTTGCTTTGCGCAGGGAAAGAGACCTGAATAGGTGATACTTCCATGACGTCTCCAACATCACTTTCGTCCTCCCCATCTACCCTAACCTTACCCACCTCACAAGGGACGATATCCCTTCTACTGTTTTCAGTGACAGGAGGAGAGAAGCAACCAATATTAAGCAAATCTGCCTGGAAAAGTAAAGAAGAAATAGACTCAAAACTATTCGAAACAGATTTCACGGTATCAACAGAACATACATCAACACATTCCACCAAACTCTTGGATAATAAAGACCCCTTATTGGCATTTTCCAAAATTTCCAAATGGCTTAATAGAGTAGAATGGAAATGTTTAGTTCCTTCGCCCCTCCAACCATCAGGGATAATAAGAGTAGATCTACTTTGTGTGCCGATAGCCTGTAGTCGAGTGAATCTGCCAAAGCAATTCGCTTCAAAAGATAAGAGAAGCTTACAATTTTTTTCATACCTAGTGAAAGTCCAGGAGGTTTCAGATTGAATTTTGCATAAGGCATAGCATAACCAACGGACTCCATCCCTGTCTAATGAAATAGAGCAATTTTGTTTCTCCTTATATTGGCTAATTCGTAGAAGTGAGGACTGCACCTGAAATTCAAAAAATTTGCTTTCAATTCTTATAGTACCACCTCCCTCTGTTAATGGTTCCTTAAACCCATCTGAACGTTCCCTGAGCCATTTATCTGCCTCCTCTCGAGTTGAAGCTGCCGTTTGCCCTGAGCTTTCTGGAAATCGCGACCACGAGGACCCCCACGACTTGAGCCCGCTGCAATTAGCCACTGAAGCACCAGAAAAATGGCCGCAATGGCTGCACTTAGCCAATGAATTGCCTGCAATCCGACCTTGTTTCTGCTGACCATAGTAGCGTCTATCAAAAAACCCATGACCTGAAAAATTACCTTTCTGCCACAGCTCATTGCTGCCGGTCCACCACCGTCGCCGAGATGGCTCGCCGCCACTCCACCGATCATCCGATCCTGCACAGCCGCTCGAATGGAACCCTAACCTGCACGCATCCGTATGATCTGCTCTGCACTCAATTCTCCTGCCATAGATGCAACATGATTGGTCAGATCTCCATCTTGGCGTTGATGGATGTTGCTGTGGATGAAACCCACCAGAAGGCCTGCCGTGAAGTCTTCGCAAATTATATCTATCGGAAACCCTCTCAAACCCCATTTGATCGCAAAAAGAAGTGATTATATTGTGACATTATACTTATGATATCCTTAATCATATTAACTGTAAATTAAATATGTTTTATATTAGTAATATTTTCGAAAAACTATAGGTTTGTATGTGAGTATATAGCTAAAATAGTCATCTTCGGCAATTCCCTCCAATTCGGCTAGAAAAGTAACCCTAATCTTACTTATCTTGATTATTACATAATTCAATTCGCGAAATAAAAAATTACATGTTTGATATAAAAACTAACAGGATAAGGTTGATAAGCCGAATATATAGGTTACCAATGAGCTTTTTATTTATGTATTAATTATTTGGTATGAAAGGAAGAAGAGATAGGAAGGAAAATAAATTACAGGATTAAGAGCCTGTTTGGTGACTCTGTTTCTCGGCTAATCAGTCTTAGTAGCCAACTTTTTTACCAAACACGTAACTTTTGATTTCGCCCACTAAAATATTTAATAATAAATATAAGTAAGGTTGAAGTTATTTTTCTGACTGAATGAGTTGAAGTTACTGCAGAGAAGACTATTTTAGCTAATTTCGTATAATTTTTCTTTATTCATTAATGAAATGTAATCAATCAATCATCAATCATCATTTACCCCAGTGCCGCAAAGGCTCCCACCTACGGTTGGGTAAGGAGGGTCGGATGTACGCAGTTTTACCCCTGTACTAAAGCACAGAGAGACCGTTTCCGGATGACCCAAAATGAAAATCGCGTCCACAATTGCATGGACTGACTGCTGCTTCATAATAAAGAAGAGCAGACAATTTGGTGAGCCATTTTGCTTTATTCCATCATATTCTCAAGCCAAAAAATAATGTATCTTTGGCTCCATTGGAAATGATGGAAAATTAATGAAATGTAATAAAATTAAAAAATTTCTTTAATTAGCAGAATCCGCCAATCCATTCACTTCAACCAGAACTTCATAAATTTCAGTAGAATCAACTGATTCAACCAATTTTAGTGTCATCCAATGGACTTTAAGAATGGGAAGAAATTAATAAGTGACTGAAGTTTTAGAGGCATATGATTAGGATTTTTTCTTTTGGACTGAAACTTGCTGGTCTGATTTGGTCTGGTCTAGTCTATTTAAGTCTGCTCTAATCTGATCTGGTCCGCTAAACACCTAGTCCATGTGTATTAATTTAATAACTGTCCAAGTTTGGTCTGGTCTGGTCTGGTCTGATTTGTTTAAGTCTGGTTCGGTCTGATTTGTTTAAGTCTTGTCTGATGTGGTCTGGTCTGAGATTGAAAACAGTCCAAAAGATAACACAGTCTTGTATAATATGCATGGATTACTTGTTTTTCTTTTTGTGAAGGCTCTTATTTTTCATTTTTTGTTAAAGAATGAAGTGTTGTACTAGGTATGAATTAATATTAGTAGTACTTGGTGAAAGAGTCCAAATTAAAAATTATGACCGAACGAAGGAGCGTCTTGGCTGCTATTGAAGAGTTTTCTTTAAAAAAAAATGCTATTGAAGAGTCCCAAAGCAAATGAATTACGTAGTATTAATTGATTCATTAAATGCTACATATCATAAAAGTTTTATTTTGTTAAATAATATATTTGTTAACTAATCATTGAATGACACATCAGCATTTTATAACTCAGTTTTACTATATAAAACAATAGATTTGAATTACATACTCTTAAGAATCTTGGAATATTTATGACCTTAACAATATTATCTTGAATAGTTTATTTAGGATCCATGCTTCTCCTTATATTTAGCCAGGGCCGGTCCTCAGAATTCGGAAGCCCTGTGCAACGAAAAAAAATTGGGCCTTTTTTCCCACGTTCCAAAGGCAAGTGATTTTTATTAAACTACAAGTTACTTAATAAGCACAATAATAAAAATGAAAGTAGTCATTAATAAAATACCTATTATTCAGGTTCTTCCATAATCCTTTCATGTTTTAAAAAAAAATAGGTTAAAATTAAATTTACATTATTCAAATTCTTAATTGAATAATTTTTAAACACACGTATTCTCAATTCAATTACTTAATAAGTAATAAATTATCTATTAATATCTAAAGGAGTAGTTTTTTTGTGAATAGTGTTCCCTCCCATTTGTGTCAACATCAGGTTTTATTGTAATTTTTCATCAAAAATAATTGTAAAATAAATGTTTTGTAAAGATGAGTTCACTCAAGAAATTTATACGTAGTATTTGTTTTTCAGAAATTCAAGATTTAGTGAATAGGATCAAATCAAGGATGTTGTATTGCTATTGGTCTAGAAAAAGGTGGGATGGTGCGCATTAAAGTTCCAATTGGCTTACAAAAAGTAGAGCACTGTTCACAAAGAAGAAATGACAATGATTGGCTTTTCCTATTGGTTAAAAAGGAGGTGACACTATTCATCATGACAATAATTTCACATAGCTCAAATGGATGTATTCCTATTGGTGCAAAAAGGAGGTGGTACACAGGATCAAAGTATTGGGTGTGTTCCTATTGGTTAAAAAAGGAGGTGCACTGTTCCAATTTTTTGATGAATTGGGTGGTGAGCACAGTAAATGAGATTGAGTGTATCTCAATCTTTGCAAGTAGCATGGTATTGCTCAGCTATAAAATCAGAGATTCCTCACATCCATTGCCACAAAAATCTGCAATAGCAAAAGATTAGATATAGTTCTTTCAAAATTGTTGGAATGTGTTCTATGATTCAGGAGATTGATCAAAGCAGTACCAGTTGGGCCATAAAGGACTAAAGGACTGAGCAACAAGAGTATATCGAGAACATGTTGGCTGTTGCACATGATGGCTTCAATTCCTCCAACCATGGTGGCCAGGGCAATCAATTGGAAATCTGCACATACGGAAGAAAGCTATATGTTTTCACAAAAGTGAAGCCATTTGTTTTATAGTATTTATGGTGCAGTCTTATCAACCGTATGATTAATGGCTTAAATAAATGTAGCCGCAGCAGTATCATAAATACAATTCGGACATTAGTTTATAACTTGAAGAGATATACTTGGGATTTGGGATGCTTGCTGCCCTTCGTTACTTGCTGCTTTTATATGCGTTCCAAATATATGTATGAAGTAGATCTTTAGGAATGGCAGAAAATTTGTTGTTGGAAAACGTATAAATATGTTATTGGGACTCCAAATATGAGTCAAAACACCGAATACTAAAAACACCCGTTAAGAAAAACATGTTATGCATTCAAGTATCGATGAACATATCAATGAGTTCATTATTTGAGAAAAAGAACCAGTAAATTAGATTTTTTTACACCAACCAGTAAATTAGATAAGAAAGTAAATTGGATAAGAAACAAGAGTGACATGCATTAAAAAGATTTGTTTTACCAGTCCATATCACAAAAATAGAATATTGTAAAAAAAGATGCACCAGAGTAGAATATAAAGAAAAGAATTTACAATAAGGAATAGGCTGTACATACATTTAACTACATTACAATAGCATACTACGTACATTGTCTGAGTATTACTATGACATTCATATATTATATTGTCTGAGTATTACTATGACATTCATAGCATACTACCCCCTGATTGGCTGGCATTACTAGGGCAATTAGTTTTACTATGGCATTTCATATATTTTATTTTTCCGCTTACAAGCAACCATAATAAATGAATAATTGCATACCTTCAGTTTTCTTGCTTGGAGCTGATTTTAGTCCTGCCTCATGAACTTGAGGCTTCACAATTGATATCACTTCCATTATAGGATCTTCACCTGCACACATTAGCAGTGGTTCTACTGTGTTGTAATAGTATGCTTAAGAGTCTGTGTGTTTGGTGTGTGTTATATCGACGCTTTCTTTTGAAATACCGGATTGAGGTTTAAGTGCAACTATCGTTGAGAGATAATAAATGTGTGGTCAGATGCTGGGTGGTTCGGGTTAGCTGAGGTGTGGTGGGGGTGGTACCCTTAATACGCGTTTGGTGAGTACACGTTTACAACTATCAGTGTTTTTTTTACTTTTCTTTACCTTACCTCTCTAGATTCTTCTCCTATTTTTTTTCTTACAACGAAGTTTATTAATTAAAATGACATTTGTAATTATTTTAAAATTTTATTACGCTAGAGGTTTCTGGAGTTTTCTAAAATATGTAAGATACATTAAAATATAAAGATTTTGGTGCCTGTATTATGAAAAAATGGTTACATAAAAATTAAAATGTATAAATAATTATTCCATATATTTTACGATAATTCTACATATTATTTAAAATTTAAAATATATAAGTAATATAATTAAAGGATAAGGCGTGTGGTAAAATAAAATGGAAAATTTGGTTTTGACAAAAAAACTCTCTTACAGTTAAAAACTTTCTGGAATACAGAATATTTAGAACATTTCAAATCAAAGATAGAATCGCATGTAATGAAAAAAAATTGGGAAAAATTAATTGGGGAAAAATGCTTATTTGTGACGGTTAAAAAGGAAAACTGAATTTAAAAAAAAGTTTTTGTCATGTTGTTGCTATATCGGTAAAAACGAGTTACATTTGTTGAAAGAATCACAAGATGAAAAAAAACTCCATGTTTTGGTTGAAAGTTTGAAGAAATACGAGAAAATGAAAGACCCTCCTAGGGCCTGTGCAGATCCGTATGGATTTATACTCTTTAATTTTTGACCGGTAGTAGATTTCTGGTGGTTTTTGTTACATATTATGAAAAAGAGAGAGTGGTGACCCACAGATCTGCAAGAGTTCAAGCTAACGGTGGAAGAAACAAACAGATCTGCAGTACAACCGATCTGTAAGGTTTGAGGTTTTTCCCCACTGAAAATGTTTTGCTATTGTTTGCGGGTAGAAAAAAGCGAGTAGAAGGAGTGGCGAGGTGTTTGTGCATGTAAGGGTTAGTCTTTCGTTGTGGTGTGAGAAGAAGAAACTTACCGAAAATAAAAACGTTGGAAGGTGGAAAATACGGCGTTCTTGGTTATGACCGGAGGGAGATTGTGCACCGACGGAAGGCAGCTGCTTTGAATTCTGGCCGATCTGTGGAGTCGTGAGAGGGAGGGGGAGAGGTCTCACTATCGGCGTGATATTCGGGAGGGTTGAGGGGAATGAGGTGCATCGGTTTTATGCGGTTGGGCTGTTCGGTTTTGGGGGGAGGAGGCTTTGTGGGCCGGCCCATTTCTGTTTTTCGTGTTTTTATTACAAGCATGAATATGAGCTGATTTATACTTCGTATTGTGTACAAGAAAAATGGGGGGGGGGGGGTAATGTTTTTTTAAAATTTAACTTTTGATGTCAAATTTATAATTTTGGATTTGGCCATTGCTATGAATTTTCCAATTAAATGTCAAGATGTCTTGGATGATACAACATATTGAATTTTGTTTTTTTAATACCTAAGTTGAACTCATTTCTAAGTAAATGAAACAGATAGATAAAAAAATATAACATTCTGGCATGAGGAATATACATGTCTTCATTCAAATAAATATTAGTTACGAACAATTTGTCATACCTTAAATAGAACAAAAATATTGATGAAGTGTACAAATATGACTATCATTGTTTCTTTTCTAAATGAGGATCACCAATATTATAATATTATTGACTTAGACAGAAGAGAAATTTACAATTTTTTTGTAAATGTCATGAAAGATTATTGTTATTATGCATGTTAATTTAGACACAAAAGTGTTTTACATTTTTTTTTTATTTTAGGCTCATTTTAACGACAAAAATATGAAGCAACATATATAGTAACATATATAGTGACAAAATTAAAAAAATTGTCACATATATAGATTTAATTATTGAACGTGTTTCGAAAATTATTGTGCTTAAAACGATAGGATTACTTTTCATATACGGACTCAACTAACATTTTCTCACAAATTCATATTTGAGTATTGTTTAATAATGCCGTAACACACTTTCACACATTTGCACACCCCCCGATTTGCCAATTTGTCCGGGCAATTCGTGTAAAAAATGCAATTCGTATAGATAAAGACATAACACATTTTCACATATCTGCACCCCCCACCCCCGGATTTGCCAGGTTACATCAGCAATTCGTCTAAATAATGCAATTCGTATAGATAAAGACATAACACATTATCACATATCTGCACACCCCCCTAATTTGTAAGGCTACATCAGCAATTCGTCTAAATAATGCAATTCGTATAGATGAAGACAACACATTTTCACATATCTGCACACCCCCTGATTTGTCAGGTTACATCAGCAATTTGTCTAAATAATGCAATTCGTATAGATAAAGACATAACACATTTTCACATATCTGCACACTCCCCTGATTTGTCAGGTTACATCCGCAATTTGTCTAAATAATGCAATTCGTATAGATAAAGACATAACACATTTTCACATATTTGCACACCCCCTGATTTGCCAGGTTACATCAGCAATTATTCGCCTAAATAATGCAATTTGTATAGATGTAATGTCACCATATTATTTAGTAATTATAAAAATTTTTACCTTCAGTTAACATATATAGACCTTTGATTTGAAAATGAAAAATTTTTTATCAAAAAATTACTTGAATGAAGGATTTTAATAAAGGGAAAATTTTCGAATATGAGTAAATAAGTTTGAGAATTCTAAAATAAGATTGTCATGTTTTTCTTTGCCAAAATAGGTGTAATTAATGTCAAGCTTGAAAAATATTGTCATGCTTAAGGTCCAATTTTGGAATACATATAACTTTTTTTTTTCCTATTTAGTGTAAGTTCCCTTTTAATTTAACAAGGGTTAATGCTAGACAGAAGGTACAAAGAAGCGTTTCATAAAATTTGCCATGGAATGTAATTTTGTTTTCAAATGATGTTTATATTGCGTGTTTATACTATTTTGCGGGCTATACAAAATAATGTACTACTCTGTAATCATTAGTAAATTGTATTTTATATGTTTCATTTACGTCAAGTTTTATTATTGTATGGAGTATAATTCTAAACAATGGTTTGTTTATTTTTTTATTAAAATGTTGGCTAATGTTAATTATACTCGCGAAATTTCACCAATCGTGCATTGCACGAGTATTGATGAAGAAGAAGGAATCACTGAACAAGACTCAGAATGTTGTATTCAAAAAGTGCTCAACAATGTTTAGGGTTACATGAAATGTATATTTACAATGTTATGGTTTCTAAGTATTTGTTGGATGTTTTTGTTTTTTTAAGTAATGCTCAGTTTTCTCTTTTTAACGATAATATATACTATAAGTGTGTTTTGTTTATTGCTTGAAGTTATATCAATATTCCGTGGAGATAGATGCTCTCATCAATTGATAGTGTAATTTGAATTAGTGAGCACAAACAAATTTGAAGGAAAATTCTCAGACCGTGCATCGCACGGGTGAGTTTACTAGTTTAAATAAATAAGCAAATAACAAGAAGGCAAGTAGGCAACAAACTGAACAAAGAACAAACAAATTTCACTACTTTGCAATTCAAAGAATCAAGACAATAGACAAATCATAGACTGATTATACTGCTGCAGTGCTTACCGGACTGGTCCTGGTCTCCTATAGTCTGGAGCTGGAGTCGGGCGTCTCTGCGTGGTAGACTGGCAGGGCCGTCTCTGGGAGTTTTGATGCCCCAGACAAAAAATGGCCAATGAGATCAAATAATACTTAAAATTAATAACGAAATTAAATATAATGTAATTAGAAAATTATAACCTCATCTTTTACTAAATGTAAAAGATAATAATGTACTTCAAATTGATATACAGTGTGTGAAAATGTAAATTCTTCGAAGAAATAAACAAAACTATAAAAGTACTACCTAATAATGTATTCTTTCTTGCCTTTTGATGTGCAAAATTTGTGAGTATCACTACAATCAAGAGTAGATTAGCGAATAACTTCAAGAAAAGTAGAAAAAATATACTCTGTATAACAAAAAGTTTCAAGTTTCATACAATTAATAAATACTCCCTCCCACTAACAATACCACAAGAGAGAGTGATAAGTAAGCCAATAAAAAGTGATTTATGTGGTTGATATTGAATTGATAAAGTAAGAATCAAATAAGAATGATTTAGAGTCATATCAAATTTGGCATGGAACACTTAGTGGAACGAATCGAAATGGTTAAAAAGGACAATTTTAACGGGGCATAAGGAGTAATAATAAATAAATTGCATGTAAAATAACTCATTTAGAAATTTTAGTTAATCAGTTTTTAATTTTTATGTGGATTACGGATTGCTAAGAATTGAAGAAATCAAAGTTTCAAAGTTTATAATTATTT
Source organism: Cuscuta epithymum (assembly GCA_945859915.1). Lineage (NCBI taxonomy): Eukaryota > Viridiplantae > Streptophyta > Magnoliopsida > Solanales > Convolvulaceae > Cuscuta > Cuscuta epithymum. The sequence goes on from CAMAPF010000006.1 coordinate 566,255, forward strand.
ACAAGGAAATACCTCTACTTCTCAAAAGCTTCTCTGTAGGCCTGATTCGTACACCACATACGAAGTACTGGTGGGGAAAGTGGGAAACATAAGCAAAGAAAGACGGTTCCAATCGGATGGGATGACTGATAAAGGCTACGATGGTAGGATTGTGTCGACATTACCATTTTGACGGAAGGGTGGAGGAAGAACGGCAGGAAGAAGGGCAAGTTTTGTCCAACACTCCAAAACACTCCAATTTGGAGTGTTAAAAAAGTTACTTATTGAAACGATCGTGAGGCAGATCGTTTCTCCTAGGGCAGCCGCCTCTAGCCTTTTTTTTTTTCGAATTCGATCATATTGATCGAAGTTCGGCTGTTCTTGTTCGCATATCTGGCCGCAGAACAGTGGTATGCTTTTGGCTAAGGTAGAGCGATCACGAGTATTTCTCTCTAGGGCTTTGACTATGTCGGCCGCTGGAGCCTTTTTCCGATTTCGACTATGTCGAAGATCGGCTTTGTTATCCCTTGGTCGCTGGTGCTCGACTGGAGTCCAGGTCAGACGCGGAGGGCGAAGATCGGTGGAGGAGGACAGATTTGCTGTCATGGCTCGAGGAGATCGGCGTTGTGGTCAAAGTTCGAGGATGTGGCGTTGCTGTCGTCGTTGGAGAAGATCGGCGCCGCATATCCGCTTACTCTGGTCGCACGGAGCAGGGATGAGTTTGGTTATGCAGGGACGGGGGATTGATGCATGGTCTTTGGCAGCCAAAGGTCATGGAGGATCAATTAGCATGGTACCAGTGGTACGACCTCCTCCTGAACCACCACCATGGGATGCACGAGGTGCTAGAGTTCGTGAAAGTTTTTCTTGTAGTTTTTATCTGTTTGTTATTTGTTTTCTTGCGTCCATTTTTGTTGTCGGGTTTGACAGTTTGTTTGAGTTTTTCGCCTCTCTTTATGTCATTGGGTATGGTTGGATCTATGGGAATAGTTTTGGCTGTGTCAAGCCCACTACATGGTTAGCGATTCGTGTTGCTCTCTCAGGGGTGACCGTCTCAAAGTCTCACCATAGGGTTACAGTCGTAGTTGTTGGAGTTTCAGTTGGTGTCTGTTTTATTTTTCTTTTGCTTGATGTAATGATCTTGAATCTTTTGATATGAATATAAGCATGTTTTGATGATCAAAGAACAATTATTTACAAATTTCAGTCAATTTTATAGACTCTCGGTTCCTTTTGGCTTTTGCCTCCGCAATCCGTTTACTCCGTATTTTTTATTTCAAAATATGATGGTCAAGAAGTTCTTATTAGCTACTCCGTACGTACTTGGGTATAGTCTCTTCCAGTCTTCCTAATTTCCTATTGGGCAATCGGCCAGGCTCCCACTGTTTTGGCAGAACTACTTTATCCGAATTGATTAATTGATATAATTGTTTTGTAGTCTGCACTCTTGTTTTACTTGCTGATACTAGAGCTTGGATGGTCATGTATAGGGTGGGCAAAAATACCGAAAAATCAGTATATCACACTTACCGTACCGAAAAATATCGGAAAATACCGAAATATTGATATACCGTCATTTTCGGTACGATATCATACCGTATCGATCTATTTCGGTACGGTAACGGTAAATGTTTTCAAATACCGCGGTATACCGGTGTAATACCGTACCGACTCCCTACTCAACAATTACTTTTAATTCTAATATATTGTAAAATTCCATTACAATTTTGAAACCCAAAATTAATACTTTAGTTAGTTACGAATACAAAAATACAAAAATAAAGGCCCAATTTCTTAAACTCACTATAACCTTATAGACTTTTACTACGCTAATCTTAATGACTAATGATTAATGTACAAATGTCAAGAAACAAGTTCATCTTGTTGCAAGAGCTTGCAAGTCCTGATGGCTGGGCCGCTAAGTAGCTGACGAGTGAAGAGAGATACACTTATGTGCAAGTGTATCTACATAGGGATTCCGCGAGTCGAGACACACAACTTTGTCCGAAAGTCTTATTCAATTTTTAAAGAATTGTAAAAATGACTAATACACAATAACATATTAGGAATAAATGATTTTATATTCATGTTGTTTGAAGAGTTTTATTTATTTTTGTTAAAGATCACTATTGATTTGATTATATCTATATTGCTCAAGTTATTTTAGGAGAATGTGTTACTTTTTAATATGTGGCATGTTGAACTGCTTAAATATACTAATAATAATTATTGTTCAATATTGAATTGACGTCAATAGATTATTAATTGTATTTCGTAACATTTTAATAATAGATTTAATATGTCGCTAGTAATAACGATTTAGTGTATTTCGTTAGTCTATGATAATTTTTTGTATTGGGAGATATGCACGGTAATTACCGATACCGTACCGTTACCGAACCGAAACTTCGGTATACCGAAACTTCGGTATACCAAAATTTCGGTAAGGTAAAGGTATGCAAATTTTGCATACCGAAAGTTTTGGTACGGTAAAGGTATGAGAAAAAATATATGGTATACTATACCGAACCACCCCTAGTCATGTAGTATATTTCGTATTAATTAATACGATATACTCCGTAGTATACTAATATTATATATATAAATTGGTGCCCCCACTTAAAATGGTGCCCTAGGCTATTGCCTGGGTGCCTGACCCCTATGGCTGGTCCTGAGACTGGTGGGTGGTGGCAGACTGTAGAAGTGGAGAGAACTTGAACCTGGCCCTTGCTGGCGACTTGGCGAGTGGCGGACTGACGGTGAACCCCTTCGACCTTCGCAATTCGTTCCAAACTTCCGTGTTACGACTTCGGCGGATTGGACTTGCGGTTCCCTAACTCCCTTCGGCGGTTCCTTACTTCAATCGTTCATTTGGCCGTTCCTTACTTCGCCGTTCAAAGCTTAGGAATTAGGATGATCGAATCTTGGGCTTAATACTACTAATAAAAAAAATTGGGCCTTCCAAATTATAGGGCCCTGTGCGGTTGGGCTGGGTGCACTTGCCCTGGGCCGGCCCTGTATTTAGCTTAAAATATAATGCATTGATCCAGTGTTATTCATGATCCCCTTCATCCAAGAACTACTACACAATAGATATATGGTTCATCAAATGTATGATTCCAAAACTATAATATAATCGTTAAATGGTACTCCGAACGTCTCTCAATACTTTGCTATGTTTGACCGACACGGAAATAATAAAGTAAAAATTGTGTGGTTGAGATATGTGTAGAGGAAAGAGAAATAACAGGAACTACAAATTCATTGATTAAAAGGGAAAATGGCAAAGTTTTTAGGACATCAAAAAAGGAAAGATGACAAAGTTATAAGAGACGGATGGAGTATAGAATTGTAAGGAATAAATGTATTTAGATTTTGATGATGCTAGATTAATTAGAACATTAGTGTACCCCCATTAGAATTGATGTATTAGAATTTTTCTAAGTGTAAGCATTCTAGTGTAGTCGACTGACAGAAGACCTACAGGCCCTCTGTTGGTTGCTTACCTGACAGAAGTGCCACTGCCTCTCTGTTGGACTTCTATTGGACAGAAAAGCTCGAGGCCCTCTGTGACTGGTTCTCTATACAACGCAACAGAAGACCAAACACTTAGAGATTTTGCAAACTACCTCGCCGGTGTACTCAACGGAAGATTCCCCCAACGGCTAGGAGTCACTCAACGGAAATGCTACAGGACAACATTTATTGCTCATTTAATGAACTCTACACTCTGAAGAGTTAAAGCTGATGATTGACCGAGATTTCTGGAAAGCCTATCCCAAAATAGCAAGCCGCCAAACTTGCGGGCCCAACCGGTCAACTCAACAGTACGCGCATTCAATGCAGTTGTCTCCTCCTCCAACGGGAAGACAACTCTAGTATAAAAGATACATGATGAAGAACAATCGAACTACTTTTGCTCACTCTACAACATTAAAAAGCTTTCTTGAGATCCAACTTCCACCTTCAGCAACAAGAAAAGCTTATGTTGGAAAGATCATAATCTCTCATAATCTTCATACTCCAACAAGAGCGAAGTTCCTACTGTTCTTCAACAACTTCAAGCACCTCACTTATAAATCTTTTGTGACGAAGCAAGTTGGAGAAAAACTCTGTTTTTCTACAGAACATCTTCTGCAAAGAAGGGCGTCTTAAAGTAGCTGGAGTAGTGAAGTGGTGATACTTCTAGGAGACTCAGTGAAACAAGACCAATCTTAAAGGAAGCAAGGAAGTGCATCCCAGGAGACATCTACACTTGAAGAAGACGTGGAGAGCTTCTTAAGTGATAGGACTAAGGCTTTGTAACTACTTACTTCAAAGCTTAGTGGAACAGTGGACTAGAGGAACGAGTTGTTCCTTGAACCACTATAAAAACTCCTGGTGTCATCTACTTATTGCTTTTATATTTGCAACTGATTAACTCCAAAGAAGTGGTATCTGTGTTCAGCAGAACACCTCTTAAGAGTTAACAGAAGGCCTACTGCCTTTGTATCTCTGTGAGGCTATCCCAACAAAACCCCTACCAAAAGACCTCTGCTGCCAGTCTGTTCCCAACGAAACAGGCTATTCTGTTAAACTTGGTACTTAGCTTGAAAAAGTTAAAAATCATAACAGTCTATTCACCCCCCTCTAGACTGTTACCTCAATAACCGGGACCAACAAGAATTTCTAGAAAATATAGAACACTACATACCCTTGGTATTTGAAATATATGGTGCAATAATTGTTTATGAACATGGATGTATCATGTGACGTTGGTGCATAACATATATAAGAACACATAAAAGTACGTCCACATACAAACACACAATCAACACATCACGAATTGAAAGTGGGCCATTTGAATGAATTTTGAGTTGAAATTATGCGACTAATTCTTCAATGGATATCTTTTTTCTATATTGTGTTTTTGCACCTCGCCAAAACCAAAATAAATATATACATAAAGCTAAATGTAAGAGATGAGTTACAATACATCTATCATCTATGTAGGCTTAAACATGAAAGTTCTAGTTAGTGAGAATAACTTACATGTGAAATGTGGAATCTCAAATGATTTTTGGGAAAGTTCCCGAAATAGGAGTAAAAGAGTTTGAAAATTCCAAAATAGGACTGTCATGTTTTTTTATTCCCAAAATAGGAGTAATTACTGTCAAGTTTGGAAAATACTACCATGTTTGAAGTCTGGTACTGCCAAAACATGACAGTAATTAGTCCTATTTTGGGAATAAAAACATCACTACAAAAAAACACGCGTGTAGTCACAAAATAGGACTACACGCGTGTAAGTTGATCTTACTAAAGATATGCCTAACAAGATCAATTAATGTTTATCTAAGCCATGGGTTGCTAGGGTTTCCGTGGAAGTTGATCTTACTAAAGATATGCCTAACAAGATCTGGATTCAAACGGGTAAAACTGGTTTTATACAGTCAGTTGTTTATGAAAATAGGCAATTCTATTGTCTATCTTGCTTCCATTTGGGACATGAGAAATCTAAATGCCCCAAAAATTCCAGTGTGGTCAATCAGTCCTTTACTACAGCGACTATAGAAAAGGCTGCTGAACCCCATTTGGGGAAAAAAAACGGTTTACAGGGAGAAGCAGAAAGGAACAGATTCAGCACAGCCTACTGACAAGCAAGTGTCTAAAGTTACCAACAGTACTCAGAACATAGAAAAACAAAAGGGTTTAATTATTACAGAGCCATCACTTGGAAAAGAAGAACAGAGAAATGACAAGCAGAAAGGGCTAGATTCTGAGAAAGGGAAGGAATCACAATTAGTTCTATACAAGGAGATGAGTACTCATGCTGAAGCTTCAACCTCAAAGTCTCCTGCAGACAATGAGCAATACACATCTGACTCGGATGTGGAAGAAATTTTTCATGAAGACCCACCTGCTAAAACACAGACAAGCATGGTCAAGTCTACTAAGCAACAAATGGAGCACATTTTACAAAAAGAGATTCCAGGATTATCTATTACTAACTTGAAGCAAGTTCAGAAAGCTCAGGATGATCTTAATATTCAAGGCATTCAGTTGTTGCTGGAGTTTGATTCTGAAAAAGCTGCCAAGGAATATGCATCTGACATGGACACACCAAATTGTTCAGAAAAAGTGGAAGCCTGGAGAGAAGTGTTACCTTCCTTACGCAGTAAAGTGGACACATTGATCAAGACAAGGGGTGAGGTCCTGGACTCTGAACTCTTGGATGCTCTGGCTTCCAACCCTGAACCAAGTCTTACAAATGATCCTGAGAATGTACATGAATTCATAACAGTGGGAAGAAGAAGAAGAAATAGAAAGCCTAAAATTGTGGAAAGTTTCTCTATGCAGACAAGAAGTTCAGCCAAGAGGCTGCCTATTAATTACCCCAACCCTTCTCAATGAACTGTCTCATATGGAATCTAAGGGGTTTGGCTGCCTCCACTCCAAGCCTGTCTAATCATATTGCAAACTGGAGGATTAATCTTCTTATTGTTATTGAACCTATGGTTGATATTGATAGGGCTGCCTATTTCAAAATGCAACTGGGGTTTAGTAATGTTATGTGTTCTGTAATTAATAAAATTTGGGTGTTTTGGAATTCCAATTATCTCAACATTTCTGAGGTAGATTGGGACCCCCAATTCATTCACTTTAAAGTTTCTTTTGATAATTTTTCTAGCTGGGTGACTGGGATCTATGGTCATCATACTGTGTTGGAAAGAAGAAGGTTGTGGGATTCCTTAAATCTTTATGCTGGGCAAATTAGTGGACCTTGGATGATAGGGGGCGATTTCAATGCAATTATGGATCATGGGGAGCATATGGGGAGTGCTATTCCTGATATTCAAAGTATGTTAGATTTTAAAAATTGCCTTTCAGATTGTGGTTTAATTGATTTGCCTTTCTCTGGCAATAAATACACCTGGACTGGTGTCAGAACTAGGGGTAGGGTCTAGAGAAGGCTAGACAGGTGTCTGGTGAATGAAGCCATGATTGATACTTTTGATTTCATAAAAATTACTCACTTAAACAAGTGCCCTTCTGATCACTCTCCCTTAGCGATTCAGATCGCTAATTGTAATCAAACAGGGCCAAAATGCTTTAGATTTCAGAATATGTGGCTATCACATTCTTCATTCATGGACACAGTTCAGAACAGTTGGCAGAGTAATCCCACCGTTGGAGGAATGAGAGGGTTGGTAACTAAGTTGCAGAAATTAAAAAGGGATCTTCGCAGTTGGAACAAAAATGTTTTTGGCAATATATTTGATGCTATTAAGCTTGGGGAAAAACAAGTCCAAGAGGCTGAAAATCTGTATCAAATTCAGCCTACTGAAGAGCACAGAGAGGATTGGTTTCATAAGAAAGCCCTTTTGCTATCTAAATATAAACTGGAGAGAAAATATTGGAAGCAAAAGGAACACATTTCTTGGCTTAAAGATGGAGACAATAATTCACATTACTTCCACTCCTTTGTGAAGGTCAGAAGAAGGAAACAAACAATTAGCTCTGTCATTGATTCACAAGGAAATGAATGTAAAACTCTACCTGAGATTGGACAGGCTGCTGTGGACTTTTTCTCCAATTTATATGCTGTGGAACCCGAAGTAGATACTGGAGAGATTCTGCAATACATTCCAACATTAGTTTCTGATACAGAAAATGATTCTCTCATTCAATTACCTTCTGAAATTGAGGTGAGAGAAGCTATTTGGGAGTTAAATCCAGATGGTGCACCAGGGCCTGATGGATTTTCTGGAAAATTTTTCAAAAAATGTTGGAATATTGTGAAAGATGATATTATAAGAGCTGCTCAAGAATTTTTCATGGGAGTTCCTCCTCCTAGGGGCATGACTAGTTCTTTTGTGGTGTTAAGTCCCAAAGTGGAAAATCCTGTCACATTCTCTGACTACAGACCAATCTGTTTATCCAATTTTATCTCTAAGGTTTGTACCAAAATCTTAGCTAACAGACTTTCTGATATTATGCCTAAGTTGATTTCTGAAGAACAAGCAGGATTTATGAAAAATAGAGAAATTGCTGATCAGATTCTTATAGCTCAGGAGATGATACATGCTATTGATAAGAAAGTGAGGGGATCAAATGTGGTAGTTAAACTGGATATGGCCAAGGCTTTCGACAAATTATCTTGGAAGTTTCTATGTGATATTCTGTCTAAGTTTGGTTTCAAGGAACATTTTGTTTCTCTAATTAGAGCTAATCTCCAGGCTACTTTCATGTCTATTCTTATTAATGGAGTACCTCAGGGGTTTTTTAAGCCCAAAAGGGGAGTGAAGCAGGGAGATCCCCTTTCTCCCTTTTTATTTATTCTTGCTTCTGAAGGATTTTCTAGAGGCCTAAAATTTAGAATGATGGAAGGAAGGATCAAGCCTTTTTGGATGGGTAATGTAGGATACCCTATATCACATTTGGGCTTCGCTGATGATTTACTAATTTTTATCAATGGGAAGACTAGATCATTACTTAATTTCAAGGAGTTCATTGAAGATTATCAGACTGCTTCTGGGCAGACTGTTAACCTAGACAAGAGCTCATTTATCTGTGGGAAAACAGCTGCGGGCAGAGTTAATATCATTAAAAACATGTTGGGGATGAGGCATTCTGATCTGCCTATGAAATACTTAGGTGCAAATTTGCACAAGGGTATTAATAGGCTGCAATACTGTGGTAATATCATCAAACAATTTGATGATAAGCTTACTTCTTGGAAGCAGAAACATCTTTCTCAAGGGGGGAGATTAATTCTGATTAGACATGTTCTAAATTCCATTCCTTTACATATTATGGCAGTTGATTTGTTACCAAGGAAAGTGATTAGTATTCTGGAGAAAAAAATGGCAGCATTTCTTTGGGGATCTTCTCAAGATAAACAGAAAACTCACTGGGTAAAATGGGATGATCTTTGTTACCCCACTGAGGAAGGGGGCTGGGGAATAAGGTCTATTTCCACAATTCAGAAGGCCTTTTCAATGAAAATTTGGTGGAAATGGAAGAATCATACCTCATTATGGACCTCATTTTTCAAAGCAAGATATCCCAGGGAAGCTATGACAGTTAAAGTCACTGACTCACCCATATGGAGGAGGCTTTGTCAAGTTGACCCATTAGCTCATGACCTATGTACTGAAAATAATGAGGGGCAGATGAACTGGAACCCTACAAGCAATGGAAAATTTACTTTAGCTTCAGCATACAATGAGTTAAGAAAGGTTCTTTCTCCTACGTTTACTTATACACATATTTGGCACAAGAAACAACCAATGCAAATCAAGATCTTTCTTTGGAAGTTGTTACATAATTGCCTACCTGTCACTGATAATTTGCAAAGATTTCATTTGGTTATTAGGCCCTCTATGTGTCCTATGTGCCGGAATAACTATGATACTATCAACCATCTCTTTTATCAGTGTACTTATTCACATGGAATTTGGTCTTATTTCATGAATATCTTTAACATTCCAATTCCAAGTAGACAGTCCCAAGTTAGGCTGGTTATTATTCAATGGTGGTTAGAGGCTGGTTCTAAAACTCTGGGAGATCTATTCAAGCACAACCTACCTGGTATTATTTGTTGGTTCATATGGAAAGTTTATTCTGCACATTTGTGGGGCTCTTCACCCATTCCAACGAAGGAGACATTGATTTATCAGATTAAACACCATACTCAACTATGGTCAGCTAATTTCTCTAAATCTAAACGTAGAAGAATAGAGACTTATTTGTATCAGGAAGAGATGATTGCTCCAAGTTTCAAATACGGAAGACCATTGTTTCAGGTGGCGCGTTGGAAACGACCACAGGCAGAGTACAAGCTCAATGTTGATGCCTCGTTTGCTTTTGGTAGATCAGCCGGTGGTGCCATCTTCAGGAATAAGAAAGGTGAGATGATATGGGCGTTTCACTTCCCTGTAAGCGCTTCCTCCAACAACGAAGCGGAATGGAACGCACTGATGGTTGCGACAAAGAAGACGATTGAGCTTGGATTTGCTGACTTTCAGGTGGAATCTGACTCTATGCTTGCTTTGCTACAGATTTCAGACAAAGGGGAAGGAGATAGATCGGTTTTGGATTTCAGATCCCAGGCGGTCCGAAATAATATTACATTTGGGCATACAGTTCGAGAAGGAAATTGGACTGCTCACTGTTTAGCAGATCTGGATGTCAATTTGGGCCTTCATTTATTCTTTAATCGGGTTGAAGAACTCCCCAGCCCAGTGAAGAAATTTTATTATGCAGATTATTTTGGTTTCCCGTTTTTTAGATACTGATTGTATTTTATAATGGGTTAGGTTTGGTCCCCCCATTAGCTTTCCCATTGTTTCATGCTTCTATTTTAATAAAAACTGGTAAATGATCCCCCGGCATTTACCCCACCAAGGGTGGTTTGCCTTCCGGGGTTAAAAAAAAAAAAAACACTAGTCACGGATTTGGTCCGTGACTAGTTTGTCACGGTCGTAGTCACGGACTAGTCATGGACTTTCAAAAATCCATGACTACGTCCGTGACTACGCATAGTCACAGTTATATCCGTGACTACTTTATTCCGGCCAACCCACGTTTGCCTCCAGCGAGATTTTTTTTTGAGTTTTAAATTAGTCACGGATCCACCCGTGACTAATTCCGTGACTAGGCCCAAAAATAAATTTTCCAACGCCCAAAAGTTAACTCGGACTGGTAATTTGTACGGATGAACGTAGTCACGGACACATCCGTGACTACGTCCGTGACTAGTTTTTCCATATATGCAGCCGCTGGTTCATCCACATAAACACACAAACTGTTTAGAAAAACAAACAACACATTGAAGGATGTAATCTAGCCATCTTCTATCATTTTCCCTGTTTATGCAGATAAGGTATGTAATTTGAATTACATTTTTTTGTGTAAATTATTTGGTTCATATTAACTCTAGTAACAAGTTAAATTAGTTAGAGAGATTATTAATTATGTAAATTTCATTTAATTTAGTGAAATTTGGTTAGTTAAACGTAGGTTTAATCCGACATTTTATCAACCTTATGTGGATGAAGGTTTGGCTGAGAGATTTCAGGATGTTCTAAAAGCTGCCGACCAACCTCTGTATGCTGATTGTGAGGGATACTCTCAGCTATCCGCCGATACAGAGTTTATGAACATAAAAGCCGAATACAGTCTCCCTAAAACTTGCATGACTAGAGTCTTGCAGTCAGTAGGAGGGATGCTACCGCGTGATCATACCCTTCCCGATTCATATTACCACATGAAGCAATTAATGTCTAAGTTGGGGCTACCTTGTGTCGAAATTGATGTGTGCCCGAAAGGATGTATGTTGTTCTGGAAGGAGGATGAGGCACTTGAGTTCTGCAAGTTCTGTGGTGGAGACAGATACAAACTTGTTCCTCAAAGTAAAAAGAAACCACGACATAGGTCAGCATTGTCTAAACTGTATTACCTCCCAATAGCTCCTCGACTGCAGAGGATGTACGCTTCGACTGCTACTGCGAAACACATGACATGGCAATGATGGCATGTTCAGCACGAAACCAATGAGGGTATGATGGCTCACCCTTCAGACTGTGAAGCCTAGAGACACTTTGACCATTGTCATCCTCAGTTTGCAATGGAGCCACGAAATGTGCGGCTGGGATTGTGCTCAGACGGATTTGCTCCTTTTGGAAGGTTTGGGAAGAACTATTCAAGTAAACATCCAATAAGCAAAACATTAATTGATTGTATAGCTTTAAAAATCAAAATTTTTACATTATCAAACACTCAATATTAATATGAAAGGAGTATTACATTTTCTTAATATTAGTAGAAAACATGACTCTTTAAACGTGTATGCTTATAATTGAAAGCATTCCAATCAAAAAATCGTAAACGTTCTAATATGTGTTAACTGAAATCCTGCCAATTATATATTACTACTTCGTATTGTTATATTATTATTATTTTGAATTGAAAATTTATTCCAATTACTCCATAATAGATATTATATTACTATTTAGTACTACTATTATCATTGCTAATTATTGATGTACCTCTTATTGTTTAATGAGTATGAAATCATTAAATGTCTTATTGGAGGGAAACGCAAGCTACACCTTGTTATTTTATATTATTATAGAAGACTATTACTATTATTATTAATATAACTATTATCAATACCTATACCCATAAGATGTCATTGAAATTTTCTTATGTATTGCAACCCAACAATAATGATGTTTTTAATTGGACTAAAGTTTTATAATCAGGTCTGTTTAAGTTTGATCTAATAGACTAATCTGATCTGGTCCAGTAAGTGTAAGGTGTACGTATATTTTACTTATCTATTCTGGTATGATCAAGTCTATTGTATTTAAATTTGATGTGATTTGGTCTAGTTTCTTTAATCTGGTCTGGTGTAGCTTATAATTGAAAACATTCAAATCAAAATGTTGTAAATGTTCTAATATGTTTTTGTGTTAACTGAAATCCCGTCAATTATGTATCATATTATTACATTATTATCATTACTATTATTATTATTATTATTAATATCATTCTAATTATTATTATTTTGAATTGAAAATATTTCAATTACTCCATAATACATTACTATTTAGTATTTAGTTATTTACTATGCCTATTATTATTACTAATTGCAAATTATTAATATGACTCTTATTGTTGAATAGGTATAGAGCATTAATTGTCTAATTGGAGGTAAAAGCAAGGTGCTAGACCTTGTTACTTTATATTATTATAGAAGATATGTGTTAACTGCAATCCTGCCAATTATATATTACTACTTCGTATTGTTATATTATTATTTTGAATTGAAAATTTATTCCAATTACTCCATAATAGATAGTATATTACCATTGAGTACTACTATTATCATTGCTAATTATTGATGTCCTCTTATTGTTTAATGAGTATGAAATCATTAAATGTCTTATTGGAGGGAAACACAAGCTACGCCTTGTTATTTTATATTATTATAGAAGACTATTATTATTACTAATAATATAACTATTATCAATACCTATACCCATAAGATGTCATTGAAATTTTCTTAGGTACTGCAACACAACAATAATGATGTTTTTAATTGGACTAAAGTTTTATGATCAGGTCCGTTTAAGTTTGATCTAATGGACTAATCTGATCTAGTCCGGTAAGTGTTGAGTGTATGTATATTTTACTATTTAGTATTTACTATGTCTATTATTAATTGCAAATTATATTAAGACTCTTATTGTTGAATAGGTATAGAGCATTAATTGTCTAATTGGAGGGAAAAGTAAGGTGCTAGACCTTGTTACTTTATATTATTATAGATACTTATAAATTAAATTTGTAGTTAATTTATATTATTTTTATTTTTGACTTCACAGTGAATTCAGAGCTTCTTTATCAGCTTTTCCTGAGAATGAAATTGATGCAATGGTGGACTCTGATTTTGTAAATTGGTACAAGTATCAGGTATATATATACACACATTAATTATATATATTATTACGTAATAATTTGTAATAATTATTAATTATTATCATGTTATATTTTACAGATCAATAGCCGTGGGATTGTCGACCCTCTGTTAGTATCATTATCGTGGGGCCCAAGTGCCAGTGCCAAAGTGTGGCGGTCATATGTGATAAACGGTTACACATATCACACAACCGATTACGGACAGGGTCGACCAACAATGAACAACGGGTTATGTGTCCCGACCATCGGTTATGATAACTCGGAAACCAATTTTTTTGGTGTCCTGCAGGAGATTCTGGAACTTGAAATGCCTTGTGGTGCACAAAAATTGACATGCGTTCTGTTCTGCTGCAAATGGGTCGATCCCACACGTGGTGTGAGAAAAAATTTGAAGTATAATATGATTGACGTCAACCACTCTCGTGTGTATGAGAAAAATGAGCCTTTCATACTCGCCCAACAAGCAGCGCAGATTTATTATGCAGAATATCTATCCTTCGACAAGGCGGGCACATAATCCTTGGGTGTGTGCATGTACTGTCCGTCCGAACAAAATTATATCACAAACTCAACACAAGGACGTTGATCTAGATGCTTTTCAGCAACAATTTTTTCAACCTCCGCCTATTGTTGAGACGGTCAACTATAACATCCAATTAAGTGATCCAAATGGCGGACGTGTTGAAGTCATGCCAGAAACACACCTTTCAGACCTAACCATTCCATCTGAGCGCGAAATTGTTGAAATGTATGAAGCACAACAAAACGCTCAATATCAGCAAGAAGGTGAATGGATAGATAGTTCAGATACAGAAGAAGATACTGTATATGTAGAAATGACGATTCTGATAGCGACTAATTGTGTTGTTGTAATTTCAATTTTGCGAAATAATTACTCCAAGAATATTTGATTTTTTTCTTCATCATTATTATTTGTGAAATAATTACTCCTTATTCATTCTATACCAAATAAATTGAAAGCAGTTTATTTAATACTCCACACTACAAATTTAACTGTTTCCACAATATTCCATATTATAAATTTCAAAATTGAAAAATAATTAAAATACTTCGAAAATACAAAATTAAAAAAAAAACAGAAATTCAAAAATAAAACTAATTTACTTATAATCTGAATACTATAATAATTTCAAATTTACAAACACAGATTTATTCATCAGCGTCAAATCTTTCAAGTGGCCTAGCCAACAACTCGCTAATTTTTCTTTGAGCTTCCGCGTTTATCGGTTCCAAATACTCTGATTCAAAACCTCAGAGTGGACATAGAGAAACTCTTGTAAGTCTTATTCAAAAAACATACTATCATTACAATCCTTCATTTTGTACATTTATTTATGAATTTAAGCCTTTTTCGAACCAATTAGGCGGGGCCCGAGAAGAAGAGGGTCAGTATTATGAAGGTCATCAAGCACTGCTGGACGAAGCACGGCGCTGAGTCGGAAGCCGAAATGCCACCCCGCATCGCCGAACTCGAAGTAATTAACATCATTTATGTTATTTAGTAACATTCCAAACCTAAGTAGGTAACATTTCAATATATTTTTTAAATGCAGACGAAGTATAACGAAACTGTCGAGAGGCGGCGTGCGGAGCGAGGCTTGACCCAGGAAGACGAGCTCGATTCCAATGCGGATGATGATACGATCATTGAAGCTGTTGGGGTGTACCAGGGTCGGGTTCCCTGCATGGGGGCTGAGGGGCAACAGATTTTGTTAGACCGCAACACTGGCGCTTCATCTTCTCGATCAAGGTGGGGAGAGGATCCACGTATTGCCCAAATGCAGCGTGAACTAGAGGAGCAACAATGGGCATTGGAGGAGCAACGGAGAAAGGAGGAAGAAACAAGAGCCCGGCTGGAGGCGATGGAACGGATCATGCGTGCCGGATTCCAGCCTCCGCATCAGACTCTTCCTCGACCGTACATACTTCACCCCGAGCAGACTCCTCAAGTTCCGCACATGGGCAATATGGGGTTTCATTCTAACTCCGGGTATGGTGGCATGCCTATGATGGGGCCGACATTCAGATCTATCTCGTATGATTTTTTGAATCCATATAAGTCATCTGGAGGAGGCAGTCGTGGAGCAAGCCATGGACCCCGAGGAGGACCCCGAGGCGGACCCAGCCGAGGAGGCAGTGGAGGAGGCAGCCGAGGAGGAACCCGACGCAAAGACCCCGAGCAGCCCGAAGACCGCGTGGACCCCGCAGATTTTCTTGTTGATGATGATAATGATGCATATGATCATGTTTTTATCATAATGGATTCCGACGACCGGACATGTAATAATAATACATTTATTAGTTTAACATTTCATATTACTTTTATCATTCCAGTCTCTAATAATTTTTATTAAATTTGTTGTCTGTGTGCATGCATTCTGTCTTTTATTTAATGTTGTAATTGTTTTTTATTAAATGTAATCTTTTCTTAAAAAATTACATTTTAAAGAAAATTTTAAAAAAAAATTATTTTTAAAAATGGAAAAACGTTTTTTTTAAAAGGAAAAAAAAAATAAAAAAACCAAAAAACTTAGTCACGGCCCTGATCCGTGACTAAGTTTTGATCCGGAATTATGTTTTTTATTAATAAAAAACATAGTCACGGAATCATGTCCGTGACTAATTCAAAATTTCAAAATTTTAAAAATTTGAAGCGCGGGTTTTTTGAAAATTTGAAAATTTGAAAACTTAGTCACGGATACGGCCGTGACTAAGATGACGGATTTTTTTTTAAAAAATGATTGTATTAGTCATGGATGCGACCGTGACTAATATAAAAAAATTAAAAAAAAAACATAGTCACGGATCTGTTCCGTGACAAACATGCCGGAGAAGCTTTTCCAGCGTATAATTAGTCACGGACCTAGTCCGTGACTAAGCCGTGACTACATTTAGTCACAGTCAAGTTGTTGTGACTACATTTAGTCACGCTCAAAGAGTCACGGAGTTAGTCACGGATTTTGTCCGTGACTAACAGAGTTAGTCACGGATTTTTTACACTGAGGTCCGTGACTACACGTGTGTTTTTTTGTAGTGCATAGCAGTCTTATTTTGGAATTTTCGAACCTTTTTAGTCCTATTTCGGATAATATCTGATGTATTTTTAGAGTAAGACACCATACATGAGAGGACATTTATAACCTTGAAGAGCCGGTTGGCTTGGCTGGGCACAATTGAGGTAAATATTTCGGGACCCTCCCTGAAGATTTCTATTGATTTTATATTTATAATATATTGAAGTGCATGGTGTTATCATATCCTAGCACATGTCTAAGTAACATGGTGAATGTTTTTATTTTGATTTGTATAAGAGGAAAATTCTCATAGCAAGTGGTTGATGAGACTATAGAGAACATTTATATTTACGATTTACAATTTTAATTCAAAGATATTATGTCCATTCAGTGTGTAATTTTTTATTTCATTGTGCATGTCCTGCGTATACTAATATTTTTAGTTTTAAATCAACTCATACAGTAATTAGCACAATGACTTCATAGTTCATTTTATTTTTTATTTGCCATAAACAATTTTATCAATCCACATGCTTTTGCAATTTACGCAACCAATTTGTTTGATGTGACTTTTTAGGCGGGGATTTCTTCCCATAAATACTTTACTTTTAGACATTAATAGATAGATAGATTCCCAGTTTTGATGTTTGTTCCTCGGTCATCGTGATTTTTTAATGCTCAGTGATTGATTATTTTTTATACAATCACGTAAAGTTGATCATGACTACAAGTTTTTTCAACAACAAATCATCACGTGATACTGATTGTCTTTGACTTTTACTTTCAGTAATGACATGCAATTAACACCTTCCACCTTGCACTAACCCTTGTTAAAATCCGTGTTTTAGTAAAATGCTTTGCAAGTGTAATTCACCCACGGGATGCACTAACTCTTGTTAAAATCCTTCATTGTAGTATAATACTTTCAAAACACAATCAATCTAGCCACTTTGACCTGCTATATTAATTGTATTTTTTTTTAAATAAGTTAAGAGAATTGAAGGTTTTTTAATAAAATCACTTATAAATTTTAAAAATATATAAATATAAGTATAAAAATGAAATAGTAATAATCTAAGGGGTCATAATTTTCTAGAATGCTTTGCTAGAAGTTTTTTATCAAATAGTTTTTCAATATAAAACCCATAATCATACCTCGAATTCATTTTAAGGGCTCATACATAATTATATGTAGTACTCCGTATAACATAACTATATAAGTGTGATTCTAAAAAAACTAAGGAGTACATAAGTGTGATAATTTTGGCTATTCAACACCCCAAAATATAAAACTCATATTTTATGGCCAATTGGCCATGCCTTATAGTCCATTAAAGACCAGCCCATAAAACAAACCGAAATGCAGCCCAACAAATTCGGAATTAAAGTGACACTGATTAGTTTTTAACAAAATTATGTTTTAAAGATCTGGCCAACAAAATTATGTTTTAAAAATTGGCACAGATTTAACGCATCCGTGCCAAATCCGTGTCAAATACCCTATGAATTTTGGCGAATCCGTGCCAAAGCTCCGTGCCAAATCCGTGCCAAAATTGTTGTTTTTTTGTAGTGTAAAGTATGAATTATGTAGTATTAAAGGCATTTAAGGAATAATGAATAATGATACAAAACGTTTTTGTATTAACTCCTAATGATGCCCAACGTTAGAAAAAGTTTAGCCAAATTCATATATTAAGTTAATTGTTTAACGTTTAATAATGGCTTCACAAATGGGTTGGTAAAATGGTTTTTAAAGTCGTGATAAAATTTCCCAGAAAAATAAATGAAAAACTTATTCATTTGAAATACCCCATACTTTGGTCAAATAAAGTCATCAAATGTAATATGACTAATATCTACACGATAGGAATAAAACCTTCTAGTTAAAAATTAATCAGTTATAGAACTGACATCAGCCGAAGTGACTAATCAAAGAGTATGAAGCCTCAACTTTGGAAACTTGGAAGATACAAATGGAAATCACACACCATGTTCCTCTAAGCATTGTAATTTCACAAATGCTATTGCTACCCCATTTTGTACCCCTATATTTGTGGTTCACAAAAACACTTTATTAAAATGGAGCAATTCATTTAATGTGTTGGACTTTTGTGAACCACAAATATATGAAAGGGGTACAAATGAGGTACCAAATGGGGTACCTCTAGCAAAAGTCTTGTAATTTTTGTGAATTTTAATTTTTTTAACTATTTACCTTGATGTTGAGAGTTTTGAGCGGGAACCGTGTTTATAAACACCTTTTGCTTTTTGATATAAATAAATAGATGCGAAGTACTATACTTTCCTTAGTATTATCATGTTTTCTTACATATCGTTAGTTAATAAGTATCTCAATTACAAAGATATTACAACTCACTTCACATGATAAATTTTTGGTAAATTTCTCTAAATAGGACTAAATAAAAGTAAAATTGCAACAATAGGAGCTTCAAGTTTAAATTCCCAAAATAGGACTAACTCTTCCTATTCTACTCTTTCCCTTTTCATTCTTAATAGGATTTTTTAAACAACAATAATAAAACAAAAAAAGTTAAAATAAATAAATAAAAAATGTAAATAAATAAATAATATGCATGCCTCATCCACTCCAGCACCGCCACATCTGGTCGCTGGAAAAGAATGCCAAGTTGAAAAAATGTCATTGTGATGTCAATTTTGAAAAGAAAGATGGATATTTTTAAATAGTAAAAATGCAATCTTCATCGCATTTTCAGAGGAATGAGACATTTTTTTTTGCACAAGATGGCATTTTTTCCAGCGATCAAAGCTGGTGGTGCTGGAAAGTGGAAGACGGATTAGTAGTGGTCTACATTTTTTTTAAATATTTTTAAGGCGTTTTATTTTATTTCTTTTTTTTTAACTTTTTTAAAATATTTTTTGTATTATTTTTTATTTATTTTATTTATTTTATTTATTTTATTTATTTTATTTATTTTATTTTATATTTTCACGTTTTTATAATTAATTTATAAATATCTTATTATTTTTTATATTTCTATTATAAATAAAACTATGATTTTCGATCTTATTAATAAAATAAATCTATTAGAAATTATAGGAAGGGGTAGAATGGGAAGAAGAGGCATATATTAGTCCTATTTTGGGAATAAATAGATTGTAGTCCTATTGTTGAATTTTGGGATAATTTTAGTCATATTTAGAACTAATACCCCTAAATTTGTATTCTTGTATCGAGTGTATATCAAGATCAACAGAAGAAAATAATTGTTCAGGTATGCATATTATCTATACTCTCTTTTTGTGAAGGATTTTAGTTTATAACAACAATAACTTTTATAGGTATATATTAAAATATTCAAGTAATTATCATGTAATGTGCGATATGTTCTATTAGTTTATTAAAATAAAAAATACTCTAACTTAATGTAACCTACATTTTAATGTTCAATAATAAAGACAATAAACTTAACCACCACAAGACCATAATATCTTTCATATTGCCATGATAAACTAATAAGGACATATATAACCACTCAATCGTGCATACAAATTAAACATTACACTAAGGGGGTAGTGAATGAATTTACCTCATTCACTTAGCCTCTCTTTCTATACATCTATCAAAATATGCTAGCCGCTATAATACAATAAATTGTTTATATTAACTATATATCCTGTTACTAATTAATTGGTGTTATGGTTAAATATAGTTATTTATTTAAGCTAGGGTTGCGGCCGCAGCAGGTGCACAAACAGCAGGGAATTAACCACAACAATAACTTTTATTAGTACATGTTAAAATAATAACGACAAATATCACCACTCAGACGTGCATATAAATTAAACATGGCACGAAGGGGGCAATGAATGAATTAACATACTTAACCTCTCTTTCTATACATGTATAAAAACATGCATGCTACCTAGTATAATAAAAAAAATTACTTATTTTAACTATCATGTTATATAATTAATTTATTATTTAAGGTTGAATATATTAATTTTTTTAAGCTGGAGTTGGGGCTGCGGCAGCGGCTCCGCCAGGTGCACAAACGGCGGGAAATTGTTTACCGGTGAGCGTAGGCGTGACGTTGTTGCATTCGGAGATGGCGGTGCCGTTAGTTCCTTTGTATTCCAAATTGATATCACCCACCTCTACCTTCTCGCACGGCACTCCTTTGCTGCAGGCGAGTTTCACGGCCACTTTTGTAGCAGACGTACCCTTAATGCCCTTGAAGCTGACGTCACTGATCTTCACTTTGGATGGAACCCCGGCGGTGCACTGGTTCCACGGGCAGTATTCTTGGTCAATCAATATTGGGTTGCTTACGTTCTCCATGGTGACATCCTCAAAGTGCATGCCGGAGGCAATCCCTTCCGGTGACGCCGGCCATGTCTTAATTCTCACGCCATTATCTGTGTTGGTTAGGGTGCAGTGCTTCACGGTCACTCCTTCCACCGGCTGTTCGTCTTTGTACTTTCCTAAGCTTCCAATGCTGATCCCATGGCCTGGGCCGCAATTCACGTTCTCGATGTTAACCTGCTTGGCGCCGTCCCCAAGAGATACACAATCGTCACCGGTCTTTATGGTTGCACCGAGGATTGAAACTCCGTCAGAGCGACCGATGTGGATGCCATCAGTGTTTGCGCTGTCTGCCGGTGCTGTGATGGTGATGTCACTAAGGGTCACGTTTTTACCTTGGATGACGTTCATGTGAAAAAATTTGCTGTCTAAAGATGTTACGCCTTTCACTTCCGCGTTTGTCAATCCTCCCAAATTCAAGTTCTGTAGCACATTAAAATTGCGTAGGTTAATTGAATAATTGTGAAGTATGAAGCACCGAATCTTAGAAAGTGTATGTTTCCGGTTCCGAAACACTATGAAAACTCTCAGATTACCTCCCAGCACTTATGATCTATTAAAGGATAATGTTGTTTCTCATTTCAGATTTCCACATGTTTGTTACATTGCCATGTAAACAAAGAAATGCCTACATGTAACATACTTACAATGGGGAGGAATTTGCAATTTCCACTGAAACTCTTCTTGCAGTTGTTTGCTTTCCAAGCGTCTTGTCCCTTACCGTCGAGAGTACCACCGGAGATAGTGAGACCTTCAATGCCATAGAAAAGGATCCACCCATCTTGTCCTTTAAACCTTGTGAGATCAGTTGGTGCAATAAAAGTTGCACCATCGGCTTGAAAAGTTATAGGATTCCCACATGGGCCCATCAACTTCATGGGACCTACCATGTACTTTCCTGCAGGAACTACAAGAGTGCTTTTATCTGTTGCTTTGCATGCGTCTGCCCATGCTTTAAGAATTGCCTAATTCAAAAACAAAATCATTCATCATACATATTAGAGTTTGAAATATAAATATATCCATTCTATCTACTTTGTAAATCATTTATATGTACCTCACTATCATCGGATGTACCATCACCTTTAACTCCATAGGTTTTGACGTTAAATTCAGCACTCTCGACGTTAACTACAACATATGCTACACAGAACACCATCCATGCAGCTTGAACCACCTTGAGACCCATGTTTTTTTTATTTCTTACTTAGGAATTTTTATTTAAGAGTTTTTTTTTTTACTTTCGGATGAAAGTAGATATTGATGATTACAATATGTTTATGATCCATTTATAAGGAGAGAAAAGAATTTACAACCATGGAATTATATGCACAATTGTAGGAATTCTTTGTGGCATGCCTTCCAAGTGTTTGTTTTAGACTTGACTAATTGAAAATTTGTTCACCAATTCGAGTGATGAGTGATTGACGAGAATTGAAACTTCTTTAAGCCTTTTATTATACTTATTTATTATATAAATGATTTATTTAACTCACTATATTCTTTATATTTGTATACTGCATTTTAGAATCCGTTTCATGTTACAATTTATCTGCACTAAATGTTCTACTGGCCCTCCTCTACACACACATGGTTCATATACAAGTCTCATTCAGTTAAAAAATAAAAATAAATTAAGACATTGAATCTAAGATCTAGTTGCTCTATATATGCCAAAAATTCTGTTGATTTGACAAAAATGCGATGTAAATTTGATAAATAAATCAAAATCTTTCACCATTGCAAAAATATATTATTTGACTACAATAGTCTGAAAACTCAATCATGATATTTCTGGGTTGTGTATACTACTATTATTTAGTGAAGATAATATGTTGTTAGGTAGGAAGAAAGATTATTTTCACATTATTTTTTACAAAGTTTTAATACATTTACTCTATGTAAGAGTATGTGAGAGCTAGGGTCCAACATGACCCTCTTTCAAGTTACACTCCTATGTACACAATATTATTAATTATTTGAAAGCTCCCTCACTCCTATGTACACAAATCTGATAGTTAATTATGTGAGCTGAGAGCTTTGAAGATTCGTTTAGCTAGCCCTAAGAGCCTCATTACTTCTAATCAGTAAACACTTACTAACAACAAATATAAAATTCACCTAAATGACCCAAGTCTCAAAATAAAAAAGAACTAGAACCAAACAAGATTTTGTACCTGTGTATTAGAACCGGATCAGACCAGATGGTTAAAGCGGCCCTAAAATCAGTCCGATTTGATGTAAACCCGCTAAAATGGGTAAAATTTTATAACCGGTGGCCCGCTCAAACTCAAACGGGAACCGGACCGCTTAAAACTCGGAAATTTAGTGCAAGTATGCAACCCGCTTTTTGATGAGATTCTTCATAAAAAAATTGATTACCTAGAGGTTTCGAACCTCGACACCTTTGATGGTGTGAATTTCCTATTATGTATGTTTGTATTTTTAACTAGTTTTATTAGTTCCAGTTGTGGAAATTACACACTTTTGGTGGATGTAATACTTTATTTTGTAAAATTATTTGTAATTTATTTTGATTAGGATTATTCTGAGCTTAGGACAGGTCAAAATCATCCCAAGAATCAAAGAATGGATCCTAAGGACCAAAGAATGTGCAAAAACGAGATCCAATGAAGATTTTGAAATTTGTTCAATACTCGGTCCAGTATTGCCAATACTCGGTCGAGTATTGACTGGATACGCTGGTCAAAATCAAATCTGTGGCTGAATATTTGATGAAAATCCTGTCTCATATTCGGTCCAATATTGGCAATACTCGACCTAGTATGCCTATATTTCGCAATTTCCTGGAAACTACCTCCAATACTAGATCCAGTATCCCATATACTAGATCGAGTACAACACCCTGCCACCTCCATTTTTCTACAAATACATCCCTTTTCCTTCACATTAAGACCACCAATTCCTATACACTTCTAAGCTCAGTTTAGTTAAGTACTTTCTTTATATTTTTATCATGTTAAGTCTCCAAATGAGGAACTAAACCCTGTCATCTTGGTTTTGCTACTTTGAAGCTTAATGAATTGTAAGTTGTGAGTTATTTTCTTTAATCTTCTTCCTTGAATATTAATTCTTCCTTTAATCTATCTATATATTAATGTTGGGGAGTGTTGCTAAGATGACAATTAGTTAACATCTCGACATTAGTTATAGTAGGATTTATTTCCTTTAATCTATCTATATATTAATGTTGGGGAGTGTTGCTAAGATGACAATTAGTTAACATCTCGATATTAGTTATAGTAGAATTTATTTCCTTTAATCTATCTATATGTTAATGTTGAGGGGTGTTGCTAAGATGACAATTAGTTAACATCTCGACATTAGTTATAGTAGTATTTATCTTCTTTCATATTCTTCCTTGAATATTAATTAATTCCTATTCATATTTCATATTAATATTTTGAACATTACTTAAAGGATCAACTAGTTTTGTTTCATATATTAATTATCGCTATAATTGATCGACGAATACGCTTGTTAATCGTTCGGTCTTTTCATGGTAGTAAACTTGGATTATTAATGCTATATTCGTCTCATGGTTAATAATCTAAGGGGAATTAATTATATTGATTAAACCAATAAACCGCTTATGTTGAGGTTATCAATCTCAATCGTTTTCATCTTAAGTTTATTGCTACTATCGAGTTAATATAAGGCGCGTGTTCTATATCGACTCGGTAGTAAGTTTTATTAATAAACGCGTCTTGATGGAGTATATGGCCCAGGAACCCCCGGCCCATAGACTCCTACTTCTCCTACACAGGTCCGTCGAGCCCAAGAAACAACTCAGGCCCAAATACAACGGCCCAAGCCTCAAAGTAGCTCAGGATACACACTGGGATGCCTTCGGCCTCCATGGCCGAAGGCTCCAGATTTCACAGGATAGCCTTTTTGGCATAAGAAGCTGCTGGGAGAAGACGGGCGAAAACATGGGCCTTCGGCATTCTCATGCCCTCGGCATCAGGGGGAGCCTTCGGCTGAACCAAACCCTCGGCTACACGAGGAGCCCTCGGCTACACGAGGAGCCCTCGGCTACACGAGGAGCCCTCGGCTACACGAGGAGCCCTCGGCTACACGAGGAGCCCTCGGCTACACAAGGAGCCTTCAGCTGAACTAGCTCAATCATCGAAGATTCCTTTTAGAGACAGCCAACCACCGCATTTAATGCCACGTCACATCCACCAACCGCAATCAATACGGTGGACGTACCACTGCCGGTGCCAACCAGCTGATGTGACCCTTCGGCCGTTGGATTACTGACACGTGTCCCCTCATCGCATTTATTGTTGCTATAAATAGCAGCCCATTTCTCCTTGTAAAAAACACAATCTACATCTCAACTCCACATCTCGAGTTCATTTAATAAAATTGACTCCCTCTCCTCCTATTTACTCTGACTTCTCTCTAAGTTATTCCCACAATAACCCCTCGGATAAGATACCCCCCGGGTAGACTATCCATCATTTGGTGCTCTCGTTGAGAGCTCTGAACTATCAAGTAAGAAACCCTCCCCCTCTACCAAATACAAAAAAAAATGGGAAGAACCACTCGTGCCCAATCCAAAACCCTTGAGGAGAACCACGTAGCCCCCGGCGAAACTAATGGGGCTGAGGCCTCCAACAGGCTCTTAGTGCCCGAGGGTGGTGTCATCCTCGAATTGGAACAGGCTACCGCTGACATCCGTCAGCAGCTACAGAAGAACGCCCCTGATGCCCGCATTGGCCTTGATAATCGAAGGAGGGATCGGAGTGAGAACCAAGTTCCCCCTCCGGCCCCGGCCATCGATCTTCAGGCTGCCTTTGCGGCCTTTGTTCAAAACATGGCTCTCAATTCCGGGGCCCTCGCCTCTCAGGCACCCCTTCAGCCCTACGCTGGGGGAAATGTTATTCAATTGCCACCGCTCCCTCCTCTGTTCAACAATCCTCCCCCGGGGATTGGGAACGCCGAAGGGGTCATGGCGCAGGACACCGCCTCCCAAGAGGCCCAATCCAGGGATAAACGTCCCTTGATGAAGGAGAAACCCCGGACCTCTGCACTTGAGAGGCTTGGGGGAGCTCCCATACGCCGAGGGGTCCAAGACCGCCTCGGCAAACAGGAATTCAGCAGGCCTCAGGAGAGTGGGGCCTCCGCTTCGGGAGCCGAGGGCATACCTCCACCCCGGAGCAAGGGCAAAGCCCTCCTCCATGCCGATGACGTCAGGCACCAAATCAATCAGGCGCAATCCTTCCGGGCCAACTCCCAAGGGGTGGCCCCGAAGGATCCCAAGGACGAAATCATCGAAGCCCTCCTCCGTCAACTTGAGGAGAATCGTCAGGCTCCCCCGACGGCTTCCACAGCAAGGCCGGACCCAGAGTACGCTGACCTCCGGGCGCAAGTGGAGGAAATGAAACGTAAGCTTGCCGAAGGCTCAGGCGAGCCCCTCATCCAACTCCGCACTAGAACACCCTTCACCCCAAGGGTGTTGGCGGCCAAAATCCCCCACAAATATCGGGGGCAACCCATCTGTAAGGAATAAATGTAATTAGATTTTGATGATGCTATAGGATTGGAAAGTTAGAGTACCCCCAAATTAGATTTTATGTATTAGAATTTTCAGTTGTAAGTATTAGTGTAGTCGACGATCAGAGTTGCTCAGTTTTGGATCAGATCAGAAGTGCATCAGAACTGCTCGACCAGACTTGCTCTATGAGAACTGCTCCATCAGAGTTCTCTTAGCAGAAGTCCATCAGAATTGCATCATAAGAGTTGCTGATAAACCTGGACATCTGATAACCGATGAGAACTACAGATCAGAAGTACTCATCAGCGGACCTATCAGAGTCAGAATCAGAGTTCAGTCAGAGATCAGAAAGTCTTCAGAATCCAACACATCAGAAGAGCCTGATCAGAGCCCGACGAACACTTAGAAGATTTCAAGCAACATCCAACAGCTATGAATTCAACGGGTAAAAACATCCAACGGCTAGAAGACTGTGCATGAAAGGAAAGCACTTAATGCACATTAAATGAGCCTGATACGCTGAAGGATTGATTGCAAATAATTGACCAAGGAATCCGGGAAGATATATTATAAAAATAGAAACCTTCCAAAACGGCGGTCAAGTCAACTGTACGCGCATTTAATGCAGTTGTCTCCTCCTCCAACGGGCAGACAACCCCAGTATATAAGCTACTCTCTGAAGATCAGGAAAACAACTTTGCTACAACTCTTGCAAATCATTATTCAAGCTCTCTTGAGATTCAAACTCTACAACCTTCAACAAGACAAGCTTACGTTGGGAAGATTCAAACTCCAAATCTTTCATCCCCAACTAACGAGCAAAGTTCATCCTGTTCTTCAACTCTTCAAGAACATCATCAAACATCATTTGTGACGAAGCAAGTTGGAGGAAAAACTCTGTTTTTCAAAAGGATCTTCTGAAAAGAAGGGCGTCCAAGTAACTGCAGTAGTGAAGTGGTGATACTTCCGGGAAGCTGAGTGAAAGGACCAGCCATCGGGACGTGGAACTGCATCCTGGGTGGCATCTAGGCTTGAAGAAGACGAGGAGTGCTTCTTAAGTGCTAGGATTAAGCTTTGTAACCGATCTACTTCAAAGCTAGTGGAACAGTGGACTAGAGGAACGAGTTGTTCCTTGAACCACTATAAAAATATCCGGTGTCATTTACTTTACTGCATTTTTCTTTATTTCTGCGCTTAGGATATTAACTGATTAACTCTAAGACTTGGAATCTGTGTTCAGCAGATCTTGTTTTCAGAGTTATCAGAAAGGCATCTGCCTTAGTGTTTCTGAGGCTACCCGGACAGATCAGAATCCGCTGCCAAGGCCAGTTCTGATATCAGAACCAGCCTTTCTCTGTCACCAGAATCAGACCTTCTCTGATAAGTCAGTTTTGACTTTGAGAAAAAGTTGAAAAACTAATCAGTCTATTCACCCCCCCCTCTAGACTGATTACCATATTTAACGGGACCAACAAGTGGTATCAGAGCCTCCTTGTTCTTGTAATCTTTTAGGTTACTCTCTGAACAAAGATCCACTTGTTCTTAGTCTCTATTTATTTGTTATTATGGATAACTCTCTTGCCAAGCATCTGATGTTCACAGATCAGAAGTATGATGATTGGAAGATCAGAATGAAGGCACATCTATGTGCCCTACATGATGAAATGTGGGAAGTCTTGGAGAATGGACCCTTTATCCAGTTCATGAAGATCAATCCTGCTCACTCTATTGATAACTCTCAGCCCCAGATGATTGAGAAAGCCCGGTCAGAATGGACCAAGGAAGAGAAAAGGCAGTACAACCTGGACAATATAGCCAAGGACATCCTTTACAAGGCTATTGATGAAAGATACTTCAACAGAATCAAGAAGTGCAGAACTGCCAAAGAAATCTGGGATAAGCTGGATGAGATTGGAGCAGGAGATGAACAAGAAAGAGATAACAAGTTGACCATTGCTATGAAAAAGTTTGATGATTTCAAACTTCTGCCAGAAGAATGCATTGCTAAGATGCATGAGAGACTGCTGATTCTCATTAGTGAGATTTCTGAGCTTGGGAAGGAGCTCACCATCAAAGAGGTCAACATGAAGATCCTCAGGGGACTGCCTTCAGCCTGGAAGATGAAGGTGATTGCAGTCCAGGAAAGCAAGAACATCAAGACCTATGCCACTGAGAAACTCATCTCTGATCTCAAGGCTTATGAGTTTGAGATGCATGAAGAGAAGGAAGAAGTTCCTGATGAAAGAACCACCACTGCTCTCACTGCAAGTACCTCTAAGGTAAGTGACTTTGACCCTTCTACTCTCTTATCTGATGAATATATGGCTGCCTTTGCCAGAAAGTTTAAGAAGTTTATGAAGAAAGATGGAAGGAGTCCATCTTCCATCAGAAGACCTCATCAGAAGACCAAACCTTCTGAAAGCAATGGAGAGTACCTCTGCTACAACTGCAGACAGCCTGGGCACTTCAAAGCAAACTGCCCCTATCCAAGAGTGTCCAAGAAACAAGGACATGAAGAAGAAAAGAAGCCTGAAGATCAACACAGAAGAAGAAGAGCATTCGTCTCAGAGCAAGCTGAGAGAGATCCACTCTCTGAATCAGAGTCCAGTTCAGACTCTGACTCTGATGAAGCTTTCTGCTGCTTGGATGCAGAAACTGAAGACCTTTGCCTCATGGCACAATCTGATGATGAGGTATGCTCCACTTCTGACTCTATTTCTTCTTCGGTAGGCACAGCCTTAAATGATGATCCAATGTCATCATTTTGGGAAGAGTTCCAAACTATCCAAGCCACTTATTCCTTTGTTAAAGATGAGAACAGTAGGCTGAAAGTTGATATCTCTGATCTAAGGAAAGAGACTGAGTGCAAACTTAATCTCTTAACTGAGGAAAGAGATAGACTGAAGGCTGAAAATGAGTCTCTTCTTAAAAGAATAAGAGATATTGAAGGACTTGAGAGTAAATATAATAGTCTTCTGAAGATGCAATCTTCCATGAAGAATATTGGAGACTCTCATAACTTTACCTCTGGTCTTGGATATGTTGAACCAGAATCTGGTGAGCCTTCTGTAAGGCCTAGCACCAAAGTTGTTAAGGCTAAAAAGGTCATAGTGTCACAGACTCTGAGCCCCAATTGCCATGCTAGTACTTCTGGTACTAAAGTTGTTCATGAGAAGGTCATACCAGAGAAACAAACTCTAAAGGCCAAACCAAAACAAAGCTTGAAAACTAATGAACCTGGCAGACACTCTAACAAAAGGAAAAGTTTTCAGAACAATAATAATCAAAGGCCTAACCCTATCAGACAATCTCATGACAATGGTATCAGAAACTGCTATCAGAAAGGCAGATATCAAGAGAAGATTAACTATAGGCAGAAGAGGTTGTCTGGTCAACCTCAGAAGTCTAAAGTTAAGCGCTCCTCTGATCTTGATAGTATATGGGACTTCTTTCCAACCAAGAAGGCTATGCAGAAGTATGCAAACAGAAAGCATGATCCTCACAAGCATCTGCCCAAAGTGAATCATACATCTGTTTACTACAACTACCAGGTGGACAATGGGTACCATCCACCAAGGTTTCAGTTGATGAGACCAAAATGGTACCAACTACCAAGACTGCATTACCCCCCAGGACCCAACATTGCTTGGGTACCTAAATCTTCCTTTTAATCTTGCAGGAACTGTGTGCTGGAGCCATCTCAGAAAAAGAATGGTACATTGACAGTGGATGCTCCAGACACATGACAGGTGACAAGAGTTGCCTATCAGAGTTCCAGAAAATCAATGGACCCAGAGTCACCTTCGGTGGAAATGACAAGGAAGGGCAAACAAAAGGAAGAGGAAAGCTAATCAAGAACCAGATAATCATTGAAGATGTCTCATATGTCAAAGGTCTGAAGTTCAACTTGCTGAGTGCTAGCCAATTCTGTGACAAAGGCTACACAGTTGAATTCACCAAGACCTTATGCTATGTCAAGCATGAGACAACCAAAGAAGTGGTTCTTACAGCCAAAAGAAGGAAGAACATCTATGTTGTTGACTGGCAAACAGCAAAAGATGGAACCTGCCTGATAGCAAAGGACAATTCAAAGCTAAGCTGGGACTGGCACAAGAAGCTTAGCCATCTGAATTTCAAAACCATCAACAAACTGGCAAGGGAACACATTGTAGATGGTCTGCCTGACATTGTCTACAAAAAGGAGACCCTCTGCAGTGCTTGTCAGAAAGGCAAACAAGTGAAGACCTCATTCAAACCCATAGCTGGAGATCTTTCTACTTGTCCTCTAAATCTGATCCATATGGATTTATTTGGACCAGTTGAAACTCCCAGTGTTGGTGGAAAAAGATACACTCTTGTTATGGTTGATGACTACTCAAGATACACATGGACTGTGTTCCTAACCAAGAAAAATGAAACTCTTCAGAAGTTGCCATCTCTGTTAAAGCAACTTCAAACTGAGAAGAATATGAAGGTCAGAACAATCAGATCTGACAGAGGAACTGAATTTGTCAACAAGGTGATCAAAGACTTCTGTGATCAGAATGGCACTTTCCATCAACTCTCTGCTGCCAGAACACCACAACAGAATGGTGTTGCAGAAAGAAGGAACAGAACACTGAAAGAAGCTGCAAGAACTATGATTGCAGAATCAGGACTACCCATCAGATACTGGGCTGAAGCAATCAACACTGCATGCTACACTCAAAATAGAAGCATGATCCACAAGAATCATCAGAAGACCCCCTACGAGCTGTGGAAAGGAAGAAAACCAAACATCAGCTACTTCCATGTGTTTGGATGCAAGTGCTACATTCTAAACAATGGAAAGGAGAACCTGAAAGTATTTCAAGAAAAAGCTGATGAAGGTGTATTCTTAGGCTACTCAAGTTCAAGCAAAGCCTATAGAATATTTAACAGGAGAACTCTACAAGTTGAAGAATCCATTCATGTCAAGTTTGATGATAGTACCTCTGCAGAAGAACTATCAGAGACCCTGCAGAAGATCAATCTTGGAGATAAGGCTTCAGAACCATCAGAAGAGGCCACCAACAACCCTATATTCTCAAATCCTATTACTAATCCAGTTCTGATAGACAAAGACAAAGATGAAGATGAAGAATCAGAAGATGAAACATCAGAGTTGCCTAGACAGCAACTGACAGAACCTGATCTAACTTGGTTAAGAGATCATCCTCCTAATCAAGTGATAGGTCAAGTCACCAGTGGTGTTAGAACCAGATCTGCATCTAGAAGAGAAGCCATGCTCACCTGCTGCATATCCCAAATGGAACCAATGTGTGTGGAAGAAGCTCTAGAAGATTCAGATTGGATCAATGCAATGCAAGAAGAGCTGACACAGTTTGAAAGGAATGAAGTGTGGAAACTTGTTCCCAGACCAAAGCATCAGAATGTCATTGGAACCAAGTGGGTATTCAAGAACAAAGCAGATGAAGAAGGCAACATTGTAAGGAATAAAGCAAGGCTAGTAGCAAAGGGATACTGTCAAGAAGAAGGCATAGATTTTGATGAGACCTTTGCACCTGTTGCCAGACTGGAAGCAATCAGGATATTCCTAGCCTATGCTGCCTACAATGACATCAAAGTCTACCAAATGGATGTCAAGAGTGCATTTCTGAATGGAGAACTTGAAGAGGAAGTCTATGTTGAACAACCTCCAGGTTTTGTCATTCCTACTCAATCTTCTTGTGTCTACAAGCTCAGGAAGGCCCTCTATGGTCTTAAGCAAGCTCCCAGAGCTTGGTATGACACATTATCCCTATTCTTAGTGAACCATGGGTTTACTAAAGGAAAGGTTGACAAAACTCTATTTCAAATTTCTGTTGCTAATCATATTCTGTTAGTGCAAATTTATGTTGATGATATTATATTTGGAAGCACTAATCCAGAATTATGCAAGAAATTTTCTCAAGTTATGCAGAAGAAGTTTGAAATGAGCATGATGGGAGAACTCAGTTACTTTCTTGGTTTGCAAGTCAAACAAGTACCAGAAGGCATCTTTATCAACCAAGGAAAGTACACCAGAGATCTCATCAAGAAGTTTGGAGTAGATGGAAAATCTTCAGTCAAGATTCCAATGAATGCATCTCAAGGCATTGGACCAGATGATGAAGGCAAAGATGTTGATGCAACAACTTATAGAGGAATCATTGGATCTCTCCTCTATCTGACTGCAAGCAGACCAGACATAGCTTTTGCAGTAGGAATCTGTGCCAGATATCAGTCAAAGCCCAAGGAGAGCCATCTAGTTGCTGCTAAGAAGATTATCAGATATATCAAAGGAAATCCAAACGCAGGACTATGGTATCCCAAGGGAGGTAGTTTTGAACTAATTGGCTATTCTGATTCAGATTTTGCAGGTTGCAGATTGGACAGGAAGAGTACTTCTGGTCACTGTCAATTGCTAGGTGGGAGACTTGTCTCCTGGTTTAGTAAGAAGCAGAACTCAATCTCAACTAGCACTGCTGAAGCTGAGTATATTGCTGCTGGAAGTTGCTGTGCTCAATTACTCTGGATGAAACAACAACTCAAGGATTATGGAGTGCAAGCAAAGGAGATCAAGTTGCTATGTGACAATACCAGTGCTATTGCCATCACTCAGAATCCTGTGCTGCATTCAAGGACAAAGCATATCGAGATCAGACATCACTTCATCAGAGATCATGTGGAGAAGAAGCACATCTCAATTGAGCATGTTCCAACTGAAGACCAGCTTGCAGATATCTTAACCAAACCTCTCTCAGAGGCAAGGTTTAACAAGTTGAGAGAAGAATTGGGAATGATGGATGATCTTCCCAGAGATACTTGAATCAGAGTTGCAGAAGTATCAGATGGGGACTCATCAGAACACCCCATCTCTGATACCCGAAGCTCTTATTCATCAGAAGCTTGAATCAGAATTGCAAGGATCAGACTTGCAAAAGTCAGAGTTGCAGGAAGGATCAGACTTGGTATTCATCAGAGGTCCTCATATCAGAACACCTCTATCTCTGATACAAGGGCTAATACTTATCAGAGTGGCTGTGGACTTAGAAAAATTTTCTAAATTTCGGGCGAGACTGTTCAATAAACCGGAAGTTACTATTTTACCCCCGGTAGTTATTACCATTTTTGGAAAACGGCTTTCCGCCCGCATTCCATTAAATGCGACCTCGAAACCGCAAATTATATCAAACGTCCACTAACCCAAATTCATATTTACCCCGTCTGTAAACCTAAATCGCTACTGCAATTGTATTCTTCGTCTTCAAGCTTTATCTCTCTAAACCCTCAAATCTCAGACCTTTCAAACTCTTCACTAAACTGAAAATGAAGTTCATCAACATCAACGATCTCTCCAAGGAGGAAATCAAGACTCTTGTGAACAACATCGTCACTGGCATGCGCGTTGACATGTCCTCACTGCCTCTATTGGCAGAAAATCAGAAGCGGATGAAGAAAATCATCCAAGGAATGCATGATTCCCAGCTGAGCAAGATTGTTGCTCATCCTTATGAACAATACAGCACGAAGGACGTTGCTGAGTTCTACTTGAATGCCACCATTACCACTGAGGCCATCCACTCGCAGGTTCAGGGCAAGGACCTGAAAATAGATGCTGATGCTCTCAATGAGTTCTTCGACATCAAACTCGATCCTCAAGAAGAGGATACTACCAGCCTCATTGAGCTTGACGATGTGAATATCTCTGTCCAAACTTTTGCTGAAACCTACTGCCGGGAGGATGCAACCGGAGTAGATAAGCTCTACATGAAGAAGAACCAGCTGAAGAAGGACTATGAACGTCTGATGAGCATAATGCACCGGTGCCTGTGGTGCAAAACCGGCTCAACTGATCAGATGAACAACACAAATGCTAAGGCCATCTATGCTGTTCATCGGGGCATGAACGTCAACTGGGGAAGGGTACTATTCCAGTCTCTCGCTGAGTCTGTAGCTAAGAAAGACAAAAAGACTGGCCAATTCTCAACCAAGATGGGTCATGGACTTCTCATTTCAAGACTGATTTCCAATATCAACATATCGCTCCGAGAAGCTGCTGATGTCAATCACACAAAGACCATCTTCCTCACAGCCTCTCCCAAATTCAATGTAGCCATTGCTGCAGAATTAAAGAAAGCCAAGAAACAAGAACAAATGAGGGAGAAACCAGCTACCGCAATTGAGGTCGATGATGAACAACCCAAGGGCAAGAAGAAGAAACCTCAGAAGAAGCTTGAAACCACCACTGAGGAGGTTGCATCAGAGGTGGAAGCATCAGAGGAGGATGCACCCACTGTGGCCCCTGTCAAAGTGTTGAGACAGAAGAGGAGAAGAAAAGCTGTGATTCAGAGTGACTCTGATAGCTCACCATCTCATTTCAAAGTCCAGAAGAAGAAGAAGAAGCAGACCAACTCTCCCCCCAAGGAGTCAGAACCTCAGGGGGAACCTGCACCAGAGTTGGCTGCTGCTCTGGTGATCTCTGATGCTCAGGGGGAACCTGAATCAGAGGTCCACCCTTTATCTGCACCTGATCTGCCAGTCATCATGCCTCCACCTGAACCGCTAAACCCTTCTACTGCTCTGGACAGACAGTTTCAAAGGGTACTCACATGGAGGAAGTGGAGGATGGGACCTCTGCAGCAAATTCTTGCCCAAGCTGCCACTTTTGAAACTGAGGAAGAAGAAGTTCTCAAATGGGCAGGTACAGATGATGTATCTCTATGCTTTGATCTACAATTTTTACATTCTGTCTTGGAGAAGAAGAAGGAAAGCATCAAGGGAAAAGAGAAGATGACTGCTTCGACTTCAGAAGAGCATGTCAAACCTCTATCAGAGAGTGAGGTTCCCATCTTTGATGCATGGCTGATGGAGAAGAAAAGAAGGGAGTCTCTCATCAAGATGAAACCCCTTCCAGGTGCAGAGGGTGAACCCTCAACTGCCAATGATGTGTCTCTGGCCATGAAGAACCTGATCAGAGAATGGAGAGAGTCTCCAGTTGAGGAAACAGTTCTTGAGGCACTTCCTAACTCTCCTACCCCCCTACCATCACCCCCCAAATCCCCTTCACCCAAACCAGTCACACCAACCACAACTCCACCCCCATCTCCTCCTCAACCTCAGCAAATCCCTTCTCCAACACCCAAGAAATCCTCCACACCAAAACAACCCTCACCCTGCCATCTGAACACCCCCATCAGAAGCCGATCACCTTCACCTCCTCCTCCATCACAACATCAGAGAACCCCTATCCCTCAAACCTCACCTCATCAGAGCTCCCACCATCAGAAATCCAAATCTGCCTCTCCTCAGCAGAAGCCCTCATCCAAACCTCCATCTCCTCAGCATTCTGCAGCCTCCACTCGGAAGAGAGAACCAGTTGTAAGGATTCCTTCCTCAACTGAAGATAATGATGGATTCCTTACTTCCTCTCTGGCTTGTGATCTTCAATCTGCAAAAAGGAAGACTCCTACTCCTCCTGTATCTCCTGATCAACCTCAGACTCAACCTCAACCTCAAATTAATCAAGTACCTCAGCCAGAACCACCCAAAGCTGTCCTCATTCCCTTCCAGGAATTTGTGGAATCAGCAGAGGACTTTGGAGATCAAATGGTGGCTGGTCTGAACAAGCTACTTGTCCTAAATCAGAAGCATGATGCTCATCTGGATTTGGTGCAGTACAACATTGAGTCAGGACTTGAGAAAATCGCCAATACTCTCTCACAACTGTCAACTACATTCTTCAGCTACATGAAGACATCCAATGAGAAGGTTGATAACATTGCCTCCGAGGTTGCCAGTCTGCACACAGTCCTGTTCTCACAATCACAGACTCTATCTGCTCAAGACAAGGCTATTCAAGACCTGTCTGATGCTGTGGATGATCTTCAATGGTCATCTGACAAACATGCAGAGCATCTGACAGATGTGGAGGAAATCTGCAAGACCAACAAAGAGTTAAGTATCAAATTGATCAACACTGGCAAAGACAGAGATCACAAGTTGACTCTACTGGAAGCTACAACTAAAGATATCCAATCTGCAGTTGGTAAGCAGAAAGAGCTGATAGAAGGGCTGGCCTCAGTGACTCAGACACTCCCAGGTGCCCTAGACGCCATCAAAGACAATAATGCTACAGAATTCTCCAAAATCGGACTCCTGCTTGGTGATCTTGTTGATGCCAAAAAGGGGGAAGATATCAGAGCACCTGCTAAAGTCATCAGAGCTGCAGAGGGGACCAGCACCAGAGCTGTTGATCCTGCAGAATATTTTGAAAGGACAAGACAAAAAAGGATTGCTGCTGGTATTCAGAGACCAACTCCTCCTAAATCCAAGAAAGGGAAGAAGTCAACCTCCACCTTCACTTTGGCTCAATGGCTCAACAGTGATCTGGCTAAACCTGATGCTGCTCAATTCAGAGAAATGAAGAAGCATATGACCCCCACACAACAAGAGAATCTCATTCTAGATAAAGATGGGATGATAATCATAAACCATGGTGGCTCAATGCAAGAAGCAGAAGATTGGTGGCGGATGAAAGTGATCCCTGGCAAGGACTTTTCTGAAGCCATCAGAAACTATCTAGATTGTCAGCTTGCACCTGCCTGGTCAGAATATCAGAATCCCAGAAATCTTGCTACAATCAGAGCTAGGGTCAATGCTGATCTAAAGGAAATTGAAGCTAAGGAAGCAGATCTGGAAGAGGAAGATTTCTAAACTCTATCCTCTTGTTGCTTTAAATATATTTCATTAATAAGATAACCAGCTTGCCTCTAATTTGCATGGCAATTTCAAATTATTTCTCTATTGCATTCTGATCATCTATGCTCTGATACCTTGTGCTTTTTCTTATTTATTTGTATCTTACTCTTACTACTTTCCTATGCTAAGTGCCCACCAAGTTTTTAAATGAAAGTTTATTTTTAACTTATTTTCCTTATGGTGAAAGGCACTTCTCTGGAAATAGTTTAAGGGTTTTGGCATCATCAAAAAGGGGGAAATTGTAAGGAATAAATGTAATTAGATTTTGATGATGCTATAGGATTGGAAAGTTAGAGTACCCCCAAATTAGATTTTATGTATTAGAATTTTCAGTTGTAAGTATTAGTGTAGTCGACGATCAGAGTTGCTCAGTTTTGGATCAGATCAGAAGTGCATCAGAACTGCTCGACCAGACTTGCTCTATGAGAACTGCTCCATCAGAGTTCTCTTAGCAGAAGTCCATCAGAATTGCATCATAAGAGTTGCTGATAAACCTGGACATCTGATAACCGATGAGAACTACAGATCAGAAGTACTCATCAGCGGACCTATCAGAGTCAGAATCAGAGTTCAGTCAGAGATCAGAAAGTCTTCAGAATCCAACACATCAGAAGAGCCTGATCAGAGCCCGACGAACACTTAGAAGATTTCAAGCAACATCCAACAGCTATGAATTCAACGGGTAAAAACATCCAACGGCTAGAAGACTGTGCATGAAAGGAAAGCACTTAATGCACATTAAATGAGCCTGATACGCTGAAGGATTGATTGCAAATAATTGACCAAGGAATCCGGGAAGATATATTATAAAAATAGAAACCTTCCAAAACGGCGGTCAAGTCAACTGTACGCGCATTTAATGCAGTTGTCTCCTCCTCCAACGGGCAGACAACCCCAGTATATAAGCTACTCTCTGAAGATCAGGAAAACAACTTTGCTACAACTCTTGCAAATCATTATTCAAGCTCTCTTGAGATTCAAACTCTACAACCTTCAACAAGACAAGCTTACGTTGGGAAGATTCAAACTCCAAATCTTTCATCCCCAACTAACGAGCAAAGTTCATCCTGTTCTTCAACTCTTCAAGAACATCATCAAACATCATTTGTGACGAAGCAAGTTGGAGGAAAAACTCTGTTTTTCAAAAGGATCTTCTGAAAAGAAGGGCGTCCAAGTAACTGCAGTAGTGAAGTGGTGATACTTCCGGGAAGCTGAGTGAAAGGACCAGCCATCGGGACGTGGAACTGCATCCTGGGTGGCATCTAGGCTTGAAGAAGACGAGGAGTGCTTCTTAAGTGCTAGGATTAAGCTTTGTAACCGATCTACTTCAAAGCTAGTGGAACAGTGGACTAGAGGAACGAGTTGTTCCTTGAACCACTATAAAAATATCCGGTGTCATTTACTTTACTGCATTTTTCTTTATTTCTGCGCTTAGGATATTAACTGATTAACTCTAAGACTTGGAATCTGTGTTCAGCAGATCTTGTTTTCAGAGTTATCAGAAAGGCATCTGCCTTAGTGTTTCTGAGGCTACCCGGACAGATCAGAATCCGCTGCCAAGGCCAGTTCTGATATCAGAACCAGCCTTTCTCTGTCACCAGAATCAGACCTTCTCTGATAAGTCAGTTTTGACTTTGAGAAAAAGTTGAAAAACTAATCAGTCTATTCACCCCCCCCCCCTCTAGACTGATTACCATATTTAACGGGACCAACACCATCAAGCCGTATGAGGGGAAGACGGATCCCCAAGAGCATTATAGCCGCTATCAAAATAGCATGATGATGATGGGGGCCTCGGATGAATACTTATGCCGTTGGTTCCTTTCCACCTTGGAGGGACCAGCGTATGAGTGGTTCAACCGGTTGCCCGAAGGCAGCATTGATTCCTGGCAAGAACTTGCCCACCGCTTCCTTACGCAGTTTGCCGGGAGGCACCGCTCAAAGAAACACTTCTCCCACCTTCTGAATGTGAGACAACAGAAGGAGGAAACCCTTCGGAGTTTCCTAGAGCGCTGGAGGCAGGCCTCCCTCGAAGTCGAAGGCGCTGATGACAGGACACTAATGGCCCTCTTCCACACCGTCCTCCGTAACGGTAACTTCTCCCGAAGCCTTATCACTGATCCCCCCCGCGATTATACCAAGGCCCTTCAGCGGGGGGACCGATACGCTGAAGCGGAGGAAATCGAGAAGGACCGTCGCAACACGGATCCTTCTCAGAGAAATGAAGGCAGGAATCGGCCCGGAGGGCCTCCCCTTCGGTCAACCGAGAGGCGCAGTACAACGATCGCCCCCGAGGTGGCCAAGCCAGAACCGGGGGCGGTTACAAGAACAATCCGAAGGCATGGGCGCAACCCGTCCTCCTTGAGCACCCACGCACTCCCTTGACGCATCCCGTCAGCATCATCCTCGATCATGCTGAAGAGCGGGGGCTCGTGGAGCGAGACTCCCGGACACCCCTTGAGATTTATGCCATCGGCCCTGATGAGCCCTATTGCCGCTTTCACCGCCACCATGGACACAAGACCGACGATTGCCACCAGCTAAAAAACGCCATTGAAAGGCTGATACAGGCGGGCCACTTGTCCCAATTTATCAGGGGCCCTCCTCCCCAGGGCCCCCCTCATCATCAAGGGCCTCCGCCAAAGGCAAACAAATGGGTAAACCCCAACACCATCCCCTTGGGGAACCCACAGGGGAAGAAACGTGAAATTGGGGGCCTCGAAGATGAGGGAGAAGGTTTCCACCAACAATATAAGCGCCACGTCCACATGATTAATGGTGGCAACACTGGTGGAGACTCCACCAACCAGCGAAAGAAGTGGGCTCAATCCCTTTACGTCGGGGAAGTCAATCACATGCCCCCAACTAAAAGGCCAAGGGCGGATCCAATCTTCTTCACAGATGCGGACCTCCCCTCGGGTTCTCTGCCGCATAGAGACGCCCTCGTCATCCGCACTGAGATCAACGACGCCATCATCCACCGGACTTACGTCGACACGGGGAGTTCTGTCAACGTCATGTATCTCAGCACTTTCCAAGAGTTGGGACTCGACAGGGGGTCCCTCCGACACATCAACACCCCCCTCTCCGGATTCACGGGGGACAGCATAGACGCCGAGGGCGTCATCACCCTCATGGTTGAATTCGGCGACGGATCCCATAGAGCCAAGCTCGAAGTGGAATTCGTCGTCGTCAACCTCGACTGCGCACACAACATCATCCTCGGCCGGCCCGCCCTCGAGGATTTGGAGGCCGTCATCTCTATGAGGCATCTCTGCCTCAAGTTCCCCACACCCACCGGCATCGGCTACTCGAGGGGGAATCAAAAGCTCTCCAGGGCATGCTACCTTCAGCTTACCAAGAAGGTTAGTAAGACTGAACTTCGTGTTGACACAATCACCCCCAAAGCCTTGGAGGAAGAGGAAGGCAGGCCGAGGGCTGAGCCTGCTGAGGAGACTGAAGACCTGATACTCAATCCGGCCAAGCCGGAGAGAGTCCTGAAGATCGGAGCCAAGCTCCCCGAAGACCTGAAGGCTGGCATCACCGAAGCCCTCCGCGCCTACTCCATTGTTTTTGCATGGGGGCCGGAGGATATGCCAGGAATTGACCGAAGGGTTATCACCCACCGCCTAGCGGTGGACCCTTCGGCCAAACCAGTACAACAACGAAGAAGACCCCTCTCGGCCGAGAGAAGGGAGTTCGTGAAGAAGGAGGTATCCATGCTCCTCTCCATCAAACACATTAAGGAGGTGAAATACCCTTCTTGGTTGGCAAATGTAGTCCTCGCACAAAAGCCTCCTACCTTCCGTATGTGCGTGGACTACACGGATCTGAATAAGGCATGCCCCATGGACCCCTTCCCGCTGCCGAACATTGACCAATTGGTGGATGAGACCGCCGGATGCGAAATTATGTCATTCCTCGACGCATTCCGCGGATACCATCAGATCTACATGCATGAGGAGGACGCTGAAAAAACTGCCTTCATGACACCCGAAGGCATCTTCTGCTATCTTGTGATGGCCTTCGGCCTCAAAAATTCAGGCGCCACCTACACACGCATGGTGGCTAGGGTTTTTCAAGCTGTCCTAGGACGCACCATGGAGGCTTACGTTGACGACATGATCGTCAAAAGCAAGAAGGCAGGCACTCACGCCGATGACCTCCGGGAAATCTTCGCCATCATGCAAAAATTCAACCTCCGGCTAAATCCAAAGAAGTGCACCTTCGGCGTGCAGGGAGGAAAGTTCTTGGGCTACATGGTCAGCCGAAGGGGTATTGAGGCCAACCCCGAAAAGATTCAGGCCATCATCAACATGGAGCCTCCACGCAACGTCAAAGAAGTCCAACGGTTGACGGGTCGCCTGGCAGCCCTCAACCGTTTCCTCTCAAAGTCAGCCGAGAGGGCTCTCCCCTTCTTCCAAATCATGAGGAAGACGGCGGGTTTTCAATGGACATCTGAATGTCAAGAGGCCTTCGATGAACTCAAGAGGTACCTCTCCTCTCCCCCAGTGCTCTCCAAACCAAAGGCGGGGGAGACTTTATACTTATATCTCGGTATTAGCCCTGCGGCTATCAGCTCAGTACTAATCCGAGAGGAAGACGGCATCCAACATGCCATCTTCTACGTCAGCAAAACCCTTCGGGAGGCCGAACTAAGGTATTCTCCCGTGGAGAAGACGGTGCTAGCCATCGTGTGGTCCGTCAAGAAGCTTGGCCACTACTTTCAAGCTCACCCAGTTCAAGTGCTCACTCATCAACCCCTCGGTGCCCTCATGAGGAGTCCCACTAGCTCCTCCCGGATGGTAAAATGGGCCATCTTCCTCAGCCAATACAACATAGACATCCGTCCGAGGCCTGCCATTAAGGGCCAAGCCCTGGTAGACTTCGTAACGGAATGCACCGCGGGATCAGCAGTGGATGGGGAGCCTTCGGCACCCCTTGATGAGTGGTGGACCCTCTATACCGATGGCTCCTCGGCCACCAAAGCATGTGGAGGGGGAGTAGTCCTCATTACTCCCGAAGGCTTCCGTGCCTATTATGCCATCCGCTTCTCCTTCAAAGTCTCCAACAACGAAGCCGAGTATGAGGCCCTCCTCTGTGGCCTTCGACTGGCAGCAAATCTGAAGGTCAAA
Source organism: Cuscuta epithymum (assembly GCA_945859915.1). Classification (NCBI taxonomy): domain Eukaryota; kingdom Viridiplantae; phylum Streptophyta; class Magnoliopsida; order Solanales; family Convolvulaceae; genus Cuscuta; species Cuscuta epithymum. The sequence goes on from CAMAPF010000006.1 coordinate 608,501, forward strand.
CAAATCCACGTCAAGTGCGACTCCAAGCTGGTCGTAGGCCAACTCTCAGGCGAATATGAGGCCAAGGAAGGAAGGATGAAGCAATACAAGGAAGCGGCCAAGGAATTGCTTAAGGTATTTGAGGCTCACTCCCTCACTCAAATACCGAGGGCTCAAAATTCTGAGGCCGACATTTTATCAAAGCTCTCAGATGAATCCCCCGAGCACCTCTCCAAAATTGCAAGAATTGAGGAACTCAGCCTCTCGAGCATCCACGCGAGCCCCGTCATGAACATTGACCTGAGGCCGGAGGATTGGATCTCTGACATCATCACCTTCATCACCACAGGGCAATTGCCCCAAGACGAAGCCCGCGCCAAGTTAGCAAAGCTGAGGGCTCCCAGCTACGCCATCGAAAACGGGAGGCTTTACAAGAGATCCTACAACGGCACCCTCCTTCGGTGCCTTCATCAAGATGAGGCCGAAGTCGCCATGGAGGAAGTGCACAGTGGCACTTGCTCAGCTCACCAGGGACCCTTCTCCATGTCCCGAAGGCTCATAGTTCAGGGCTACTTCTGGCCCACGATGGCTAGAGATTGTGCTGATCTAGCCCGAAGGTGCACCGCTTGCCAACACTTTCAGAAGGCCCCCGGCAGACCAGCGGTCAACTATGCCCCCATCAGCACCGCTATACCCTTCTCTAGATGGGGGATTGACTTAGTAGGCCCTCTGCCGAGGGGTACCTCCAACAACAGGTATATCATTGTGGCCATCGACTACTTCACCAAATGGGTAGAGGCCGAGCCCCTCGCCAACATCACTGAGGCCCGGTGCCGCCACTTTGTTCTCAAGAATATTCTCACAAGGTTTGGCGTTCCCCAACAAATTATCTCCGACAACGGGACTCAGTTCGAGGCGGCCCCCTTCTGTGCCCTCCTTGAGGCTTGGGGCATCAAGCACACATTCTCTTCCGTTGCCTACCCTCAGGGCAACGGACAAGTAGAAAATGCCAACCGCACCCTCCTCGAAGGGTTGAAGAAGAAGCTGGAAGCCGAAGGGGGAGGCTGGGTAGAAGAGCTCCACAACATCTTATGGGCCTACCGCACCACCCCTCGGCGCGCAACAGGCGAAACACCCTTCTCCCTATGCTATGGCTTCGAGGCTAAGGCTCCAACAGAAGTGACTCTTCCCACCCGAAGGGTTGAGCAATATGAGCCCGGGGCAAACGACGCCAACATGGCCCTCGACCTTCATCTCATCTCAGAACGCCGAGAGCAAGCTTTTCTCAGGGCCGAAAACTATAGGAGACAAGTCAAAGGATACATCGACGCCAAGGTCCGCTCCCGGGAATTCCAGGTGGGAGACTACGTCCTCCGACGAAGGGAGGCCAGTCTACCCACCGAAGGAGGAAAGATGGCACCCAAGTTTGAAGGCCCCTACATCATCTCAGCCATCATCAGACCAGGGACATACAAGTTAAAACGTCCTAATGGGACAGAGATTCCTAGACATTGGAATGTGCACCACCTAGTGAAGTTTTACCAATGAGTGGCCGAGCCCTCATCTTCAACAAGTGTAAATGATCAATGGCCCAAGGCCCCGTCTGTTTTTGAAGAATAATCAAAAGGCCAAACCTTCATCACCTACATATTGTACAAACGGCCCAAGACCCCCTTCTCTCCTACACATGAGTGGCCAAGCCCTCATCTCTCCAGCTGAAAAGGCCCAAGGCCTCCCCCTCTGATGAGGGGGAACAACAATCTAGGTACCAAGTACCAAGTGTATGGGTCACCCCCATCACTCTTTGAAAACGCCAAAGTGTTTTCTCACCAAGCCGTACCCCACGAGGACGCAATCATGCATACACTATGCATACTTTTACATACCCTCCTAAAAAAAAAAAAAAAAAAAAAAAAAAAAAAATCCGGGGGGTGCAACACCCCTCGGCTCCGGCTGGTACCAAGTGCCCCCGGCTATTTGTGTTCCACACACAAATAAAACCCTTCCCAGGAACGCTTTCCGCGCCATCCCCCAAGGGGAGGCAGGCAACGGACCATGTCCCGGGCCCAGGATTCGACTTCCACAAACGAAACGCTCCCCGCGCTATCCCCCAAGGGGAAGCAGGCAACAGACCATGTCTCGGGCTGAGGGGACGACTTTCAAAACCGAGGCGCTTTCCGTGCTATCTCCCAAGGGGAAGCAGGCAACAGACGATGTCTCGGGCCGAGGAAACGACCCTCAAACCCTTCGGGATATCGGAAGGTCATTCCCGAAGGGGGAGCCAACGGTTTGTTCCGTTGCCTCCCGTATAGGCCAAGCCTTTCCTAGAAACCAAGTTTCTAGATGCCTCTCCTACACCATCTAAAAAAAAAAAAAAAAAGGAGATGTGTAGGGGGGAAGGAACTCCCCGGATGCTATCCTCCCCGGAGGCTCAACACTTCGGATATACATTGCCGAAGGCTCAACTCTACAAAAGACAAGAAGATCTCGCAACAACAAATCATCTGACTACACAGCCGAAGGCTTAATTGCGTGAAACATTGGAGTACAAGATTTCCCCCAAGAAGATTTCGGCTGGATCAAAGTGAACCATGTAACATGCCGAAGGCTACACAAAGTTCTAAAGCAGGCTGAACCAATGTCTACACAAACCGGAGACTTCATGCCGAAGGCAGAATATCACCCGACTCATTCAACAATGAAAAAGTTTCTAAGTCCACATATTAGCACCCGTGGGAGGTCACTCATCGGGCCGGAGGATGCTCACAATACTTATTGAAAGTTCGTGAAAAAATGACTAAGTCCACAAATGTGGACCCTTCGGGAGGGCAATTCTTCACCTACAGACTCATGGCCGATGGCCTCCCAAACTACTTGGCAATAGCCAGAAGCTACACTACTAAATGAAGGCTTCCAAGGCTTCCGGGGGCATAGGATGCAATTTCACCTGGTGGAATTCCTAAGTCTAATTCATTTTATCCCTCGGCCTCACTACCACGGACATCCGAAGGGGGTTGATTCTACACTACGACCGGAGGCTCACGACAAAGTTCTTAGAAAATTTTTTAAGTCCACAATCACAGACCCCCCGGTGATTCTACTCTACATCCGAAGGGTTCTGATCAAGTTTACTTGGAAAATTTTCTAAGTCCACAACAACAAGCTCCCGGCAATACTACACTACGACGGGAGGCTTACTACCGGGAGTTTACACTTAGAAAATTTTCCTAAAACATACATTCAAAGGCAAAAGGACGAAAACATAAATAAGGAGTCAAGGCATTCATTCATAAAAAGCCCGAAGGCACATCACATTCATTCATCAGGGAATATCAAAATGCAAAACAAATTCCCGCGTACATGGCCGAAGCCGAAGCCTACTGTTACAAATGTTTACATATGGAAAATTCTAAGCCTCTGCCTCTTTGGCGACATCTTCCTTCGGCTTTGAGGCCGCATCGTCTTCGGCTTCTTCATTGTCGCCCTCGCCCATAAGCTCGGAGTCCTCAAGATCCGGCCTCTCTTCGCCTTCGGGCAAAGGAACCCGGACATCTGGCTGCAGGGGGGGAGGCCGTAAGCTGCCAGATCAAACTCCTTCGGATCGATTTTTAAATGCCGGGCCAGCCTCCGGTAGATCATCTTCTGGGTGAAGAATTCACCGCCGTCATAATAGTCTTTACCCTTTCGGGCAAGCCATTCCGCACCAGGACCTTTCACCCAGGCATCCACCCCCTGCTCTATGACCGAGGCCACCCATCCTCTCCGGTCTTCGGCCCTCCAGCCCTCAGCGGCAAAGGCGGCGACGGCGTTCTTCTCGGCCTCGGCGACAGCTTCCTTCTTGGCTGCCTCGGCCTCCTCGGCGGCAACCTTGGCGGCTTCGGCAGCGGCCCTTTCTGCGTCGGCCTTCCCTTCGGCTCTGGCGATCACTTTATTGTTCTCGAGAATGCCGTTGAATGCCATCTTCTCCAGCCGGAGGGTCTCTTGGGCTTCCTGAAGTTGCCGCCGGGACTCCGCAAGAGCCTCATCAGCCTGGCGCTTTTGCGCCTGATATTGCTCCATCCTCTGGAGCAGTTCCCCGAGTCCGAGGGCAGCCTGCGAATCAAAACCGTGAAACAACAATGGTCAGCTTGGTAAAGTAAAAATACGCCAAGCCCATCAACTAAACAAAAGTTAGGAGAGAAACTTACAGTGACGGAGGCTTGGAGCACCTTGGCACTGAGGGCATCATCCTTAGCCCTCGAGAGCACCGACTTGTCAGTCGGGGGCGTGGCACCCTTCAGGAACTCCCTCGGGTTGAGGGTGCCATGCATGATGGCAGTTCCTTTGGTGATAGAGAACTGCACAGCATCCCGGGGCCAAGCCAGGTTGTTACCTTGGTCCCCAGGGGGAGGAGGAGCATTTGCTGAGGGAGAGGAGGAGGAGTGCTCTTCGACAATGACGAGGGGGGCGTCCTTCTTCTCAGGGCCCCCCTTCTTTTTCTTCTTCTCCGGAGGCATCACGCCCTTCCCGGCATTTTTTCTCTTGGGCTCCGCCTGGGATCCCCCGGCGCCGGCACCAGCACCAATAGCTTTGGAGGGTCCCTCACCCTCCGGGACCCGAGTGGCCCCCTCTCTCTCGAAGAATTCATCGACGGGTTTCTGAACCCCCGTCTCTTTCTTCTTCTTCGGCTCCTTGGCCAGCTTCTTCTTCAATGCGGCAAAGTTGGAGACATCCATGCTGATACCTGCAAAGAAGTCAAACCGGAGGGGTCAATTACAACAAAAGAAGAGAAATAAGAGCATGCAAATATCCTAAGTACAATAAAGCGGACCCTCCGGTAACTACCTCCACTGCCACCGAAGGCTCTCTCGAGGACTGGGTATTGGTCATCCTTCTCGCCCAAAAAACGGTACCGACGGAAGCCTAGGGCCAGCAAATCTTCCGGGAGAGTGGAGTCCTTGACTGTCACATGCTTTGTGGCCCCCGGCAGCAAAGCAGCAATCTTCTTCCCCTCCCTCTGAAGCACGGCGCTTCCCACCTTCGGGTGCCGCCGGAAGTGGTTGCGCAGTTCCCTCGGGAACGGATTTTCCGCCATTTTGATATAGCAGAATCGGTCTTTCCATCCCTTGTGAGACGAGGGCACATCGTCGAAAAGCCTCCAGGGGGCGAGCTGCTGCAGGTTTGCGAACCCCTCAGAGTTGGTATGCCCCCCCCCCCCGGCAAAGGTTGAAACTTTGAAAGAAAAGATCGAGGGTCGCGGTTACCCCTCGGGATCGACACAGCTGTAGGAAGCCAGTTATGTAGGAATGGCTGTTTGGGGTTAGCTGACAGGGGGCTAAACCCACGTACCTCAGGTATTCGAGGAGAAAAGGATGCAGCGGGAACCGAAGGCCCATGGCAACCGATAGCACATGGACCGCAAAACAACCCTCCGGAGCTTGCAACAGGAGATCATTGGGGCCCGGTTCAATCACGGTAGCCGAAGGCCCCACATGCAGCTGGGTAACGTAGCATTCGGCCCGATCAGCCCTCGACTTCAGTGCAAGGGCAGCGGTGTTCAGCCATGAGTGCCCCTCGGGTATCCCCACGGGTTTCCCACAATCCACGGCGGTTTGCTTGCCTTTTTTGGGAGCCTTCGTCTTCTTCCTCTTCTTCCCCACGGCGACACTGAGGGGTTCCGGATCTAGGGGCCGGGAGGTGCTTGCTTCGCCGGCACCACGAAGGGGGAGGACAGCAACGGTGACTTCTTGCCTCTCTTTCTCTTCCTCTTCTTCGGCCACCTGGAGCGCGAGGGCCATTTCTTCATCCTCTACCACCTGCTCAAACTCCTCCGCTTCCAACTCAGTGCGAAGGTTATTTTGGACTTCCTCGGCAACCGCTGAATCATTGTTCGCCGAGGATTGCGCACTCGAGGACTCCACGTCCGAGTAGCTTCCCTGTTGTGCCGACGGCTCCCCCGAGATATCTTGGGAATCGCTTTGAGAGGACATGATTTTTAGGAGAAGTGTGACTGAGGGGGGACTACCTAAATGTTCCTACCGGAGGCTATCCTAAGACCTCTAACGCAAGATCAAAGGAGAAAGAAGCAAAATATGCTAAGGTAGTAAGGAACGGAGCAAGAACTGACCTTGTGGCTTAGGGTTTGATCGGAGGAAATACTTTATCTCTCTAGAAATTTTGGCAGAGCTTCGCTTCAATTCTAAAACGCGCAGCGGAAATGAGCTCAGACTTGGGGTATATATAGGCCTTCAGCCTCGAGAACTGGGCCTCGATTTGAAAAGCCCATCATTACGGGCCGCCGCTTCAGCCAATGGATGGCACCCGCCCCCCGCCTGCCAACGATCATGCGCCACGTGGAACCCTCTCCCAACGGCTATATTACAACGACTATATCTCGGCAACACTGGGAGCTGCCCTCGAATGATAGCCTCCGGCTATCACTCACCGCAGCCTTCAGGCAACGAATCCCACCAAACGCCTTCGAGCCCATAGCTGCACAAGCCTTCGGTTAATCAATGTAACCACCCCTCGGGGGGCTCATCAACTCATCATAACTCCTTCAGCCCAAACTTGCCTTCGGCCTAAAGGAGTGGGGGACTGGGATACACCCCTCGGGAATCATACAGAACAACACATATGGGCAATACATCTATACTATCCCTCAGGAAGCCCTCGACATGTGAGGGACTGAGGGGAGCCCCCAGTGAACATGCGAAGGTTATGAATACCTGATGTGAGTTTTCTCGCACTTAAAATAGTTGTAGAAAAGTGGTGTAAAGTACGAGTATCGTCTCCACAGGGACGGACAAAAGGGAAATAAAGATTAACTAAACTTTAGCGATTAAAAAGAAATAAAAATAAATAAATGCAAGTGTGCGAGATTGATTGGTTGAATTAAAATTAAAACTAATGCTAATGAGCGATAAAAATAAAAGATTGGTTTCTTCTCAATTAACGACGAAGGGAACAGGGATTGATTCCGGGGTAACCAGATTTCTGACAGATCAGGCCTAATTACATGAATTTAATTTAATTGAGCCTAGCTAATCATTACTAAGTTCTTACCGCTCTCGCGGCGTAGAGTACAATAATTTAGGGGACCAGGCTGATCTCTCATGCGACAGGATGCTAAATTATTGCCAAAACGAGCGAGCTTACGGCCCCTTAATCGCTACTAATCTCTTAGCGAACGATTAAGTGTGTATGAATGTGTCCTAGAACAAATTAGATCTCTCTTAATTCATTCTACATGCAATTGTAATTCTAGCTGCAGTCTAGGTTACAAGAGATATCAATTAAATTATTCAAACACAAATTAAACGGCATTCATGCAATTAAACCGACAAGAATCTAGCCATACATCATGATTAACCCCTTCATCAACCCCAAATCCCTAATTAAACTACTCACAATTCATAATTGAAGAATCAACAGAATTGGGATGAATAGAATTAATTGTCATTAATTAAAAAGATGAACTTACAAATAATCCCAGGGTCTTGGAGTAAACAATCGTAAAAACGCAAGTAAATTCGTCCCTAGGCCTCTCCGTAATGTTCGTCCCCCCAAAAGTGGGTATGGATGCCTTATTTATAGAAAACAATGATTTCGGGTCGAATTAGGACAGATCGCGGCCAGGCACGGTGCCAGGCACGAACGTGCCTGCGACCGTGCCTACAGAAGGAGGCCGAATTTCGCGTCCAGGCACGGCGTGCCTAACTGCCAGGCACGACCGTGCCTGGCCTCCAGTAGCTCGTTTCTTCGAAATATGCCAGGCACGGCGTGCCTAGCTGCCAGGCACGGCCGTGCCTGGCCTCCAGTAGCTCGCAGGAAAATTTCGCATCAGGCACGGCGTGCCTAGCTTCCAGGCACGGCGTGCCTGACCCTATTCTTCACTTTTCCTTCGTTTTCTTGCTCCGAATGCTCCCGGATGCCAATGAGGTCGATCCAACTGCTCTTTCTTCACCAGAATTTCGTCGCGAATCTCCCGGTGGCCTCCAAATCTTCCAAATCTTTCTCGAATGCCTTCAAATCCTTCCCGAATGCCTCTCAAGCGCTGATTGCCGGATTCTAACTTCTTCAAATCAACTCCAAATGCAATGAAACTCGATCCAACGCCTGCTAAACACAACTTGAGCCAAAATTGAGACTTGCAACGCCTTAAAGCTAGGAAAATCATCAAAATCCAACCCGAACACGCATCAAATGCGTGTCTAAATACGGACTTATCAGACTCCCCCACACTTAAGCTTTTGCTTGTCCTCAAGCAAATCGAGCAACGGGACTTACGATAATCACCACACGGAATTTAAACTAGTTAGCATGCACACGTAGTTAAAGGGATATTCACAGGACAGACAATCTAAACCAATAAAATTCTTCCCTAAACTACACCTTTGTACTCAAGCTAAACTATTTGACACAATTATTCACAACATCCTCAAAGTAATGATAGCATACACAAATAAGCTAGCTACTGATCAGAAGGACTTGTGAATGTGATGGTGAATGGTTAATAATAATAGTCCCTTTATTTTGAGAGATAGGAATATTCTAACAAAAACTTAATGCATTCAGGAACTTCAGGGCTATTCTTAGGAACAAGGAACTCAGTAGGACACAAATTAGGAACAATCATCTAAACCTATGCAAAGAGTAGACATGGTGTACAACTAAGCTAAACCGCCGCGGCACATTTGTGCTTTGACGTATACTTGAAGTACGCGGAGGACTAAAGCTAATTTTTCAATAGCCTCCAAGTTCATTAATTATGGTTTAGTTTTCCTTGTCATGTTGGCACGAGAACGCCATTTCTTTCGAAAGATACCCAAGTCTCATCTTACGCTTTTTGACCGGGGCTCCCATTTTTTTTTTCGCAAAGTAAGAGGTCTAGCTATATTAATTTTTCACCTTTCGGATTCTCACTAGACATTACCCCATTCTAATCTCGGCCTCACCAAGGAAAAATAGCAATTAAGGTTCATTTATTTAAAAGTGAATCCATGCCTACAATGCAATCCTCGAAAGTATCAAATTCCTAAAAAGTGACTGCTCTTACCCCATTTGGGACATAGGAACAATGCCAAAAATGGCTCCTACACAAATTCCCTAAACCTAGCAAATTAATCCCTTAGTTCCCTAAACATCAAGACTAAGTCAGAAATATTCACGGGTAAGGAAACACAGGCCATTTGGTTATGGAGCTCAATTAATTGGATAAACAATAAACGGTCAAGCTCAAAATGGCTTCTCCTAAAGGATTTTTTTCAGGTGGGGGGATGATTAATGGAAAAATTCAATGGGTGACTAATGCCTTCATCCTTTCAACAACTAGATTATAGTGCAAGCAATTTAAGCCTAAACACTTCAAAGATGTTCTAAAAGCATAGTCAAAACGCTAGCCAGCTCACAAATACACAGTTTAAAGAAAAATTTTCAAAAATTTTGCATGAATTTCCTATGAATATACAACTAACACCTGCGCATGCTAACTCTAATAAATCTCATGTAACAACCACTGCCCGAATGCCCAATTCACTCCCCCACACTTAAACTTTGGCATCGTCCTCGATGACCAATTATGCATTATGTACTAGGGGTAAAGAGGAAAGGGTCACGCGTGCTCAACTTAACTCAAGTCAATATTTCAACAAGCGAGTGAAAGAGTCAAAGAAACTTCCCTATAGCGCTGGTCGGTGCAGAACTAAATTGAGTCAATGATCCTCGGCACATCATCCCTAAAACAAGACCCCTGAGCTGCAACAAAAACACAAAGCAAAACAACCAAACAACAAACAAAGGAAAAATAAAAGTAGAAATAAGCTCGGGTTGCCTCCCGAGAAGCGCTATTTTTAACGTCGTGTGCCCGACGCAACCACCTCATCAAAAACTCAATCAAAGACACTCCCACTCAGAAAATTAGTCTTCCACAAATCAAACCTCCTATCAACAAATGCCCTGAGATGGCGTAAGACCTTAAATTCATGAAAACAATTGCACATCTCAGGGTTTTCTGTACAGCAAAATAATGAGTCTAGGCCTTTATCAGGCCCCTTAGCAAAGAATGGGTCTAAGAATGAATCACTCCCTTTCATGTCAGAAATTTTCCGGGCTGGAGCTTCCTTTTGTTCACTAAGAAATTGAAAATGTGCTGTATTTTGGGATGGCTCATGCCCGGATGCAAAACTAACAGGGAGGTTAAGTCTGTCATGAATAAAATTACCCTCATTTAAATTACCTCTCGTCTCTTGCTCAGAACTAGCATCACTTGAATCCTCCCCTCCACTTATCATAAGACAATCAAAGCTAGGGAGGGGCTCAAGATCCTCTGCTGATATACTCTCTTCCAACAAAATATCAAACGGGGCTTCCTTGGAAAGCATGTTAGGTGTGCAATCCTCCACCAAAGAATCAATATCATCCACATAAAAACACTCTCCACTGTCCTGACAGGGCCTCTTCATTATTTTGGACATATCAAAGGTGGCAGTCTCATCCCCAACACGGAGGACAAGCTTACCGTCTCCAACATCAATAAGCGCTCGGGCAGTTGCCAAGAATGGTCTGCCCAAAATTAAAGGTACCTCACGATCCTGATTCATGTCCAAAATAACGAAGTTTACAGGAATAATAAACTTGTCCACTTTAACCAACACATCTTCAATAATACCTTTAGGATATTTGACTGAACGGTCAGCCAACTGAATACACATACACGTCGGTTTAAGTGGACCAAGTGCAAGCTTCTCATATAAGGAATATGGCATCAAATTAATGCTTGCACCCAAATCAGCTAAGGCCCTATCAAAAGTAAGATCTCCTATTAAACAAGGTATAGTGAAAGAACCTGGATCCTTAAGCTTCTCTGGTAGATCCCTCCTAATCACTGCTGAACAGTCCACGTTAAGCCTTACCGTTGACGCGTCTTCCAACTTCCTTTTGTTAGTGAGTAAATCCTTCATGAACTTGGCATACCTCGGCATCTGTGCTAGTGCATCCACGAATGGAATGTTGAGCTGGACTTGTTTCATGAGTTTCAGAAAATGACCAAACTGGTCACTATCATTCTTCCTAGTCAATCGCGCCGGATAGGGGAGAGGAGGGGTGTAATTTTTGACGGGAACGGGCTGTTTTGGTGCAACTGCCACCTCTCTCTCCTCTTCCTTCTCTTTTTCTTCCTCCCGGGCAGCAGGTACATCTTTAACTTCCTCAGACTTCTTTGTCGTGGCAGCAGGTTCTAATTCTTTTCCACTCCTTAAGGTGACTGCATGAACATGTTCTCTTGGGTTTGGCTCGGTATTGCTAGGGAGGGATCCCAGAGGCCTCTCAGATAAAGCCCTTGAGATCTGCCCCAATTGAGTCTCCATGTTCTGCATCCTTGAGTCAGCCTGCTGCATCCTCAAATCTGCTTGTTGTTGAGATTGCATTTGTTGCTGCTGAATTTGCAGCAACTTCTTGAGTGTTTCCTCTATGCCAGAAAATCTTTGTTCTGTTTCTCTTTGAAAACTCTCTTGCACTGGCTGAGATGCTTGATGTTGATTATAGTTCCTAGATTGCTGCTGAATTCCTTGCCCGTAATTTCCTTGCTGCTGCTGTCCGTAGGGCTGATTTTGGTAGCCCTGTCGCTGGTAATACATCGCGTCAACTTGCTCTACTCCAGGGGCTGCCAAGTGTGTCATCATAGTGCATTCATGAGGCGAATGGAGACCCCCACAAATGGTACAAGAGGGACTAATAGGACCGGGGGCTACCATATTAACACTAGGCACCGATAGAGCAAGATTCGTCTTCTTTTGATTATCCTCCACACTAGTAGCAAGCTTCTGAATCATGCTAGTCAAAGCATCTACCCTCGCAGAAAGGGCAGAATTATCACTGATCTCGTACAATCCCGGGGCCTTCTGGTGAGGTGTGTCCCGAGAGCCATACCATGAAGCATTATTAGAAACTATCTTCTCCACTAGTTCTTCTGCCACCTCTGATGGCAACTGAGGAAAAGCTCCTCCACCCGAAGCATCAAGCATCATCTTCCCTTCATCGCTGATTCCGCTGTAGAAACAAGATAGAATCTCACTATCAGTCATCTTGCCTTGAGGGCAAGCTCTTCTTAGCACTTTGAATCTCTTCCATGCCTCAGCCAATGTCTCCAAAGAACCTTGCTTGAAATCCTGCAGCTGCCTCTTCAACTTTATTGCCTTTGATGTCGGAAAATATTCCTTGATGAAGGACTTGTGCAACTGATCCCATGTCTGAATATGGTGATGTGGATTGCTATCCAACCACCTCTGCGCATCGTCCCTCAATGAGAAAGGGAACAATAGCATCCGTACCTGATCATCATCTAGCCCGGGGATCTTAAAAGTTTGGCACATCCTCAAGAATTTTGTAATGTGTGCCACTGGATCTTCTGTAGGGCTCCCTCCAAACTGATTATTGGACACCATGTTGATCACCGCTGGGTTGATCTCATAGCGAGGTGCAGTAATTCCTTGCACTTGGATGCTGTCATACTCTGTGATGTCCGGAGTGAGGAAATCTGCAATGGTCTCTCCTTGATAAAGCGGGTTGTTATGTGGGACATAGTTTTGGAATGGAGGAGCCTGCTGTCTGGGCTGATAAACTAGCGGTGGTCTAATGGGTTGTGGATGGATTATGTTTGGCTGTGGTTGGGGCTGAACTTGGGGCTGGTGGTATTGCTGATATTGATTCTGGAAGGGTTGATTTTGTGGTTGGGTAAGGGGTGGATTTTGAGTGATTGGTGGGTTCTGTCTGGTTTGAAAGACTGGAATGTTTTGCCCAATACCTTGCATCCCAAAGGTTTGGTTTTGAAAAGTGGTTTCGGGGGCAATAGAAGTATTTTGGAAGAGCTGATAGAGTGGTGGAAGATTTAGTTGTGGAGTGGACTGATTTTGGGGGAAGAATGGGGTACGGAGATTTTGATACCCCGGATAAGCTCTAAGTGAATTTTCTTGTGAATACTGGGGAGAGGTATTGACATAAAAATCAAGGTTACCAGAAGTGGTTTGGACCTCAGACGTCCCAGCGATTCCAGATGATGTAGTTTCCATGGTTGCGTTCTTTTCAAGAAAAACCTTGCGGTTCTGTCTAGCAAACTTCTCAATCTCAGGATTAAGAGGGACAAGTGATTCTCCCTTCTTTGAACGTGTATGCATAAACAGATCTGACCTGCAAGGTTAGCAGACAAAAATCCTACGAAAAACTAAAAACAAGTCGCTAAAATTAATTAACCCTTAAATCCGACACCGTCCCCGGCAACGGCGCCAAAAACTGATGTGAGTTTTCTCGCACTTAAAATAGTTGTAGAAAAGTGGTGTAAAGTACGAGTATCGTCTCCACAGGGACGGACAAAAGGGAAATAAAGATTAACTAAACTTTAGCGATTAAAAAGAAATAAAAATAAATAAATGCAAGTGTGCGAGATTGATTGGTTGAATTAAAATTAAAACTAATGCTAATGAGCGATAAAAATAAAAGATTGGTTTCTTCTCAATTAACGACGAAGGGAACAGGGATTGATTCCGGGGTAACCAGATTTCTGACAGATCAGGCCTAATTACATGAATTTAATTTAATTGAGCCTAGCTAATCATTACTAAGTTCTTACCGCTCTCGCGGCGTAGAGTACAATAATTTAGGGGACCAGGCTGATCTCTCATGCGACAGGATCCTAAATTATTGCCAAAACGAGCGAGCTTACGGCCCCTTAATCGCTACTAATCTCTTAGCGAACGATTAAGTGTGTGTGAATGTGTCCTAGAACAAATTAGATCTCTCTTAATTCATTCTACATGCAATTGTAATTCTAGCTGCAGTCTAGGTTACAAGAGATATCAATTAAATTATTCAAACACAAATTAAACGGCATTCATGCAATTAAACCGACAAGAATCTAGCCATACATCATGATTAACCCCTTCATCAACCCCAAATCCCTAATTAAACTACTCACAATTCATAATTGAAGAATCAACAGAATTGGGATGAATAGAATTAATTGTCATTAATTAAAAAGATGAACTTACAAATAATCCCAGGGTCTTGGAGTAAACAATCGTAAAAACGCAAGTAAATTCGTCCCTAGGCCTCTCCGTAATGTTCGTCCCCCCAAAAGTGGGTATGGATGCCTTATTTATAGAAAACAATGATTTCGGGTCGAATTAGGACAGATCGCGGCCAGGCACGGTGCCAGGCACGACCGTGCCTGCGACCGTGCCTACGGAAGGAGGCCGAATTTCGCGTCCAGGCACGGCGTGCCTAACTGCCAGGCACGACCGTGCCTGGCCTCCAGTAGCTCGTTTCTTCGAAATATGCCAGGCACGGCGTGCCTAGCTGCCAGGCACGTCCGTGCCTGGCCTCCAGTAGCTCGCAGGAAAATTTCGCATCAGGCACGGCGTGCCTAGCTTCCAGGCACGGCGTGCCTGACCCTATTCTTCACTTTTCCTTCGTTTTCTTGCTCCGAATGCTCCTGGATGCCAATGAGGTCGATCCAACTGCTCTTTCTTCACCAGAATTTCGTCGCGAATCTCCCGGTGGCCTCCAAATCTTCCAAATCTTTCTCGAATGCCTTCAAATCCTTCCTGAATGCCTCTCAAGCGCTGATTGCCGGATTCTAACTTCTTCAAATCAACTCCAAATGCAATGAAACTCGATCCAACGCCTGCTAAACACAACTTGAGCCAAAATTGAGACTTGCAACGCCTTAAAGCTAGGAAAATCATCAAAATCCAACCCGAACACGCATCAAATGCGTGTCTAAATACGGACTTATCAATACCTTCCCTCAGAAAACCCTCGACATGTGAGGGACTGAGGGAAGCCTTCGGCAATCAACAGAAGACAAGTTCTCCAGCAAAAGCACCCAGCGAAATGGAGAAGCCTCCAGAAGAAGCAACACATCTACTCCTTTTCCCTCAAGTACCTTTCGGCAAAAGGAGTGAGGGACTCCTGATGGAGTATATGGCCCAGGAACCCCCGGCCCATAGACTCCTACTTCTCCTACACAGGTCCGTCGAGCCCAAGAAACAACTCAGGCCCAAATACAACGGCCCAAGCCTCAAAGTAGCTCAGGATACACACTGGGATGCCTTCGGCCTCCATGGCCGAAGGCTCCAGAACTCACAGGATAGCCTTTTTTGGCATAAGAAGCTGCTGGGAGAAGACGGGCGAAAACATGGGCCTTCGGCATTCTCATGCCCTCGGCATCAGGGGGAGCCTTCGGCTGAACCAAACCCTCGGCTACACGAGGAGCCCTCGGCTACACGAGGAGCCCTCGGCTACACGAGGAGCCCTCGGCTACACAAGGAGCCTTCAGCTGAACTAGCTCAATCATCGAAGATTCCTTTTAGAGACAGCCAACCACCGCATTTAATGCCACGTCACATCCACCAACCGCAATCAATACGGTGGACGTACCACTGCCGGTGCCAACCAGCTGATGTGACCCTTCGGCCGTTGGATTACTGACACGTGTCCCCTCATCGCATTTATTGCTGCTATAAATAGCAGCCCATTTCTCCTTGTAAAAAACACAATCTACATCTCAACTCCACATCTCGAGTTCATTTAATAAAATCGACTCCCTCTCCTCCTATTTACTCTGACTTCTCTCTAAGTTATTCCCACAATAACCCCTCGGATAAGATACCCCCCGGGTAGACTATCCATCACGTCTCGTTATTAATAACTACCCTCGATGAATTGGAGATACTGCTCGATTGATATTCGAGAGGAAGATAGTTAAAGATATAACCGGGATCGACGAACATTTCATTAAGTGGATAAAAGCAAAACCAAGTCACCATCTCTATTAATTAAACTCATTTAAGTCATTCATCTTAGTGTTAAATTAATTAAATCAAATCAAATTTAAAACCCCCCTTGTTGCTAGTTACATAAAAAGAGAAGTATTCATTTCCATGTGGTTACGAATCTTACTACGCTATACTACGTATTAGTGTTGTATTGTATTTATTATTTTGACGCACATCACGACAAAGTGCTCGTCAACCTGCCTAGGCATGTGCTCACATAAAGACTTTTAAGCTTATAGGATTATTATTTATTATTAATCATAATAATGAATTGGTAGTATTATGTTAGGAATCTACTGTGTATTTATGAAATATTAATTACATCTATCAGTAATACTTATAATTTTTTATTTTTATGTATAACTAGATTCTCACTCGTGCGATGCGCGGGATATTAAAATGTAATAGTGATACGACAATTTTTAAATGTTATTTGGTTGTGTGAAATGAAAGGAAATTGTGATATATGTAACATGCATAATAAATTATAATTAACAATCGGATAATGAAATCTCAGAGTTAGGTATTAAGTATGTTTTGGAATAAATAGGAAAAAGTAAATGTTAATAGAGTTTCACAATCTACACATTACGAAAAACTTCCTTATAAACTACATTGGTGGTATGGTCAGATGGCTGACCATCTTCATCACGGATCAATATATTCACACTCTTAGTATTTGTTACCCTTGGCACTGCAAAATACAATTGACCACATGTGAAGACAAACTTTTTCAATTAAAGCCCAACATGAGACAAAGATTGTCTCTAACTCTTATTTATAGTCATCGCATAAGAGGTCATCACTGGAAATTGTCTTCTCTGAAACTTGAAAATATGATCGAATAAACTAATTTAATTATTGTTTAAATAATCGTGACGTTTTATAATGAAAATCACTAAGAAGGATGAAGGTAGCAATAATTTTGATACCAATAATTATTAATTAATTAATTAATATAATTTATAATTAATAATAACAAAATTTAGCTTATTTTATGCGAAGTATAATTTTAAAATCACATAAATTCATAATTTGGATTTATAAAAAAAAGAAAATTATTAACTAACTAAATAAAATTATAAGGTAGATTTTATGGTACCCTTAAGGTAACGTACCTTTGTCCACATGGACCAATCAGAATCTTGCAGTTGAATTATTTAAATCTAAATTAAAAGAGATTTAATGATTTGGACCAATCAACTACATGGTAGGTACGGTACCCCCATTTTTTAAATGGGTACCGGAGTTGTCACCAAATTATAAACCCTTAACAATTACCTATTTGTACATGCCGATTCAGCAACCCAATGAAATCCAACCTAATTTGAATTTATGACCCAGTTAAATCCAACTCAGCCCAAAACCTTAAATTAAAACCAACCCAACATCCCAAACCTAACCCTTCCTATAAAACATAACCTTTTTACTCTACAGCCTAACCATTTACCCATCAGCCTCTTCAACTTACCATCGTATCTTCCTCTTCGATCAGTCAATGTCGTGAAACGTTGAGCCGCCGTTGATGTCTCTGAAGGTGGTCGTTTCTTCTTCACTTGGAAGCCTGGGAAGATCAACATGGATGATCCGTCTTGGCGCATACTCTTCTTCGTAGAGGAGCAGGACTCGTCCAACTTCTTGTTTGTGCATGCTGGAGTGGTGGTATGATTTGTGTTCAACAGTTGATTAAGTATAATTTTTTGTTAAAGATATAACCGGGATCGACGAACATTTCATTAAGTGGATAAAAGCAAAACCAAGTCACCATCTCTATTAATTAAACTCATTTAAGTCATTCATCTTAGTGTTAAATTAATTAAATCAAATCAAATTTAAAACCCCCCTTGTTGCTAGTTACATAAAAAGAGAAGTATTCATTTCCATGTGGTTACGAATCTTACTACGCTATACTACGTATTAGTGTTGTATTGTATTTATTATTTTGACGCACATCACGACAAAGTGCTCGTCAACCTGCCTAGGCATGTGCTCACATAAAGACTTTTAAGCTTATAGGATTATTATTTATTATTAATCATAATAATGAATTGGTAGTATTATGTTAGGAATCTACTGTGTATTTATGAAATATTAATTACATCTATCAGTAATACTTATAATTTTTTATTTTTATGTATAATATGATCATATACGGAGTATTATATCCATCTAATTTCAAACATTATATATATGTACATCAATTCTTAATGTAATCTTACAGTCATTATCAAATTTTGAAAGAGGGTAATTCTTTTGGCAAGGAAATATTTATATTTGAGTAAATAAAGGAGAGTACAAAGAAAAGATGAAAGAAAAAAGAGGTATATATGAGGATGATGATGATGATGTTGAGAAAAGCCCTGCCCCGAGTACCAAATAATGAAAACTCTCTATAAAATAGTGGGTTGAAGAGATGGATAGTTTAGTATATTAGCAGATGTTGAAATCGTTAAAACTAGAAACCTTTCAAATGAAGAGAATGGTGCTAGGAGGTGACATGGGCGATTGGAAGGTAAATTCGGACATGATGATAGGTGAGCGGGGGAAATTTAGATGCATCCGAAATAATGGAAGAACGTATGAGAGTTCAACAGAATACTTAAGAAGAGTTGGAGAGTTTGGCCGTGAGTAGGCAATGTTTTGAGGATTTACGCAAATCCCCTGATATTAGGCTGGAGACTTACTTAGTTGAGTTAATAATAAAAGAAGCTTGTCAAAGGGGATTTGGTTAAGGAATTTCATAATACATCCTGGAGAACATCTCTCTAAATTCACTCAAATGTAACATTATCAACTCGATCTACCTCTAAGCTCCCTAACTTGCGATTCCACAAATTGAGTTCATCTCCGGGCATAAGCCATAAAAGTTCACCATCGGCGACAAATCAATGATATAACACGCACAAGATAATGCTACCATTGCTACAACAGACTCATTCGTAATTCTTCAAATATACATGCAATTGGTTTCATTTCATGCCATGACTATGTTATGAGGGCACTAGTAAAGAAAAGAGATAAAATAGATTAAAGAAAAAGAATGAGAGGACTTAATTTACTCAATGGAGGACTTAATTTAGTGGGCATATAATTGTAATATTAATTTAAGATTATGTTGAAATTCATACTGCTATTGAGTCCAATTAGTAAATAGTTATTAATTGAAATTAAGTCCTAAATTCATAGTATTTACTCAATTGATTACTATTGAGTCCAAATAGTGAATATTCATTAAATTAATTGCAATTAAGTCATAAATCCATAGTATGTATATATATATATATATATATATATATATATATATATATATATATATATATATATCCCGGTTGCACAAGGTTAATTTCAAACTTAATCTTGCCCCTCAAATCATCGGATTTATCTGCCAACTTACAAGTCCTGGCCCGCTCACATACAAGCAGAAAAGGAGATTTGGAGTTATCACAGTCTCCTTGGAAATTAACAGATCAGGATACTATGTGAAAATTGCTAAAGATAAGGGTAGCTCCATCCAAATTCCCATGGGTCTGCACAACTCCAGCCTCTCTCAATTTATAACCATTTTTTCAAATTTCACAGGGCTATCTAATTTAAGGCAGGCGGAACCAATCTCTCTGCAGAATAGGAGCTATGCAGAAACCGAAGAACCAATTTCAATTTCAAAACTAATATTTAATTTTCAAATTCAGGCAGCATGCGCTGATACTCAACATGCTTATTCCCCAGAAAAACAACCCAATATGTCTCTGATTCCGGCTTACTCAGATGCCTCTGACAACTTTGATCACTCCGATGACTCATTCTTCTCAGATGACTTTATGGGACATGCAACAGAAAGCGACCGTCGGCCTCCTATTTCAAATAAGGAAGATATCAGGAATTCCAAATTCAACCGTGGGATCTGCCGCAAAGCCGAATTCATTACCTTGGAGAATTGTCTGCCTACAGACAATTTGAATACGCAACTAAAAATATACAAGAAATCTCAAAAGAATAAAAGGCGGCACAGTATGAGGACTAGGTCTCAGTCCAAAAATTTCTCTTGGGTCTAGTTTGTTTTTATTTTTATCTTTTCTGTACTTCTTTTTTCCCTCTTGCATTGTACCCCTTTTTATCAATAAAATTCATCTAAAAAATATATATATATATATATATTTTTTTTTTCAACAAGCCACGATCTGGTCACGGAAGTCCTTTGCGGATATCGTTACTAATCGCCAAGGTACTCTATCTACTGAGACCTCTCGATTCAAGGGATATCCAGCTATTACGTTTTCGCATGGTGTTGCTAAGACACTGGCAGAACAACATCGAAGAGCACTGATTGGATACTTTTATAAAGGCAGGCCTAGCCTTGTGATTATCAGGAAGTCTTTTGAAATAATTGGTTTCAAAGGGAGATTTCAATTAGGTTTATTGGATCCTAAACATATTCTAATTCGTTTTGATCTTGAAGAGGATTATTTGAGGTGCTGGAATAGACTGTCTTGGAATATTCATGGTAGTATTATGCGTGTGACAAAATGGTATCAAGAATTTCGGCCTAATGTTGAATCACCTATTGTCCCGGTATGGATAGCCATGGAAGGCCTGCCTATCCACCTCCAAGATAAGAGAGCTATTTTTGAAATTGCAGGTTTAATTGGGAGGCCAATCAAGATCGATTCTGCTACGGCCACTTTGGCCAGGCCAGCCTTGCCCCGGGTGTGTGTGGAACTGGATTTAACAAAAGAAATGCCTCAGAAAGTGTGGATTAATTGTGGCTCGTTTGGTTTTCCTCAGCCTATTACCTACGAAAACAGGCCAGAATATTGTGGCCACTGTTTTCACCTTGGTCACAATGCCCAGAACTGTCCTAAAGTACATCCTGAAGCAAGAACGGTGCCTAAAGGAAATACTGAATCAAAGATGGTTGCTACAGGGACTTCTGATACACAGAAACAACCAAAACGGAGCTCAGATGCTCAGATTAATGGGTCAGTTGCAGGGGCTGTTTCACTTCCCTCCCAAGTGAAAGCAAAATGGGTGCAAAAGGCAATTCAGACACAAAGTGAACAACCAAGGAAGCTTACATCACAGGAGAAAGGAAAAAACAAAATAGAAGATGCATTACATAAATCTACATCACAGGAGATAGTTCTACACAGTTCGGAGATACAGTCAACCTCCAAGACTGTGGACCCTCAGTTTGAAGCTTTAAGTGATGATGATGGAATAGAGGAAATCATCATGGAGGATCCACCTGCAATAAGAATAAAAAAACAATGTAAGGAGGCTATTCAGAAACATGTCCCTGGTTTATCTAACTATAAACCTAAGGATATTCACACTATTAAAGATGATTTCTGTCTTAAGAAGCTGACTCAGATGCTGGAATTTGATCAGGATAGGGTTAATAAGGCATATTACTCTGATGATGAGAGGGTTAAAAAGCCTTCTACACAGGAATTAATGTATAATTGGGAGGAAATAAAAAACAAAGCTGAGATATTAATTAATCAAAAGCAGGCTGAGGAGGATCAGAAGCATTCAATATTGGAAGAGCAAACTGTTCAATCAGAAAGGGAAGTTGAGACGGAAAGCCAGTCTTTGGAGATAGAAGAGAATTCAGAAGAGATATCAGAAGAATTTATTGAAGTGGTCAGCAAAAGGAATAAAAAGAAAAGGCAACAAGGGATAGAAGCTATACCCAAAAGGATTACTAGAAGTGCTGCTAAGGAGGCTGAGATAACCTCCAAATGAATTGGTTAATTTGGAATTCTAGGGGTCTAGAGTCCTCCAGCTCTAGACTACATTCCCTAGTGCAGCAATGGAGGCTTCAGATGGTGGTTATTATTGAACCCTTGGTGCAGGAGTCTAAGGCAGAACATTACAAGAGTCTATTTGGCTTCTCTAATGTTCTGACTTCTTCTATAAATAAAATATGGGTGTTTTGGGACAATTCTTCACTGGATATCTCCCAAATTTCCTATTACTCACTTAGGATATGCAGATGATCTGCTTGTTTTCTTAAATGGAGACTCAAGGTCATTATTATCCTTTAAAAAATTTCTGGAAGACTATCAAACAGCCTCAGGTCAGCTTATTAACTTCAGCAAAAGTTCTTTTGTGTGTGGCAAAACTCTACCTGGAAGACAGAATAGTATAAAAGAACTTCTGGGCATGCAACAGGCTTCTCTTCCCATCAAATATTTAGGAGTTAATCTGCACAAAGGTATAAACAGATTTAACTACTGTGGGCCCATAATTAAACAGTTTGAGAGCAAACTTACTTCTTGGAAACAGAACATGTTATCACAAAGTGGAAGGCTTATTCTGATTAAATATGTCCTAAACACTCTTTCTCTACACGTTATGGCTGTGGATACTTTACCCAGGAAAGTAGTTAAGATTTTGAATGATAAAATGGCTTCTTTCTTTTGGGGCTCTTCCAATCATAGAAAGAAATTTCATTGGGCCAAATGGGATAGATTGTGTTTGCCAACTGAAGAAGGTGGATTGGGAATCAGATCCCTTAAGCATATTAATAAAGCCTTTGATCTCAAAATGTGGTGGAAATGGAAAACTGATGATTCATTATGGGCTGAGTTTATTAGAGCTAGATACAACCGGGGTGAGAATATGATACCTAGAATTTCAGATTCTTCAATTTGGAGGAGGATTTGCTATGTTCATGAGGAGGCTACTGATTTGTGCTCAACTGATCACACTAGAACTCTCATCTGGAATATAGAGACAACTGGTCAGTTCACATTTAAAAGTGCTTATGAAGAAGTCAGGGACAGGCAAGACACTACTTTAACCCTTAAACATATTTGGCATCCCCAACAAGAATTAAAGGTGAAGCTTTTAATGTGGAAGATTGTTCATGGTATAATTCCAACCACTGACAATCTTAGAAGATTCAGACTAGTTCTTGAGCCTTCAATGTGTGTGATGTGTAGGAATCATACTGACAATATTGAACACCTCTTTTATCAATGTAAGACAGTTAAACCTGTGTGGCATTACTTTATGAAAATTTTTGGGATTCCAATTCCTTTAGAGGAGAATTTTAGACAGGTTTTTAGAAACTGGTGGTTACAGGCTGGCTCAAGAAGTGTGATGGACATCTTCAAACATAACATGGCTGGAGTAATTTGCTGGATAATATGGAAGAATTATACAAGCATAATTTGGGGAAATCAATCTGGTAAGCCTTCCGTAAACGGTCTAACTGCCCAAATCAAACATTACACTCAAAATTGGGCCTTGAGTTTCCCCAATCTGAAAAATACCAATGTTCCTAACATTTTGAAAGAAGAGCAAATTGTCTCGCGAAATTTCAGAGCAAAGGGGAATGCTATTCAGATTATACGATGGAAAAAACCTAACGGGAAGCTCAAATTGAACATAGATGCAAGTTACTTAGCTGACAGGGCATCGGGAGGAGCGATAATTCGAAACCCATCTGGTGAAATGCTCTGGGCTACTAGCTTTCAAATTGATGCGTCTTCTCCGTTGGAAGCTGAGATTAAGGCGGTTGCGAAGGCGATACAGAGGGCTGTGGATGACGGTTTTGCCGGATTCCAGGTGGAGTCTGATTCACAACAAGCTCTGGAAATACTCAATGAAGGAAAGGTTAGGTGTTGGTCTGATATTATTCAGGAAACGATGCTGCTGGTAAAAAGGAAAGCTCTGAGATTTGGACATACGAAGAGGGAAGGGAACTGGACATCCCATTTCCTGGCTATTGAGCACATGGGCCGTGATAAAACATTCCTCAGCCCAATCTCTTTACCTATTCAGGCCAGAAAAGCATTTCATATGGATAAATTTGGCATTCCTTCGATTAGATATTAATACTTGTATGGTTTTTGGTTGATTTTTTTTTACAAATTGGGTCAGGTTTGGTCCCCCCAAATTTTTCTTTCGGGAGGTTTTGGTTTGGTCCCCTCTCTTTTGTACCTCTTCTTGTTTTTCAATAAAATCCCCACATTGATTAAAAAATATATATATATATATATATATATATATATATATATATATATATATATATATATATATATATATATATATATATATATATATATTACGGAGGAGAAAAGTTCACCACCGGAATTCTTAGGGAGAACCGTTGTCTAGCCGCCGCGACTTGAGGATGTTCTCGGTGGGGTTTTTTATGATTTTTTTTAGCATGTTTTGCATGAGGTTTTAATTATGCCCACAAAATTTCACCTTAAATTCGATTGAGAAGTCAGTCAAACAAATTATTGAAAATACTGCATTTTATATATAGATATTATGGCGCGGTCTCCTTCGAAGAACCCCTCATTGCCGCACACTGTAACCTCTCCGCCACCAACATCACGTGCCTCGCAGGATCTCGCCATCGCCCTACACCACTCGATCTTCTTCTTTTTCTTTCTGATGGTGAGACAAACGCAACGTACTTCTCGTCCGGCAAACGCGAGAGCAAGGGTTGGGACGGGGCTTTTGGAAGGTGCAGGCAGCGGTGGCGGGAGTGGGGCAGGGTTTGAGGGTCAGGCACGGCCATGCGGGGATGAGAGGCTGGGGAGGGGGCTGGATCCGAGCTGGGTCTGGGGTTAGGAAAGGGGATGGGTTTGGGGTCTGGGTCTGTGGCTGAGATTGGGGTTGGGGCTGGGTTTAGGTTTGTCTGGGTCTGGGGTTGATGTTGAGGTCGGGGCTGGGTCTGGGTCTGGGGCTGGGAAGGGGGACGGGTTTGGGGTCTGGGTCTAGGGCTGAGGTTGAGGCCGGGTCAAGGTCTGGTCAGGTGGCGGGGCAGAGGCTGGTGGGGGTCTATGATAGCGGTCGGGGAGGGTGTAACGCCCGTACTTTTTATATACGTAATATTTTTTTTATGTGTTTAATTCATCAATAGGATCATGTTTTGATTCATGGTTTGAGTGTTATACATGTGAAGAATAAGGATATTATGTGATTATGAACTTTGTGATAATTATATTTGAACTTACATGCTTGTATTATGTTCGAACGTGACAGACGACGGTATCCGATGAGCAACATAGTAATCATTTTTATTCCGGATGAAATGGTAGTCATGTTAGATAGTATTTGGGTGTTGAAATGTAGTTTAAAATGTCATCGGGGGTCTAGGATGTGAACGGCAACAATCGGGGTCGGTTTAGGGCGAAAAAGAGCGTTTTCGGGCGTTTCCGGCACACGATTGGCCTCAAAGCCGGTTGAACCCGGACCGGCGCCGGTCCAAATCAGAAAGTTGCAGGCGGTTAAATTAGAGCATAACCGGCGCCGGTCATGACCAAACTGGCGCCGGTCCGGTCGGTTTTCAGCATGTCAGTAAAAAATCGTTTTTAAGCTCAAAACACCCCCTTTCGGCCCCAAAATCAATCTAAGCTCGTCTCTCTCCCTACAAATCGATCATAAACCATTCCTAAGGTGATTCAAGCTCTAAATAAACATATCCTTCATCAAAGATTATCACTTGGTAAGATTTACACTTTATGAAAAGTATTTCTTTCATATTTTGAGCTAGGGTTCTGGTTTTGGGAATTTTGCTAGGGTTGAATGATTTTGAATTGATTCCTTAGAAATCAATGGATTTTCTTGATAAATAGGTTGTCATGGAGTTGTTGTAAATCCTTGATTTAATCACTTCAATTAGTTCTTGAGTATTTAGCTACCCCAAAGTTTTGACCTATCTAATGGAAGTATTTGAGAGGTGTCTTAAGTTTAGGGGCTGATTCTAAATAAATATATGGAGCCCTTGATATTATACTAATTAGTTATTTGTTTTTAACTCTTGGTTGTGAGTATTAATCGGGGTTAGGTTATCTAGTTACCCCCGAAGCTATGCCCGACTTGTTGTAGGAATTCGGGAGTTTTCTCACTAGTCGGGGCGAATTGTGAACTTCCCCTCATCCTTAAGTCTAAGGATATTTCTAAAGACATGAAGTTAAGTTTGATGAAGTGTAAAATTGTGTATTTATAATTATAGTTGCTCATCGAAGAACCGTTGCTCGAGGATGTCGGACACACACACAAGAGTAAATACTCCGCAGAAACCAGGTAAGTCACCACCACCTATACATGATAGTTCTAAATAAAGTGTGGAAGATTAGCTAATTATGAATATGATATATGTGCATGGGTACTTGAAATCGTATGGTATGAAACATGTGAATTCCAAGTTATGTGCACTGATTGACATGTGGTGTTAATTGTGAAGTTATGGAATATTGTGAATGTGATGTATGTGCGTGAATACTTGAAATTGTATGATATGAGATATGTGAATTTCAAGTTCTATGTTTGATTTGGGGTTGAGTTCATATGGAACCAACAATGAAAGGAAGTTATGATGATGATGATGATGATGATGATGATGATGAAAGTAATGAAAGATAAGTAATGTTACAAGGTAGCCGTGCCCCCAAGTAACTACCTGAGCTGAGCGTAGCGGGATCTCCTTCCGCGGGGAGTCCCGGGGTTGCTTCTGATGGCTGAGGGCTAGCTACCCGAGGTCATTAGCGAGGGGCCAGGACACGAGCTACAGGCCCATCAAGTCAAGAAAAAAGATAAGAAGAAAGAATGATGAATAAGGAAATCTTTTGGTGTTTGTTACATGAGTGCTTATGTGTTACTATCATGTTTGGTTATAGTATATGTGTGGTGTATTCAGCATGGGTATCTATTTATGATTAGCTAAGATTCCCTAAACGTTTTTAGTGGATGAAATGGTGACTTACTAAGCATTATTGCTTACGAGAATTCTGTTCTCCTATGTCCTCATGTATAGGTAAAAAACGAGGTACGGAAGCCTGAGAGAATGTATGGAGCCGGTGACAAGGTTTTGGATGGGTTAACGGAGAAGATCGAGCTATCAGTTATGTTGTTGTTTTAGTACGTTGGTACTTCAAAGGATTGTTAAACGTTTTAAAATCCTGATCAGGTGTAATGGTTTTTAAATATGTTTTATTTTGGATACCTTTCATTTTCGTTATGAAGTTTGCTTATGTATATAAGAAATAAAGTCTCATATCGAGGCTTTGTCTCTTTATTTCCGTTTGGTTTATCGAGTCTCTTTTATGTTTGAGTATCGTAATGGCCGTTTTGGGGACGGTCATTACAGAGGGGCAGGTGCAAGTGGCGGTGGCGGTCACTGTACGGGTGGCCGGTAGTAACTAGAACGGGTGCAGCGGCGGTTAATGGATGGGCGGTGGTAACTAGAACGGCTGGGCGGTGGTAACCGGAAGGGGACATTGGTCACTGATCGAGCGGGCCTTGGTCACTAAACGGGTGGGCGGGAGTTACTATACCAAATGGTCATGGGCGGAAGTCATTATAGGTTGGTCACTATCATGGTGGCCGGGCGTGGCGGTTGCCGACGGTGCTTGGGATTGGTGGCCATCGGTCATTACCGGCGACGGTGGTTAGCACGTATCACTATCGAACCGAGTAATGTAACTATTACTTCGTATATCCTAGTAACTGTAATTGGAAGAGTCGGGTAACTATAACTGAACGACAGATCGGATAACTGTAACTGGACGACGGGTCAGGTAACTAGGCGGGTTGTGTAACTGTAATTGCACGAGTTGTGTAACTGTAACTGGACGGGTTATGTAACTATATATAACTGGACAGGTCAGGTAAATGTAACTGGATGAGTCAGATAAATATAACTGGATGAGTTATGTAACTATAAATGAGCGGGGTATGTAACTGTAACTGGACGGGTCGAGTAACTGTAACTGGTGGCACGTAAGTACGTAACTATAACGAGTCGGGCAAGTAACTATAACTGGTCGGATGAGTAACATCATAACTGGTCGAGAATTGTAATTGATCGGGTCATGTAAGTTTAATTGGTCGGACAACTATTGAAAAGTCAAAAATCTTTTTTATTTGTCCTTGATAGCTTGGGAATGGGAAAGTGGCTAGTACGGGTGGGCATAAAACCCGAACCGAACCGGTACTGAACCGTCCCGTAATGGTACCGAACCGAATAACGGGTATTTAAACGGTATTATATATTTTTGTCCTGTACCAAAACCGTACCGTTTGAAATGGGTACATAATCGGTCCTAGATTTTGAGAACAGAAAAATACCGGACCGAACCGTTTGAAAATAATGCACTTGAATTTTTTATATTTTTTCTATACCAATTCAATAGAATGTAACAATGTTTTTTTTATATCTATACATGCGAACTCAATGTATTTTTTTATGTCTTGAAAGACTTGAAGTAGGCGTCCTATTCTTGCTACTATGATGACGAGTAACCTTCATCGCTCCCACACAACAATGCGAACTCAATGTATTGTTTTATGTTTTGATAGACTTGAAGTAGGCATCCTATTCTCTCAACTATGATGAAGAGTAACTTTCACCGCTCCCACACTACTATGATTTTTATGTTTTATTTATTACATGACAATTTAAAAAATCTTTTGTTCTATTAAGTGTTCACAGTTCATTAGTTTAAGTTTGAGCTTTGATGTTTGAAGTGATTAGAGCTTCAAATAAAATTTTAATACTCGTGTTTTGAATTTTCGACGTGTCTATGTTGTTTGTGGAAAGTAAATTATGTATTAATTCTTATATGGGAAAAAATTATTCTAGGAACCGGCAAAAGGAAGAACTGAACCGTTTATTACCGGTTCGGTTCCATAACGGTTCTTGATTTTTTATATAGGAACCGAACCGATTTCATTAGTTAAAACTTTTATAACGGTTCCACTCATTTTGAGTAAGAATCGAACCGGTCCCAGCCATAGTCAATTGAGTTCTCTTTTAAATTTTGATTGACGAATTCATATACAATCGACGTTCCCTATAAATTTAAGAAAAACTCTATACACGTATATTAATGTGCGGTGCACGGGTACACACACTAGTATAAATATAGATTAAAGGTAATTGTTTCGAATTTTTATGGATTCAGGCCGGATTATAGATTTGATGGGCCATCTGTAAACTCATATTTTCAGTTCATCCCAAGTATTTTTATTAGACCTAAAAGCAAAAATGAACTGGCAACCTTTTCAGATCTAGCCAAGATTCGTTTTCGGGTTTTGGTTCCCATCTCTAAAAAATGTGCCCACAAGCAAAGTCAAACAGGCTGTTTACAGCTAGTGTTCTAAAACGGGTAGAAAGGCGTCGCCTAGTCCAGCCTAGGCGTGATGCGTAGATGTAACGCCTCGCATTGTTGTCATGCGTGGAAAAAGGCGTGAAATTTTATTAAACTATTCCAAAATTGTATTTTCTCCCATTCGAGATGACCTATCACGCTGGCACACAAGGACCTTGAATGCATAAGCAAGGCATTACTACCTACTACCTCCGTCCCTTAAAACTTTGTCATGTTTGACCGGCACGAGAATTAATAAAGTAAAAACTGTGTGGTTGAGGTTTGTGCAGAGGAGAGAGAATTAACTGGAACCACAAATTGTTAAAAGGGAAAGTAGCAAAGTTAGTGGAACATCCAAAAAAGGATAGTTGGCAAAGTTTTAAGGGACGTAGGGAGTATCTATTTATACGGCTTTCGGAAGGTGAGATCTGCCTCTTCTTCCGTTGTGGGAAATGAATGAGACACGGATAAAAGCATTACACCCGGGCTTTCCTTTAGGAGATTCGAAGTCAACTACATTGGCCAACTCATTGTTGTTCCAATTAAGAATTTGTAAAGATATTTATCCACTTCTTCCTACATCATGAATTAGCTAATTTATTATAATTATTATTTACTGGTGATATTACTATTATTATTTTATTAATCCACTTCTTTTTCAATTCTTGTTTTTGTAGTAAGTAAATAGAAACTTATTTCTATTGAAAAGTTGAAATGTGATTTTTATGTGTAATATTACTAATATTAGATTTACATATTAACAATTAAGTAATAAGTTTTTTCTGAAAAATATTACTACAAAATTACTAATAAAAATCTGACTAAAGTTACTATGAGTGCACTTAAGTGTATAAATTGAACATAAAAGTAATTCCCAGAGGTTGTTACTGTAATCACTACCTTGGAATCACATTTTTGTTCACCATCTATGCTTTTATTTATAAGTATGTCATTATTTCTTAAGTAACAGATCTAGAAAAATGAAAATAACAAGTAAAAATTTATAAACGCCTTTTGACGTCTAGACCTCGCCTTAACCCGCCTAGGCTTCAAAGGCTTTGGGCTTGATCGTGTCGCCTCGACACGTCTTACGCCTTTTAGAACATTGTTTACAGCAAATTATACACAACATTTTATACGCCTTTCAAAATGTCCTTGCACAGATTATTTTTTCATTTTGAGAAGAAAATCGTCTTTTGCACTAACCATTTCATTTTCTGTGACACAAACAATATTTCTTTGTCCGTGCTATAATTGGTTCTCTTCACAAAAAAAATATTATTTGACCACCTTTATAAAATACTTAGTAGAATTGCTGTGTAGAAAGTAGGTGATGGTCCCGGATAGAGGTAAAAGTCTAGAGGGGGGGGGGGGGGTGAATAGACTTTTATAACTTTTTCGTCTTTAACAATTTTTCCCTTCTAGATGAGTAGATCTATAATCTTTTGGGAGATTAATAGATGCGCAGCGGAAGTCTTTACCCTTTTTATAATGAGTGTGTGACCACTTTCTACCTTGAATGATGTTTGGGCTTTAAACTGTGAGCAGTTGACTTGGCAGTTGGCTAGATGGCAGGGAACTGCTGAGGCAACTGCCAGTTGAAAACAGGAGTTTGAGAAAGATGATAATGTGGCCTTGCAGAGAATGATGAGGGCTTTCTGAATATATGTTGAGCTGAAGATAGTAAAGAGTTTTGCCTGAGCAGTGGTCTGAGCAGTTGGGTAATCCCAGGAAACTGCTAAGCCGTCTGCTGCTTATAAAAATGTATCTTTGAGGACTGACCAACTACACCTTTTAGTAGTGATATTTAAAGCTTGTGGGAAACAGAAGTCTCAAGGAAAAGTGAGTTATTAAGCAGTAGGATAAGCAGTAGAGTCAATTAAGACTACTGCTTAGGATGCTGCTGGCAAACTACGATCCCTTTAGTGAGAAGTGTTGAGTGTGTGTTTTAGTGAGTAAAGGAGAATCAACACACGATGTATCCTGGTTCAGAGGTGGTGTAATCCTCCTACATCCAGTCCCACCCTATTTCAGATGGATTTCCACTAAAGTATTAAGCCCAATACACTTAGTGCCAATCTAGCCTTTACAACACTTAGGCCTAGATTGAAGGTTTTTCACAATGAGTATAACACCACTCAAAGTTACTCAGTCCTTAGAATTTTCTCAATTGATCCAGTGGGGATCAAAAGGTACTCTATCTCTCTAACTACACTTTAGGATCCGAACAACTGTTCTCCTAAGTGTTTACAACCACTTGTGAAATGTTACAAGAAAGTTCTAACCTCCAACTATGAACTAAGCTCTAAAAATGTGAAAGTGTTGATCTAATCTAAGAGCTTAGTGAAGCATGAGGCTAAGCAGAGAGTAAAGTTGAGTTTGCACTTTCTCTTTTTGCTAGATAGCTTCGTATATGCTTTGATGGAAGTATTTCTCTGCTTAGGATGCTCAAGCTTATTTTGAACTCATGCTTCTACCTATATTTATAGGCCTTCATGGTTGATCAATCTCATCCGTTGGTTGAGATGGATTAATCTTGTGCGTTGAGGGTCTGGCAAGGACGAATTGTACATTTGTCTTCTTGTGCAGGAGCTTTGAATATTTTTGTTTTCTGTCTTGAATGATTGGGCTGCGGTATGGGTGTGTCTTCAGCCACTGCAGCTTCACTCCAAGAGGTCCTCCCATGCTGTAGGACCGTGTATTTAATTTTTGTCTTCCAATCAATTTTTAGTGTATTCGAGCATCTCAAATGTGACCTATATTTAATCTTTAAGTAAAATGATATATGCTGGTAGGATTTAAATATCCTATGAAGGTAAAAAGATACCTTATTGCATTTTTATGTATCCGGTAATATATCATTAATCTTAAAGATTGTACATTTATTTTTGTCACTTATGATTTAAATTTAAATGTTACTTCTGAAAATAAGACTCAATGTAAATTTGTTTAGTATAGTGGCATCATCAAAATCTATCAAAATTGGAGACTAACAATTTCCCCCTTTTTGATGATGCCAAAACTATACAACACAAGAAACAACTGTTTTTATTGATTCGTATTGAGAGTATTGTACATTGGTCTATAGTCTAAAGTACAATAGTTTTTAGTCACTTTCGGACTTGAGAACTGATCTATTCTTGTTTCTTCTTAGCAGCTTCTTCCTTGGCTTTGGCTTCTTCTTCCTTTCTTCTTCTTATCTCAGCTTCTTCTTTGTAGAGTTTGTTTTTCCTTCTTGTTGCAGCTGCTTTCTTTGCTGCTGCTGATCTGGAGGAGGAGGGACCTGCTTGAGTTGTCCTTTCCCCCTTTTTGGCATCATCAGCAGGGGTCTCACTCTCTTGGAAGAGTGCTTCTATTTCTGGGTCAGAGTCAGGATCGTCAATTTGCCTCCTTGATGGATCCAGACCATATACTTCGATGGACAGGGCCTTGATATGATTATTGACGTCCATAAGATCTGTTTTGACTTCATCTTTGACCTCATTCTCTAATCTTTGAAGCTTGTCCTGTGTAGCTACTAGGCTCTGTCCTAGTTTCTGAAAGTCAGACCCTTGCTTCCAAAAGGTGTCCTGAGTAGCCTTTTGAAGAACTTGAAAGTTGTGAGCAATATCTTTAGTGAGCTGTTCATAGGCTCTCGCATGAGCCTGCTGGTCCATAAGGAATTTCTGAGAGAGCTTGAACATGGCAGGGAACTCCTCATTCCTTAGTTTCAGGAGGTATTCTTCATGCTCCTTCACCATTTGGAAAGTCTGCTGAAGATGAGGAGGTAAGGTTGGGAGAGAAGGCAGCTGCTCAGAGGTACCTGCTGCAGTAGGCTGAGCTTGTTGCTGCTTTTGAAGTGCTAGCATTTGTCTTTCGAGGTCCTCATTCTTGGCTTTTAGTGCAGCAATCTCCTGCTTTATTTCATTGGTCAAGGCAGAGTGCTGAGAGTTTTTGGTTTGGAGTAGAGCTCTCTGCTCAGCATTGAACACTTGTTGGATCATTGAATCTCTTCTGATGTGGCTGTGGACTTCTCCAAATCTGATATCTAGCCTTTCTTCTAGTTGTTTCTTCATTTTGATGAGTCTCTTGTGCAGTCTGACCTCTGCGCGGCTGATGAACTGAGTGGTAGCCCTTCTTTCTTTGATGAAGACATCGGCCAGGGTAGCAGTGTCCTCTTCATTGTCCTCAGGTTCAAGAATGAATGTGTGAGAGTGCTGCTCTATGTTTTGAGTAGATTCTTGAGAGTGTGAACTAGACGTCTGCTCTTGATCAGCAGTGGGCTGATGAGCTACTTCCTCCATTGCT
The DNA here is from genome assembly GCA_945859915.1 of Cuscuta epithymum. Taxonomy (NCBI): domain Eukaryota; kingdom Viridiplantae; phylum Streptophyta; class Magnoliopsida; order Solanales; family Convolvulaceae; genus Cuscuta; species Cuscuta epithymum. The sequence goes on from CAMAPF010000006.1 coordinate 641,688, forward strand.
TTGGAGGTTTCTCCACCTCCTCTAGTCTCAAATTTAGATTTTTCCAAAGCCAGTTGAAGTTCTCTATCACTAGAAGAGGAAGAGGAGATGATTTGCTTACCTCTATTCTGTGGAGGGTTATTTGGACCAGAGTGGTTGTCATCATCATCATTTTTATCCTCGGAGTGCTCCTCTGGTGATTCATCAGTTATCTGCCTCTTCTTTGTGAGGTAGACCAGATTCATCTGGTGAAGATTTGTGGCTTTGGCTATATCTTCAGTTCCAAGCCAGGTGAGAGCAAAGTACTCTTCACTGATGAATTTTGTTAGGGTCCTGGCTTGGTGGAGAATTTTGGAGTGTTTCCATTCTCTCCAAGCTTTGACTCTAGCCCATTCAGCCTCTAATTTTTGCAGAGCTGTTGGTGAAGGTGGAGCCATTTGTTTGTTGAGTTGAGTTGGCTGTTCTGTCTCTGGAGGAGCCATCTGCTCTCCTTGTTGAGTTATTCTCGGAATTAGAACAGAGAGAGGGAGAGCAGAGCTGTTGCTTCCATTGGATGAGCTGGAAGAGGACTCTGCTTCTTCTTGTATGATGGTTAAAGGAGAGGCCACTGCTTCTTTTTCTTGGATGACTGAGGCCGCCTCGTCAAGCTCGTCTTGCAGATTCCTTGTTGCTTTTCTTTGCTTCTTGGATTTAGGGCCTTGACACCCTGAGCGTAGTCTTTTGGCTGTCTTGGTATCAACTTTGAAGGATACCAAGAGGAGTTCGTTGGAGACAAAGGAGGGGTCTGTCTTTGGTATTTGGGGAGCACCAGCTTTGGAGGTTTGGTGGAGGAATTTCCTCCAGTTGGTTTCTTCCTTGATTTCCCCTACTATCCCCTTCCTTCTTAGGAGTTCTCCAATCAAGAACCCGTACCCTAGCAATGGTAGGCTTCCATCCTTTCCTCGTCCCTTGTGTGACTTGTTTACATACTTCAGTATCTCGTTGTACACATACCGAGACCAGTTGTGTGGAGAGCCAGAGATGATGGCTGCTAGTGGAAGTGCCCTTTGTGCATTTATTTCATCCAATGCAGTTGTTCTGTTGTCAATGCATTTGTATAGGATGTCCATCAGAAGAGAATATTCTGGTACCAGCATGCCCTTCTTTACCTTTAGAGTGTTAAGGTGTTGAGCCTTTGGGAGAAATACCATTTCTTTGAAGCTTTGCTCTTCAAGGGTGATGTCATTGATGTTTCTGGCTTCATCCCCAGGTAGAGAAAGCATTTCCTTTATGTCTTCTTCTTTTATCTCTACCTCGAACCCCATCACTACAGATTTCAACGTCTCAGGTGTGGAGTTGGTGTAGAACTCTGCTACTACCTCGGGGTAGAAACAGGAGTAAGGAAAGGTGGCCATTTTCATGAGTCCTGTTGTTTCTAGTTTTCTGAGAAGTTCCCTCATGAGATTTTTGTTCTCTGCTTTCTCAATAATTCTTGGAGTGTTTAGGATGGACCCGGTGAAGATGGATTTGGAAATTTGGACAAGGGAGGCCATTTGGGTGTATATGGAGAATGGAATGGTTTGCGGTGGTTGGGTGTAATAGAGCTTTTCAGAATGCTTAGAGTGAATTTGAGAGCTTTGAAATAGGTAGAAAGAGATCACAAAGTGAAAAGTGTGAAGGGAAATGTACGGAGGGAGTATTTATAGGTTATCGGGAACTATCCGTTGGAATATAGCCGTTAGAGTGAACGGCTGGACACGCGTAGCATTTACTCCGTTCATACTTGCAACAGAGGGCTCAAAGTTGGGTAGATTTTGGATGGTTTGTGAAGGTGAAGGGTACCTGTTTAGAATTCTTGATATGAGAGAGTCAGATGACATATGCCACGTGTTGAGATTCCACGTATGTTGGACCAGAAGGTGAGCCAACTGCTGTCCTAAGACAGGCTTCTGCTCCTGAGGCAGACATCTGCTGGCAGATATCTGCTCGAATTTTTGAACTAGTGTCTTTACCTCCATTGTTCTTCCCTTGTTCCAAGCTTGTACTCTTCTTTATGAAAGTATTAATTCAATTCCTCTTGTTACACATGTAGCAGTGGTCTATTTGGTCAGTTGCCTGCTGACCCTACTGCTGTCTTGAGTAGTCACCTGCTGAGCCTACCTCTTGAATTTTGATTCCCTCTTTCTTTTGAAAGTCTGAGATAGACCTTCTTGGACTTTGATGCTTCATTCCTTTTGGATTGTGAGTAGCCTGAGATGGCTACCCCTGTAAGTTCCCCCTCAGCAGATGGCTAGGAATTCCCCCTGAATAGATGCAGGGTTATTCCCTTACTTGATCTAGATCATCTAACATACCAAGCTCTTGCCTTAGTTGGTTGAATCTAGCTTCATTCAATGGTTTGGTGAAGATGTCAGCCAGCTGCTTTTCGGTGGGGATGTACTCAAGCTTGATGGTTTTCTTCTCAACATGCTCTCTGATAAAGTGGTGCCTGATCTCAATATGCTTGGTTCTTGAGTGAAACACAGGATTATGAGTAATAGCTATAGCACTTGTGTTGTCACACAGTATGCTAATCTCCTTTGTTTCTTCTCCATAATCCTTTAATTGTTGTTTCATCCAAAGAACTTGAGCACAGCAGCTGCCTGCAGCTATATATTCAGCTTCGGCAGTGCTTGTAGCAATTGAGCTTTGTTTCTTGCTGAACCATGAAACAAGTCTTCCACCAATTAATTGACAAGTTCCTGAGGTGCTTTTTCTATCAATTTTGCATCCGGCAAAGTCAGAGTCCGAATAACCATAGAGTTCAAAACCTCCATTTGTTGGGTACCATAATCCAGAGTTAGGATTGCCTTTTAGATACCTCAGAATTTTCTTGGCAGCTAGAAGATGGCTTTCCTTAGGCTTAGATTGAAACCTTGCGCACACACCAACTGAGTAGGAAATATCTGGCCGACTAGTGGTGAGATATAACAAGGAACCAATCAGACCTCTGTAAAGTGTGGGATCAACATCTTTGCCATCATCATCCTGACTTAGACCTTGGGATGTATTCATGGGTATTTTCACAGTTGACTTGTTTTCGACCTTGAACTTTTTCATGAGATCTCTTGTATATTTGGCTTGGTTGATGAAGATACCTTGAGGAGTCTGCTTCACTTGTAGTCCCAGAAAATAATTCAACTCTCCCATCATGCTCATTTCAAACTTGCTTTGCATGAGAGTTGAAAATTTTTCACACAATGCTTGATTTGAACTTCCAAAGATTATGTCATCAACATAGATTTGAACAAGCAACATGTGGGGACCTTCTTCAATTTTGAATAAAGTTTTGTCTACTTTGCCCTTAGTGAATCCATTATTCACTAAGTAATCAGAGAGAGTGTCATACCATGCTCTTGGGGCTTGTTTGAGTCCATAAAGAGCTTTATGCAGTTTGTAGACTAGATCCTTCTCTCTGTTGATTTCAAAACCAGGAGGTTGCTCCACATAGACCTCCTCTTCTAGTAGACCGTTTAGGAAGGCACTTTTCACATCCATTTGATAGACTGTGAATTGCTTGTGAGCAGCATAAGCCAGGAATATTCTTATTGCTTCTAATCTAGCAACAGGAGCAAAGGTTTCATCAAAATCTATACCTTCTTCCTGGCAGTAGCCTTTGGCTACCAGTCTTGCTTTGTTCTTGACAATGGTGTCTTCCTCATCCATTTTGTTTCTGAACACCCATTTAGTTCCTATCACATGTTGATGATAGGGTCTGGATACAAGCTCCCATACATTATTTCTTTCAAACTGGTTGAGTTCTTCTTGCATGGCTTGTATCCAGTCAGAGTCAAGTAGGGCTTCTTCAATTTTCTTGGGTTCAATTTGTGAGATGAAGCATGAGAATAGTGCCTCTTTCTGAATTGCTGATCTAGTACGAACCCCTTCATGGATGTTTCCAATAATTAGTTGTGGTGGATGTTGATTCAGCCATCTAATGTCAGATGTCTGATTGATGTTGGTTTGAATTTGTTGGTCATCCTCTTCTTCTTCTTCGTCACTATCTTCTGGTAGAGTAGGGTGATTAGGAATTTTATGAAGATCTGGAGGGATGTTTGTGGGTGAGTCACCTGCTGGCAGTGAGCTGACAGTTGAGTCAACTGCTGGCCGTGGATTGACATTAGATTCAGCTATTTTTTCTTTATCATTTCCTGGAAGGCAGCTTGGAGCCTTTCCAGTGTCCCTTTTTGAGTTAGATGACTCACCTTCTTCTTTTGATTGAGCAGTGGAGTGATTTTCAAAAACCACGTGGATTGATTCTTCTACCACCAGAGTTCTTTTGTTGAGGATCCGGAATGCCTTGCTTGTTGCTGAGTAGCCCAGGAAGATCCCTTCATCAGATTTGGGATCAAATGGCTTGAGATAGTCTTTTCCATTGTTTAGAATGAAGCATTTGGATCCAAACACATGGAAATGACTAACATTAGGCTTTCTTTCTTTCCATAGTTCATATGGAGTCTTTTTGTAGGTCTTATGAATGAGACTTCTATTCTGGGTGTAGCAAGCAGTGTTGATTGCTTCTGCCCAAAATCTTTTGGGCATACCAGCTGCTTCTAAGATGGTCCTTCCGGCTTCCTTGAGTGTCCTATTCCTTCTCTCAGCAACACCATTTTGTTGAGGTGTTCTTGCAGCTGAAGTTTGGTGATGGATTCCGTTTTCTTTGCAGTACTGAATTACTATAGAGTTGAAGAATTCAGTACCTCTATCTGACCGGATCTTCTGAATTGAGAGACTTTTCTCATTTTGAATTAGTTTCATCAGTTCTGGAAGTTTCTTCTCTGTTTCATTCTTTTTCTTTAAGAATATGGTCCAAGTGTATCTTGAATAATCATCAACTATCACCAGTGTGTATCTTCTACCACTTAAACTTGTTGGTTCAACTGGTCCAAACAAGTCAAGGTGTAGTAGGTTTAAGGGCCTAGTTGATGATTCCAGTTCCTTTGATTTGAATGATACCTTGGTTTGTTTCCCTTTTTGGCAAGCATCACAGAGATGGTCCTTCTTGAAATTGATCTCAGGAAGTCCTTTCACCAATCCTTTTCTGGACAATTTGTTGATTGTTTTGAAGTTGAGATGGCTTAATTTGTTGTGCCATTCCCAACTCAAATTTGAATCTGCCTTTGTCATCAAGCAGATCCCTTCCTTAGCTGAGCTCCAATCAACAATGTACATGTCCTTCTTCCTTCTACCAGTGAGCACAGTTTTGTCATTTTTGACATCTCTAATCAAGCAGATGTCTTTGGAGAATGTAACATTATAGCCATTGTCACAGAGCTGGCTTGTGCTTATGAGATTGAACTTTAATCCTTTAACATAAGATATGTTTTGGATTGTAAGTCCATTGATGGATAGGTCTCCAACTCCTTTGGTTTCTCCTTGTTTTTCCACATTCCCAAAAGTAACTTTGGGTCCTTCGCTTGCCATATAGTTTGACAGGAGCCGCCTGCTGCCTGTCATGTGCCTGGAGCAGCCTGAATCTATGTACCATGTTTGTGGGTCAACTGCTCCAGCACCTTCCTGTATTCATCATTGTTGAGCAGTAGCCCACAAGTTAGTGGGCAACTTCCTTTGTACAAGTTTGGGCATCCATGCCCATCTAGAACCATTTAGTTCTAAGCAGATTGGTCTATAGCCATTTGAAGTATTATAATCATGGGGGATGGCTATGTAATTGTTAATCCTTTTTCTTCTTGAAGTGGAAAATGGATTATTGACTTTTGGAGGAGACTGCTTAGTGTTTTGACTGTGGTTGGTCTTATTGGTTGATTGCCAACGGGTTCTTGGGTTTTGATGGTTGGGAAGTTTTTGTCTATACAGGAGATTGGATTTTGATTTGGGAGCAGGCAGGTTCCTTCTTATGGGAACATTCTGAGAATGGGATTTTTGGTAGATTAGCTTTCTTGTATTTTGTTGGTGGCTTGTGGAGGGTGAGTTTTGAGTGAGTCTGGTGGGGGATACATATCCGAGGCCTCTTCTCTTCTTATTTAAAACAACTTCAGTAGTTGAGTCACTGGTTTTACTATTCATGCTGAAGTTATTCATTTTGTCTTTCAGCTCTTTGTTCTCTTCTTCTAAGACATTGTTTTTGGTTAAGGCATCTAGCAATCTTGTGTGAACAACCTTAATGTCTTGTTTTAATCTATCATTTTCTGATCTTAAGAGAACATGGTGATTTTGGACTTTTTGGAAATCTTGTAATAAAGATTCCAGTGTAATATTGGTTGGTCCAGAATCACTAGAGCTATAAGAAGAGCAGGATGTTACCTCAACATCATTGTAGTGGTTTTTGGCCATTAGGCATTTAGGGGACCTGTATTCATCATCTTCACTGAGCCATCTGCTACTTTCTCCAGTGAGCCAGCTGCCGCCTTTTTCAGCCACTTGCCAGGATCCCAGGCATAGAAGTGCTTCCTCTGAGCTTTCAGATGAAGAGCTTTCATTGCTTGAGCTGCTTTCATCTTCAGATTGGGGTTCCTCCTTGTTCTTTTCACTTACAAAAGCTTGTCTTTTGCTTTTGAAGTCCCTCTTGTAACTAGCTTTGAGACCAGTCGCCTGCTGCCCTTGATACTTCTGGGCTAAGGGCAGAGGGCATTCATTTTTGTAATGTCCTGGCTGTCTACAGTTGTAGCATAGAACAGTTTCCTCACTGGATTGAGGTCTCCCTTGTCTTCTAGGTGGCAGGTTGTATGCTTTCTTTGGAGCAGTTCCCTCCTTCTTCATGAATCTTTTAAATTTCCTCACAAACATAGCAAACTGCTCGTCAGTGAGGAGATTATTGAGGGATTTTTCAGCAGATTTTGAAGTGCTTGGCTCAGATACTAGAGCTAGTGTCTTGTATTCATCTTCCTTCTCTTCTTTGATCTCCTTCATTTCAAATTCATAGGCCTTGAGATCACTAAAGAGTTTGTCGGTTGACAGAGTTCTGAGATCTCTGCTATCTCTCATAGCAGTTACCTTCATGTCCCATTTTGATGGCAGGCCTCTCAAGACTTTGAGGGAAATCTCCTTTTGAGATAGTTCTTTTCCAAGGTCAGAGACCTCTGCCACAATCTTCAGGAATCTGGATTCCATCTCATGGATAGATTCAGTTGACAGCATTTTGAAATCCTCAAATTTCTTGAGGGCTATGGTCAGTTTATTGTCCTTCTCCTGTTCATCTCCTGCTCCAATCTTTGTGAGCTCATCCCAGACATCTTTGGCAGTTTCGCATTTCCTGATTCTGGGAAATATAGATTCATCAACAGATTTGAAGAGAATGTCCTTGGCAATGTTGTCAAGATTGTTTCTCTTCCTGTCCTCAGTTGTCCATTCCATTTTGGGTTTTGGAATGTACACATCATCTGTTCCTTCTGTGGTTCTGGATGTGATGACCTTCATTATTTTGATAGGTCCATCAGTAATTACTTCAAGCATCTCATCATGTAAAGCACTGAGATGTGCTTTCATTCTTATTTTCCAGTCATCAAATTTGTTCAAGTTGAACAGAAGGTTCTTTGCTAACTGACTGTCCATTTCAGAAGGTGTTTGGGAAGTAGAGTGGCTTGGATCTTTAGTTCGAATTAGTCAGAAACTGACTCTAGGAACACTCCGCTCTGATACCACTTGATGGTCCCGGATAGAGGTAAAAGTCTAGAGGGGGGGGGGGGGGGGTGAATAGACTTTTATAACTTTTTCGTCTTTAACAATTTTTCCCTTCTAGATGAGTAGATCTATAATCTTTTGGGAGATTAATAGATGCGCAGCGGAAGTCTTTACCCTTTTTATAATGAGTGTGTGACCACTTTCTACCTTGAATGATGTTTGGGCTTTAAACTGTGAGCAGTTGACTTGGCAGTTGGCTAGATGGCAGGGAACTGCTGAGGCAACTGCCAGTTGAAAACAGGAGTTTGAGAAAGATGATAATGTGGCCTTGCAGAGAATGATGAGGGCTTTCTGAATATATGTTGAGCTGAAGATAGTAAAGAGTTTTGCCTGAGCAGTGGTCTGAGCAGTTGGGTAATCCCAGGAAACTGCTAAGCCGTCTGCTGCTTATAAAAATGTATCTTTGAGGACTGACCAACTACACCTTTTAGTAGTGATATTTAAAGCTTGTGGGAAACAGAAGTCTCAAGGAAAAGTGAGTTATTAAGCAGTAGGATAAGCAGTAGAGTCAATTAAGACTACTGCTTAGGATGCTGCTGGCAAACTACGATCCCTTTAGTGAGAAGTGTTGAGTGTGTGTTTTAGTGAGTAAAGGAGAATCAACACACGATGTATCCTGGTTCAGAGGTGGTGTAATCCTCCTACATCCAGTCCCACCCTATTTCAGATGGATTTCCACTAAAGTATTAAGCCCAATACACTTAGTGCCAATCTAGCCTTTACAACACTTAGGCCTAGATTGAAGGTTTTTCACAATGAGTATAACACCACTCAAAGTTACTCAGTCCTTAGAATTTTCTCAATTGATCCAGTGGGGATCAAAAGGTACTCTATCTCTCTAACTACACTTTAGGATCCGAACAACTGTTCTCCTAAGTGTTTACAACCACTTGTGAAATGTTACAAGAAAGTTCTAACCTCCAACTATGAACTAAGCTCTAAAAATGTGAAAGTGTTGATCTAATCTAAGAGCTTAGTGAAGCATGAGGCTAAGCAGAGAGTAAAGTTGAGTTTGCACTTTCTCTTTTTGCTAGATAGCTTCGTATATGCTTTGATGGAAGTATTTCTCTGCTTAGGATGCTCAAGCTTATTTTGAACTCATGCTTCTACCTATATTTATAGGCCTTCATGGTTGATCAATCTCATCCGTTGGTTGAGATGGATTAATCTTGTGCGTTGAGGGTCTGGCAAGGACGAATTGTACATTTGTCTTCTTGTGCAGGAGCTTTGAATATTTTTGTTTTCTGTCTTGAATGATTGGGCTGCGGTATGGGTGTGTCTTCAGCCGCTGCAGCTTCACTCCAAGAGGTCCTCCCATGCTGTAGGACCGTGTATTTAATTTTTGTCTTCCAATCAATTTTTAGTGTATTCGAGCATCTCAAATGTGACCTATATTTAATCTTTAAGTAAAATGATATATGCCGGTAGGATTTAAATATCCTATGAAGGTAAAAAGATACCTTATTGCATTTTTATGTATCCGGTAATATATCATTAATCTTAAAGATTGTACATTTATTTTTGTCACTTATGATTTAAATTTAAATGTTACTTCTGAAAATAAGACTCAATGTAAATTTGTTTAGTATAGTGGCATCATCAAAATCTATCAAAATTGGAGACTAACAGTAGGGGTGGGCAAAAATACCGAACCGACATGATACCGAACCGGACCGGTATGGTACCGGACCGATAAACGGGGTTTGAAACGGATCTCAAAATTTTTTGTCCCGAACCGGACCGAACCGGTTCCAAACAATGCCATGACCGGTTCTCATAAAATGAGAACCGGTACCGGACCGAACCGGACCGAAGTGTGGTTTATTAAATTTGTACTACTATAGTTTATCTAAAATATATTAATTACCTCATCCGTCCCAAATTGATTTGCAAAGCCAACTTTTTTTTGTCAAAGTTAATGTTAAGTTCTTGATAATTAATACAATTTGAATAATTAAAATTTACATATTTAGAAACCACATTAAAATCTCTCTAAAGTTGCAAAATCCAAATTAAAATATACGAAGTACGAAGTAGTTTTTGAAAGGCCAAATTAGAATATAATTAAAAAGTGAAATTCCAATTAAGTGAATAAAAAGAAATTGTTTGACCAAAAAAAGATTGACTTTGCAAATCAATTTGGAACGAAGGTAGTATGATATATGAAAATTGATAAATTGTGTGTATTTTTGGAGGATGACTAAACTTTAATTTTTTCTTAAACACCTGAAAAAAGTGGCATTGGTTGGTATTGGTATGGCATGATACCGTCCCGTTTGAAAATGGACCGTACCGAACGGGTTTGAGTCTAAGACCGAACCGTACCGAACCGTTTCAATAGTAACGGCATGATACCCACCCCTAGTAGAAAGTAGAAACCGAATTTCTGAAGCAAAGTTTTTTTTTTTTTGAGAATATTTCTGAAGCAAAGTTAACCCCTGGAGAAAAAAGAAAAAAGAAAACTGCAGATCTGAAAATCTGATTGCTCGCATCACTACACAGTCTACGCCATTCACCTCTTCCCGCGTTTTCAGATCTTCCGATCGACTCCTCCTCCTGAATCTACGCCACGGCTATTTCTCACAGGGTTCGGATTGTCTGATCCTTATAGCTGGTACTCATTACAAATAGGTTGATACATAATGACATAATGTTGTAGTAATACTCCGTATTTGATTTCTGTAGCCTGTAGTCGTTCGAGTTTGATTTCATGATTCTTTATTCGTTTAATTTGTGTGTGCCAGTATCTCTAAACATCACAGTGAATAGAATATTTGGTTTAGGAGTTGGTTTATAAATACTTGCAAATTATAACTGTAAATCGTGATAGTTTGTGTTTAGAAAGTCACGTCCAGCCCAGCTAGTGGCGGACTCACTCTCCCTTAAGGGAAGGGAGGTTTCGGGTTCGAAACTCAATGGAGTGAGTTTTACTCTAGATTACTCCAGGCTCCCAGACGCCCTCCACGAGACGCCCTAGAGTCAAAAACAAGTCATAAAGAGAGCCGGAAGGCCAAATTCATGAATTATTAGCTGTGTTTTATGTTTTATTGGAGCCGGAAGACCAACAACAAACAACATACAAGCCTTATTTCCAAAAGATTTTGGAGTCGGCTAACATGAATTAATCCATGATATCAGAGTACAAAAGAAAAGAAAAATAAAAAATAAGGTAAGATAAAGATAAAGATAAGATAAAAGAATATAAGAAATATAAAATATAAAAAATAATATAAGAACATAAGAAAGATAAAGAAGATAAAAAAAATAAAAGAAAAAGAGAGAGAAAAGAGAGAACTAGATAGTTCAAATACAACAACAAAAACAACATCAAATCCTTATTCCCAAAAGATTTTGGGGTCAACTAACATCTTATGGGAATAAAACAACAATTCTCACCAACTAGATTTGTTTGTAAATAAAAATATCCAAGAGCAATATAAATTAAAAAGAGATTAAATATAAGTTTTAATATAAATTATAAACATAAGAAAGTCCCAATATGTATTCCTTACATGAGAAAGGGAAAATTTTGTGCAGATGTGTAGATGAGTAACAACCTTTATTCTTCACCTTCATTCATGGAGAGAATAAAGAGAATGAAGGTGAGCGTAGAAGGAGAAAAAGTGGTTCTGGTACCATACATGAGAGAGCACGTCCAGAAGTACCACGAATGGATGCAAGACCCTTCTCTCCTCCAAGCTACTGGTTCAGAGCCATTAACTCTAGACGAAGAATATGATATGCAGCTTTCTTGGACCCAAGATCCCTTAAGTAATAACTTCTTTTAATACTTCAACCAACTGATTTAATCTTTACTAAATTTATTTTGTTCTACTTTGATCTGGTTTGGTTGAAAATAGATTATTTTAAATATTCTTTTTCTGTTCCTGTTTCGGTTTTCGCAGAACATACCTTCATAGTATTGGACAAGGACCTAATTGTTGGCGACTTTTTCCATGGAGACCCTCACGTTGAAGGTCAGTGATATGGCCTTCCCCCTTAATATTAATTGATGAATAGTTGTTGCACGTTGGACCTACTTTTTTTTAACTATTTAGACTGTTGTCTTGTGCAAGTTAACCCATCTTTTGCTGACGGTCTGTGTTTCTTTTCCATTCTACTATTGTTATGCCTAATTCTAGGCTATTTTGGCAGCCATGGTTGGTGATGTGAATATTTACTTGAATGACTTGGACGATTCACATATTGCTGAGATTGAAATAATGATAGCTGAACAAAAACGGTAAAAGCTTTGTTATTTGAAGTTAATTAACTGTTTTATGCCCTAGTCGTAACAAGACTAATTTACCTGAAGAGCAGAAAATGAGGAATTTTATATCTGATTCTAGTTTTCTTAATGTTATGCTTGACTGCTTGTTATAAGGGCGATTCGTAGATTCTGTTGCATTCAGTTATGTTGATCATCATACATTCACATTTGCATGGTTACCTTTGTTTTTGGATTTTGTGTGTCAATTCTGTTATCTATAAGTGTACCCATTTTTCAGATACTCTGTATAATTTTATCTTCGTGTTCTATTTTTCCTTCGATTGCTTGGAATTATTGCTAGTGTAGTCGCGGCAAAGGGCTTGGTAAAGAGATTGTTCTTTTGATGATGGCATTTGCTGTGAGAAATTTTGGGGTCAAAAACTTCCGAGCTAAAATTGGAGAGTCAAATAAAGCTTCTCTCAGTCTATTCCAGAAGTTGGTATGTTTGTATCCCCACTATTGAGACTTAATTTTTGTATGCCCGATACATGTTTTTCTCTGAGGCAGTTGCATGTTGCATGGGCTGTTGCATGTTTTGACTTTTTTGTATATATTTAAGTTCTTGTTTAATGTTTTTATTGTTACAGTACAGTCATGTTCAGTGATTTGCGGTAGATTTTACAACATTATCAATCTATGAACATGACATGACTGGCAATACTATTACAGTATCACACATCATCGTTGTCTCATTTTGCATGTGGGGAATTGGAGTTTGCATTCCACATTTTCATCTCATATGAGTTTGCACATTGCACGTTCCTTTCATTTTTAACATCATTTATATTTGAGTTGCACTTTGCACGTTTCTTTTATTTTAACATCATTAGTATTTGCACCCCAAATTTGCTCCCCATGTTTAACAGGTATTTCTATCTTTTCGGCGCAAATATTAATACTTTAAACATTGAGGTGCAGGCTCAAATTAGATTAAGAAAGGTGGGGGTGCAAACTCCAGTCCCCCCTTTAAAATTCCATTTCTATGTTTTTTCTCAAGAAAGTTGCCACATGAAGAGCATCTGGCATAGAACTGTCACTTTGCTGCTTTCTTGTGAGAATTTATAGTGTTTGGGAACAATCCACAATTAAACAATACTAAATTTCATTTGGCATGAGGCTGGGTTGAAACTTGAAATACATTTGAATGATCTATTATGGTGCACTGACAAATCTGACAGCAGAAAACCTCTGATGTTATTGCAGGGATTTGCACAAACCTCTTACAGTCAAATCTTCAGTGAAGTGAGTTTGCAGCTGTGTTATTGTATACTCCCTCCGTTCCCCAATTAAGTTCTCACTTTTCTTTTTGGGTAGTCCCTAAATTAAGTTCACACTTTAATACTTTCCTTATTTGGCAAATAATCTACATCAAAACAGTGCCAAACAGTGCCAAACAGTGTCCAAACAGTGTCAAACAGTGTTTAAACAGTGCAAAACAGTGCACTCCACCGTAAAGTCAAATTTATTTTCTTAATATGTGTGAAGTCAAACCAGGAACTTAATTGGGGGATGGAGGGAGTACAATATAGCTTATTAATTATTATGTCATGTGTAAGTTGACATCCTCATTTGGTTTGGACAGGTAACACTGGAGTTACCATTGACAGAGGCAAAATGTGAGGAGCTTCTTCAACTGATTGATAAAATGGTTATACATTCATAGACCATGTATGATTTTTGTAACCAACGTCTAACTGCTTCCATAACACAGCAAAGCCCGTCTAGATTTTTTTATCGATGTGTAATTAGTTGGAAGGTTTTGAATGAGCTCCCAGTCTGCAAATGTTTGGATTTTTTTCTACTGCAATGGTTTTTATTGCTTTGGTTAATTCAAACCTCATCACAAGATTTGTTCTGCTTTGTCTGGGTTCCCCATTTTCTCTAGTGTTTTTTTGCTTGGTGTCTCACTTCGGTTTTCAGAGAAACATGAGCAGCAATTTCTACACTACAATTACATTCTATGTGCCTTCATACCGAAAACGGAAATTTGATTTTACTTTTTTTAGGATAAAGGGTAATTATATATATCAAGTATATCAACCAAAGAGTTTATGTACAAGTAAAGAGTTTATGTACAACCAAAGAGTTTATGTACGGAAATTTGATTTTACTGGTAGTACTAAGATGTCACCGAAAGATAACTGTAATCTTTTTTTTTTTTTGAAAACGATAACTGTAATCTTATTCACCTGCCCGAACTTGCAAGTTTAACGGTTTTGGTAAATCAATGTTGTTCCGTGCTGGTTCCAGCCAACCTTGAAAACGAGTATTTTGGAAAAATTGAAAATAATAATCACAACTGTTGTCGGTTCGCTAACAATAATCTCAACTATTGATTATTTTTGTATAATTTCAACTATATGGACCCGTCCGTCAATAATGGTCCATGACCAGATATTACCTGCTATAACAAGTGAATTTTAAAATTGGGCAGAAAATAAAAAAAAAGTGAATTTTAAATAGAAATTAAGCTTAAATATTAAAATTTGAGATTATTTATAGGGATTACTTGTTATATCTCTTCTCATCCATTTTAGAAACTATAAGAATTTATTTATAGCAGACCACGTTGGACCATTATTGGCGGAAGGTCCGAAGCAAGGTGCTACACCTTGTTTTTTTTTGCCCAAAATAAACCACACGAGGTGGGGGAGTGCCGGGGAACATCTCCCTAATTTATTAAATGAAGTTTAAAGGGTACAAAGGAAAAGAAATAATACATGGAAAGTCAAACTAAAGGAGAAAGGTACAGAGAAAATTAGAGTACATCAGCAGTAACAAGGTGCTACACCTTGTTACTTTGTATTATTATAGATAGATTATCATCATCTTCATCATTATTTTGAATTGAAAATATTCCAATTACTCCAATATTCATGTAACTCTTATTTTTTTAATGAGTATAAAGCATTAAATGTCTAATTGGATGGAAAAGCAAGATGCAACACCTTGTTACTTTATATTATTATAGATAGATTATCATCATCATCATTATTTTGAATTGAAAATATTTCAATTACTCCAATATTCATGTAAGTCTTATTTTTTAATGGGTCTGAAGCATTAAATGTCCAATGGAGGGAAAAGCAAGGTGCTACACCTTGTTACTTTATATTATTATTATAGATAGATAGATTATCATCATCATTATTATTTTGAATTGAAAATATTTCAATTACTCCAATATTCATGTAAGTTTTATTTTTTAATGGGTATGAAGCATTAAATGTCTAATTGGAGGGAAAAGCAAGGTGCTACACCTTGTTACTTTATATTATTATAGATAGATATAGATATTCATGTAACTCTTATTTTTAAATGGGTATGAAGCATTAAATGTCTAATTGGAGGGAAAAGCAAGGTGCTACACCTTGTTACCTTATATTATTATAGATAGATTTTAATGGGTATGAAGCATTAAATGTCTAATTGAAGGGAAAAGCATGTTACACCTTGTTACTTTATATTATTATAGATAGATATAGATATTCATGTAACTCTTATTTTTAAATGGGTATACAACATTAAATGTCTAATTGCAGGGAAAAGCAAGTTGCTACACCTTGTTACCTTATGTTATTATAGATAGATTTTAATGGGTATGAAGCATTAAATGTCTAATTAGGGGGAAAAGCAAGATGCTACACCTTGTTACTTTATATTATTATAGATAGATCATCATCATTATTTTGAATTGAAAATATTTCAATTACTTCAATATTATGTAACTCTTATTTTTTAATGGGTATGAAGCATTAAATGTCTAATTGGAGGGAAAAGCAAGGTGCTACACCTTGTTACTTTATATTATTATAGATATTATGTAACTCTTATTTTTTAATGGGTATGAAGCATTAAATGTCTAATTGGAGGGAAAAGCAAGGTGCTACACCTTGTTACTTTATATTATTATAGATAGATAGATAGATAGATAGATAGATAGATAGATAGATAGATAGATAGATAGATAGATAGATAGATAGATAGATAGATAGATAGATAGATAGATAGATAGATAGATAGATAGATAGATAGATAGATAGATAGATAGATAGATAGATAGATAGATAGATAGATAGATAGATAGATAGATAGATAGATAGATAGATAGATAGATAGATAGATAGATAGATAGATAGATAGATAGATAGATAGATAGATAGATAGATAGATAGATAGATAGATAGATAGATAGATAGATAGATAGATAGATAGATAGATAGATAGATAGATAGATAGATAGATAGATAGATAGATAGATAGATAGATAGATAGATAGATAGATAGATAGATAGATAGATAGATATGACACTCTTAACCAAGCATTCCAGCCCGGCTGGTTGTGATGTTACCGTGCCTAGTGAGAGGTCTCGAGTTCGAAACCCGCTAGACACGTAAGGGTTTGAAACTCAATGGAGTGAGTTTCAGCCCTCATTACTCCAGGCTCCTCCCAGCCCTCCTCCCCCAGACCCCCCGGAGTAAAAAAAAATGACGCTCTTGAGAGGTACCAGTCGTATTTTTTTACTTTTTATTTTTTTACTTTTTATTTTTTTACTCCACGGGAATCTAGGGGGTCTGGATTAATCAGGGCTGAAAGTCACTCCATTGAGTAAATTGGGGGACCTTAAGTACCAGTCGCATATCGAGAAAGACTGCAGCTTTTTGTCATAAACATGATAATTTTCTGTTAAAATGTCCCACACCGGAAAATTGAGAAGCACTAGAGTGCTATATTAAGCTTCGGGCTACTCCTCCTAACAGGTTGACCTTTTAGGATGGAACCCCGTGTCTTAACATGGTATCAGAGCCTAATCGATCCATGGTGTGGGGCCCCTTATGAAAAATGATGACACGATAAAAAAAATTGACAAACCGATGAAAAAATGAATGACGACACGATCCAGACGAAGTGTCTGGTCGTGAGGAGGGGTGTTAAAATGTCCCACACCAGAAAATTGAGAAGCACTAGAGTGCTATATTAAGCTTCAGGCTACTCCTCCTAACAGGTTGACCTTTTAGGATGGAACCCCGTGTCTTAACATTTTCTTTCATAAAAAATTAAATAACCAATATGTTCTCATTATGAGACAAGCGTCTAGTCTCAACTAAACCGGTTTAGGTCAAAATGGTTGGATTGCCAAGGTTTGGTTGTGGAACTCGACCACCCCTAGTGCAAGGTCATGTGTATCAATGTGTAAGTGTATAAAAATAATGAAAAAAAATTATTGTAAAAGTGAGGAAATCATATAAAAAGACCCAAGATGTGTCCTTTCTTTTTTCAATACATATTACTATAATTATTTCTGTAAAAAATAAGTAATTGTTGTGCTTCTTTTTTTTTAGGAAAAGTAATTCTTGTGATTATTATTACACTTTAATGCAGCTAGTCCTCACTCAAGCATCCCTTCTGCCCATCAGGACGCCCCTCTCCAGCTTTACCGGGGACGATTCTATCGACGCAGAGGGCGAGACAAATCTACCCATGGAGAAAGAAAAAAGGAAACCAAAATAATTGCCATGTGGGCTGCCACTTGTGAAACCGGTTGGTAACCTAATAAAACGTCTGTTGATTTTTATCCCGTACATCCGAAAAGCCCAACATAAACTTTGGATATTAAGGATGATGAATATAGAATATAAATTTGGTATAACACTCGATTTTTACGTGGAAATCCGGAAAGGGAGAAAACCACGGGACTTTTTAGGCTAACGTTCAAGCCCACTCTTTCTCATTAATATGCTCTCCTCACCATTTACATAGTACAACACTTGAGATCCATTAATGGAGGTTTGAACAACTAAGCTATGAAGAATAAGCAGTAGTGAGGAAGAAGAAACTCCCCTAGGAGAGAAGAGCCAAAGATTAGCTCCCTTAAAATGGAAGCCTTGCTTCCTATTTATAGAGGGGGGGGAGCCTTTCTTCCCTGATGGGCCAGAAAAGGCTTTAATGGGCAGAAGCAAGCCCAAGTAGGCCGAGTGGGCCTAAATGGCTCTAAACGGGCCTCGCCAACTGAGCTTCATACCAGGGTGATGTCTTGGGCTTCTGAACAGTAATAAGCCGGGATAATATACCCCAACACAATTCCCCAAGTTTCTTGAGTAGTGAGCCTGCGAATCTACTTGAGAAAGTATACTCCTGCTCACGTCCTTCCCCGCCTTCCCTGAATCAGTGTCTTTGAACAGTCTTGGACGCAAGGCATGCATAAGTGATAGGTAAGGTGCAGTCCCCAATTAAATGTCTAATTGGAGGGAAAAGCAAGGTGTTACACCTTGTTACTTTATATTATTATAAATATATTCATGTAGCTCTTATTTTTCAATGGGTATGAAGCATTAAATGTTTAATTGGAGGGGAAAGCAAGGTGCTACACCTTGTCACATTATATTATTATAGATAGATCATCATCATCATCATCATTATTTTGAATTGAAAATATTTCAATTACTCCAATATTCATGTAACTCTTATTTTTAATGGGTATGAAGCATTAAATGTCTAATTGGAGGGGAAAACAAGGTGCTACACCTTGTTACTTTATATTATTATAGATAGATTACTCCAATATTCATGTAACTCTTATTTTTTAATGAGTATGAAGCATTAAATGTCTAATTGGAGGGAAAAGCAAGGTGCTACACCTTGTTACTTTATATTATTAAATCAACAGAACTTTTGGTATACATAGACAACAAGATCTTAGATTCAATGTCTTAATTTATTTTTATTTTTTTACCTGAATGAGACTTGTATATGAAGCATGTGTGTGTAGAGGAGGACCGGTAGAAAATTAAGTGCAGATAAATTGTAACACGAAGGACATTCTAATATGCAGTATACAAATATAAAGAAGACATTGAGTTATATAAATCATTTATATAATAAATAAGTATAATAAAAAGCTTAAAGAAGGTTCAATTCTCATCAATCGCTCATCACTCGAATTGCTGAACAAATTTTCAATTAGTCAAGTCTAAAACAAACACTTGGAAGGCATGCCACAAAGAATTCCTACAATTGTGCATATAATTCCATGGTTGTAAATTCTTTTCTCTCCTTATAAATGGATCATAAACATATTGTAACCATCAATATCTACTTTCATCCGAAAGTAAAAAAAATAACTCTTAAATAAAAATTACTTAAGTAAGAAATTAAAAAAACATGGGTCTCAAGGTGGTTCAAGCTGCATGGATGGTGTTCTGTGTAGCGTATGTTGTAGTTAATGTCGAGAGCGCTGAATTCAACGTCAAAACCTATGGAGTTAAAGGTGATGGTACATCCGATGATAGTGAGGTACATATAAACGATGTACAAAGTAGATAGAATGAATATATTTATATTTCAAAATCTAATATGTATGATGAATGATTTTGTTTTTGAATTAGGCAATTCTTAAAGCATGGGCAGACGCATGCAAAGCAACAGATAAAAGCACTCTTGTAGTTCCTGCGGGAAAGTACATGGTAGGTCCCATGAAGTTGATGGGCCCATGTGGGAATCCTATAACTTTTCAAGCCGATGGTGCAACATTTATTGCACCAACTGATCTCACAAGGTTTAAAGGACAAGATGGATGGATCCTTTTCTATGGTATTGAAGGTCTCACTATTTCTGGTGGTACTCTCGACGGTAAGGGACAAGACGCTTGGAAAGCAAACAACTGCAAGAAGAGTTTCAGTGGAAATTGCAAATTCCTCCCCATTGTAAGTATCTTACATGTAGGCATTTCTTTGTTTGCATGGCAATGTAGCAAACATGTGGAAATCTGAAATGAGAAACAACATTATCCTTTAATAGATCATAAGTGCTGGGAGGTAATCTGAGAGTTTTCGTAGTGTTTCGGAACCGGAAACATACACTTTCTAAGATTCGGTGCTTCATACTTCACAATTATTCAATTAACCTACGCAATTTTAATGTGTTACAGAACTTGAATTTGGGAGGATTGACAAACGCGGAAGTGAAAGGTGTAACATCTTTAGACAGCAAATTTTTCCACATGAACGTCATCCAGGGTAAGAACGTGACCCTTAGTGACATCACCATCACAGCACCGGCAGACAGCGCAAACACTGACGGCATACACATTGGTCGCTCTGACGGAGTTTCAATCCTCGGTGCAACCATAAAGACCGGTGACGATTGTGTGTCTCTTGGGGACGGCGCCAAGCAGGTTAACATTGAGAACGTGAATTGCGGCCCAGGCCACGGGATCAGCATCGGAAGCTTAGGAAAGTACAAAGACGAACAGCCGGTGGAAGGAGTGACCGTGAAGCACTGCACCCTAACCAACACAGATAACGGCGTGAGAATTAAGACATGGCCGGCGTCACCGGAAGGGATTGCCTCTGGCATGCACTTTGAGGATGTCACCATGGAGAACGTAAGCAACCCAATATTGATTGACCAAGAATACTGCCCGTGGAACCAGTGCACCGCTGGGGTTCCATCCAAAGTGAAGATCAGTGATGTCAGCTTCAAGGGCATTAAGGGTACGTCCGCTACAAAAGTGGCCGTGAAACTCGCCTGCAGCAAAGGAGTGCCGTGCGAGAAGGTAGAGGTGGGTGATATCAATTTGGAATACAAAGGAACCAACGGCACCGCCATCTCCGAATGTAACAACGTCACGCCTACGCTCACCGGTAAACAATTTCCCGCCGTCTGTGCACCTGGCGGAGCCGCTGCTGCTGCCCCAACCCCAGCTTAAACAAATTAATATATTCAACCCTAAATAATAAATTAATTATATAACATGATAGTTAAAATAAGTAATTTTTTTATTTTACTAGCTAGCATGCATGTTTTTATACATGTATAGAAAGAGAGGTTAAGTATGTTAATTCATTCATTGTCCCCTTCGTGCCATGTTTAATTTATATGCACGTCTGAGTGGTAATATTTGTCGTTATTATTTTCATATATACTCATAAAAGTTATTGTTGTGGTTAATTTCTTTTTCTGTTTTTAGTGTAAAAAAATAGGTTAAGAGCACTTTTAATATGATTAAAATGAAAATGAAGGACAAAGTTTCTAATGCGTACTACTTCGTATTTCTTAATTGCTGTATTTCATTTCTCCCCTTTATCTATCTGCTAGTTCTCCTATGCGTGTTGTGCGGTGAGAAAATGTCCAATTTAACTTCGGTAGCATAATATTAAGATGCATTGAATCGGCGGTATAGTTTATTTGTTTCTATATGCACATATAAGCGATGTTTGGATAGGATATTTGGAGATTATAGTGTAGGAAATGGATTAGTATATTATGTTGGAATATTTTATTCCAATAATTAATATGGGCTAATATTATAATTATTTTATTAGCTATTTATCATAATTGGGTTTTATTTATGTATTATCTAAACCCAATAGACTATTAAGATAGGTGTATGGGCCAAAATAATAAATGGCCAGAGGCCCGTGTTGCTTGTTAGGGTATAATGGGAGCTCTAACTAGACCAACACAATCTATAAATAGGTTATGGTCCCCGGCCCAATACATTGAACCACCAACAATTCACTTCTCTTCTCCCCATCGGAAGAGTGACTAAGGCCTCGGGTTCAATTGAGGAAGATCCAGACGCCATCTTTCTCGTTCCATTCCTCTTGCCGCTTCGCTATGGATCCAGGTAGTAATCTTATTATACTCTATTATTCAACATGATGAAGGTCCTGGAATTATTAAACAATCCATTTGATTTGTTCTTGTATTGCTTCCGCTATATGTAAAAGTATTTCCAACAATTGGTATCAGAGCCTCCTTCATGTTGAATCATTTGGAGTTTTTTTTTCATATTTCTTGTTTCAATCTTAAACGATTGAATTTCTGGATTTTTTGTTTATGTCATATGATCTGTCGTTTTGCTATAGATCGAGGGTAATGCGAAATTACGTTTACTCGTGATTCGTTCCTAAAGTATTCATATCGGTAGTTGGAATTGATGACTTATAAGGGATCGAATATTTTGAATTTTTTTTGTCTTAAATCGTTCTTACGATTTACAATTGGAATTTCGGTATAATCACCGGCAATTCATAGTTGGATCGGTAAAGTGGTATTTTTCCATTTTTTTTACTGCCGAATTTTTTGAATGCCGCATAATTCATTCAGTTTTGTTTTTCGGTAGATGATTCAAATTGATAACTTTTATAAGAATCATCATATTCATAAAACCTCCCTTATTTAATTACTTTTAATTACTTTGGTTTGAAAAGCATTCAAATTGATAACTTGTATAAGAATCACCTACCGGTGGGCGTAGCTCAACTGGTAGCGAGGGAGTGCCACAAGGGTTAGGTCTCGGGTTCGAATCCCGGCAACTGCGATGAGGGGTTACTATGCTGAAAAATGCATAGGGCCTCTGCAAGTACCGGGGACAGAGCCCCACTCTCTATATGTCAGATTGTGATTATAGACCAATTTACATCCTCCCAACATGCCGTCCGGTCGGTGTTGGGGGGCCCTCAGGGATGGGGTGTCATCCTTTTTTTTTTTTTGTATAAGAATCACCATATTCATAAAACCTCCCTTATTTAATTACTTTTAATTACTTTGGTTTGAAAAACAGTGAGTGATATGTAACTGACAGATCACTTAATATTTAGTGAATGGGTTTATCACTTTGATTTGCTTTCAAACTTTGGCGTTTTATTTTTCACACGTATATGCATATATATGATGTATATATGTTAAGGTATCTTACATAGTTGCATACATTAATACGTATATATTATATGGCAAGTATGGTATAATATAATGCATTTATTTGGAGTTTTTTTTTCTTTTTAAACTTCCATACGTGTATATATAGTATCGTATTATTTATGCCAAGTGCATATATATGTTTTGGTTACATTTTGCATATGTGTGTATATATGGTAAAATATACATATATACCTATACGGCTATAGGTGTGTACATGCATGTTAAGAATGTTTGTATATGCTTATAGGTGTGTACATGCATGTTAAGAATGTTTGTATATGCTAAGTAAATATTAGCATGTCTAATATTTGGGTTGGTTAAGTTAATTGACACAACATGTTGTCAAAGTGGAATCTCTTGTTGAAATTCATCAACTCATATATTAACATGATTGTGTACTTTCTTATTTCATGTGGATAATAATCGGCCCAAAGGAAGGTTATTATTTGGCCGAATTTTAAGTACATTTGTGATACTAAAAATTTGTGATAATTATGAGGCTTTCATGTGAATATTAAGTCGGTCCAAAGAAAGGCTTAATATTTGACATGATTTTATTATCAAAATTTTATTATTACACCAAGAGTACCACTTGCAAGTCTAATTTATGTCCAAAGACAAGATTAGATGTTGCGCTGGGTATCTTGTGATGGAATTGCTAATATTTAAACTAATTATCAAGTTAATTTCAATTTTAGTTTTTTTTCGTGTATATGACTACATGTTAAAATTATATACTCTAAATTTTAAAGCATTACATACATATGCAAATATATGTGGAGTTTTAATTTACACACTTGTATGCATATATTTATGTCAAGTGTGAAACAGTATGGTATACGAAGTATATGCTAAGTATATAGGAGTATATTTTCTTTTGAATTATCAAATACGTGTGTTTGTGTGATGCATATTTATTACATACACGTGTAGTATGATAAGTATATATGGGATAATATGGGATGTATTTTGACTTTTTAAAGTAGCTACCAAGTATACGGATGTACATACAGTAAGCATATACGGATAGTATGTGTGTTTTCAGTTTTGCACAAGCTAAGTATGTATGTGTATATTTGAGCATAATATTCTTGTTCATATTAGTCACGTCATATATGTGTGCATATAAGCATATTGAATACATTTATTTATGGGTGATGTTAAATATGTTAAGATATTAATACATATCTGTATGCATGGTAATTATGTAATTATGTACACACGTTAAATATTGCATATATACATGCATATGTGAGTATACATGTTGTAATTATGGTATGTGTATAGTACACATGTTAACGTATATGGTATTTTATTTATGCATAGAATACCTTAAGGGATGGACTTAGACATATACGTTACAATATTTGATATGCTTTTATGTTTTAAAATGGGTATGAAATAAATGCATCCAATCATATCCAATTTAAAAATATACCCGTTTCTTTTGGGGAAGGAGTATTTGCACTTTGGGTCTTCCGATTCTTCGTTATACATATTATAACGTTAGGAAGTTCTTTTGGATCGGGACAAAATATGTGAAATTTTAAGACCTCCCATTTAATAAAATTGTCTGATAATTTTTTGTTGGATGAACTCAAACCACATGTTGCCGAAGTAACCTCTGTTGGATTGAATAATTCAATTAAATTATTATCATAGATGTTTGTATGTGATGATTCATGTGAATTATGATCGGCCCAAAGGAAGACATAATTTGACCGGATTATTTACATACCTGCAATAATAAATATGTGGTGATTATAAGGGAGAATTTAATTTTAATTTTCATTCCATGTGAATAGTGGAATGCCCAAAGGCAACCATTATTTGACACGATTTATCACCAATATTTGATTAATGCATTGAGAGTACCAATTGCAGTTATCCTACCAATCCAAAGATTGGGGTTTAATGTTGCGCTAGGTATCTTGTTTGAGTCATATAATTTCACAAAATTTGATGTGCGTAATAATATGGTACTTGATGCACATGTACACACGCATGAAATTAATTTAGTTTTGTACCTAAAGACACATGGTGGGTAGATTCCGGTGCTACTACCCACATAAGTATGTCTATGCGGGGTTGCATATGGAGCCGTCCACCAAATGATGCTGGAAAAGTATATTTATGTTGGTGATGACAATAAAGTTTAAGTTCAAGCAATAAGAACTTTTAGACTACTTTTAAAGACTTGTTTTTTATTTGAATTTAATTGAGACTTTTGTTACACTGTCTATTAGACGGTATTTAATTTCCAATTTATGTTTTGGACAAATATAGTTACTCTTGTTCATTTGGAAATTATAAAGTTAGTCTCTCTTATAATTCAAATATTTTAGGTTATGAGTCTTTACTCAATAATCCTTATATGCTTGAGAATTCGGTCATTTTATGGTATAAGCTAAAGAAAGAGTTTCAGAACCACTAAGGGATAACCACCTAAAGTCTTTCGTGAGTGTGGTTGCCAAAGTTGTTTAGTTGAGTGGGAGTTAATCTCTTATGATTTAATTTAGTGATACAAAACTCAAGGTTTCTGCAGAAATAAAGTTTATTAGCTTTACAGCTAAATTTTTGTATCAAGCTATGTGTAATTTTTAATTTACACTTACGAGACTTAAGGTTGGTCTCAATAAAGACTAAAGTTGGACCAGTTGAAAATAGGCATGATGGAGACCACTTCACATGTAATTATCATGCTACTCACCCATACAGATCTATGTCATCTATTGTATTTTAATGGTGGTTGTTGTGGTTTAGTCATGAATTAACAATATGACAAAAGCTGCGGTGATCCCATTATTAATACATGAGGTGGACCAGATTGACTAAGTTCAAGTCTAAAGATAAATGGCATACTAAGGCGCGCCTAAAGAAATATAATTACAATATGTAGCCCAAGTGGGAGATTGTTGGAATATTTTATTCCAATAATTAATATGGGCTAATATTATAATTATTTTATTAGCTATTTATCATAATTGGGTTTTATTTATGTATTATCTAAACCCAATAGACTATTAAGATAGGTGTATGGGCCAAAATAATAAATGGCCAGAGGCCCGTGTTGCTTGTTAGGGTATAATGGGAGCTCTAACTAGACCAACACAATCTATAAATAGGTTATGGTCCCCAATACATTGAACCACCAACAATTCACTTCTCTTCTCCCCATCGGAAGAGTGACTAAGGCCTCGGGTTCAATTGAGGAAGATCCAGACGCCATCTTTCTCGTTCCATTCCTCTTGCCGCTTCGCTATGGATCCAGGTAGTAATCTTATTATACTCTATTATTCAACATGATGAAGGTCCTGGAATTATTAAACAATCCATTTGATTTGTTCTTGTATTGCTTCCGCTATATGTAAAAGTATTTCCAACATATTAAACATACATGTTGAATTGTGTTCTTCAATCTTCATGGCATCTATAGGATTTTAGATACGGATAAAAGGGTGTTTTTTGTAAAAGAGTGACGTATTTTCTACGTTTATATAGTGTCACGAACATGCACTACGAATTTAGCCATAACAAGTAGAGCTTAATTAGGTTGGATTTTAGAAGGTTAAACAGGTCTTACTACCCCTCAATTGAGAAATAGTTTGGTTAGGAAATTAACCAACATATATTATCCACTGAACATAAAATCCGAAACACTTAGAGCATCTTCAATGCCCTTCTTTTGACATTGTTAAAATTTGCCACATCATCAATTTTGAAAGAGTGGTTGTAATTTTGTCTCCAATGGATTCTTTTATGAGTTCTTTTATGCTGACATGGAGCAAACACTTTCAACCCTTCTGTTGTAACTAGTATTTCACTCGTGCGTTGCACGGGATGTAAAATACAAATATAATAAATGTTAACCTATAAATGCAATTATAAATTATACTCCGTATTTTTTTATCATATGGATGAGAGCAACCATTAAAAAATAAATAATATTATGAACTTAGAAGTTAATAACCACACACTTTAATGTGAGCGACATTTTTGTAGTTCTTTTTTTATTTTCCTCGTCATCACATATCACGAACTTCATGCTCAAGGTAGACCCGGTAGTCTCGTCTGCTTTGAAGTTGCAACATATAATTGTCCATACGTAAATATTGAACGTCGGAGAAAAATACATCCTTAGACTCTTATTCATGGTCATCGCATAGCACCCATGTGTTGCATGAGTTGTATTCTTCACACACAAGTAATATGATCTGTGGTGTGCCTTCATTGTGCAAAGCAATTACACTTTTTACCTAATGGAAACGAAGCTTGACCCTGATTACTCCAAGTCCCCCGAGCCACTCCACCAGACACCCCTTGGGGTAAAAAGAAAAATCTAAAATCATACTCCCTCCGCCCCCCTAACTTTGTCCCATTTTAACTTTTTCGTCTGTCCCAATAAGTTTGTCTCATATCATATTTGGTAATATTTGAGTGATTATAATTCATTCTTACTTTATTCACACTATCAATTCAATACCAAACACACGATTCTACTTTTTCTTAAAAATCACATCACACCCCTTTGTCAAAAATTTAAAAGAAAAATCTCTAGTAGAAACGAATTGAAAATAGAAGGAATGGAATGTACAACCAAACACTATACTCCTTATAAATAAGCAATCGTAAACCTAGAAGTCATACCAAATCTATAATATGTGGACTTACACTTATTCATGGTGACAAACGCAAGAAAAAAAACAATGATGACGATTACAAAAAATAACTAATTAATAATAGTAAGGCAAAAAGCCAATTCCACAAAAAACATTATATAAGCAAACTGAAACCCCCCTAATCTACCAAGCTTGTTTTCAAACTCTTTAAGGTATCAATTTCAAATAGTTTCTCTAATTTCGAGAACTCGTTATGTAAGTTGAAAATAACTTCCTGTTTCCTTGATGATATTCCAAAAATGAACTGGTCTTAAAAATCATGCCCGAAAAACCATCTTCAATGAAATGAAACTAATGTTACTTCTGCATAGCTTTGATTGCTTTCAGCTCCTTTGCTCTTCTTCTCCAGTTAATTCTTCCTAGTGTTTAACTTATCAAAAACAAAGCTCTTGTTTTTCCCAATGATTATCCTATCCTAAAACTTTTAATTACTTTAAACAACGGCTTAAACAAATACCCAACGACATCACTGCTAAGAATGCATTGATTTTCAAATATACAATGAACCTTGTAGAATACGGTAATATAAAAAGGAATTTGAAGCATAAAAAGTTTAAAAACATGTGGATTTTTCAGATTTGTAAAATACTTTGATATAAATAATTTGTAGAAGGAACCTGAAGCAGTATGTATGAAACCACTCATCATGGCTATTTCACCGAGATTGTTACGTTGTAGAAGGAACTTGAAGCATAAATAAAACCATTATTTTCAGCTCAGACTTTATGTACAACCATTGCTTTTATGCATATTTTGTCATATAAACCCCCATTATAGTTCTTAGGTACCATTCTAATGGTTTATTAATAAAATCTAAATCTAAATAATCTGAAAAGTATGAAAACGATAAAAAAAACAGAGGAGCATACCAGTTTCAATGTTATTTGGAAACCAATTGCTGATTACCTGTTAATAAAATCTAAAAAAATATGAAAGGTGTGAAAAAATAATAAAACCAAAGAGAGCAAACCAGTCCCAAACACAAATATGAGGATGATCAACTCTTATATGTTTAAACCAACTCCCAAACACTCTAAAACAAATTCAAATGTACCAAAGAGTGAAAAAATATGAAAAGTGTGAAAAAATAATAAAACCAAAGAGAGAAAACCAGTCCCAAACACAAATATGAGGATGATCAACTCTTATATGTTTCCCCTCCTTCCCAAAAACCAACTCCCAAACACTCTAAAACAAATTCAAATGTACCTCATAGAATCAATACATGGAAGAGAAAAACCAATTCGAAATATGGTTTATATACTGTGGACTTGGAAGTTGTTCCCTAATTTGTTTTTAAATTTACTATGAAAATAGGCTAAAGAAGAAGAAATTAGTAGAGCACAATCATTCTAAAGAAGTACATTGACATGCAGATACCACCCAATAAAGAAATTGACTCTGACTATAGCAACATGTGTAAAATTTCTACCAAATTGAAACCACCTGTTAACAGCCTAAAGCTGCTCTTTACAGTGTAACGACCTTTCTCATTACATGGCCAAAGATCTGATCCGGGACTGACCTCTTGCTCATAGGAATCCCGAGAATTGGCTCCTGGTTCCTGCTATAAAAGAGTTTGTATACCAAATCGACATCCCACCCCCCTCCATGGGCTACAAAAATCCCGAGAAGGCCAACAACTGAGATCTCCTCCAGACCTACAAACTAACATTATATTCCTAATCAACTATATGTATTTTCTACAAACAATTAATAGCCTTCATAAGAAACATGCACTTTAACCCCACCATCAGTGCATCTGCATTTTATTTCATATATCCATCCAAACTGCAAAGATCCACGTGAAACTCTCGGGTTAATAAAATGAGGGTATGTACCATACGTGGAAAACACAAAAGTGTATGAGACTAACACATAGAAGAAATAATATCAGAACTCCAAAGAAACTTTAAAAACATCATAACAGTATGCCTCAGTTGGGATTTTGGAAAATGTCAAGGAAAGAAACTCGAAAGGAAAGTTACTTTGTTACGTTTGTTTTTAGCTGGGGAAAAACAAAACAAAATGGAGTATGATAAATGTATATAAACTTTTAAATATGCTTAGATTTGTTTCATTTTCACTTTCATTTACCCCAGTGCTGCAAAGGCTCCAACTTACGGTGGGGTAAGGGGGGGTCGGATGTGCGCAGTCTTACCCCTGTACTAAAGCACAGAGAGACTATTTCGGATGACCCATAGTGAAAATCGCGTCAAAAATTGCAAGGACTGACTGTTGCTTCATAACAAAGAAGTGCAGACAATTTAGTGAGCCATTTTGCTTTATTCCATCATATTCTCAAGCCAAAAAATAATGAATCTTTGTGAGTATTTATATTGCAGAATTATCTTATAAAAAAGATAAGATTATCCTGCTTCAAAAAAAAAACTCATTGAAGTTACTTTGACCAAAAGGGTGGTACTTCAAATTAAATTTATCAAAACAGTGAAAGGTACTTCAAATTCAATAGGTCATCATTCAGGTCAGACCAGTTTGATTCAAAACATGGAAGTTTTGAGAAGAGACGCACGTGGAGCTAACAAAATTAGAAGGAAACTACTTATCTTAACGTATTTAGAACAAAACAGATCACAGTTGTTTCTTGGATAAGTAAAAAAAAGTATATATTGTCATTCCAAAATCAATGTTCAACGTAAAGAATTGGCCTTCATAAATCTATAGGCAAATAGACACAAATAGTGACACTGTGACAGCCACTTAAGAGATACTTCGTATTATTTAAGAAAAACAAAACTACAGCTAGAAGGTAAATCTTTCTTAGATAGGAGGCATGAATCAAGTTCTCACTACCAAAGTTTGACCAAAAAGGGATGCAAGTTTATGAGAGCAAACATCTCAATATAATTCATTATATTATAGTTGTGAGCTATGAACTTTGGCTAAAGAAGAAAGATGATGAGAAATAGAATAATGAACTTATATAAAGATATTTTTCATAGACTGTTATTCATACTTTTATGACATGAACTTACATGACAGAAAAATGAAGATACCGTTTTCAGTTATTAAAAGTGCTCCTATTTTGCCTTAGTTTTTCAGTAAATATTTGTCACAATGTGCAGAAAGCTACTCCAAAGTATTATTTTTTGTTCATTCAAGTGTTCAACACCAAACTACATTGCTCCCTAGAATATTGGAATTCAGAAAATAAAAGATTTGAGAGATTAGTTTATTTGAAAACTATATTTCCAATAAATCTAACTAAAACCAAAGATACTAATAAACTTTGAAACTGGAGCTTGATCGAATAAAACAATAAAAGTGGAACTCAAAACTTACCAGGTTCATTTGAAAACGATCATTTTCCCTTCGATTCACGGTGCTTCTTACTTCTTTACTCACCAGAGGGAGGAGTTAATTGAATTCACCTGAGAAAGCAATTATCTTGGTTTTGCAAAATAACTTCATCATGGATTGCTTTTACTTAATAACTTCACCAATGAAAAACTCAAAAAAGGATGAAACAACGATTATATTACCTAATGTCAATATGTAATTTCAAGAATGGAAAAATAATTGTTGAAAAAAATATGTGATTGAGGAATTTTAGCAAACACCTTCCTTACAAAAATTGTTAGAACGTTCTAAGTGATATAAACCTAGCAAATTGAAATTCAGTTTTAAATAATAGATGGATTATATGATTAAGAAGAATAGTTTACCTCAAATTCAGTTTGAATCAGGTGGACTTCGGATGATTCTGGTAGAAGAAGAACAAATCTGCAGGAAGGAATAGTCATTTTCGTTTTTCAAATGGCTTGTGTAGATGATTTCGGTGAGATAATAATCATCTCCTTTTTCTGAATGATTTGAGAAGAAAGAAAGATGCAAGGAATAGAATAAAAGGTACTCCGTATAAGGAACCGAGAAGAGAATTTGAAGGGCTAAATGAAATGAAAGGAAGAGGTGAAAGCTGGAAACCGTTGATTCCGTTTATTAGAATCGGATGGATGCTGTGAAAAGTTAAGGTGAGCGGGAACTTGTTTTGGGCAATTGTAGTGCTATTAAGGAGAGGATTGCTCCCTAGAATATTGGAATTCAGAAAATAAAAGATTTGAGAGATTAGTTTATTTGAAAACTATATTTCCAATAAATCTAACTAAAACCAAAGATACTAATAAACTTTGAAACTGGAGCTTGATCGAATAAAACAATAAAAGTGGAACTCAAAACTTACCAGGTTCATTTGAAAACGATCATTTTCCCTTCGATTCACGGTGCTTCTTACTTCTTTACTCACCAGAGGGAGGAGTTAATTGAATTCACCTGAGAAAGCAATTATCTTGGTTTTGCAAAATAACTTCATCATGGATTGCTTTTACTTAATAACTTCACCAATGAAAAACTCAAAAAAGGATGAAACAACGATTATATTACCTAATGTCAATATGTAATTTCAAGAATGGAAAAATAATTGTTGAAAAAAATACGTGATTGAGGAATTTTAGCAAACACCTTCCTTACAAAAATTGTTAGAACGTTCTAAGTGATATAAACCTAGCAAATTGAAATTCAGTTTTAAATAATAGATGGATTATATGATTAAGAAGAATAGTTTACCTCAAATTCAGTTTGAATCAGGTGGACTTCGGATGATTCTGGTAGAAGAAGAACAAATCTGCAGGAAGGAATAGTCATTTTCGTTTTTCAAATGGCTTGTGTAGATGATTTCGGTGAGATAATAATCATCTCCTTTTTCTGAATGATTTGAGAAGAAAGAAAGATGCAAGGAATAGAATAAAAGGTACTCCGTATAAGGAACCGAGAAGAGAATTTGAAGGGCTAAATGAAATGAAAGGAAGAGGTGAAAGCTGGAAACCGTTGATTCCATTTATTAGAATCGGATGGATGCTGTGAAAAGTTAAGGTGAGCGGGAACTTGTTTTGGGCAATTGTAGTGCTATTAAGGAGAGGATTGCTCCCTAGAATATTGGAATTCAGAAAATAAAAGATTTGAGAGATTAGTTTATTTGAAAACTATATTTCCAATAAATCTAACTAAAACCAAAGATACTAATAAACTTTGAAACTGGAGCTTGATCGAATAAAACAATAAAAGTGGAACTCAAAACTTACCAGGTTCATTTGAAAACGATCATTTTCCCTTCGATTCACGGTGCTTCTTACTTCTTTACTCACCAGAGGGAGGAGTTAATTGAATTCACCTGAGAAAGCAATTATCTTGGTTTTGCAAAATAACTTCATCATGGATTGCTTTTACTTAATAACTTCACCAATGAAAAACTCAAAAAAGGATGAAACAACGATTATATTACCTAATGTCAATATGTAATTTCAAGAATGGAAAAATAATTGTTGAAAAAAATATGTGATTGAGGAATTTTAGCAAACACCTTCCTTACAAAAATTGTTAGAACGTTCTAAGTGATATAAACCTAGCAAATTGAAATTCAGTTTTAAATAATAGATGGATTATATGATTAAGAAGAATAGTTTACCTCAAATTCAGTTTGAATCAGGTGGACTTCGGATGATTCTGGTAGAAGAAGAACAAATCTGCAGGAAGGAATAGTCATTTTCGTTTTTCAAATGGCTTGTGTAGATTATTTCGGTGAGATAATAATCATCTCCTTTTTCTGAATGATTTGAGAAGAAAGAAAGATGCAAGGAATAGAATAAAAGGTACTCCGTATAAGGAACCGAGAAGAGAATTTGAAGGGCTAAATGAAATGAAAGGAAGAGGTGAAAGCTGGAAACCGTTGATTCCGTTTATTAGAATCGGATGGATGCTGTGAAAAGTTAAGGTGAGCGGGAACTTGTTTTGGGCAATTGTAGTGCTATTAAGGAGAGGATTGCTCCCTAGAATATTGGAATTCAGAAAATAAAAGATTTGAGAGATTAGTTTATTTGAAAACTATATTTCCAATAAATCTAACTAAAACCAAAGATACTAATAAACTTTGAAACTGGAGCTTGATCGAATAAAACAATAAAAGTGGAACTCAAAACTTACCAGGTTCATTTGAAAACGATCATTTTCCCTTCGATTCACGGTGCTTCTTACTTCTTTACTCACCAGAGGGAGGAGTTAATTGAATTCACCTGAGAAAGCAATTATCTTGGTTTTGCAAAATAACTTCATCATGGATTGCTTTTACTTAATAACTTCACCAATGAAAAACTCAAAAAAGGATGAAACAACGATTATATTACCTAATGTCAATATGTAATTTCAAGAATGGAAAAATAATTGTTGAAAAAAATACGTGATTGAGGAATTTTAGCAAACACCTTCCTTACAAAAATTGTTAGAACGTTCTAAGTGATATAAACCTAGCAAATTGAAATTCAGTTTTAAATAATAGATGGATTATATGATTAAGAAGAATAGTTTACCTCAAATTCAGTTTGAATCAGG
Organism: Cuscuta epithymum; assembly: GCA_945859915.1. Lineage (NCBI taxonomy): Eukaryota > Viridiplantae > Streptophyta > Magnoliopsida > Solanales > Convolvulaceae > Cuscuta > Cuscuta epithymum. The sequence goes on from CAMAPF010000006.1 coordinate 675,382, forward strand.
CTGACTTCGGATGATTCTGGTAGAAGAAGAACAAATCTGCAGGAAGGAATAGTCATTTTTGTTTTTCAAATGGCTTGTGTAGATGATTTCGGTGAGATAATAATCATCTCCTTTTTCTGAATGATTTGAGAAGAAAGAAAGATGCAAGGAATAGAATAAAAGGTACTCCGTATAAGGAACCGAGAAGAGAATTTGAAGGGCTAAATGAAATGAAAGGAAGAGGTGAAAGCTGGAAACCGTTGATTCCGTTTATTAGAATCGGATGGATGCTGTGAAAAGTTAAGGTGAGCGGGAACTTGTTTTGGGCAATTGTAGTGCTATTAAGGAGAGGATTAGAATCGGATGGATGCGGTGAAAAGTTAAGGTGAGCGGGAACTTGTTTTGGGCAATTGTAGTGCTATTAAGGAGAGGATTGTAGTGCTATTAAGGAGAGGATTGTAGTGCTATTAAGGAGAGGATTTCCAAAGTATGTTTAACAGCATGACTCAGCCAAAATCGAGTATCATACGTCCCATTCCAAAAAAAAATACCGTGCAAATGCCGAGATTATAGCGTAACCGTGCAAATTTGTTTCGTATTTATCTGGGTTGGGAGAAGGTGCATAGACCCGTAGTGGGCAATTAAAGGCTGCCCATATTTTTAGCTATTTTTGCCCATATTTATAACGTAAAACATTAATAAATATTTTAAAGTATTAACTTTGTGCATTGGAGAACATTTATTTAAAACTTTCTATAGTTGACGTGGATAGACATAATTCTATATAATTGACATTTGGCAAAATTTTGATTCTTCCACAAGAGGAGCATTGAAGATGCTCTTAAAATGCAATTATAAGCACTTTCACTTATAAAACTTGTACCAACTCTTACAAGAAAAAGTTAATGATATCTTCTTAAACATATACGTAGGAAAATACTTAATTTAAAAAAGAAAAAACGGTAAAATTAAGTTTGACAAAATATATTACACATATTAAAAATCAAAGTGATAAAATTAAAAAAGATTACAAATCCTTATATCTGATAATTAATCATTTTTGGAAATCAGACAAAATCTTAAAGTTTAGAACGTACAACCTACTCTAATACTAGTATTGTTAATGTATTTACCAACTTTTACCTTTGGTATTTCCAAAAAATTATAACTTTCACAGTGTCCTAAAATATCTTATCTATCTATAATAATAGGGAAAAGGGTCAGATAGGGTCTCCAACTTACATAAAAAGGTCGAATAAGGCCTTATATAGGAGCTCTTCTGTCCGGCCGTCGCCATTTGGGCAGTTCCCGATGGAATTGTTTGAAGAAATTTTGTGAGCATCTTATTTATTAAGTGTAGACGTGTAATTTACTCATACCAAATTTCGGCTAAAACTTCATTTGGAAAGGCATTCAAATGAATTCTTGAAAATAACCGCGCAATTATTTTCAAGAATTCATTTGAATGTCTTCCCGAATGAAGTTTTAGCTGACTATGCATCGTTGGCATTCTTGTATCTTCCCCTCGAGTCTTCCTTGTGTCCTTCATCTACCAGAAACGGAGCTTTATAAAAATTCAAAAGGAAACCAAACTTCCTTTTGATTCGTCATTTGTCTGTGGAAAAGTTTTTTTTAGGTTTTACTTGTTCCATTCTGTTGTTTTGATCAGCTTTTGCTTAAAGATATGCGAAATATTAGAGCATCTTCAATGTTACAATGTGCACGGTGCACATGTGGCATGAGAGAGATAGACACAAAAAATTGAATTTATGACATTTCTCTCTCATTCTTTCCACGATTTTATGTGTTTTTGGTAAGTTTTCATCTGCAATGTCAAGCACAATGTCTAGATGTAGACATTGTGCTTGACATTGTGAAGAAAAACTTACCAAAATGATACAAGATCCTTCAAATAAGGAGAGAGATATTCTATTTATTATTTTTTAACAGGCTATCTCCCATGCCACGTATGCATCGTTCACGTTTTAGCATTGGAGATGCTCTTATCGAGCTATTTGACTAATTGATGTGTACCATATAAGAACAAAGAGACGAAAGGTATTTAAGTTTACCCATGTATGCATATTAGAGAACTCCTAAATGAATTGTCAATAGCATTGCGCTTTATGTATACTCCTAAATGAATTGTCACACCGGTGGGCGTAGCTCAACTGGTAGCAAGGGAGTGCCACAAGGGTTAGGTCTCGGATTCGAATCCCGGCAACTGCGATGAGGGGTTACTATGCTGAAAAATGCATAGGGCTTCTGCAAGTACCGGGGACAGAGCTCCACTCTCTATCTGTCAGATTGTTATTATAGTCCAATTTACATCCTCCCATCGTGTCGTCCGGTCGGTGTTGGGGGCCCTCAGGGATGGGGTGTCATCCTTTTTTTTCTAAATGAATTGTCACGTTTTAGAAGTTATCATAGTCTTGTTTGACATGCTGGCAGTTATCAATAAATCTACTTTGTGTGTCAATAGTTTTGGAACTTTAATGTGGGATGATTTGTCTTTAACACGAACTACAAAATATTAGTTAACTTACTTAGATACTAGTATAGTACCTGTGCGATGCACGGGAATAAAGTATAACTTTTTCGATATAAAAGAGAGGTTTATTAACGCTGCACATATGTCTTAATTTAATACTCCTATAATATAACAATTTATGTAGTAATATAAATTGTAATTATATATTCTATAATATAAAGTAGTTTATTAACACCTCACAAAGTAATTATACACTCAAATATATTTTTTCAATATAAAGGAGTAGTCTATTAACACCTCACTAATTGAAAAATCAGAAACGTAAGAAATTAAAGATGAATATATCCCTATATGGCAATGAGCCGAACTTTGTTTTTATATATTATTGTATTTCTCTCCAATATTTTTCTTTTTTTAACAACTTACGAAGTACTTTGTATCCATTTTTTGAAATAAAACTACAATAGTTATATAACATATATACATTTTTGTAAAATATAACATGGCAAATATTGTAATCATAAAATTAGTCTTCAAAGATGGAATATAAGAGATTTAACATGGAGTTGGTGTTATTCTGCTCTTAAAACCCTTTTCAAAATAAAAGTTACACCCCAGAAACTACTTAAAAGATTTGTAAATACAAACACACCCTTTACAATTTTCAAATACCTTAATTTCTTAAACTAAAGGGAGTTGTTTTTAAATGTTGTCAAAACAGAAGCACCGTATGTGAAGGTCAAAGAATTGGCAGTATTTGCATCACGGCCAAGTAGGAAGTTGTACCAGACGGAAGAGAAATAACAACGTATTTGAGCAGCAAATTCTGAGTTTTTGAGCTAGGATACAACTCTGAGTGAGTAGATGATTGTGTTAGTATCAATCTCAATACAAATGAAAACAAAGGACCATATGCATTATAGTTAAGCAACTCTGTAGTTAATTATAAACTTAATGCTTGCTCATCTTTTAGATATTAGAAGTCATTTATAAACAAAATGTCATATGCGAAGTATAAGTATAAAATATACTACGTATATTTTTTAGTAGTCAAGTAACCTAATAAATGCTAAATTGATTCCCCCCCCCCAAATAATTCAGATATAAACAAAAGATCAATGGCAATTCATAACCAACTATCAAAGGCTACCAGACCAATGCTTTACTATATGTAGCAACTGCTAACCTTCGACAGTTGATTATTGAAATAAACTCATAGTTGCAACAACTTCTTAATGTCAGCTTTGGATTTAATTATCTACTGCTTAACTTGGATCAATTTATCAATCTCAATTTGCATTTCATTATGCTTCTTTGTGGAGCTCAACTATCTTCAAATTCCTACCTCCCTTTACTTTAACTTGACCAACTCATCCTCTAATTTCCAGATTTTGTTGATAGCATCCTGCTTCTTATTGTCAAGGTGATGCATCTCCTTATGAGCTTCATTTAGATCATTCCTTAATAGATCCTCCAACTCCTTCCTAATCAAGATCGTTCAGAAAATTCTTTAGAGTTTTTGAAACAATCAAATCAATTATTACCTTGTCTAGATCAACCGTGAGATCACTAACTTCATCCTACAACTTAATTTTTGCATGTCCAGCCTAATCAGCCCTCAAATACATTTTCCTTATCCCTGCGTAAGCTAATGGTCACTGTTTGAGCATCAACCAAGCATTTCATTGACACAGATTTTTCTGGGAAGGAGATTCAGAAAGATGAATTACACTTTCTTCACGTTGTCTAACTCTCCTAGGATCTTCTCCGTCGGTACATTCGTGCAATGATCAGGATCATCATCAAGCATCTTCTATTTCTTATTTGGTGTTGCTGCTGTCAGTGATCCCGCAGCTATGGCTTACTGCACTCCCAGACCAGCGAGAAGGCTGGAAGCTTAATGGAGTAGAATCTGATTCCATTTTTATTCCGTCTAAGGAACTAAGAAACCCATGAACCATAGATAAAACTCACCGAAACTGAAAATGCACAAACAAATTTCAAGTACATACACAGACACACACACATTGACATATGTAAAGATTCAACATATTAAACATCCAAATAGAATATAAAAAATAAAAAATTACATTTGGACACAACGCTTTGAGGTTCACTTATTCCAACACAAAATCAAAGCCACAGAAGAAAGAAATAAACAAATATAGCTAGCTAGTTGGAGAAGAAAACTCTTTACCTTTCCTGGTTCTCGCAAGTGAAATTAGTGACTGGAACCTATGACCGCTGTTTTCCCAAAGACATCTATCACCAAAGCGTCATCCGCATTTTCACTCCCTAGCGGTAACTGATACACTTCGCAGCCCCTGAGAAACTCATTGGTGAGTGAAACCTTCCACCATTCTTCCTTGCCTATTTGTGACAGAAACTCTACCGCCCTACCTATCACATCCATGACCAGAACCTTCCGCCGGCCTCAATAAGAAATAGGCTAATGAAACATGAGTAACAGAGTACCATATACCACTTTTGCAAGATCATATAAGCGCTTAGTTCGTGATTTGCGTTTGAATCACTAAGCCTGCTTTGACGCTTAATTATATATGCCATGCGTCTGGAGCAAATGACTCTTGAGAAGCCCAAGCATTTTTTGATCGGAGATGAATTGTCTTGTTACATTTATAATTTTAATTATTGCCGCATAAAACATCATGGACAACAAAATAGCCGCATAGAACAACACAAACACATTAAATGAGTTAAGGAGTTTTTAAAAGTTGTAACTTAACAGCATTCAATGCTTATAGTTAAGAGCCAATGCACTGTTACTTTTTCTCCACCGCTTCAAGTATCCAGAAACAAACACTCCTTCCCATAATATTTCGTATTAATTATTTTTGCCTGCTTTGGGATGATGCACTATCCTTAAAACTGATCGTTTAAGAAGCTGTTCTCTTCACCTGATCTGAATGTTTCTGATCTGAATTTTTTAAGTTCTGATCTGATCTAATCTGAATTTTTCTGATCTGAATCTTTATGATCTGGTCTGATCTAATCTGAATCTTTCTGATCTGATCTGAATGTTCCTGATCTGATCTGAATGTTGCTGATCTGATCTGAATGTTCCTGATCTGATCTGAATGTTCCTGATCTGATCTGAATGTTCCTGTTCTGATCTGAATCCTTCTGATCTGATCTGAATCCTTCTGATCTGATTTAAATATTTTTAAAATTATAATTATAATTTTAATTTTAATTATTATAATTAGAAATGTAATTACACATATATAATTTAAATGTAATTATAATCACAATTATAAAAAATTATAATTACAATTATAATAATAATTATAATAGGTATAATTATTATTATATGTATTACACTAGTTATAAATATAGCTATAATTAGAGGAAGCGGTCCAGCTCAGCTGGTCGCCAACTCACTCTCCCTTATGGGAGGTCTCGAGTTCGAAACTCAATGGGGTGAGTTTCAACCTAGTTTAGATCAGAAAAGTTCAGACATGATTTTTCCCTTTTATTATAATAATAATTATAATAATATTAATTCACTAAATATTACAATCAGAGCAACATTTCTTTATTTATTTACGACCTTCATTATTTAATGATCTTCTGTATTTAATTACTAGACAAAGTACCCGTGCGATGCACGGGAATATATCTAGAATTGAATAATGACTTAATTAAAATTATGTTTTATGGTGGTAGATAATGTGTAACTTTATCAAATATATAAAAGACAATAAAGTTTATGTGTTGTTACTTTTAGTAATTATATATAAAGTACGTAAGTAATAGTTGTAATAAAATGCAAAATTGGATAGTAAAAGTTCAAGTAAAATTAAAAAAAACGATAATGTATAACCAATATCTCTATGCGACAATGAGATAACTTGATAGTACAAAAATTAGTGGGCCTCATGAGACTTTGTTGTATTTTCTAGCATGTATTTTCTATAACGATAACATCACAGGCTGTACAAAATGGTGATTGACAATTCGCTAGCACATGTATTGGTTTAGCGGTAAGCAGCAATGAATACTTTGGGACATTATTTAAAGAGGAAAGTAGTAGGAGTAATGAATAATGTAGAAAATGTAAGAGAACATGTTAATGTTTGCAAGAGACGATAAACAATATAAAAAAGCGAGGGAATTCCAGTATTTATAAGGACAAACTTACTCAAAAGAAAAGTGTCACAAACTTTTAAATACATCCTAAAAGGAAAAGTGTATGAAAGTTTAAAAAGTACATCAAAAAAAGTTTTATGAGACACAATAATTGTACTATCAAGTTAATTCATTGTCACATAGAGTTATTGTCACACCTTATCTTTTATTTTAAAGTTACTCAAGTTTTTTATACGATCCAAATTTACTTTTTTTACAGCTACTACTATGTATATAATTAATAAAAATTACAATACATAAACTTTATCGTGTTTTTTATTTGGCAAAGTTACATATTACATACCATTATAAAATATAATTTTAAATAAGTTACTATTCAAGTCAATATATGCGCAGTGCATCGCACGGGTACTTCGCGTATTTTATATTGAAGATGTTACTTCCATTGCTGTGGGTTGTGGTATTTACTTTTAAGTGTTGGGATCTTAACTTGTGTGAATTTATATTATCAACATAGAATAATGTTTTTTATTTAAAAAGTTAAAATAGTGTTTCCTAAAACGTGTTTTTTGCTTAAATCACACACTATAAGTTTATTATCAAATTATATTTAATTTATTTCGTTGTCACATAGAAATATTGTTATACATCATCATTTATTTTAATAGTAATGGGTCTTATGTGAGAAAACCTCATTACAATTTTGGATTACATCTTGTTCTTTTATAAAGGGAAATTGCCATGAATAAGACTAAAAACGTTTTGTATATTCCAAACTAAGGCTATAATGTTTTTATTCAATATATAAGAGTAATTATTGTCAAGTTTGAAAAATATTGATACGTTTAAAGTCATTTATAGCCAAAACATGACAGTAATTACTCCTATATAGAGAATAAAAACACGACAGACCTATTTTGGAATTGACAAACATTTTTACTCTTATTTAGGGAAATTTCCCTTTATAAAAATAAGGATTATAAGAAATAACATTGATAATAAAACTATAATTGTAGATCGATGACTAAATTATAAGGAAGTTATCTTAAATAGGAGTAAACATGTTTTAAATAGGAGTACTTTACATGTCTTTCTTTCTAAAATAGGAGTTCTTATTGTAATGAATGAAAAAAACTATCATTAATGACAATATATATTGTCATATCAATGCCTAGTATTGTAACTATTTTGACAGTAAAAAGTCGAAAATGACAACTATTCAGGTAAACAAATATAGTAGTCATATTTTGGAATTCCAAAACATGTTTACACCTATATTGGGAATTTTCTCCTAAATTATACACCCTCCGTTTCACTCAACTTTGACAACTTTTCTTTTTTGTTTGTTCAAAAAAACTTTATAACTTTCTTTTTTCTAATTTAGTTTTTTTCTTCAGTTAATTTGTTTTCTTTTAATTTGTTGAAATCCTAAATTGTGATCCGGTTACCTAAACTAAAAAATGCAAGTAGTTAATGTGCCTTTTAAAATCAGGCTAAGTGCCACCTTTTGAATAAGCTTTTGTTTTTTATTATTAAAAAATTAGATATAGTTAATGTACAAATATTTACCAAAGTTAGGGTCTATCTACTTCATATTCTTTCGTTACGTACATGGTATCTATTATTTCACATCATTCCCAAATTTTCGATCATTTAATATAACTAATTGCCAAATTTGATTTTCTCATTGATTCCCTATTTTGACCTTATTTTGGGCGTGATTTTTCCCTCCAATTGTTGCTCCACTCTTTTACTTTATATTATATAAAGATTAATTTCCTCTATCTATGACCTAATAAATACGGTCCTGTTCCAAAACTTTCAACCATTATTCCCAGAGCCAACTTAACTCGATCATAATCTATCATTTTATGTATCAATCTCTTTCAAATTCAATTTCTCTTTTTTGGGATTCATAAATTTTTTTGTGTAGTATCTAAATATGTAAATTTTAATCACGAGTCATGACTCATGATTACTAATTTGTATATTGTTAGGGAAGAGTTAATTTGTATAATCAGTCAAACCTTCATAAACCAAAGCATGAGCTAGTTTTTGGACAAAGGGAGTAGATAGAGTTTTATGGATAAAAATATGGTGGTCATACGTGATGAAAATGGTTATCTTTTTGTCATATTTAGGATCCTCTTAGAGCCCATTTGGTGACCCTTTTTTTGGCTTATCAGGCTTATCAGCCAGTTTTTTCACCAAACATGTAACTTTTGATTTCGCGTGCTAAATTGTTTAATAAGCAGAAAAAGTAAGGTTGGGGTTACTTTTCTGGCTGTATTGGCTGAAGTTACTGTAGATGATCATTTTAGCTAATTTTTTATATAATTTTTTATTTTATTTATTAATAACAAATATTTTAAATATAATTTTTTTATGAATCAGCAGAAGAATCAGCCAATAAAGTCAATTTTAGTGTTACCAAACGGGCTCTTAAAATAGCAAAGTACTCCGTAATAAAGTAGCTGAATACTTTAAGATGAGAAAAATAAGATACGCCATTCTTTGCAGGACAAAGTCGTTGCTAATATTGAATCCAGGATAGCTGCATGGACTCTCTTACCGATGAGCGTCGTCATCGTAATCGGAGTCACTGTGACCGGTGAGTGGCAGTCACTATGGGCGGTAGGCGGGAGTCACTGTCGCCAGAGTCACTTTGGCCGGAGTCACTTTCGTCGGAGTCACTTTCGCCGGAGTCACTTTCGCTTGAGTCACTTTGACCGGAGTCACTGAGATAGTGACTGGCGGCGGTGCAGGGGTCGGCAGTCCGGAGGTGCTGGTGGCTCTAAATGTATAAAAGGAATATTAAAAAATAAATATATGACAAAATATAAGGAATAAAATGACTTTTAGTCACATTCTTGGAAAAATTTAAAACATGCACTTGTTTATCTTTTTCTTTCATCTTAATTGACCTCTAAAGTGGGGTTTTAAAAAATGGGGTTTAAAAAGTGTGGTTTAAAAAAATTACAACGTATTCACTTCTAGCCAATACAACTACAATCTTCTTCTTCTCATCATCATCATCATCATCATCATCATCATCATCATCATCATCATCATTTTATTATTATTATTATTATTGCATTTTTGCTCACATTTTTGTTACAATATGCTTACTAAAATGTAAAATTATGACTTATTAGAGATATTTAGGATGTTTTCTTTTGGACTGTTTTCAGTTCCAGACCAGATCAGACAGACCAAACTTTCATACTTACAAAATACACAGAGACCAGACGTTTATAAGATCAGACTGGACTAGTTCAGACCAGATCAGACCAGACTGGACTAGTTCAGACCAGATCAGACCAGACCAGACCAAACCAACAAATTTCAGTTCAAAAGAAAACATTCTTAGTATCAAAAGCGAGCTTTAGTGAAAAAAATATTTTCACAGTTAAGTTTACTTCACTCATTATGAATAAAATGATAAATAATATGTGGTCATAATGTCAATATCTATTAGGGAAAACTGTCAAATAGATCCTCGAACTTTCATAAAAAGGTCAATTAAGTCCTTCTATAGGAGGTTCTGTCTGGCCGTCGCGATTTGGGGCAGTTCCCGGTGGAATTTTTTGATGAAATTTTTTGAGCATCTTATTCACTAAGTCTAGTTTACTCATACCAAATTTCAGCTAAAAATTCAATCGGGGACACATTCAAATTAATTCTTGAAGATAACTGCGCATTTTTGCGTTCTCAAATTAATTTGAATGCGCTCCCGATTAAATTTTTAGCTGAAATTTGGTATGAGTAAACTAGACTTGATGAGTAAGATGCTCAAAAAATTTCATCAAAAAATTCCACCGGGAACCGCCCCAAATCGCGACGACCGGACAAAGTCTCCTATAGAAGGACTTAATTGACTTTTTTATGAAAGTTCGAGGACCTATTTGACAGTTTTCCCTATCTATTAATATTGATGTTTCATATACTATCTCGTATAATTTTTGTTGTTACTTTTGCTATAAAAAAACATTTGTCAAAAATAAAAAATATGACACATTTATGTTGATCGTCATCAAAAGGTAACTTTAATGACAAAATAAAATTGTCATTATTTTACTAAACAATTAGTGACGAAATATGATTTTGTCATAATAATTAAAAATTACGTGACACAAATTATCGTCATTAATTGTTTCTAAATTGTCATCAAATGAATTCCCTCCAAATTTTTGCCGTCAAATTTTGGCGCTCAAAATTTAAGTGACAAATTTGATTTTATCGTCATAGTAAACATCATTTTACGACGAAATATAAGACTTAAAATGACGGATGATAATATTGTCATAACATAACCTTTTACTGTGACGAATTTGAATTTTTGTAACTATTAATGAACATTGTTGGGTTAATGGCCCAATTAGAGGATCGACCTATTTAACCCCTCCATGGACGAACGTCTGAGCCCTACAAGGGTGTTGAGTGCAGATGGACGTCTCCAAGGCACCAAGGCCAACTATCCATCACAATTCAAGGCACCACCAACGCACAACCCCATCTGGGCCGCCCAAGGCATCAACGATGTACGTCTCCATTGCGGGTGCCCAACCTAGAGGGTCCGAGCCCCAAGGTCATCGAGCATAAGGAGTACGTCAAACATCCAGAAGACGTATGGCCTGCCACCCTTGGTGGCATCATCAGTGCAAGGGGCCAAGGCAGCTGATGTGTGTTTTATCGCACTTAAAATAGATCGTAATATAGTGGTGTAAGTACGAGTATCGTCTCCACAGGGACGGACAAAAGGGAATTAAGAATTAACTAAATTCAGCGATTAAAAATAAATAAATAAAAAATGCGTCGTGCGAGATATGATTGGGTTGGAAAATTAAACTAATGCGAATGAGCAATTAAAATAAAAGATTGGCTTCTTCTTAATTAACGACGAAGGGAACATGGATTGATCCGGGGTAACCATATTTCTGGCAGAACAGGCCTAAATACATGAAATTGATTTAATTGAGCCTAGCTAATCATTACTAAGTTCTTACCGCTCTCGCGGCGTAGAGTACAATAATTTAGGGGACCAGGCTGATCTCTCATGCGACAGGATCCTAAATTATTGCCAAAACGAGCGAGCTTACGGCCCCTTAATCGTTACTAATCTCTTAGCGAACGATTAAGTGTGTGTGAATGTGTCCTAGAATAAACTAGATCTCTCTTAATTTATTCTACAAGCAATTGTAATTCTAGCCGCGGTTCCAGGTTACAAAAGATATCAATTAAATTATTCAAACACAAATTAAACGGCGTTCATGCAATTAAACCAACAAGAATCTAGCCATCAATCATGATTAACCCCTTCATCAACCCCAAATCCCTAATTAAACTACTCACAATTCATAATTGAAGAATCAACAGAATTGGGATGAATAGAAATAATTGTCATTAATTAAAAAGATGAACTTACAAATAATCCCAGGGTCTTGGAGTAAACAATCTAAAAAACGCAAGTAATTTCGTCCCTAGGCCTCTCCGTAATGTTCGTAACGTCAAAATATGGGTATGAGGGTCTTATTTATAGAAAACAGATGAGTTTGGGCTGAACTGGGACTAAAAAGGGGCTGAAATCCGCGTTTCGGGGGTACGCACGATCGTGCGTACCTTGCCACGCACGATCGTGCGTACGTGGCAGTGGCTCTCTTGCTTTCTCGCCTCAGACGCACGATCGTGCGTTCCCCTACGCACGATGTGCGTCAAACTTCCGAATTTGACAAAACTTCCTTCATGAATGTTGTAGATAATGAAGTCCTCTATCCACCCCAATTTGCCAAATGTGATTTGAATCATCCAATAAAGAGATATGATCAAAACGGTGGAAGGTATCATTCTGAAATCGCAGCAGAGATCATCTGACTTCATCATCTATTTGCACCTTTCTAATCTCAGATTCTCGGAATGATGTCTTCACATGATTTGTAGTCCTTGAAGTTGGCTTTCATATTCAACTTGAATCGTGTCCTTTGGATGATTCTACAAAGAGATATGCTTGAACGATTGACCAAAGGTCATCCTGATCGTCGTTTTCCAGCTTCATTCATCTTCTTTTGATCTTATAGCCAATCCTAGAGCTCTTTTGTCATCAAATCTTCATCGTGAACCTCCCGGTGACCTCCAAAGCTCTCAATCCACTCTCGAATAAATCTCAACTCATCCCGATTTCTCCTCAAGCGCCAGTGCCGAACTCTAAAATCCTTATTTTGACTCCAAATGACACAAAACTCGAACCAACACCTGTTAAACATAACTTGAGCTAAAATTGAGACTTGTAACACCTTAAATCTAGGAAAATCATCAAAAGCCGATCCCAACACGCATCAAATGCGTGTCTAAATACGGACTCATCAGCAGCTCAGACGTACGTCTCCCTCCTGGCCCTCAGCTTAAGGAGTCCTGGCCCAAGGTTAGCGAGTATACTCCTACACCAACAGCCAGAAGATGCAAAACGTCTCGCCCTTGGTGGCATCCTCAGGGACAAGCCCAAGATCCATGGGACGCGTGTCCCCAAAGACTGGGCGGGAAACCAAGATCCTGGCGGGAAGCGCATTTAATGATAGAGATTTGGTGTTTGAGACTTCTGCCATCCACAGCTCTCCACGTCAGCACATTCACCTTCCCCTTAGTAGTATAAATAATACCATTTATTTCATTGTAAAAGATTGACAACTTAGCCGCCTTAGCATTATAGCATTCTAGCAACTCTTAAGCGGTGTTCGCAGCCTTTCTTCTTATGAAGCAGACGAGCGACCGTTGGACAATAGCATTAGTGTGTTGTAACGAGTCCTTATTATCACTTAATAACACTCGGCCCACTATTGTAGATATTTCCAAGCCCATCTTACTTGCTATTATTATATCTACACACACTCTCTCCACTCAAACCCCATAGGTTGCGTGTTGGGCCTACAGGTTGAAGGAATAAACCTCAACAAACATAATATGACAAATTTTTGTGTGTCACATTTTTTTTGTCATAAAAAGTGTGATTTCTTGTAGTGCGCAAGACATTTAGATTATCCACTGTAGGAGGAATGCAAACAAGGCAGCCCACAACTTGGCTAGAGAGGCCCTTCTTAAGCCAGATGGTGTAGTGTTTTATGATTGTATCCCAAGTTGTATTGTGAATCAACTAGCTAAGGATAGTTTGGCTTAATAATATAGGGAGAACTCTTGAATTTTTTCCGTAAATCTTACCGAAATATAATTAATTAATAGACAAAAATGTTACTATAGTGACTATGCAAGTCACCATAGTGGTAGCGTTCAACACAATCATGGTAACTAAAGTTGCTGCTGTAATGACCAAGTCATATTTTTGTTCATGACTTTTATTTTAATCATATACTACCTCCGTCCCAAAAAGATTGACCAATTTGGTTTTTCTTGATCAATGATGTTAAAGTTTATACAATAATTTTAGATTTTTAGGTATTGTATTTATGTGTAATTTATAAACTTTATACTTTTATGAAACATTTTTTAATAAAGAATATGCTCATATAATTTTCATATTTCAAATAATTTTATATGAAAAATATCATTTATCAAAGTTGATCATCGTTGACCAAGAAAAAAGTCAATTTGACCAGGAATACATTTTTGTTATTATTTCTACTTATATAAGGAAATTGCCATTTTGATCTCTCGTTTCTACTTTTTATCCCATGAAAGGAAATTACAGATTTACAGGGAGTAAATCCCATTATGTTCACTAACTTCCCTCCCTTCTGTGTTCTGTGTGACATTCTTCTATTCGAGAACTCACTGTACTTCATGTCCAGGTATTTCATTTTCACCGAACCTCATAACACATTCTTAAACAAATGTGATGTCTTCATTCGATTAACTAGATATGTAATACAATTATTAGATGTTTTTTTATCATCATAAATTAATTCTTAGATCTATGGTGAAAAATCTCAATCTAAACGACTCTACATATCTTTTATTTTCCTTGCGTTTTGGAATATACGTTTGGAATATTACTCTGGAATTTTATGTTTGAGATCCTACATGCTTTGTATTTAGAATAGACTGATAGCCTGTCTATGAGTGTGTGTGTGTATATCTGTGTATTTCTAGTTCTTAAGATTTGGAGTCGGATCTACTTTAAATACCTGTATTTAAAGTTTAACTATAACATTAGAAATCTGCATTTTGTTATCTTTTTGGTATTGATTAGGCTAAAGAAAATTTCAAGCAGAGATGTTGGATTGCTGGTGTGAAAAAGTGAACATCTCGAAGTTCAATATAGATTACAAGCAAGATCTATTTTCACCCCTCCATTATTTGGCTGGAATTTGCAAAGAACTTAATTTTGTTTTCAGGCACAGAGTCATAACACAATAAGTGGTGTAGTTAGAATTTTGCATCAAGTGTTTTTCAGGCCAGCAAATAATTTTATGAGCAAAGTGGACAACTCCCATGCCCCATACTACGTTAAAGCAAGTTATAAAGATTTGAGAGACTTTATCAATCTGTATGTCTACTTTGTTGTTCGAGTGTATATTTATCTATATTTGCTACTGTTTCTTCTGTCAGCTTTCACCGGGAAAATTGGCAAAGTAAACTGCATTGCATATTTGCATTATAGTATATTGAAAGAAGGAATCAGCAGCACCTGATATGGCTGATGGTGAACAACTCAAGAAGTATGGGGTCCCAATTTATGGAGCTGCATGGGTCCCATCCGGCGCCATCACATATGCTCCTGAGCCGAAGCCGGAGGAAGATGGAGATAGTATGGCCCCCGCTGACAAGTTGCCTTCGCTTGCTGCTGACAACTATATTGTCCTTGCTGGAGGGGGTGGTGAAGGGCGTAGCGGCGTCCCAAATGCTATCCTCCTTGTTCAATTTAACCCCGACTCCCATATCCTATCCAACCAACCAGTGAGTGCTATTTCTTTGCCATTGTCAATATTATTTCTGTTTTTTTGTTGTAGAACTAATTTCTTCCTATGCATGCTCTTAATTCACATACATATGTTCTCTACTCATTCACGTACACAAATATATGTATACTGAAAACTTGTGTGCTTATGATATAAATAAACCAAAGGAAATATATCAAGAGAAGAAAATGTAGGTATTAACTATTAACAAGACAACGAGAGTAAACTAGAAATGCAGAAAACCGCCTTTGTGGGAAAATGGGAAATAAGCTGAAGGTAAAGGGCTGCTAGAGAGTTGGTTTTAATTTCATGGAAATGTTTTAGACCTAGATCTGATGTGACTCATGTTTCTTCTTATTTTAGTATTGAAATATTGAGATACTCAAATTATGCTAATTAATAAACTGCAACGTCCATCACACGGAAAAGTTATCTGATAAATGTGTAAATCCATAAAATCTTTAAAATTTGCAATTTATATGAATATATCAAGGCAGAACTGCAGAAGAGGTGCATATATTTTGTTTTTATTGATTATTTCTTTCATCAAATCAAAAATTCAAAGATAAAGACTCAGTTGGATATGTTTTTTCTTTGACTTCCTGAAACACCTTGTTTACTCTAGAGTAGTGTTTGACACTATTGGTACTGTTTAACAAACAAACACTATTGGTACTGTTTAACACTGTTTCCTAGACAATCATTATTATTACTTAAAGGTAATAGAGCAAAAAATTAATAGGAATTCGCTTACCAAATAAGTAAAGAGGACTTTATTCAGGGACATCCCAAAAAGAAAAGTACGAAGCTTTTTTAAGGCAGTGGCAGTATAATATTCCATAAGATCGCTTGTGTTCTTATGATGATAATTTGAAATGAAAAATAGCAAGACGAATTGATCATTTAATGAAAGTTATGAGTTTTCTACTCTCATGAAAAAGTAGTTAGAAGAAATACTTGAAAGTGTTAGCTTCTTGACCCTATTCGGAGATATACTTAAACAAGTCTTGACAAGCTATGATGCACCGACACTTTGACATGCTGACGTATAAGCATATCCAATACATATACGATCTTGATACTCACTGATACACATACTCTATGTGTTGGGCCTGTATCCATAATATTATGAAAGTACTGGACCAATTAATAAAAAGAAAAACTTCCACCAGTATCCATAGACCGATATGCATATTCAAGTTAAGGTTTCTTGATTCTCATTCACCGCAATGTAGACTGTAGAGTCGAACTTGAAATGGTCAACCATTCAATTGATGAGTCGAACTTTGAATCGGCCAATTGGTATTGCTAAAGGACATGAATGCAAATGTAAATAATGGAAATAAGATAGATGTCGAGTTTGATGTTATTGAACTTTTAAAATTTTAAAGTACAATTAGTTTATTTTAAACCCTGTGTTGTAAGCTTGTAACTCAAGACTTTGTATTTATATCATATTTATCCGCTGTTGCTACTATTGGTAATTTACTTATGAACCCTTAATCACTTTTTACTTATTTTTTGCAAATTAGCTCAATTTTTTTTATCATTTGCAAATATAGCCCTGTTCAACATAGTTGACAAGTACGACATAGTTAGCCTTACTCCTCGTATCCAAATATCTGTATCCATGCAACATTGCTGACTAGTCATCCTTCATTTTCTGCATGAGGTTGGACTTTGATGTTTAAATATATCAACTGAATTTCCTTTAAGGTGGCAAGGCTTGGAACTGGTACTGATGTGCCTTACAGGATGGCGGTCCACCCTGGAGGAGAAGGTCTTATTTGTTCTTTACCTAAAAGTTGCAGGTAAACTTCCAGTATAGTGTATGACCTATCATTTACTTGTTTCTAAAAAATCACTGTTAGAGAATGCAGGGCCGGCTCTAGCCCTTTGGAGGCCCCAGACAAAAGACATTTTTCACATACCATTTTAATACTCCGTATGATTTATATGACACACAGTCACAAAAGTTAAGATAAACTAAACATTCAACATCTCCATTCTTAACGAGAAAAGTTTGTCTTTACAATCGATCTATAGAGTCAGCAACTGATTTAATAACTAAATCTCTTCGAAAGTTTTTTTTGTACATTTGGAGTCAAATTTTCGTTTACCCGTCATGACAATTCCTACATATTTATAGATAATACAACGTAATTAACAAAAAAACATCAACACACAATAAAAAATACGGAGTATCAATATAAAAATGACTGGCCAAATAACTAAATGCACAATATTATTACAATTATTGGTATAAATTATTAGTGTGAAACATTCTAATACTGAGTGGCAATCATTAGAAACTTACAACCATTACTATTTATTAAATTATTAACCAAAAAGGGGCAGAACAAAATTCGAAATGTGGACACCAAGCCAACACCACACCATCCCTTTCAAAAAAGGTCTCAAGAAAACTAGAACTCTATAAAATACTCACGCTTGGTTCTGGAAATCTGCAAGTCCGGAGAACCGAATCAGAAATTGAATAATCAATTGACAATAGAAACTAGAAAATACTCAAATAATCAATCACAAATAGGAACCGAACTTGAGAACCTAATGTTTTTGATGAACTCTTGCTGCCGAGTGCTGTGTGGTGGATTATAAGGTCAACGGGAGTTTCTATCGACGTTGGAGGCTTCAAGCTTGGGGGAAAGAGTTCTCTGTACAATCTCCAAATCCTATTTCAACTACGGAGTATTATTACTAATAGCCTATTTTTTTTTAGGCCCCAGCAAATTGTGAGGCCCTAGGCAATTGCCTAGGCCAACTGGCCTCATGGCCGGCTCTAAGAGAATGAGGCAAAAATACTACCAACCACTGTTATATATCAATTACTTATGATGTACTCCGTATATTTTTTTCTCTGATATCATATATTGGTTCATGTTAGCCAACCCCAAGCTCTTTTTGGAATAAGGCTTGTATGTAGTTGTTGTTGTTGTTGGAGAATGGGGGAAATAAGAGAGGAGAGTTGTATCTAGTATTCTAGTTCATGCATAGCATTTTAGAATGCAAAATATTGCAGTCTTTTTATAATTTCCCCTCTTTCCCACAGTTAAGTTTCTAGTTAACTTCACGCTTTTAAGGCAAAATAACTTTTTTATTAACTTTCCAAGTATGCCCTTCCTCAAAAGTACGATAGAGAAAATTAATAATTAGGGGGTGTTTGGAACTGATTCTGCTTCTGCTTCTTTTTTAAAGCAGAAGCAGAATCAGAATTAGTTTTTAGAAGTTGCCCCCCCAACTTCTAAAAATACTGATTCTAGGAGTAAATTAGACCACTAGAATCACTTCTGCACTTTCACCCAAACACTCCAATTTCTGCTTCTGCTCCCTGAAGGAGCAGAAGCAGTTTTAAGAATCAGATCCAAATACCCCCTTGATGATGTACTTATCGTAGGGGTAAAAGATTTACCCCTCAAATACTACCAAAAAAAGTAGGAACATGATTTTGGGACATCTCAAAAAGGAAAGTGAGAAGGTAATTGTGAGATGGAGGGTGTATACAGTTAAGCACAGATAGTATACTTTTTTTTTTACTTTGCACTTTTTAACTTCCAAAATAAATCCACTTTAATCACGAATATTGAAATTAGGTTGTTTGAGTGGGATGCGAGCAATATCACAGATGAGGGTGCTTTGGCTCTAAAGTCATCTGATAGAGTTCTTAAGCATTTGGAAGACATTGAGATGCAATTAGCACTTACATTTAACAATGAGGGTTCCCTACTTGCTGTTGGTGGTGAGGTAGATGTCTTCTTTTCTACTGCTCACATTTTTAAGTTCTTGGCTTACAACATTGTAGAAAACCTTTCTAATCTGAATTTCGAAAGATAAAAACGCAAATGCTGCGGTTATAGTGAATCAGCATTCGTAAATATTATTTTCTTTTTATATAGTAGCCTTTGGTAAGCTATTTAAGTATTTAAAAGTATGTTTACTCATATATAGAAGGCTTAAATACGCTTTTAGTCCCTGCAAATATGACACGCTTTGTTTTAATGCCCTGCAATTTTTTTTTTTTTTATCCCTATAATATGCACTATTTTGGTTTTAGCCCATCTCTAATTTTGAAACCAATCTTATTAGGAAAAAGTTAATGTTAGTTGCATAAATCTACTAGAAATATTTAAATTTGTCCTTTTATAATTTTTTTGAGGCTAAAATGAGAATTAAAACAATGCCAAGCTAAGTGTTCACATTTTAAAAATAAAATGAAATACTTTTTGAATAACATGACAGATAATTAGAAGAAATCTATTAGTCGGGGTTATTTTGAGTTCAAGCGTAGATGATTTTATCATCAGTGATGGACTAAAAACAAACCAACATAAATTGTAGGGACGAAAAACAAAAAAAATTGCAGGGATGTAAAACAAAATGTACTATATAGAATAGGGGTACTTGCCTATTTCTCTTTTTTAAAGTCCTTTCCCCTTTTTTATATTAAAATGCAGCGAGAAGCATTTTAGTAAAACAAAAACACTGTTCTTTATTATCACTTCTTTATGCAGAACAGGATGGCAAGCTTAGAGTTTTCAAATGGCCAAGCATGGAAATTATTATTGATGAGCCCAAGGATCGTTCTTCTGTAAAAGATTTAGATTTCAGGTTTGTAGTGACTACTTTATTTTTTAATCATGAACGTCACACTATCAATACCCTTAAAACTTCAGCTTCAATCTAGGATTTTGATTGGGTTGATTTGATCATATCTGCAGCCCTGATGGAAAATTTCTTGTATCTCTGGGAAGTGGCTGTTGTAGGGTCTGGGATGTCTCAACATTAACATTGGTGGCCTCTTTGCAGAAGAAAAATGTATGGCCTAAGTTTCTGAGTCACTCCTTGACGTTCAACAACTGGTCATGTTTTTTATTGTTGAAGCCGATGTCTTTAAATTGAATATGTTGGATGCCAAAATTGAATATGTTGGATGTCTGGCACTTTGCTGTTGATATCATAAGTTTACTTCTTGTGTTGTTTATTTTACATAAAACTTGACCTGATGAAAAGTGGGTCAAAATGCGGCACTTTATATTTCTTTGTTAGACCTAGTTCCTTCTTGACCTAGTTCCTTCTTGATATCATAAGTTTACTTCTTGCGTTGTTTATTTTACATAAAACTTGACCTGATGAAAAGTGGGTCAAAATGCGGCACTTTATATTTCTTTGTTAGACCTAGTTCCTTCTTGACCTAGTTCCTTCTTGATATCATAAGTTTACTTCTTGCGTTGTTTATTTTACATAAAACTTGACCTGATGAAAAGTGGGTCAAAATGCGGCACTTTATATTTCTTTGTTAGACCTAGTTCCTTCTTGAAGATCTATTTTCTTGTTTATCATTTCTAATTTTGAGCCTCTTTGGTTTAGGAGAAGTTGCTGAAATCGCTGAATCATGACCCCGTCCTGTGATTACACTCCACCATTTTCCTTTCTTGATTGTCCCGAATAAACTTCACCCTTTTCATGAAACTGTGAAAGAAATACGTGGTTGATGATTTTTCTTTCCTTACCGCACAATCACACATATCATACATACTCCATTAGCTTATATTGTGTGTTAAATAAAAAACGAAGATTAATATAGGGAATGAGTGAGTAAATTCACAAATTGTATTGATAAATTAGATAAAGTATATGAAGGCTAAAATGATTATCATTAATAACTTCAGCCGGATGCTATTTGTAGACATACTTTCTTTCATTATTAACCAGTTCAGTGCGCACAGTCAAGCAAATTTGTGTTTAGTAAAAAGTTGGCTGATAAAGCAATGAGACAAAAAAGTGGCTACAAAACAGCTAATTTAATAATGTATGTCCGCCCACATGAAATTCTTGTTGTCATTGCCACTTTTATTCTTGCAGTAGTCTTCTGACACTGTTTCTTTTCTCGAAACCAGGATGAGATGTTTGGATTTTGTAGGTTCTCACAAAGTAGTAAGAACCAGACCATCTACGTCACTGCTTCACATGGTATACATGTAATTGTAGACGTTTATTTCGTTTTTGTTTCCACTTAGTTTATGGATTAACATCTAGTAAAATAATGTGAAAATTTGACTTTGCACTCCATGTTTTGGGTGATATTGGACTTGCACCCATTTTCAAAATCATTAATATGTGCACACTCCATCAGCCCAAAAGTTATGGAGTGGAGTGCAAAGTCAAATGATTTTATAATGAATTGGGGGTGCATACATGAAAATAGGGTGCAAAGTCAAATACTACGCAAAAAATGGAGTGCAGTCAAATTCTCCCAAAAATAATTATATGATGTGTTCCTCTCCACATGTAGGAAAAGGAGGAAGTATTGTGGTGTGGAACACCACTACATGGAAGAGGATGAACTCAAAGCTTGTTGTCTCTCTTCCGATTTCAGCATTTGATGTTTCAGCTGATGGGAAGCTCCTAGCAATGTGAGACTTGTTCAAGAGTGCAGTTTATATGGTTGTGAACAAGTCTAATTTTGAGTTTTATATGCTCTGGTTCAGGTCACCAGTGTCATATATAGGTTGTGTTGGCTGTTGCTTTTGCTTGTAATAAGTGATTTATTATAGAGAATATAGAAAAAGTGCTTGCTTTTAAAAGCTGATGGTTTTTGGAAAGAAAAGTGATTTGAAAAATGGTTGCTGGTTCATTTCATCATTTTCATTTACCCCAGTGCTGCAAAGGCTCCCACCTACGGAGGGGTAGGGGGGTCGGATGTACGCAGTCTTACCCCTGTACTAAAGCACAGAGAGACTGTTTCCAGATGACCCATAGTGAAAAACGTATCCAAAATTGCATGGACTGACTGCTGCTTCATAACAAAGAAGCGCAGACAGTTTAGTGAGCCATTTTGCTTTATTCCATCATATTCTCAAGCCAAAAAATTGTTTAAAGCAGTTTAAAGCTTAAAGCTTTTAGCTTTTTTAAGAACAAAGAAAACAAGTGCTTATTAAGCAATTGCAAACACTCTTATACAAAGATATTCCTTCAGTTCTGCTAAGAAATATGATTTGCAATGGCAGGTGAAGTAAAGAGCCACACACCATTGTTAAGCAAGAGGTTATTTCAGTATAAAAAGGTTGAAATGGATTGATTAGAACAACAATTGCTTTGATTAGGGTGTTGTTTTGTTTACCTGCCATTGTAAATCACATTTCTTGATGTTAGTTTTCTACTATTAGAATGAAAATAATCAGAAAAAAGGGAAGAACTAATGTGGTAATTTTCTTTGCAGTGGGACCACTCAGGGTGAGGTCCGGGTCTTGAGTTCTGAAAATATGCGAGTGCTGATGACGGTTAAGAAAGCACATATGGGTATACCAACCAAAGTAACATTCTCCAAGGATTCAAGGTTCCTATAACTCACTATAAACCGCTGCCTTTGTTCCATAGGTTTTGAATATGTATTTTTTTTAATAGAAATAATTCATGTGTTTTTAGGGCTTTGCTCTCTGCCTCAATGGATTCAAGTGCAAGGGTGACACTTATCAGGGACAATGACAATGAAAATAGTTCGTAGTTTGTTTGATTCTCATGTCATGATTTATTTATCAAATAATATCAGTATTATTGAGTTGATGATGGTTTAGTTTTGTGACATCAATATGTAAATTATGCAGTATTTACATTCTTTGCAGGTGGGTTCAGTTTCTGGATGGTAGTTTTTGTCATTTTATTGGCAATAGCTGTGTACTATGCAAAACAGGAAGGGAAGCTTTCATGGCAGCACAATTTCCCATTCAAGTTCTAGAGTAAAGTTTTACTGCTGGCATTACATTTTGATAATTTTCCGCCATCGCCCTTTGTTATTGACAACAGTTGAGGTTCTTCTCCCATTCCCAGGACAGTTGATTTATGTGAAACTGAAACCGCACATTGTACTCTGTTCCTGTATGGAAACTCGAGGTGATGAATGGGGGTTGCCTCTCTTAGAAATAGATAAATAAATAAATTACACACTTAAAAGTGTAATGTACTCTGGGGACCAAATTATGATGGGCATACATTGTAAGTAACAGTTATTAACCTTACAAAAAGGTTATGTTATGAGATGCCAATGGATTTGACAGCTTTATATGGTTGTTGAATAGAGCACTGTCAATGTATTAAAAGCATACAGTTACACACTACTCGGTACTTTTATAGACTTGCATTTGGCGTAATATTTGTAAACTAAAATCTCTATTTACAGTCCAACCAAACGCGGAATAGCGTCGGATAATAATTTCCCAATGATCTGTAAGTGGAAATGATGTATGGAAACTATTTCCTCATTCTCAGTTTAATTTTCTTTTAATCCGTGATTATATAATTCGAAGTACAAAATGGTGTATATTATTGTATTGCATTCTTTGTGTTACATTCTTTGGGTACATTTCTTTGTATCTTGTATCCATTCAGTGATAGAAAGTTCTAATTATTCATCATCTAATACATTTGTGCCACAATAATGTACACAAATAACTATGTACCCAAATTGCCTACCTAGTGTTGCTGGACTTGCTTCTGATTTCATAAAATAATTTTAACATGCTTGAATTATATCCTTATGGAAGAAAATGAATATTATGCCAAAACAAACTTGTATAGTTATCTTTGGGTATTTATTTATTTTGTGTATACATCATTATAAAAATACAAAGTAATACGTAGTAATTACTAAAAAGAAATTTAAAATGACTTCACACCAAGGTTTCACTTGATTTCATACGAGCTCAAGGCTTGTCATTAACGCTTATAAACACCTTTTAGAACAATTGACATGGGCCTTAAGTCCTTAAATGTGTACGGCATCGGTCTATATTTCATCAAATTTTCTCTTATAATATGTTTTAGTATTTGTTTCCTTTTTTACATTTCTAGATGGATTTGGAAATGTGGACTGTTTTCTTTTTTGTTTGTACATTTACATTTTATCTCCCAAACACATTTACTTTCTTTGTATAATTTTTATTATGGGAAATGACATATTTTGGAATTAAATAATTAATGTACACTATGAATAGCTCAAGTTTTTTTTGAAAATCAAATAATCATTTTATTGATAATTAGATCTTAACAAGAAATATAACAACTAAAAGCCGAAACATTACAATCATAATGTTCAATACTATACTAAGGTGAGACAAAGAACAAAAACGCCATATAAAAGCACTCATGTTCGCTAACCCTGCAACAATGTAGACTCATACCGCAATGTGTCTGTTCATGCTACTCGAAATGGGTTCGGCTTGACCAGCCGCCAAAAAGGAATTATTGAACTTGCTGGTTTTTCCAGCCACCAGTACGGAGTCAAGTGCAGAAATTGATCCGGTTTAACCAAGCATCGGAAAGAAAGCAATCTGTTCAATGTCATCTTCCTGGATCAGTGGTGGTTCAGGAGGGGGGCGACACAAGAACACAAGAATACATGATTGATAAAGAAGACAATACAAGCCTATTACTAGCACACAAGAACACCTGACCGATGATGGCAGGGAATATAGATCTGACGAGCGACACTTCGCCACCGAAAATATTATCTACACACAACGCAAGAAAATAAACGTATAGATAGAACTGAAAATACTGGTTAAACGAAATTTTTTCCATGATTAAAGTCAAAAGAAGAGAGAAAAGAATGAAGGAAGAAGAGGAGACGACTAAGGTTTCAAACGGTAAAAGGGTTGGTTGTACCGTGCGCACGGTACAGCCGGCTGTACGGTATAATTTACCGTACTCGACTATTCATGAAACGTGCAAGGTTCCGTACTGGTGGCTGGAAATTTGATGAAGTCAATTTCTTGATCTTCAAATACGTATTTATTAGCAAGACGTACATGCTTATTTGATACGTATATGGTTCCGTACTAGCCAGATTTACGTATATACGGAGTATTTACTAAACTAAACAAATAGGTACATGCTTATTTGATACCTCTTTATGCTCATTTTAAAATGTTGCACATTTTAAACATATTATACTATATTAGATTTACATATTGAAATGAATTGGAATTGTTTATAAACATAATTTAAGAGCTTTTATAAACCGAAAAAAGTAAAAAAAAAACGGATTAGAAATATGAAGCAGAGAACACTAATGCTCATTTTTAGGCTCCTAGTACTCAAAATACCAGTTTTGGTACTCAACAAAATTGTGTTAATGCTCATTCAAGAGAAACCATATTTTTTATCAAAATTACAAAATTGCCACCGAATTATTTTTCTATTTTCCATTGGGCCTGTGACTGGGCCGACTGTACAGTGTTCACCGTACAGCCGGTGGTACCATATACAAATCTGTTGAGTACATGGACAAAAAACTATTTATCAAATAATTTATTTAGAGACACATTAAAAAGATTATAGTACCTAGTAACTTTTTTAAGAGATGGATGATACTATTTACTACTTTCACAAAAAACTTGACCAAAACTAATTTACACATGAAAAAATAAAAAATATGTGAAAAGATAATAGAGATAAGTTTGAACACATATTTATTCGGAAATTGTCCTAAATAGGACTAATGAGTTCCTAAAAAGCACAAATAGGACTACTACTTTTTAAATTCCCTAAATAGGACTAAACATAGATTTTCTACCCTAAATACCCCTAAGAGTATTAATTCATAATGAAATGCTTTAATTCATAATAAAATCATAAAAAAACGTAAAAAATATTTAAAAAAGGTAAAAAAATTATAAAAAAATTTATAAAACATTTATAAAATAAAAAATTTAATTTTTCTTTTTTTAATTTTTTTTTAAAAAATAATAAAAAATAGTAAAAACCCATAAAAAAAATGAAAAAAATTATGGATACATTTCCCACCGCCATCCGCCGCCTCCCAGCACCACCACCTCCGATTGGTGAAATTTCTTCCACTTTTGGTAAAAAAATGCCATCTTTTTCTGAAAATGCCAAAAAGATGGCATAATTACTCTTCAGTACGCCAACATTTTCATTGAATATGCCATCATTATGGCATTATTTAAAATGTTGGCATATTTTTCTCCGGTGATGGGAGCTGGTGGTGTTGGGGGTGGCAGGGGTGGTAATGTTTTTTTTTTTAATTTTATGATTTTTTATTTTATTTTTTTTATTTTTTTTAAAAAAATATTTTTTTTAATTTTTTTAAAAAATATTTTTATTAATTTTCTATTATCTTTTTATGATTTTTAGTATTTTTTTCGATTTTTATTATTTTTGTATGATTTGTTTATTAATTAAAACATTTCACAAATTACAAAGGTATATTTGGCCAAACACACATAAATAGTCCTATTAAGAGAATTTAAAAAATGTGGTCCTATTTGTGCAATTTTGCCACTTTTTAGTCCTATTTAAGGAATTGACTCATATTTATATTCTATTAAAGAGAAACCAAAAAATTTTGCGATGACTAAATAAGAAAATGTGGTAAAATTTTGTGAGATGAAGGGTTGATATTTTTACAATCGTAATTTCTAATTTTCTATTACTCCGCCAATTAACGAAAAGATACGAACGATATTTTTATTTGGATTATATTCTGTCTTAAATTATATCAGAACAAATCAAACCTGAATAATTATAAATACGACTAAACATTTATGAGATCAAATTAGATGAGATAAACCAAAAATTTCAATCCAATCAAACAATTAAAGTAGCGAAAATAGACTGGAGGAGGGAATACGTAAATAGGGAGGGAGATGTACTGCCAGGTAAAGGTTAATTGGTCAAGTCAAATCTGCTCCTCAACCAGACTCCCTCTCCTTCCGCCTCTTCCGATCCTTTCTCTCCGGCCCTTCACAATAGTCAATACGGAAAAGCTGAAGAAGCCCAGCTCCCAGTTGATTCGATCGGTTCCGGATCTCGGGTTGGTTTTTCTACGTTTCACACTCATCTTCTTTATCTTGTCATGTACTGATTTCTATCTTGGATCACCCCTTTCATCACTGTCTGCTAGCTAAAGGTGATGAAATAATATAAGAAAGTTAGTAGCTTTTCGTTTTATTTCCATATTTACCTCTAATTTCATCAATCACTGGCTTGTTAGTTCTAGAAATCTAGTCTAGGTATGAAGTCTATAAATTCTTACTGTTAATTCTCAAGATCGTTTATTCCGAGATTGTTAATTTTTACTGTAACTTTTCAAACCGGTTGATCTCTATCTCCTCAGCTGAGATGAGTGTATTATGATTGTGCTTTAGCTGATTTCGAGAGTTCTCTCTTCATAGGTTCGATGGCTACGCAGATGAAAGAGCGCGTCCATGAGGTCTCCCTTGAAAATTTGATGGTGAAGCAAGACCTGACTCACGTAAGTGATAAGCAGCTGTTAGCTGAGGGAGCTTCTGTTGAGCTCCAGAACAGAATTAAGCCCAAATTTAAACCACGGCCATCTCAATCAAGAGAAAAGAAAGTTGCAGAACTTGATAATCCTAAAATTGCACCCCTTGAAATGAAGCAAAGGCAGAATGTTGCTGTTGATGGGAGTTCTGCATCTCAACCACGCAAAAGAAAAAAACAGCATCCTGCAAATCATGGGAAAGATAATGATGCTTCACAATTTAGCCAAGTTTTTATTGTGCCAAAGGAGGAGTCCGTTGGCACTGGAAACAAACATAGCAATGATGAAGGAAATCACATGTCAGATTCTCTCGTTCTTTCTAGAATAACTTCTGAAGAGGATTTGGATCATCCAAAGCCTTTAAAAGGTGTCTTTGATGCTCATTCTGATGGAGAAAGAGTGACTCATCCAGAAGGACTTGAGAAAGGTTTAGACAAATTGCAGCCTAGGAGGAACCCTGAAATTGGTGCTCATGCGCCACAGTTTGATCAAAGAAATGGGCAAGCCCCTGAAAAACCATCAGAAGATGGGTACAACTGGAGAAAGTATGGACAGAAGTTTGTTAGAGGAAATGAATTTATTCGGAGTTATTATAAATGCACTCACGTTAATTGCACCGCAAAAAGACAAGTGGAGAGATCTCATGGTGGTCATATTGCCGAAATTAAATACATTGGTAACCATGAACATCCTAAACCTCAAAATAGCCCTCAGGTATCTACCATCACCCAAGATAGAAGACCCGACTTGCCTGCTTCTGAAGGTAACCCAAGCTTGCCGAGTTAATGTTTTGTTTTTAATTTTTTAGCTTAAGTTTGGTTGTGGAACATTATGTATATACTTGTTTGTTCTCTTCTAAATTCACACAATCTATTGCAGTTACGCCAGGGGAGAAGTGTGAGACTACTGAAACCAAACAGTCCCCATTGGCACTCTATGATGCAGGCACGCCATATTCAGCTCTCCAGTCACATAATTTGCCAGATGAGGATGATTACAGTACTTGCCGAGAACCAAAAAAGCAGTATGCAAATTAATTTCTTAAACTTACATTCTGACTTGTAGTGTACTAGATATCACTTTATAGTTTATATACTGGTATGTTTGTGTTTATGAACTGTCCGTTCAACAGAAAGAAAGTTTCTTCTAGCTGTGATGACAATAAGCCTCATGGGGAGCCAAAGCATGTTGTTCAGACGATGACTGATGGGGATATAGTAAGTGATGGGTACCGCTGGCGCAAGTATGGACAGAAATTTGTAAAGGGTAACCCATACCCAAGGTATATACTCCGTTTATTTAGTTGCAGAATATTTTTTAGCATTTTTGTTTCTGAATTTTGGGTGCATTTATGACTTCTCACTTGGTTGATTGCATAGCTATTGACCCATTCTGAAGCTAAAACTCCCAATTGTGAGCAAATTTTGGAAAGTCAATTAATGACTATACAAAAGAATAATCAGCCCACTCTTTCCCATTTCTTTATTTGAGTTTCATGGATTTGATTACCTGCATTGTGATCGCACAAGTTTTATCTTTTGTGAGTAATAATAATAATAATAATAATAATAATAATAATAATAATAATAATAATTCGCCTATTACTGATATCTGTAGACCCATCGGCTCTTCTCTGGTGTATTTTACATCAATAGTTTCTAGTTTCATACTTTTATAGTCGCCGCACTGTCTCATAGCCGGGCGATCTCCTTCCAATATAGATAGGCTGAGTATTATCTTTAGCAGAATTCTTTGTCAAACGATCCACATGGGATTAGAAGCTAATAGGATCCTAGCATCGATTGATGGTTTTCATGACATTTGCATGTGTTTGTGAGCTTCCAGCATTTTCTTCTTTTGTCTTTTTCAAAGTAATTGCACGTGTTAGTGGAATTTGTAGTACAATAAGTTCTACTTATATAATCTGAATGAAGGACACTCATTCTATCCCAGTCTCCTCTTCTCATTTCTTATTCAGAAATTTGGTTCCATGTTACATTGTTGCCTATATTTTGCTGGTTGATAGTTGATACCTCAACTTTGAGATGAATAATGTTGTGACATGTTCTGTTTCTTGGTTACCTATTTGATGATACGTGTGACAAATCTTTTCCACCTGTATGGAAATGTTTGACATTGTTGAAGTTGTGAATGAAAGATGGTATTAGTTGTGTGACTAGATTTCATATGGGTCTGTTCGGATGGATTTTGGGGGGTTTGGATGGCTAAGTTTATATCTTTAATAAATAGAATGTTTTGAAAATGCATAAATGATGATTGAAGTGTTATCTGATTAGCTATCATCATCATCAATTATCATCATCATTGTTATTATTATTTTCTTGTAAACTAATGACCTACTCCACTCCGTATTATGTTGTAATTTTGTAAATATCGATTACTCCCTCTGTCCCGCTAAGATAGTCCCATTTTTCCTTTTTGAGAAATCCCACTAAGATTGTCCCATAACAAATTTGGTAAAGTTTGTGTGGTTCTAAGGATGTTTTTACTTGGACTGTAATTTGCTGGTCTGGTCTGATCTGGTCTGGTTTCTTTGTATTTTTATAACTATCCAAGTCTGGTCTGATCTGGTCTGGGACGAATTACAGTCCAAGTAAAAACATCCTAAATCATTTTTGCTTTATTATTACTTTATCAATTCAATATCAACCACATAAACTTACTTTTCTTAATAACCGTGCCACTCCCTCCCTCATATAGACTCAGCCCTTCAAAATCTCCATTTAAAGAGACCCTAAGGAAACATCTGTCAGTAAGTATTCTTCGAGATTATTCATGTCTACATGGTTTCTTTCACCCTACCTAATGCAAAAAAGATTCAGTTGTCTCTCACTCTCTAATGTCAAAACTCCCTCATTCTACAGAAGCTATTACAGATGCTCGAACAGTGGGTGTCCTGCGAAGAAACATGTTGAGAAGGCTTCCCATGATCCAAAAATGGTCATGACGACATACGAAGGGAAGCATGTCCACGATATGCCACCATGTAGGGCTACTACCCTACAAAAGTCAGGCGAGTGTGTCAATGCCACCAATACAAGAATGACAACGAGTGGAGATCCAAGACAATCTGAAACTGTTGAAAACAAATACGATGGTAGCCTTGACATGGTTGTTTATGTTGGGGCCACCTGAGGATGCTTTGGATGAATGGAAGCAACTAATTCGCTCTGGTATAGATAATTTACTCACGGTTCTTCTTGAGGTGTTCTGTGGAGGAGCTCATATTTTTTAAACAAATTAATGAGTAGTGAAACTGGTAAGGAAGAATGGTTGAGGGAAGAGTTCAGGGAAAAAATTATTCCAATAATACCCTTAATGAATGAAAGAGTGTTTAATTCATCAAGAGCATAGGAGTAATAGTTTCATTTGCAATCCATGAACCATCCCCTAAACCATTCTCTCCCCATATATCATTACTCAATTAGTATTACTGATGACAACAAACCAAGTGTCATATTGTGTAATGAGTATGGTCTGTATGGATATATGTAGAGAATGTTCTAGGAAAGAGTTCAATGAAAGAGTATAAAATTGTCCCTATGCCCTTAATGAATTAAATTTGGCTTCCATTCAACAAGGGTATGATTAGAAGAAAATCATTATATTCTTAACCATTGTGTGAACCAGCCAACCATTCTCTGGCCTTTTAACTACTCTTGTCTTAAATTGACATTATGACATAATATACCTGATATGAGGGATGCTCTGGCATAGAATCTAGCTAAGTTTTCTTGACCAGAAATGTAATTATTGTTATTCTGAATGAACATGTTGGAAGTTTGTTATAGTATACCCAAACACAATCTATTTTAGTATAAATGTCTGTTCAAGTCCCCAAAATATGTTTATGATAATATCCTCAACGAATGTTTGACTAACTTTTTATGGTGGCAATAATTAAAGCTGAAATTTTAAAAGTTTAATAGAAATATGTAATTTGTAACTTTTTGTAGAACGTTAAGATTTCTATTTTCCTTTGGAAACAAATAAAAGGTTCATTCTTTTCTTTTATCAAATAATCAGCGATATGGTTTGGGCCATGTTTGGCACACAAAAGCCTCTGTCTTCTCTTTTCTTTAAAAAGATTTTAAAAGACTCTAGTTGTATGTTTGGCATGACTTTTTTTAAGAGCTTTTCAAAAATTAAAAGATCGTTTTTGAGATGCTACCGGGTGTAGCATCTGAGAAAAGCTCGTGACTTTTAGTATTAATTAGTCTTAACAGCTTGTACATCAAACCGAACTAAATCAAACAGTCAACATTTTACCAAACAGTTATCATCTTTTCGTTTTAAGATCTTTTCAGTCACTAAAAGCTAACAGTTATTAAAAAGCTCACAAAAGTATCTTTTCAGCTAGTTGTACCAAACATACCCTTGGACTAATTTCTTTTTGAAAGCTCATATTGATTTTAATGCTGAGTTAATGTGCCCCGTAATATGAAATGTTGGAATAAGATTATGTTGGGTGGTCTTTAAAGTACTACTAGTTTGATACTTTAATATGGTCTTGTAATAAGCAGACGCCAAGATTTCATAATTGCCCATACTGAAAAGGATTAGGGATGCTGCATAATTGTCAATAGTCATCGGTATACGCAGGGTTGTAGCTAGAGGGACCAACCAAGACCACGACGGCACGATCCACCCAAATTTAAAAAATATCGGTATTTTTAGGGTAAAAATTATGTGTAAATTTTATCCCAAAAAATAATCTTTGTATCGGTCTAGTTCGACCCAATGCTATGCCTGGACTCGGGCCGGTTCGGGCCCGGCCGGGCCTCGGGCCAGGAAAGGGAGGCCCGAGCCTGAACCGCCGGTGGCCGGTTCCTGTCCCGATTCCGGGCCAAACCGGGCCGGGCCGAACCGGCCCAATAATTTTTTTTTTGTTCTCCTATTTAATCCCCTACCCCTCCCCCTCAACCCCAAACCATCCCAAACCACCTCAAATGGCCCAAAATACCTAATCCAACCTAAATCTTAAAAAAAATTCAAAAAAAAAAAAAAAATTAAAATCCGGCCCGGACCGGGCCCGAACCGGCCGGGCCGGTTCACCAAAACCTGGGCCCGGGCCCGAACCGCCCAGCAGCCGGGCCGGGCCGAACCGAACCGAACCGAGGGACCCACCGGGCCCCGGGCCGGGCCGGGCCAAATAGTAACCGGGCCGGGCCGGTTCCGGGCCGGGCCGCCCGGCCCGAGTCCAGCACTACCCAATGCTGTGATTCCGCCCCTGGGAATACGAGTGTATTGTCTTTTAAATCTCTCCCTAGAAAAGAGATGCATAAATTCTCCGCCGAGAATATGGGAAGCAGTGATAAAGTTTGGTGTCCGAAATTAATATTCAGCTTTTAACGCAAAATGCAAAGCGTATATAGTACAACTGGCTGTACGACAATTTGGTACAACAAACTTGTAATTTTGGTAAAAATCACGGATTTTCTTAAATGAGTATTAAATCAATTTTGATGAGCATCGAACTTGTTCTTTTGAATATTAGGAACCTAACGGTGAGCATTAGTGATATATGTTGCATTCCTCGTATATCACATTCCGGTTATCATTTTTTCGTTTATTAATGTCTTAAATTATGTCTATAATCAATTTCATTTAATTTCAATATGTGAATCTAATGGATTATGATATGTTTAACATGTGCAACCTTTTAAAATGAGAATAAAACTGTACCAAATGAGTATACATAAATTACAAAATGAGTATCAAAATATTAAAAAAAAAACTCATTTGTGTGTGCTCATTCAGTTTGGGCGTTATACTCATTTGAGTTTAACATAAACTCATGTTTGAAATATGCATAAATATGACATTTTAAAATGAGTCATTTCATTTTCATTTACCCCAATGCCGCAAAGGCTCCCACCTACGGTGGGGTAAGGGGGGTCGGATGTACGCAGTCCCCCTGTACTAAAGCACAAAGAGACTGTTTCCGGATGATCCATAGTGAAAATCGCGTCCAAAACTGCATGGACTGACTGCTGGTTCATAAGAAAGAAGTGCAGACAGTTTAGTGAGCCGTTTTGCTTTATTCAATCATATTCTCAAGCCAAAAAATAATGAATCTTTGGTTCCATGGCAAATGATGGAAAACATTTTAAAATGAGTATTGCACTATTATCAAATGAGCATTCAAAAAATTCATTTGAAATGTCTACTATGCTATACCAACTATTTGAATATATCAAGTATTTGTGGTTAATAGATAGCTTACATAGGTAAACTTTGTGGTTGATATTAAAAATTGATTCGATATTATATAGACAGAATGGCTACGGTATAGATATTATATAAATTCACATGCATGGGTCCATATATGTCATTACTAAGAAGTAAGGACTCCAACAGTCCAACCTGATAGTCATAAGTAAACTGCCAATTATAGATTCTTAATTACCTGACTGTCATAGTTAGCTGCCAATTTCAGAGTACAAGTCATCTTTCAGCAATTAGAATATTCAGTGTACAAATTCATGGTGTTCCGTTTGTCTTGTCAACAGAATCGGACATTCATAATATTATCTGAGTCAACATGAAAGTTGTCATTAAAAAAGTTGGCATTCACTTCAATGGAGCTACAGCCGGGAGTTTTATCCAACCCTCTCTTGGTCATCATCTTCCTCACTTCCCTAGCTTTATGCCACATATTTAATCCTATGTACATGTTCGCAAGCTGAACATAAATCCCACTATCATCTGGATCCAACTGAAGAAGTCTCAAAGCTGCCTTTTCGCCCAACTCAACATTCCGGTGGATTTGACAACCACAAAATAGGGCTCCCCAAACAGAAGCATCTGCATTGATTGGCATACTCATAATCAATGTCTCTGCCTCTTCTAGCAAGCCGGCCCTACCAAGAAGGTCAACCATGCAGGAATAATGTTTTGATTTCGGGGAAACGTTAAATCTTGAGGTCATTTCAGCAAAAACCTTACGGCCCTCATCGACTAAACCTCCATGCCTACAGGCCAAGAGGACCCCAAGAAATGTGACATCATCCGGTTCAAGACCTGCATCATCAACCATCATTCTGAAATGGGATAAGGCCTTGTGTGGATCTCCATGAAGTGCTAGGGAACCGATAACAGCTGTCCAAGTCATAGCATTTTTCTTTGGCATCTCGTGGAAAACCTGAATTGACTTCTCAAGATTGCCACACTTTGCATACATATCAATTAGAGCAGTCCCAAGAGAGACATTAAGGGAGAGATTGTGGAGTTTGATGTATTGATGAATCCAACAACCCATTTCATGAGCTCCTACTTGTGAGCAAGCGGATAGACAACAAACCATGGTCACCTCGTCAGGCTTAACATTCATTGCTTGCATGTCTTGAAACAAAACCAAAGCCTCTTTTCCACAATAGGCTTGCACGTATCCTCCAATCATAGCATTCCATGTGACAACATTGCCTTTGTGTGGAAGCTCATCAAACAACTTTCTTGCATTGTTTAAAAAACCAAACTTCACATACCCAGTTATCATAGTTGTCCAAGTGACATGAGTTCTTTCCCCCATGCTACCAAACAAAGCCTTTGCTTTCTCAATATCCCCACATTTCACATACATGTCTATAAGTGAATTACACAGAGGTAAAGATACATTTATTGCATTTTCCACAACAAATCTATGAAATTTCACAGCAAGGTCTAAATCTTTGAGCTGCCCGCATGCTAAAGCCATTCCAATCATAGTGATCTCGTCCGGCTCAACTCTCTCAATTCTCATTTCCCTAAAAACGCTCAGTGCCTCACGAGGTTTTGCACTCTTTACATACCCGTTAATCAACGAATTCCACAAAACCACATCTCTCTCACAAATTTCACCAAACACCTTCTCTGCAACTTCAAACTTTCCAGAACACACCAAGAAGTGAACCAAAGCATTGTGCACAAACCTATCTTGATAATGACCCATTTTTGTAACATGCCCAAGAATCTCAAAACCCATGTAGGACAATGACATTCTGCCACAAACCTTAAACAACAATGGAAAAGTGTAATTGTCTGGCCTTAAAGCATCATCAGAATCATTGTTATTGTTGACACACACTAACATGTCTTTATACAAAAATAAAGCTTCAATTGGGTTTTGGCTTTCACTAAAACCTCTAATAGCAACATTCCAAGAAAATGAATTTGAGTTTAGGATATGATACAACAATGCTTTGCAGTAATGAAGACTTCCCATTTCTGAGATAGCACAAAAGGCAATCAAGCGACTAGATGCCAATCCATTTAAAAATAGGCCAGTGGTGACCATTTGGGCCTGAATTTGCTTGAGATGGGCCATGCATTTGCAATGGTTTTCAAGAAAAGAAAGGAGGGGGTTCGAGAGGATGAACGAATGGGTAGTGCTCCAATTACGTTGAGTGGTTTGAGGTTTATGGCGAGTTATCAAATGAGAGTAGCAGTGGAATAATGATAAAGAACAAGGAGAATAAGTTCTTAATAAAAGACAGGGTTTCGATGTACAGAATTGTTGGCGTGATTTGAGGATCAAATGATGTAAAGAGCGGCCATGGCAATTACACATTCCCAAAAGTTACTGACTAATACCTGCAACAGAGAAGCAAAGATTAGGTGGTCCCAACTATTCCAAGGTGTTGGATGGAGTTATGGTATGTATAGATATATCTACTTATTACTCTTATAAATAATTGATTTACATATATTCGGAGTGTCCACGAGTACGTTACAAACACATCTAAGTATTATTATTAATTTTTTTATCATGTATATTCTTATGATTAGTACGTCTTGATTTAGTATACATCCTAATCATGCGGGTATCATATAGAACTTTTGACTGAGCTTGCCAGAAGGGAAAAGGAAGCAGTCATTTTTCCTGATGCAGAAGATAATCTTTTTATGAAGGTAATTATTATCTTTTCATATTTTTTTTTTTGCAATCACTCTTAACTATTTATAATATCAATTAAAAACAAGTGATACATGAAAAGATCCTTTGGTTATTATGTGGATATTGGATAAGGATACACAATGTACAAAATAAAAAACTACTGGATTAAAGAGACTGTGTTAACCAATGCATGTGCAACTATCAAATTTAAATGTTTTATTTTTAGGTGACGAACTGACAAAGTGTCTTACAGATTTTCATGTGAAGTTATGTCATATTATACATATATGTAAAAACAAATATATGTAATTACAAAAACATATTGTATATATCAAGGTATATAAGTTAACTCAAATATTTCCAACCTTCTATATTCAAGATTTGTGTAAGCGTAGTTTGATTAGTTTGTAGGAACAATTTTATTCTATCAATGTTATATTTTTGGGTTTCACCTGTTCTACGGTTTGTGTCATGTGAGAACTTTTTCAATCATCTACTTTATTACAAAAAACTAATATTTCGTTTAATTTGTCAACTACTTGCCAACAATGAGTAAAAAACAACTTATATATATAACAAATAATGTAAAGAGACCTGACTATTTTTTCATAAAGTACTGTGGTAAAATGCTTTTCTTTGTTATAGTTTTATTTTCAATCTTGCAATTATATATATTATTCGTAACAAATGGATTTGGCCGTGCAATCAGCCATCGAAGAGGAATAGGAGACAAAGTGAAGGTGAAAATTTGATAATGAAAGGATAGGGTAGAATGGGGCCTAATGTTTCTGATGGGAGATTAGAAATGGAGGGTGTTTGTGGGTATATGTCTATGTGAAATTAAACTTGGACACTTTTTTAACATCTATACACGTTGGTGTTGTTGTCATCAAGTCGAGAAAATTTTACTATTTTTCAGCTGCTCATTTCTTGGTATAAATTAGAACAAAGAAGGTAATGGCCCAATAAAAATGGAGCAAATAAAAAAAAATGTAAATAGATATACAAAAAAATGGAGGTAAACTTATTTACTTTGTTCTCATAAACAATCATTTGGTAATACTGGAATTGGAAGAATCTGCTCAAGTTACTAAAACTAAGGTGAATGGCAAAATCTGTTAAATCATACAGAAATAATTAAATATACTTTATAATAATAATAATAATAATAATAATAAGTTTAAGAAAAAGAGGGTTATATGGTCATATTCATCCAGTTAAGTTAATTAATTTGTTGGAAAAGCACCTCTAACCTTGCTTTTATCATTACAAATCATCTAAGCACGTAAAATCAAAATATTTATGTTTGATAAAATTTCGGGCTGATAAGCGTAACATGGTTACCAAACGGACACCGAAAATGAAAATAATAAACACCAGTAAATGGTGCA
This sequence comes from Cuscuta epithymum, assembly GCA_945859915.1. Taxonomy (NCBI): domain Eukaryota; kingdom Viridiplantae; phylum Streptophyta; class Magnoliopsida; order Solanales; family Convolvulaceae; genus Cuscuta; species Cuscuta epithymum. The sequence continues at coordinate 713,474 of CAMAPF010000006.1, forward strand.
ATTTTTTAGAAACAACATTATACAATAGAGCCTCCCCACATACTCACATTTGTGGCAATAGGGGAATTTCTGTTTGAACCAAGTGCTGTAATAGGGACAAAATGGCCAGGGATTTGATCAGCATTTTCAAAGTTGATTAAGTACTTGACATCAAATGTTAAAAAAAAACACCTCCCAGACCACAAAATGTCATTAAAGTTCAAATATAATCATACCTAAGTTCCATATGAGCATCAACAACAACATCCCAAAAGAGATTAACGTTCCCCATGAACATGTTTTGATATATTTGCAGCCTTGAAGGCATTCCTGCATCTTGCATTATCCTCTCAAGGGTAGTTAAATAATCTTCATTAGTGGGCTATCACATCTTCCTTTTCAAATAATTGGATGATCACCATTAACAATTAAATCAATAGCAGCTAAATTCATGTGGCTGCTAGAGAAACCATACATGATACATATACCCTCCCCACTCATTCCGACAAACTGAAGTAACATCAAGAAGTAGGGCACACCAGTAATGGGCTCTACTGACCCTGCTTTTCCAGATTACCACAAGGGCGCAAGGTAAATTTCTCAAAATAACCTTCATAACCCTGGATATGATGGTATAGTATTAGCGAAAACTGGAATGAACTGTGATAGAGGCTCTAAAGTAATCAAATAGTTCCTTTACTTGTGGGATTTGTAAGTGGCTAACGGAAACTTCTTTCTCTTTGTATTGGTTAACTGGAATTTCTAACACAAGTTTATAACTTATACTGAGCACTATTTAAGGTTCAAAAATCAAAGAATCAAACAGATTACCAAATGGAATTCAAGATTCATCCATTACAGAAACTAGACTAATGTACCTTCGAAAATTAAGCCTCAATTATCCCAGGATAACATAGATTATATAGCAAGTTTCAGTTTTTGTGTACTTAACATCACGAGCTGCAATTCCAGCCAATTCCAAAACCTGAAATGACCAAAATCAATCATTGAATTTTCACAAATAGAAGTAAGTGAAAATTGTAATGCAAACTGTTTAATTTATACACTCACACATATTACCTCAACTAATACCCTGAGGGATGCTATCAGCTAGGCTCAGACGTTTGAACACCTGAATCTCATGCCTCTGCTCTCCCTTTTTTAAACGGGTTGAGGAGAGTAGGGTTACTGCATACCTCCAATTCAACTAAAGCTGGTGAAATACACTGTAGGGAGCAACCAAGTGTAAGGCGGAGGGCGAAACTGCCTTGAGCCCTGGTCAAATCGGACTGGAAACAACAAACGTGGGGTACTCCATAGATGCATACTTTTTTCCCTCCAACTTGAATTATGCCGGGCCCGTTTGTTAATACAAAAATGGACTGAATTGGTTGTTGAAATTCATGAAATTCACTAAATTGATTTATTCTGCAAAAAAAATATCGAAAATATATGTTATTAATAAAATAAAGAACAAAATATATGTAAAAATAGCTGAAATAATCGTCTACAATAACTTCAATTTATACGGGCAAAAAAGTAACTCCAACCTTACTTTTTCTTATTATTACACAATTCAGGGCATGAAATCAAAATTACGTGTTTGATGAACAAATTTGACTGATAAATCGAAAAATAGGGTTACCAAACCGCCTCATAAACTTTGGATTTCGGAAAGTTTAAATATAAGTGGTAATTGTTGAGGGAAATTAGATATACTGTCCTCTCTAGCTCACTTTTAGAAGAATATAGTGTCCTCACTTTGAATAATACCGAGTGTGTATTAGCATCCTAAAAATACTACTGGTCTAAAGAATGTGAATTTTGGGTCCTACATAATTTGCTCCCTATGTCCTTAATAACTTTATCAAGTTTGATCAATGTGAAAAATTATAAAGTAAAAAAAGTGTGGTAGTTAAGTTTGTACAAGAGAAATAGAAATTACAAGAATTGCAAATTCGTTGATTAAAAAGAAAAGTGACAAAGTTTTTTAGACAACTCAAATATGAAAATGACAAAGTTATAAAAGATGAAGGGAGTATGTGTAATGTGTTATGTGCATATTGGTCCATCATTGTAATCTAAAATCTCTCTTTATTTATATACATTTGGTAATAAAACTATATAAACAATTCTTTCAAGCCTTTCTAAAATCCTTTCGTCGCTCACTTAGTTAGTCGCACCACCTTATCATATCGCCAAATCGTTCGCTAAAGGTCACGGGCGACAATGAGACGACCGGTGATGAAGATGACAGACGGATATAAAAATGATGACTTAGATGATCTCCTACGAACAATCGGCGACGAGACAATCATTGACGAAGAGTAATGATGAACTAAATCTCCTCTTTTATAATCACTCGAGAATATGAATCTTGAGATAAAAATGACAATTGACGTCCATAATAGGATTGACCGAGATCGGTTCCTCATCAATGGAAAGAATGACTAAGACTGATCGTGAACGGTTGAAGCAATGACTAAGATATGGAGAACTATTGAAACCACTTATATACGTTTCTTCTTGGGATTTTTTTCTTACATGGCTCTCAAGGAGAGTATTTATAGTAGACCTGCACAAAAACGGGTTCAGGCCGGGCTTTTTATAAATTTTTTGCCCATCATGTGTGGGCGGGCCCGGCCCGGCCCGCAAAAACGGGCCTAACTCCATGTCCATACCCGCCCGTAAAAGCGGGCCGGGTAGTCCACCGGGCCTCCCGGCCCGGAAAAACATTAAATTTTTCTAAATTATATAATTTTTTTTAATACTTTAATAATAATATGACATCATCTAAAAAATTGTTAATACGCTTCTAATATTTATAGGCCTTTCACCACATACAAAAATAATACTTACATAAAAATAATAATGAGAAACTATATCTAAAATTTAAATTTCAAGCAAAAAGTATTATCTTTAAGTACAAAAATAGATACGATATTAGTTGGACTAGTTGTTAAGAACTAAAAACTTAAATTTACATATAATAAACTATAAATATGTATAAAGGTAAATTATATTAGTAAATATAAATATACATGTGTACATGTACATAAATAAATAAAGTAGTATATATATATATAGACACACACACACTAAATGTAGCGGGCCGGGCTTATCGGTCCGAACAGGCCTACACCCTAACTCAAGCCCGCCCATTTGTGTGGGCCGGTTGGGCGTTCCGGGCGGGCCGGCCCGGTTTTGTACAGGTCTAATTTATAGAAAAAATGTGGGTTAAACCAAGATTAGGCCTAGTAGGTCCAACTACTTAAAGGTTAATAGATGATAAATAAAGGCTAATAAATGTTATAAAAGGCTAATCAAATAGACCTAAATCAATTTTTAATTTAAACTGCACAATAATGTGATTGCTACTTGCTAGTCATGAAATGTATGCTGTCCATTGTTCAACTGAATAATACTAAAATCATGGCTCTAGACACTAGTCCATGTTTAAACTGTACATACATGTGTCTATAAATTGAATATAGACACATTCGCTATAAATGTTATTGTGGTCACTTAAGGAGTGTTTGCAACTGCTTCTGCTTAAAAAAAAGCACTTTTGGAGAAGTAAGGAAAAAGTGATTGGTAGTAAAAGTTGATAGTGTTTGAGAAAAAAGTGATTTTGAAAAGTAAAAGTTGGTAGTGTTTGGTAAAATAAGTGCTTTTTGTGTAATAGAAAAAGGAAAAGCACTTTTCACACGCAAGCCGAGAAAAAGTAAAAATTGATAGTGTTTGGTAAATAAGTGCTTTTTAAAGCCAAAAGCTGAGAAGTGCTTTTTTTTAAGCAGTTGCAAACACTCCTTTAATATAAAGGTTGCGCATTTGACCATTTTATTTAAGCTAAATATTACTCATCATTACCATATTTTTGTTGTAAAATTGATAGTTTGATAAGTGGGAATTATTTATCCCAGTAATTGAGATGCCTTTTTAGTTCGTTACTGGTAATCAAAGATGGACAAATATCCAAATTTACAATACCCTCGAAAATGTGTAAATTTATTTATCATCAACCCATCAGTCCATCACAACAATAAGCAAGGAGTGATAGACGGATTGTGTTCATTATTGAATTTCATTTCATTATATCCTGCAGTGCACAGTATAGCAGCAGCATCAACTCATCCCTTTGGGACGCATCTAAACCCAAATCAAACCAAGGAGGGAAGCTGAGAGAGGCATAAAAGTTGGGCGAGTCTTCAAGAAGAGAGAGATGCGAACCAGTCAGAGAAAAGAAGAGAAATTATTCTCTCATGGGTTTCTTCTTCTTTCTCTACTATTAGCATGCTGGTCGTCTCCAGCTCTTGCTCAGATAGATCAGGTTCTCTCAATTCAATTCTTTGACATTATTCGGAAAACCCCTTTATGTGAATTTCCTGTGAGAGTAATTATCGGCATGTTTCATTCTCCCCAAACTTTACTTTCGATTAAAATATATTCGGGTTTATCTTATGCGTGTATAAGACGGTTTGGAAATGCTTTCTTAAATCAATGGAACAGCTCAATAGCCCTGATTAATTCACTAGATGGTATAGTAATGGTTAGGTCCCATTAGTTATTATTATCACAGCATAAAGAGAAATTATTCAAATGAGTTCTTGACTTTGGGTTTCTTTCTCCAGACACTATTTCACGTTTCAGTTGTATACCTTTCTATTATTTATTTATTTTCCTGGTGAAATCACATGTATCATTAAAAAAGATGTTTCCTTTTTAAAGGGCAGTCTTTGTGGCCCAGTTCTTGTTGGTCTCAAGCTTTTGTTTCCTTTCGGTGCAGGACTTAGAGCAATTATCATCACGGTAAGATTTTGCGGTTTTAATTTCTTGATTTAATTTGAATACAGTGCTGCTGACACGCATTGGACTTCAGAATGTGAAAATTCAAGATTGAAATACTAAGAAATGAATTAGATCATACAAAAGTGTGCAATGTTCTGTTTTCTATATGAAAATCAGTATTGTGTTTTCATTTTAGCACATGGGTTTTAGCTGCAGGATGAATACCTAAATGCGGTGTATATTAATACCAGAAAAAACTCGGTGCTTTTATGCTTGATTTAGGAGTCTTGACCAAGAGCAATCCGGTGTTCATGAAGTTCATTGCTCCAGGGAGAGAAGCCGAGCTGCATGGAAAGTTATAGATGAGGTACATTACTACATTCAGATCATCAGTGCATAAAACTGAGATTTTTTATGGGTTCCTTTATTAAACGAGAAGTTGAACTTGATTTGGGTGATGGCCTTGGCGTGCAGTATTTGCTACCATTCCTTGAACAAGAAAAGTATGAGCTCTTAAGAACATGTAGACTTCATCCGAGTAATGACATTTTCAGAGAACAGGAGGAACACAAGATTCATGTGGATATAAATGATTGGCGCTGTGGATATTGCAAAAAAGTTTTCCGAGCTGAAAAGTTTCTTGATCAACATTTTGACAATAGACATTCTAATCTTCTAAATGTTGTACGTTTCGAGTTCCTCTCTCTTCTGTCATTTGTTATTTATTTATTTTCATAAACAATTATCATAATTCTTATGGACCGTTATGCTTATAATAATAATTATAATAATTATCTGTGAGAATGGTGAGATACGGGTTTTGTATTAGGGATAAATACCCATCTATGAGTAAAACTCATCACAGTTCCCAAAGTATGACTAAAGATGTTTGTTTACCAATTACCACCATATGACTATAAAAGATTTTAAAACATGACATCCGTATAAATAAAGAGTATTTGGAATGAACATAAATAATACACGGCGGATAATTATGGTATCATATTTGGAAAAAAACCCTGTAAAGTTCATATTTATAGCAACTTAGCAAGTCATATTTTGAGAAAAGTTAGAACTTTTAGTCACATGTGAGGTAAATTTCTCTTTATATTACACTGTCTATTAAACACTGTCTGTCAGATCTGAAAAATTCAAGTTATGCTGAAAGTGTAGGTCACATCACTTTCTTATGATCAGTTTCCATCTTCTTCAGAAGTTAAGACCTATGAAAAGGCCAGATCACTTTTTCCTGTCGGTGTTCATTGTCTATAAGAGGTTTCCACATATAGGACTACTAATAATTGCATGACTAAATATGTACTCCGTATTATTTTAGGCATAAAAACTTGCAAGTCCTCATAAGTTTTATATTGGTATTCTATCAGCCAGACAGCCAGTGCTTAAGGCCAGTTCTTCTTTCTGATGTTATTCTCTCATGCTTCCCCTTTTATATATTTGTACTTGGTTTCTTCAGTAGTCATTTTGCATTTTGTCTGTATTTATCGTTCTAATCACCGATTATATCATCTTAACATAGCCAGTTCATTAAAAAGACCAAATAAATGTATGTCTCTAGCCATATCAGTTTTTGGTGTTAGTAAAACTTATTATGCTTTTTCGACAGTCCTTTGGTAGTACCTTTTTTACCTTAATGTTCCAACTTAATGCTTCCTACTTCAGAGTCATAGCAAGTGCTTGGCAGATCTGTGTGGAGCATTGCATTGTGATCTTATGGAACAGCCAAAACCTTGGAAGACAAAATGCAACCCCGCTGCTGCTGCAAGGAATCATCATTTATGTGAGGTTGTCAAAATGCACACTGACCAAGTTTTTGACTTTCCACTTTTATTTTTGTTAACAATGCCTGCCTGCCTGTGCTCTTACTATGCAGGGTCTTGCAAACAGCTGTTTTCCAGTTAACCAGGGTCCAAAAGCATCTCGTCTCCATGGTATGTGGCACGCCCTATAAAACGACTGCGGAGTACAGGTTATAACAATTAAAAACAGCTTATTTTGGGTATTTAAGTAGCTAATTTTTCTTTCCATTTTGTAGAGTTGTTTCTGCGCCAGTTTTGTGATGCCCATTCTTGCTCGGGCAAGAAAAAACCTTTTCCTAAAGGAGGCAGGGTAAGGATTAATCAACTATCGCCTTTTCTGAAGATATATGGCTAAATTTTAAAAAATTGAGGAAAATAAATAATGTTTTGGATATTTAGGTTAGATCACATAACAATATGTTTTGGATAAATTTCAAAATACAGAATGTATAAAGTTCTTCTGTGAATGGTGGCAACATCTTTATAGGACACATTATAAATAAAGGTATATAGATTAAAGTCTCCTGAACATGCTACAAAGCCCCACGTTTGATGCACTGGAAAAGGTGGAGTGCACTAGATAAGGTAGTAATAAAATTGGCTAATATGTAATAAACTAAAATTACTATTTTTGTTGGTATGATTTTGAACATACAACTTGTAACTTTTAAAGATCATTACTTTTTTTTGTAGAGAATAAGAAACTGAAACCCCATTGGAACAAGAATCCTAAACCTAATGAGAATAAGAAACCATAATACTACTTAAACAAGATAGACTTTATTCGGTTATTTACTTCGTGTGTACTTTTGACAAAAATTATACTCTCATCCAAAAAAAATCATGTTTCTTCTATGAACATTTTTTAAATTTTTTGTTGGATACACCACTTCACTCTTGAGTTTTGTCACTTACCAATCCTAATGGTTTTTATTTTATTTTGTTGTAGAATAGGCTTAATATACTTGACTTGTTTGGATCACTTTTCTCGAAAAAGAAATTAAAATAAATGCTTTCTTGAAGTATAACTTTTTTTTTCCGGGATAGATTGAGTAGATCTGAAGTTTCTAGTGTACAAATAAGCATACAAATATGGACCGAGAAAAGAGAATATAATTCCTTATCTTCCACTGATCAAATACAGGGCGATTGACATACTGTTTTTATACATGATGCAGAAACATACAAATAGATTCTATTTGGCAGCTTCAATTTTAACTTTGATGCTTCTTCCTTTCTTCTACCTAATTGTTTACCTTTCTCAAAGGTACTATATCCACCCTCAAATACTATTCAGTCTTCTTCATTTCCTCAAACCTTGCCCTGCCCATAAAGTGTTATGTTTTTGCTTGCAGAGAAAGAAGGGGAACTCAAAACTTGAGGAGGATCACAAAAGTTGGGAAAAAGTCAAAGCCTTGGTAGTGGTTACGTACAAAATGAAACAAATTTTAGTAAGGAATATTACAGAGGAAGAAGAAATGGAAGGGGCAAATTAGATTGTTGAAGGCGCATTCTTAGCATGGAATTTGTTGTAACATTTCCACAAGCAACCAAATAACAAATTTGGTTTGAGAGATGACATTTGAGATTATGATAAAGAATGCTCACTGTAGGGTAATTCTTTCCTGCTCTTGCATGTGTCAACTGTCAACTAGTGTGTGTTGTAATATTAAAAAAATTACCATTTATGATGTCAAAAATAAAGAGCATGGGCTACTTTCCTCTCAAGTTATCCTTCTGTGTGTTGGATATCTGTGTAACCAGTTTTACCCATATCCCTCCAAGTTGGAAAATTACATTGTAGACCTTAATAAATGTAATGGAATCAAATACTCCAAAATTAGACTTTAAAAGAATAAACTAGGACTGAGATTTTAAAACCAGGAATTGGAGAATCGATTAGAACTTGAAAAAAACATGGCCATGTCGTAGAGTCGCACAAAAATAAAGTGTTTTTTTTTGTGTGCTCCAACACACTCTCTATACGGTTAGGTGGAGGTGAGCTGTACAAAATAAATGTTCACATTGTGAACTCCACTTTCTCATCCTGAAAAGTCAGTTACACAGTTTGACTCATCACTTAAAAATATATCGTGCGAATAAAATGGCGCTTCTTTAGAGTTTTGGTAAATAAATGGCACCTTATCTTCTGAAAATTTAGCGCGCATCTCCTCCCTAAGCTATAAAAGTTACTGTCCTTGTTCGATCTGATAGCTAGAACGTAAATTGGAGTTTTGAAATTACAAGGAAAGGAGCTGCATCCGTAGACAACAAGAAGTTTTCTACCAGGAGTTCTGAATCAGATAGTTGTACCTGTGCGGGATTGACCAGGTAGAAATGAAATCAATATTTGGGGATTATTTAATTTAGAGAGTGCTATTGTGTGCTTTTGATAATCTGGTCCAATTCACCTGCAACATGAATAATCTATGATTACAAATATAGTGGAGTAATACTAACGCAACTTGCTTTCATAGTGGACATTAAACAACTAAAGTAATACTACCTCCGTCCCTTTTATATTGGGACGGAAGAGGGTGACACGAGTTTTAAGAAAAGTGGGTTTGCGTGGTTGATATTAATTGATAAAGTAAGAATGATTTTGAGCCACACAAACTTTACCAAATAGGGACAGCCCAATATGATAAAACGAGATATTAAAAAGGGGATAGAGGGAGTATTAATGACATGAAGCAAGTTGATTTTTAAAGTGGAATTTGCGGAATTATTATGGGTAGTGTACTTTTACATATTAAATTCATTTCAGAGATGTTTTGACTAATTAAAAACGTAATTATCCTTTTCATGCTATATCTAGAATGCATAAATGCTATACCTACACTAAAATACTGCTATATAAAGTATGGACACATGTGTGCTTTCTTTGGACTTGAGAGAAGTAATACCTTAGTAATACTACTCGGTACAACACAGGATGTTTCCCAATCTGTGATGTTTATATCTAACAAATCTGTCATGTTTATTCTAACAAAAGCTCTTTATTTTGTGGTGTAATGTGATGCATATGAAGTATTGGAGTACCAATAAATGGATTCACAAGACAATGTTAACATTTCATTTGCTAGTGCCAGCGAATAGGGATAACAATTGTAACCGATCCAATGGATAACCACACCGAACCTCACCGACCAAAGCGGGGAAAATCGCATTGATCGGATAACGGGTACGGGGTGGGGAATACCCATTTTGATTTTATGAGTAACGAGACGGTTACAGTTTTATACATGCCCGCCCCATTACCCCCTCATACCCATCCTGTTTATTTTTTTTTGCTATATTTTTATTACATTTGTGTCTATTATTTGTCCCACAATTATTAAAAGATGATGTTTTTCTATTTTCATTGTGTATATATGAATAATAGATGTACCAACTATAATGTATGAATGAAAGTTCAAAAAACAAATCTTATTAATAGTCTTGTTTGATTATTATCAATTTTTTTCTTGATTAATTATTTTTCATATCTAGTATTTCTAGGTTCAAAATAATTTAGGTTGCCTTCTTTCTCGTCATTTAGATATACGAAACTTTAAACTGGCGTATGAGTCTAGAGTCTAGACTCATCTAAGTGATGCCATTTTTCGCCTTTTAAAATATACTAAATCCGGTTACATGCGGTAACTCGTGGTTATACCCGTTACCCGTTGGGAGGGTTATGGTTTGAGCAAAAGTTACTCGTTGGGTAATGTGGCGGTTACAGGGCGGGGGAATTACCGAATAGGGTGGGTACAGTTATATGTAAAACTGTTCCCCATCTGCCCCGTTGCCATCCCTACCAGCGAACCCCCAATTATGTGATGCCACCTCATAATTTGAACCAATTCAGTCCATTGAACATCCTCATGCAGCCTATATATCACTTTGATCCAAGTAATGGATCATATGTTGTTCATATGGATGAGAAGTTGAGAACTATATGCCCAGATTGTCTTTCCAAAATATGGTGAATATAATGCTCGTGTTAGTACTCCAAAGTCCAAATGGTGAGTCATTGAATGCATAAAAAAAGAAGGTTAAAGGCATTCAAGATGCTGAAGCCTCTCAACTTGCAACAATTAAGCAAGGTTGGATAGGCATGGATCGGGCCCGGGTCGGGTCGGGCCTGACCGGGCTTTTTGGAAGATAATTGAGGCCCGGAACCGGCCCGGTTATCCACCGGGTCCGGGCCTCGGGCCGATTCCTATTTTTTTTCTTTTCTAATTACCCCCCCCCCCCCCCCCGCTCACCCCACCCCCAAACCACCCCAAACCACCCAGCCAAACCCGTGAAAATAAAAAAAATTGAAAAAACAAAAAAAATTAAAAAAGCCCGAACCGGGCCCGGCCCGGCCGGGCCGGTTCCTAATTTGGGTGACCCGAGTCCGCCCAACTTAACCCCCAGGCCGGGCCTAACCGAACCGGTCTCGACCGGGCCACCGGGCCGGGCCGGTTCCAAATAGTGCCGGTTCCGGGCCGGTTCCAGGCCCGGCGACTTGACCCGAGTCCACCACTAAGGCTGGATTGTTAAAGAAATAAATAGATTGTTATAATAAATGAATAAAAAATAAAAGAAAAAATAAAGAAAAGCAACAAGTAAATTAAAGAAAAAGAAAGAAGGGAAACAAGTCAAACGAAAAAACAAAATGAAAACAGAGAAAAGAAAAAAAAGTAATGCCGGCCGAAGAAAAAGAGAAGCAACAGAAATTCAGAAAACAGTAACTAATGCTCGAGAGGCCGAGAGTTTGAATAAATTACAAAAATGCCCGTTTGGTAGCACGAAAATCGGCTGTTTTGGCTGGTTCTGCTGAAATTTATGAAGTTATGGCTGAAGTGGCTGTTTTGGCTGATTCTGCTGATTCCAGAAAAAAATATTTTAAAAATATATTTTATTAATAAAATAAAGAAAAAATTACATGTAAAAATAGCTAAAATGATCATCTACAGTAACTTCAGCCAATACAGCCAGAAAAGTAACTCCAACCTTACTTTTTCTGCTTATTACACAATTCAGCACGCGAAAGTAAAAATTAAGTGTTTGGTGAAAAAGCTGGCTGATAAGCCTGATAAGCTGAAGAAAGGGGTCTCCAAACGGGCTCATATTTTACCATACACAAGGTTTTCAATCAACCGCTACAAAATAAACTCAACCTTTAACTATCTCAAATAACATTGTACTCCCTCCGTCCCCGAGAGAAGTTCCCGGGTTGACTTTCACACATATTTAGGAAATAAAGTTACTGAGGGGTAAATTTTACTGTTTGGCACTGTTTCGACACTATTTGACATTGTTTCGACACTGTTTGGCACTGTTTTGCACTGTTTTGATGTAGGATAACTTTCCATTTAGGGAAATGGGAACTTTTTGTTGGGACTACCAAAAAAGGAAAGTGAGAACTTCTCTCTGGGACGGAGGGAGTATTTAATTACATTTTGAACTTTTATGTATCGATCTCAATAACATTTTCTAATAGTTTTAACCATCTCAGTAAGTCATCAATTAAATCAAATCTGATATATGTAATTAAAGCTTTTGCACTCATCACTAACCCTTTCAAGAAGACAAGAACCCATGGATAATGAACTCAAGATTTACATTAAAAAACAACAAAAACTTCTGTAGTGGCCAAAACTTTAAATTTACAATAACATAACATTAATTCATCAATAATCCCAGTGCACTAAATCCAACTATACTAAATTAATAATATTATAACAACATTATTTATGTTATATTTTTATCTCTAAAATCTTATAAGAGCCAATGTAGGTTAGGTCATTTTAGGTATAGAAAAAGTGTTGGTGTAAAGCTTAGCATTATATACTTGTATTTCATGTTTTAAAAAATGTACACCTAATTAATATCATGATTTGGCCGTTATCCTTCCGTTACTTGAAGCGGCCGTTTAGTTGCTGTTCGGCTATTCCCATTAATATTTTCTCCAATCCAACACAACTATTCGTCTATTTGAACACCTCGAGGTTGGCTTGAACATGTACTGATGTACTACGTAACTTTGTGAAATTTATAAGGACTTTCCTGCCATAATTAACCAGATTTTTTTATGGAGAAAGCAAACAGGTCATCATCCCCTTTTAAATTCTAAAATAAACCGATCGATTAGGAATTTAAGAATAAGGATGTTTTTACTTATACCGTAATTTGTTGGTTTGATTTGGTCTGGTCTGTTTAAGTCTGGTCTAATCTGATCTGGTCTGTTTAAGTCTGGTCTGGTCCGTTTATAGTCTGGTCTGATCTGGGACTAAAAACGGTCTAAGTAAAAATATCCTAAAGGCATTTTGCACACCCTCCTGAATGTGGCTATAGATTAATCTCCTTGGATAATTGTCAAATCGGGTCCTCAAGATGGATTCTACTCCAGATAGGGGTGGACTGGGACGGGTCGGGCCTCGGGTCAGGCCCCGACAGGCTACGGGTCAAAGATTATCATGCCAGGTACCGGCCCGCATACCGGTATCGGGTCAGGTCTGGGCTACCCGGGCGGGCCTCAAGCCGGGTCGGGTCGAGCCTATTTTAATTTTTTTTGTTAATTCCATCCCCCCTACCCCCACCCCCATTCCAAACCTAGCAACCAGGCTAATGGACAATATATTTAAAAAAAATATGACCTTTGGGCCCGAACCGGCCCCGAAGTTCCACCAAAAGAGGATCCGGGTACCACCTGCTTCTTCATTCAGCTCTGGCCCCGGGCTTGGTCCCGGTCACTCGGGCAGGGCCAGGTCGGGTAGCGGTCCAGGTAGGCCCGTCCCAGTCCATCCCTAATTCCAAATGACCCTAATGACGCCGTGTTTCGGAGCCAAGGACAGGATCGCCCCAAACGTTCAGAGTTCTCATTTCTCAATGGGGTCGGGCAAGCTACCCAGAACCGGCCACACTCTGGGGCTCTTCAAGGATCATTGTAGCCTCCATCCCCGCTTGAAGAATTGATCGAATAAGCATGAGAAAATTCATCGCTGAGATTAATTCTCTTCGTTGGTTTATGAAAACTGCTTCCCCAGAGCTTCTTCCGCTTGCAAATGTCGCATCTACGCTTAGTCCCAGTTGATGGAGTAACATTTTCATATTACATTACACACCATTATAAACCGTTCTCCGATTTATCTTTATTAGGAATTAAACCAATTGTTCGCTAAAATGTGGAGACTAATTTCACACAATGAATTGTGAAATCCTCTAAATTGTAATATTACAAATGCTAATAAAATTGTTATCAAATCAAAATACAGTATACATATTTTTGAAAAAGACATTGGGCATTTACCTAATCGCGCAACGCGCGTATAAATAACTAGTTATTTATATAAAGATTAATACAGGATTATCCCACTACATTAAACGTACAACACATAAGAAGGCATACACAAGTAATTAAGGATTATCCCACTGCAGTTGGCATCCGAAATTCTAAAAGAGGAGACCAAAGAGAGAAAGGGGCTCCTGGATACGTAGGATGTTTTCGTTTGGACTGTTTTCAGTCCCAGACCAGATCAGACCAGACTTAAACAGACCAAACCAGACCAGACTTGGATAGTTATAAAATACACAGAGACCAGACGTTTACCAGACCAGACCAGACTTAAACAGACCAGACCAGACCAGCAAATTTCAATCCAAAAGAAAACATCCCTAATGTATTTTGCGCAGCGAAGGAAGAGAACAGGAAGTAACAAAGTAGAAACAAACAAGAAAAAAAGGAAGAAGAAAAGAAAGAGAAAAGGCAAATAATTGCGGCCACATGTGGAACTAATTGGGAAACCGATTCGTTACATGCTAAATCAGTAAATCACTCACTTAAGGGATTTTTAAGAGTTCCAAGGTTCAATTGGAGTTTAATGAATCAAATTCTCATCATGATATATAAACGGCCCTGCTGCGCGCACCGCAAATAATACTTGGCGCACAACATTTTCGCTTTTGTTGGACAACTTTATCCCTGTTTAATTTTTGTTACGTCACAAGCATGGACAATTTTCCCATTTGTTGTTTAGAATTTTAATTTTACACGTATGACAATGGCATGATCAGAATTGGACAATAGTAATAATACAATTAAGAGCTCATTAGGAATCGAAGAAATCTGCCGATTCTATTGATATTTTTAATTTTTACTAATCGAAGTTGTTCATCGGCAAATGTGAAAAGTTGATCGCTGTATGCATTTATTTAAGAACGGAGAAAGCATTCTATTAACAAAATAAAGATAAAATTATAAAAAAATAACTAAAATAGTCATCTATCGTAACTTCAGCCAAAACAGCCAAAAAAGTAACTTCAAACCTTAATTTTGTTTATTTTTACACAATTCAGCGTGCAAAATCAAAAGTTGTGTATTTGGTTAAAAAGTTGGCTGATAAGCCGAAAAAAAGAGTCACCAAAAGAGTCACCAAACATGTAATAAACAACTAATGCAATTTTTATACTCCCTCTCCCTCCCCCAAATTGAGTTGCTTGAGTTGCTCTTATATAGTGTATTTGTTAAGAAAACTTTGAGAATAACATTCTTTTAATTTGAGAAAAAGAAATTGGTTCATCATCTCATTTTCTTAAATAAACTAATCTATAATATTCAAGACTGCCATTAAACTAGAAATGAGTGCAAAGTAATGTTAAATGTTTTAAAGTACATAAGGATATCATATGAATAAGGAATTGTGATGGTGATTTTGCATACTCCAGACCTGCACTAACTTATCTTAGTAAGGTGTTTTCATAGTCAAGTAGTAAGGGCTAACATAATCACATTGTTGAGATATATTATCCCGGTCCGTTACTATTCAGGAGCCCAAGACTGTACGTAGTACGGAGCCCGATCAGTGGGGCCCGTTTTGGCTTATTAGGCCTGTTTCGGCCTTTGAGCCCATTTCGGCCCACTTGGCCCATTAGGGTAGGTTTCCCCTTACTCCCTTTCCCCTATAAATATGGGGTTTTCCCACATGTTTAGGGATCCCTTTTTTAGCTTCTTCTTCCTTATTTCTCTCTAGCTAGCTAAATACTCCATTAAGGGGAGCTTGTATATTGTAATGGTGAAGAGAGTTCTAATGAGAAAGAGAGGGCTTGGACATTAGCCTAAAAAGTCCCGTGGTTTTCTCTCTTTCGGGTTTCCACGTAAAAATAGTTTGTTCATACACATTTATACATATATTTACTATATCGTGTTGGATTAACCTCAACACACATATACCACTTCTTTTTTCGTATCAAACTATGCTCAATTCCAGTTTGTCTCTAAAATATTGGTTTTTCAGTGTTAAAATCTACTTTAGAATGAAAAAAGAAACTTTTTGAAAAAAAAAAAAAGATTTAGAAGTTGAGTGTTTGAGTTTTAAACAAAATAATCAGCAAAAGTGAACTTATTTTATTGTGTGACTTGCTTGCATTCTTTGAATATAACTTTGTTATCCAATATCTGTGCAGTGTATTCTTCCTAAGTCAATAACATTCAGTGTATAAAGAGCTCTAAGCATTCCCTTATTTCTAGCATTTCTTGAGAGTGAGTTAAGAGCAATATCTACTGGTTTTAAAATATGCTCCAATTTTGCCTAAAAATATTTATCTAAGAACTAAGAAGATCTTCATTTTGAAAAGAGAAGTCTTTCTAAACTTGAAAAAACAAATGAATTTAAGAAGCTTTATGCTTTCGGATAAACACATATTAACAAATGAACATAAGAAGCTTTATGTGTTCAGATAAACGCATTAACTTTGAGAGTTTGTTTATAAGCAGGATATTTTATACGGAGTATATTTTATGTGTTTCAGATTTTTTTCACTTCTTGCCATTGCAGTACTCGAATCAGATATAGGAAAGAAAATAATGACATTTTATAGGTAGAAGTATAACCAAACAAAATCTTGAAATGAGGAGTTTCTCCGATTGAAAATTACAATATGTACTATACTCAAAACCATATTTTTGCTGCTTCCTATAAACTCAGTGTTCTCAGATCATAGTTCAAAGAAGAATAGTTCGAGGTGTTCTTTAAAACTTTATTGATTTGGATATATTTTATGAGTTCACTTGCAGGCTACTAACAATAATTGCTTCAGAAAACAGTTATGTACACTTTTTTAGAACTATTTTGTATGATGTGACTAAAGGAGATAAACTAAATCTATAATAGAATCCCTTAAAATTAACTTCACAGTTTACTCATTTCAATAATTTTGGCTTTTTTCCCTTCTTAATGATAAATATGAATGAAACTGTTCTTTATGTTCTTTAAAATTATACCCTATTACTCCGTATATAACTAAGGTTTCTTCTTCCTGCAGCTGCAATTTAAATGCAATTAAACTGTATATATTTATAACTCATTTCACATCTGCTACTTCAAATTTTTTTATGATTGGAGGTAAATGATTTTGTTTTTGGATTTGTCAATTTGAGTGATGAAGCTACCAGTCCCCGCTATTTTTAGTACTAAAGTGATAGGCATCGTGATTTAAAATGGATATTATCAATGCTTTATTATAGTTTAATAAACAAAATGATGTTTGGTCACTACCCTGCTATGGTCCGACTTTGCAAATAAGCACGTCTTTGAGTATATCTTGAATATGTTAAACATTTTAATAGCATATCATTAGTTGCTGTATCATTGAGCATTTAAAGGCTAACTTAGCTTTGATTACAAAAGTGACACATGAATTTGATAATTGAATAGTAGGGGGTGAATGAGTTGATATGAAGTGGAGGGGGGGGGGATTCTTAGACTTCAGATGGAAGGTGGTGGAGATGACTTTAATTGATTTTTTAAGACAAATCTTTTATAAATCATGAAACAAATACGAAGTAATTTACACTAGAATGTACAACAGTGCAATTGCATGTGTTATGAATTTATTTTCTGCTTCTTTAGTTTATGGATATCACAATGACTGTATACCTTACTTCAACTTTCATGTCTTTTATCATATGTTAAACGGTTTCCATTCAAGCATCATTTGATTGGTTTACATACAGTAAATGAAAGTAAGGAAGGAAAACATAACTAATTAATGAGCAATAAACGGACCTGAAAAGTAAAAAACTAAGTTGAATTTAATCATAATCAAGAGTAACAAGTTAATTGGACTACAAACTATAACTCCTTTGAGAAGTATAGGAAATGTGAACACAAATGCCTTAACCAATGAAATGTGAACATAAATACCTTGAACTCCTAAAAGGTAGAATACTAATGAAATGCATAATTGCAGATTTATAATTTGAAATACTACGTAATAATTAATTATTCATGATGTTGTTGCAGACACTTTCCTCCCAAGAAAATGAGGATGTTTGGATTCCATACTCATGGCGGAAGCTCCCTTTGGAAGATTGCATTCACATGGTTATCATAATTGAAGTGTCAACAAGATTCAACCGCTAAGGATGTTTTAATTTGAACTATTTTTAGTCTCAGATCAGACTTGGATAATTATAAAATACAAAGACCAGACATTTGCGAGACCAGTTCATACATAGTGTCGAGTAAAGTTTTAAACAAGGAATTTGTGGTTTCTATTAATTTTCTCTTATACACATGAACCTCAATTATACAATTTTTACTTTATTATTCTACATACATGTCAGTCAACTTTGGCATTGGTAAAAAAAAGCCAATCAACTTTGGCAAAATTATAAATGATGTAGGGAGTATTATATTATTGACACAATAATATTCTTTTGCTACTTTGTATTACTCTGTAAGTACTTTAGAATATTAGTGCATATTTACTTTTCTCGATTCTCATTGTTACTAATAAAAGAGAACTATATTAACTTATCAAGGAATAGAGTATACGTAATACGTTTATATATTTATAGATATGTACTATTTTATTTACTTCCAATATGGAGATATGTTTCCTATTCTCATAGTCATGCAACAAATTAAGGTTTTAACCTTTGGTTAAAATATTGTGATGGAAAAATTGAAGAGTTATTTTATCAAGTTTAATGCTAAGAGTTACACCCCGTCTTCTTTTCGCTTATCAAGTTTAAAAATATTCATGTAGTTCTAATTCATTCATACTTTACTCATACGCTACCAATTTAATATCAATCACATAGTTTCATTCTTATTAACAAATACGCCACCGTCTCTCATCCCAATCATAGGGTGTAGGAAATCATAAGGAAATGGAGGTGGTACAAATTATTTATATAAAAAATTAAGGTATTATGTTCTAAAAAATTATTTTTGTATAAATAATTTATATATTGATTGATTTGCTATCCCGTGCAACGCGCGGGTGAAAGACTAGTATGATGAATATGCAACTAAATTTGTCAAAGATTTCTTAATTATATAAAAAATACAAATAGTTTTTCATTTATTGGGCAATTAAATTAGTTCATTGGAAGAGTTTCTCACATGAATAACTATAACACAGGCGGATTCAGTGTGATTTTAAATTTCAGAGCTAATATGCTGAATTTATATTTCACGAGCTGAGGAGGTTTGGTGCATTCAACCCATTTTAAAGTATAAGGGTGTAATTGACAATATATTTCAATATAATATGAGGGAATATTTGAAAGTTTTCACTTTGATCAATAAAAATTGAGATTTTCGAAGCTTTTGTCAAGAAATTATACATCAGTAGATTCGATTTCCTATCCTTCACACAATATGACAATGGGTGTGTTTGGTAAACGGCGTTTCAGCCGAAAAATGGCGGTTTGACCACTTTTAGCGTTTCCAAAACGTGAAAAAGCTGTTTGGTAAATGACTGTTCGACACTAGCGTTTTTGGCCGGAAACGCTGAAATGAAAACGCTGCTACTAGCCGAGTTTTGAGTTGGCGTTTTAAAAAATGGTGTTTTCCACTAGTTTTATGATCAAACAGCTAAATTACCAAACATCTTGTGACAATCCGCCAATTTATTCCGCTAGTCAAACCCGCTGATTGAATCCGCTATTGACAACCCGATAACATAATCCGTTACCCGCTACCCGCTAACTGCTGAATGCCAAACACGCCGAATAAGGGGTTCATAGGCTTAGTTATTGTTTTGTGAATTAATGGAAAAAGTTGGGGTTGCTATGCTGCACTCATAGAACTCGTGATTATATCCTCACAACTAAAGAATTACTTGACCTTGCGAACACAGTTCCTAAGATTTCCCACACCGAAAACTACAGATATTCTTTAGCTTTTATAGTGCCGCTTATTATTTGCTAATTAAAAATGAAAAGAGCTTTAGTTATTGAGACGTTAACTTTATATGTATGTATAATGTTACCAAATCCTCCCATTCCTGTTTATGAAATAGAAATAACATAATTCTATTTCAAGCCCAATGGGAATGGGCGGAATTGGTGAACATTGTCTATATTTGAAGTTACAAAGTTTCAATATTTTGACTAAGAATAAGAATTTCTCCATTTTTTGTAAGTTTGAACATTTCACTTTGCCATGTTTTTTTATTGAAAGCAATTTCACTTTGTGAAGTTAAAAGACAATTTGTATATATTGTTTACTTTTATTATTAATCAGCTAGCAAATAATAAGTGTTGGACAAATAAGAGACGTTTTTCTTAGTTTTCAAAAAAGTTCTCGACTTTGGGTTTCGTTTTCAATACACAATTTTACGCTCCAGTTGTATACCTTTCTAATATTTATTTATTTTCCTGGTGAAGTCACAAGTATCATTAAAAAGATGAGGTCCATTCAGATCATGAGTGCAAAAAAACTGAGATTGTTTATGGGTTCCTTTATTAGACCAGAAGTTGAACTTGATTTGGGTGATGGCCTTGAAATGCAGTATTTGCCAGTTGCTACCATTCCTGGAACAAGAAAACTATGAGCTCTTAAGAACATGCAGACTTCATCCTAGCAGGGGACGTAGATCAGGGCGTGCAAAGCGTGCCTTTGCCCTGCCTCCAAAAATATAAGACCTATTTTTTTAAAAAATAGTTCATTACTTATTTGCCCGAACGATCCAACTATTCACTTTATTCATCAAGGGTAAGAAATTCACTTTTTCTTATCCTATTTTCATTCGTTCATTTCGGATTTTAGATTTTTTACTAATTTTATTTGTTCAAGTTCGAAAAAGTGACCATTCTCAATCTCACATTTGTTTGTAGTTTTTTTTGAGTTTTCATAAGGTTGGTTTTTGATATCGTATTGGTTTAATATAAGACCTATTTTTCATGACTTGCACCAGGTCTCCTAATATATTGAGCTGGCTCTGCATCAGGACTGCATCCCAGTAATGACATTTTCAGAGAACATGAGGAACACAAGATTCGTGTGGATATAAATGATTGGCACTGTGGATCTTCTAAATCTTCTAATCACTTTCTTATTATTTGTGTCCATTGTATCTGTTTATGAGTAAAACACATGCAAGACCTCATAACTTTTATATTGGTATTCTATCAGCCACTGATTAAGGCCAGTTCTTCTTTTTGATGTTATTCACTCATGCGTCCCCCTTTTTTACATTTGTACCTAATTTCTTCAGTAGTCATTTTGCATTTCGTCTATATTTATCGTTCTAATGACCGATTATATCATCTTCACATAACCAGTTCATTAAAAGGACCAAATAAAATGTATGACTCTAGCTATATATACCCGTTTTTGGTGTTAGTAAAACTTATTATGCTTTTCTGACAGTCCTTTGGTAGTTCTTTTTTTTTACCTTAATGTTCCAACCCAATGCTTCCTTGTTCAGAGTCATAGCAAGTGCTTGGCAGATCTGTGTGGATCACTGCATTGTGACTTTCCATTTTGTAGAGTTATTTCTGCGCCAGTTTTGTGATGCCCATTCTTGCTCGGGCAAGAAAAACCCTTTTCCTAAAGGAGGCAGGATAAGGATTAATCAACTATCGCCTTTTCTGTAGATATATGGCTAAATTTTAAAAAATAGAGGAAAATAAATAATATTTTGGATATTTAGGTTAGATCACATTATCACAATATGCTTGGGATAAATTTCAAAATCAAGAATGTATATAATCCCTCTGTGAATGGTGTCAACATCTTTAAAGGACACATTATAAATAAATTAAAGGTATATAGATTAAAGTCTCTTGAACATGTTTCAAAGACCCACATTTGATGCTTTGGAAAAGGTGGATTGCACTAGATAATGTAGTACGGAGTAATAAAATTGGCTAATATGTAATAAACTAAAATTACTATTTTTATTGTTATGATTTTGAACGTACAACTTGTAACTTTTAAAGATCGTTACTTTTTTTGTGTAGAGAATAAGAAACTGAAACCCCGTTCGAATAAGAATCCTAAACCTAATGAGAATAAGAGACCATAATACTACTTAAACGAGATAGACTTATTCGGTTATTTACTTCGTGTGTACTTTTGATAAATATTATACTCTCATCCAAAAAAAGTCATGTTTCTTCGATGAACATTTTTTTTAAATTTTTGGTTGGATACACCACTTCACTCTTGAGTTTTGTCTCTTACCAATCCTAATGGTTTTTATTTTATTTTGTTGTAGAATAGATTTAATATACTTGACTTGTTTGGATCACTTTTAATATAACTCTTTTTTTCCGGGATAGATTGAGTAGGTCTGAAGTTTCTTGTGTACAAATAAGCATACAACAATGGACCGATAAAAGAGAATCTAATGTCATATCTTCCACTGATTAATACAGGGCGATTGACATACTGTTTTTACATCTGTTACAGAAACATACAAATATATTCTATTTTGCAGCTACACTTTTAACTTTGATGCTTCTTCCTTTCTTCTACCTAATCGTTTACCTTTCTCAAAGGTACTATTTTTACCCTCAAATACTATTCAATCTTCTTCATTTCCTCAAACCTTGCCCTGCCCATAAAGTGTTATGTTATTGCTTGCAGAGAAAGAAGGGCAACTCAAAACTTGAGGAGGATCACAAAAGTTGGGAAAAAGTCAAAGCCTTCGTAGTGGTTACGTACAAAATGAAACAAATTTAGTAAGGAATATTACAGAGGAAGAAGAAATGGAAGGGGCAAATTAGACCATTGAACATCTCCATGGCCCAAGATGTTGAAGGCACATTCTGAGCATGAAATTTGTTGTAACATTTCCACAAGCAACCAAATAACAAATTTTGTTTCAGAGATTACATTTGGGATTA
Organism: Cuscuta epithymum; assembly: GCA_945859915.1. Taxonomy (NCBI): domain Eukaryota; kingdom Viridiplantae; phylum Streptophyta; class Magnoliopsida; order Solanales; family Convolvulaceae; genus Cuscuta; species Cuscuta epithymum. The sequence continues at coordinate 736,172 of CAMAPF010000006.1, forward strand.
TGATAGAGAATACTCACTATAGTGGGTAATTCTTTCCTGCTCTTGCATGTGTCAACTAGTGTGTGTTGTAATATTCAAATTATTCCCATTTCTGATGTAAAAAAAAGAGTAGGGGCTACTTTGCTCTCAAGTTATCCTTCTATGTGAGTTGGTTAAGTGTCTGACCAGTTTTACCAATATCCCTCCAAGTTGGAAAATTACATTGTAGACCGTAATAAATGTAATTGAATCAAATACTCCAAACTTTGACTTTAGAAGAATAAACGACTAGGAGTCTAGGACTGAGATTTTAAAATCGGGAATTGGAGAACCGATTAAAATTGGACCTTTATGATCCGATTCAGTTCATAGTAATAGGTTATCAGTTGTTAACGGTTCGGTTCTTAGTGTTAATAGTTTGGTTCATAGTTGTTAATGATCGAGTTCTCATTTCTTATAAAAGTATGTTATGGAAACAATTAAGAACCATTTATACACACACAAACACACATGGAGTGGATTGGCTGCAAAAACCTATTTCGGCTGAAAAGGGAGGATCAATTCTAGCCGTGCGATGATGATCTATTGACTCCTTTTATTACTTAGTTCGTTTCACTTGAGCGATTTTGATCCGTCACGACCTCTCTATCTTCACCTTCCTTTTGTGTCTTTGGGCATCCCCTGTTGATGTTCGGCCTCTTTGAATCGCCCCCACCGGCGGAGTTGAATCGGTCAAGATTTGAGTCCAGAGGGCCCTCTATTATCCATAAGATCCTCAAAATGTATCCAAATTCCGATCTCTTCCTCCACATCTATTGGGGTCTCTTACTTAACCAACACCCACCTGGTTGTGGCTTCAATACATATTTGATCAAAATCTCGGAGGCAAATGTTGGTTGATTTTTCTTGTGATTTGAGTGATAGTAATTTACTCCGTAGTAATTAAGTGTAACTTTAGAGGGAAACTCGTATCCCGAAACTAGTGGTAATAATGATTAAGCTAGGACACAAAAGTAATATACTAATACCATCAAATCCGGAAGTTGACGACACATTCTTAAAAATCTCGCTTTTTTCTTCTTACGCCAGATAATATCAAGGAATCCAAATCCTTAAATGCAATATATACTCCATAAAACTTCGAAATGTAAATTACTTCCTCCGTTCTTAAATAAATGCAACGATCAACATTTCATATTTGTCGAGACAGAACTTTGACCATTAATATATATAATTCTATATTAGTAAAAAAAAATTCAAAAAATTAGATTTTGAAAATTTACAAGAAGACAAATTTAACAATATTTTTTCATAAAAAACTATCAATACATTAATAAATAAATTGTAGTCAAAGTACAACATATGAATAGTGTAAAATTCAACATGTTGCATTTATTTAAGAACGGAGGTAGTACTTTTCAATAAAGGTGATCATATACACTTTTTAGATACAAAATTTTCAATGTGCATGATTGGAAATTCAAATTAAAGTAATTCCATTTAGAAATCTATAAAAGTGCATCAAAATATTTGATTATTAAGGTGGATGTACAGAACAATTATTTATATATAATATGCATTATTACAATTACAAGTAGTTGAGATGTGTAGATGTGGATGACTAAGTAATACTCCGTATAAATCAAGAGTACATTTAAATTTTCGAACATATGCATTGATTTTTGTGCATTATTTACATGATTCAACTTTTATTTAAAAAATGTGCACGACTACTCATGTGTTATAATTGAGACATGATGATGTTGATGCATAAGTTATCAAAATTAAGTATAGTGCATTAAATTTTCCAAAAGTATAGTGCATTAAACCTTTACAACCTAATTTATGTGCATTATTTATGTTATATTGTAGTATTTCAAAATATTGAACATTCTCTTAACCTTTTTGTGTCAATGCTTTTGCATTGCAATATTGGATTGATTACTTTTATTTGAAAAAGTGTGCACTACCACTAAGGCACTCATCCGTTAAATACTCATTCATATTTAGGGATAAAAAAGCATATAGAGAATAACATATACTGCAAAAAGAATACGGAGTAACATTGTAGTGCACTTTACATTTTACAGAATATAATAGTGCATTGAGTGTTATAAACAATACGGAGTATACCATTGCATCATGCACTGCTTTATGGTGCATGCTTTAGAAGATGTAATATCACCAACTTATATGTACTTCGGGCCTTCGGGGTTTCGTGTAACTTTAGTGTCTTTTAATTTGTGTAATATGTAACATACTCATATGCAAATTATTTCACATGCCACAATCCATATAAATTTTTGTACATTGATTTCTTCTAACAATAGCTATGATATCTCAAATGCTGACAAGTTTTGTTGATATTTTTCAATAACTCACTATGTTAACACAACATACATCAAGATAATGTTTGTTCTGCGATCAGCCGATCAAGATGACATTATCACAAAATGATGACAATTTGTCTTAGAGTTTGTAGTTTAATTGGCTCGATAGTAGCAACATAATATCATTACAAATATATTATTATTTCAAAATGGAATTATTTAGAGCTTATCGAACGGGGCTTTGAATCTTTATGATACTTTTTAAATAAGAACATTTTAGCTATACGCACGTAATTATTTTTTTCTGTAGAGAGTTTTGAAAAGTAGTACTAAAATAAAACTTAAATACAAAAATATGGCTAAAGTTATGATGAGTATAGTGTGATGATCACTTAAGTGTAAAAAATTAAACATAAGTTACAATGACTAAAGTTACTACTGTAATCACTACAGTTAAGAGATTACATTTTTTATTAATAATGTTCCAAAAACTGAAAATCTCACCACAACACAAAGTCTCCCCACCTATCATTCCCAAAACCAAATGGTCCCCTCATTATCTGTCTAGGCATAAAAGATGTCACCCTAAAATAATGTGACACTCTTTGCTGGACATGTGAAAAATTCGAAGACAACAGTCAGTCCCAAAAGCCAAAGTATTTCCATCCATGACTTAAATGATCCACGATCTCAAAAGCTATCCAAAACACAAAAGAAATATCCGAATAACACAATGTCGTGGCTGACCAAATCCAATCTTGAAACGTAGGCTTCCAAACCTTGATCCCACGGTCGCTCCAAGGCGGCGGTTCTAGTGGGGGACGGTCAAGTGCAATAATATCACTCTGCTTCTCCTTGTTCCCGAATACCTCATAGCGCTTGAGCCATCGCCCCCTATGGGTGAATTGTTTTTGTCTCTCAAAGCTTGCATCACTCCCCAATGGGTGAATTGTTTTTTTCCTTCCATCCCACTTGTTGGGCCTTCTATCCTACCCACTTCAAACTTTCTGAAAACTCTAGCCCACACCGTTGCCTTGACGATCACAGAAGTTCCCATCGTCGTGCTCTTAATCTAGCTGACCACCATTGCCCTGAGACCGAACCTTATTGCCTTACCTATCATTGCTTCAACGAAGAACGCCGCCTCCAACCAAACCCTATCGCGAGGGTAACTCGGCTAGCTCTTCCGCTATTTAAAAGATCACATTTTTGTAAACAACATTTATTTTAACTATGCACATGTAATTATTTCCTATAAGAGTTTTCCCCAAAATATTACTGAACTAAAACTTAATTACAAAAGATGACTAAAGTTACTATGAGTATTATTTCATGTTACTTAAGTGTAAAAATTGAACATAAATCAATGACTAAAGTTACTAAAGTCTAAAAATATTATATTTGTGAACAAAGGTTTGTACCTTTCATTTATGTAAATACATTGTGAGCATAAGAGACTGTACATTGTTATTAACAAATTGTACTCCACTTTTCACATTGGCTAAAATACCCACACTCCGTAAAAACCTGAGCTCCCTTCCGTCAAATGATTTGTAAACACTTACCCATTGCAAAGCACCAGAAACACTTCCTTTAGTTTTGCAACAATTAGGTCCTCTGCCGACTTCAATTACCTTGTCATATACAAAATCAAAGTCTAATCATTAGATCTTTTTTCTTATGGCATCTAGTTTACATCCAATTGATACAAATGAAACATGCAATTTTCCATTATGTCAAGTTAATTATGTTCATTGCATATCAACAAAGCACTTTATTTGATCATATTTATGTTTAGTACGAAGTATTATATATTTGAGCTCTTTTTAGAATAAGTACATTTAGTTTTGCTTTTAACCAATCTAATTTGAAGGTTGTTTATTTGAGTTTTTTGTATGTCAATTTAAAGCTACATTCAAGCTCAACAACATTGTTGAATCAAAATAACATTTAATTGTACATCTGATCATATTTAAATTACATATAATCAATTTTGGTCATTCTAATGTCACAAAAAACTAAACTCAATAAAAAATGGCAGTATTAATAAAAGCTATAGAACTGATTCTAAGACTACAATGACATTAAAAGGGGAAAATGTAACTTTATTCTAAAAAGGTATTCAAATTGTTATTCTAAAATGGTATTAAAATTATAAATGTTATTCACTTTACATAAATATGAAATGTGTCACATGTAGCATAAAATAAACATAAATACATTATTATAAAATAATATTAATTCATACATTTTATATTGAGCATGGGATCTCGCGCACTGCGCGCATATAGCACTAGTTATATAATAAAATTACATGAGTATGAAAAGTATAATCACTATAATCACCCCTCCAAAAGTCCGTAGCCGCTCCCGGAGCTAACTAATTAATTACGTAGCAATTAATTAATACTAGTACTTTAATGAAAAAAAGTTAAAACTTATGGTGAAATAAAGTAAACCATGTAAAGGGAAAGGGAGCAAATGTCAATCAATTATAACTCATAATACAACATATAATTGAGGTATACAAGAAGGTGTTCATTACTATTAATATAAAGCAAAACATCTATGCTAAAGCGAAAACATCTTTTTCTCACCGTAAAAAGAAAACATCTAGAACACTGAGAAAAGAAAGCACAAATGCTTCAAGAAATCTTTGCTAAAACTAAACATGTAGAAGGCTTCCATGAAGTTATTATCTTAGTATTTATTGCTTAGTTTTTATTTTGATTTGATTATATTAGAATGATATAGATCAAATGATTAGATAAATTCAAATCAGGCTAAGAAGATTCAAACCAACAGATTTTTATCACATTTAAAAAAGAAGTATTCAAATGAAGAAAAAAATAATTTCTAAAACACAATATCCGAGATTCAATTATATTTGATTATTGGCAGAGAGATGCATATAAAAACATGATGAGGACACTCGTTCGGATGAAAAAGTGATTCTGTAATAAGACCATTCACCCAACAAACCATATAAAGAAAAAAGAGTCAAATAGATCCTTTTACTATTTTTAATTCATCCCTTAAACCATTCTACTTAAAAAAGCATAATAATCATATAAGTACGCTTGCTTTTAAAATAGGAGAAAATAATTTAAATATTCTAAACTTTGAAGGCGTGTGAAGTAAGTTCCCCAAACTAGCTTGCACATGTAATATATATACCCCAATCTCTAAATAAAAAGTTATGTTGGCACCATAATCATATTATTTTCCCAAATGTAATTTTATGTTGTTAAGTAAATAATTTAAAATGCACAAAAAAATTATGAGAATGCAATTACAATTAGATTGTACCGGATCAATATTATTTATTTCAAAAATGAAATATTAGAATGTTAACTACATCCAAATAAAGCTTAGATTATTTTAAATTATGTACTTATTGCAATAAACTTATATTTGTAAAAAACATATAATCATGGTGCGAAAACAACTTTTTATATAATTAAAGTTTGAGATATATTTATTACATATGCAACTTCAGAATATTTATCTCACACCGCTTCAAAATTTGGGGTATTTATATTATTTCCCCTTCAAAATACAATCAATCAAGCCATTTTGACCTGTTATAACATGCTATTTTTTAAAAGTTAAATTAGAAATATTGATAAATCTTACAAAAAATTATATAAATTTAAAAAAATAATGTAATAATAATAAAAAAAAGTATAAATGTAAATATAGAAAAAGAATTAAAATTATTAAAATAAAAGTCAGAAAACTGAAAAAACAAAGTGAAAATAAAAATATAAAATTTAAAAACCTTTTAAATAGATGTAGAATATACAAATAATTTTAAAAGTTCAAAAATATTGATTTTGACATTCTGAAAAACACAATATTCATATTTTAGAATTTCTCATTTTTTTCATATTTTGTGAGATTTCCTAAAAAGCAATTAAGCTCTCCTATAATATTTAAAAAGTAGTACTTCCGTCCCATAAAATTCTCTACATACACTTATCTCTTTGGGAAAATTACCGTTTTCTTACTCAACCACAACCATACATTTACATTTTATTTCCACTTTCTTAAACTCCCATCCAAATCAAACTGGGAAGAGTTTTCTGGAAGGGAGATAACAAAACTCTAAAAGTCAAAAGAAAAATACATTTATGGACGATCCGTATTACATTCTCTTGGGGATGAAGTAAAGCATACGGCGGCCATTTGCGCTCTATTTATTACGGGGTAGTATACATGCTAAAAACATCAGATGAGTGAGTAGTTATAAATTTAGAATTGGCAGCATCGATCAAAATGAGAAGATCCAAATGCTTGATGGGATTTGTGTTTCTCCTCCTTCACGTATCTGCATCCTATTATGCTGTTGCTGCTGCAACTGGACTACATCTACATGGCTGAAGACTTTCGACTGCTAGCAAAAGCAGTTCCTCTGATGCCAGTGCCCCATCTTGGGTTTGGGTTTTACTTGCATGTTTTGTTCTTAGTATTGTTGCTCTTGTAATGTTTTTTAAGTGTTGTTAAGACCTAAAGTTCTATCTTAACAGATTATTAACAGATGTAGTCCAAACTTCAAAATATTTTACTGGTTCATATTTTATAAGGTGTTTGAGAAATACTTCAACACTAAATGAATCATATAGTATCCCAGATTGGATATGGATTTGCTGTGGTGTGGGTCATCAGGTGTGGGTATGTAAAAATTGTTCATATCTTAACATGGTTCGATCCATAAGCATGGTGTGGGTCCCCTTATAAAAACATGACGACACGATTAAAAAAATGAAAATGACAAACCAATGAAAAAATGAATAATGACATGATACAGACAAAATGTCTGGTCGTGAGGAGGGGTGTTGAAGTCCCACACCAGAAATCTATAAACTAATAAAATGTTATATTAAGATCTGAGTTACTCCTCCTATCAGGTTGACCTTTTAGGATGGAACCTCAGATCTTAATATGTTTATACATAGGTGAACACATAAAAACAAGACTTATGGAAAGGGCTAGAAAGCCAAAAACCAAACATTAAAATAATTAGAATACTTTGACAAAACTTTACGTAAGTGGCATTTTCTCAAATTCAAAGCACACAGCCAAACTTTTCCTCAACCTTTCACTACTCAATTCAATATATTTTAATCTACATTTTGTCGCTGATGGAGCGATGGCCATGAAAAGTAATGGCATACCTTTTATGTTTGGGACAGCAAAAGGGATATTATTATTATTTTAGCAGATATCAACAAAATTAAGAAAGATAAACTTATTTGAAGAAAGCCCCCTCAAAAGGAAAGTGTGAAACTCTCTTGTAGGGCCACCCTCAAAAGGAAAGTGTGAAACTCTCTTGTAGGGCCAAAAGGAATCTAATTTTGGTATGGATTTACATTGCACAAATTTTTTATGACACACTATGGTTCATCAACTAATCCCAAAACTACCCTATAACGCAGAAGGCTAGGGATATCAGGTCATTGGATAGCAGAAAACCATCAGGGTCGCACAGACGAATGAAAGAAACTGCGTCTTTGATCTTGCACCTATCCAAGCTACAGAGTTGATCCACTGTAATGGCGCTCCTCTGCTGATCCAAGAAAAGTACATGGCCAGTTTCCACATATGGTTCATAAACTTCTAAGAGGGAGACCACAAGAGAGGTACCAAAAGCTTCACCGAAGGACTTCAAATTCAAACCTCTAGCAGTTCTAAGAGAGAGCATAACGACATCCTTCTCCATGTCATGTGCATCCACACAATGATTCTTCCCGAAGTAACTCTCTGATCTATCCTCTAAACTTTTGACGTATCCCATGTAGTCCTTGAGTTTTCTAGGCCTAGAAAACCTTAATCCGTTAAGGAAACTGGCTGCCCCAAGTCCGAAACCATAGAAAGGTTTGTTATCCCAATATGTGTAGTTGTGCTTGCAATGGTAACCCGTCTTGCAGTAGCTACTGATCTCGTAATGATCAAATTCTGCTCCTGATAGCATTTGTGAAGCCATTCTGTAGAACTCAGCAGATTGATTCTCAGAAGGCAATGGGTACTCTCCTGGAGTATACCTGCAAAAGAGTAAAAAACAAAATGTCATCTAATCGATCTGATACATTCTATTTTAGCTGTCATTTTAAGTCTTTCCACACATGAACATGAGTTTTAATTTTTTTTCTATGGTTGAGGTTAATTCCCCTATGAATATTTTTAAAGTAGAATGTACTCCCTCCCCCTATTTAATCTTCTTGCTTCAGTGTATGATGTTTGACCAGTAAAAAACTTATGTCCTTGAAAATACATAAATGAGTGTATAGTTAAACTTCACATGTTTTCGAAACTATGCTAGAAATTTTATTGAACCAAAAAAAAAGAATTCAACTATGATAAAAGTTTGAAATATAAAAATTTCGTCTATAAAGGAAGTGTGTTTAAATAGAGGAGAGAGTATATTGTCCGAATAGAATTTCTTTAAGAATCAAGATTTCCATAAATGGATTGCAGCTATTTAACAAATGTAGATTTTCAAAGGTGGAAGAATCTTTTGAGCATACCGCATAAACAAGTTTTCAGGTTAAGGAGAGGCAATTCTTGAAGGGAGAAATACTGCAATAATATTAAAAGAGGGAGAAATTCCCATAATATGACCACAAATCAGGTTTGGCGGGAATATGACCAGTAAACACATTACATGAGTGGGACTTGTGTGATTACTGCTACTTTTTAGGCTTAGAGATAAATATGGGTGTGTAACCATGAGTAAGATGGCCGGAAGCCAAGCAACACATTAGGAAAAGAACTACTAGGTCATTCATTGGGAAATAGATGATCTTTTAGTCATATCAATGATAATTTACTCATTCCAGAAAGCAAAAAATCTGGCGAATAGTAGAACATGGATTACTCTTTGACAGCGTGTAAGTCGCAAAATTTGTAAGAATTTTTATAGGTGAAAAAGTGATTCCTATGTTTTGTGATGTCTTCGATCCCAAAAAAATGTGGTCAAATTCTTTGAAAAAAGTGTTAGGTTAGACGACCATATCGTATGGATTCCAACTCATAGCCTGATTTGATTCAGGTTCACTATGACCTAGTTTAGTAACCCTAGCTCAATTGAAAAAGAAAAAAGGAATGCCTCCTAGCTAAGCCTTAGCAAGTTGGATGGAGATGAAACTCACAAGATACCAAATTTGGTTCCCTGTTCAACTTGCAAATCATACACAGAAACGTGTTTAGGCTGCACATCAATGGCACGTCTCAAGCTTTCTTCCCACATTTCAGGTGTTTGGCCTGGAAGAGAAGCAATGAGATCAATACTCCAATTCTCAACACTGCACTGCCCAACAATAATCTCTATAGCCTCATCAACCTCCTTCAACCCGTGAGCTCTTCCACAACCTTTCAGCATCTCCTCCTGAAACGCCTGAACTCCGAGAGACACTCTGTTCACCCCCAACTGCATCATCCCCTTCAGTTTCCCCACATCGAATGTCCCCGGATCCATTTCCATTGATATCTCTGCACCAAAACTCAGACCGAATTTCGAATCCAAAGCATCCAATATCAAGGAAACCAGCCGGGGAGGCACAAGAGAAGGCGTGCCACCACCAAAAAAGATGGTTTCCAAAGGTGTTTGGTTGGTGCTTGAATGGAGGGGTGTGGTGGCCTTGATTTCTCTACAGATGAGGTTGACGTAGTCAGCAATTCGTGGGTCATCGTCTGGTTGGGAGGAGGCACCGAGGGCTAGGATGGGGAAGTCGCAGTAGTGGCAGCGTTTCCGGCAGAATGGGAGGTGAACGTAAGCTGAGGTTGGGGGAAGCTTAAGCGAGGATAGATAGTTGTTTGGGGCATTTAGTCGAACAGTTTCCGGGCGTTTTGTTACTGCATGCGCAATCGTACTAGCCAGCTTGGTTTTGTAGGGGAAAGTTGATAATATGGGAGTAAGAGCTGATCTTATCATCTTTATTTATAAACACTCCTATAAAATGCAGAGTTTTTATTGTTTCTTTATTTCTGCAAAAGAACTACAATCAACTCTCTCAAATCACCCATTTTATGGACGTTCCCACCTATGCAAAAATGTTTAGGTAATAAATACTAGGGCTGGGACTTAGAACCGAAAACCGGGAAAACCGATCCGAACCGAACCGAAATTTCCGGTTCGGTTCGGTTCCTATAATTTTGGACTTCACTTTTTTTCGGTTCGGTTCCTATAGTCTTTCATCGGTTCGGTTCCGGTTCGGTTCCAGTTCGGTTCCGGTTCCTGGCCAGGAACCGAACTTCTCATACACTGCATGAGTAGTCTTCATTTGAGGTGTTTCCGGGTGGAATTTTTCGATGAAATTTTGTGAGGTTGTTTTCTATTAAATAAAGATTATATCCACCAAATTTGAGCTTAAAATGCAATCGGGAAGTTAGTTAAATAAATTATTGAAAAACATTACGCCAAAATATATGAAGAAACGCAATTTTTTCAATATTTTATTTAACTCACTTCCCGATTGAATTTTAAGCTGCAATTTGGTATATGTAATCTACATTTCATGTAGAACATGTTCACAAAACTTTATCAAAAAAAACTTCACGGAAGTACCTCAAATGAAGGCGGTCAGACGGCCTTTCGGGCAAAAAGTTCTTGTCAAAAATATTATTCTTGCATAATATACCTTATATATTGTGGACCACGCCAATCCGAGTAGTTATCATTTTAATACTTTAGTCCATTTATATATATATATATTTTTTGTTTGTAATTGAATTTGTTATTGGAGTTCACTACAAAAAAGAATTAACATTCCGTTGATTACGTTGTTTATTACTACGTAGTTTTTACTTATTGTGCATTACTAGAAGTAGAATATTATTTTGGGGTTGAACTACCTGCTATTGGATGTGTACTCTGGGGCTATTGAACCTTTTTGCTTGACAGTTGATGCCTATTTTAAATCGAGATTTTTGTTATGTTTAAATTTAATGTTGTACTTGGATATGTCTTTGGATTTTTGAACATTCAGATATCATGCATTTATAATGTAATGGTCTTAATTTCGTGATTTAATATTTGAATTTTTTTTATGTAACTGAAGTGTGTTCATTTCAGGAGGATAGTAAATTTTTGTTAGGAACCGAAAAAAGAACCGAACCGAACCGAATTTAACTAAAACCGAACCGAATTTAACAACTACATTTTTAACTAGAACCGAACCGAATTTAACGCCTACGATTTTTATACGGTTCCATCGAATTTTAACAAGAACCGAACCGATCCCAGGCCTAATAAATACTATGGCAGCCTGAAATCTGAGTCCATCCCTAAATGCATACACTTTGGTAGGATGTTGGAAAATATTATGTACCAGAGCATATACACTACAACTACACAAGTACGAGTGAGTGACCCACTTGATAAATTCTTAACTCAATCTCGGTTCAAAGTCTGGAGTGGATTTTTGATAAATACCGAGTGGAGTATATAAAAAGTGACCCAATTTTTGATGAATTCTTAACTCAGTAGCTCTAATAAAGTGCAGCCTTAGCGGGCCTATGGGCAAGGCGTCCTTAGATCAACCCGCACCACCGAAAGGCGTGAAGAAAGACGGCCCAAAAGCCCATTGGCAGCAGCCCATAGACCAAGCGCTCCACCTACATGCCTCACGGGAAGCTACCTTTATTTGAATTGGAGAAGAGAAGTGCTTTTATATTTATAGCAACATTGGGGTAAAGAGTTGTCTGCTCAACCGGTGTGGGAAATTTAAGTTCTCCGTATGAGGAAGAATAGAAAGGAACATACAAAACCTTCTCTTGCAACTTGGATCACATTTCGGCTTTGGAAGTTTTTATGAAATAGAAGTATAAAAGTTTTGGAATTACAAAAAAAAAAGGAAAATGGAAACTAGTAATCCAACCTTTTAACGGTTTTCTTACAATAATTCAACATTTTGGTTATTCATGAATAATCCAACATTTGCACCTCATCTTCATTCACTGGTCCCTGACCGGTTGCTGACCTGCTATTCCAAGCTATTTTCTTATCTTTTCAAATCATTATATCATAAATCTTATCTTTCACAAAGAGAATATTTTACAAAGATGGGAAAATAACTTGGAATAGTAGGTCATTAACCGATCAGGGACCGATGAATGAAGATGAGGTGCAAAGGTTAGATTATTCATGAATAATCAAAATGTGAGATTATTGAAAGAAGACCGCTAAAAGGTTGAATTATTAATTTCCATTTTCCCTTACAAAAATAGGATTGACCTATTTTTATTTTCTAAATAGGGATAATTACTGTCAAGTTTAAAAATCAATGTCATGTGTAAGGTCTAATACGATCAGATCAGAACATGACAGTAATTACTCATATATCGAGAATAAATATATGATTGTCCTATTTTGGATAATGATCACTTTTTACTCATATTTAGGGCAATTACTCAAAATATTTTCATTAAAGTAAGAACTTATTAAGGATGTTTTTTGGTCATATTCCAATTCGATACTAAATCAGATGAAAATGTACCAGATGAGACCTAAACATAGATAAGATCAGACTTAAATAACTAAATCAGATCGGACAAGAGCTTGACAGTTATAATATACACATTAATCAAACGTTTACCAAACCATATGAAACTAAACTTAATTAGACGAGATAAAAAAAGTATAGTCATTGTTCTAATTAAAAAAACATTGTATTCATTGTTCAAATTAAACTAGCCTGAATTGTATTCATTCTGCTTTACGAAAAATCGGGGATGAAATACGTCCGTCAAAGAAACCGTCAAAGAAATCGGGGATAAACTCTCTGCACTGAATGCGCTGTTTGGGTCTATAAAAACCGTCGCTGTGGAATTATAGAGATCGAATTGGCCAATTCAATTCGTCAGCCAGGCTAGACATAAACTTAACGTATTAGGAGACAAAATGATGAGTTTACGTAGAAGATCATCATTAGCCTCCAAACAGGGCTTTGTGTTTCCTCTGTTCTTCCTTCTCTTCAGTCTTCTTCACGTATCATCCTGCAATGCTGCTGGGCAAAAACTTAACGAAGATAGTAACACGTTAGCTGTGAAAATCGGTGGACCTGTTTTTGGGGTTTGTGTGGTTGCTTTTCTTTGTTATGTTTGGTGGGTGTCATGTAAAAGTAAATAAATTTCAATATTCTTAAAATTTTTCTACTTAATATCAAGAAGGTTGTTTAGATATTGACATTGTGGAGAAAATCTTACTAAAATTGTACAAAATCATTCAAATACAGAGAGGAAATTTATTTGCTGATATTTATGTGACTATCTTTCATATCACTTGTGATCTTGCACATTGTAGCATTGGAGATGCTCTAAGTTGTTATGTCACTGTTTCTTTAATTTTAATTAATACATTAATGTATGGTTATATTTAAAGATGAGTTTTGCTAGGGGTACACAAAATGTGTAACAAAATGTGTACACATATATGTTCTTCACATAAATTTTGTCTGTCACATACAACTCATTTGTGTACGTGACTGAATGTAAGAACGATCATACCGAATTAGTGGGTTTAATCCAATCTTATTATGAATTTATATGATTAGAAACCTCAATCATATACAAATTGTATATTATAAATTTAGCCGCGAGAGATTTATGAATGAATTTAAGAACCCATTAAATTAACGATCGATGAATAAATGTAAAATGATGTGTATGTTATCAAAACGTTTACCTGCTGGCCACCTCTAATTACATGCTCCGTGTATACTCTCATGAATCCGAAGCCTCTACCTTATTTTAGAGTAAGATAGAGTGCATTGCTTCTTCCCGAACGTCCGAGTGACAATTCAACGGTTAGAGATCTTGGGCTCCACTTTTTTGCCGATCTTGAGACTGTATTGGCCGCTCCCGTTCCGTCTGATGCGCAAGGCACCGCTGCCTTACGGCAGAGGATCCGGATCCGTACTCTCATATCATGGATGTACAATTAACACTACTGCATGCTCATCATAATAATTTCTCTTTTATCTACATTTTCTTTTTGTCTTTTGATGGTGGTAGTGGTGGGCATATAGATTTGGTTTAATCCAATCTTGACAAATCGAGCTAAACTGAAGTACCAAATCATATACAATTCGATTTGAGTTTGGTAATATTAATAATTATTCCAAATAGGAGTAAACTAGGTCAACATTCAAAAATAAGGATCTCCTATGGAGTCCAAATAGGACCAAATTTCTCTTAATATGAAACATATGGAAATTAACATCTCATTTTTTGTCCTTAGACCTATTTTTCCGTCTTCCTTGCCCAATACACGATCGTTTTAAACCACTCTCCCCTTCTCGTGCATCTGATCGATCGCTAGGCATAACCTTTGTAGTCGACTCCAGCGTCTCTTCTATGCTCGTGCATCAGATCCATCGACGACCCTAGGCATTATTGTCGCCACCGACTTCATCGTTGCCAATGTCCCCCTGTCCACCAGATCGTTCGGACTCTCTCTAAGCTATCCCACGCCACCGCTACTGCCGACCTTCACCGCATGCCACCCCCAACGAGGTTTCTTCTTCTCATTCTTCTCCTTCTCCTTCTCCCCATCCTCCTCCTTCTCTCCCTCCTCCTCCTCCACCCCCTCCTCCTCCAGCTTACTCCTCATATTCTTCTATTTTTCTCAAATTTTAACATTGTTTTTTTTTAATTTTCGGACTTATGTTTTGTATTTTCGATTTCTGACTTCTCAGGTTTATAAAAAGTCAATTTTACCAAATTTTGGATGATGGCTTCATATTTTTGTCAAGTTTATTGTAGAAATGTGTACATTGACAATTGTATTATGACAAAAACCCTTTTGTATGAACTTTTTTTCTTAATTAGATTCGTACAAGTAATTTTGCCATTGATTTTTCCAATTTTCAGACTTCTATTTTCGTATTTCTAATTCCTCAATTTTTAAAAATTCCGATTTTTCGATTTTTTTATGATAGCATATAATTCGGCCAACTTTATGGAAAAAAAGTTTTTGTGTGAACGCGCGAATGTAATATGCCCAACTCGCAACTTTAATGAATTGTGCAACTTTAATGAGATGTAAGATGAATGGGATCGTGGAGTTAAAGCCTCAGAATACTTGTAATATATCAAGGCAATTCTTAAAAGAAAACGTAAAAAATCAAAATATAATTCTTGTGTAGTTTGAAATAATGTTTCTACAAAAGATGTTGAAAGTTCAATAGTGATTGAAATATAATAGTACATCATTATATACTTTTTCTAGTTCATATAATAGCTATTTCAGTCCCTCCATTTAGATTCTACAAAGGGAACTAATGTCATTTCCTTTGCAAATCCATAAGTATTTTTAGTGTTTTTACACTTTTGATTGCAAATGATGCACTCTGCTCTCAAAGGCCATTTTGTTCACTGTATTTTCATTACTTCTTTATCATCCTATTTAGAGACTACAAAGATAATTTTAACACCTAGTATGAACTAACCAATGTGTAACTCATCAATGTGTTTGGCAGCTAGGATGAATTCTACACTTTCAATTAATTATTTAAAATTAGTTAATAATAAACATTATCAAAAGCCCAAGTTTACATGTGGAGAGCTCAATCGTTGCAGAATTTTGAGTACGAAGGCAGTAGCCTCTAAGGAGAAATGTTAAAAATGCAATCCTAAGTTCATTAAGCAAAGGACTTCACATAGTGAAGAAAGCTAAAACAGTGTAGAATAGCATTGGAAAACAAAATAAAAATGCAATCCTAAACTTATTTTTATAAGCATAAGCATTTTTAACGTGTTTTGAACTTTTGATTGTCAAACGATTGTACCATTTTTAACGTGTTTTGAACTTTTGGTTGGGGGATTTCGGAGGGGAGGGGAGGAGAAGAGTCATATTTAAATTTAAAATATTTTTTCATTTAAAAAAAATTCAAATAAAATAAAGACAAAATAGTGTAAAAAATTACATGGTTTAACCAATTATATAGTTATTTGAAGTTAAAAACTAAAAAATTCAGATAAATTAATAAAATAAAAAATCAATCCTCCCCTTCCCTCCCCTCCGAAATCCCCCAACCATACAGGCCCTAAAAGACCTTTGTTGAATATAAAATATTTATAGCAAGAATAAAGGTTTTAAATAGCCGTAGCGACAGCGGTAGCGGTCATCGCGGTAGCGGCCTGTAGTGGCATGTTGCCGACTATAGCGGTTGCAGCGGCGTGAAATATTTTCAATTGAGCAAAACATATACTTGTATGTATTTTTTCACATCATTAACACAACATTTAATTTTGAGTTTCACTCCATGCATCACCATTATGTATTTTTTTCACATCATTCACACAACATTTACACATTTACACATCAAACGGTTCGTGATGTACTGCCGGAAATGTCAATAGCGGGCTGTAGCGAGCTGTAGCGGGCTGTAGCGGGCGGCGTAGCGGATTTTTCCCGTGATTTGGAAATCACACACGAATAGCGGGCCGTAGCGGTAGCGGCCCCTACCGCAACCGCTATATACCGGCCGCTATAGCGGTAGCGGGCCGCTATTTCAAACCATGGCAATAATCATATGTTTTAGCATCAAGGAATGATTTTATTGCAAGTAAAAGAAAGTCCATGTCGGCAATTACAAAAATGGAGTTTATCTCGGAAATTGAGTAATAGAAGTACTATCTATATATGAATCGTAGACAAGAATACTAAACAAGCTAAGGGTTGGCTGGACGGTGGCTCGAAAATTAGCAAGCTAACTGCTTTTAAATAGATTTTAAACCTGCACCAAGTTATTTTAGATTCAGCAGAGGTTGAAAGTATTAGGCCTACTTAAAGGACCTGTGGAAAGTACAGAGGTTGTGATAGTGTCGTTGGCCGATATCATCACTCCAGAAGCCGCCGTTGCAGACCGTTTGCTATAAATAAAGAGAATTTAACTAAAAAGGTTTGGAAATTTCAAAATAGGACTGACATGTTTTTATTTTCAAAATATGACTAATTACTGTCATGTTTTGGCATTACCAGACTTCAAACATGACAGTATTTTCCAAACTTGGCAGTAATTACTCCTATTTTGGGAATAAAAAACATGGCAGTCCTATTTTGGAATTTTCAAACTGTTGTAGTCCTATTTCGGGATTTTTCCCATAAATAAACATCGGATTTACCCTTATTGCCGCTTCACAGTCACTTGTTCTTCTATGGAAAGAAATATGCGCATAAAGAAAGAGGATTGGATCTATGGAAAGATCCAAGTTCAGCAGCTCCTTCTTGTTTAATATACGGAGTAACATTTTATCAGGGTTTAATGCACCAAATCCCCTCGTGAAATATAAATTCGGCGCATTAGCCTCATGTGATTTAAATAATGCATCAAACCCCCGTGTTATAATTAATCATGCACAAAAACCTCTCCAAGAACAAATTTTACAATTTTAAAATCACTTTTTTTAATAATATGGTTGAAAATGCAAGTAACTTTGTCAAAATTTCTAAATTATACAAAAAAAAAACTAATCATTTTTCATTTGTTTGGAAATTAAATTTGTTCTGGGGGGGTTTCGGTGCATGATTAATTATAACGTATTAACGCAGGTGGGTTTGACGCATTTTTTAAATCACATAGGGCTAATGTGTCAAATTTAAATTTCACGAGGGGGTTTGATGCATTAAACCCGACAACGGAAAGCATGTCATTGAATAACAATACATACCATTCTAAGCCCAAGTGAAAATCAATCTTAGTACGTAGTAAGTCATTGAAAACTAATACTTAGTACGTAGTACTTGAAGCAAGTGAAATGAAAAAGTCTAGACATATTATCAAACACTTAAGGTGCTTTTAGTTTCCTCTCATATAAAGTTGTGCAGACCATTATCATTTATCAAACACTTAAGGTGCTTTTAGTTTCCTCTCATATAAAGTTGTGCAGACCATTTAACCACAATTAATCGAATTCTCAAGTAATATAAAACATGCAGCTAAAAACACCCGCAGTACACACAAAACGTGGGAGCTTGTTTTGATTCTATAAATTAAGAAACACAGAGCACAAACATTGCAGCACTTGTAATAACAAAGGAATCACATCTAAGGTTGAATATAAAAAGTGTAATCCTGAACTCATCAAGAAAAGAGCATGGCAGGAGGAAGAATGCTGGAATAGTACTACACAAATGCATAATATAACATACCTAATAGATTCTTGATCTACTATCGTGAGAAAGAGAGAAATGAAAGTTGAAATCACATTATCTAGTTGTCCTGGAGAAAGGTTAAAATCCAGATAAACTTAAAATTAAATTGATAATAAGAAACTCTACATCTTCATGAACTGTGGAATGAGGTGAGTTGCCATGGGAAACGAATTTTCTATCCAAAAAAGGAATTAAACGCAGAATGAAAAAAATAAAAGCTAGGGTAGAAGAAGAGTTGAAACCAGAGATACAGATCACCAAATAGATGATATCCCTGAGTTGACTGTGCGTAAACAAATCTAACACCGTTTTGACGGTGAAGGCCATAAATGGGAAGGCTGATACTCTAATAGCACATGGTAGTACAACTTAAAGCCTAACTATCAAAAAGAAATGAATATTTAATAATAGAAGTGTCCTTTATAAGATAGGTTAAGATTAACTTCGTATTCAGTTTCTGATCGTGTTACAATGCTTATTCTGTAAATAAAAGGAAAAATTGATAGTAATAATCTCAACCATTGACGGTTCACTCATAATAATCTCAACTATTGATTATTTAAGAATAATCTCAGCTTTAGGGACGTTCCGCCAATAATGGTCCGGCATGACCAGCTATAAATAATTTCTTATAGTTTCTAAAGTGGATATATGAGAAGAGATAGAACATGTAATCCCTATAAATAATCCCAAAGTTTAATTTTTACTCTTAATTTCTATTTAAAATTCATAGGTAATATCTGGTCGTGGACAATTATTGGCGGAGAGTCCATATAGTTGGGATTATACAAAAATAATCAATAGTTGAGATTATTGTTAGCTGACCGGCAATAGTTGGAATTATTATTTTCCATTTAAAAAATAATAATGTTTCGAACATTTGGCTATTCATTTCACGTTTTTGCCAAATATATGGCAGTTTTGTGTTACAATTCAAGATAAATCCTTGTTCATTGCAGATTTGGAATTAATCTCCAATGCTAAATCTATCACATATTTGGCAGATTAGGCGATGACAAATGGCAATGCCGATTGGGCGATGATGAATGGTGACACTGGTTTGGGATGCGGTGGCGAGGGTGGTGGCAGACGGCACAGGCGAGAGCCGCGGTAAGCAGTGGTGGCAAGAGTGGTGGTACGTAGGCGGCACCGGCGAGGGTGGCGACAGACGGCGCCTGCGAGGCAGCGCAAGGGTGTTTGAAGTGCCCCTGTTGAAATTTTAGGGTTTATCACATTTCACTTTTACATTTTTAATTATAAATTCAAAAAAAAATTGGACGAGTGCATTTTTGTACAAGTAGGTGATTTTAAGTCTTATGAAACATAGGGCATTTTTTTCTTATTTGTACGCACGGTACACTTTAATCTTAAATAGGTAATTAATTCTTGGTAGTATTCCTACCAAACGAGGCCTATTGAATCAAATTGAGCCAAATCAAACCAAATAGTACACAAAAATAGTGGTATGGTTTTTTTTTCTTGTAAAGTGATCGAATCACATGGAACTGATGGAAGAGGCCGGCCAGCTAGGTAGGAATATAGATTAGTTTTCCGTTTTACGACTTCCAATGTGAACACCATGACGTCGTGATTGACTTCTACTATGAACCCCTAAACATGTAATATGTCATATGTGACGCATGTAAAAGTGTCAAAACAAAAAGAGAAAGGAATTTTTTTGGTGCACAGTCGCACAGACATTGTCAAGTGTTTTGGTAGTTAATTGGTTCTTTGTTCCACCTCACATATTTCTCTTACTTTTTAAAAAACGCTTAAAGGAAAAGGAATTGGTCTCTCTTTTCCATTTCATAAACTATGATTGGGCTCGTTTTCTAGCTTCCAGATTGCTTAATCAAATATGATTGTTTCATGAGACTTTAGTTTCTCAAGTTTTAGTTTACAATCTTGATTGGGTATATATGAGGGATGTTCGAGTCAGGCGGCCTGACCGGACAACCCCGTGCGGCCTTCCCTATTTGGGGCCTTTCTGGTGGAATTTTTTTATGAAAGTTTTTGAGCATGTTCCTCATCAAGTCTAGTTCATCCCTACCAAATTTCAGCTCAAAATTCGATCGGAAAGGCAGTCAAATAAATTCTTGAAACATACTGGGCATTCTGCGTAGTATGCCCAGTATGGGGTTATGGCACTGCTACGGGCCTAGCATGGGCTAGGTCCGTAACAATTGGTATCAGAGCCGTCCCCATCTTCCTAGTCCCGACACTAGGAGTGGTAGCCTATGGAGTGGTGGCTTGGGCCCTGGGGGGTGCCAACCGTGACCAACGTAGCCGTGACTAACGAGGACGTTGGCTCTTCGAAGCATGGGGTATTGTTACGATCCCACACTGGTCAAATACCGGCTTGGCCATACTAGGCCCATAGTAGTGCTATAAGCCCATGAGTAGAACTCACTCCTAAAAGACCAGCCGATTAGGAGGAGGGAACACATTGCTTATAAGCCACCGGCCAAGCCGGTATTTGACCAGTGTGGGATCGTAACAATACCCCATGCTTCGAAGAGCCAACGTCCTCGTTAGTCACGGCTACGTTGGTCACGGTTGGCACCCCCAGGGCCCAAGCCACCACTCCATAGGCTACCACTCCTAGTGTCGGGACTAGGAAGATGGGGACGGCTCTGATACCAATTGTTACGGACCTAGCCCATGCTAGGCCCGTAGCAGTGCCATAAGCCCATGTGTAGAACTCACTCCTAAAAGACCAGCCGATTAGGAGGAGGGAACACATTGCTTATAAGCCACCGGCCAAGCCGGTACTTGACCGGTGTGGGATCGTAACAATACCCCAAGCTTCGAAGAGCCAACGTCCTCGTTGGTCACGGCTATGTTGGTCACAGTTGGCACCCCCAGGACCCAAGCCACCACTCCATAGGCCACCACTCCGAGTGCGGGACTAGGAAGATGGGGACGGCTCTGATACCAATTGTTACGGACAAGCCGATTAGGAGGAGGGAACACATTGCTTATAAGCCACCGGCCAAGGTAATTGACCGGTGTGGGATCGTAACACAACATTCTAGCTGTGTCATTCAAGGTGGACACAGCTTCACCGGATTCATACACTGCTTTTGTCAATGCTTGTATTGTGCTAGTAACGGATGGGGTACACCTTGATATACCGTGCTTAACGCCGGAAAATCATCCCACAACCCTAGAGCTGCGCGATATTTTCTTCATCGATTTATTCATTGCAACAGAGGATTAGCGAGTGAGAGTAATAGCAAAAAAAATGATTTGTATCTATTGGGGTTTGAAGCTAGAGGAATAGTTAGACATTTTTCGGACTTTCAGACCTCGTTCATGAGGCGTGTGTTTCCTGACATCACTCCAGACAATTTTAAAAGATTGAACTGTGATTCATCTTATGGACCAATTGAATTTTTAGCCCACTGTAGTGAGAGAAGCTCCTTTGACCTTGGAAAAGCTATTCTCTACTCGAGTGTGAGAGACCTCCTGGAGTTGGTTGATGCACATCGAAATTCTCATCACCTCATCTGCAAGGCCCTTTTGACCTTCATCTCATTAATTTCCGAAACAATAAGGTTTATTCCCATTAGGGAAAAGGTGTTGCACCACTTGGAAGAGGAGGAAGAGGAGGAGGAGGAGAATGCAATATTTAGGTTTAATGAACTCGATTGTTTCCTTCTCAAAAGGTGGAAGACAATATCAAGGCACGCTTTGGCTAAGCGAACTGAAGACGAGAAAATAAATCGTTCTGTGGTGCTGCGAGATTCTGATTTAAAGTTGAACACCGTCCGAGTCATCCGCCGAATCGTAGGCATACTCAAAAGTTAACCAAATATGAGGTAAATCTGGCATACATATAGTTTGTTATATGTTGTGAGACCTAGTTGCAGGGGCGGAACTAGGGGTGTGCGAGCCGGCGCCACCCCTTCGCCGGAAAAGCATAGATTCTATGCCGCCCGATCGTCTTCTACCTTCACTGTGTTTTTTTAATTTAAGTTAAGGTCCGAATGACGTCGTTAAATGAATCGAAAAATTAAAACGATGACATCGTTTGACAAGCACTTTGTCGTATGTGCGTCAAAATAAATTCAATACTAGCACTAATACGTAGTATAATGATGTAGTGTAAAGATCTGGGGTTCCATCCTAAAAGATCAACCCGTTAGGAGGAGTAGCCCGAAACTTAATATAGCACTCTAATGCTTCTCAATTTTCCGGTGTGGGACATTTAACTCCCCTCCTCACGACCAGACACTTCGTCTGGATCGTGTCGGCATTCATTTTTTTAATCGGTTCGTCATTTTTCATAAGAGGCCCCACACCATGGATCAATTTGGCTCTGATACCATGTTAAGATCCGGGGTTCCATCCTAAAAGGTCAACCCGTTAGGAGGAGTAGCCCGAAGCTTAATATAGCACTCTAATGCTTCTCAATTTTCCGGTGTGGGACATTTAACAAGTAGAGTTCGTATCCACAGGGAAAGGAATAATTCTCTTTTTATAAAACTAGTAAATAAAAGAAGGTTTTGGGATTGTTGGAACTTAATTAATTTAAATACCAAGATGAACAACTTATATGTGATTTAATTCAAAGATAAAAAGAACTTGGTCGTGCTACTTTTCACTTGTTGATATATTTTAGTCGATCATTGTTATATCTATAACTTATCCTCTCTCGAATACTCAATCGAGGGTATTTATTAACAATGACCGTTCATTAATAACCCTTACTATTAATCAAATATAGAACAACGCCGTATACCGATTTAGTAGTAGTATTTAATCTCATAACCCCTTGATGAAATCAATTGAGATTGATAACCTCAACATAACGGTTTCGGTTTAACTAACACAATTAATCCCTCTTAAGTTTATTAACCACGACCGTGCATTAATAAACCGAAGTTACTTGTGAAACCATCAACGATTAACCATCAGTTCGTTGATCGTTTCTAGTAGTAATTAATGTCGAGATGTTAACTAATTGTCATCTTAGCAACACTCCCCAACATTAATATAGAGATAGATTAAGAGAAGAATTAATATTCGTGGGAAGAAGTTAAGAAAATAACTCACAACTTTAATAATCAACAAGCTTCAAGAGCAACACCAAGAAATAGAAGTTTAGCTCCTCATTTGGAGACTAAACATGCTATAAAAATATAAAAGAAATACTATTCTAAACTGAGCTTAAAAGTATGGAAGGAGTGATTAGTATGAAGGAAAATGGTGCTATTTATAGGTGTTTTGAAGGTGCTAGGCCGAATACCCGGCCGGGTATTTGAGATACCTGCCCGGGTATTTGTCAAATCATATCCTTTTAGCACGTTCTTGTGTTCTTCAGCACATCTTTTTGTCCAAAGTCACTTCTTACCTGACCGGGTAAATGAAATACCCGACCAGGTATTTGATAAAACTTCCAAGAAGCTTCATTTTTCACCTCATACCCGACCGGGTAGATGTCATACTCGACCGGGTAAGTAGACTAATTTATTCAAGCTTAAGATCTTCTAAAACTAATAAATTACAATAAGCTAGGAAAAATAAAGTATTACACCAAAAGTGTGTAATTTCTCAAACAACAATAAATAAAACTAGTTAAAATTACAAATATAAACCATAACAATCATATACTCTGTTCTAAAAATCGTTCTAGGCGCCCGACTAGTCCCCGACTAGGCGCTAGGCGGTGGCCGAGTGCCCCGATTTTTGTCTAGGCGCTCCGACAAATTGGTTTGCCGTCTAGGAGAATTAGTCGGCCGCCTATGGTGCCTAGTTGCCCGCCTAGAGCGCCTAATCGGCCGCCTAGGTCATCTAGATTCGTCGAACATTACTTTACTTTTTAATTTTAATTTTCTTAGTGATATACATACTTTAACTTTAGTCATGGATATGAAGAAATGAAGTTGTAAATTAAGATAAAACTATACATGTTTGTATATATACCTAAATTTTATCATTATTTATATTTATAACATAATGAAGTTAAGTGATTAGTTATCATATACTACGTATGATTGAATGTGATAATTCTATCTTTCAATATGTATTTTATACACACAAAAACACAATATTACTTATCATATTTGTGCAAAAATATAGATAAAAAATGCAATTTCTTTGTCTCCGGCTAGTCCCCGACTAGGCGCCCGCCTAGCCGCCTAGGCGCTAGGCGTTGGGCTGGCCCGACTAGCGCCTAGCGCCTTTTAGAACATTGATCCTATACTATCAAACTCCCCCCTACTTAGTCCATTACTCGCCCTCGAGTAAAATATCGGCATAACAGTCTATAATCCACAGAACAGATAAATTCAAAGGAATTAAATGTTCAGTTTCGCATCCATCCTCAAATTACAGAGAAAGAGGGTCTTCATGATTTTCAAGAACACGTGACATGAGTTCATGTATAAACTCAGATAAAATTTTCTCTCACTCTCTCATTTTGCCTAGGAATCTTTTTAGGTTTTCATCCTAACCTCTCTTTTTTTTTCCTGTTTTTTTTTCTCCCAACTCACTCATTTTGGCCATTTTTGCTTAGATTGCCCAATTTTGGGTTTTCAACCTAACTAGCATGTTTACTTTTTTTTGTTTCCTCTTTTTTTTTAAGTAGTAATGCAAGTTCAAGGTGGAAAAAAGGAGTACATACAAAATGAGTGACTCCCCCCTACTTAGTCCGAGCACTGTTCCTAGTGCTTCCTCTCGTTGTTGCTTTTTTTTTTGGATTGGAGAGATGAAAATGTTGGGATTCGGATTTTGAGGGTTTGGGACTAGGTTTCGGAATTTTGGATTTGGGAGAATTTAGTGGGTTCTGTGAATATGAGGGTGATGTGGAGAAGAAGGATATGGGTTGATTTGGACTTTTGGTGGAGAAAGAGGGTGGATTCGAAGCTTAAATTGCTCAACAATGGAGGTTGGGGGTTTGAACTTTGGAGTTTAGTGAAGAAGATGAAGTTTGGTGGGCTGATTTGGGCATAAATTCGGACTGAAAAACGCTGAAAAACTCCCATTTTCACGAATACCCGGCCGGGTTTTAGCGATACCCGAATGGGTATTCATTCCAAGGGTAGGCAGTGGCACATTTTCTCAAAACCCGGTCGGGTTGTTTAGATACCCGATCGGGTTTTACTTAAAAATTCATTTTCTCCTTTCACCCGGCCGGTGGTTTTTCTTGGGTAAGATTTTTAGCCTTGTACCCGGCCGGGTATTAGAAATACCCGACCGGGTTTTAGTCCAGTCCTCTTCAAAACCACTTTTTTCATCATTTTTTTTAACATCTTTACACACACTCAACTGAAATGAAATGATAAGAAAACATACCTAGCTTGCATGGGTTGTATCCCAAGAAGCGCCTCAATTAACGTCGCGGCACGACGCCATCATTGTGTTCAGTCGTTCAAGCTTGGATCGTGATAATTTATCTTCTTCACATTTTCGTTCCTAGGACTTTTATAGAAATGTTCAATTTTGTGACCCTTCACTTTGAAAATCTTTCCAGGGTCAAATATCCAGATTTCCATTGATTCAGGTGGTGAGAGTGAGGGAAAGAAATTATCGTCTAACATGGTCAATGGAAAATGTTTTGATCCCTCAATTTTGCTGAAGACTTCAAAAATGTCATTCTCCTTTTCAATTTTATGAGTTTCCCTCAAAGTTTTTAGAACTGACGGGGTACCTCAAAGGATGATAAGGATAGATATTTGACCTTGAAACTCGGTTCATCATCTTCTTTGACCAGCTGGAGCTCCGTGTCTCTTTCTTCTTCTACTTCTTCTGGATTTTGGATCTCCTTTTACATTTCCTTCTCATTTGTTAATGTGATTGGAAAAGTTTGTTGTTTAGGATCACATTCTATTTGAGAGGGAAATTTTCTCGAATCGCTTGCTTCAAGCCTACTCACGGCTCCGGCTATTTGACTCACTTGAGTTTCCAAGTTTAAAATGCTAGACTTGGTCTCATTTTGGAATTGCACCATGTTGTTTTGCATGATGGTCATGTTGGTAGCAATAGCCCGGACCATGTCCTTCGTAGACATGTTAGAGTTGGAGAGCGGATCATGTTAGAACTGGAGGATAAAACTTGTAAAATACAAGGGTGTAAATATGGCTTGGACCGGATATCACTTCTAGTCACGTATTAAATACGCTTTCCTAAAAGTTTACTATCTACCCTTATCACAGTAACCGGGTTACAAGATAGAACTTTTGGGATAAAAAGAAGGTGTGTGGTGTATTTTAGTTACTGATAAAATAACACCGAACAAGTGATTTGTATATGAAGTGGTCTAACACTTTATTACTAATACTGCAGATAGAAGTAATAGAGTATGGCAATTAGAGAGATTGACAAAATGAATTTGCCGTAACCCAAATCAACATGGTCCTTACATATTTATAGATAAAAGATAATTAGAAGAAAGATCGGCTATGACCATTCCAAACGAATGTTAAATGGCGGTTAAGCCTATTAAAAGGAAATGATGCGTCATTTCCTTAAAGGATACGTACATCCTTATATAATCATTTTAAAATAATACATTTAATAATATGTCCTTATCCAAACATACATGTGTCACATAGCCTGTGTTATATAAAATAACACGTACCACTTTAATAAATAAAATAAGTAAAAGTGCTTAACATATTAAAGAATTATCGTTATAATCATTATGAGATCACACGTGCACAAAGTGTTCTCATAATATGTATAACAATCATTATATTAAAATAACATCATTTAATAAACCACATTATTTGTTTATAAAATGATTAAGGACCAAGTAAAAATAACAATTGAGCTTTATTTTCAATAAATCTCCAACAATCCTCCTCCATTTATTGAAAATAAATATACTCAATCCTTGCCAAATAGACCACTTATCAAGACTTGTGCATCATTGAAAGTGTCTTAAAGATTGAACTTTCATTTAGTGCAATATACTTTACAATATTTCGGATCATAATAGTAGACTAAGCTTTGAACTATATAACCACTTTGAAATACTGAAGATATTACACACACAAGTCTTTATACAACCTTCACTTAGAAACTTGACACCATTAACGGCCTTGTGTCCATATCCATTCATGAGCTCCAACAAGTAAAGCCTTAAACTTGGTGAATCGGCCGCCATTCTAGCTCACATAGGTAGACCTTTTCAAATCGTGTTCTGCAATCAAACACTTTATCAAAAGATCTATTAAGACATAGTCAACCTCATTACACATTGCAGTCTCAAGCACTTACCTCGGGATGGTTAATATTGAAAAGTGCTTCAATCACGGAGTGACTTACTCATCATCATTGAACTCAAGATCTAGCGTTGTACTAGACGTTGAGTTGCGCTTTCTTTCACTTGTGATTATTTTCCAAGGGCTTTAACCCCATCCCTTTTGCCGTTTTGTACACCATGTCCCTTGGCATCGCTTTTGTAAAAGGATCCGCCAAATTCACATGTGACCGTACAAAATCAATCACAACAACTCCAGAACTTATAAGTTCCCGCACATAGCTATGTCTCACTCCTATGTGCCTTGACTTACCATTATACACATGATTATAAGCTTTTGACAGAGTTGATGCACTATCACAATGGATTGATATCGGAGCCATAGGTTTAGGCCATATCGGAATTTCTGACACCAAGTCCTTTAGCCATTCCGCTTCTTTACAAGCTGATGCTAAAGCTATAAACTCCGAAGCCATGGTAGAGTCAGTGATACAAGTTTGTTTCTTAGATGCCCATGAAATAGCACCTCCTCCAAGAAGGAATAACCATCCACTTGTGGATGAATAATCCTCTTGATTAGTTATCCAACTTGCATCCGTATAACCTTCTAATATAGAGGGTTCACTCTTATAACATAAGCTGAAGCTCATTGTTTTCTTTAGATATTTCAGCACTCGCTTCAAGGCTTGCCAATGAAATATACTAGGATTACTAGTATATCTACTTAGCTTTCCTACCGCAAATGCAATATCTGGTCGGGTGCTAGTCATTGCATACATCAAACACCCAATCACCCTAGCATATTCAAGCTGTGATACAGCGTTCCCACTATTTGGAACTAATTTCCAACTAGGATCCATGGGAGTGGAAACTGGTGAACAATCCAAACTCCCAAATCTTTTCAACACTTTCTCTATATAGTGAGATTGTGTTAAGGTGATAGTATCACCTTGTTTAATTATCTTAATTCCAAGGATAACTTCCGCTTCACCCATATCTTTCATGGAGAAGTTTGAACAGAGGAAAGCTTTTGTTTCTTTCACTTGCCTCAAATCAGTGCCAAATATGAGCATGTCATCCACATATAGACAAATAATGACACCGTTACCGTGCTCATTAAATTTGCTATACACGCACTTGTCTGATTGGTTAATTTTAAAACCATTTTTCAGCACCACCTCATCAAATCTTTGATGCCATTGTTTAGGTGCTTGTTTCAGACCATACAAGGACTTGACAAGTTTACAAACTTTCTTTTCTTGTCCTTTAACAACAAACCCTTCAGGTTGTTTCATATACACCTCCTCCTCCAATTCACCATTTAAGAATGCAGTTTTTACATCCATTTGGTGAATTACAAGATTGTGAATAGTCGATAAAGCAATTAACAATCTTATGGTAGTTATTCTAGCTACCGGTGCATATGTGTCAAAGTAATCAATACCATGTTTTTGTTTAAAGCCTTGTGCAACCAATCTAGCTTTAAACTTGTCAATGGTACCGTCTACTTTCATTTTCTTCTTGAAAATCCATTTACAACCGATTGGTGTGCAACCGGGTGGTAAATCACTTAGAACCCAAGTATTATTGCCCATGATTGAATCCATTTCATCATTTACGGCCTCTTTCCAGAAGGAAGCATCTTGAGATTTCATTGCCTCTTCAAAAGAGTTAGGATCCTCCTCAACACTATAACAATATAGTGTTTGAGTTTCAAGGGTCTCTCTTGATCCCTCAACCAAATATAATTGGAAATCGGGACCAAATGACTTTTCTTTTCTAGCCCTCTTACTCCGTCTTATTTCAGGCTCATTTTCATGATCCTTTTCCAGTTCATGTAAGTGTGAATTACTTGGACCGGGATCAACATCCTTTGGCCTAGGAATAGAAGTGAACCGCTTCTCATCAAAAAGAGCGTCCCTAGACTCAATAACAGTGTGAACCGCAATTGAGTCATTCGGTTCAATAACATAGAATCGATAAGATTTACTATGTTCAGCATATCCAATAAATATGCACTCTACCCCCTTTTCACCTAACGTTTTTCGTTTAGGTTCCGGTAATCTCACGATTGCCCTACAACCCCATACCCTAAGATAACTTAGTTGGGGTGTTCTTTTGTGCCAAAGTTCATATGGGGTAATCTTATTTTTCTTGTTAGGCACTCTATTAAGAATATAACAAGCAGTTAACATAGCATCACCCCAAAATCCATTACTTAAGCCAGAATTAGACAACATGGAATTAACCATTTCTTTCAAAGTTCTATTCTTTCTTTCAGCAATGCCATTTTGTTGCGGCGTGTAAGGGGCTGTTGTTTCATGGATTATTCCAACGGATTCAAAAAACTTAGGCTCATAATATTCTCCTCCTTTGTCCGTTCTAAGCCTTTTTACTTTCTTTCCTGTTTGTAACTCAACTTCCATTTTAAAAACTTTGAATTTATCCATTGCCTCATCTTTTGAAAATAAAAGATATATATAACAATATCTTGTGCAATCATCAATAAATGTGACTACATATTTTTTATTTCCAAAAGAAGGAGTGCTATGGAAATCACACAAATCACTATGCACTAATTCAAGCATGTTGGATTTTCTTTCAACACTTTGAAAAGAATTTCTTGTGATTTTATTTAACATGCAAGTTCTACACTTTTCTATGTTAATATTAAAAGGAGGAATTAATCCTACTTTTGACATGTCACTTAATCTACGATAATTAACATGACATAACCTATTGTGCCACAAAGAAGAATCACAAACCATATAAACGGAATTAACAATTTTATTTATAACACTTAGTTTGAACATGCCATTACAATAGAAACCTTGGCCTACAAATACACCACCCTTAGATAAAATAAACTTATTTGCTTCAAAGCTAAGTTTAAACCCAAAGTTATTTAGGATGCCACCGGAGACAAGATTTTTCCGGATTTGTGGTACAAAGTACACATCATTAAGAATTAATTTCTTTCCGGAAGTTAATTCCAACTCTACTTGGCCAATTCCTTGAATTTGCACAGTAGAATCATTTCCCATGTATAAGATCGGCCCTTCTTCCAACTATTTTAGAGTCTTAAAAGTCTGCCTATCTTTACATACATGTCTTGTGGCTCCGGTGTCAATCCACCAAGATTCATCATCCTGCACAACACAAATTTCAGAAAGCATAGCTACAAAAATCATGTTGTTATCAACATCATTTGTAACTAAAAAAAGATTCTGACCTTGGTTGTCTTGGCCACCGTTCGGATGGCCGTTCGGTTGGGCTTTCTTCTTCTTCACCTTCAGGCAGTCCCTCTTGAAATGTGGACCACCACATTCCCAACAAGAGCCTACTTTCTTATTTTTCGGCTTCTTTTGAAATTTGGAACCTTTGGTGAATTTCCCGGGACGTTTTTTATTTTTATTAGTCCCACTCGATTGTCCCTCCTCCATAACATTTATAGAGGAAATCGGAAGGTCGTTCCTTTTACCATTGTCACCTTCACGCAACTTAATGCCTTCTTCAATTTGAAGTCGGCGACCCAGTTGCTCCATTGACAAATCCTCCTTTTTACGTTTGAGGCTATTTTTCACTTCCTTCCATGAAGGGGGTAATTTGTCGATTATAGAACCGACAGCAAAAGTTTCATTGACATGCATGTTGTGTATCAAAAGTTGATCATATAAACGTTGAATTTCATGAAATTGCTCCATGACCGGACGGGAATCAACCATTTTGTAACTGTTAAAGTTACTAATGAGAAATTTCTTACTAGAAGCATCCTCGGTCATGTACTTGGATTCTAGAGATTCCCACAACGTTTTTGCATACTCAACATTTTGATACACGTCAAACAGAGAATCACACATACCGTTCAAAATGTGCCCACGGCAGATATAGTCATCATTGTCCCACTTTATGCGGCGGCGGCTTGTTTCCAAAGTCTCGTTTTCATCATCATCGGGCGGCCTCGGGGTGCTTAACACATAAACCACTTTCAAAGTAGTGAGCAGAAAATGCATCTTTTTCTGCCATCTTCGGAACTCCACACCTTCAAACTTTTCCAATTTTTGAAAATTGGTGTTGATGATATCGCGTTGAGTAGCGGCCATATTTTCGGTATAGTAAACTTTTAGATTGTTAGAACTGGAGGATAAAACTTGTAAAATACAAGGGTGTAAATATGGCTTGGACCGGATATCACTTCTAGTCACGTATTAAATACGCTTTCCTAAAAGTTTACTATCTACCCTTATCACAGTAACCGGGTTACAAGATAGAACTTTTGGGATAAAAAGAAGGTGTGTGGTGTATTTTAGTTACTGATAAAATAACACCGAACAAGTGATTTGTATATGAAGTGGTCTAACACTTTATTACTAATACTGCAGATAGAAGTAATAGAGTATGGCAATTAGAGAGATTGACAAAATGAATTTGCCGTAACCCAAATCAACATGGTCCTTACATATTTATAGATAAAAGATAATTAGAAGAAAGATCGGCTATGACCATTCCAAACGAATGTTAAATGGCGGTTAAGCCTATTAAAAGGAAATGATGCGTCATTTCCTTAAAGGATACGTACATCCTTATATAATCATTTTAAAATAATACATTTAATAATATGTCCTTATCCAAACATACATGTGTCACATAGCCTGTGTTATATAAAATAACACGTACCACTTTAATAAATAAAATAAGTAAAAGTGCTTAACATATTAAAGAATTATCGTTATAATCATTATGAGATCACACGTGCACAAAGTGTTCTCATAATATGTATAACAATCATTATATTAAAATAACATCAGTTAATAAACCACATTATTTGTTTATAAAATGATTAAGGACCAAGTAAAAATAACAATTGAGCTTTATTTTCAATAAATCTCCAACAGATCATGGTATTCATCTTGGAGCTTTGGGCAAAAATCCGTAAGATGCCTGTGAGACATGCAAATATTGTATGTCTTGACATCTTGAGCTTTTGAGCTTAAGATAAATTCCTTTATTAGAGAAGCCAAAATGGAAATTTGACTCTCTAAGGATGATGTGTTGGTATCCATATACTCATGTAAGCTTACAAAATAGAAAAGTAAGTTTTTTTCTTAATATAATTTTTTTATATTTTTTTATGAGATAAAATAAAAAGAAAAATAATTGTCTTTCCCCGGCAACGGCGCCAAATTTGACGAGCACTTTATCGTATGTGCGTCAAAATAAATTCAATACTAGCACTAATACGTAGTATAGTGAAGTAGAGTTCGTATCCATAGGGAAAGGAATAATTCTCTTTTTATAAAACTAGTAAATAAAAGGGGAGTTTTGGGATTGTTGGAATTTAATTAATTTAAACACCAAGATGAACAACTTATATGTGATTTAATTCAAAGATAAAAAGAACTTGGTCTTGCTACTTTCCTCTTGTTGATATATTTTATTCGATCATTGTTATATCTATAACTTATCCCCTCTCGAATACTCAATCGAAAGGTGTCGAAGGAATAGAAGACAAAAGCAAGTTCGTGCCTCCAATTCATCGAGGGTAGTTACGACCGTTCATTAATAACCCTTATTGTTAATCAAATATAGAACAACGCCGTATACCGATTTAATAGTAGCATTTAATCTCTTAACCCCTTGATGAAATCAATTGAGATTGATAACCTCAACACAACGGTTTCGGTTTAACCAACACAATTAATCCCTCTTAAGTTTATTAACCACGACCGTGCATTAATAAACCAAAGTTACTTACTTGTGAAACCATTAACGATTGACCATCGGTTC
Source organism: Cuscuta epithymum (assembly GCA_945859915.1). NCBI lineage: Eukaryota > Viridiplantae > Streptophyta > Magnoliopsida > Solanales > Convolvulaceae > Cuscuta > Cuscuta epithymum. The sequence continues at coordinate 769,632 of CAMAPF010000006.1, forward strand.
ATTGATCGTTTCTAGTAGTAATTAATGTTGAGTTGTTAACTAATTGTCATCTTAGCAACACTCTCCAACATTAATATAGAGATAGATTAAGGGAAGAATTAATATTCAAGGGAAGAAGTTAAGAAAATAACTCACAACTTTAATAATCAACAAGCTTCAAGAGCAACACCAAGAAATGGAAGTTTAGCTCCTCATTTGGAGACTAAACATGCTATAAAAATATAAAAGAAATACTATTCTAAACTGAGATTAAGAGTATGGAAGAAGGAGTGATTATTTGTGAAGGAAAAGTGTGCTATTTATAGGTGTTTTTCAACACCTTGGGCCAGGTACCCGATTGGGTCAAGTGCTCACCTGACCGGGGCGCATGTCAAAATCAGATAATCTTTCACGTTCTTGTGTTTCAGCACGTCGTTTTGTCCCGGGTAACATCTACACCGACCGGGTCAAGTAGGGGAACCGACCGGGTCCAGTGATTTTCCAAGCACTTTCGCTTGTTAAATCGTACCCGACCGGGTGAGTATTCCTACCCAATCGGGTAAGTGTCCCTGGGGTGCATTCCATTTGTTTTTCCTCCTATTCCTTGCCAAAAACTCTACCAGGTTACGCCTCCTACATCGTATATACTCAGCTTTATCAGAAAATGTCAAGACAATTTCCTTAGGGTTAAGAAGACCAACAGTAAGGGAGTGAAAGTCGAGTGAACCAAAGAGCTTACGGATGACCTCCATAGGAGGGCTGCATTTAGTGAAACGGCCGATGAGAGTGTACTGGAGTTCTTCTATAAGTAATGAGGTATGGGCCACCGGAATCTTAACGGCGATACACCCTTTGTGTCTGCCGAATTGAAGCTTCGAGTGTTCATCAATAGCTGGCCGATTCTTTGGAGTGCCGACCACCTTTGCCGCGTATGAAGGTTTGGGGGCAGATTCTCCCCCTGCAGAGGGGGAGTTGCCATCTTCGTCGACGAGAGCTTCCCTATTAGTTACATCGATTTTTTTGGCTCTCAAGATTCAACTATAAATTAAACTAGAACTATAAATTAAATTAGAACTACGGACAAATATTTAACCTAGAATGAAGAAGAAGAACGTTGATGATTTCTATTATATTCAACAATTTGATGATATTCTTTTTTATATTTTCACGTGAACTAAGTAATTTAAGGATGATATTTATCTCGTGCGTCATCGTTTTGCTATACTCTTTCTTAGTTGTGTTGCATTATTTGTTTATTTGTGAAGTTTAGTCCTATATATGCAATTTCTTGTATTTATATCAACATTTCATGTGAGTTGGTTGGTGTGATGATATCTACTAATTGCAAGATTTGTTCAAATTTTTTAGCATGTGTTTGACATTGTACCGTACTGTTTTGTACCACTCTGAAATGACATGGTACCGAACAGTTCCATCCTTGAAACCAGACCGTACCGGACCGTTAAAAACCTCACGGATACATTACGAGTTTTACTAATTTATCGGACCGTTTTGGACCGCGCTCACCCCTATAAAATTCTATAGATGCCATGAAGAGCATAACACAATTCAGTAAGTTTAATATACTAATCCGTTTCATACACTATAATCTCCAAATAACCTATCTAACATCAATTATATGTGCTGATAGAAACAAATTAAATAAACTATACTAACCAATTCAATGCATCTTAATATTATGCTACGAAGAGGGGAAAACTATAGATAGGTAAAGGGGAAAATGAAATACAGCAATAAAGAAATACAAGTTAATATGTATCAGAAACTTTGTCCTTCAATTTCATTTTAACCATATTAAAAAATATCTCTTAACCTATTGTTTTACGCTAAAAATAGAAATAAAAAAATTAACCACAACAATAACTTTTATTAGTACATGTTAAAATAATAACGACAAATATCATAACTCAAACGTGCATATAAATTAAACATGGCACGAAGGGGGCAATGAATGAATTAACATACTTAACCTCTCTTTTTATACATGTATAAAAACATGCATGCTAGCTAGTATAATAAAAAAATTTACTTGTTTTAACTATCCTGTTATATAATTAATTTATTATTTAGGGTTGAATATATTAATTTGTTTAAGCTGGGGTTGGGGCAGCGGCAGCGGCAGCGGCTCCGCCAGGTGCACAAACGGCGGTAAATTGTTTACCGGTGAGCGTCGTAGGCGTGACGTTGTTACATTCGGAGATGGCGGTGCCGTTGGTTCCTTTGTATTCCAAATTGATACCACCCACCTCTACCTTCTCGCATGGCACTCCTTTGCTAGATGCAAGTTTTATGGCCACTTTTGTAGCAGACATACCCTTAATGCCCTTGAAGCTGACGTCACTGATCTTCACTTTGGATGGAACCCCGGCGGTGCATTGGTTCCACGGGCAGTATTCTTGGTCAATCAATATTGGGTTGCTTACATTCTCCATGGTGACATCCTCAAAGTGCATGCCGGAGGCAGTCCCTTCTGGTGACGTCGGCCATGTCGATCTTAATTCTCACACCGCTATCTGTGTTGGTTAGGGTGCAGTGCTTCACGGTCACTCCTTCCACCGGTTGTTCGTCTTTGTACTTTACTAAGCTTCCGATGCTGATCCCGTGGCCTGGGCCGCAATTCACGTTCTCGATGTTAACCTGCTTGGCGCCGTCCCCAAGAGATACACAATCGTCACCGGTCTTTATTGTTGCACCGAGGATTGAAACTCCGTCAGAGCGACCGATGTGGATGCCATCAGTGTTCGCGCTGTCTGCCGGATCCGTGATGGTGATGTCACTAAGAGTCACATTCTTACCCTGGATGACGTTCATGTGGAAAAAATTGTTGTCTAAAGATGTTACGCCTTTCACTTCCTCGTTTGTCAATCCTCCCAAATTCAAGTTCTGTAACACATTTCAAATGCATATTTATGTTAAAACCTGAGGTTAATTGATTAATTTTAAACTATGGAGCACCTAAATCTTAGGAAAAAGTACGTTTATGTTTCAAAAACTCTTGAGAAACCTCCAAACACTTTTATTTTTTGTTACCTTAGGTAATATCACGACTAAAAGTTGTAAGGTATAAAGTCTTCATATCACCATAAACAAACTTAAGAGTTCTAGCCTCCCCAATTTTCCTCCGACGAACTTCCAGCAATCTCCGACGACTTTTCCGGTCACTTCTCAACTCCTTGAGAATCCCAGGTTTATCTTGGACACATCCCTAATAAGGTTGTATAGTCCAGAAGTCATTATTAACAACTATAACTTCTAAAAAGTTATATTTCGATGAACTGATCACCTTTAGCTTCTAAATTCGTTTTTGGATAAAAAACCAACCCTCGAACCCTCCATTCCGCACCTTTAAACGTACGTGTAGAACAAACCTAGGGGTCTATCATATGATTTACATCACCATATAAGAATGGTAAAAGAATGAAATGAGTTTATTGAAGTCATTACATAACTTTATTTTCTCACCTCTCTCTTCCTGCTTCCTTGGGCCTCGTCCTAGATTGAGCTCGGTTCTTAGCAATGGAGATGGTGAGTTGCAAAGATTCTCTTTATATATATATATATATATATATATATATATATATATATAAAAGATCTTTGTTACTTAACTCGATCATCTTTTCTTATCTTTATAACATCCACATAGTTTAATGACTTAATTTAATATATATGTCTATAAATTGTATTGCAGTGTTTACACAGTACACAATAAAAAATAAATAACTACACTCAATGTGAAGATTGTACTTTACATACGATTCACCGTTGGAAATCAAACAATATATATATATATATATATATATATATATATATATATATATATATATATATATATATATATATATATCAATAAAGTTATTTTCAAGCTATTTTACACAGTACACAATACGATACGTTATAAATATGTCCATAACAATTTTAGTACAACACTGCAAAAAATTAAATCTTACTGCAGCATCAAGCTATTTTCAGTGCAAAATCCGAAATCCAACGGCTGATATTCATTCTTATTTCTCACATTAGATGCATTTCTCACTTGAACCAAAATCCACTCTCTCTCTCTCTCTCTCTCTCTCTCTCTCTCCTCTCTCTCTATATATATATATATATATATATATATATATATATATATATATTCATATATCCATATGCTTAGAACTTAATTTACGTACTTAATGTTTATATGTATGCACTAGCTAACGGATGGTTTAAAAGGTTCGATTGGTCAGACTGTATACTTTAATTAGTTATTAAACGAAGGTTTGCTATGTAAAGTTTAAATATGACATCGTCAACTCTCAACTGTTTATGACTAACCGGACAAGTAAATTAAGAGAATATGTTTTGCAAAAGTCTTGCTCTTGATCCGGCACTCTGACTAGGATACTCCTGTTCTGTTTAGTGTACTATGTACACTCCTGAAATTCTGTTTAGAGGAAATAGTGCTCTCCTGTTTAGTGTACCACGTACACTCCTGCTCTGTTTAGTGTACTTCGTACACTCCTGAAATATTTTTAGAGCACTATTACTCTCCTGTTAATTAAGGTCCAGGTCTCTTCGGTGATCTCGTCCTTTCTGTTCAGCTAGCTTCTGTAAGGGATTGGTACGTGTAGCTCCGGCGATTACGTTTCCATATTCCTTCTAGGTAATGTGGGTACGGACTTCGATCGACCGTATTCCTTACCGTTAGTATTCCTCGGTCTAGATCCAGATTCTAGAGTTCAAGGCTAAATGAATATGTATTTTTCAATGATAAGTTTCAGAATAAGAATTATCTGATAATTATGATATCTGAATATGCTTATGTTCTGTACATAAGAAGAATATAATAATTATCTCAGAATAAAATTATTTGACAGTTATGATATCTGAGTATGATTCTATTCTGTATGTAAATATCTGTATTTTTATAACAGCTGCTCGGTTCACCCAGGTATGTTATATGTTTGTCCGATCAGATGTGAATTATGATATGTTAATATGTTCTTTGATATGTTAATATTATTGTTATGTTATTACCGTACCACTCAGCACATTGCTGAGCGGGTAGTTGTGTGTTTTCCTACCCGTAGGTTGAGCACGGAACCCGCTAGGAGCACAGGGATGGAAAGAGGCGTAGGACGCATGCATTTGCATGCCATGTTATTTGGTGTTTTTTTTATAAAGGACTTCAATATGTCATATGTGATTTTAAGAACTTCCGCTGCACTCCTTGAAGTGTTTTATGATGTTTAAGTTATGTCTGTTTTAATAACATTCTACTCCATGTGAGTTTGACATTTTCTGGTATTTAGTAATGAAGTCGTTTTGGAATTAATACACTTTATTTTAAGTAATAAAATCTCTTATTAAATGTTTTGTATTTAAAGTAAAAAAAGGCACTATTTCTTGAACCACGAAAAGTATTTTTGATTAAATCCGTTCTGATTTTCCGCCAAGTGACGCGCCACTCGGGTCGGCGGGGTCGGGCCGGGAGGGGTGTTACAGATTTCATGAAATAATTACCTAAAGTATTTAAGCATGATTTTTATGGATTATTAATGATTTATAATGGCTAAGAATGAGAAGACTGTTGTCTATAAGGAAATGGAGCATGATATACAAATTTAGAATAAATTGTGTATGATTATGTGTCATGAATATGATGACATGATAGTTGGATTAACTATGAAACCTTATGATGAAATATACTTTTTACTTCATGTAAAGAATACATGAATGAATAAAAGTAATATTTTGGGTATTGAGAATAAATTAGATTTGATTTGGAAAAATCAGTTTGAATTGACTATATGACTATGAATTAAGAACTTGGTTGTTCTAAGGTGATCCAACTAGTATTGAAATACTAGGTAAGTTAATACTACCTCCGTAACACAAAGATCTTCCCATTTTGATTTTTCACGGTCTTCTAAGTTGAACTTTGACTCTAAATATCTACATATCTATATTTATAAAATTCATAATAAATTAACATTCAAATAATATGTTTTACAATGAGGTATATAAAATAAAATTTTAATCATAACATAATGTGAGTTTTGAATAATTAATGGTCAAAGTTTATAAAGTTTGACCCAAAAGAGTCAAACTGGGAAGATTCTAGGGTTATGGAGGTAGTATGAATTATGATGTGGTTTTCTCGCACTAAAAATGGTTGTAGAAAAGTGGTTGAAAGTACGAGTATCGTCTCCACAGGGACGGACAAAAGGGAATTAAATATTAACTAAATTCAGCGATTAAAAATGAAATAAATAAATTAAAATGATTGGTGAAAAATCATTACTAGATTTGGTTTCTTGGTTGGTTGGTTGTGCGAGATTGGTTGGTTGAATTAAAATTAAAACTAATGCAGATGAGCGATTAAAATAAAAGTTTGGTTTCTTTCTAATTAACGACGAAGGGAACAGGAATTGATTCCGGGGTTAACCAGATTTCTGGCAGAACAGGCCTAATTACATGAATTTAATTTAATTGAGCCTAGCTTAATCATTACTAAGTTCTTACCGCTCTCGCGGCGTAGAGTACAATATTTAGGAGACCAGGCTGATCTCTCATGCGACAGGATCCTAAATTATTGTCAAAACGAGCGAGCTTACGGCCCCTTAATCGCTACTAATTTCTTAGCGAATGATTAAGTGTGTGTGAATGTGTCCTAGAACAAATTAGATCTCTCTTAATTCATTCTACATGCAATTGTAATTCTAGCTGCAGTCTAGGTTACAAGAGATATCAGTTAAATTATTCAAACACAAATTAAACGGCATTCATGCAATTAAACCAACAAGAATCTAGCCATACATCATGATTAACCCCTTCATCAACCCCAAATCCCTAATTAATCTACTCACAATTCACAATTGAAGAATCAACAGAATTGGGAAGAATAGAATAAATTGTCATTAATTAAAAAGATGAACTTACAAGTAATCTCAGGGTCTTGGAAGAAAATAGCGTAAAAACGGTGTTAAGTTCATCCTTAGGCCTCTCCGTAATGTTCATAACGCCCAAAAAGGGTTAGGGAGGCCTTATTTATAGAGAAAGAGGGGGAAAAACCAAATCTGGCTGAGTTGGGACAATTCCACGCGTGACACGGAGCTACGCACGATCGTGCGTCCCTGCCTACGCACGTTCGTGCGTAGCAGGCAGAAGCATCACCGCAGTTTCATAATGGACGCACGATCGTGCGTCCCAGACGCACGACCGTGCGTCCGACTTTTTCGCTCCAATTTCTTGTTTTCTCGCTCCAAACGCGCCCGGATGCAAATGAGGTCGATCCAAATGCTCTTTCTTCATCAAAATTTTGCCGTGAATCACCTAGTGACCTCCAAATCTCTCAATTCTTTCTTGAATGCTCTCTAGCTCCTCCCGATTGCCTTTTTAGCGCCGATTGTCGGACTCTAACTTCTTCAATTTGACTCCAAATGCAACAAAACTTGACCCAATGTCTGGTAATCACAACTTGAGCTAAAATTGAGACTTGCAACGCCTTAAAGCTAGGAAAACCATCAAAATCCGACCCGAACACACATCAAATGCGTGTCTAAATACGGACTTATCAAATTATGATAGAATTGATCTCATAATGTCATATTTTTATTATGTAATTTTTTCATTTTTAATTAGTTTTATTGTTTGTGGTTAGAGAAATTACACACTTTTGGTATAATTAGTTTGTTTTTTTAGATAGATGTAATTTGTTTAAATTAGGATTATTCTGAGCTTAAAACAGGTCAAGATCATCCAAAGGACCAAGATTGGACCCCAAAAGATCAAGGAAAGTGCAAGGAGACAAGATAAAAAGAAGATTGAAAAAATATTTCATATACTCGTTCGGGTATAGGCAATACCCGATCTGGTATTGAGTTGATTTGGGTGTCAAAATCAGAATCTTGAGAGACCAAAAAACATGGAGGATTTTGAAAATTTGGCTAATACCCGACCGGGTATGACGACATACCCGACCGGGCATGTCTAGAAAAGTGACTTTCTGGGAAATTTCCTAAAATACCCGATCGGGTACCCTATGTACCCGATCGGGTACCCTATATATACACCCCTTTTCCTGCACAATACAATCATCAATTCATATATACTTTTAAGCTCAGTCTAGTTAAGTACTTTCTTTATATTTTTATCATGTTTAGTCTCCAAATGAGGAACTAAACTCTTCCATCTTCGTTTTGCTTCGTTGAAGCTTAATGAATTGTAAGTTGTGAGTTATTTTCTTTAATCGTCTTCCTTGAATATTAATTAATTCCTATTCATATTTCATATTAATATTTTGAGCATTACTTAAAGGATCAACAAGTTTTGTTTCATATATTAATTATTACTAGAATCGGTCGACGAATACACTTGTTAATCGTTCGGTCCTTTGACGGTAGTAAACTTGGATTATTAATGCATGTGTGTCTTGGTTAATAATCTAAGGGGAATTTATTATATTGATTAACCAATAAACCGCTTGTGTTGAGGTTATCAATCTCAATCGTTTTCATCTTAAGTTTATTGATACTATCGGGTCAATATACGGCGCATGTTCTATATTGATTCGATAGTAAGTTTTAATAATGAACGCGTCTTTTTATTAATAACTACCCTCGATGAATTGGAGATACTCCTCGATTGAGTATTCGAGATGAAGATAGTTAAAGATATAATCGGAATCGAAGAACATTTCATTAAGTGGATATAAGCAAAACCAAGTCCACATATCGAATTAATTAAGCCACATAAGTCGTTCAGCTTGGTGTTTAAATACTCTTTAAAGTTTCACACAAGACGCACCTCTCCAGACTGCTCCTTTACTCAACTGATTCTTGGAGTGAAAGGACTTATTTGCCTTGTCTCCTATGACGCCTAAATTTACCGATAGCAGCCATGTTTTTCTGACTAACCCCAGTTCTAACAGGTCGATGTAAGTCTGCTACCATTGAGGAATCACCGCTAACGTAGATTGATTTTAGTCGCCTCTAGTAGTTTCGGCCAAATCTAGGTTGCCGCTTGAGTCTGTTGTCGTCGACGTCCCAATGATGTCGGGAGGGCAAGCCTCGTTTGTGTGCAGTCCGCTGTGGAATGGCCGCGATTGGTGAGTAGGCTAACACTGTAGTCCCGTCTTCGGCTATGGAGAAGCCACGTCGTCACAGGGGATTCAGATCTTGTCTGGTTGGAGTCGCCTATTCATTCTTTTTTTAGGGCCCATACCTTCCACAACCATGGTTCTCTTCTCTATCTTTGAGCAGCTCTGGCAGTCTAGTGGTTACCTGTTGCGGACGGGTTTTGCCCTGACCCTTCTCTCATCAATCATTGTCGTGAATCGTGAGCAGAAGGGGTAATTTAGGGGAGCACGGAAAAAATGGTCATATTTAGGAGTTAAAAACATTTAAGTCTTACAGTAATTTAAGTAGCTTTATTCCTATTCTCAATCATTTCTCTTTTTAGGATGTTTTTACTTGGACGGTAATTTGTCCCAGACCAGACCAGATCAGTCCAGACCAGACTAGACCAGTTCAGACCAGACCAGACCAGACTTGGATAGTTATAAAAATAAAAAGAAACCAGACCTTACCAGACCAGACCAGACCAGTTCAGACCAGACCAGATCAGACCAGACCAGACCAGCAAATTACAGTCCAAGTAAAAACATCCTTAATGCTCCATACATTCTTGACTAATAAGATGAGAGAAGCAATTACAACTACCTAGTAATATTTTGGGTATCTTCGGTCGTAAGATAATAATTAAAGTTGCATCCATCATTGTTTTTCTTTTGCGTATGAAGTAAAACATACGGCCGTTTATGGGACCACTTAAATGTATTGCCTCGTCTATGGCCGCAGAATAGGTCAGGGTAAGAATGGGTACCCCATTTTCGGGTACCAATAGGCAATAGCATTTCTATATTATTTGAGAGGACTTTATTACTCCGTATTTGAGAGTCTTGAATTAAACATTGGTAAGGTACGATTTCTATATTATTTAGAAATCGAAATATCACCTACGAGAGAGTAGAGGTAAAAAATGAGTAGAAGGTCAAAATGCGTTGTGCAGTGTTTCTTCTCTTCGTCGGCCTACTCCCTCCGTCTCTTAAAACTTTGTAAAGTTTGACCAGCACGGAGATTAATAAAGTAAAAATTATGTGGTAGCTAGAGCTTTGTACAGGGGAGAAAGAATTAACTGGAACAACAAATTCTTTACTGAAAAGAGAAAATGACAAACTTAGTACAGTGGGACATCCAAAAACGAAAAGTTAGTAAAGTTCTAAGGGACGAAATGAGTATTATAATTGGGTTTTTTCTTATTGTTACATGTTAGTATTACGAGTGTGTTGTCCAATTCGAAAAGGAAAGGGCAAGGCGCCACGGGCGGCACGAAGAGGGACGGCCACTCCCTCTTCTCAAGTATAATTACTCCAAAAGTAATATTATCTCGGTCCCTTAAAATCTTGTCGTCTTTCTTATTAGGGTGAATTGTACAAAAAAACTCTAACACTTTCTCTTTTAATCCGATAGTTTTTGTTTATTATTTTGGAAAGTTTAAAGGAATTCAAACACATGTAAACATACCCGCACACTTGTATCTTTAATTTGCATCATAGATTATGACCTTATTTCATACTCCCCAATATATATGTATAGGTTAGGTGATTATGCTTGTAGTTTTGATGTGTGGATTAATTTAGTAAATATAACCAGTTGGTTATTTTGTTAATTGATGGTAAAAATGTTTGCTACGGCTAGCTAGGTAAGAGATATTCTTGAAAAAAGGCATATTCAGCGATCAAGATTGAATTAATGTTATCTTACTTTTCAATCTTTTCCTGTAAAGTGAATCACATATTCACATGGAAGAGGTAAGAAAATGGACTTAAAAAGGCTCAAAAATAACTGCGCAGTTATCTTCAAGAATTCATTTGAATGTCTTCCCGATTGAAGTTTTAGCTGAAATTTGGTATGAGCAAACTAGACTTGATGAATAAGATGTTCAAAAAAATTTATCAAAAAATTCTACCGGGAACCACCTCAAATGACGACGGCCGGACAGAACTTCCTAAATAAGGGCTTATTTGACCTTTTTTGTTAGTACATGGGCCTATTTGCACCTTTTCCCTTTTGTCTTTAGTAACAATTGTTTTTGTTTTAGTCCAACTAGATTTGGTTTGAATGTTAGGATTTTTGGAGCTTTTTTTATAGGTAAAGTTTTGGTTCCTTTTAAGCCTAAATTTGTCTGTTTTAGATTTAGCAAGTTATGTTGTTTTGTATGAGGTGAGTCAGGTGACTGACTATAAGTCTATTCCTATAGTTCACAATTGGATCTCTAAATACCGTTTGAAGGTTGTGTTGTATGTGCTCTCGATCTTAATATAATAGTCTCTCTTTTTATGATCCAAAAAAATGAATAAAATAAGAGATTATAATGATATCAAGTTTACCACCGTTAATAAGTTGTTGTTTGCAAGTTAAACCGTAATGTTCAATAGATAAAACAATATTTCTTTCAAAAAATAGATAAAAATAATATTAAGAATAGTTCAATTTGCAATTCAATCTGTATACTCGGTTGTAATTTCCGGCCAATAGATAAAAAAATACGAAGTATTAATATGGACGTACGTAGCGTAGGCACATACGTAATACGTTATTGATTGCTAACTAATAATTAATGTAAGATTATAGCATCCTTCTTTTCTCTTTTAGGGCCGGGATGAACTAAAACAAACGGCGACTGGCTATACAGGCTAGGCTCTGTTTTATTTTCTCTGTGCATGGAAGACTTTACTGATGGAACCCAACCATTGCTATGCTCTCTATTTAAATCGAAATATTATACGTACGGAGTATAACAATTTAATAGAGAACTAGTAAGATATCCAGCCAGCATCGATCAAAATGAGTAGAAGATCAAAATATTTTGTGTTTCTTCCCTTCCTCGACCTCCTCCTCCTTCACGTCTCATCCTGCAATGTTGCCGGTCCGGCTGCTGGACGAAGACATTTGCTTGATGTAGGCAGTAAATCAAGTTGGATTTTTGGGGGTTCTGTATTTGGTAGTCTCATTGTTATTGCTGTTGTTGTTGGTTTAATAGTGTATTGTTGTATATTTGAAAGAAAACGCAAGGGCAAAGAGTCTAATGGGACGGGTGGAAATTAAATAACTACTCGTACTCCAAAAGATATAATATATGCAAAATTCAAAATAGAACTATCATGTTTTTATTTTCTGAACAGGAGTAATTACTGTCAAACTTTGATAATGTTGTCATGTTTAATCTTCGATAATGTCAATACATGACAAATTACTACGTGGTACTAGTTAAAGAATAAAAGTATGGCAGCCCTGTTTTAGAATTCACAAATGTTTTTACCGGGTAATTTCTTAAATAATGATCCCTCTGTCCCTTAATTAAAACTTGTCATCTTTCCTTTTTTGGTTGTCACATGAATTTTGTCACTTTTTCCTCTACACATTAGTTTTTACTTTATTAATCCTAATTGCGCCGGTCAAACTTGACAAAATTTTAAGAGACATGGAAAGTACTTCGTACTACTTATATTGCATTAGTATGTACTTCGTATTAGTTCTACACCGTCGAATAAAATACTACGGACTACGGAGTAGTTGACAGTTATGAGACAGCAACTGCAATTGTCCCGGCCCGGCAACGACGACATTCATGGTGTTAATTGCTAAATTGCTTTTACTTCATCCTATACTGCAGATGTTTGCATGATGGAGCAAATCATGATTTAGTAATTTTGTAACTCTTCCAATCAGTACTTTATGTGATGTTCTTTAATTTTCAATATTATTACAAAGCAACTACGTACGTGTTCTTTGAGATATTGTTTTTTTTTTTGGAAAAAGATAACTTAATTCATATTAAAATCAAGAACCAGATACGAAGTTGTCACGTTAAAGGCTACACTGGGATGAGACATAGAGCTGGAAGACCGTTGAAATGGACCCAACTCGCTAACTCCACAAGATGATAGACTCCACTAAAAACAATATTGCACCTGCTACTAGAATGAATGATAAAAGTAACTAAAGAGTTCTGGGAAATAGATCAAATGTAAGAATAACGAGATCCAGTTTTTCCAGCCACTGGCAAGGAAAGTGCAGTTTGTCCAGCCCCTCCAAAGGTCCATCTTCGTTGTCACAAAGGTCCCCCGTCATTGGCATAACAGAGTCAACCGCCACTACGCACCAAAACGCTTGTTATTGCAAACAATTCCTGTTGTGAATTTCAAAATATGATTACTTTATTTTTTGGTGTGCCACTTGATAGCCAAAACGCTAGCCAATTTAAACCATAAGAAGTTAAAAAAATAATAAGAAATAATAAGAAGTTATGAGGGACCAAGATGGTATATATAGGAAAATTCCAAAAATATGAGTAAACACGTTTTGTAATTCCAAAATAGAAGTAATATGTTTTTATTCACTAAACAAGAGTAATTACTATCAAGTTTGAAAAGTATTGCAATATTTAAAGTCTAGTGATATCAGAATGACATTGATTACGTTATTTAGTGAATAAAAATATAGTAGTCATATTTTAAAATTTGCAACCGGTTTTACTGTTTTAGGGAAATTAAATCTAAGATTAAAAATTCAAAGAGAGGTCAATATGAATTCATGATTATACATGAACATATGAAAATCAAATATTACGTCGATGTCTTCAATATCTTCAATGATTCTCAGTTTTGCACTATTTCGCTATTATATTTTATTGTGCATTTCCATCACACAACAATATCAAAACTTATGGATTCCTGTATGGTTCCACATGATAACTACACATTTAGTTAATGATTTAATAATCTGTCACCCATTATAAAAATAAGTGGTTATGAAGCCATTTAAGTCATATGACTTCATAGTGGAGTCATATATTGCTCCATATAATTATCGCAAGTAAAAGACTCAAGGAAAGTTTTTTTTGTGATGACTCAAGGAAAGACCCAAAAAAAGGATAGTGTGAAATTCTTGTGTATGTGGGGCTAAAATGAATCTTCTTTGATAAAATTACCTAAACAAGAATATATTAGGTGAAATGATAAGAATGGGAATATATGTTTCAACTTCCCAAAATACTCTCTTTGTCCCATAAAATTGTTGTCACCTTTCTTTTTGGGCAGTTCCAAAAAAAAATTCTCATTTCCTTATTTGGAAAGTTTTGTGTGTCTAACATTCATTTATTTTTTTTACGTGATCACAACCATACATTTTCACTTTATTCTCATTTTCTTAAATTTCAATCCAAATCAAACCGAGAACTATTTTGTAGGACAAAATTATATTTTATATGTAGTATTTATAATTTATAATGATAAACATAAACTAAAAGTAAAAAAATGTCATCCTCTGCCACAAGTGCTTTCCAGCTCTGCTACCTTCAGTCACTCGAAAAATGCCATCTTATTTTAAGAACGATAACATTTTCAAAGTGCAACAATGCCATTTTATGATATTTTAAGAGCAAAACTTAACATTTTTAAAATATTGAATGAAGATAAAGAAGATCAAACTGCTGTTTTGCTAACAGTTGTGGCGATGAAACGTTACATTTACAAACTATATTTAGAAACTACCTTATAACTACAAAATATTACACCCAATCTTATTTTTGTCAGTACTTTTGCACACACATGTGCCCGTCACTACATCAAATTAACTCAAGTAGTGGAATGTTCATGTCAGTCTCGACTGAAAGCAACTGTCGTCCGGTCAAGCCTGTTTTAGGGCCTTCTAGGTCGCATTTTTTTATGAAACTTTGTAAACATGTTTTTCATCAAGTGTAGAACATTCACACAAAAGTTTAGCTTAAAACTCAATCGGAAAGTCTGTAAAATAAATTGTTAAAAAACACTGCATTTTTTATGAATATTTTTGCACAGTAACTTTCGAGAATTTATTTAATTTACTTCTCGATTGAATTTTAAGCTGAAATTTTGTGGAGATAATCTACAATTCATGAAAAACATGCTCACAAAATTCCACTTGGAAGCCCCTAAAATGGCATCGGCCGGACCAGAACATACTCAACTCAAGTATTACTCCATAAAAGTATGAAAATATAACAATGGGGTGTTTGGTTAATAGCCTATCGGCCAATTTTTTGGCTGTTTGACTGTTATTTGGCTTTTTTACCACATCAATCAACTAATAGGGGTGTTTAGTTAATAGCTTTTTAATTTGGTTTTTTAACCCCAAACAACTAAAAATTAAAACGCCAGTCAAGGTAGCGTTTAGATGTTAGGCCGTTCGCAATCCATGGGCATTCCTATTTTACTGGTGGACTACTCTCTCGTTTCTCTTCCACTGAGTGGTCTTCTCCTTGCCAATCTGACATACTGTGAGAAGTGAGAGCAGAGAAATAATAGAGTAAATGGACATCTTCTACTCTTTGTTTTTTACCTACTCATTACTTGTTACTCCATTTAATATATAACCATACGGAGTACTAATTTGACTTAATAATACAAGAAAACCAATGTTTAACAAAATTGTTAATTGTGTTATACAGAGTAATTTTTGTTAAAAAAATGGTGTACGTGATTGTACTAATATGATTAATAAAATGTACTGTAAAAAAGTAGTTAGTAAATAAAAAAATTATTTGATGTCCTTAAAAATAAAAATACAAGAAAATCAATGTTTAACAAAATTGTTAATTGTGTTATACAGAGTAATTTTTGTTTAAAAAAAATGGTGTACGTGATTGTACTAATATGATTAATAAAATGTACTGTAAAAAAGTAGTTAGTAAATAAAAAAATTATTTGATGTCCTTAAAACTTAAAAGTCTTTTAACAAATTATGAGTTGATTATAAACAGCTATTTAACCAAACATCATTTTATATACCGCTAATACTATCTGCTAATCGAAACAGCCAACAGATTTCGCCAATAGCCAACACCAACCAGCAATCAGCCAACCGCCAACCGCCAACAACGGATTGCCAAAGTGCCAAACACCCCAATATATAGATTCTTGTGAGAGTGATTAGTGTAAGACGAACTATTTTGCTTCACAATGTACAAACTACGAAGTGATATCTATGCCAGCTTGACGAGTGGGTATGGGTAGAAGCAAACAGAAACCGCAAGCTACATTACCTACATACAAATCAAATCTCCTTCCTGAGTGAATCTCTCATTAAAGGCACTTAACCATGTAAGGACCTTCTAACTCATATCCCAGCTTCCTGTAGTAATGCCGGGTCCCCACGCCTGAAATGACAGCAATCTTTTTAGATCTATGCTCCTTACGAGCTATGCGCTCAGCCTCTTCCATGAGCAAGGTTCCGTACCCCTGGTGCTGTAACTTGTCTGCATCACGCCCATGAACAGGAACCGCAGTCCCATATACGTGGAGCTCCCGTACTATAGAACACCTCCCTGTTAATTCTGGACATGTCACATTCTTTCCACATTTCCTCAGACGAAGTAAACCTACAAGTATATCCTGCATCCCATCCAAAAGGAAAGGTCAACATGAGATTTTCTCCCTTTAATTGCCCTGTCTTCCACCCTATAGAGAACTATTTGTAATACAGAGTACTTGAATTCGTTTTACGTCCTAATAGTTCTCAGAAACATTTCCTCCCCTTCCATCACAAAAAAAGAGACTTGTTTCAGAAGCTTTTTGGTCCCCAAAAGAAAATCCAGATAAAATTGAACTTCAATTTTAAGTACAATTCAGGTAAAGCCAAGTGACAGCGGTTTTGGTCAATTACTACAAATAGCCATGGAAATAAGTTTTAGGTGGGCCAGGCTGAGATGAGCCAAGCCGAGCCTAACCCTCCATAAGTTTGGTTGAAAAAGAACATTTAAGTATAAAATTTTACTGTTAAAGATTGTATGGATGATTTGTATCATCATTCCCAAATTCCAAATCATATTGGTTCTGCATATGCCCATGATTGCACCTTGATCAATTTTACCTCAGTCAAAATGTCTAAATTTACCAATCCCTCAATTGTTGTAACTGAGATAACATTAGTTTTGCCCCTTAAAATCAATGTTCAGTATTATGGTTCAAAGGGGCACTCCGTAGAATTAACATGTAACAGTGTAAATCGATATTTTAACAAGGGACAAATTGTATGCAAGGTATAAATTTGAGTGACTAATCGACCAAAATTGCAATACAGGTCCCCCCAAATTACATAATGCAATAACAGTTGGGGGACTAAGGACCTGATTTTTCCTTTTTATGATTCTTTGATTTGGTCTGTGGAGCAGAAAGATGCAATGAAGAATGCAGAGAAAGGGAAGAGTGAGAAGATTGACTTAAAGCAAACCTGTCGTGTATCTTCATATGAGATAAATGTTTCCCAGCCCTCGTTTGCTGTATAGTCACGGCGATTAAGTTCCACTTCCTCAGGTTTTATTTTATTGTGAATGTCCTAATATCAGACAAAAAAACAATGTTTACAAAATTAGGCAACTAAATCAAAAACAACTAAAATAAGGAAAATGAGTGGCACACTTTTAGCAATCAGTCTCAAATAATTATAAATCTGAGGTATGTTTGGATCACAGAATTTGCTTGGTCAAGAAGAAAAACTGCTATGAAAACTCATTTTCTTATGTTTGGTTTATCCTCGGGATAGGTTAAGGAAAATTATATATGGCTTGTGTTTTTAAGGATGTTTTTACTTGGACTGTAATTTGTCCCAGACCAGTCCAGTCCAGACCAGTTCAGACCAGACTAGACTTGGATAATTATAAAAATACAAAGAAACCAGACCAGACCAGATCAGACCAGACCAGCAGATTACAGTCCAAGTAAAAACATCCTAAGTAATATTACATATGTTCAAAATTCACCTTTAGATAACAGAAAAAAAAACGAGAGAGACAACATATAAAAAAATAGTCTGAACCAATAAAAATTCCCTCCATGCACTTTCTCTTCATTCAAATTTTCCCCATATTTTGCTGATTATTTTATGTGCCTATCACTTATCAAATTCTAAATGGACCTCCAAAGTCATAGTTAAAAATATTAATCACCTGGATTCCAGCTTCACGTGTCCTAACATCTCGGCACTTCAAGCCAAGATCATCCATCCGAGCTAAGGCCAACTCACGAAGATTCCCCTTCTCAACTCCCGAAGTAACTAAAGGCATAGGAATGTCCCGCTGAACTCTATAAACACGCGTCCATGGTGGGACCAATGCAAGGATACGAGCAACAATGTCAACCAGCTGTTCAGGGGGGTAGTTTCTATATCTGCACATCATGACAAACAAGTAAAGAACTTCATTATAAAAATAATAATCTCATGACTTACACATGGACATATTGCGTGAATATAGGTTAGTAGCAAGGGAAATCATTTGGCGTCAATTATGTGAAAATATAAAGCCTAAAACAGTCAAATCCATGAAAAATGTCCCACAACAAGATTATGATATACTCCCACTGTCCCGCTATGATTGTCCCATTTTACCATTTCGGTCTGTCCCACTAAGATTGTCCCATACCTTATTTGGTAAAGTTTGTGTGGTTCTAAATCATTCCTACTTTATTCTTACTTTATTAATTCAATATCAATCACATAAACCCACTTTTATTAATAACCGTGCCACCTTCTCTTGTCCCAAACTTAGGGGGACGGAGGTAGTAATAATAACATAAATTTTAGGTCATAATATATAATGAACTAAGAAGTAGTCATACTTATACTCCGCCTGTCCCAAAAAGATCTACCCACTTTCCATTTGAGGAAAGAAAGGTTATGTGATTCTTAATAATTTTTCCTTTCCAAATCTCTCCCCCATAAACTTCATTTCCTAGAAACAGTGCAAAATTAGGAGAAACAACAAACTGCGCCAAGGAAGTACTAATCTGTTAATTCTAAAACTACCAACAAATAACTCAAAACCATTTTTCCTGGTTTTCATATTTGTGTTTTGGCTCCCAAAGATAACAAAAACAGAAAGTAGAAAATGACAGCAAAAAGACCCTCACCTTCCAGTTTTCCAGAGTTCATAAAGTCCAGTACCACGAATAACTAGCGTCGGATAAATTTTAAGCCCATCAGCTCTGAACATAGGGCTTTCAAAAAATTCCTTAAAACTCTCCAAGTCTCTCTCAACCCCGACATTTGGAAGATCAGGCATCATATGAGCAACTACCTGAAGGGAATGCCCCAAAAGTTATTAAAATGTACACCGTAGTAACAGCCAAAAAATGATATTATGTTGTCTTGAGATCGAATTTGGTCCACGTGTAGTAAATAAGTGATAAACATGATAGAGCAATAAAAGTAAGTGCCTTAAAACCAGCATCCTTTGCTAGGCAAAAGCAATCAGCTACAGCTGCTACTGTGTGACCTCTGTTGGTATCTCGAGCAACGTCTTCATATGTGCTTTGCACTCCAATTTCCAAACGTGTGCAGCCATAATAGAGCATCTGCCTTAAATGCGGTCCAAGGCAGTAATCTGGCCTCCTACAATCCACATAAAGAATGTTGAATAAAACTTCAACTGCATCAAGGGCTTAAATGAAATGAAATATTGTGTTGAATTTCCTGAAATGAAAGGCATTTGGTAATATCCCATTTCTACTAAATAAGTTAGTCAAGCTATTTATTCGCTTATTATAGTATTTGTTTGCATGATGATAAGCAAAATATGTCAGAAATGGTTACCAAATGTAGCCAGAACTTAAAACTCAACTTTATACATGTACTTATAATGATCTTAGTACACACTCATACAAAAGCTTATACAGTTGAAAAAGAAAGAATTCTGCCGGTAGCATTCTAACAAGTAAATCACTTGTTTGACATTGAGTACTACACTTGGTAATTAATTAGTAACATGGCCATGAACTATTTATAATAGTTACTCACGTTTCAATAGTCATTCCAATACATTTGACTGAACTGTGCTCTGAGTAAGCAACAGCCTCTTCAACATTGGCAGAAGTATGCCCTGATAAAGCATCATGGAGGTTCCTGATAAAATAGTCTCTATAGTCTGCTGGCAATGACATAAAAGTACCTCCCATTAAGATGAATTCTACCTGCAGAAATAAGTATTCCAAAATAATGAAAAAAGGGTACGAGGGTAACATAAATATGTATGAATAGCATTTATTATCAGATGGCAAACCTTGTCAACATTGTGACCCAATCTCTTAAGTTGATCGATCCTGCTTCTAGCCTGGACATAGGGATTATACCTGCACTAATCATTAGAAAATCAATGAACTCAACATAGCCAGATAACCATAAGGCATCCCCCCCCCCAGCCTCAATTCTAATTGTAATCCCCAAATAGGCAAATAGTCAGATCTTACATTCAATAGTTTATCCCAGGGGTGGTGTACATAAAATATATGGCAATTTGTTATCAATGGTTAAAAGGGCATAAAGAGAGAAAAAAGGGGTGATACTAAACAAGGAAAAGGAACATGCTTTGAAGCATGCTTGTTAACTTGTTATGGCGACCCAACCCCAAATTGCAAAGGCGAGTGATAACTTGCTGAGCTAAATATTATTCATGTCCTCTTAAACCTACTATTGCAACTACATGATCAGTGTGTATGACAGTATATTGTCAGGGAGTTTGGTTGTGACTTATGATACTGAAAGAGTGCAAACACCTAACTTTAGCTTTATAGTTTATATATACCCCAATTGCATTAAACAGATTACTTTTTTTTCCATTTTTTATAAGCAAGAAGACAGCGTTTAATGTTTAGAATTACAAACCCAGTCATACAATATATAGGGAATGATACAACAAAGATTAAACATCATATTTATGACTTGTGAGTACTAAAAATGATTTTTTTAAGATAGAGAGGAGATGAGTCTTAGTCATAGATTGCTATATCTATCTTAGTTTCAATTTTAGTGCAAATTAACACTCTAATTCACCAAATAGCAAATGGACATTGCCAATCTTAAAGCACTAGGGTTTTAGGTTTAAACCAAATTTGAATTAAAGCCACGCTTACCTAGCTCGAATTGCTCTCATACTGGTCGGCTCATAGCCTGTATACGATTGAGTACTATACTCAAAATCCGAATCTGGCCCGCCGGGGCAATAAACACAAATATTTCCAGTGGTAGCTATGTGAGGGCACCGATGGGGCTTTGACATGACGGCCACTACAGCAATACCGGAAGCCGTACGTACAGGCTTGGCCCGGAGTTTCGGGAGTAATGCTTCACGCTCTGTCTCCGGCAACGCCGCAATCATCTCCACTAGCTTGGGAGCCCGTGAGAGTCCATACTTTCTGCAAGCTGCTGACTTCAGAGCGTTGAGGTCCACATCCTTGCCCCTACGGGAAAGGTCCACCATGCTGTTGACGATCTCGGCTATAGCTCGGACTCGAGCCTCCTCCTCCGACATCCCTTGGGACACCACGCCGCCCCTTCCAGGGCGAGGGAGTTTCCTGGCCTCACTTACTGCCACCATCGCCATGAAAGATCACTGCCAAACTGTGGCTGCTATTGCAGTTAACAATCGACTGGAAACGCTGGTGTCGGGAGACAATGCGGGAAGTAGTAGCGGATATATTGGATTAGTTTTGTTTTTTTACTGATTTTCGATTAGGTTTGAAGCCCCTATTATCACATAAAAATCATACCAAAATATTTAATTCAATGCAGAAAGATTTCATTTGAATTGGTTATATTTTCAAAAATATAGCACGGTTTTAGCTGATTTTTTAATTATATTTTAGTTTAATTTGATGATTCATACCAATTTCGATTCGATATAAGGTCACATAATATATAGAAAAATGAAAGAAGTTCTACTAAGGGAGTGTTTGGATCTGATTCTTAGAACTGCTTCTGCTCCTTCCGGGAGGAAAAGCAGAAGCTGAAGTGTTTGGCTGAAAGTGCAGAAGTGATTCTGGTACTCAAATTTATTCCTAGAATCAGTTTTTTTAGAAGTTGGGGGTGTCCAACTTCTGAAAACTGATTCTGATTCTGCTTCTTCTTTAAAAAAGAAGCAGCAGTCGAAGAAAATCAGTCGTAATAATGATTTTTGAACCGTTACACCTGTTCAAGAGACGGTTATATATATTAGTCATAAATGTTGCGTGCACTAAATGCACGCACACGAGTAAGCTATTCTATGGCGAAGAGTATCGATGCAAGGCGAATCTAGACATGTGGTAGAACATTAAATGCGGTGATTGAGTGCTGAAAGACGAAGGACAAAGCGTCCTTTGGGTTGAGGCTGAGGGTTTCACCTTTGGATCGGTTGTGCCGGTGTTCATTATGTGAGTTGCCTTGAGCTATAGCCCTCGAGCGTGTTGCTTTAGTTGCTTGCTCGAGCGTGTTCATTCTGCGGTGTTTGGTTGTCTGCTTGGTCCTGTTGAGGTAGCGGGGTATGTAGACCGGTGGATCATGAACCATATATTCCGTCAATATTCCTCTTTTATATGAACATATTGCTTTAACCACTAGAGTTTGGTCACGATCTTGAATAAATAATGAATTGTAATGGTGCAAACGACTAGCTATTGGTAAATGAGATTGGTGAAAGTAGTGACCTGTGATGGAGCATTTCAAGCAAAAGTGTGTGTGAGTGAGGCTGGAAATTGAAAGTTTAAAGTTCAATAATATTCATGCTTGTAATAGACGTATGGAGATTGTCAGTCTGATTATCATGCATAATCATTGCTCCACATGTTCTCAAAGCATGGTTATTTTCCAAAGATTAGCATGTTGGGATCTAGATTTGAGAGTAATACACCTTTTAAGGGGATGATGATCTATGCCGAGGGAGTCATGGAGTTGGAGTATGTTGTATTTGATCTCTAGACTTGCATCAATGAGATTTAGGAATATGGTTAAGAAACCTTTGGGGTCATACTTGAAGATTTGGACTTAAAATATTTGATTTGGACTCTTATTTAATTTCACACGTGCGTCTAACTTATCTTAAGTTCCGTTGGACAAGTTTGTCCGCAGAAGCTATAAGAGTGGTACAAAAATTCATATATTAATAAACAACTTCTCTTCACTAGCTCATAGAGTCCACATTGATGAGTAGCGTAAACATTAAATATCAAACTCAACCAAAAATCACGAAGAATCATTCTCTCATAGGGACACATGTCATAAACTATTGTTCTTGTTGTTATCAATAACATTCAAAATCCTACTTGTTGATACACATTTCCTCATACCTTATGAGACAAGTTTTGTTTACTAAACACCAAATTTTTAATTTCAGGTGTTAAATTATATAGCAACCAAAATAAGTAACATAGTAATTGATTTTATACTAGAATTGGCTAAATTTGATTAAAGTGACTATTTCAACCTTTCTTAATACTCCCTCCGTCCCTGAAAATACTTCTAACTTCCCTTTTCGTCATTTCCCAAAAAGAACTTCATTTTCCCTTATTGGCAAAAGATTTGTAGTTCATAACATTTCTCTTTCCTCTGCACAACTCTCCACCACACAATTCTCACTTTCTTAATCCGCGTGCCACTTTATTATGGAAGTAAATTCAGGGACGGTGGTAGTACATAATTTCTTTTTAAAAATTGTCACATAAATCGTCTGAAGTAAAATTTCACCAATTTCAGTAAATTCAATTAATTCAACAAATTTCAATATAATTAAATGTATTTGAAGTCTATGCAATAAAAAGTTAGTATGTTGTTAATTTTTTGCTGAATATAATGAAAAGGTATTCATTCCGTCCACTGTAACTTTATCAAGTTTAACCGCTATGAGAAATAATAACGTAAAGTGTGCGTCTGAAGTTTATATATATGAGAGAAATTAGATAAAACACAAAACAATTGATTAAAGGAATGCTATAAACTTTGCTAGACAACATGATTGGAGCGGGGTAGATATAAAATAGCACACTTTTTTTATATAAAATAGCATTCTATTTTTTTTAATAAAATTTGTATAAATTTCGTACACATTTCACGTAATTTCGGGTAGGATAAAATTTATCAAAATAGTAATCCATGTCCTTCGAAGTTTTTTTAAGTCTAAATTTTCTTACATTGTGCCCGAGGTTTGCCATGGAGAACAATGGGGGAAGCGTCACCGTTCGAGAAGGCGACAGACATTTTGCTGAAACCACTGTTTAGTTTAGTAGAAGAAGAAGAGAGCAAAGAGCAATGCTATCGTTTTCATCTTCCGTTTCCAGGGCCCTCCGTTTTTTCTCTCCCCAAAACCCTTCTTACATAAACGCCAATTCAAAACCTGCCAATCATCTGTCACTTTCTTCCGCCGCCTCCCTCCGTATGCCACACCTCTCCTCTTCGCATTTGCCCGCAGCAATCGAACCCGACCATAATCGCCGCTCGATTTCATCGGTCTCGCTTCCCTCGCTCGACTTTCAGGACGTCCACTTCTTCAAGTCTCCCTGCAATGTTGAGATCATTGTCGAAGAGAACGAGCCGGAAGAGAGTCTCGTTGGTCGCTTCCGCCGAGAGGTCATCAGGGCAGGAGTTCTCCAGGAATGTAGATACCGGAGGTTCTTTGAGTCCAATCAGGATAAGAAGAAACGCAAATCTCGCAATGCTGCCAGGCGCAACCGGAAAAGGTTATTGCTTTACCATCAACCTTATCAAGCATTCTTATACATACGAAGTGTGTGTGTTTGTATCCGAACTGAACATAGTACTATTTCTTCATGATAATTCTGTGGCTAAATTATTATTTGAATTATGGGCATTGCGGTTGAATGAATTTTTCCTTTATCAGAGGCAAGGATTGTTTAACATACGGAGTAAGTGCTATTATCATTGGACTTATTACCCATATAAAGCAGTATATGACATATACAAGTATTTAGGAAACATAAATGAGATAAGTGCTCCTTACATGCAGTATGTCTCATTGGTTTGCCAAGCTCACTATGAAGATGTAGTTCTAGCCAGTTTAATAGCAGTAAAACGAAGAAATAAAATCAAAATTCATGAAGGTAAATATAAATGAGTAATTTTAGGTTTCTTTAAATTTTATAAAGCGGGAATGCTAGCGTTTCATCATTTGGTTAGAGCGTGGTCGCTCTGGAAGCTAGTTGAGTCTTTTTTTATGGGGAGGGAGTGTTAGGAATCGCGGCCTAGTTCATGGCTAAGCTACTTTACCTTCATGGCTAGCCTGAGGCATATCACAGCGCCTGGAGAAAATTCATGACTATGTGATATGTAAAGTTTAGAAACTGAGTAGCTTGATAGATCCATATTTAAATAGATAGCTCCATCTCCGCACAAATATCTTATATCTCTATTAAAGGTGCTAAGGTTTTTGCTTAGTTAAGAATGGATTGTTGCCCTCCTTATGGATTTAACGGTATTAAGTAAGACTTTAGATGGACTACATTTATATTGCTCTACCTGGTAGCAAAGAAAACACGTGTGCTTTTGTTAACCATTTAGAAGTATCTATGATACTTGTAATTGATTTACCATTGCAAGAATTTTCAGTGGATGAAGTGATAACTGATAAACAGTATAGGGAGTAGTATTCTGAAGTTTTGAGTCACAAATGTTGGAGATCCATTTCCTAACTTTTGTAATACTGAAACTAAGAAATGGTCTCATTGTCTCAAAGGTTCTATTGGAATCAAGGAAAGAGGAACTTAGTTGCATGTGTCTTGTTCAGTTAAGGAAGATTTTAAAGTTCAAACAACTAATTCTCGAGTTTATTTCTTTTTTTCTTTTTTCTTTTCAAAGCTGGCCTCCAAGCTTCTTGTTGACATGAAAGGATTCCTTTTTAATTGAGAATTGCGATTTTACTTGGATGTAAGTCTTCTACTTTCAATCTTGAAGTTTTGAAGTTTAAAATTGAAGGGATGGACAATTTTGAAAATCAGTATGCATTCCTTAAATTTACACTCACTTAGCATTTCCATGGTAGTCTCCCGGTCATTTTTTTTAACATTTCAGAATTCAGATTTTTATTTATTTTTTCCCAGTAGTTATTACTGAGGTAGATTTCGAAGGTCGGTAGTGCAAAATTTTGTCTAATAAATAGATTTCTTTATATTTGAATTTAAACATCGTGAGCATGACTTTTTGTGTATATATAAATTTGGGCAGGTAGTATTGCACGATTCTTCCTCTAAATTTTCATGAAATATAAGAGTGCATGTTAGTTTGTACTTTGTACATCAATTTTGAACAATTCAAGTTGAACGGCAAACCATTTATATGTGTTGCCTGGGTCTAATACACCAGTGAGATGCATGCATATGTATATAAATATATAATATATAATAACACTATTGCTTCTACAAGTTTAGTCAAAAGCGCTTGCCTGAGCACTTAAATGCACCAGGCAAGGCGCTGAAAATGGGTAGCGCCTCAATATTCTCCAGGCGCTGTGATATGCCTCAGGCACATATAAAGCGCATAGGAGCAGAAATGCACACCTGTCGACTGTCGTGCCTGGACTAGGAAAGGCTTCTCAGCTTTTTTTTTTTGCATATAAGATTATGGCCTATTTTAAATAAACCCATTTTCTTATTAAGATATAGCCCATCCAAATAATAAAAGAGTATTAAAGAGTATACCAAAACATAAATCCTTCTCAGTCAGTGTATGAAAGATTATGCCGAAACTATAGTAATAAAAAGTGCTCTTCTGCGTTAAATGGTAACCTCCTCCTCCTTCGCATATTAAATCCTTCTCAGTCAGTGCATATTAAATAGTAATAAAAGAGTATTAAAAAGTATTAAATGTTTCGTCTTCCTGTTCTCATCTTCTTGTTCTTTTCACTTCTGCATTCTTTCTTATTTCTATATTATTTTGAAAATGTGATCTATTTGTTCTTTCTGTATTTATATCTTTTCATTTAAAATTTCTGTATCTTTATTTCTTAAGAGTTGTGAGTCTAATACTTTTAATAGAATATGGTCTCCACTTTTAATTGTTGATGATCCTTGAGAGTTGTGACTTGAGAATTGCGCTAGAATGTAACTGAATTTAGGTTTTAGTTTTAGGGTATAAGAGTGTTTGGGGTTGCTTAAAAAAAGCACTTTTCAGCTTTTGGCTTAAAAAAAGTTGAAAAGAGTGTTTTCAAATGACAGCTTCTGCTTAAATTAATCACTTAAAAGCTAAAAGCTAGAAGCAGGTAGAAGAGTGCTTTAAACTGCTTCTCACTTTTTCTATTACACAAAAAGTACTTATTTTACCAAACACTACCAACTTTTACTTTTTCAGAATCACTTTTTTCTCAAACACTACCAACTTTTACTATTAATCACTTTTCCCAAAATCACTTTAAAAAATCACTTTTTTAAAGTCGAAGCAATTGCAAACACTCCCTATGTTTGCTACAACTTTTGCTTTTAAAAAAGTGTTTTTTTTAATGAAATGGGGAGAAGTGATTACATAAAAGTTGATAGTGTTTGAGAAAAAAGTTATTTTGAAAAGTAAAAGTGGGTAGTGTTTGGTAAAATAAGTGCTTTTTGTGTA
Organism: Cuscuta epithymum; assembly: GCA_945859915.1. Taxonomy (NCBI): domain Eukaryota; kingdom Viridiplantae; phylum Streptophyta; class Magnoliopsida; order Solanales; family Convolvulaceae; genus Cuscuta; species Cuscuta epithymum. Next base: position 797,072 of record CAMAPF010000006.1, read on the forward strand.
ATAGAAAAAGTAAAAGCACTTTTGACGCGGAAGCCGAGAAAAATAAAAGTTGTAGTGTTTGGGAAAATAAGTGCTTTTTTAAAGCTAAAAGCTGAGAAGTGTTTTTTTAAAGCAGTTGCAAACAGACCCTTATTATTTAAGACTGAAGAGTTATGGCTTCTGAGTTGGTGTCTTGTTAATGTGAATCATGACTTTATTTTTGTGAGTAGGACTTTTATAGTGCATTTAGTTCAAAATAATATTGAATACATCATATTTGGTAATTCTAGAATAGTATACATATATTTTCCAAGCAGTGCACTTGACATGAGCCATGCGAGTGCCTTTTTGTGCCTTGTGCCTCGTGCCTCAGGCGAGATGAGTATTCTAGCACCTTGAGTGCGCATCTCGACTTTGACAGTCGACCACCTTGGCCTCTACAATGATTTGCTGTTGACAATAAAAGATGATAAAGGCTTGTTTCCTCTCATTGTTAACAGGCGCTTCCAACCAAAATTTCAACAAGGGGTCATGGATAGAACTCAGGAGGAGGGTGGTTATAAATCAGATGAAGATAACTGGGTCTTCAATGATTTTGAACTACCATATGCTTAAACAAAGGTCTCTGGTATGGAATTAAAGTCCATATTGTTTTGGTGGCAGGGAAGTCATAGTGACAGGAGGAGAGGCCGAGAGAGAAAGGAAAATGACATGTATAGTTGATTTTGCCGAATCAGTAGCTGTGAAGTTGGGCATTTGTGCTACGAGTATTATTTTGCAGTGTATACTATTCATGATCATAAGATTCATAGTCAAGGCCGTTTTTTAGCTTCTGGTATTATGGTCATACTCCTATTTTCCGATGGGCATTTTCACAAACCACGAAATTATAGAATTATACTCCCTAAGACATTAAGATAAAACAACAATTTACGATATGTAATGGGCATAAGGGAAGTCCAAATCAATGAGATGAATTTTGTACTTTGGTCTTTGAGTTAGGGAAGCTGCGAACTCTGCTATGAAGATTCTATGCAAGTGACTACAGAAATAATTATTTTTATCCAACTGGGTGGGTCACGACAACCAGTTAGTAATCGAGCCAGGTTTACTTGGCTTATACTACGGAGTATCATTTTCAAGAAAAAAATCATAAAACATCGTTTCATTGCTCCAACTTCCAAGTTCCTCCAATTAACTGGCTTATACTCGTATATTATTTAGCCGATTAACATTCCATGCTTCTTATACACCACAAGTCCACAATGCTTTGCACATTTGAAACAATATTTTTTAAACAATGTTTATTTTAAAGATTTGATGAGTAGCAATTTATTCACAAATATTTGAATAACTTATGCATGAGCTGTCCTTTTATATAAACTCGCGTGTAAACTTAGGGATGGACTTGGGTTGGGCCAGGGGCCCAGGGCGGTACCGGTTCTGGAAAAGTGGAGGCTGGTACCGGTCTGGTATGCTCCGGTACCGGTTCCGGTCAAGGCTCAAATAGTACAGGGCTCGGGTCGGGCCCGAGTCATTACCACACATTTAATTAAAAAACAATTAAAACATTGCAATTGGGACCGGACCAGAATTGTAATGTGCATTGGGTGAAATGAAATATGCATTAGGTGATATCAATATGTGCAGAATAAAAGATAAAACTCAAATGTGCATTACATGAAATTTAAATATGTAGAACAAAATGTATAAAAATGACACCACATCATGCTTTTTATTGAGCACATTTTAGTTTTCCATGCTTCATATACACACTTCAATTTATTTACATAATATCATTATATGGTAGGGTACCCTTTATGTTGCACATTTTCATTTCACCTAATGTACAATCCAATTTCACGTAATACACATCAAATTTTACAATCCAGTTTCACGTAATGATCCTGTCCAGCCAAATGGGCAGGACCTTCTGTCCGGCCGCCGCCGTTTTGGGTGGTTCACGGTGAACTTTTTAATAATTTTTTTTAGCATTTCTTTTCATGAAATGTTAATTACGGCCACAGAATTCCAATTTAAAATTTAATCGGGAAGTCACTTAAATAAATCATTGATTTAGAAAACATTTCGCCAAACTATATACTCCCCTGTATGGCTGTACCAAATTGCGTTGCAAAATTGACGTTTTTGGATCAAAGGGTAATGATTTATTTAGATATTAATTCTTAATTAAATTTTAATTTGGATTTTGCAATGTTATAGAAATTTTAATGTAGTTTGTGAATATATAAATTTAATTATTAAAATTGAATTGATTATTAAATTTAATCATGGAGATTGGAGAATTTAACTTTGAAATTTGTTGATAAAGAAATGCTTGACCTTTGCAAAGCAATTTGAAAGGAAGTAGTATATAAGGGCATGTTTGGATGGAGTGTTTTGAAGTGTTAGTAATGGAAATGTTAGTAAGTGTTAGTAAGGACTCGGAAGGGAAGGAAAGTGTAAGTGTTAGACATAATTTTACCTTGTTTGGGAGAGTCAAATGAATGAAGTGTTAATAATGGAAGTGTTAATAATTTTACCTTGAGGTAAAAGAAATGAGTAAAGAGAAAAGATGAAAAAACAAACCATCAGACCCGTGGGAAAGACATTCGAAGTGAAATGTCGAAGCATTTATGTTTTTCGGGTAAATGAGAAGGGTAATAATTGTCCAACACCTCAAAACACTCCAAATCGGGGTGTTAAAAAAAATGGACAATTGAGGTGTTGGGAAGGTTATTATTAACACTTCCTAACCATTACTAACACTTCTTAACACTTCTGAATTTTTCTCTCAAACAAATGTTACATCAACACTTACTAACACTTCCATTACTGACACTCAATCCGATCTCCATCCACACTCAATCCTATCAACACTCAATCCAAACACGCCTTAAAAGCCCAGAGCTACGGGAAGAGAGCAGTCGACAGCCTCTTGAGGCTTCTAGTATTGATCCGATCTCGACGAACGAACCAGCTTAGAGCGAAGCCGCGAAGGAAGCCATCAGATAACGAACGAACAAGCAAAGACCGGACCGAGTCACAACTCTCAACTACGGATGTGGAAAGCTTTGGACGACGAAGAAGGACGAAGCTCACACAGTCCAACGAAGCACGGCAAGCACGTATCTCAGTTATTTGATAGCGAATACCCTCCTAAGTCCTAAACAAAGGTAATGTATTTGATTTGGTCTTAATCCTAAAAATTTAATACAACTAGAGAAACCTAAGAGGGTAGTCACCGATTCTCCCCATTTTCTAAACACCAACCACTGTTTAATTTACTCCGTATCTGCTTTTATAATAATCCTACCTGCGGGCTGCGGCTCATCTTCCCCGTGGACTTGTATAATCATCAAAAGGGGCGTGTTTCATAGCTCAGCTGAAGGTGCCCATGCTATTTTACTTTAGTCTGCTTTGTAAAGCTTATAAAGGTTGGTAATGAAGATATGCAAATACGTTTTTGAGCTGACAAACAATAAGGATAATGTCTGTAATGTATTATGATTAATGTGACAAGGAAATGAAGATGCGGTGAGGGACAGAATTGAAGTGTGAGAATGAATAGACAGTTTAGAGTACCTTAAAAATTGAATCTTATTTCTTTTCTTTTACATTTTTTTTTGCATTTTTCTACTTCTTTCCCTATGATGAGTGATGACTCGATGTGTAGAAACATTTTGGTTGCAAAATAACCTTGCATTGCATATGGAAGGCAATTAAGTAGACCTTAGGTAGTTCAGCTTTTTATATTTTTGCTGTCTTCTTGCACTGGTTATTGAGTTTTCAACAAACAGGTAAGCTCTTCTAAAGAATTTTTGAATGCTTCTACTTTAAGCTTCTTTTCTTTCGAATGGAGCTTCTACTTTGTATATATTTGACTATGTCATTCAGGTTCAGACATTCAGTTACTAGAGCTTGAGTAACTCAATATATTTTTTAAAGATTTGAGTTACTCCAGCTGCATATATTTCTGTATGGCATATAAAATGCAGTTTTTTGAATTACTCAAACTGCTATAAAGAGTTTTCATTCTTTGCATTGCTGCTCTTAATTTAGCTTTTGCTTTTTGTCTTTCTGTTTCTCAAAATTTGCTCAATCTGCCCAGAGAATAGCTTTTCTTATAGTTGCTCTTGATGTTCATGACTCTAATCACTCTATATTTACATATAAATTTGTTTGCAAAGAGGAGGTTATTGTCCAAATATAGAGTTTCAACAAATATTTGGCTATACCAAAATTTCAGCATAAAATGCTATGAGTTTATAAAATGCTAGGAGTTTATACTGATATTTTTGGTACAGTAAAGGTATGAATTTTTCATATACCAATGTTTCGGACTTTCAGAACGGTATTCAGTATGTTATAAAAATTCATAATACTATACTGAACCACCCCTAGTTAGGTCCAACTCTGTGGACAAAAAAATTTCCCACTCATATATTTTTTGTGGCGGGCAAAACAGGTCAGCCCCCATTTGTCCTGTCTATCACCTTCCTAGCCCTCAGTTGTGATTTTCATCATTCACCTTTCCACAAATTTTTTTAACCCGTCTCATTAGCTTTGTTTAAACTTTAAATAATAAATCGGGGGTTATATCTGTTTAATTGTGTGTATTCATATGTGATATGTAATTAGTGCATGATGAAAAATACAACAATTTTTTCACCCAGTTGTGCATAAAGATATAAATAAAAATATTTTTTCTACATCTCATTAGGCATTTTCAATTTACTATTTGTTGCTCAACAATTTTTACTTTTTATTCTTCGATTTTGCATACCAATTATATATGAAATGGAATTTCATTTTTATGATTTAAGAATTTATAATGTACTTCCAAAAATGATGATCCATAAATATAATAATTTTTTTTCACTCACATAAAAATGATGATCCTGTAATCCTCGCCCCTGAAAGTCAGAAGGCTAATGAAGTGCTCCTTGATATCTGCTCGGCTTCAATCCTCACTCACTATCCCCACTGCCCTCAATTTCAGATTTGTCAGCATAATCGCTCAAACCTTGATTGTATTGTGTAAATGTCTAACAAGTTAAAAGTAATGGTGTTCACTTATTTTGCATCAATAATATCTTGTCCGCCCTTTTCTCGGTTTCAATTTAGGATTTATATTTTAAACTGAAGTGCATTTTTGACTTATTGTTCGCCTTATTGAGGATTTTTGATTTATTGTTCACCTTATTGAGGATTTTTGACTTATTTTCTAAACAAATATAACAATTTTATATTTATTCTTGGATTTTCTCTCTCGGAATTCTTAAAAATTTTCATATAAGGGTCTGTGTGTATCATCTAGACCTCTTTAGAGTAACTTTTGGAAGGGCTATGTGCTACTATTTATAGGGAAGTTATGTTGTGATTGTGCCTTTGCATTTAGTGTGGATGTGTTATCGAGCTTGGTACATGGCTCAAGAAGTAGCTGCCTGATATCTTTTGCTTTGCATTATTATTCATATTTTTTGGATTTTTTCTATGCTATAAGGTTTATTTATTCATGTGGAACTCTATAGGCAGGAACACTATAGGAAATTTCTCTTTGCTTTTGTATATTAGTACCCAGTATATTATTGTTCCACTTTTAATTTGTATGCAATAACTCATGACTTCACTTCAAATAAAACATTTGGTTCTTGAGTTGGTTAATTGACATTTAGAAGACCGTAACGGTAACTTGTGATCATTTTTCTAAAGAAAACAACAATGCTCAGTTGGTCACTAATATGATTTGTTTTATAAATTCGAAAAGAATCTAAGAAAAGGTAAATTAGAACATATGAAATGAAAGCTTAATCATAAACATGAGGAATACCTAATATTTATATAAAATTATCAGAACCATCTATTTTGTATTCCATAGTTAGAAAGACAAAAAAATTATGAAGAAATTGTCCTAAATAGGAGTAAAAGCATTTCACAATTCCAAAATAGGATCGCCTTGTTTATATTCCCTAAATGGAGTAAAACTGACATGCTTGGGAAATACTGCCAATTATGGTAGGATATTGCCAGTATGACAGTAACTTACTCATCTCTAGGGGGGGAAACATAGTTCTCCTATTTTGAAATTTTACATTGCTTTTACTTCTATTTTGAAATTTTATATTGTTTTCTCTTATTTCAGCAATTTTCCCTTTTTTTACTGCAAATGACTAGATGAATAACAACTTATTTTCTTTACTCTTACAGTAGAAACTCAGATGTCTGATGATGTTGAGAATCCTAAAGATGAAAATACCAAGTCACTTCATACTCCTCCACATGATGTCCAGTCAACCTGGTATGATAGCTTACTTCATCAAGCATCTGTTTATGGCATAGCAGTAGGCTATTGTATGTCAGCATCTCTGTTGTCCATCATAAACAAATGGGCTATAATGAAATTCCCTTACCCGGGTGCCCTAACTGCCCTTCAGTACTTCACAAGTGCTTTTGGAGTCCTTGTTTGTGGGTGGCTAAACTTAATCCAACGCGACAGTCTTGACCTCCTCACATTATGGAGATTCTTACCCGCGGCAATAATTTTTTACCTATCCCTTTTCACAAACAGTGAACTTCTCCTCCATGCCAATGTTGACACTTTTATTGTCTTTAGATCGGCTGTGCCAATCTTTGTGGCAATAGGGGAGACTTTATACCTCCACCAGCCTTGGCCGACGATACGAACGTTTTTGTCCCTAGGCACCATCTTTGTTGGTAGTGTGGTTTATGTCATCACTGATTACCAGATCACTCTAACCGCATATGGTTGGGCATTGGCTTACTTGCTGAGCATGTCAGTTGACTTTGTCTACATCAAGCACGTTGTCATGACTATTGGGTTGAACACGTGGGGCCTAGTGCTGTATAACAACCTTGAGGCGCTTCTTCTTTTCCCCATTGAGCTCCTCATAATGGGAGAACTGAAGAAGATTAAACATGAGATTACAGATGAATCAGATTGGTACGGATTTCAAGTGTTGTTTCCTGTGGGTCTCTCGTGCCTGTTTGGTTTGTCCATTTCTTTCTTCGGATTTTCTTGTCGTAAGGCGATCTCCGCCACTGGGTTCACTGTGCTTGGCATAGTTAACAAGCTGTTGACTGTTGTTATAAATCTTGTCATATGGGACAAACACTCTTCTTTTGTTGGTACTGTGGGGCTGTTAATATGCATGTGTGGTGGCATCATGTACCAACGGTCAACGACAAGCAATAAACAGAAGGGTGCGGGAGATACGAGCCCACAGATGGTAGAGGAGGAACAAGAAAAGCTGCTTGAAATGAAGGGCAGCTCGGATAACATCAATAATGTAAAAGAAGTTGCAGAATCTGAAGGGGAGCAGTGATGTAAAACTTGAATAAAACTTATAAGCTTTAGGGTCTGTGTGGACGGGAAGGGTTCGGAATAGAAGCTTTGTTAGAGTCGGCTCTATATCTTAATGAAGCAGATGTTTCTGAAAACGAATAAAAGGTGATTGGAATGTTTATGATCATGTACTTTTACAAGCAAGTCCTTCAAAGTGTTTCCCTCTGGATCCCTTCATCCAGACTGTTAGATGGCAGACATTTTTTCAAAGCACTGATCGGAGTGATCGCATATAGCCATATACTATGTTAATCTTTCAAAAAAATTACAATGCAATTTATATAAAAAGAGAGACTACGTGTCTACACCATACAAAGTGCTCTCCAAAACCCTCCATCCAAAGTCCAAACAGACCTGTATATGTCAGACGATCTCCCGGGCATTGGAAGGAAGGTTTATGAACCCAAACAATGGAGCAGAGGACGTTGTCAATCTGTTATATGGTGACTCAACTACATCCAAAGCTTATTAGCAGTCTACTTCTTTGAAAGTCATGTTATATATAGCATGGAAGATTCTTTGTTATAAAATGTTTTGTTAAAATGATTATTAGTCGATTACAATTCTATCAGATACATGTGTACACGATGTGTTTCCATTAGAAAATAGTTGTGCCATAAAGCGATTCCTAACATATACATGTGGCAGATTTGAAGGATTCCTAGTTTCCAATGAGACCACAGAGTCACGGTGAAGCAGGTTTGGATCTTATAAAGCACTAGTTATAGTTAAAGTTCGTTATGTTCTGTCTGTATAATGAGAATGGAAAGGGAACTAAAATAATATTAAATTTGTTATTGAAATTCAGATGCACACAGTTTTTTATTTCTTAGTAGACGTAAACTATGATGCACCGATACTTCACCATGATATTGTATTCACGTATCTGATTCTTACCCGATACCGATACTCTCCGATACGCGTCCTATATGTATTGAGTTCATATCCGTAATTTAATAAATGTATTGGAATTATTTTTAAAAATATAGATACTTTTGATACGCGTAGGGGTGGGACATGGACCGGTCGGCCCGGCCCGGTGCCCGGCCCGGACCGCCACTGTGCGGTACCGGCCCGGCCCTGGGGCCCGGACGGGGGTTGGGGGCGGGTCACGGGCTCGAGCCCTCTTGGGACCGGTCCGGCCCAAAAAGTTTTTTTTTTTTGTTTTTCGAATGGAATAGGGGTAGGCGGGTTGGGTTGGGTGGTTTGGGGGTGGGGGGAACAAATTAGAAAAACCATATATATATATATACACTCATACACACACACACACACACAAATATTCCGGTCACGAATTTCCTGACTGAAGCCCCGTCCGGCCTCCTCCATTTTGGGGCCTTCCCGGTGGTATTTTTTGCTCAAATATTTTGTGTATGTTTCTCATCAAATCTAGTTCATCCATACCAAATTTGAGCAAAAAATTCAATCGAAAAGGTCGTCAAATGATTTTTGCAAGTTAACTGGTCCGGAATATGTATTTTCCGGACCAGTTAACTTGCAAAAATCATTTGAAGAACTTTCCGATTGAACTTTTTGCTCAAATTTGGTATGGATGAACTAGACTTGATGATGAACATATACACAAAATATTTGAGCAAAAAATACCACCGGGAAGGCCCCCCAAATGGAGGAGGCCGGACGGGGCTGAATTTCCGGACAGGAATAGCTCTCTCTCTCTCTCTCTCTCTCTCTCTCTCTCTATATATATATATATATATATATATATATATATATATATATATAAATATATAAAAGACCCGACCTGACCTGCCCCGCCCGACCCATTGCCATGCCTAGATACACAATGTCCAATTTTATGAGGTGGCATATAAAATCTGCACTAGACGATAATGCATTGGGGATGCTCTTAGGGTTGGTTTGCAACTGTTTTTAAAAAAGCACTTCTCAGCTTTTGACTTTAAAAAAGTACTTATTTTCCGAAACACTACAACTTTTATTTTTCTCGGCTTCCGCGTCAAAAGTGCTTTTACTTTTTCTATTATATAAAAAGCACTTATTTTACCAAACACTACCCACTTTTACTTTTCAAAATCACCTTTTTCTCAAACACTGTCAACTTTTATTTAATCACTTCTCCCCATTTCATTAAAAAAAGAACTTTTTTAAAAGCAGAAACTGTTGCAAACAGATTAGAAAGTTATCTTATCCCTCGGAAATGGTGAAAAGGAAAAAAAATATTCTAAACATTAGTTTACCTTAGCTTGACGGGCATGTCATCTACATAGTCGTGCATGTTGGGGTCATGCTATTCAAGGATTAAAAAAAAAAAACACTCATCCATAAAAGTACATTAAGATAATTATTAACTTAATTAATTAGTTGATCACTTGATTGACTGTCTCCTAACATGTTGTAATTTGGGGACTAATCAAGGCTCATGAGCTACTTAGCTTCACACCTAAAATATTCCATAAACGAAAAATAGGAAATACTACATAACAAATTTCCAATCGGTTCATTATTTTGTTAGGGATAGTAATCCTGACAAATTTCACCGGCGGTCAGGCGACCCTTGGTTGGGATCACTCCCTAACAAGTTTCTAACAAAATCTGTCGCATATTTCTTATCCGTACAAGGTTTTGTCAGGTCGCTGACGCCAAGACCAAGATCCCTAATAAAATTCCTAACAAAATCGTTTGTTAGAGATTTTTACGCTATCGTCCCAAACAAACTCCGTGACAAAATGCCCGTTTCTTTGTGGTGAAACTCGGCTTGCACAAGCATAGTTTGAAAATATTGCAAAATAGAATGTCATCTTTTTCATTTAGAAGTTCATTAAGATTTATGCCATCCATAGTTCAGAATTTTTAGAGTAAACATCCATAAATCATCCACCATTCATAATACTCATAACTAAAAAATACATCAAGCGTTAAGGATTTGGCCAAGAATAATAAGTGAAGTTTATTTATATAGGCAATAGGGCAGTGGGCTGCGTAATTATTCTCTCGGGTACAACTTTAGAACCACTTACCTTAACCCCCTTATTAAGCACTGCAAATTAGCTTACATATCACGATTTGGAAAAACATCAGTTTTTTTTAACATTATACGTAGTACATTTTTATAGTGTTAATGATATGTATTATATACGGAATATATCATGTACGATTCATAGTTTTAGAGTAGACAATCATAAAACAACCACCAATATGGATCAAAACTAAAATAATTTGAAGTTAAAGTTGATTTATAGAATGTAATGAGTAATGTATTATATTCTCTTCCTACCAATTAGTTGGATCCAATTGTTACATTAATTAACTCGGTAACTTGTTTGTAAAAGCATATCAAGTTAATAACGGTACAACAATGATGTCATACGAATATGATATGGTCAAACATTGGTCATAGCCTTATAGGTTAAAAGGTCGGATAATTCCCTATTCCCTTCCAAATGTTAAATTCGGCTCCTCAGAAAAGCTCTCCCATTCGAACCTTTTATTTGAAAAAGGTATCAATCATACATTTTGCATGGCAATTAAGGGGTTAAAGCGTTAAATAAGTAGCAAAACTCGATCGAGTTATTCAAGTTAGTGTTTGCTTTTTGAGCGAAAGCTGATTATTTCACTGAAAAGACAAATTTACCCTTCCGGATGAAGAACATCTTCTTGTTTCGTTGCTCCCCAAGTGCCTATTCATCTTCTTCTGCAGTTGCCTCTGTCTTCCACCGTGCGCGACGATTCATCTGGAACTATTAACCTCGTGTAATACGCAGGTTAGGAAAATTAGGAAGAAGAGTTTAAGAGTAATATTGCTTCATCGTTTTGAGAGCCAATCGGCCTTGTTTAAATACAAGAGTGGATGCCAATCTAATTGAGTCGGTCATCCGTATTACATGGCTAGAAATAACAAACATTAAATGTAGAAAATATTCCAACCATAATAAAAAAACTATCCTTAAATAATATATATGCAAAATATCTCCCAATACCCCCCTCAAGTTGGAGCATGGGGATTCAGAATGCCCAACTTGTGTAGGAGAGTCTGAAACTGAGTCTTGCCAAGAGCTTTAGTAAATATATCTGCCAGTTGAATGGTAGTAGGAACGTAATTGGGAGCAATGATCTCGGCTTGAACAACATCACGAACAAAGTGACAGTCAACCTCGATATGTTTGGTACGCTCGTGAAACACAGGATTTTGAGCTATGTGAAGAGCAGATTGACTATCACAATAGAGAGGAATAGCCTGAGGGTGTTGAACTCCAAGACTCAAAAGAAGAGCTTTTAGCCATTTTAATTCACAAGTGGCTGCTGCCATAGAGCGGTATTCAGCTTCAGCGGAAGAACGAGCAACAGTGGATTGTTTCTTGGTTTTCCAGGAGATGGGTGAGTGACCAAGAAAAACAAGCCAGCCAGAGAGTGATCTACGGGTAGTAGGGCAAGCTGCCCAATCAGAATCACACCAACCAGTAAGAGAAAGATCACTATCAGCACGAAGAAGAATCCCTTGGCCAGGCGAACCTTTCAGATAGCGAACAACTCGCAAGGCAGCATGCCAATGGTCAGTGAGGGGTTGTTGCATGAATTGAGAGAGAATGTGTACTGAGTAGGTGATGTCAGGACGAGTGACAGCCAAGTAAATAAGTCGTCCAACAAGACGACGATACTGTTCAGGATCCTCAAGAGGTGGACCAGTAGCGGTGGCCAAGGAATGATGCTGCTCGATGGGAAAAGAAGCAGGTTTTGCTCCCAGAAGACCTGTTTCAGTGATAATGTCCAGGGCGTATTTTCGCTGGTTAAGAAAAATTCCAGTCAAGCTACGAGCCACTTCGATGCCCAAGAAATACTTGAGAGGGCCCAAATCCTTCATGTGAAAACAATCATTAAGATATGATTTGACAGTAGTAATAGCAACACCATCATTGCCAGAGATAAGAAGATCGTCCACATAAACAAGAACATTAAGCTGAACCGCCCCCCGAGTAAGAGTAAATAAGGAATAATCCGCATAAGACTGAAGAAAACCATAACTCTTGAGAGCCGTTACCAATTTCGCGAACCAACATCGCAGAGCCTGTTTGAGGCCATATAAGGATTTATGAAGACGACAGACCAGTCCGGAATCAGCAGTTTTGTAGCCTGGGGGAATAGTCATATAGACCTCCTCATGTAAGTCGCCATGTAGAAAAGCATTGTGAACATCCATTTGATGTAGTTCCCAATGTTTAGTAGCGGCTATAGCCAGGAAAGCGCGCACAGTCACCATTTTAGCAACAGGAGCAAATGTTTCTGTATAATCAAGGCCAGCAACCTGCCTATTCCCAAAAATAACAAGGCGAGCTTTGAGACGCTCAACTGTGCCGTCAGATTTGTGTTTCACTTTATAAACCCACCGACAACCCAATGCACGTTTGCCGGGAGGCAAAGGAACAAGACTCCAGGTGGAATTATTTTCAAGAGCTTGAATCTCGGCACGCATAGCATCACGCCATCCATCATGTTTAACAGCATCATTAAAGGAGCATGGCTCCGTAACGGAATTAAGAGCTGCCAAGTAAGCTTGATGTTTCGAAGAAAATGAATCACAAGTAATATAGTGAGATATAGGGAACGGCGTACCTGAAGAGGATGACTGATATTCGTGTAATTTCCGATTGTATTTTTGTATTTTTAACTAGTTTTTATTAGTTGTAGTTGTGGAAATTACACACTTTTGGTGTAATATTTTATTTTCATTTTTATTTGTAATTTGTTTAGATTAGGATTATTCTGAGCTAAACAGGTCAAAGATCATCGAAGGGATCAAGATTGGACCTTAAAAGAACAAGGAAAGTGCAAGGAGACAAGAAAGATTTTGATTTGGAAAAAATACTCATGTACCCGGTCGGGTATTGCCTATACCCGATCGGGTATTCACTTGATTCGATTGTCCAAATCAAATACGGGAACAAATGATCGTGGGAGCAAATTTTCGTGAAGATTTGTCACATACCCGATCGGGTATGCCGACATACCCGATCGGGTATGCCCAGAAAAGTGACTTTCTGGGCAATTTCCTAAGATACCCGATCGGTTGTGTTGAGGTTATCAATCTCAATCGTTTTCATCTTGATTTTATTGCTACTATCAAGTGAATATACGGCGCTTGTTCTATATTGACTCGGTAGTAAGTTTTATTAATGAACGCGTCTCGTTATTAATAACTACCCTCGATGAACTGGATATACTCCTCGATTGAGTATTCGAGAGGAAGATAGTTAAAGATATAACCGGGATCGACGAACATTTCATTAAGTGGATAAAAGCAAAGCCAAGTCTTCTTCTCATTAATTAAACCACATAACTCGTTCATCTTCGTGCTTAAATATAATTTAAGTTCATCAACCAATCATAAAAAACCCCCTTTGTTACTTATTTCTAATTCTATAAAAAGAAAAGTATTCCTTTCCCTGTGGATACGAACCTTACTACGCTATACTACGTATAAGTGTTGTATTGTATTATTTTGAGTGCACCTCACGACAAGTGCACGTCAATGACGAAGCGGGAAGAGCGGGGAATGGACTGCGTTTAATGATGGTGTGTGTGACATAGTCTCTGAGGCGAACCGAGGGGGTGCGTGTACGTTGACCACGTCCCAAGATAACATCTGACTGCTGCTGGGAAATAATCTGTGCGTCCATCGTGGTACTGGAGTCATCATTAGTAGGTCCAGCTAACTGTGGCGTTTTATTCTCCTGAGTTGATGGAGAAATTACATCGAGTGTAGGAAATCCAAAGGAGAATGGATCGGTGTAATCCATAGGCAAATCGGGCGGCTGGGGCTCCGTCGGCAAGTGAGGGACATCCTCAACAACTGAGGCAGATGCAAACGGAAATATTTGTTCAAAGAATTTGACATCACGAGACACAAAATATTCTTGAGTCTCTAGATCAAATACAAGCCACCCTTTCTTTCCAAAGACATAACCAACAAACACACATTTTCGGCTCCGACTAATAAATTTGTCTCCTTTGGACTTAAGATTAAAAGCATAACACAAACATCCAAAAACTCGGAGCGATTTATAACACGGGGAAGCTCCAAACAACAATTCGTAAGGAGTTTTATAAGCATGGATCGCAGAAGGAGTGCGATTAATAATATATGCGGCGGTCAATACACACTCCCCCCAAAAAGAGATAGGCAATTTTCCTTGAAACCGCAATGCGCGAGCCACATTCAAAATATGTCGATGCTTACGTTCAACACGTCCATTTTGTTGAGGTGTGCCAACGCAAGAAGTCTGAAAAATAATACCACTAGTGCGGAAGAATTCTTTTAAACAATTAAATTCGGTCCCATTGTCACTTCTCACACGCATAATTTTCTTAGAAAATTGGCGATCCACCATAGCAACAAAAGAGAGAAACATTTTCAAAACTTCCTTTTTATCAATAAGCAGATAAACCCAAACAGCACGGGAATAATCGTCAACAATTGTCAAAAAATGTCTAGCACCACACGAAGACGGGGTTTTATATGGACCCCACAAATCACAATGCACCATCTCAAAAATATCACGAGTATTATTCAAACTAGTAGGAAAGGGGTCCCTAGTCTGTTTAGCTCTAAAACAAATATCACACGGAAAATTTCCAAAATTCTTCAAACTACTTACGGGGGCCACTTTTTCAACTACTTGAGAAGATGCATGTCCCAACCGTTGATGCCACAATTCTGCTTCCACATTCTTTGATTCGTTGACTGCTAGAACTTGTGCCATCGGTTCCTCCCTCAAGTAGTACAGTCCATTCCGCCGTTCACCCGTTCCAATCAGCCTCCTCGAGGGACGGTCCTGTATAACGCATAAATTACTAGTGAATTGGACGAAACAATCAAGTGTATCACATAATTGTGATACAGATACAAGATTACATTGCAACTTTGGAACAAAGAGCACATAGTTAAATATAAATCATTTGCAAATCGCACGCTCCCTTCTAGGGTGGCCAAAACAGTTTGTCCATCGAGGAGGCCAACAGTACACGGATCAACCGTTTTAATATTGCATAACAAGGATTGATTACCACAAACGTGATTTGTAGCACCTGTATCAATAATCCAAGCACTATTATTAAACGTACCGGCCATGCGATCATTAGTAGGAAGTGAGTTACCAAACAAGGAAACCAGGGAGCTCCACTGTTCCGACGTGAAACCTGGCAGGGGAGTGGACTGCCCGCCACTACTTTCACCTTGCTGCAGTGTTTTGCCCGCAGGTTCAGCTGCAACCGCAGCATGTGCTTTTGCCATCGATCTGCCACGAGACACTCCAGGATTGCTCGGAAGGCCTGAGGTATTTGAACGACTACGCCCTGCACCTTTGATGCCAAGCCTGGGTCGGTCACCCCACCAGTCCGGGTAACCGTGTAACTCGAAGCAAGCAGTTACATCATGTCCAGAAAACTTACAATAAGAACACTGCAATCCGGATTTATCCTGCTTAATTCCTCGTCCAGCCCCTTTTCCTTCAGTACGAACTGCGAAGCCCATCACTTCTGGCTTTTCTTCCTGTGTCTGTACGATTCCCCGCACACGTTCTTCCTGAACCATTTGCTGGTAAGCACGGTTGAGGGTCGGCAGATCAGGTTGTGTCAACAACTGGGACCGTGTGCTGCCAAAAAAATCAGAATAAATCCCCATCAAAAATTGGTGCAAATGTTCGGATTCCCTTCTCTTCTCGTGTTGGCCGAGCACATCACACGTGCATTTGCCACATTTACACCTAATCAATGGTTCATAGTTGTTTAATTCATCCCACAAATTTTGTAATTTGGCATAATAAGTCCCGACAGCCATGCCTCTCGTTTGAACGCATTTAGCCAAGTCAGTTTTGACTTGATGTATTTTCGGGCCATCAACCAACGCAAACCTCTCCTTCAAATCGTTCCACAGTCGCCGAGGATCCTCGTAGTGCGAAAGGGTCTGTTTAACGTCCGGAGATATCACGTTTAACAGCCAAGAGATGATCATAGAGTGAAGCGTAAGGCAATCGTCCTCGGTGCAAGGAGGTACTGGTGCTTTAATTGTTCCGTCGACGAAAACGTATTTCCGTCGGGCTCGTAGAGCCAATCGCACAGCGTTCGACCATTCCTCGTAATTATTTTGTGTGAGACGAACCGGAGTGATGAAATCACCCGGTCGATCCTGGGGTCCCAAGAAAAATGGGGAGGTATAGTCGAATTTTGGTGTGGGCGCAGATCCTTCTTCTTCCGTCGGCATCCCTGCGAATGATCGACAAATATCGATCGATTAACGCAGCTTCTCTGATACCATATTAACTTCGTGTAATACGCAGGTTAGGAAAATTAGGAAGAAGAGTTTAAGAGTAATATTGCTTCATCGTTTTGAGAGCCAATCGGCCTTGTTTAAATACAAGAGTGGATGCCAATCTAATTGAGTCGGTCATCCGTATTACATGGCTAGAAATAACAAACATTAAATGTAGAAAATATTCCAACCATAATAAAAAAACTATCCTTAAATAATATATATGCAAAATATCTCCCAATAGGAACCCAACGGGCACCTGCTTGGGTTGCAAGACGAGCTCATGAGCCAATTTTACCTTCCTCTTCAGCTCAAGCTCGTTCTGCACGGACTGCACCTTAAAGTTCTTCTCCAATTAAACTTCACCGGCTCCACACTCATACACATCTCCTTCATCATCATACGTTCATACCCCACCCCCTGTTTGGCTGTTTCTTCCTCCCACCCTTCTTCATCAAAACCATCCAACAGTACACCGTTTGAAATTCCATGGGTTCACTTGATTTGGGTCCCCCTGAAACAAATTAAACAAGTTAGTCATGTTAATTTGAACGGTAATCAAACAATCAATCAAAAATAAATTACTAGCAGTCTACACTCATACATTTAAAACACAAACATGCTAATACCCTTTATGATAATTTTACATTGAATCAGCCATTTCCGTCAATATATTACTAAACACTTTCACTTCAGCAAATTCATTCTTTTCAGACTTTTCAGCCATTCCAGCCAATGCAGTTGTTACTCTGCCAATCATAAAGAGTATCAAAATTATGAATATCCAATATGTAAAATATAAAATGTAAATAAAAAAAAATAAAGATGAAAAGTATGAATACAAATATTTATAGTAGAGGATTAGCGGATTAATGGAAGAATAATTAAAATAAAATAAATAAAAGTTAGTCACAATTTATATAAAAAATGGCCATACTTATAGTCTTGTAACGTAATGTAGAGGTTACATTTATGCTATTTTTCGTACACGTTATTTCTTTTAATTGACTCCGTGATAAGTCAATGAGCGTGTTTGACATTTAACGATTAACAGATAGCGCATAGCAGATTGGTCATAGCAATTAGTAGACAACGTCGTATTTCAAAACGCTAGATGTTATTTACAACGTTTCCGTTTCAGCGGTTCTGTTCAAAAACACTTAGGCTGAACAACTATTTACCAAACAACGTTTTCACTTATTGCAAACGCTAAAAACGGTCAAGTTGTCTTTTTTTTGTGCTAAAAGGCCGTTTTTCAAACATCTCAAAAAAAAAAATAAGAATGTTTTTACTTGGACTGTAATTTGCTGGTCTGGTCTGGTATGATCTGGTCTGGTCTGGTCTGAACTGGTCTGGTCTAGTCTGGTAAGGTCTAGTTTCTTTGTATTTTTATAACTATCCAAGTCTGTTCTGATCTGGTCTGGTCTGATCTGAACTGGTCTGGTCTGAGCTGGATTGGTCTGGTCTGATCTGAACTGGTTTGGTCTGAGCTGGACTGGTCTGGTCTGGTCTAGTTTGAGACAAATTACAGTCCAAGTAAAAACATATACTGCCAAATGGCCGGGTGGTCCAAAAGAGATTCACCGAGACAAAGATTATTTGAGTGTGATCCAATATATCCCTGAATAGGCTAAGGTCTTTGCCGTAGGTAAGTTTGAAATAGATGGCCGAACAAAGTTTGTTTATGGTGCTATAAACAAGCATCTCCAACCTGGGTCGTACCACTAAGCTGATTGGGCCCATATAAAAAATCTTTTGGATAATCTTTTACGTGAATTTTTTAAACTAGCTAATAATTAAAATGAAATAAATTTCTCGATTGCCCCTTTCTTTTTCTAATTTTATACGACTGTCTTTATTTTTAATTGCGACGTTGTTAAATTTTTTATTATTCACATGTTCTACTTTGACTAAATTTTAATTATGAATGTATAATAAATTTAATTTTTAAAAACAGTGTTAAATTATTCTCATTTTAAAATTTTAAAATCTGATTTTTTTTTATTTTTTGCTAAGACAACATCATTCAAGCCTTAATCTCAAAAGAATTTGCGTCGACTAACGTGAATCGATCTATGATATCGGTTAATGGTCAAATTTATGTATCTACAACTGTGAGAATTGGAATATTGCTTAGTTATGATTTTTCAAAGAGTGTAGGTAAGAAATCAAACGTATAATAAGTTGTGTAGAAAAAAGGTAAGAGGACGGATGGGAGATGAACGAGTAAGGATGTTTTTACTTGCACTTAATCTGTCCCAGATAAGATCAGACCAGACTTGAATAGTTATAAAAATACAAAGAGACCAGACATTACCAGATCAGACCAGACCAAATCAGATCAGATCAACAAATTACAATCCAAGTAAAAACATCCTAAGACATCGCCGGACTAATTAAAAAATGGAGCACATTTATGTTTTTATACACTGTAATTGTAAGGATGTCGAACAAAGCAGTAAATAACTTGTACTACTATTAAACCCAAAACTGAATTCGGCTAAATAAAAGGAGATAGCTAGTAATCTGATGACTTAATTAAGTCCCTTTTACACATGTGACATGTCTATCTAACAATATATATATTCTTTTAACTACAACATAATAACGTTCAGGTTTTATTTCTAAGAATTCGAGATCACCTAATATTAGTTGACATTTGAAAATTTTAGAATCATGTTAGTTTTGAAAATTGTAGACATATTAGCACATTTTTGCTAGTGTTATTGTCTTCGTTCATGTTATTATACGAATATCAAATCCTGCTACACATGCTATTATATAATGCCATAGCGGTATAAGATACCTTTTTATGATTTGCATTAATTAGTGTTCCGCCTAGTTTTTTTTGTTTAGAGTTAGTATTTAATGTTATATATATATATATATATATATATATATATATATATATATATATAGGGGTGAGATCTCATACTAACTAGTTCTCCCATGCTAACTCGTGAAAACTCCGACAACCGGTGGTATTTTTGGCTCAAAGTTTTTGTGTATGTTCCTCATCAAGTCTAGTTCATCTATACCAAATTTGAGCAAAAAATTCAATCGGGAAGGTCATCAAATGATTTTTGAAAGAAAACTGGTCCGGAAAATACATATAAAATGCAGTTTTCTTTCAAAAATCATTTGATGACCTTCCCGATTGAATTTTTTGCTCAAATTTGGTATATATGAACTAGACTCGATGAGGAACATACACAAAAACTTTGAGCCAAAAATACCACCGGTTGTCGGAGTTTTCACGAGTTTGCATTTTAAGCATGGTTTGCATTTGATCTCTTACCTATATATATATATATATATATATATTATATATATATATATAAACTAGACTACGAGTTATATTTTAACGTAAAGCCAAGCCCTAAAATGACCAAGAAATTTGCACTCAAAGTTAGAGATAAATCGATTTCAAATCAAAAAGATAAGAGTGTTTATCATTTTAGTCGGATGGAGCATTATTTTAAAAGCAGAATCAGAATCAGTTTTTCAGAAGCTGGTTTCTCCTAACTTCTGAAAACTTATTCTAGGAGTAATTTGAAGCACCTAGCTAGAAGGCTAGAAGTAGTTCTACGCTTTCAGTCAAACATTTCAATATCTTGATCTGCTCTTTGAAAGAGCAAAAGCTATTTTAAGATGCAGACCCAAACATTCCTTAAATATAACTTGTGGACAAATGTTTATTTAAGTAACCATATGTCCATATGTAGTTGAGTACTACTTCACAATATAATAAATTGAACACGGTCATAATTACAAAAACTAATGCTCCGTATAATAATTACTAAAGTATGTAGAATCATTTTTATAAAGAGTTTTTGCCATTTTTGGTCCCTCGACTATTATGTGAATGACACTTTTGGTACTCGACTTCTATTTGTTACATTTTTAGTCCTTGACTATTGTGCTAGAGATACTTTTAGTCTCCGACTTCAAGGTTTTCCACATTTAGTCCCTGAGTATTGTCAAATCGACACTTTTAGTCCTCCCATTATGATTTTGACACAATAAGTGGAGGACTAAAAAAGTCACTATTATAATAGTTGAAGGACCAAAAGTGTCACTTTTATGAAAGTTGAAGTACTAAATATGGAAATTTTCATAGACGGGTACCAAAAGTGTCTCTAGCGCAATAGTCAAGGACTAAAAATGGAAAAAATAAAAGTCGAATACCAAAAATGTCAATGACATAATAGTCGGAGGACTAAAAGTGGAAAAAAACTCTTTTTATAAATAATGTATTTCGGTCGTATATTGGTCATTATTTTTTACTCCCTTCATCCTATCATTAACTGTGGTTTTTACTTAGCACGAATATCAAGAAAGTGAATATTGTGATTTAAAGTTATGGAGAAGATAAAGAAATGTTATGAGAATTCTTGCACGGCGCCTTGCTAAACGGGTACTCCCTCCGTCCCTATATTATCTTCTCCTTTTATTGGGCGCACAACTTAAGACAGTGAGTTATGTGTGGTGGGAAGTTGTGCAGAGAAAACATAAATGTGTAAAAACTATTGTAAATCACAAATTATTTGCTTAAAATTAAAGGGGAAGAAAAGATAACTTTGGGATGGACGAAAACCGAAAGTTTGAAAATAATATATGGACGGAGATTACATGACTACATGTTACTACTATCTTTTTTTAACCTGGGTGCTGGTGGCACGCGAGAAGACGACAAATTCTCTTCACAGATTACCGCCATAGAGATTTTAATTTGGGCATGATAAAAGTAGGTGCCTATTACTCCACCCAATTAATTGATCGATCTATAAAGTTAGTAACGGCTACGCCAAACGGAATATTTTTAAAATGCAATAAATAAATTACGTTAAATTATTTGAACAGTTTGACCAGATCGGACCGGACTGTACAGATATCTGGATGACCGGCCTATAAATATGCTCTCATCCATCGCCATAATCAATCACTTAATTAAGAAATAAGAATCTCATTACATTTTCTCTTCCTCTTCCTCAGAGATCAAACCAGAAGAAATCAAAGAAGAAGAAAATGGTGTCAAGAGCTGAAGAAGCCAGCAGAAGAAGGGAAGCACAGTCAACGGCGATTATGCAGTGCCGGAAAGGGAAGAGTCAACAGTTCAAGAGAAGCTTCTCCGATCTGCAAGACGACGGAGCTTCCTCCGCCATTCTCTTGCTCGCTTGCATCGCCTGTGCGGGCCCCGCCGCCGTCCAACGCCCCCTCTCCGCCCCCTAGCTTCTTCTTCTCCGGCCATCCTCCGATCCCCTGTTTCTTGATTGCATTTTCTGCATTTATAAATTAAAGATCGTTCGATGAATCCGAATCGAGTGAGATTAATTACTAAGCTAGAATATAATGTATCTATCGATACCCTTTAATTATGTATTTTGTATAGATCAAAGTAATGTTATGTCTAAGCCTTCTAAGCTAAGCTAAATAACTTTTCTCCGGCATTGGTCGTCCGGTCGTTATTCCGGCGACTTTGGGTGCAGACCATATGTAAGCAATTTTAAGATGTAAAATCAATTTCTCAAGGGTAATTTGATTGTTCCAAAAAAAAAAAAACGGAGAAATGTAATTTTGTTGATATGTTCATCAGGACGGCTATTTTCTAATTTGATTTATTTAAGTCTATCATGTCTTAATCTTTTTTTAGAGTAAACATGTCTTAATCTATTTAGGAAAGTAATGTTCTAATTTAAGCTTAATATAACTATTGAAATAAAATTTATAAATGAAAATGTAACTAAAGTTATACGGAGTAACAAGTAATTAAGTACTTCCTCCGTTCCTTTTTAATTGCAACAGTCCACTTTTCACGCTTGCCAACGCACAAGTTTGACCGTTAATATCTTTTATTCCTTCTTAGAAAAAATAATTAAAAAAATCATATTTTGAAAATTTATTATGAGAGGAATTTAAAAATATTTTTTAAAAATTTAATTCATAATACATTAATTAATACAATGTAGCCAAAGTAGAATCTGTGAATAGTGAAAAAAGTCCTACGTTGCAATTAAAAGAGAACAAATGTAGTATATTTTAGTGTAACATTGAACACATTGATTTTCACTAAAGTTAATATTATATTCAATAAAATTTAAAAATAATCACATTTTACATCACACTAACTTTATTCTATTCTCTTTGTCCCTATTTAAAACTTAAAAGTCTCACTTTGAACTACACACAATTTAAGGAAATGACATTGTTTGACTTTTTGACATTGTTTTGTTTACAAATACAAGAAAAGGGGAGTTTTTAGATATGGTCCAAAAATCAAAGTGAGATGTTTATTTAGGAACAGAATGGATAGTTAGATATTTGTCAATATTTATTTATATTGTTGTCTAATTCAAGTTTTACCAATAATCTAATATAATCTAATTTATCTAAGTCTTTAGCTTAATTTGTTAGGTGGTCGAGTAAAGAATGCTCTAAGTTGTAGAAGCAAGCTAAGAAAATAAAAAGAAATTTGAGAGACTAAGAATTTGTTCTCTTTGTCTTATTCTTATTACTTATTGTTTATTCTTATTTTATTCAAATCAGATTAGATCAGATCAGAAAAATTCGGATCAGATTAGAAAGATTCAGATCAGATCAGATCAGATCAGGAGCATTCAGATCATATCAGAAAGATTCAGATCAGATCAGATCAGACCAAATCAGAAACATTCAGATCAGATCAGGAAAATTCAAAAATGATTTATCACTTTATTATTATATTAATTATAAAATAATAATAACAATAATTATTATTATTATATTATAATTAATACTAATAATAATAATATTTTGTCCAAATAATAATAATATATAAATAATAGTAATAAAATATTTATATTATTATTATTACAATAATAATAATATAATAATAATAATATAAATAATAATAATATTATTGTTTTTTGTAATTATTATTAACATATTAATTTTAATTATAAGTATTATTATAGAAATAAATATTATAATTATAGTTAAAATTATAATTATATAAGTAATTATAATTAAATATATTATTTCAATTGTAAATGTATCTATAGTTATAATTAGTGTAATAGGTATAATTAATATAATTATAATTTTAATTATTATTACTATTATTATATTTTTATAATTATGATTATAATTATAATTTTAATTAAATTATATTTATAATTACAATAGTAATTATAATAATTATAATTATAATTATAGAAATATTCAAATCAGATCAAATCAGAAAGATTCAGATCAGATCAGACCATATCAGAAAGATTCAGATCAGAAAAATTCAAATCAGATCAGATCAGAATTTAAAAAATTCAGATCAGAAACATTCAGATCAGGTAAAGAGAACAGCTTCTAAAACTATTTCCTCTTAGGTGACTAAAATTGTTTAAACGAACTTAATAAGTAAAATTGACCATTGTACCCGTAGTACTTTTCAAGTACATGACAACACTAGCCTAAACATAATGTGATGAAGTGGATTTAGTAAAATTGCACTAGAATGTACTTGTAATATACTACCTCCGTAACATTGGGATGTTCCCATTTGAAAAGTAGGAAGATTAAGAATAGTGAAAAGAGATATGTATTATTAGGGGTATGAGGGGAAGATAGTGAAATAATGTGATGGAATGAAGGATAAATCCAAAAATAGTAGGTGTAATAGTGTATTATTTTTAAAATTATTGAGGGTATGATGGGAAGATTTAGAAATGGGAAGATATTAGTGTTACGTCCATAAAAGGAAAGTGAGAAGATATTTACGTTACGGAGGTAGTATAAACATGTTCATCGTTCAATAAGTTGACTTACTTTGAAATGTACTTCGTATAATGGAGTATATTCTTGATTTTAATAAATTTTACTCCGTAACAAGGATAGTTTTAATAAAGAAGGTATATATATTACGTATTTCATATTACTTTACTTAGTGCGATCGAGCTGAGTGAAGCCAAATCAGGGGAGGATCTATGTTCGGGCTATGGTGGGCTGAAGCACAAGGCAACTTAATTTTTTTCAATTTTTTTAATGTAAATTTTTTAATTTTTCATATTTAGCCCACCCCGCTAAGGCGCTAATGTTTAAGCCTAGTATAATTGCGTTCCAGCCCAGGGCATCCCGGATTCCTGGATCCGCCCCTGAGCCAAACAACACGATACTTGAGCTTCATTTGAACATTTTTCGACTATTCAAACTCAATAACTAGTAAAAATCAAGCTGACAAGCTCAAACTTCATTCGAAACTCGCAAGGACGGATCTATAGGTAACCCAAGGGGGGGCATGGCCCCTCCCAACTTTTTATTTTTTTACTAGTAGTATTAGTTTTTTTTTTGCCCTCTCACCAAACGTTTTATTTGTTTCTGCTACTCCCTATGATTTTCTGATGTGCATTTCAGCGGTTCACTATTGGTCTTGAAGCGCTATTAAAATAATTGAAATTTAAAGTCCAGCCCAAGAATTAATATAAAAAAATTAGTATGAATACTTGTGAATTGTTGCCGGTCTGCCCATTTGTGTTGCCGGCTTAGAATAACAGAGGGCATGGACGATCGAAAGTAGCAGTGAACTCAAGTCTGGAGCATTTTCCATCGATTGAGCAGGACAAATATCACTTCTTATTCAGCGCTTAACAACATTTTGCCTTTTATAATCTATTAATAAGGTAAAAATATTAACCCTTACTAATTATTTAAGAATCAAAGTAATTTAAGTATTTCGACTTTTTCGTCAATTAGATTTTTAGATATGTGATTGTTTTTTCTAAACCATATTTTAGAGTCCGGGTATTAAACGAGTAGAGCACTAGTTTTCATGACATGCAAGCGCCATTTCTAAATTTTAATTTGCTTGGCGTTTACTCATGTATTTTTTGAGGTTTTAGTAAATATTACGTCACGTAGTACTCCGTACATTTTTTCAACATTGCCAGCAAGTATAATTGCTACGGCGGATACTACGTAGTACATTATTTAATGTATATTGTATGTATATTTTATATGTTATTATTTATTTTTTTAATTTCACCTGGCCCCCCTCTTGATCACATCCTAGCTCCGTCCCTGTTCGAAAGAGTATAAAATACTCGAAATTCGACTCGAAAAACTCCATCACAAAAGATGGCCCCGATAAGCATAAATACGGGACCCATAGAATCCAAATATTTAATTTGACATGTTCGTTGGATTTGATGAATTATCTATTGAAACTATACACGATTTTTTTTACTAATACTAATATTAAGAAAATAAAGGCTAGATATAAATATGGACTTTTAAATCCATAATCTCAAAAAGTTTGATAAGCTAACTATCGATCATAACTTTAAATTTCATAACTTTTGATTTAATTTCTAAAGCCTGAAATCAAGTTCAAAAGATCAAAACTTATCAATTTAAGTCCAAATGAGTGAAGACTATCACTACAGGCTTAAAGTATCTTATTTCTCTCTCTCTCTTTTAATTGATTAAGCTGCTCTTGATTCTGCTGAGATAATATAATTATTTATGAGTCAACAATATAAATCACAAATGGTTAATCATTCTGAAGCAATGGAAGTATATATGTGATTTCTACTAAACAATAATTTTACTCTAGTATTTTATAACCTGCTTATTGAGATTATGAGGTATGGATTAGTGTTAGGTATATTGTAGTACGGTATGATAGTATCTAATTGATGTAACAGTATAACACACACGACCAACAAATATAAAAATCACATTAGACTGCCCTATTAATTAACATCTATTGCAAAAATATGTCTAACTAGAGTAATCTTTGTCCGGAAACGAATCGCCGTCTGAACCTCAACATTTGGTCCCATTCTCGGTAAAATGTTTTGATGAAATGTTTTTGAGCATATTCTTCATCAAATCTAGTTTATCCATACCAAATTTCAGCTAAAAATTCAATCGAGAAGGTAGTCAAATAATTTTAGGAAGATAACTGCGCCAAAATATACATTTTTAAAAAGGGTAATTTGAGTTTGCATCCCATATTATTGTTCAAATTGGACTTTGCACCCCGTTTTTTAAAAACTTTGCTTTTGCACCCCAACTTCACGTGAAAGGACAAAAATGCCCTTGATCAGAGTATGTTGAAGGCCAACATAATTGTTAATGGAGGGGCATTTTTGCCTTTTCACATAAGGTTGGGGTGCAAACTCAAATTACCCCTTTTAAAAATGCAGTCATCTTCACAAAGTTATTTCATTGCTTTCCCAATGGATTTTTAAGATGAAATTTGGTATGGATAAACTATACTTGATGAAGAACATGCTCAAAAAAGTTCTTCAAAAAATCCACCGGGAAGGGACCCAAACGTCGAGCTTTGGACGGCGGTTCGTTTCCGGACGTCCTGACATGAACTTTTCTCTGTCTAACTATATTTATAAAAACCACATTAATTAAAGCGTCTAACCGAGAACAATTCAAATAAAAAATTAATACTCAATAAAATTCTATGAAATTCTGAATAAACTTCGTTATTTCCATGAAATAAAATTTTAGACAACAACTTTATTTTATTATTATTGGGGCTCAACACAATATGAAAACCTTGTTTAAAGTGATATGTAGTCATGCATGGTGTAAGTTATTCTATTAGTTGCTCCATAATTAAGTACTCCACTTGATTTGAAAAAACACGACTCAAGCTCAATTTACTAGCTCGTAAATAAACACTTTCAAGTCGAGTTCAAGCTTGTTTCTGTGGCAATGCTTGAAAACTTGATGGATTTAATCGAGTACTTTGTATGAACACATTCACACACATTACATACGCTGATACGCATATAACTACGATATATAATATATTCCGTATAATTATTTATGTTTTGAGGTAATAATATACTCTTACTTAATTGGGGAGACATGCGGCGCGATTATTAATTAAACATTTGAACGGATCGATCGGCTTTGCAATCATGAATCATCTCATTCCCTTATTCTTTTTGTATATAGGTAATCATGGTATAATATTATATTCTATAAAATTTAAAAATTAATCACATTTTACAATCCACTAACTTTACTCTGGTTGGATATTTGTCATTATTTCATTTTATTATTGTCTAATTCAAGTTTGCTGTTTGATCAATAGTCTAGTACTCTAGTATAGTTCAATGTTTTTGAGTTTAATCATATATTGCTTAATTTGTTTGGTGATCGAGTAAAGAATGCTCAAAATAATGTCGTAGAAGCAAGAAAATAAAAAGAAATACGGAGTGTCCCTTCGGGGACATCCGATAAAATTGGAACGATACAGAGAAGATTAGCATGGCCCCTGCGCAAGGATGACACGCACAAATCGAGAAATGGTCCAAAAAGAAATACGGAGTATGAGAGACTAAAATTAATTTCCTCTTAGGTGACTAAAATGGTTAAACGGACTTAATATGTACCATTGTGCCCGTAGTGCTTTTTAAGTACGGAGTACATGGCATAAAAGTCAATGATTTTTCTAAAATACCATAAACCAATACATTGACAACACTAGTCTAACATGATGAGATGAATTGAATTTAGTAAGACTGCATTATACTCCGTAATAGACTTGTAGTATATAAACATGTTCATGGTTCATTATGTTTACATATTTTGAAATATATAACGATGTACGTATATTCTTAATTTTATTAAGTTATACTCCTTGTTAGGAACTGATCCGATCTCCAACCTCTAACTAGACACACACACCACTAAGGTATATAGTAACGCTACCTCTCACCAAGGTAGGGTCCTAGCTAGGGAGGGGCCAACCTTGGTCCCGGTCCAGCCCAAATTTAAAAATTGACAATTTTTTTGGTGTAAAAAAGTCTGTGTAAAAATTTATATCGGCTCAGTCTGATCTAGTGCCCTGGCTCCGCCACTGCACCAAGGGTTGCCCTCTACTCCCAGTTAACAAGCTCTCAATGAACTTTCACTAAGGAAGGAATGAAGCGATAGATTCCAATAATTAAGGCGGACGATACAAAAACAGATTAGGTAAGGGCACTACAACAAAATTGACTTTTTGTAACATATTCATTGTAACACTTTTATTTTTGTTACATATGTCATCAAAAGTTAACATTATGCAACGATCATATTTAAGTGTTGCAAAACATTTAAATTATTCAATTTATACAACACTTATTAAACAATGTTACAACTATCAAGTATTATGCAACATTTCTTTCAAAGTGTTGCTAAAAAATCAGTCTAATTATAGATTGTACATTATGATATATATATATATATGTAACATGATTAAACAAAAATATGCAACACATGATACTTAGACTGTAACATGAAACAGTCTAAGTATGTATATTCTTAAATGTGTATAATGTGTTTGTTAAATTGTGCCAATGAGAGTTTCTTTCAATTCATGTAGTAACCTTTCTAAAGTTCAAAGAGCACCACCTTGCAATATACTTTTGAGAAGTTATTTCATATACAAACAATATTGGATGTAATATTTGTATTCATCATTCTCTTAATAATAGAATTAAAAGCTACAATTTTGTCTACTTAAAGGGCTCATAGAAATCAGTAAAGGAGCCAAAGTTATATAATGAGATGGTAATATCTACTGCCACTATTTCAAATGTTGTCTCATATTAAACATCTATATATAGTATGTATTATTGTCCAGTGCGCTTTAAATGGGTAAATATCTATTATACATTAATAATTCACATGTTAGGCACCAGGGGTAAAGTTTCCCCTCATACATATTTGTTTTTGTTGATGTATAAAGAGCTTGGCTTAGATGCTTTTCCTTCTACGAAATTGATACAATGTCAAAACTATCAAAAAACAACCTACGAACTAGAGTTAGGATGTTTTTTTAACTTATTTCAAACCAGAATTGCAACACACGATCTTACTACTTAAATGAGAATAAGTCAACGATTTTTTGTCAATCTCTAAGACGAATTCAATGATTCGGTCAATTTCAGCTAGTCATTCTGTGGTCGTAGTAACCTAGCAAGACAATGAATGAGATTGAATGCTACATTATTATTCAAATTACATTTTTGTATAGGTTTAGAAAATATGTATTTAATGTATAATTGAATTTGCATTTCGTTTTGGTCATTTCAAGAAATAATAGAACTCTGCATTACTTTTGTTCTACAATATAAAGTCCAAAATACTTTTTAATGAGAGTCTCTCTATCATGCTTATTATCTTATGTAATGTAATTTCAGTTTGACCCCAATCTATTGATCATGCATTTTTTTTAATTTATTTCTATGTGGTCTGGATAGTTTGGCGTGTGTGGGATCTAGGATATTGATTGAATAAATGGTGCTGAATTCTTGCTGTAATCATCATCAGTGTAAGTTGTGAAGCTCTTGATTAAATTTTATCCAACTTCTATTTTATTATGTCTTAAACTCTTAATTTATGGTTCTTTGGAAATAGGCTTCACACTGGTGCACTTAATAAAACACACTATTACTCCAGGCCATATGTTCACAACAAGAGTCATGCTTGAACAAAGTATAGTTTTTCATTTTTGGCAAAGTAAAATTTTCTAGTCATAAATGATATTTAGGAAGTACAGTTTCTCTTTTTTATAAACTCAACTGTAAGTTCTGTAGTTCCTATGGAATAATAGGGAATGTTTCTTATTTCTGTCTGTCTAAAACAGATGATTAGTACTTTGTTTCTCACTTTGATGCTTTTTTGGTTTGATCATAAGCAAAGTAGATGTGTCTCCAGAAGCAATGATATTAGCTATAACTTGTTGTTCAAGAGTTTTTCTTATTGAATTTATGGCATGGAAGAACCCGTGAATTTTGTTACATTTAACTGTTAGAAAATACTATTAACTTTACACTGCATGGGAGCATCTTTCAAACATATTCAGTTAGCATGCGACATATGTGATTTTCACAGGTGATTGATATATCTATACAGAATTAACCAGTAGCTTACACATGCATGGTGAAATGAAGCATCAACAATTACAAGGAAGTTGATTGAATTAGCATCCCAAAAGATATACACACACGTTTTAGTACCCCCTATGTACGGAGGAGGTAAGGTTTATGTACCCCTTATGTGATCTTTTTATTATTTTAATAAAGTTTGATAAGAGACACCTAGTTCTTACCCCAATTTACCTTTTAATTTGGATAATACACACATGTGTGACATGTGTGTATATAACATTTTGTCAATTAATATACTCTGATGTAGCCCCAAAAAGAGCCTTTATTATTATGTTGCATGTACATGAATTGAAACTATGGTACTTCTTAATTTTTATAGGATATCAATGGTGTGCTTCTGTGCAAAGGAACAGAGAGGACTAATAGCAATTCAACATTGGTGTTGTGCTTCTATGCAAAGGAAGTTTTATTAGGAATTGAGCTAGGGCTAAGTTAAATGGAGTGTCGCTAAATTTAGGGTGCATATATACCTCCAATACTCTTTAACAAGCTAAGAGTAAAGTTATTATTTCATACGTAGTATAGCACAACTTGGGGCGATCGAGCCAAATGAAGCCAAATAGCACTATAATTGAATTTGAGCTTCATTTGAATATTTGTGAACTATTCCAACTGATATAATTAACTAGTAACAATCAAGCTTAAACTTGACTCGAAAGAGTAAAATACTCGAAATTAGACTCGAAAGAATCCAATATCTAATGTGTGTGAATGTGTGTCATACCAAGTGCTCGATTAATTATGTCGAGCTTTTAAACATTATCACATAAACAAGCTTGAAAGTGTATTCGATACGAGTAACTTGAGCTTCGGTCACGTTTTCAAATCAAGTTTTTCTCCGTGTCATTTTACTTGTTTTACTCTTTGTGAAGAATGGTTCCAAAATAAGTGTCACATTTCTCTTTCTGGAAAGAATTATATTTCACTTTATTATACTCAAATCTTAATAACAACTCTTACTTTTTCAATCATTTTATTAAAAATTTGTGTTAAAACGGAGTGAGACACATAAAAAGGGACGAATGTAGTACTTATGAAGCAACTAATCGAATAATTAAACCTTACATATGACTTTAAACTAGGGGTGGGATCGGTCCGGTCTGGGTCGGGTTTTTGCTAAACCCGGAAATTACCCGGAAGGTCTCGGGTTATGAAAATTAGGGACCGGAATAAAGCCCATTATATTCGGTCCGAGTCGGGTTTTTGGTAGCCCGGGTTCGGTCCGGGTTCGGGTTGGACCGGTTAAAGCCCGGACGTGAAATATGTCATTGTTCTTTTATATTTAACACTTATTTTCAAATAAAATTAATCAAAAATGAAAACCGCAAATAATAACACAAATATTAGTCTTCAAAATCACCAACAATTCAAATTTAAAGAAGATAATTATCTTAATATTTTATGTAAGATGTACATCTATAAATAATATAGGTTTCTTAAAAATATTACGAAATAAATTTTATAAATCAAAAAGTTACTAGAGTTGCTATAAATATATTCTCATGGTCATCATTACGCAAAACAAATTCAACATATTTGTAGTCACGAAAAGTTACTAAATCTTTTTTTATCCACTGTGATTATAATCATATATTAGGAAATATTTTATTTATATTCATATACTATATTAATTTTATATTAAAACTAATTGTTTCGGGTTTTTTCGGTCCGGGCCGGGTTATAGATTTTAAGGCCCGTTAATGAGCCCGGAATTTTCAGTTCAGTCCGGGTTTTTTTTAATTCGGGCCGGTTAAAAAGAAAAAACCCGGACCAAAATCATAATTCGGGTCGGTGCAGGGTCGGTTTCCGGATTTCGGCTCGGTTTTTCCCACCCCTACTTTAAACACGGTTTTCATGTTGGGTTGACTGTTGAGCCCCAATAATAATCAAATAAATATGTTGTCTAAAGTTCTGGCTGAAGTGACTACTTTGACTGTTTCTACTGATTTAAGTAAAAATTATTTTCAAAATATATTTTATTAATAAAATAAAGAAAAAATTATATGTAAAAATAGTTAAAATGGTCATCTACTGTAACTTAAGCCAATACAACCAGAAAAGTAACTCTAACCTTACTTTTTCTGCTTATTACACAATTCAGCGCGCGAAAGTAAAAGTTACGTGTTTGGTGAAAAAGTTGGTTGATAAGCCTGATAAGCCGAAATAAGATGTTGTCAAATGGCTCGGTTAGACGCTTCAATGTGATATTTATAAGTATAGTTAGGATGTTTTCTCTTGTTTTCAGTCCCAGATCAGACCAGACTTTCGTAGTTATAAAATACACAGAGATCAGACGTTTACCAGACCAGACCAGATCAGACCAGCCCAGACCATCAAATTTCAGTCCAAAAGAAAACATCCTTACACATGTTTTTGCAATATATGTTAATTAATAGGGCAGTTTAACGTGATTTTAGATTCGTTGGTCGCACGTGTTGCATCACTTAATTAGATACCATATACTCCGTATATGACACTAATCCATACCTAAGGTCCTCAACGATGATCTCAATAAGCAGGTATAAAAATACTAGAGTAAAATTATTGTTTTCTTTTTTAAACAAAGAGTAAAATTATTGTTTAGTAGAAAAAGACATACTTCCATTGCTTCGAAATGATTTACAATTTCGGATTTTTAATGTTGACTCATAACAAAATTAAATTGTCTCTCAGAACAAAAAACAACTGAGGAGGCGTTTACTTCACTGCTAAAGTCACAGTTAGGTTAGTAAGACAGGTGAAGTAAACACGCTCACTGCTTAAAAAGCCGTTTACTAACCGAAAGAGGTGCTTAAAGTGCCGCTTATTAAGCATACCACCCCCCATGTATTAATTAAGCGGCACTTTAAGCTTTTTCAGTTTCCGAATTTACCCCTTGCCCTTAACCTATTGTTATCCCTGCCCCACCTCGACCCCAACCCCACCTACCCCACCCTACCCCGACCCGACCCCACCCTACCCTTAACCCACCCCCACCCCACCCCGACCCTACCCTACCTAACCGACCCCCACCCTACCCTTACCTACCCCGACCCTACCCCTACCTACCCGACCCCCCTACCCCTACCTTACCTGTCCGACCCCACCCTACACGTACCCCACCTTACCCCTACCCCTACCCCATTACCAGACACCCCCCTACCCTACCTAACCGACCCCCACCCTACCCTTACCCCACCTACACTACCTTTACCCCGACCCCACCCCTACCCTTACCCCACCTACCCTACCCCTACCCGACCCCACCTTACCCCTACCCCTACCCTGACCCAACCCAACCTACCCCATCCTACCCCTACCCGACCCCACCCTACCACTACCCTACCTACCTCACCCCTTACCCACATACCCGACCCCACCCTACCCTATCCGACCTACCCCTACCCTACCCCCTACCCCCGCCTCAACCCCCACCCTACCACTACCCTACCTACCCGAACCCACCCGACCACTACCCTACCTACCCAACCCCACCCTACCCTACCTACCTGACCCACCCTACCACTACCTGACCTCAATCACCCCACCTACCCCACCCCACCCTTACCCCACTATACCTAGGGTGGTGGGGTCAGGGTGGGGCCGATGTGATAGAGGCGCTAGGGGCAGGGTAGGTGTGGTGGGGTAGGGGGTGGGTCGGGTAGGGTAGGGGTAGGGGCGGGGTTGGGTAAGGTAGGGTAAGGTGGGGTCGATGTGGTAAGGGCCTATGGGGGTAGGGGCCTATGGGGTCGGGGGTAGGGTTGCGGTAGGGTAGGGACAGGTTAGGGTGGGGTCGGGTAGGTAGGGTCAGGTAGGTAGGGTAGGGGTAGGGGGGTAGGGGTGGGTGGGGTCGGGGTAAGGTAGGGTGGGTAAGGGGTTAGGGGTATGGGTACACATATTATATTATATACTTGTGTTCATGAATGTTTGTGTGTATATATATGTATAAGGTTATTTTGGACATTTTAATGTTAAGCGGTGTTTTAAACCGTTTGAAGTAAACACGGTCTTACAACATTGTTTATTTTATGCGCCGCTTATTAACATGGGTCTTAATAAGCACCGTTTAATAACCCGTGAAGTAAACATGTCCTAAATCAATTAATTTTTTTGAAAGAGAAAAATAAGACGCTTAAGCCTGGGACAATAATCTTCAATCATTTGGACCTAAAATTGATGCTATGTACTACGTACTCCTCCGGGTCTTTTTAAACTTCATAGTGATTAAGAAAATAAATTGGACTTTACTGTAGAGTATACTGTTGAGACACTGTTTGACACTGTTGAGACACTGTTTGGCACTGTTGAGACACTGTTTGACACTGTATAGCACTGTTTAACACTGTTTTGATGTAGATTTTTTTGACAAATAAGAAAATAAGGAAGTGTGAAGTTTATTTTGAACTGTCCCAAAAAGGAAAGTGTGAAGTTTAAAAAGAACCGGAGGGAGTATGTTTTAATTAATTTTTTGAACTTGATTTCAGGCTTTAGAAATCAAAAGTTATGAAATTTAGTTATGATGATCGATAGTTAGCTTATCAAACTTTTTGAGATCATGGATATATATTGAAAGGTTCATATTTTTATCTAGCCTTCCTTTAATTTTCTTAAAATTATTATGAATAAATAAATCGTTTATATTTTCAATACATATTTCATCAAATTCAATGAATATGTCATATTGAATAATATATTTCATCGGCCCCAAATTTATGTTTATCGGGGCGACGGGGCCATCTTTTGTTATGGGTGAACATAGCCACATACATATAACTGTGATATATTCCGTATATTTTATTATGTTTTGAAGTAATATATTGTTTACTTAATTGGGGGACATGCGGCGCGAGTATTAATTGAACATTTGAACGGATCGGATCTGTTTTGCAATCATGAATTAAATCATTCCCTTATTTTTGTTCTGTATATAGATAATCATAGTATAATTATATATTTCTAAAAGACAAAAAAGATCGAAACAAATTCTTTCCAGGAAAATAATACTCCTTATTAATTATTATTGATTAGAATATGATTCGAAGAATCCGCATTATAACACTGTCAAATTTAGTTATCATACATAAAAAATGATAGCTCGTTAAAACGAGAGTAAGGATGTTTTCTTTTGGATTGAAATTTGCTGGTCTGGTTTGATTTGGTCTGTTTAAGTCTGGTCTGGTCTGTTTAAGTCTGGTCTGGTCTGGTCTGTTTAAGTCTGGTCTGGTCTGAACTGGTCTGGTCTGGTCTGGTAAACGTCTGGTCTCTGTGTATTTTATAACTACGGAAGTCTGGTCTGATCTGGTCTGGTCTGTTTAAGTCTGGTCTGTTTAAGTCTGGTCTGGTCTGGTCTGGTCTGTTTAAGTCTGGTCTGGTCTGGTCTGGTCTATTTAAGTCTGGTCTGGTCTGGTCTGGGACTGAAAACAGTCCAAAAGAAAACATCCTAACTCATTTAAAACAAAAATAGAAAATAAATTTTGAATACAATCAATTAATGACAAACTTGAAAGAAGTTTCATCTAAAGCAGATACAATTCTGAATCACTGTAAGAGCATCTCCAATGCTTCAATGTGCACCGTGCACATGTGGGATGAAAAATAACCACATAAATAATAGCAAATAAATTATCACTCTCTTTATTTAAATGATTTTATACAGTTTTGGTAAGTTTTTCTCTGCAATGTCAATCACAATGTCAATATCTGGACGGTCTCCTTGACATTGTGGAGAAAAATTTATAAAATCATTCAAATAAGGAGATGGATAATTTATTTGTTAATATTTATGTGGTTATTTATCATGCCACATGTGCACCGTGCACATTGTAGTATTGGAGATGCTCTAAGAGGATTTAATTTAGTATTAATAATATCTAAACCTGTCTCCTTGAACCGTCTAAGGACATAGCTTCTGATTCTTGAGAAAGGCATTCTTTGGGCATAACATCGCAAGTTAGCGGTTCAGCTCAGTTGATCATTGACTGATTCACACTCACATACTGGAGGTTTTGGATTCAAAACTCAGTGTTTTCATCCAGTTTACCCCAGATTTCTATCATCTCCCAACCCCTCGGGTAAAAAAAATAGAAGATGTCGCACTACTCCGTATTTCTCATCACCCATCCTAAACTAATAATTTTGTGACATCAATATTAAATGTTATATGACCAACCTCTGGCCTAGACTAAAACAATAGTGTAATGTACTACATATATTATATATGATCGAACCAAATTAGACCGGATGTAAATATATTAGACCTCGATAACATTTCAGATTGGATGATTATATACACTTGAGACCAAACAAAGATATTTGCATAATCTTACCTAAAAATTTATTTGTAATGGACAAAAGTTTTAATCAAGAGTACATAGAATTATATAAAATCTCAAATGCTATCAAATTCCATGAATAAGGACACCATTATAGTTAAATCAAATTAACAAGTCCTTAAATGGGAGCCACCAAACGTATCTGCCCTGTTCCAAAATTTGTAGCCGAATAATAACATGCTAATATCAGTCTACAAAGACCCATGTTGGGATATATGTAACCTGCACCGACAAGGCCGGCTATATGCACATGGAACCCTACGTACCCATCCTCCATTTTGGGCTGCCTTACCACATGGAATTGGCCAATCTATAAATCCAAAATTTAATAAATGACGTCCTAATTTAACATATGGGATGTCTATAAAGAATCTTGCTCGTTAATACATTCATCTTAACCAAATCCCTAGACATCGATGGTGTATTTTTATGAGATAATCCCCCAAATAGAAATTAAATATGGAGAAAGTGCAAATATATAAGTTGATATCTAAAATTTTTGAAATAGGAATTGCTGCTAGCGCTGTCATTGGCCAATATGACACCGCCGGCCGAGCCACGGGCGTCCATTAGAATCCACCGAAAGTTTCCCGAATGCTTCCTCCACCAGTCTACCCTAGCCACGGAATGCGCTGCCACCAACGGATTGACCCGATTATGCAAGCGAACTAGGGGAAAATTAAGAAATAATTCAAACTGTATGATCAAAATAAAAAGAAGTGAACAAAAATATGACTCTAGTAATTTTAGTGGCTATAATTGTATTCGAACGTTACATCTTTTAATGACTATAAAGCTTACTCATAGTAACTTACCGTCACATTTTTGTCTATAGATTTTTATTAACAATATTTTTTTAAAAACAACGAAAATTAATTGCATTGATTAATTTGATAAGAGATATTAAAGATAGAAAATAAATGTTTAATCTTATTTTAGAAAGATTTAGGTTAAACTCCTACGCATTTAGGAAAATTGAATATGTTTTATTTTTATTAAGGGCGATATTTTTTATGTACCATCACCTAAGGTTGGGTAACCAGATATAGGGGGTGTTTGGAATTGATTATGCTTCTACTTCTTTTTTAAAGCAAAAGTAGAATCAGAATCAATTTTTAGAAGCTGGTCTTCCTCAACATTTAAAAAACTGCTTCTAGGAGTAAATTGGAGCATCATAAGTACTTCTTCACTTTCACCCAAACACTCCAATTTCTGCTTTTGTTCTATGAAAAAGCAGAATTAGTTTTAGCATTATCCTCATGGAAACGTTTCATCAGTCGGGTATTCAAGTAATTATTGAAACCAATTCAAGTAATGACAATATATATGACATGTCACCCGTGAGAGCAACTCGTTTGAACTACTTCCATTCACTTCTTGGTTAACGTTTGTGTATTTGATTTAGTACTAGTATTCTACCCGTGCGATGCACGGGATATTATTTTTTTAATATTGTAATGAGTGAGTATCTATTTTGTCTATTTGGTCGAATTGCTTAGATCTACTATAGAGAACCACTTTTAGCTATTATTCATTTATTTTCAATTTTTAATTTTGTTAAAGGTGAATTTGACTTTGCACCCCATTTTTTTGGGTGATATTCGATTTGGCACCCAATTTGAAAAAAAAAACTTTGACTTTACATCTTATCACCTAATATTTTGTGGGGAAAAATTGTGAATGAGAGTGCGAAATCAAAGGATTTTTAAGCGGAATGAAGTGCACAATCAAAGTTTTTTGAAAATAGAGTGTAAAGTCTAATAAAAAGATGAATGCAAGGTCCAATTTTCCCTTTTTAACGCGTTCCAAAGGACATGTTACTTTGATGCTAAAATTTACAATTAGGGTAGTACGAAAAGTAAAGTAAACACGCAAGCTGCTTAAAAAGTTGCTTACTAATCGAAACAGATGCTTAAAATACTACTTACTAAGCATATCACCCACATGTATTAATTAAGCGACAATTTAAGTTTACGAATTTAACCTTGCCCTTACCCCTTATCCCTACCCACCACTACCTTACCCAAACCCCACCCTAACCCCAATAACCCCTCCCTTACCCTACCCTCTACCTGTCCCCGACCCCTAACCTCCTACCCTACCCCCGCACCCCACCCTCACCACCCCTACTCGCCCCCTACCCCGATCATGCCCCTTATCCCACCCCAACCCCTACTCGTCCCCCGTACTCGTACCCCTTACCCCACCCCCTACCTAGACTATACTCTTTCCCCCTCCCTCATTACCTGTTATCACCCACCCTACCTCGACCCCACTGATCCACCCCAACCCCGTTACCCTCTACCCCTACCAACTGGTATATATACAACGTAGATCAAAATGATTATGTTAAGGGATTGAAGGCAACATAAATGTGCACAACAACTGAAATGTATAGAATAGTTTCCCACTTCCAATATATGCTCAAGCAATTTCTCACGTTGAGAAAATAGACAGCCTCAAGCATGCATAAATTATCATTTCAAACAAACTGTGCTATTCCCCTAGCCCTTGGATTAATCCATCCTGTATACTTTGCATGCTTTAATATGTTAACAGTAGATTGAAAAGAAGTTGATCTCACAGACGCAACTGACCTTTTAGCAGTTCATTAGTGGCCATATATATTTAGTTCTCCAACTTTCATAAAAGTGACATTATGTTACTTCAATTACTATAC
The DNA here is from genome assembly GCA_945859915.1 of Cuscuta epithymum. NCBI lineage: Eukaryota > Viridiplantae > Streptophyta > Magnoliopsida > Solanales > Convolvulaceae > Cuscuta > Cuscuta epithymum. The sequence goes on from CAMAPF010000006.1 coordinate 836,622, forward strand.
TAATGACATTTTTAGTCCCCCACTTATTGTGTTAAAAATTATAGTGGAAGGACTAAAAGTGTCAACTTGGTAATATTGAGGGGACTAAATGTGAAAAACTTTAAAGTTTAGGACTAAAAGTGTCCCTAGTACAATAGTCGACGACTGAAATTGAAAAAATTAAATGTCGATTATCAAAAGTATCAATTTCACAATAATCGAGGGAACGAAAATGACAAAAAACTATTTTTACACATTCAAGTAACTTCAATTATATATGTTTTAAACAATTTATTTATTCAATTGTTTTCTACCTCTGATCCAGCCATTTAGAAAAACTAACCATTAATCCCAGCCCAACATTGATGATCAAACCCAACCCAACACCGTTAGACAAATACTATGTACGGCATTTCAAATTTCAATCAGCTAAGGGAGCCTAGGAAAATCATTCGTCTCCCACTCCTCCCACATCCCACCAAGCGGCGACCACAATCCTCCCCACCTTAATTCCCGAACACCACCCTCGACTAACTCACTAACCGTCCAGGCCCAAAATTCGCCGCTCTAAGACAATAACACTTGAACAAAGCTACCGCATAAAAAAGAATGGACAGCAACAACAGATCGAATAACAACGCAGGTCATCGAAATGTTTGACCTCAAATCTCCAGATTGGTAAGTGCATGCCTGTATTTCGTGAATATAGTGTTAGATTTGATCTCCGGTATCTTAAAATCAGTCTGGCGACAGCTAATTTAGTTCTTGTTATTTATTTCGAACGTGAATTCTCAATAATGACTCCGTTGGAGTTTTAGGCTCAATTTATACCAGATATGAACAATATTCAGAATAAACCCAAACTAAGGTATACGGAGTATATTATTTTTATTAAGATTTTGATTCACATCTATATGCTTTTAGGTTTATTGTATTTTATTTACATTCTTATCTAGTTCTTTTAGTATTAGCCTTATTTAGATGTATTTGTTGGGTTTATCCCCACAAAGTTTGGCAGTTTCTTTAGAGTATATTCGATGTCAGGCCGCTCTTTAGCTTTCCATTTAGTTTTATAATTTGTTTTTAGACAACTGATTTTCCCTGATTGGTTTTCTATTGTTCTTCTCAAAACACCAACTGATATCCTCTGTAGGTATTTATCATTCGAAAATACAATTACACTTGGATGTTTATTCAACAAATGTCTATTTAATCATAAGTAAAAAACAATCAGGATTAATTTAAAATCTTGTACTATAAATCACATTGCACTTTTAAAAATATACAAAGAAGTCAACATTTATTTATAAAATTAGATCAATAATGTATGTTTAACCATCTAAGAACACAATACATTTGCAATAGATTGAAATGTGTTAATCTACTATGTCACTAAATACATTCTCTTCTCCCTACTTTTGATGTATGTGTGCTTTGAGTTGTTAAATTTTCCGATCATGGCTATGTTGAAACAACATTTCTACAAAGGATTGTGCATAATAAGTCAAGTTTTCTCTTCATATACCTTTTATGGTGTTACTGAACTGTATGTTTGGGGTATGATTTGAGTAATTCTCTTATATAAAACTACTATTTCAGAAGGCTAAGGTTTCAGATTTACAAATAGACTGCTACAAATAAAAGTTGATGAATACGGCATACTATTTTCTTCAAACAGCAAAAAACTACTATCATTTGAAAGTTGAAACATTGAATCAAGTTTAGCATTTAGAGTTGATAAAGCAGCATTTAAAAAATGACATGTAAGTATTTCAAAGACTTAATACTGGAAGCAGTAGTTCCTTACCTTCAATGAAAGATTAAAAAGAAAAATATAAGAGACAATTATGATTACCTTTGAATGAATAAAGTAAGCTGAATATAAAAATACACCTTCTGTAGCACTTAACTTCTTGACTTGAGGTTTTGTAAGTGGCTGTATTAATAGTTGTGTTATTCTCACTACCAGATGTCTCTTACATAAATGATCTGTTTATTTTGCAGGCGTTTTATTTGAAAGTCATACAGAGAATGCAAGCTTGTGGTTTGGATATGAGTTCATCATCATGTGCCGAGTGATGAATTTACTCCCCAAATATATAGGAGCAATGGCAATGAATTTGCGGCCATTTTTACGCACAATATTGAATTGCAGTGATGCCTGGAAGCTTATTTGATATCATGCCTAGACTCTAGAGTGATGCCAAGTTCCATATTTATAGTGGAAATATTCTACCACACGTTTAAGAAGTTCAAAAGGCGCAAAAAAATGCCAACTGCGTCTCATACACATACCCACACCTTTTAAATTTTAAATAAAACAATTGCCTATTATTTAATGTAGAGAAGACCAAAAGGCAACCACACGTTCTCCAATTGTATAATAATTGCATAAGTAAAACTCGAACACCGTAAAGCCACACATTCTCCCAATCCACATTAATTGCATAAATAAAATCGGAGCATCAGAAGGCCACACGTTTTCCCAATCCATATTAATTAATTGCATACATAAAATCGGAACACCCCAAGGCAGTGCATATTCCCACCCAAACTCTCTCCCAAACTCCCTCCACACTTTTGTGTTTTACTATATAATATAGATAAGAAATCTTTTTTCTTGTGTGCCAATAGCCATCACCCAAGTTACAAACTCAAGGCATAGACCCCCAATCAATGTTACCATCTCCATCCTATAAATTTGGAATGTAAAGTTTGACTAATAATTTTATGGAGTGGGCATATATATATATATATATATATATATATATATATATATATATATATATATATATATATATATATATAGAGAGAGAGAGAGAGAGAGAGAGAGAGAGAGAGAGAGAGAGAGAGAGTTGGGATCATATACAAACCCAACTTAATTTTCAAAATACAAAATGATCCTAGCCATCCATCTAAACATGTTTCCGAGAGCCTCTTTTAATTTGAAGCCCAAAACCTTAAGTGTCTTGAGGGTGTTTTGGGCATTTGATTTTCCTCTAACCATGGAAAGAGAATCACGATCACTTTATCATATCTCTTTCCCTTAATACCTCTATACCTCTGTTTCCATAACTGCGATCAAGACCACATCCTGCGACTCATCCTCGCGCTTCTGATTTTGCTTCTCTCCTTTCACGTTACGATGCAGGGCTGGTTAATCACTATGTCGTCAAACGCCATGGAATCGGAATCTGGTATGGTTCTATGAGCTTTGTTAGGATACCAAAAAATCTCCCTAAAACATTGTTTAAATTCAAAAAACACTGCGTTCACAGGGCTCTGTTTTAATACAAAATAATCTGCCTAAGAGTTGCTACTGTCACATTCATTATCTGCGCAATTCATGTTTTTTGTTTATGTTCTTCATTTTGCATGCAAGAGGACTCAATGGAGTACGTTTTACATCTATAGATTTTAATTTTACTTTGTTTATGTTCTACATTTATGTCATGGTGCACTAGAATGTTTATGTTCTACGTTTACTTCGTTTAATTGTAGTTCATATTTTTCTGCTGGGGTGCACAAACATCAACGAAGAAGTCAATAATTGAGTCCTATTATGGTTCTGATGTGCCTTCTATTATCACGGTTCATTCTCCTCAACAAGCCAGGAATAAAGGTTCACGACGTAGGATCAAGTCTTCCAAAGAAGTTTCTATTCAAGAATCTAAATGTCCCAAGAGACTTTGTCGTTCGTGCAATGAGATGGACCACCACGATAGTCGGATTTGTCCCTTGAATGAATATGATTGTTTAAGATCATGGTTGTTAGTCATTATTGTAATTTCTTTGATTTTATCGCGGTGGATGTACATTGTTAACAAATTTTGGTCATGAATATTGTTTTATGTTTTACAAGTGTGCATCTCGGTCAGACCTTTACTGCATTGTATGCATAATTTATATGCATATTCAAATACATTCATGTGCACCTTGTAGTTGTAGATTAGCCAATACTAATTGTATTGCATTTATTTTGTCTCTCCATACTTTGGTGTTTTCTCATAATTGTTTTTATTAGTAAGTATACATACAATATTTTTGTAACACTAAATGCACACATTCACACATGTCACCATTTATTGACTACAAAAATTCACGAATTTTATTGACTATTTAATTATAACTTAATTTGCACATGTAAATATTTTGAAGTGCACCTTAGCTTTACATTTGTTGCATTACTAATTATTTTGAATTCTATGTGCTATAAAATGTGTGTCTTTGTATGCTATGTGTCATATTTTGTCGTGTTTTACTGCATTGTACACACAATTTATATGCATATTTAAATACATTGATGTGCACCCTGTAGTTGCACATTAGCCACTACTAATTGTATTATGTTTCATTTGTTTGTCCATACTTTGGTGCTTTCTCATAATTGTTGCTATCATTCAATACACATACAATTTTTTTTTGTAACAACAAATGTACACATTTACACATCTCACCGTCCATTGACTTAATAATTTCATGACATTTATTGATTTTGTAATTATAACTTAATTTTCACACGTACATATTTTGAACTGCACTTCAGGTTTACATCTGTTGCATGACTAATTATTTTGAATTATATGTGCTACAAAATGTGTGTCTTCGTATTCAATGTGTTATATTTTACACTGACAGTAGAGTATCCCATGTAAAAATTATGACTATTTGGAACTATTGTATTTTATGCATTTCATTGAACTTCAAGCAACAATCAAATTTAAAAAATGCATGTAACCCTCAAATATTCATTAAAACAAACTGTATTCAACGTCAAGTTTCACACACCAAAATTAAGCATAAAACAGCCTTTAATTTTAAACTGCAAATCTGTCATTCTAAAACTGTAATGTTAAAACAAATTGATATCAAATGCAAATATCACTATAAATTCATTCATTGCTTGGTGCTCCCTTGTCATGTTTGACTGCACGTACTCATTCTTTTAATTAAGGAGAATTGCCAAGATGTACTTCTCGTGTAAGGCTTCCACTCCCTTTTTAGCCTTCCACTCCTCCTTTCCCTACTTTGTTGCACACCGCTATTGTTTCAACTTGCATCCCTAACTCCTGCACATTTAGATGTAGAGTTCAATGAAAACGGCACTAACTGAATATGCACATCATGTTATAAGTATTTGCACCATGTAATGTAATCAAAGTTCACATCTTCGAAATACGGATGAACAATACATAGTATATGCAGTTTGGTTGTAATCTAAACTTGACCTGTACCCCTTGCTCTACTCCTTGCTTTCTTCCTTACAACAACTTTTGCCTTTTCCTTTTTTAATCTTCTTTCAACCTCTTTTTGCATCAAATCAAGACCCATAGTGTCTTGTTCAAATGAACCTGTAATGGAGGATAATTCTTTCTCATAAATACACCATAGCAGATTCAATACACTAGCTATTTACTATTTCTCACCTAGGAATTTATTTCTTGCTTTGTTTCGTATTTCCTATCACCGCAAGCATAATTCCTTTTGTTTAATTCTCAATCTTGGAATGTAATTGCACTAGAGCACTAATCTTGCCTCCTAAAACAACAATCACATGTCAAAATCCATTTCAGTAGTACAAACCATGTTTAAACAATCAAATTATATATTTTCTAACTTTCACCATCAGGCTGCACTAGTACTTGTTTCCCCTTACTAATCACCTTTTTCTTCTTTACCATCTTACTCCCACATGCTACGGCTTTCTTTCTCTTTTGCAGTACTGTTTCACGGTTTTCTCCAATTCCCACTTCATTTGTAAGATTAGTTATAATACTGGAATTCATCACTAAATGCACTTAATAGCACCTTCAAATGCACTTAAATCAACATTCATATGCATATTAACTCCATCACACAAACATCAACATTCACTCTTAAATCAACATTCATATGCACCTTCATATGTACAAATCTCAATTACAGACACCATTCCTTCCACTGAACTGCACCTAGCATTTCTTAGTGTTCATTTTAACTCTGATACACAACATCCACAGTTAACATTGAATTCCACTTTTACCTAAACTATTTTGCATATTAAATCCACACAAAACCCACATTTCTAACCAATATGTACTTCACTAAACCTTCAGATGCACACTCCAGATTACCAAAAGCAACATTACAAAAATAATGAACACAAAAACTCACATACTTAACCAATATGCACTTTACTGAACCTTATGATGCACATTTCAGATTACAAAAATGAACATTACAAAAATCACGAACACAAAAACCCATATTCCTAACCAATATGCACTTCAGTGAACCTTAAGATGCACACTTCAGATTACAAAAATCAACTTTATAAAAATCACGAACACAAAAACCCACATTCCTAAACTTTATAAAAATCACGAACACAAAAACCCACATTCCTAAGCAATATGCACTTCCCTGAACCTTAAGATGCACACTTCATTGAACCAAGTGCAACTCCATATTATCAAAGAAATTAAACAACAATTCACTCAATCTGATGTTCAGGCCATGTGCATCCACACAACTCTCTCAGTGCATATCAAATCAAAAAACGTCCATGCAAACATATTAATCTAACAATACAAAAAATTCTTACCTTCTTCACACGCCAGAGCATTTTGTCACATTGCGTCTTCTTCTTGGAGTGAAGCTATAAGCGCAAATTATATTTAAACCGCCATTAATGTTCACAGCCGCCGTCCTTCGTTGACCGTCAAGCTATTGCCGCTCACAGGGAAAGCTTCGTGCTTCTTAGACCTTCGTTCCTTGGTGCAGTAACTATTTGGACAAACCTCTGCATATTTCCTTTTTTGATTTGCTATTCATGGGGGGATGGAATCGTAGTGGGGATTAGCGTAGTTTTGGTGATTTCCTTCCTTATTCATATTTTGACGGTTCCCATTTAAAATTTATCAATTTACTTTGTTATCCTTACTTACTAAGCGTTTGTTTTTTGTTTGCAGTGCCCTCCTACGCAGCGCACCATGTTACGGTGTGTAACATATCTTCAGCCTTTGATTTGCCTAAATCGGACGAATGTGATTGCTTTGCATTTTGTATGGGAAGCATTGTTTGTATGTGATCTCATCCCTATATATATATATATATATAGATTTAGGTTCATGTGAGAACTTAATCTTAGGAGAGGAAAAAAGAATGCATCTACACCATTGGATCTAAGTCAAATTGAAATCCTTGTTCGATGTTGCTTGAACCTTAAATTGGGGCTTTCTAGTAATTATCAATGCTTCCTTTTTTAAACAAAAAACTTTCGTATAACCTTTTCCTACCATTCCGCTTTCATTTAATTGTATGTCTTCATTTGTACGTTTTCCATTATCTATTACAATTCTTTTCATTAGTTTTCAAAATTTAAAGGATCATTTTTATTGCTTTCAAATCTATCATCAAAAGTTGAATTTTATGAATCATTTTTATTATCTTATAGCATATCTGAAAGTTTTCTTTCAGTATTCTTTTCTTCGAGATTAACCTAACTTCATTTTATTCCTGCATACCATATTTCTTTGTTTTTGTTGCGGATAGTGCAATTTTATTATATTTTATTTTAGTACTATATATACTACATTTCATGTATTCATTTTTTATTTGCTTTCTATTTTGTTCAATAATTCTTGTGTCCTCTTTTTTACTTCATGAAATATTTATTGCACATCGTTCAATGAGCATGTGTATATAAAAATTATGTTATATTGCAACATTTACATATCAACATGCACCAATTCAATGTATCATATATTTTTACAAATGCACTTATGTTAAGTAGCAATTGCACATTTGCACTTATTCACTAAACAAATGCTCGAAATATAGCAAGTGCAATAGTCACAAACTAAAAGTGCATTGCACACATTTTCAATAACATGCACTTCTAATAGAGTGCAAAATAACACAATTACTATTATCATGCCTATACAAATTACTACTTAAAGTGCATTAAAAGTGTCGAATCAAAACATGAAAGTACATATGGAATTAATATAGTGCGTAACACTCTTAGTGGAGCACACGGCGCATATATAAATTCAATTATTTCAAGGACTATTAAAAGTGCAAAGGATGACTTTAGGCGTGCAATTTGAATGATAAAATATTGAATTTCAAATAAACTATGTAACATATGTGTAAAGATGCACTTTAAATATATTATGTGCATGTTTATAGCATTTAACGTTTTAAATGCATTGTGCACTTTTGCCATAACTCTTATGCACAATATAAGTATCCTATCAACTTTTCAAAAGGTACGTACATATGAGTTGTGCTCATGATTAATATATTCATAAATGGAAATAATTGATATGCGAAAGTTTAGGATATTAATACGCTAGTCTTAATTAGGCCTCTAATCCATTAGCTATTTTTACATTTTTGCCCTTTTTTTACTAATTTGTCACGTTGCATTTAGTTAGTTATCAATGTTCCACATATTTACTTATTATGCCACCGTTACTTTTGCAATATACTTGCCGTTAGATCAACATTCTTAATGGTCTAGATTTGTTCTTTTTTCCTCTCCTAAGAGGGTGTTCTCATAGGAACTAACCCCTATATATATATATATATATATATATATATATATATATATATATATATATATATATATATGTCTCCATTATGAAATCATGTGACTTGAGTAGTCTCATTGCGGATTTGCAGCTATACATTGTTAAGGTGAAGTCAAGTGGAGTCCTAAATAGAACTAAATAAACAATCTTTTATCACACTGTTACAATTTTTTAAATTAAAAATTTTCAATTACTAAAAGTTAACCATAAGTAAAGCACTTGGATAATTCTAAGACATTGAAACATCCATCCAGTTACTGCGGGAGCTTCTCTAAAGCTAGAAAGATTTTCGTTTTTTAGGGCGTTCAATTCCTTTCATTAATTTTACAACAATACAATTATATATGAGCCTGTTTGGTAGCACCAAAATCGGCTGTTTTGGTTGATTCTGCTGAAATTTATGAAGTTTTAGCTGAAGTGGCTGCATTGGCTGATTCTGCTGATTTAAGAAAAAAATATTTTTAAAATATATTTTATTAATAAAATAAAGAAAAAATTATATGTAAAAATAGCTAAAATGATCATCTACAGTAACTTCAGCCAATACAGCCAGAAAAGTAACTCCAACCTTATTTTTTCTGCTTATTACACAATTCAGCGCGTGGAAGCAAAAGTTACGTGTTTGGTGAAAAAATTGGCTGATAAGCCTGATAAGCTGAAAAACAGTGTTGCCAAACGGCCTCTATGAGAATATATCGTCAGTCAACTACATGCTCATTCAAGTATTATTTCTATTAAGCAATAATTACATTTAAAAAAATTGCACTGTACAAATAAGATATGTAATTATGTCTTATTTGCAAAATAGCTAGGAGTCATTTGATTCTAATGTTCTATTAATAGAATAAAACATTATCCATTCAAAGTGAATGAGTTGTATTTTAGGAAGAAATTAATTATGTTCTTATTAATGAATTTTCTCTATGTTTCAGTCTGATTTAGCGATTTTCTCATAATTATATACCCCGTATTAGCTAAAATATATACTCTTCAACCAAATAGTGCTTCATTTAGGGCGCATGTTCGAGTTAAACTGCTAGCAAGCTATCTATAAATCGTAGGTCACGCTCTGACTTGAGTTTGGTCAATTTTAAACTTGAACGGAACATGAGCCAAACTCGATTTCAATTTTATTTGGCTCTTGATTCTAAAGTCATCTTCCGAGTCATAACATATTTATTTAGTATATTTTCACTTGGACTAATTTCAATCTCAAACTTGACTTAATTAACAAGACTTAAACACATTAGATCAGGCTAAAGGTATATATGTGATGGCTTCGCCGACCCCGGGGGGGGGGGGGGGGGGGGGGGGGGGCGAAAAATGCTAAGCATAGATTAAGTAAGAAAACAGCAACGTAATAGTAAGTTTGAGAGTAAGAATGACGATCACTTTCCACAAGTTAGAAGATGAAATATTTACACTGTGATGAAATATTTGGGAAATAAATAAAAATAATTGATCTAGTAATACAGTGACACATGTAAAGTCTAATTGGTGAGAAAATAATCATAATTGGCTGATTGGTACTGTCCATAACAAAATTCGCCCTTTCATACTAGAACGCACAGGGAATTGAAGCCACGCGTGTACAATCTAGAATCTTGTGTGTGTGTGAAATCGAAGTGCTTAATTTGTCTATGTCCACACTCTTTGTATGCGGTCCCACGCTTTGTGGAAGAAGTCGAGCTCAGGTGCAGTGTGTTCTAGCTTAGAGGAAAGTGACCTCAGTTCGCAATGTGAAGCAATGACACTCTTGTTGTCCCTTTGACTTCGTAGCAGGTTGCTAGCTGACTTTAAGCTTGGCTATTGTGTTGGAGTTGACACCAGCCTCAGTGAGAGTCAACATCTGCCTCGAATGCAGTTTTGGACTTATCTGGATGATTTGAAAATTGATTTTGGACCCAGCCTCGGCCGAGGTCGACCTCGAACTTGGCCTCAACATGAATTAACTTAGTAGATTTCTGGAGATCCTTCAGCCACGAATGTTGGGAAAACTAGCCGAAAAGATAGTTTTGTAAACGTTTTAGTAACTGTTTGCTTTTAGTGATGATTTTTTTTAAAAGAAAAAGGTTATAGTTGTTGGATAAACATTTGACTGTTTGATTTAGTTTTGTTTGGCATAATAAGCTGTTGTGACTAATTAATATTAGTATCTATAAACTTTTATCAAAAGCTTATGATTGTAGTTTTTTAAAAATCTTTTATTTTAAAAAAACTCTTAATTATCATCATGGCAAACAAACAACTAGAAGTTTGTAGACACTTTTTAAATAGTATAAAAGTTAGAAGGTTGATTACTTAATTATGTCTACAAAACATGCATTAAGCAGACTTAAATAAAGCAAACTTGATTAGACTGAGACTCCACAGAAATACACAAAATACTAGACGCTATGCTACCAAACATAATCAGACACGTATAGACTAAATCAGATTAGATTTAAGCAATCCAAACATAAACTCAAAATACATGACCTAGCCAAACAAGAACAAGAAATTTTAGTCTAAGTGAAAAATCCTAAATATAGACTGTTTTTTACTTATATTATAAATATAATACTAATGATTTTGAAAACATGAAATTTATTTTAGGCTAGAACTCAAGTTCGAGCATCTTATTCGCACTTAAACCATATAATACTCTCATGAGCAGTCAACCAAAATTAAACTCGTTCTACGTTCTAACTCAAGCTTGAACTCAAGTCAATTTTTTTTTTATCTTAAGCACACCCATATTAAAACTCGGCTTATTTACAGTACCTGCTCCATCACGTCAAGAAACACTGGTTAACACTTTTCCCCTTTTTAGAAAATGTGATTCTTTTTTATATTTTGAATATCTAATCACATTCTGTTTTTGTACTTCAATATGATCTTTATTATGTAGTATATTTTTTATATGTAATTTTAGTTTTTTATATGTAATTTTAGTTATTAATTATGGTTACAATATTACCCCCCCCCCCCCCCCCCCCCCCCCAAGAAGTTCATGTACACCCTTAACTAAAATCATATTTCCTTACTTGGTAAAGAAATGATTATCAGTGTACTCTACTATTCTCAAATACTAATGACTGCACAATGTCAACCATTGTTAGAATATATTATGTAATATTTACTCTCACCACAAGGAACATTTCACTTGTCAAATAAAAAATATTATTATCTCAAAATGTTTAATATGAAAACTTTGAACTTCTATAAAGAATGATGAGGGTATTGAATAAAATCTAATTTAGTCATCAAACAATATAAATAATCTCATATTATATCAAATTTTTTAAAGAGCCATATATAACTTCAATGACGTAGACAGAACGATATATTGGGATGTGTCGGCATAGAGATTTTTTAGGAAAATATTTTTACAAGATTTTTTTACTATTAAAGTATTTCCCACACCAAAAAAGTATAAAGTAACAAAGTGCTATATATTAAGATGTTGACCTACTCCTCCTATCAGGCTGACTATTTAAGATGAAACCACATACCTTCACATGGTATTAGAGCTAAATTGATTCATAACCGTTACACTTGGAGAAAGAGATTTTATATATTGATTGGGAGACATCTTACAAATATACTATAATAGCCATACTTGTAGTCTAGTTTATAGTGTATATTTAATTTACTAGTTTGTAATTTACAATTATCAGGTTTACGGTTTTATAGTTCAATTTATACTTCATAGTTGTAGTTATGTGTATAGTTTATAGTTCAATTTCTCGCACTTAAAATGGTTGTAATATAGGGGTGTAAGTACGAGTATCGTCTCCACAGGGACGGACAAAAGGGAATTAAAGATTAACTAAATTCAGCAATTAAAAAGAAATAAATAAATTAAAATGCGATGTGCGAGATTGGTTGGTTGAATTAAAATTAAAACTAATGCAGATGAGCGATTAAAATAAAAGCTTGGTTTCTTTCTAATTAACGACGAAGGGAACATGAATTAATTCCGGGTTAACCATATTTCTGGCAGAACAGGCCTAATTGCATGAATTTAATTTAATTGAGCCTAGCTAATCATTACTAAGTTCTCACCGCTCTCGCGGCGTAGAGTACAATAATTTAGGGGACCACGCTGATCTCTCATGCGACAAGATCCTAAATTATTGCCAAGACAAGCGAGCTTACGGCCCCTTAATCGCTACTAATCTCTTAGCGAACGATTAAGTGTGTGTGAATGTGTCATAGAATAAACTAGATCTCTCTTAATTTATTCTACAAGCAATTGTAATTCTAGCCGCGGTTCCAGGTTACAAAAGATATCAGTTAAATTATTCAAACACAAATTAAACGGCATTCATGCAATTAAACCAACAAGAATCTAGCCATCAATCATGATTAACCCCTTCATCAATCCCAAACCCCTAATTAAACTACTCACAATTCATAATTGAAGAATCAACAGAATTGGGAAGAATAGAATTAATTGTCATTAATTAAAAAGATGAACTTACAAATAATCCTAGGGTCTTGGAGTAAACAATGATAAAAACGCAAGTAAATTCGTCCCTAGGCCTCTGCGTAATGTTCGTAACCCTCAAAAATTGGTATGAAGACCTTATTTATAGAAAACAAATGAGTTTGGACTAAATTGGGACTAAAAAGGGGCTGAAATCCGCGTCACGGTCATTTTTCGCTCTTACGCACAATCGTGCGTACTTCTACGCGCGATCGTGCGCCCGTGTTTTTTCAGCGTTTTTCTAATCCGAATTTGACAAAACTTTCTTCATGAAAGTTGTAGATAATGAAGTCCTCTATCCACCCCAATTTTTTGAATGTGATTTGAATCATCCAATCAAGAGATATGATCAAAACGGTGGAAGGTGTCATTCTGAAATCGCAGCAGAGATCATCTGACTTCATCATCTCTTCGCACCTTTTTAATCTCAGATTCTCAGAATGATGTCTTCATATGATTTGTAGCCCTTGAAATTGTCTTTGATATGCAACTTGAATCGTGTCCTTTGGATGCTTCTACAAAGAGATATGATTGAACAATTGACCAAAGGTCATCCTGATTGTCATTTTCCAGCTTCATTCATCTTCTTTTGATCCCATAGTCAATCCTAGAGCTCTTTTGTCATCAAATCTTCATCGTGAACCTCCCGGTGACCTCCAAATCTCTCAATCCACTCTCGAATGCATCTCGAATCATCCCGATTGCTCCTCAAGTGCCGATGTTGAACTCTAAATTCCTCATTTTGACTCCAAATGACACAAAACTCGAACCAACGCCCGGTAAACATAACTTGAGCTAAAATTGAGACTTGCAACACCTTAAAGCTAGGAAAACAATCAAAAGCCGATCCCAACATGCATCAAATGCGTGTCAAAATACGGACTTATCATCCACCCAAAAACTTTTGCCCTCTTTTTTCAAATTTGTCCCCTTCTTTAAAGATTTATCCATCTTCATAAGAACCCTAACTCGCATGTATGGCTCTAATTTTTCTTTTTTCTGATAATCATCATACTTGACAAACTCTCCTAAAAAATTCCCAACTCGTCTAGCAGTGCCTAGATTCACCAGACTATAAGGAACATTATAAATGTGGACACAAAATTCAGCCTCATTCAAAATGATTTTGTGTGGTATATCATCAGGCATAATCTCTTTAAGCAAAACCAAACTATGTTCATACTGCCAAGGGCCCCCATCTAGAACACGTTCCATTAACAATTCGGTTGGTCTTCAACATATTCTTAATCAAGGGCATTTTTGTCTTTTCAGATGGGGTTAAGGTGCAAAAACAAAGATTTTTAAAAATGGGTGCAAAATCCAATTTGGAAAATAAAATGTGTGCAAACTCAAATTATCTTTTCTCTCACTCATGCTTTTGCTCTGCTTTTCTCGACACAAGGAGGTAATACCTTGTGTATAACTGGAAAATGGAAAAAGATAGAAGGTAATAATATCCTATATCTTTTCTTATTTTCTCTCTTTCTTTTATCTCTCATCTCATTCTGTTTTCACTTTCTCTTCTGAAGATGCGGTGTCAGCATAATAGGGTCGTACCGATCGTTCGACGACCTCTTCCGGCGTTGAACGCTGCCAACATGTTACGGACCTAGCCCATACTAGGCCCATAGCAGTGCCATAAGCCCATGTGTAGAACTCACTCCTAAAAGACCAGCCGATTAGGAGGAGGGAACACATTGCTTATAAGCCACCGGCCAAGCCGATACTTGACCGGTGTGGGATCGTAACAATACCCCACGCTTCGAAGAGCCAACATCCTCGTTGGTCACGGCTATGTTGGTCACGGTTGGCACCCCCCAAGGCCCAAGCCACCACTCCATAGGCTACCACTCCGAGTGTCGTGACTAGGAACATGGGGATGGCTCTGATACCAATTGTTACAGACCTAGCCCATACTAGGCCCGTAGCAGTGCCATAAGCCCATGTGTAGAACTCACTCCTAAAAGACCAGCAGATTAGGAGGAGGGAACACATTGCTTATAAGCCACTGGCCAAACTGGTACTTGACCGGTGTGGGATCGTAACAATACCCCACGCTTCGAAGAGCCAACGTCCTCGTTGGTCACGGCTATGTTGGTCACGGTTGGCACCCCCAGGGCCCAAGCCACCACTCCATAGGCCACCACTCCGAGTGTCAGGACTAGGAAGATGGGGACAACTCTGATACCAATTGTTACGGACCTAGCCCATACTAGGCCCATAGCAGTGCCATAAGCCCATGTGTAGAACTCACTCCTAAAAGACCAGACGATTAGGAGGAGGGAACACATTGCTTATAAGCCACCGGCCAAGCCGGTACTTGACTGATGTGGGATCGTAACCAATGTTCTAAAAGGCGTAAGGCGTGTCGAGGCGGCACGATCAAGCCCGAAGCCTTTGAAGCCTAGGCGGGTTTAGGCGAGGCCTAGGCGTCAAAAGGCGTTTTAAATTTTTACTTGTTATTTTCATTTTTTTAGATCTGTTACTTAAGAAATAATGACATACTTATAAGTAAAAGCATAGATGGCGAACAAAAATGTGATTCCAATGTAGTGATTATAGTAACAACCTCTGGTCATTACTTTTATGTTCAATTTATACACTTAAGTGATCATAATATTATACTCATAGTAACTTAAGTCAGATTTTTATTAGTAATTTTGTAGTAATATTTTTCAGAAAAAACTTATTACTTAATTGTTAATATGTAAATCTAATATTAGTAATATTACACATAAAAATCACATTTCAACTTTTCAATAGAAATAAGTTTCTCAAAATATGTTTACTTACTACAAAAACAAGAATTGAAAAAGAAGTGGATTAATAAAATAAAAATAGTAATATCACCAGTAAATAATAATTATACGGAGTAATAAATTAGCTAATTCATGATGTAGGAAGAAGTGGATAAATATCTTTACAAATTCATAAGTGGAACAACAATGAGTTGGCCAATGTAGTAGACTTCGAATCTCCTAGAGGAAAGCCCGGGTGTTATGCTTTTATCCGTGTCATTCATTTCCCACACCGGAAGAAGAGGCAGATTCCACCTTCCGAAAGCCGTATAAATAGATAGGTAGTAATGCCTTGCTTATGCATTCGAGGTCCTTGCGTGCCAACGTGATAGGTCATCTCGAATGGGAGAAAATTCCATTTTGGAATAGTCTAATAAAGTTTCACGCCTTGTTGCGCGCATGACAACAATGCGAGGCGTTACATCCGCGCATCACGCCTAGGCTCGACTAGGCGACACCTTTCTGCGCCTTTTAGAACACTGATCGTAACACAACATTCCAGCTGTGTCATTCAGGGTGGACATAGCTTCACTCGATTCATACATTGCTTTTGTCAATGCTTGTATTATGCTAGTAACAGATGGGGTACACCTTGATATACCGTGCTTAACGCCGGACAATCATCCCACAATCCTAGAGCTAGTGCGCAATATTTTCTTCATCGATTTATTCATTGCAACAGAGGATCAGCGAGTGAGAGTAATAGAAAAAAAAACAGATTTGTATCTATTGGGGTTTGAAACTAGAGGAATAGTTAGACATTTTTCGGACTTTCAGACCTCGTTTATGAGGCGTGTGTTTCCTGATATCACTCCAGACAATTTTAAAAGATTGAACTGTGATTCATCTTATGGACCAATTGAATTTTCATCCCACTGTAGTGACAGAAGCTCCTTTGACCTTGGAAAAGCTATTCTCTACTCGAGTGTGAGAGACCTTCTGGAGTTGGTTGATGCACATCGAAATTCTCACCTCCTCGTCTGCAAGGCGCTTTTGACCTTCATCACATTAATTTCTGAAGCAATAAGGTTTATTCCCATTAGGGAAAAGGTGTTGCACCACTTGGAAGAGGAGGAAGAGGAGGAGGAGAATGCAACATTTAGGTTTAATGAACTCGATTGTTTCCTTCTCCAAAGGTGGAAGACAATATCAAGGCACGCTTTGGCTAAGCGAACTGAAGACGAGAAAATAAATCATTCCGTGGTGCTGCCAGATTCTGATTTAAAGTTGAACACCGTCCGAGTCATCCGCCAAATCGTAGGCATACTCAAACGTTAACCAAATATGAGGTAAATCTGGAATACATATAGTTTGTTATATGTTGTGAGACCTAATTGCAGGGGTGGAACTAGGGGTGTGCGAGACGGTGCCGGCGCCACCCCTTCACCGGAAAAGCTTAGATTCTATGCCGCCCGGTCGTCTTCTACCTTCACTGTGTTTTTTTTTAAATTTAAGTTAAGGTCCAAATGACGTCATTAAATGAATCGAAAAATTAAAACGATGACGTCGTTTGACGAGCACTTTGTCGCATGGGCGTCAAAATAAATTCAATACTAGCACTAATATGTAATATAGTGAAGTAGAGTTCGCATCCACAGGGAAAGGAATAACTCTCTTTTTATAAAACTAGTAAATAAAAGGGGGGTTTTGGGATTGTTGGAATTTAATTAATTTAAACACCAAGATGAACAACTTATATGTGATTTAATTCAAAGATAAAAAGAACTTGGTCTTGCTACTTTCCACTTGTTGATATATTTTAGTCGATCATTGTTATATCTATAACTTATCCCCTCTCGAATACTCAATCGAGGGTAGTTATTAACAACGACCGTTCATTAATAACCCTTACTATTAATCAAATATAGAATAACGCCGTATACCGATTGTTACGATCCCACACCGATCAATTATGAGATTGATTGGTGGCTTATAAGCAACTTGTTCCCTCCTCCTAATCGGCTGGTCTTTTAGGAGTGAGTTCTACACATGGGCTTATGGCACTGCTACGGGCCTAGTATGGGCTAGGTCCGTAACAATTGGTATCAGAGCCGTCCCCATCTTCCTAGTCCCGACACTTGGAGTGGTGGTCTATGGACTGGTGGCTTGGGCCTTGGGGGGTGCCAACCGTGACCAACATAGCCGTGACCAACGAGGACGTTTGCTCTTCGAAGCGTGGGGTATTGTTACGATCCCACACCGATCAATTATGAGATTGATTGGTGGCTTATAAGCAAGGTGTTCCCTCCTCCTAATCGGTTGGTTTTTTAGGAGTGAGTTCTACACATGGGCTTATGGCACTGCTACGGGCCTAGTATGGGCTAGGTCCGTAACACCGATTTAATAGTAGCATTTAATCTCTTAACTCCTTGATGAAATCCATTGAGATTGATAACCTCAACACAACGGTTTCAGTTTAACCAACACAATTAATCCTTCTTAAGTTTATTAACCACGACCGTGCATTAATAAACCGAAGTTACTTACTTGTGAAACCATCAACGATTAACCATCGGTTTGTTGATCGTTTCTAGTGGTAATTAATGTCGAGATGTTAACTAATTGTCATCTTAGCAACACTCCCCAACATTAATATAGAGATAGATTAAGGGAAGAATTAATATTCAAGGGAAGAAGTTAAGAAAATAACTCACAACTTTAATAATCAACAAGCTTCAAGAGCCACACCAAGAAATGGAAGTTTAGCTCCTCATTTGGAGACTAAACATGCTATAAAAATATAAAAGAAATATTATTCAAAACTGAGCTTAAAAGTATGGAAGGAGTGATTAATATGAAGGAAAATGGTGCTATGTATAGGTGTTTTGAAGGTGCTGGGCCGAATACTTGGCCGAGTATTTGAGATACCCGCCCGGGTATTTGTCAAATCATATCTTTTAGCACGTTCTTGTGTTCTTCATCACGTCTTTTTGTCCAAAGTCACTTCTTACGCGATCGGGTAAATGAAATACCCGACCGGGTATTTGATAAAACTTCCAAGAAGCTTTTTTTTCACCTCATACCCGACCGGGTAGATGTCATACCCGACCGGGTAAGTCACCAAATCACATTTTTGGCATGATTTCTTGCTCCCTTGCACCTTCTTTTGATCTTGTAAGATATCTTCCATGCTCCTTCGTTGTGGACTAATTTATTCAAGCTTAAGATCTTCTAAAACTAATAAATTACAATAAGCTAGGAAAAATAAAGTATTACACCAAAAGTGTGTAATTTCTCAAACAACAATAAATAAAACTAGTTAAAATTACAAATATAAACCATAACAATCCTATATTCCTATACTATCAAACTCCCCCCTACTTAGTCCATTACTCGTCCTCGAGTAAAATATCGGCATAACAGTCCATAATCCACAGAACAGATAAATTCAAAGGAATTAAATCTTCAGTTTCGCATCCATCCTCAAATTACAGAGAAAGAGGGTCTTTATGATTTTTAAGAACCCATGACATGAGTTCATGTATAAACTCAGATAAAATTTCCTCTCACTCTCTCATTTTGCCTAGGAGCCTTTTTAGGTTTTCATCCTAGCCTCTTTTTTTTTTTCCTTTTTTTTTCCTCCCAACTCACTCATTTTAGCCATTTTTTCTTAGATTGCCCAATTTTGGGTTTTCAACCTAACTAGCATTTTTACTTTTTTTCCCTCTTTTTTAAGTAGTAATGCAAGTTCAAGGTGGAAAAAGGAGTACATACCAAATGAGTGACTCCCCCCCTACTTAGTCCGAGCACTGTCCTTAGTGCTTCCTGTCGCTGTTGCTTTTTTTTATGGGATTGAAGAGATGAAAATGTTGGGATTCGGATTTTGAGGGTTTGGGGCTAGGTTTCGAATTTTTGGATTTGGGAGAATTTAGTGGGTTTTGTGAATATGGGGATAGAGAGGGTGATGTGGAGAAGAAGGATATGGGGTTGATTTGGACTTTTGGTGGAGAAAGAGGGTGGATTCGAAGCTTAAATTGCTCAACAATGGAGGTTATGGGTTTGAACTTTGGAGTTTAGGGAAGAAGATGAAGTTTGGTGGGCTGATTTGGGCATAAATTCGGACTGAAAAAACGCTGAAGAACTCCCATTTTCACGAATATCCGACCGGGTTTTAGCAATACCCGAATGGGTATTCATTCCAAGGGTAGGCAGTTGCACATTTTCTCAAAACCCGGCCGGGTTGTTTAGATACCCGGTCGGGTTTTACTTAAAAATTCAATTTTCTCCTTTCACCCGGCCGGTGGTTTTTCTTGGGTAATATTTTTAGCCTTGTACCCGGCCGGGTATTAGAAATACCCGACCGGGTTTTAGTCCAGTCCTCTTCAAAACCACTTTTTTTCATCATTTTTTTGTTTTTTTTAACGTTTTTACACACACTCAACTGAAATGAAATGATAAGAAAACATACCTAGCTTGCATGGGTTGCCTCCCAAGAAGCGCTTCATTTAACGTTGCGGCACGATGCCATCATTGTGTTTAGTCGTTCAAGCTTGGATCGTGATAATTTATCTTCTTCACATTTTCATTCCTAGGACTTTCATAGAAATGCTCAATTTTCTGACCCTTCACTTTGAAAATCTTTCCAGAGTCAAATATCCAGATTTCCATTGATTCATGTGGTGAGAGTGAGGGAAAGAAATTATCGTTTAACATGGTCAATGGAAAATGTTTTGATCCCTCAATTTCGCTGAAGAATTCAAAAATGTCATTCTCCTTTTCAATTTTATGAGTTTCCCTCAAAGTTTTTAGAACTGATGGGGTACCTCAAAGGATGATAAGGATAGATATTTGACCTTGAAACGCGGTTCATCATCTTCTTTGACCAGCTAGAGCTCCGTGTCTCTTTCTTTTTCTACTTCTTCTGGATTTTGGATCTCCTTTTGCATTTCCTTCTCATTTGTCAATGTGATTCCAAAAGTTTGCTGTTTAGGATCACATTCTATTTGAGAGGGAAATTTTCCCGAATCGCTTGCTTCAAGCCTACTCACGGCTCCGGCTATTTGACTCACTTGAGTTTCCAAGTTTAAAATGCTAGACTTGGTCTCACTTTGGAATTGCACAATGTTGTTTTGCATGGTGGTCATGTTGGTAGCAATAGCCTGAACCATCTCCTTCGTAGACATGTTGCAGTTGGAGAGCAGATCATGGTATTCATCTTGGAGCTTTGGGCAAAATTCCGTAAGATGCCTGTGAGATCACGTACCTCTTTTCCTCGATTTCCTTAACCGACATACCTTTCCCTGGCCTCCAGAGAGTAAGCATATGTTCTTTAAGCTCCTCGAATCTGACCTTGCGGTCAGTCAGCACTTGCCCGAGCACCGGGAAGCCCACCACCGCTTCCTCCGCTGGAACGTCTTCAGCCTCTCCCTCGTCAAGATTTATCTCTTCCTCTTCACCTCCAATCTCCATCCGCTTATATCGATCGACAATGTTCTCCATGGAGATATAGAAGGCTTCGCCGGAAATCTGAGTTCGAAGACCAAGCCACACCGCCTGCTGTCGTCTGACTGACCTGGTTAAATAACCAGTTTCACTGCCCCTGCTGCCAATCCGAGACCACCGTTCTCCTAACCAACCGTCGACGCCGCCCCTCACCGCCTTCCTAACCAATAAACTCGCACTCCGAAAACGAAGGCGGACAGTCCTAGTCGTAGGGTTATTGGCCGATAACCCTAGAAAGAGAAAGATAGAACCAGCTCAAGTAGAGGAACTGGTATCTTTGGACGTTGATGCTCAGAGGGTCGAACCTGGCGATAAGGGTGTGCGTTTCATGATCGGCAAGAATTCAACGGCGGCTAAGCCGCCTGATCCTGCTACTGTTCGTTCTTTTGCATCAGTGTTGGCTGGTGACAATAAGGAAGAGATTGCGATCAAGACCCCTTCTAGATTTAAGGGAATGCCATCACTGGAATTCTCTAAAGATGAAGTGGAGACTCTGGCTCGTAAACATCACTTTGCCTTGGTTGGGTCGTTCGTTAAAGGAAGGCCAAAATTGGATGTGATTCGAAAAGCCTTAGAATCTATCGGGTTTAAGAATTCTTTTCAGTTAGGTCTTCTAGCCCCTCGACATGTTATTATGCGATTCGAATCTGAAGAGGATTTCCAAAGATGTTGGTTGAGACGTTCATGGACCATTCAAGGCCACACGATGATGGTCTCTAAATGGACGCCTTACTTCCGAACTGACATTGAGTCCCCGATCGTTCCTGTATGGATTGCTTTTGAAGGACTTACCCTACACTTTTTCGACAAAAGAGCTCTTTTCTCTATTGCTAACCTTATTGGCAAACCCCTAAAGTCTGATGCAGCTACTGCTAATCTTACAAGACCCTCTGTTGCAAGGGTCTGTGTTGAGGTTGATCTCACTAAAGAATTACCCCACAAAATCTGGCTACAAAATGGGGAATTTGGCTTTGTTCAAAATGTTTCCTATGAGGAGATGCCAAAGTATTGTATTGATTGTCTTAAACTTGGTCATTCTGATTGCAAGAAAGATCCATCACAAAAGGATATTGCTACAATCTCAAAGGAGAAAGAGTGGGTTCCCAAGCAGAAACTTGATAAGCAAAGTATGCATAACCAAAAGCTCAAACAAAAAATAAATCCACTCTCTGATCCACAGGGATCAGGTATTTTGAAGGAGGTAAATTTTGTTGATCCTCACGTCAATGCTGAAACAGAGCGACCTCAGTCAGTTGTGACTCAGCATCAGGAGAGTGATCCGGCCTTTAAAAAAACAGATAATGCTCAATTTCTTATGCTGCTGATCTGAAAAAGCTAAGGCACAGAGATGACTCCATCAAAAGGGTTGGTAAACCACGTACAATATTAATAGAAGATGGCAATACTTCAGATGGTGGAGAACCTGAGGATAACTCCAAATTATCAAAAGAAGAATGGCAAAGCATCCTTCAGCCTTTTGCCAGACATGTGAAACTGATTGAGCAGAATATGGAGAATAATCCTGAAAATAGTCAAGTTGGAGATATAACTATTCGAACAGCAAGGAAAAAAAGGGTCAAAAAGGATTATAATTCATACCTACCACCAATTCAAACCAGGTCTGCAGCAAGGAAGGAGGCTGAAGAAGCCCAAAAAACTTCTCAATGAATATTCTATCCTGGAATGCCTGTGGTCTCTCTTCCTCTTGCCGGAGACTACAAGGATTAGTAAGGCAATGGGGACTCTCTCTTATTATTATTATTGAGCCAATGGTTTCAGTCAATAAAGCTATTTCTTTTCAGAACAAGCTTGGTTTTAACCAAGGTTTTTTCAAATCAGATAATAAAATTTGGGTTTTTTGGAAGGAGGAGGATTTTTCTTTATCTGATTTTGTTACCAGTGATCAAGTTTTACACTTTAAAGTTGTTGATAGACAGTGGGGGTGGTCTTTCTTCTATTCAGCTATTTATGGCAAGCATACCAGGCAAGATAGGTTACCACTTTGGGATTGGCTTGTTAATTGGAGGGCTAATAACAATGACCCCTGGGTTGTTGGGGGAGATTTTAATGTACTCTTTTCTATAACTGAGCATCAGGGTAGAACTGCTCCAGAAATTAATGATATTCATGATTTCAAAGCATGTCTAGACCATTGTGAATTACATCAAATTCCACATACAGGGAGTCCCTTTACCTGGTCAGGAGTGAGATCTCAAGGGAGGCTTTGGAGAAGGTTGGATAGATTTGTGGCAAATGAAGTTTTTCTGGATAAGTTTGATTCTGTCTTTCAACATCACCTTGTTAGAACTTCATCAGATCATTCTCCTTTGATTCTAGCCTGCAAAAAAAATCAGTTTCAAGGCCCAAGGCAGTTTAAATTTCAAAACATGTGGCTGACCTCCCCTAATTTTCAAGATATTGTACATAAAAGTTGGAATGCATCCAAAACAGGTGGGGGTATGAGAGGCCTTTATCATAAGCTGCAAAGACTAAAAGTGGATTTAAAGGAGTGGAATATTTCTGTCTTTGGAAATATTTTTGATCAAATAAATCTTACTGAAGCTAAGGCTAAGGAGGCAGAAATTCAGTTTGATAGTGACCCTTCTGAGTCCAATAGAGAAGCTTGGTCACAGGCTCAGGCTCAGTACAAACTAAGATTAAAACAGGAGGAACTTTTTTGGAGGCAGAAAGCAAATATTAAATGGCTCAAGGAAGGTGATGCCAATACTAAATATTTTCACACTTATGTGAAGACTAGAATCAGACATCAAATGATTACTTCTATTGAAGATAAGAATGGAAATATTTGTAATGATCAACAATCAATAGGTGATGCAGCAGTTGATTATTATAAGGATCTTTATAGGGAAGAAGTTCCTGACAATGAAGCTATGGACTACATGTTGTCTTCTTTACCTACTATGGTATCTGACTCTGAGAATCATCAATTATGCTCTATTCCTGATGATGAGGAAATTAAAAAAGCTGTTTGGTATTTGGATAAAGACAGCTCTCCTGGGCCTGATGGTTATTCTGGTAACTTCTTTAGAGCTTGTTGGCATATTGTGGGAGGTGAGGTTTGTTTGGCAGTTAAAGAATTTTTTTTGGGTATTCCTATGCCTACTGCTTTGACTTGTGCCCAGATTGTCCTTATCCCTAAAATTCCAGTTCCTGAAAATTTTAGTCATTTTAGACCTATATGTCTTTCAAATTTCATGAATAAAGTGTGTACTAGAATCATTACCTCCAGATTGCAGCCTATTATGAATCAGGTTATTTCTCAGGAACAGATTGGTTTCCTTCAAGGCAAAGATATTCATCAGCACATTATGCTTGCTAAGGAACTTATCCATGCTCTGGATAAGAAAATTAGAGGAAATAATGTTGCAGTCAAGCTGGATATGACCAAGGCTTTTGATAGAGTTTCTTGGTGTTTTTTGGAAAAAGTTCTTGTTAAATTTGGCTTTCAAAGATCATTTATTGATATTATTCTATCAAATCTTAGGAGTACCCATTTGTCTGTACTGGTCAATGGTCAAGTTCATGGGTTTTTTCAACCCTTTAGAGGGGTAAAGCAAGGAGATCCCTTGTCACCCTTTCTTTTCATCTTGGTTTCAGAATGTTTCTCTAGGGGAATAAATGCTCTCATTGAAAAGAGGAAAATTGGGGCTTATCAGGTTGCAAGGGGATTACCTATTATATCCCATCTTGCCTTTGCAGATGATCTGCTTGTCTTTGCAAATGGCTCTTTTAGATCTTTGAAAGCTTTATCTGAGTTCCTCCAGCAATATGAAATGGCTTCTGGACAAATGGTCAATCTACAGAAGAGTTGTCTTATTATATCCAAAAAAGTTTCAAATGCTAGGCAGAACATTATGGAAAATGCTTTAAACATGCAGGCAACTCATCTTCCTTTCAAATACTTGGGGGTTCAAATACATAAAGGCATTACCAGGGCTAGGCATTGTAACCATCTGGTGGAACATTTCGAAACTAAACTTAGCTCTTGGAAAAAGAAGTTCTTGAATCAGAGTGGTCGTTTGATCTTAATCAAACATGTTTTGTCTTTTATACCAATTCATCATCTAGCTGCAACTACAATACCAAGATCAGTTCAAAATATTTTGAATAGGCTGATGGCTCAATTTTTTTGGGGAAGTTCAGATAATAAGCAAAAATATCATTGGGCAAATTGGGGAAAGATTTCCAAACCCACTGGTGAGGGTGGTTTAAATGTCCGTTCTTTATCTGATGTTCAAGATGCTTTTCATCTTAAAGCCTGGTGGGCTTGGAAGGAAGGGACTTCTTTATGGTCAAACTATATGCATTACAAGTATGATAGAACTGACATGAGACCTAGGCTTCAAGACTCTCCTATATGGAAACAATTATGCAAATTCAATGAATTGGGTGAGGATAACATTGAAATTGATGACAATCAGAGAGTTATTTGGAAACCTGATTCACATGGAGTTTTTACTCTTGCATCTGCCTATGACTTGGTTAGAGACTCCTCTCCTACAAGGTTTTCTTTTCAACAAGCGTGGAATACTCATCAAAATCTGAAGATCAAGCTTTTTCTTTGGAAACTCCTCAGTAATTTTCTAACGTTTCCTGAAAATCTCAGAAGGTTCTCCATTCAACTGGCCACTCAATGCCCAATCTGTCTCATTGCAGAACAATCCCAGTCCCATTGCCTCTATTCCTGTACCAAAGTAAGACAAATATGGGATTATTTCATGGGTATCTTTGCTATAAACAAAACTGACAATCCTAATATTCGCCAAATGTTCTTTTGCTGGTGGCTCTCAGCAAAAGGAAACACTTTAGATAGCATTCTGAAAACCAATTTACCAGGAATTATAACTTGGTATATTTGGAAAGCCTACAATGAACTGATTTGGGATAAAAAGCAGTTTGAAGTTGGATCTATTATCTTTAGAATAAAAGAATATTGTCAAAACTGGATTGCTACTTTGCCTAAGAAGGTCCTTAATGATGACACCCTTGAACTCATCAAAGATGGTTTTATGGCTGAGTCTACTACAAGAAATAAGATTAAGGTGCTTATCTGGAGGAACAATCATCCTTATAGATTGAGGATGTCTGTTGATGCAGCTTTCTGTAATGGGAAGTGTGCTGGTGGTGGAATCCTTCGTGATGATTTGGGAAATCTCATTGCTGCTTTCTCCTCCCCGATTCGCGCTAAGACAGTGCTCCAGGCAGAGCTTATTACTACTCTTACAGCCCTTCATTGGTGTGAGAGATCTGGTTTTTCGGATTTCCAATTGGAAACTGACTCAGAAATGACGATGAGGCTCTTGAGGAAGGAAGCTATTGCTCCGGTCTATCTCCAAAACTTGATTGAGGAAGCTCAGCAGATATGTCGATCCCTTGATGCTCGCATTATCCATATCTACAGGGAGATGAACGGGGTTGCACATGCTCTTTCCCATTTCGGTCTTCATCTGGCTGATTTTAGAAACTTTACCCATTCATTTCCTATTCCTTTAGAAATTAATGCTTTAATCAATATTGATAAAATGTCTATTCCTTCTTTTAGGAATTAATTCTTTTTATTGTATTCTTTCGCTTTTTGAAAATTTGGGTCAGGTCTAGCCCCCTCAAATTTTCGTCTTTTATTTTCCTTATCTTTTACTGTATTTTTTGGAGGTATGCCTCCAGAGAGGTTTTGGTTTGGTCCCCCTCTCATTTTGTATTTATCTTATTTTTAATAAAACCTGACAAACGTTCCCCGGCGTTTGCCCCACTGATTTTGGTGGTTTGCCTACCGGGTTCAAAAAAAAAAAAAAAAAAAAATGAATCACATTAACCCATTTCCACGAAGAAGACCCCCTTTTAACCAATAATCGAGACTTTTTTCTTTTTTCATTTTTTTTTACTTTTTTATTTTTCTTTCCTTCTGATAGATCGTCCATCCCTCACAGGGTAATAGCAAAAAGGTATATTACGGTACCTTAAGTAAGGTTTATCTTCGCCACTTCGAACTAGGGCTGACATTTTAAACCGAAAAACTGAAAACCGAATCGAAAAAAACTGAACCGAGCAATAAAAAAACCGAACCGAAACCGAACCGACCAAAACGAGACCCGAATATGAATCGGTTCGGAACCGGTTCTTTGAGATTGAAAATCGGTTCAAACCGAACCGAACCGACTTTAATTAATTGTTATTTATTTAATAGTATTCCGCGTCTAAATAGATAATAAATATACTCCGAGTCCTTAAATTTACAACTTGTTGTAGTGGCATAGTGGTATGGGGAAGGGAATTCCCTCTGCGCATCATTTTTCAACCACCCGGGTTTGATTCCCGTCGCAACGCTTTCCCATTTAATTTTTCCTAAGCCTTAGAAATGTTCCCACACCGGATGAAATGGAGATCTACTCCTCCCGTGTTCCTATATATCCGGCCTTTGGGCTGAGATTTGAAATAGGTGGTAAAGGCACTGCTTTGTTGCCACTATTTAGTCAATAATTTAAATTCTTTCATTTTTTCCTTAAACCGAGAAACCGACCCGAAATTTTTGTATCCGAAAAATCGGGTTCTATAATAATCGGTTCGGTTACGGGTTGGAAAATTTGAGAAACTGAAAATTCAGTTCGGTTTAAATTTTTTGTATATTGGTTCGGAACCCGAACCGAATCCCCCCTACTTCGAATGCAAACATTTTCTTATTTTCACATGAGAAGTTCTCGTCCTCATTCTTTGGGCATCGTTTAGCTTCAAACAGATGCATTGTCGTAGAAGATTCCATGTTTTAGTGTGGTTTGGTTCAAACAATCTTCATACAATCCCGATTTCTATCATGGTAAAGCAGGGGTTAACCCAATTTAGTTGTCTAGCCGTCTGTTTGAATTGGAAGTGGCCAATTGCTAGATACAAAATGGCTCAATTGTCCACGAAGGGGAGAATTAGAGATTCACATTTAAGAAACTAAAAAGAGAGAACCGAGGTGAATTAGACTTTGAGTTGAGATTCCTATTAGCTTTCCAACTCTAAGATATTGTTTGCTAGGCTTGTTTAACCAGTCAAGTTCCCTTCCGAGCCAGGGACGACTTTGCTGATTAATTTATTTCTGACCACAGACCTGCGGCACGATAGAAGAGGGTGGGAGACGAACGACCTGTATAGAAGTAGGAAAGAGAAAACAAAACACTAAAGAAAAAAATGGAAAGGGAAAGCAATCACATTTACCGGCTAAAAAGAGTCTTCTTCCTGTAAAATGGGTTAATGTGTTTCCTTTTATATAGTAGACATGTCTATGTGATGCTTTTCTAAGTAGATGGATCTAAATGATGGTATTACAATTGTACAAGAGTGTATGCGACCGTTTTCCCCAATCTAAATTGCAAAACTAATAAACCGAAGAAAGTGGCAATCAACCTCTTAAAGTTAAATGAAGCTAAAAACCTTGACAAGTTAAAATAGTCAAATGAACTAACACCCATATTTAAGAGTTATGACCTCCCGCATGTGAGGTCTTAAATTTAAGTTAACATGAATTTGAGAGAGTTTTTTCAAATAACGATCCTCACTAGTGATGAGAAACTCGTATTTAAGATCATTGTTTCAATTCTTTTTTAAATAATGTGAAACTCGTATACAAATAATGTGAGAGTTAATTTCTTGCTGAAAACTTGACGATGGACAACTAGGGATGAGAATTTGATAAAGATAGAAATAATTACATAAATATGATCAAAATAAAGATGGTTTACAAAAATATGACTCATTACTAGAGTAGTAATGAAATCATAGTAATTCATGTTCAAGTTTTGAACTTAAGTTACTACAATACTACATTGTAGTAATGAATAGTCATATTTATGTAAATAAGTTTTATTTTAGTAATATTCTTGTAAAAAAATCCGTAAAGATAACGTGGAAATGATGAGAAGAATTTAACAAATGATTCGAGCAACTTAGATTTACACGTTTAGATGATCCGTGACCTTAACAAAAAAATGAAGTTGAAAACCTCATTCAAAATTTCATACTTGTAGGAAGCCCAAAATTGAAATTTAATAGCCCAAACGGGTAACGTCCCGTTCAAAACAACAGTCAGGGAAAATTACACGCAGCACATTAAATCGGGTAAGATAAATCGTCAGGTTAATTATCCGTATTTTCAAATTTTGCAGAAATCTTTGATCCCTCCGCCAAGTTATCTTCTTCACCATTACCAAATTCAAACTCTGTCTGACGACTGCTGCCACCGCTGAGCTCTGTTTTGTGCCATTAATGCGTTGAGAATTCACACCGATGGCGACATCGGCTTTCAAATCGACGACCAAAAGAGCTCCCATCGGCGGCTCCGCCGAGGTCTCCTCCTCCAGCTCATCCTCCGGGAACCGAGCTGCTCGCCGGTCGAGGAGTCTCAGTCGGTTCTCACGTAGGCTCCCGTTCGGTGAAGAACCGGCAGAGGCTGCTGCGAGCTCAGGTTTTGAGCCCACTCCCAGGCGGAGGTTCGTGAATACTGCCAGAGGCTCTGTGTTCCCTGAGATCAGCCTGGATGATCTCGCGCAGGAGTTTTTTTGCCGAAAGGATGAAGAGATAGATAGCAGTGATCCTGACCGCACTCGCTCTGCTAGACGCGGCTCGGACATTGGTCGTTGGGCAAGTGAAACGGCGTCATCTCAAAGGCGTGGGAGGTCAGTCTCCAGGCAGAGCTCGAGCTCGAAGACTAGTGGAGACAGAAAGAGTGTTGTCTCTGATCGTTCACGAGTCAACACCGGACTTTCCGAGAGTAACTCGAGGAGGCGGCGGTCCGTTTCATCAGTTCGATTTCAGATTAGCGACTCCGAGGTGAGGTCATTTGAAATAATTGTCCACTGAAAATTTCTTAAATTTGACCACTGTGCATTTCTTGGTACATATTTGGGCATAGATGAATATCATTAGTTTAACGAAGAAGG
This sequence comes from Cuscuta epithymum, assembly GCA_945859915.1. Lineage (NCBI taxonomy): Eukaryota > Viridiplantae > Streptophyta > Magnoliopsida > Solanales > Convolvulaceae > Cuscuta > Cuscuta epithymum. The sequence goes on from CAMAPF010000006.1 coordinate 866,827, forward strand.
TCATTCGATTGAAGAATAAGACCATAGTGACATGTACGGATAAACCCAATGTTTTAGTCTTATATGGGTAGATTAGTCAGTTTTTTTTCTTCATAGAGTTTGAATTTCATTCTATGCTTAAAAACTAGGTACATCATGTATAACTAGAAGTCTAAAACCAGAACATATCTAGCCAAAAGAGCCTGAACATAGATCATTTTGAATTAGCAATGTTGCAAAGCTCAATGACGGTTACACTACCTAATTACCTAAGTAGACAAATTGCACTGCATTTGAAAATTTTCCTGATTATCAAGTGTTTTACATTGTAAAGAAATTATGCCAAAGGGGAATCGACTTAAAAATTTTAAAAAAAAACTGTGCAAAGATCTGAGTAAGTGAGTATACTTCTGTTATTTAACCTGTTGCTGCCACATTCGACAAAACAACCATTACTAACCTTTATCACCTATAACTTAAGCCCTTAGTCCCTCATACCAAAATTACAGCCATCCTCATCATAGCTTCCACCAAACACATCGTCATCCTGTCAATGCAGCTGTCAGCGGCAACAACTTTATCGGTCTTTGTCAAACTATATTCTACTACCACTGCTGATATCGCAACACCACATCCATTAGAGATTTGCCTGCATCATCTTTACATTACCATTCCATCAATGATGCCGTTATAACGTTATTGCGATCACCATCGCGCCACCTGCTGCTATTAATAACATAATTACCCTACTATAATAGCCGCCACCCCTATACTGCCCACAACCAATTAACCAAACCATCAGGTCCACCACACCACCTGCCGCTATTGATCATAATTACCCTACTATAGCCGCTGCCACCCCTACTCCTGCCTACAACAAAAAACCGTCACACTTGCTACCAATGTTGTTATTGTCACCAACTCACCATTAATTACCATCATGGTCACACATCGTTATTGAATAAAAAATTAGCGTGCTGATTGAGGGTCAAATTTCCAGCTGAGTGTGCTTTTGCTGCTCAAACTTAAACCCATCAATTGATCGTGATCAATGGTTACCGGCAGTGACGATAATTTGAAAGTTATAATGGTGATCAATGGTTGTCATGGAAAATAATGGCGGAGGTAGGAACCATAGTTGCCATTTATGATTACTTGTAATTTGGAAAGAAGATAACCTTTTTTAAAAACTTCCCAAATATGTTTTCTAGTTGTAAGGAAATTTGAAAGTTATAGAACAACTTTCTATCTTCTAAATTTCGAAATATGGAAAAGTAAATATGTTTTCAATTTTCCAATCTCTAGTTTCATTGATAATGGAAAGAAGGAAATATTTTCTACTTGGTATGCAATCACATGGAGCCCGTTTGATGACCTTGTTGTTCAGCTTATCAGCGTTATCAACCAATCTTTTCACCAAACACGTAACTTTTGATTTCGTGCGCTGAGTTGTGTAATAATCAAAATAAGTAAGGTTGGGGTTACTTTTCCGACTGTATTGGCTGAAGTTACTGTAGAAGATCATTTTAGCTATTTTTCAAATAATTTTTTCTTTATTTAATAAATAAAATACGAAGTATATTTTAAATACAATTTTCTTATAATTCAACAGAATTAGCCGATACAGCATTTCAGCCAGAACTTCATAAATTTCAGCAAAATTAGCCGATACACCATTTCAGCCAGAACTTCATAAATTTCAGCAGAATTAGCCGATTCAGGTTATTTAAGTGTTACTAAACGGGCTCATAGTTTCTAGAAACTTATATAGCTGTTTTCACAAGTCCAAAGTAAGAAGTTCAAAAAAATTATAAAATAAATAACAACATAAGGTGACCTACGTGCTCGGAGGTGGTCTGCTATGGTGTTGTGCCACCTGACTTACACTTGACTGTTTTAAAACCTGGGTTCAGTAAAGCTGTGAACACCTTTGCAGTCAGTTTTAACTCGATCTAGAAACTCTAATTATTTCAGTAATGTCATTGTTTTGCAGTACAGCCAATACATAATGACCTAGTATTGATATTGTTTTCATATCTATAAGATCACAAAACTTCAGTTTGCAGGGAACTTTGTTTTACCATTGTTTTTCAGATTGCTCTCATGAGAATATATCCTTAGAACTATTTGCTGCCATTCAATTGTGTGGTATTAGTGATAAAATTTACCAAGTTCTACCAAGTTTATAAAACCAATTGACAAGGCCTACACAGTTTTAACTTTCGTTCGATCCCACATTCTTAACTACCACTTGCACATCAGAGAAGTCATCTTGTTAATATGTTCTTTACTCAAGGTTAAGTAAACCCTTGATCTGCAACAAAAAAGGCAGGTTTTTAAACGTGTTTTCCTGTTTGGTTAAACTGAGTCCGCTCTTGCATAGCTGTGCAGAATGTGTGAATTTAATCTTCTATCTTATATCATTGTGTTTCTTTATCTCACTTCTTTCATCATTATTGCTATCATGACCAGGCATTTATTTGTACTCGTAGTTGTCTTGGTGTCAACTAGGTGGCACTTAGGCCTTCTGGCAAGTGGAGTGCAGTTTGCCTTGCCTGAAGAGCGAGGGACATTTAATGGTGTCACTTAGACGTCAACTAGGCATTCTTTGTGATACCTGGAATTGTTTTTTTTTCCAAATCGAATTTGACCCAGCTAGCCATCTGTTTTTGCGTAATTTAAGTAGCCTAATTGAGAAAGAAAAACCTAGAGATTAATGCTGATGCGGCAGGGAATCTGTTCTCTCCTCCTATGATAGGGGTTCTCTTCTCCTATGATAGGGGAAGACTGTTGCAGGGAATACATCCGAAATTAACAATTAAATCAGGTAGGATTTAATAAAATGGACATTAGAGAGAGCGAGAGCGAAGTACCGGTGGTATAACAGATTATTATGTTAACAAAATGGACATTTCATATATGAAATATATGTTGTACCGGCTTACATGATCTGCTTATAACCTGGGGCTAAAATGACTTAATTGTCCATAATTGGCACTAAATTCAAACTTTCCAAATTTTAATGTCATGGTATACCTCATTGAGGTTCAGAAGATGCTTATACGTTCTTTTGGTGCATTTCTCTACTGCCTCAAAATGTATGGAGCAATTGTGCATATTTGAAATAGATTAATTGCAAAAGAAAATAAATAGTTAAAAGATAAATGTGTATATTGAGTACAAAGGCTTGATCAGTTTGTCTCTAATTTAACTGCAAGTGACCCGTAGCTATCTAGGTGAAGTGTATACGAAGTACATTGGAAGTATGAATAATAGCACTCTGGGAGTCCATTTTAGGAAGGGAGATAAGGAAAGCAAAGTGAACATGTTTTTATCCTCAATATTGTTCAGAACATTGAGTTCTTAAACATGACTTATTCTGAAAAAACAAATTTCAATTATAAGTTGATACTTACTAACATCCCTTGTGTCTTCCCCTCTAGCAAAGGAGATACACTCTTTGACAAAAGATTATATTTATTGCATGACAGAGTGATGCAGATCATTCTCGCAAACAAGAAATTACTATCAAGAGTCTCGGCAATACAAACCATGTGATTTCTTCACACAAAACAATAGCTGCTAACAGTGCACGACCAAGAAGGCCAATGAACCAAAAAGAGCTTTCACGTTTACATGATGGTTACTCTGTAAGAACTAAGAACTGAGTACTTTATTAGATGTTATAATGCAAGCTTTTAACCACAATTAGCTGACCTTTTGAAATATCACAGCTGACAAAACTCTTATCATATAATGTCATCCCTTGAATATCAATATCCACCTTCCTACATAATCATGGATCCAATTTCAGCTTTGTTTCCTTTCAGAGTCACTCTTCTGTCCTAACAGATGATGATTTGAAGAACCATCCTGATAAAAATGTGAATGAGAAAATCATTCGAGCTGTTTATTCCCAGAAACAGGTTAGGAGAGTCCAATTTACAGACAGTGGTGTATGACTGTATGGTGCGTCTTTGGCTTATTTGTTTGTTTCACAGGCGGAGCACCCTACTGAAGATGACATAAATAGTGGGTTATATGAAGCAATGAAGAAAGGACTTAGATACGCTGTTGAAGAAATCAAAGTTGAACTTGAACAGGTCTGGTTCAATATGACACTTGACTAAATAATGTTTTTCAAACGGAACTACACTTGCCAGAGTAGAGATCTGGTTTACCTGAACTTCCGCCTGGCCAAGCCTGTTTGAGGGCCTTCCGGGTGGAATTTTTTTGATGAAATTTATTAAGCATGTTCTTCATCAAGTGTAGATTATCTCCACAAAATTTCAGCTTAACACTCAATCAGGAGTCAGTTAAATAAATTATGGAAAAACACCGCGCTTTATATATGTAGATAAAGCACAATGTTTTTCAATAATTCATTTAATTGACTTCCCGATTGATTTTTAAGCTGAAATTTTGTGTGAATGTCCGTACTTCATGAAGAACATGCTCAATAAAATTCAACAAAAAACTCCACCTTGAAGGCCCTTAAACAGACTTGGCCATGCGGCGGTTCCCGTCAGTCCGGACTGACCAAATCATTCCTCATACTTGCCAATCATATATGTGTCTTTTAATAAGATACAGTGTAATACTTTGCAACTTATACAGGGCATGGTAAGGAAGAGTGGCAATCACTCTCAGCTGGATTCTGCAGCTAGAAATAGTTATGTGGCAAAGTTGGAAGAGGTGTTTTCTTCAAGCTTACCCTATTTCGTTGTATGTTATTAATACTTCGTGGAAGAGGCCATTCTTCATGGTTGTACAGTTTTTTTAATACCTGTAGCTCTAGCTACCTACTTCTTAATTACACATACAGTCGAACTGGATGTTTCTTTATCACCATGAATAAATACTCGTATCATGTACTTGGGGATCTTATACTTGTGAAATCAACAGTCTGAAATGCGAAAGCAGGACCTTCTTGCTGAAATACTGTTGGAGGATCAAAAGGGTAGGGAGCTTTCTAGGATTGTAACAGAAAATTCGGCACCACTGGTTAAACCATCACGAACAAGGAAGGTATGTGTTCTCTGGACTCAAATTAAAGGGCAGATTGTTGAGTTTTGGTGTTAAAGTGGTTGTCCCTCAACCCTAAAGACCCAATAGGCAACTTTACAAGTTTATAGTAGACTCAAGTCCACTAGACAACCAATGTAGACACTCCCACAGTCCAAGCCAATCTGCGCAACCAAAGGGGTGGACAAATGAGCTTAAACTTACCCCCAAATGGGCTGCCCAAACCATAGAGTGGGCAGACGTCTCACAAAACACTATCAGACCAAACTGTAGTACCTTGTTGAATTGGGTCTAACTTGCCCCAAAATGATCCTCCAAAGGTGAGGTTTACGTCACATGCTGTACTTAACCAACATGGAATGCTCAACAATTTTAGAGTGACCTTTTAAAATTTGATTGACTCTTGTATCATGGAGCAAACTGTAATTACTTACTGATTTAGTCTGTCTCTGTCCTAATGTTTTCTCCTACTGTTCTCCTCCTCTTATCCTAATGCTAACTATGGTTTCAATTCAATACATCCTTCAGAAGAGTAATGACCCAGGCACACTGTCTAGGCAACTAACTGATGAAGCTGAGAAATATTTTGAGGATTTCATTACAAATGTAGAAGATACAGATATATCTTCTTTTGATGGAGAAAGGAGTGATGGAAGCTCCACTTTAGGAGGGATGATGAAGGCATGGGATGGCATAGCTGACATGGAACCCAGAGCTTACCAGATTCAAGAAGGATCCAATATTCATCGAGGTGAAATGGATGGTGTTAATTTACCTTGGTTAAGGTGGGAGACGAGCAATGATGGCTCTTCCTCAGGCAAGGCTGAACTAAGGACTCCTCTTAGCCGAAAATTAGTAATCTGGGATGCAAAACAGGTAATTTTATTCATCGTCTTAATCCCAATCAATTTCTTACAATCAAGTTCACACTATACTTTCATGGAAAAAGAGAATGAAAGTCTTCCCACTTTTCAGGACCATAGTTGTTATTCCCCTAGCAGTCAGGGGAGTTACAGTCCTGCAATTATGAAATACCATGAAATTAGCAAGCTTAGTAAAAGAGTGGACAGTGAAGAAAACTACAAACGTGAAGTTCCTCCCAAGTTCGACATGCATGAGTATGTTATGCTTCAACAGAGTGAAGAAATGTTGTTTGAAAGGTATAGGGAGCGGAAAAGAATAAGCTCTGGGGGACTTCTATTAACTTGTACAAATGCTTTTAGTAATTTAATTTTATGATTTTTTTTGTTATGTAATTTATTAGGGCTAACCATACAAAGACTTCAATCTTCCCTAGCCTCTCGAGTCTCCACTCCGGATTTCAGTTTTACTTTGAAAAATAAAGAGATGCTCCGTATTAGTTGTTCTGATGATTTATTATTTTTCTCATGTCTAACATTTGATTTTAGAGTTGTGATTAATTAATTGTTGTACAATGCTAGTTGAATTACTCTAAGCTGAAGAAACTTATTTACATGTATAAGTTTTGTTTTTTTGTACATGAATTAAAATTTTGAGAGGCTTGTTTACATAATTACATGTATTAGTTTTTTTGTACATGAATTAAAATTTTGAAAGGCCCAAAGAATGATATAGAAGCAATAAAGAAAAAACTTATTTATTTTACACGTCAAAATGTATTGTGCCTTATTTTTTTTATATCATAAAAGAGCCGCTTTTATATTAAAATCGAAAACGCATACAAGACAATCTCAAGATAATTTTCAGACAGATTTTACAGATCCAATCATCTAATCGTGAACTCTAAGAGTAGATTCAGTTTCAGGCATCTCATACAAAGCAACCTGACCAGCTAAACCTGAAATAAGCAAATTTTTGCCTAAAATGAATTGAAACTCTGTCTATCAAAAGAATTCCAATCAGAAATTTAAACACAATCAAAACAACATGCAATTCGAAATCAAAACACAAATAAAATAAAACGGAATTAAAACATACTTCACTCGTTTTTCTTCTGAACCCTAGATTCCCCAGCTATTGATGACGGTAATTCAGGAGGGGGACGAGCCAACAATACTGTAGCTTCTTTCTCACCCTGCCCTTTATCTATAATGTTCTCTGTCAAGCCTCCACTTTCGTCACCAACTGTATTGTGCCATATTTATCAGTGGTTCCTTGTCGTGGAATTTAACATTTGAATTTTGAAATATACGAAGTATGAGGAATGTTCAGGTCCGAACATTCCTCGTCCGAGCACCGTCCAAACATGGACGTTTGGGCCACTTCCCGATAGAAATTTTTGATGTAATTTTTTGAGAATGTTCCTCATCAAGTCTAGTTTGTACATACCAAATTTCAGCTCAAAATTCGATCGGGAAGACATTCCAATCATTTTTTGAAGTTGACTGCGTCAAAATATACATATAAAACGCAGTCAACTTCAAAAAATGATTTGAATGCCTTTCTGATCGAATTTTGACCTGAAATTTGGTATGGACAAACTAGACTTGATGAGGAACATGCTAAAAAATTTCATCAAAAAATTGCACCGGGAAGGACCCCAAACGAGGATGTTCGGACGGAGGGTCCCGTCCGAACGTTCGGACCTGATCATTCTTGTACGAAGTATTATATACGGAGTACATAGAACCATAAAAATGCAATTTCTTATAGTCTCGTACAAGTGATTAATTATGTGAGTAGTTTTTAGTGATTACTACTCCCTCCGTCCCCATTTTACCTATCCTACTTTCCTTTTTGGGTTGTCCCAAAATAAATGTCTTTGGAATAAAAACATTTTGGTTCCAAAGAGGCTTAGAAAACTACTCTTCATTTCCAGCTGTCAAAAACTACTTTCCCCTTCCAAGTTGACATTCAAAGTACGACATTTAACATATGATAGTCTTTTTGCAGGTCCTATGATGTTTTTGAACATGATAATAATGTTCATGTCTTAAGAGCATTTGATGGGAATGGGACATGCAATGCAAGTAAAGAATGATTTTCTAGTAGTTTACTCATCTACTTTTCATTTAAGATAACTGGCTGAGATAAAACTATAATTGTTTGGTATTTTGTAATATTAAGTGACAAAAATTGCATGAGCTGCAGATTATCATTAGGGATTAGCTATGAAGAGACCTATTGTTGCATAGATGCTTCCATGTTTTTAAAATCAAAGAACTTGTTGTAGCAGGTATCTTCTTTTCTTAGGCTTATAATCATCTATGTTCATTTTCTTTTCTCCTTTTGGTAGTTTATACGGAGTATTTGTGTACTTCGAGTATATATATGCATACAAATGTATACATATGTATGTGTTTGCGTGTGTGTTTTATGTGTGTATATATATATATATATATATATATATATATATATACATAAATGCCATTATGTATACGTATATAAATATATACTGATATTCTTGCTTATTGAAGACTGGAAATTTTAAGTGAAAGAGAACACTCATTGCTGCATAGATGATTGCTTCTTTGCCAAAACAAAGAACATGCACCACGTCCATGCTTTTGCTTCTTTTGATTGTACTTCTAAAGTTTTATGCCCATTTTTTTCTCCTTCTGGTCGTTACTTTCCTTTCGGTGTATATTTATTAATATATATGATATTCTTGCTTGTTGTAGGCTCAAAACTTAAATGAAACATAAGAGAGAAAGGATTGAGTGTTCATTTGAGATGAGGGTGCAAGTGCTTATAGGGAATGATTAATGATCCTTTCATATGAAGTTTCACTTGTCCCAAGAAACAGGCTGGCCATATTTGATATGTTGAATATTTTATGTTAAATTTCAATAGTTCAATTTTTGTTATGTAGACATGCCCCAAAGTCCAAGGCACACATGCTCAACCTTTAGTGTTTAACTTTGTACTGTTTAACTTTTTAATGCCCAACTTTTACTTTTCAACTTGTACTCTGTATTAATTAATTTTTGTTCTTTGTACAAAGATTCTCATCTCATGAACACTATTCCCAAAAACATTTTGCTTTTATATAATGATAGATAATAATAATAGTAATAATAATAATATTTTTGTTATTAATCTATAATGATAGAAATCTACAATATTAATAATAATAATCTAAAATAAGTAGCAGTTGACCATGCTTTTCCAACTCATGCACCCTATATATATGGTAAACCTATAACCTTATTAATGCACATTCAATGACACAAATCTAATGGCAAGGATGGTTTAACCTTTAATAACAATAATAATTCTATCAATAATAATATATATAATAGTAATAATAAGAATAAATATTGATATCCATAGGAATATAAAGTATCTATCTATAAGAATATAAAGTAGCAAGGTGTGAATCTATATTTGGCAACAAAATTTCTTTATAAGAAAATTTTTCGCATAAATGTAGCAACTAAGTGTCTTCTAGTATAGTAACTACTTTTATGTTTATATTTTGTGACAGTTCTCGAAACGAGAGTAAAAAAGTTTGAAATTTTCAAAATAGGATTGCCATGTTTTTATTCCCAAAATAGGAGTAATTTCTGTCAAGTTTGAAAATAGTGCCATGTTTAAATTCTGGCACTGCCCAAACATGATAGTAATTAGTCATATTTTGGGAATAAAAACATGTATGATAGTCCTATTTTGTATTATACAAATGTTTTTAGCCCTATTTAGGAAAATTTCCTTTTTACCTATGTTTGATAGACCTAATAAAATCTTTTTTTGTTAAGAGACTGATATTCTCTGAGCCAATTTTAAAATAGTAAACTTGAAAGTATTAATACATAGTATGTATAATTCGATATTGATTATAAATTTGCAAGACTCGTAGTATGCACAACCTGTAGAGCTATATATCTTTGATACCAATAGCGTTTTTTTTTGTAAATGTTTTCATGCAACTAACACACTGGTAAATGATCTAGTAAACAACTGAAGAAACAAAAATCTAAAAAACTTTCGGCCGATTATATTATCTAGGTATGCACATTTAATATAAAATGTTATGCAAACAACAATTGAATTTCATTATTAGCTGATATAAGATGGCATCATGATGACAACAAAGGAGTATCAAATAGTGACAAAATGTCATAAGAAGCCATTTTATAGTGACAAATTTGTGTTTCGTAACAATTATTAAACAAAATGTATCAATTGTGTCAGAAAACGTACGACTTCTTGTAGTGTTTTACATTTTATCATATTGTGAATGCATAAAAATAAATTTAAAACAAGAGTGGAAGTACAATTTAATATTACAATCGGATTTTGAAGATCTTCTGTTCCAGCTGCTTTATACGTAAATTATTCAGAATCAAATTTTCTTTGATTCTGAACAATTTATGTATAAAGCAGTTGGAGCAGCAGATCGTCGAATTGGATTGTAATATCAAATTAAATATTATTAACATTTAATACTCCGTTCAAGTTACTCACTTTATTGTTTGAGGTTGTTCGCATATTTATTTATAAAGCTATAAAGCATCTTTGATTTTCGATGTGGGAAGTAAATGGGAAAATGAAAAGCTCTATAATGTCAAGAAAATATTCTTTATCGCATTTATTCCTTTCTGTTTTGTGTTTCTCTCTTTTTTCCTATCCCTCACATACCCCTTCTATTCTTCATTTCACTTCATTCGCCATCTTATTTTGTATCTCTCTAGTTTCATGAAATAGAAACCAAAATTAAAGCTACAAAAAACTACTTTCTTCTTGTATTTATCTCCATCCTGCTTGACTAATTTATTTGTAATATTTAAACCAGATGCCACCGTCTTTTTTCTTTACCGGCATCTTCCAATATAATCTCTCTTCAACACCATTTTCTCCAACGCGACTTTCCTCCTCTTCCATCTACAGTATGTGTACTTGATGTAGGGGTTTTAATTAGAAAATTAAATTTCAAATCATTGCGTAATTATTCACACCATTCCTCAAGTCAATTCACTTTGTACGTATGTTTACCAACACACTAAATATTTTTTTATTACTAAATTAATTTTGTGAACACACAATGTGCCCAAAATGAACTACATTGGCGAAGGGTTATTCTAGTTATAAAACAATGATCAATTCTTTTTAGAAGAGAAAATTAGCATGTTTAGTGTGTTATAGTAAAATTACATAGACATGCTATCTAATGAGAACATTAGCATATTTATAAAACTGACTCATTGTGTTCTTCGAGATGAATGATATATTTTTGGCAACCCATAATACAAATTAAACTCATAGTAACATTCATGAATTCCACGAATTTTTAACATTTCATCCTCACGTGGCTAGCAATATAAAATCTACTTGTACAGTTGTACCTAATATTTAATTTATTGTAGAGGTCAATTGGAGGAACATACATTTTGCTTGACCTACAAAAAGAATAATGAAAAAAGGTCTTCTCACCCGGAGGTGTTCGAAACTGATTCTGCTTCTGCTTAATAATAATAATAATAATAATAATAATAATAAACAATAATAACAATCATCATCATAATATTTCTGTTAATTATCTATAATGATATAAATCTATAAAAATCTAAAATAAGTAGGAGTTGATCTTGCTTTTCCAACTCATGCACCATATATATGGTAAAACTATAACCTAATTTTATGCACATTCAATGAAACAAATATCATGGAAAGGATGGTTTAACCTTTAATAACAACAATAAATCTATCAATAATAATACATATAATAGTAATAATAAGAATAAATATTTATATCCATAGGAATATAAAATATCTATCTATAGGAATATAAAGTAGCAAGGTGTGAATCTATATTTGGTAACGAAATTTCTTTATAAGAAAATATTTCTCATAAGTATAGCAACTAAGTGTCTTCTAGTATAGTAACTACTTTTATGTTTTTATTTTGTGACAGTTCTTGAAACGGGAGTCAAAAAGTTTGAAATTTTCAAAATAGGATTGCCATGTTTTTATTCCTAAATTAGGAGTAATATTTGTCAAGTTTGAAAAATACTGTCATGTTCAAAGTCTGGTACTGCCAAAACATGATAGTAATTAGTCATATTCTGGAAATAAAAACATGTATGATAGTCCTATTTTGCAATATACAAACGTTTTTAGCCCTATTTAGGAAAATTTCCCTTTTACATATGTTTGATAGACCTAATAAAATCTTTTTTTGTTAAGAGACTATTATTCCGTGAGCCAATTTTAATATAGTAAACGTGTGAAAGACTCGTAGTATGTATAATTCGATATTGATTATAAATTTGCAAGACTCGTAGTATGCACAACCTGTAGAGCTGTATATCTTTGTTACCATTAGCGTTTTTTTTTTGTAAATGTTTTCGTGCAACTAACACACTGGTAATTGATCTAGTAAACAACTAAAGAAACAAAAATCTAAAAAACTTTCGGCCGATTATATTATCAAGGTATGCACATTTAATATAAATGTTATGCAAACAACAATTGAATTTTATTATTAGCTGATATAAGATGCCATCAAGATGACAACAAAGGAGTATCAAATAGTGAAGAAATGTCATAAGAAGCCATTTTATAGTGACGAATTTGTGTTTGGTAACAATTATTAAACAAAATGTATCAATTGTGTCAGAAAACGTACGACTTCTTGAAGTGTTTTAAATTTTATCATATTTTGAATGCATAAAACTAAATTCAAAACAAGAGTGGAAGTACAATTTAATATTACAATCGGATTTTGAAGATCTTCTGGTCCAGCTGCTTTATACGTAAATTATTCAGAATCAAATTTTATTTGATTCTGAACAATTTATGTATAAAGCAGTTGGAGCAGCAGACCGTCGAATTAGATTGTAATATCAAACTAAATATTATTAACATCTAATACTCCGTTCAAGTTACTCACTTTATTGTTTGAGGTTGTTTGCAGTATTTATTTATAAAGCTATAAAGCATCTTTGATTTTCGATGTGGGAAGTAAGTGGGGAAATGAAAAGCTCTATAATGTCAAGAAGATATTCCTTATCGCATTTATTCCTTTCTATTTTGTGTTTGCCTCTTTTTTCCTAGCCCTCACATACCCCTTCTGTTCTTCATTTCACTTCATTCGCCATCTTATTTTGTATCTCTCCAGTTTCATGAAATAGAAACCGAAATTAAGGCTACAAAAAACTACTTTCTTGTATTTTTCACCATCCCGCTTGACTAATTTATTTGTAATATCAAAACCAGATGCCACCGTCTTTTCTCTTTACCGACGTCTTCCAATATAATCTCTCTTCAACTCATTTTCTCCAACGCGACTTTCCTCCTCTTCCATCTACAATATGTGTACTTGATGTAGGGGTTTTAATTAGAAAATTAAATTTCCAACCAGTGCGTAATTATTCATATCATTCCTCAAGTTAATGCACTTTGTACGTATATTTACCAACACACTAAATATTGTTTTTTATTACTAAATTAATTTTGTGAACACACAATGTGCCCAAAATGAACTACATTGGCGAAGGGTTATTTTAGTTATAAAACAATGATCAATTCTCTTTAGAAGAGAAAATTAGCATGTTTAGTGTGTTATAATAAATTTATATTGACATGCTATCTAATGAGAACATTAGCATATTTATAAAACTGACTCATTGTGTTCTTCGAGATGAATGACATATGTTTTGGCAACCCATAATACAAATTAAACTCATAGTAACATTCATGAATTCCACGAATTTTTGACATTTCATCCTCACAAGGCTAGCAATATAAAATCTACTTGTACCTAATATTTAATTTATTGTAGAGGTCAAATGGAGGAACATACATTTTGCTTGACCTACAAAAAGAATAATGAAAAAAGGTCTTTTCACCCGGGGGTGTTTGAAACTGATTCTGCTTCTGCTTAATAATAATAATAATAATAATAATAATAATAATAATAATAATAATAATAATAATAATAATAATAATAATAATAATAATAATAATAATAAACAATAATAACAATCATCATCATAATATTTCTGTTAATTATCTATAATGATATAAATCTATAATAATCTAAAATAAGTAGGAGTTGATCTTGCTTTTCCAACTCATGCACCATATATATGGTAAAACTATAACCTAATTTTATGCACATTCAATGATACAAATATCATGGAAAGGATGGTTTAACCTTTAATAACAACAATAAATCTATCAATAATAATACATATAATAGTAATAATAAGAATAAATATTTATATCCATAGGAATATAAAGTATCTATCTATAAGAATATAAAGTAGCAAAGTGTGAATCTATATTTGGCAACAAAATTTCGTTATAAGAAATTTTTTCTCGTAAGTATAGCAACTAAGTGTCTTCTAGTATAGGATTTTCTTTTATGTTTTTATTTTGTGACAGTTCTCGAAATGGGAATCAAAAAGTTTGAAATTTTCAAAATAGGATTGTCATGTTTTTATTCCCAAAATAGAAGTAATATTTGTCAAGTTTGAAAAATACTGTAATGTTTAAAGTCTGGTACTGCCAAAACATGATAGTAATTAGTCGGAATAAAAACATGTATGATAGTCCTATTTTGCAATATACAAACGTTATTAGCCATATTTAGGAAAATTTCCGTTTTACATATGTTTGATAGACCTAATAAAATCTTTTTTTTAAGAGGCTATTATTCTGTGAGCCAATTTTAAAATAGTAATCTTGAAAGTATTAATACGTAGTATGTATAATTCGATATTGATTATTATAAATTTGTAAGACTCGTAGTATCCACAACCTGTAGAGCTGTATATCTTTGATACCATTAGCGTTTTTTTTAAATGTTTTCATGCAACTAACACACTGGTAATTGATCTAGTAAACAACTGAAGAAACAAAAATCTAAAAAACTTTCGGCCTATTATATTATCTAGGTATGTACATTTAATATAAAATGTTATGCAAACAACAATTGAATTTCATTATTAGCTGATATAAGATGGCATCAAGATGACAACAAAGGAGTATCAAATAGTGAAGAAATGTCATAAGAAGCCATTTTATAGTGACGAATTTGTGTTTGGTAACAATTATTAAACAAAATTAATCAATTGTGTCAGAAAACGTACGACTTCTTGTAGTGTTTTACATTTTATCATATTTTGATCGCATAAAAATAAATTCAAAACAAGAGTGGAAGTACAATTTCATATTACAATCGGATTTTGAAGATCTTCTGTTCCAGCTGCTTTATACGTAAATTATTCAGAATCAAATTTTATTTGATTCTGAACAATTTATGTATAAAGCAGTTGGAACAGCAGATCGCCGAATTAGATTGTAATATCAAATTAAATATTATTAACATCTAATACTCCGTTCAAGTTACTCACTTTATTGTTTGAGGTTGTTTGCAGTATTTATTTATAAAGCTATAAAGCATCTTTGATTTTCGATGTGGGAAGTAAGTGGGAAAATGAAAAGCTCTTTAATGTCAAGAAAATATTCTTTATCGCATTTATTCCTTTCTGTTTTGTGTTTCTCTCTTTTTTCCTATCCCTCACATACCCCTTATGTTCTTCATTTCACTTCATTTTTTTTTTGCAAAGTAAATTTTATTAGATAATAAAAAAGTACAGAAAAAAGAAAAAGAACAGAAGGAATAAAAAGAGCAAAGAACAAATAGATAAAAATACAAAGTGAAAATGGAAAAAAAGGACTAATAATACTCGGAGCCACTCCAATCTTCTTCTTCATTTCACTTCATTCGCCATCTTATTTTGTATCTCTCTTGTTTCATGAAATTGAAACCAAAATTAAAGCTACAAAGAAGTACTTTCTTCTTGTATTTATCTCCATCCTGCTTGACTAATTTATTTGTAATACAAAACCAGATGCCACCGTCTTTTCTCGTTACCGGCGTCTTCCAATATAATCCCTTTTCAACACTATTTTCTCCAACGCGACTTTCCTCCTCTTCCATCTGCAATATGTGTACTTGATGTAGGGGTTTTAATTAGAAAATTAAATTTCCAATCATTGCGTAATTACTCACATCATTCCTCAAGTCAATGCACTTTGTACGTATGTTTACCAACACACTAAATATTGTTTTTTATTACTAAATTAATTATGTGAACACAATGTGCCCAAAATGAACTATATTGGCGAAGGGTTATTCTAGTTATAAAACAATGATCAAATCTTTTTAGAAAAGAAATTTAGCATGTTTAGTGTGTTATAATAAATTTATATAGACATGCTATCTAATGAGAAAATTAGCATATTTATAAAACTGACTCATTGTGTTCTTCGAGATGAATGATATGTTTTGGCAACCCATAGTACAAATTAAACTCATAGTAACATTCATGAATTCCATGAATTTTTGACATTTCATCCTCACAAGGCTAGCAATATAAAATCTACTTGTACCTAATATTTAATTTATTGTAGAGGTCAAATGGAGGAACATACATTTTGCTTGACCTACAAAAAGAATAATGAAAAAAGGTCTTTTCACCCGGGGGGGGGGGGGGGGGGGGGGGTTGAAACTGATTCTGCTTATGATTAATAATAATAATAATAATAATAATAATAGTAATAATAATCATATTTCAGTTGATAATCTATAATCATACAAATCTATAATAATCTAAAATAAGTAGGAGTTGATATTGCTTTTCCAACTCATGCACCATATATATATGGTAAACCTATAACCTAATTTTATGCACATTCAATGACACAAATCTAATGGCAAGGATGGTTTAATCTTTAATAACAACAATAGTTCTATCAATAATAATACATATAATAGTAATAATAAGAATAAATATTTATATCCATAGGAATATAAGGTATATATCTAGAAGAATATATAGTAGCAAGGTGTAAATCTATATTTGGAAACAATTTTTTTTTTATAAGAAATTTTTTCTAGTAAGTATAGCAACTAAGTGTCTTCTAGTATAGTAACTACTTTTATGTTTTTATTTTGTGACAGTTCTTGAAACGGGAGTCAAAAAGTTTAAAATTTTCAAAATAGGATTGCCATGTTTTTATTCCCAAAATAAGAGTAATATTTTGTTAGAGATATTTTAATTGTATTGTGATCAATTTTCAAATAGCCTTTTTGTAGTAGCTTATTTATTCATAGAATGGGCCTTTATTTGGTAAAGGCTCAATTGCCTAAATAGGAATGGGCCTCCTTAAAGTTGGAGCCCAATCATTGTTAACCTACCATTCTCCAAGGCTATAAATATGCCACTTTGGAGAATGACTAGGTTAAGCTTTCCCAGATATTCTCATACCCTAGAGCCGCAGTGCTATTTGTCTGAGAGAAGTTTTTATGCTACCTTTCTATCATTATGTAAAAGTTCATTTCCTTCAATGGAAAGCTTCTTCTATTCATACTGATCATATCTCATACATTGTAGAATAGAAAACAGGGACCTACCATCTAGTATCAGAGACGAAGCTGATCGATCGATTGAAGGCTGGATAAGGCTCTTGCGCGATTCTTCATCGGCGAAGTTTTGCACTTGAGCGATTTTCTGTTCTGTTTCTGTTGTTATTTTTGCAGGAAAATGTTTACAGGAAAGTGTTTCTAGGCATGCAAGGTTTCATTCTGTGAAAAATCGCACTCAGAAATTTGGCGTACAGGTTAAGCTGAAGTTGAGAGATACTGCATTTTCGCGCAACTCCTCTGGAAGGAAGAACATGTTTAGCACAAAATAGCCACTTGCCTGATTTCAACTTCGCGCAACACTCCTTGCGCGATTTTGGACTTGCGCTATTTTCTCCACTTGAGCGATCTACAAGTTGAGGATTTGGACTTAGCCATTTCTGGAGTTGCCCCATTTCAAGAGTTGCCCCATTTCAAAGTTGAGCGATCTTTGGAGTTGCCCCATTTCAAAGTTGAGCGATCTTTGGAGTTGAGCGATCTTTCCACTTGATCGTTCTCAACACTTGAGCTATCTCCATACTTGCGCGATTTCAAAGTTGCAACATTAACAGTGCATGAACTTACTGCTTGAAGTACTAAACAAACAAAAACAGGACTTTATCAATCAACTGATCAGCCCGGTGAATTATAAAATGGACGCTTTGTCAATTGGAAACGACACAAGACCCCATATTCTACGAAGAGGAGAATACAACGTTTGGAAGAACCGTGTCCTTAACTTTCTTGAAAGTAAGGATCAATCATCAGGATTGAGGACTGCTTGACTCTATCACCAATGGCCCTGCTCAGCTGCTCATTGCCATTGACAGAAATGAAGTGAACAACCCACCTATTGAAGTTGAATGGAGACCCAAGACAGTCGAAGAGTATGATGACCAGGACCGAGCTAGACTCCGAGCTGACCTACTTGCCAAGACTTATCTGTTGCAGGCCATCCCGAATGACATTTACATGCAGATTGATAGCATGTCAACTGCAAAGGAAATGTGGGACAAAATTTTCAAGATCATGCAAGGCACATAAATTGGAGTCAAAGCAAAGAAAACAAGCACCTTCACAGCCTATGACTCTTTCAGAGCTAAACTCGGAGAATCTCTCGAAGACACTTATCTCAGGTTTTTGCAGCTAATCAATGAGATGAGAAAGATTGGAGAAGAGAGTTTCAGGAAACCATGCTTGCTTCAGACCATCGTTTAACTCATACAATGCGTGAAGGGAATTCAGTTGCCCACTTCTTAGCTTCTGATGGGTCGGCCCAAGTCGAGGTATTTACAAGGGTTATTGATTTACCAATTGCAGCTAAACAGGCCTATTACATGGATCTTTTTGGGCTTCCATCGTTTAGATATTTTTAAATTGCATTGTTTGGGTTAGGTCTAGTCCCCCCAAATTTTATTTTAACTTCTTTTTATGGTTGTTTTTGTATTTCTGAAAGGGAATGCCATTTCTGAAGAGATACTGACGTAGTCCCCCTCTTCTTTTGTACCTCTTATGCTTCTTAATAAAACCTGGCAAATGTTCCCCGACAATTGCCCACCGATTTTGGTGGTTTGCCTTCCGGGTTAAAAAAAAAAAGAAAGATTGGCGTGTACAAATCTAACATGGAGCTGAATGTGAGATTTCTGTCTGCACTTGGACCTGACTGGAGGAAGCTTTGTTCACAGATAAGGCACACTAAAGACCTTGATGAGATTGATATCCATGCTGTGTACAACACACTCGATCAGTATGTTGAGGATTTTTCTGACTTTGTTCACATTACTGTGATGGCTGAAAAAGGGAAGGCAGCTGTGGACAAACTAGGTCACACCCTAGCGCTGATGCTCGACAAACCCTTAAAATTTGGCTCCAAGAAGGACAAGATGAAAGCTGATGAAAGTGAGAGTGCTGATAGTGACATAGGTTTCTGGGATGAAACTGATGATGATGATGAACTGCGTGACTTCCAAAAGCAGATAGCTCTTTGTACCTCAAGGTTCAATGATCAGATGCAGAAAAAGAAGAACTCCTCAAACAACAGGCCCCGCAAAACCTCAACACCAATTAGTATAAAACTACCAAATAAGTATTCTTTCATCCCTAACCTATCTTGTCTAATGAAGATGATAACAATTGTTATCATATTACAATCTCATATGTAGTGTTATTTAATTATAATTATGATGATTATTCAACACATGACACTACTTTTTATTATCTTGTTGTGTTTTAAAGATTCTAAATACATTCCATCTAAAGAGTGAAAATATTTATTTTATACTCCATAATATCTCTTCATTCATCTCAATACATGTTTTATAAAAGCTACATATCAAGATTGTTAAAATTAATATATGTTTTTATAAGAACTACATATCAATGATGTGAAAATCATGAGTTGAATCGTAAAATTGTATAATTCAATATCATTGAACCAATTTGACTCGTAAATAAAATTGGAAATGCTAAAAATCATTTCAAAATTGGGAAACATTATTTAAAATTGTGATTTCAACGGATTTTTAATATAGTTACTTATTTACTAATGAATAGTTATAGTAGAATTCAATGAATGAATTTTTGTATTTTATGTTGCTGCTAATTATAAAAAACAATTTCTCCCTCATCTCGTTAAATTGTGCTAACTTTATTTTTGCAACTGCCCCAACAAAAATTTTCATTTCCATTTAAACTAATAAAATGTGTAGGTAAATTATTTTTCTCAACTAATTTGTAAAAATTTCAATCACATACAAAGTAATTTTTACTTTTATTTATATTCCACATGCAAGTCAATTCTGGACACATTTAATGGGGGTATTGATTATTATCACTGTCCTTTACATAATTTTTGTATCCAAATATGTTGTAATACTCTATTTTATATTCTGAAATTAGAACATTTCCTTTTTAACTTTTTCTAAGGTTACGAAATCAGCTTTGCAGCAAATTGCACTGTTGAATTTGGATTTCCTGATTTCTTCGGGGTATGAAATAGGAGGACGGCGATCACTTTCGGTTGCGTGTCCTAAAAAGTCGTCTGTGAAGAAAGAGTCATCAGAATAATCAAAACTATCAGAGGCGTCTGAGTACGCGTGGATCTGTGGCAGCCGGGGTATCATGGGTTGCTTCTCAGAAGAGTGGGGCGGGTGTTTTATAGCATAAGCTCTTTGTACTTCAAAATTGAATATGAGCTTGGAGATAGTTTCCTCAGTGCGTGCCGAAGACTCCTGTTCCAAATGCATTGGAGGTTCCTGCACCGAATTAGTTAGTCTCACAAAATTAGAAAAAATTGACAAGAAATCTTTGAGGTTGGAATTGTGTGGGCCCATTGTAATTAGGATAGAGCTCCCTTTTTTATTGATCTTCAGGTATCAGCATGTGTTGTTGAATCCCAGAGTAACCATGATCAGACCAAATTTTCTGCTCTGCCTAGATTTAAAATTTCCTGAGATTGCGAACTGGTTGACAAAATTATAGATGTGAGGCCCTAACTCTGTGCTGAAATTAATCCTGGATAGCAAGGATATTTTAATTTCAAAAATGTGTATTTCTTCATTTTTGACCGCAAATCTGAAGAGTGTAGATCCAATTTTAAGAGAATCAAATATTCAAATCCTTCTTCTCCGTAGAATTCAAAATTGTCGGTTTCCTTGATTAAAACATCTGGACGTGCGAGTACTAATTCTTCCGGGTCCATTTGGGCAGAGTCAAAGATAATTATTTCTTTTTCACTGGAGGAGGGAACATCGCTGGTGACCTTGTCCGGTTTTTTGTCCGTAGCAGATCTTACCACGTCTGCCCATGTGAAGGATGGAGCGTTGCCAGTCGATGTGTCCTCGACGAACACGCTGTCGTTGATGGGCTTCATACCCGTAGGTCCAGGGGATGAGACGATTGCAGCCACCGGCGATGGACCTGGTGCAGAAGTTGATGGAGCCTCCGACGCTGAGGTCTGCTGCCGGTGATTTGAGTTGGCCACCAGTTTTCGGCTATATGCTTCCGCATTCCCCGAGTGAAAGGCTCTGTTAATATTGCGGTTGTGACAATTTCGTCCGTCCCTTGTCATACCACTATACCAGCATTTTTTCCCGGTGAGGGTGGATTCGGCGATGAGGTCACACCTCTAATTCTCAGGATATCGCTCTTTTCAGTCCGATTTCTATTGCCTGCGCTGTAGAAAGGATTGGAGCTGGGTATTTGTTCAATCGCCGGAGAATAAGAAATAGGCGGCTCATCTGCAATTTCCAACAAACTGAAGCGATTTAGGTTACCTGGAGTGGAATCGATGCCTAATAATCTGTAGATAGGTGTCGTGCTTCGCAGAGCAAGGTGAGGAGAACGGCGTCGACTTATGCGCCTGACTTCGCACCAGGATTCCCCCGGATTCCTTGTGTTTCGATAACCCGGTGAAGGTCGGTTGAGACTTTGAGCATAGCCTTGTCGTCCCAGGAGATTTCGGTCTGGGTAGTCCACGCGCTTGAGAGTGGACAATTGCCTGTAGCTAAAAAATCTGGTTTGGTTTCCGGCTTCATAAGCTGGGTTCCTTGCTGATGAGTTAAAGTAGGAGGTCCGCCGGCGTCTGTGTTGAGGCTTGAAATCCCCCTTCAAGATTAGACGTACCTCAGTCCTTGTTCTTGGGTAGCCATGGTGGTTGTGTTTGTCTGGTCGTGGATCCCAAAAGCTGTAGATGGGGTAGAAAGTGTCACGGCTTCGGTGATTGAAATCAAGAGCTGAATGGAACTCTCCATTGGGAATGTTTTGCCGGCGTGTAGGGCGGAAATCCCCATACATGGCCGGAAAAGCTAAGAAGTTGTCGGAGTTCTAGTGAGAGGTGGGAGGTTCTCTCTCATTGTTATCCAAAGGCTCTTTTTTTAACTTTTCTGGCACTTAATATGGTTTCACTAAGTAATGCTTCATTAATAGTGACAATAATTTTGTAAAGTTTTATTTATAACTTACAACAATTAATTAGGTTGGCACTTAATACGACTTCATTAATAGTGACAACAATTTTTCACTTCTTTTGGCTCCAAATAAATTTCTATTTGGATCTATGTTCTCTTTATATATATATATATATATATATATATATATATATATATATATATATATATATATATATATATGTTCTCTTTATATATATATATGTATATGTTCTCTTTATATATATATATATATATATATATAAATATACAAAGTGAAAAATTAATTACAGCCATCCATATTAATTAAATAACGGTGAGGATTAGAACACTCCCCCACTAAGTGCACTAACTGCTTGTCCGCAATCAATGGGTAGTGGATAAAAAAATTCCCCTCCTAATACGGTAGAATACTAGTGCTAAAAAAATCCTTACACTTTGATTTTCTAATATTGAACGTATGAGATGATTTTGCATTTTGTATGCGGAGCATACTTTGTATCCGATCTTAACCCTATATATATATATATATATATATATATAGGGTGCAGTTCAAGTGAGAATGGTAGCTTAGGAGAGAAATAAGAACAAATCACATCCATCCAAAACAATTGATCTACGATTGCAATTAAGTTTTAAACGGTGGCATGTATGTAATTAGTCAACAGTTTAGACAACTAACGGGATACTTAACGTGAGCGTAATTGAAAAATCCGCAAGTTTGATTTCGTTACTAGCAATAGCCGACTTTCTCTCATTTAATTTACATATGGCTAATTAAATGAATATAAAAATCAATAACTACGTGTTATACATAGTGCACTTTTACTTTTAACCAACTTTAGTTACTTTTTCATAGTTGCCTCAATTGATATGCTATGTTTGTTATTAGTTTTATTTTTAATCATCAATTAATATAATGCACATAAATTCTTCGTAACATTTATTTATATATACTATGTAATGTTTTCTCCAAAGTATGCAAATATCTAATTTTGGTTGTGCACTCATATTGCAAAGTTGTGCACTTTTATTTTTAACTAAACAATTGTGCACTTACATACCAAATAAATAAACATTTTTAAACATTATTTTGTTCACTTTTGTGATTTGTATCTGCATATTTATTCATAAACAAAGTATTATGCACTTTATGATATAAATGTTTTAACAATAAATGTGCATTTTCGTGAACCCTAAAGTGCATCATTTTAAACCGTTCTTATTTCTCACGATAAGGAGTGTAATCACCAGAACTGCACCTTAATTATAATGTTTTTGTTTTTTTTCAAAAAAGAATGCACATTAACGTGACAACACTTCTTAACGTAAGAAATGGGAATGCTCCAAAATTATGCACTTTATCGTTCACGAAAATGCACATTATAGTTAAAGTAATGCAAATCAAATGTGCACATTTACGTTTAAACTTTTGCACAGTTGAAATGCACATTTTCTATTTTTATATGCACATTTCTGTTATGCATGATGCATAGTACACAAATCCAACCAACCCTCCAGAATAATTCCCATTTTACTCCTAAGATGTTATTCTCATACGATCCTTACTCTGACAATATATATGTGATCTAGTTTAGTTCATTAAAAAAACTTTATATTTTCAATCTTTATATGAAAATGAATAATAGACAACTTAAGTAGTGCACTCATATCAATACAATTATGCACTTTTATCATTAAATATGGCTACGGTAAAACTACAAATATACGGAGTACTACATATGAAATTTTAGAAATATTATATATCAGAGCCGTCCATGGATGGCAGGCACCTAGGAAATGGCCTAGGGCACCACTTCCATGGAGGGCACCATTTTTTTTAAAACCACTAATATATACGTAGTATGTATATTAATCAGTGTTCCAGTCTCAAAAGTTAACCGCCTAGCCTTTTCAAGCGTTGGAAGCCTTGTCCTTTAGAAGAGAAGGAAGACGGAGTGTTTATGAAGTTTCGTGATGAGAGAATAGATCTGTCGCTCCGGTGTGGGATTATTGGAAAAACAAATACGAAGTACTTCGTCTAAACTCTAAACATTAAACTGAAGTGTGGGAGCATTTGAACGTGGGTATGACTTTAAGACTTCGTATATGGGCTACTGGCTAGCCATATTTGATATCTCCAAGTCAGCTTCATCTAATTTTTTGTACTACTCTTATTATTTTTATTATTAATATTAATTATTGTTGTTCAAATTCTTTTTATTATAATGATTTCATTATCGTTATTGTAGTTTATTGCTATCAATATCAACCTCCTCACCACTATCATGTTAATAAAGGTACTTTTAAAATAGGAAAAATTGAAAATAATTCTGATCCGCTAACAATAATCCCGATTATTGATTATTTTTGTATAATTCCAACTATATGGACCGTCCGCCAATAATGGTCCATGACCAGATATTACCTCCTATAACAAGTGAATTTTAAATAGAAATTAAGCGTAAAAATTAAAAGTTGGGATTTTTTATAGGGATTACTTGTTATATCTCTTCTCATCCACTTTAGAAACTACATGAATTTATTTATAGCCGGTCATGTCGAACCATTATTGGCGGAAAGTCCCTAAAATTGGGATTATTCTGAAATAATCGATAGTTGAGATTATTATGAGAGGACCGTCAATAGTTAGGATTATTACAATCAATTTTCCATTCAAATATTACAATCGTAGAATTTATCAATTTATGTACAAAAAAATATTTTTTAGTTATTCTCACATACTTTATTTCAATTTTAAGTCAAGCATTACCTTTTATATTTAGTAAAAATGGTTTTACGTTTTTTTTTAATTTTAATTACTTCATATTTAATTGCGTTATTCATTTTATGTGCTATTTGATCTCGTTAATCATTCTTTGTCTGGGGCACCAAAACTCCTAGAGACGGCCCTGTTATATATATTATGGTTTTATCATTTACGAGTATATGTTTACATTTATTTTTAAACTCCGATTTTGCACTATATGATATATCTATTTTCAATCATATATATGTGATCCTTAACTTCATGATCGAATTGAAAAATAATTTATGCTAAGAGGGGTCATAGTATATTTTGTCATTCAAATGAAATTGATGTGCAACTTTATTATTCTAGTGGTGTTTTTTATCACAAAGGTATGCACTTCTTATACTAACTAATTTAGAATGCCCTTGCAAACTTAAAAGTAAATAATATGCACTTTTAGGAATGTTATTGTGCATGTTTATCATTTACTTTTGCTTAACTATTCTTATACAAACTATTTTAAACTTTAATAATAATAATAATAATATAACTTTGACAATAATAACAATAATAATAATAATAATAATAATAATAATAATAATAATAAACACAATGCACCACCAAGTAACAAAAAGTACATACAAAATATATTTGTAAAAAAAAATATACATTCAAAGTAAATATTATTTTAGACGTGCCTAAATAAATTTAGTACATCTAGATTTCCAAATGGATAGAATTTTTCAAACTTATTTGAAAGTTAAATGAATCTAGATAAAAAAAAGTACAATAATGAATTTATTAGGAATTAAGAAATATGGAAATAGAAGAAGTATTTAAAAAATAAACAAAAGTTACGTGAGTGCCTTGCCAAGAAGTTACGTAATACTTCGTATATACTACAACATACGAAATATATGGGTGACTGGATGAGTGGAAAGCTCTAACGGTGTAGTAAACACAGCGTTAGTTTGTCCGTTAAGGCATTTGTTAAATCAAAGATGGAGATGCATTCTTATTTCTCTCCTAAGATGTTATTCTCATTTGATCCATATTCTATATATATATATATATATATATAGGGAGTGGCTCCAATGAGAACACTCCTTATTGTGAGAAATAAGAACAAATCTTAACCATACATCTTAGTAAATTAAAGGCCTAAAATGGATGAGATACACGGATATACTGTGGGAGTGCATGCATTAAAAAATAACCCCCACTCTCCAATTCAACCGTAAGTTAAAAGAAGGGCACAACAGTAATTTTTCATAAAAATCTTTAATGCCTATCGTTGGAGGTTTGATCGATTTCCCTAAAAAGTAGCTAAAAATAAATACTTAAAGCATTTCAAATGTTTTACTTTAAAAACTGATTTAACTTTTAAAATTATAATCCGATTTTAACAAAAATTATATCAAATTAAATAAATTTTTTTTATCTTTCATATGACACCAATATGTCATATATAAATTTGATATAAAAAATTAAGTATAATATCTCTAAAATATTATAAGAGGGAATATTGTTGGGGGTTAAATGTGATGGTCCCTAAAAGAGTCTAGAGGGGGGGGGTGAATAGACTCTTTAAAGCTTTTCTCAATTTTAAGAGTTTTTCACTTGTTAATAGTTTGATCTATAATCTTTTGAGAGATTAATAGATGCACAGCGGAAGTCTTAACCTCTAGGAATTTAGAATGACACAACTTTCTTATTTGGATATAGTTTTAGACTTTTTGCGTTAGCAGTTGTCTTGGCAGATGACTGGCTGGTAGTGTACTGCTGACAATACTGCTGTGTAGGAGAGTAGGAAACTGCAAATGCAACTTCTTAGATTCTTGCTGAGATATAGGATGATATTTAGAGGGTGATGTGAGCAGGTTTCTTATCAGTGAAGTTGAAGAGAGATGAAAACGGGTGGGCAGTGAGGTCAGCAGTTGTCTGGATGGTAGGATACTGTCAAGGCTACTGCCAAGGCAACTGCCTAGAAGATATTTCAGTTGTGAAGAGGTTGGAAGGTAATATTGCTTAGAGAGAAGATAGCTTGGGGAATCAATTGAGTTTGAGTGCGTTTGTTGAGGCAGTATGCTTAGCAGTTGGGTGAGTGTGAATGTACTGCTGAGATTCCTGCCGTGCACTCTTAATGCTCCTGCAGTGTACTGCTCAGGCCACTGCTAAAATATAAAAGAGTCTTGTTGAGAATTTATCTCAAGGAGAGTGAGTAATTAAGCAGTAGGATAAGCAGTAGGGTCAGTTAAGACTACTGCTTAGGATGCTGCTGGCAGACTTCAATCCTTTTGTGAGAAGTGGTTGGTGTGTGCTTTGTTAGCTTATGAGTAAATTGACACACAGTGTATCCTGGTTCAGAGGTGGTGTAATCCTCCTACATCCAGTCCCATTCTCTTTCAAATGGATTTCCACTAAAGTATTCAGCCCAATACACTTAGTGCCAATCTAGCCTTTACAACTCTTAGGCATAGATTGAAAGGTGTTTCACAGTGAGTATTACACTTCTCAAAGCTACTCAATCCTTTGGATTTTCTCAATTGATCCAGTGGGGATCAATAGGTACTCTATCTATCTATCTACACTTTAGGAAGTGAACAACTGTTCTCCTAAGTGTTTACAATAGTTTAATACAAGAAAGTTCTAACCTCCAACTAGATACTAAACTTCTAGAATTTTGATGGATGTTTGTGACTTGGAAGTTTAGTGAAGCATGAGTCTAAGCAGAGAGTAAAGTTAAATGTGCACTTTCTCTTTTGCTAGATATCTCTTGTATGCTTAGAGTGACTACTCTACTTAGAAGACTCAAAAACTTGGTTTTAGAACTCATGCCTATGCCTTCTTTTATAGGCTTCTCCAGTAGGTTGAACTCCTCCGTTGGTTGAGAGGATTCAATCTTATTCGCAGAATGAGGTGTACTCTTGTTCTCTTGTGCTGGAGCTGATAATGGAAATTTCCTTTGTCTTCACTGATTAGTAGCTAGAAGATCAAGTCAAGGATCAATCTTCACGATTTGGTGTGTGCGACCCATCTTCTTTGGTCTTCGTACTGTTGAGCATTTAATGCTCTTCTTGTCTTTGTCTTCGATCATACACATGCAGTGTATGTGTGTGTGTTTGTGCCGTGTTCTATTATATTATGTACCAAATGGATTTATACTGGTAGGATCAAAGTCTCCTTCTAAGGTAAACAAATTTTACCTTATTGTAATTATTAGTTTCCAGTAAAATTTATTTGGTACAGAATTTATTTTGTCATTTCTTGATCAGCTGATTATGTGACTTGATAATTTTATGTACTAAATAAATTTATACTGGTGGGAACTGAATATCCTTTTAAGGTAAAAAATTTACCTTATTGCATTTTAATTTTCCAGTAAAAATTTATTTAGTACAAAAATTGTACATTTTAATTAGTCACAGTTTGAGAACCTGATCAATTCTTAATTTAGTAAGAACACAGGGCATAATGACTTTTAGTATAGTGGCATCATCAAAATCTTATCAAAATTGGGTACTAACAATTTCCCCCTTTTTGATGATGCCAAAACTATACTAAGCAGGGAAGAATTTTTCTTTATTAAAATTAGAATAGTTACAAGTGTTTTGCTATTACAGTAGTTTATAGTCATTCTCGGACTTATGATTAAGTTTTACTGAGGTGGCCTGTCTTCTTCTTTCTTCTTGGCTTCTTCTTTGGCTTTAGCCTCTTCTGCTTTCCTCTTTCTGATTTCAGCTTCTTCTTGTAGCATTTTGTTCTTCCTTCTTGTCTCAGCTGCCTTCTTTGCTGCTAATTGTCTTTTGGAGGGGGGTCCTGCTGATGTACCTTCCCCCTTTTTGGCATCATCAACATCTTGAAATAGGGCTTCAATTTCTTCATCTGATATTGGATCTTCATCTCTTCTTGTAGGCTGGATACCATAGACCTTGATAGACATGGCATTGAGAGTGTTGTTGATGTCCATGAGGTCTGTTTTCACGTCTATTCGAACTTCTTCTTCTACTTT
Source organism: Cuscuta epithymum (assembly GCA_945859915.1). Classification (NCBI taxonomy): domain Eukaryota; kingdom Viridiplantae; phylum Streptophyta; class Magnoliopsida; order Solanales; family Convolvulaceae; genus Cuscuta; species Cuscuta epithymum. The sequence goes on from CAMAPF010000006.1 coordinate 895,854, forward strand.
CTGCAGAATTCTTTTTGTTGTTTCCACTTCATGAATAAACGGTGCTTCGTAAAGAGTTTTTCCTTCAGTATATTAAATTGATAGTAGCAATAAATTTGGCGCCGTTGCCGGGGAAAGGCAATTATTTTTCTTTTTATTTTATTTCAAGAAAAATCAAAAAAAAAAATAATTAACCAAAAATATAAAGAGTTCTTATTTTTCTATTTCTGAGCTTTGTGAAGTATATGGTCCGATATCGTTCTATAAACGAAATCACATACCAATCAAACCCCGAAATAGAGCAAACTTTCGAGCGGTTGAAAAATAAATTCTCAAATACCGACTCGGGAGATTCATCAAGTACTAGCTCTTATTCTAGCCTAGGAAGGCCATTTTTACTTCTTGCTCCCCGGTCAGTTTGTTTGAGATTATGACCGGTAATGTTTCTTTTTCTCCCAAGTACACATATTTCAAATGTGTTGGGAGTGGTTTCATCTCAACTTCGGGGGCCTGCAAAATAGAAGGCAAAGGCTTCTCCTCGGGGATGGTTAGTGGGAATGCTCTTGACCCCGGTGGCATAAGTGGAAGTTGGAAGTGGTTATCCAACTCCACCATCATGGCTTGGCTATTGGGGGTCAAAGCAAGTTCTAAAGAATTTTCCCCGAGGTCATTCTCAATTATACTTAGTAGGTCATCCTCCCCATTCATTTCAAAAGTATTTTGCACAATGGGATCTATAACATCAATGGCGAATAGAGAATGATTTTCATTTGGGTATTTCATGGAGTCGTAAATATTGAATTCAACTTTATCTCCATCAAATTCCAGAGTTAAAGATCCGCTAAAAACATCAATTTTAGCTCTAGCGGTCTTTAAAAATGGCCTTCCTAAAAGGATAGGAACCGCATTCTTGTCATTTTCCATTTCTAAAACATAAAAGTCGGCGGGAAAGATCAAATTGTCTACCATAACTAGTACGTCTTCGGGAAAGTATTGCCTTTTCTCCAATCTTTACGGTTAGGGTTCACCGTCTTTTGGAGTATAGATTTCTTGTTGAAGTAGCATGTAACCCTTTGGATCTTTTGGACTGAACTTCTTGGTTTTCTGATAGATTTCTTTTTAAGGAATGAGTTTTGAACTTGTTGAGTTCAGTCTTGAGAGGCTCATCTGAGAGGAATGTGTCTTCTGCGGTTGGAATGTCTGGTGCTCCTTCTGTTGATTTTTGGGAAAGAATCTTTCTCCAGTCCGTTGCCTTCTTGACTGTGCTTCTAATTCCCTTCCTTTTGAGGATTTCTCCTATCAGGAAACCATATCCTAACCAAGGTATGGTGTTGTCATTTGATCGCTCATGGAATTTCTTTACAAACTCCACCATTTCCTTGTGAACGTATCTTCCCCAATTCTGAGGTGACCCTGAGATGATTGCAGCTAGAGGTATTGCTCTTTTTCTGTTTAGTTCATCTAGAGCTGTGTTCTTGGAGTCGATGCACTTGTAGAGTATGCTAAGTAGGAGAGCATACTCATGAATCATCTTATTGGTTTTGAATTTGAGAGATTTTGTACCTTGAGCATTTGGGAGTAGGATGATCTCTTTGAATTCTTGCTCGTTGAGTTCATAATCTTCAACTAGTGGAGCTTCTTCTCCTGGTAGTGAGAGCAGTGTTCTGATGTCTTCTTCTGTGATTTCTACTTGTCTGCCCTTGATTACTGATTTGAGAGTGCCAAGGGTAGAGTTAAGGTAGAACTCAGCTGCTACTTCTGGGTAGAAGTTTGGATAGGGATATGTGGCCATTTTCAGAAGACCTGTAGAGTCCAGCTTTCTCAGAAGGTCTCTCATTAGATCGCTGTTATTGGCCTTCTTCAGAATTACAGATGTGTCAAGAATTGATCCGGTGAAGATCTTTTTGGAGATGAGAGCAAGAGATGCCATCTTTGGTTTGTGGATGAGATGAAAATTGGATGAGATGATGATTATGAGCAGATGGTTTATTTTGAGAGATTTTGAGAGTTTAAGAATTTTAAGAGGTTTAGAGATAGATTGCAATGGAGAAGGGTGAAGGAAGTGTACGGAGGATGTATTTATACTCTATCGGGAACTAGCCGTTGAGTTATAGCCGTTGGGGGAGGTGGAAGGTCACTTGTGAGACTACTGCGTTTTCACTGGTAACAGAGGGCTCTGGATCGATGAGTTTTCAATGGTTTAAGGGAATAAGAATTACCCTTTTTAAGATCCTTGATATGAGAGAGTCAGTGTACTGCATGCCACGTGTCTAGATCCCATGTACATTTGTCAGAGGTTTGAGCATCCTGCTGACCTTGTATAGGCCTCTGTTGTTGAGGAAGACATCTGCGTGGCAGATGTCTGCTTGAATTTTGTGAACTAGCGGCTTCATCTCTATTATTCCTTCCTTAATCCATGCTTGTTCTCCATTTTAGTAAACTCCTTACTCAAGTGGCAGTGGGCTGATAGCCCGTTGCCGGTTGATGTAACTGCTACTAAAGGGTAGTCATCTGTTGGGTTTACTGCTTGGGTTTTGAATCCTAAATTTTAGAACTCTGAAATTGACTCATTTGGACCGTGATGCTTCATTCCTTGGTGTGCGTGTGTGTTCCCTTGAGCTGCAGCTGAGTGAGCAGCGGGCTCCTGCTTAGGCTGCTGCTTCAAATTCCCCCTTAGCAGGTGGCTAAGATTTTCTCTTAATTTAAGAGTCAGGTTCCCCCTTAATGAGTGAGGGTTCATTCCTTTGTTTGATCAAGATCATCTAACATTCCAAGCTCTTGCCTTAGTGCATTGAACCTTGCTTCATTCAATGGTTTGGTGAATATGTCAGCCAACTGCTTCTCTGTGGGAATGTACTCAAGTTTAATGGTCTTCTTCTCGACATGTTCTCTGATGAAGTGGTGCTTGATCTCAATATGCTTGGTTCTTGAGTGAAATACTGGATTATGAGTGATTGCAATAGCACTTGTGTTGTCACAAAGTATGCTGATCTCCTTTGTTTCTTCCCCATAGTCCTTCAGTTGTTGCTTTATCCAGAGTATTTGAGCACAGCAGCTGCCTGCTGCTATGTACTCTGCTTCAGCTGTGCTAGTAGCAATTGAGTTTTGCTTCTTGCTAAACCATGAGACTAGTCTTCCTCCTAGCAATTGGCAAGTTCCAGAAGTGCTTTTTCTGTCTATTTTGCATCCAGCAAAGTCTGAGTCTGAGTAGCCACATAGATCAAAGCTTCCATTGGTTGGATACCATAATCCAGAGTTAGGATTGCCTTTGAGGTATCTTAGTATTTTCTTTGCTGCAAGAAGATGACTTTCTTTTGGTTTTGATTGGAATCTTGCACATACCCCAACTGAGTAGGATATGTCTGGCCTACTAGTGGTAAGGTATAACAAGGATCCAATCAATCCTCTGTAAAGTGTAGGGTCAATATCTTTACCTTCTCCATCAGGAGTTAGGCCTTGTGAGGTGTTCATAGGAATCTTCACAGTGGACTTGTTCTCAATCTTGAATTTCTTCATGAGATCTCTTGTGTATTTGGCTTGATTGATGAAGATGCCCTGAGGAGTCTGCTTTACTTGTAGTCCTAAGAAGTAGTTCAACTCCCCCATCATGCTCATTTCAAATTTGCTTTGCATGAGAGTTGAGAACTTCTTACATAGTGCTTGATTTGAGCTTCCAAATATTATGTCATCAACATAAATTTGGACCAACAGTATGTGTGGACCTTCTTCAATTTTGAAGAGAGTCTTATCTATTTTCCCTTTAGTGAATCCATTGTTCACTAAATATTGAGAGAGAGTATCATACCATGCTCTTGGGGCTTGTTTGAGTCCATAGAGAGCCTTCTTTAGTTTGTAGACTTGATCTTTCTCTCTGTTGACTTCAAATCCAGGTGGCTGCTCAACATAAACCTCTTCTTCTAGTAAACCATTTAGGAAAGCGCTTTTCACGTCCATTTGATATACAGTGAACTGTTTGTGAGCAGCATAAGCCAGGAATATTCTTATTGCTTCAAGTCTGGCAACAGGGGCAAAAGTTTCATCAAAATCTATTCCTTCTTCCTGGCAGTAGCCTTTGGCTACTAGTCTTGCTTTGTTTTTTATAATGGTGCCCTCCTCATTCATCTTGTTTCTGAATACCCATTTGGTTCCAATCACATGTTGATGATGAGGTCTGGGTACTAACTCCCATACATCATTTCTTTCAAACTGATTAAGTTCTTCTTGCATGGACTGTATCCAATCAGAGTCTGAGAGGGCTTCCTCAACTTTCTTTGGTTCATTTTGTGAAATGAAGCATGAGAATATGGCATCTTTTTGGACTGATGATCTGGTACGAACCCCTTCATGAAGGTTTCCAATGATTTGGTGAGGAGGATGTTTGTCCAACCATCTAATGTCAGATGTTGTTGTGTTTGTATGAGATTGTTGGTTATCTTCTTCTTCATCATCTTCTGATAGAATAGGGATGTCATGAGTGCATGGAAGGTTGTCATTTGGTGAGTCACCTGCTAGCAGTGGACTGACAATTGATTCAACTGCTGGCAGTGGACTGCTATTTGAGTCAACTGCCTTTCCATCTGTTTGAACATTGCTATTTGGAGGGCAGCTTGGAGCCTTTCCAGTGACCTTTGTTTTGGATGACTCACCTTCATCTTTTAATTGAGCAGTGGGGTGATTTTCAAACACCACATGTATTGATTCTTCTACTACCAGAGTTCTTTTGTTGAGTATCCGGAATGCTTTGCTTGTTGTTGAGTATCCCAGGAATATCCCTTCATCAGATTTGGGATCAAATGGCTTGAGATAGTCTTTTCCATTGTTTAGGATGTAGCATTTACATCCAAACACATGAAAGTGACTAATATTTGGTTTTCTTCCATTCCATAGCTCATAAGGAGTCTTCTTGTAAGTCTTGTGGATAAGACTTCTATTTTGGGTATAGCAAGCTGTGTTGATTGCCTCTGCCCAAAATCTTTTGGGCAAGCCTGCTGCTTCAATTATGGTCCTTCCAGCTTCTTTGAGAGTCCTGTTTCTTCTTTCAGCGACACCATTCTGTTGTGGTGTTCTTGCTGCTGAAGTTTGATGATGTATTCCGTTTTCTTCACAGTACTGAATTACTATTGCATTTAGAAATTCAGTACCTCTATCAGATCTGATCTTCTGGATTGAGATGCTCTTCTCATTCTGAATGAGTTTCATCAGGTCAGGAAGCTTTTTCTCAGTTTCATTTTTCTTCTTTAAAAATAAGGTCCATGTAAACCTTGAATAGTCATCTACAACCACTAGAGTGTACCTTTTGCCACTTAGGCTTGTTGGATCGACTGGTCCAAACAAGTCAAGGTGCAATAGGTTTAATGGTCTAGTAGATGACTCAACTTCTTTGGATCTGAATGATATCTTCGTTTGCTTTCCTTTTTGACATGCATCACATAGGTGATCCTTTTTGAAGTTGATTTCTGGAAGTCCTTTTACCAAGTCTTTTCTGGACAGTTTGTTGATGGTTTTGAAGTTGAGATGACTTAATTTGTTGTGCCATTCCCAACTTATATTTGAATCTGCCTTTGTTATTAAGCAGATTCCTTCCTTGGCTGAGCTCCAGTCAACAATGTACATGTCCTTCTTTCTTCTCCCAGAGAGCACAATTTTGTTTTTGACATCTTTGATCAAGCAGATGTCTTTGGAGAATGTCACACTATATCCATTATCACAAAGCTGGCTTGTGCTTATAAGATTGAACTTTAATCCTTTAACATAAGATATGTTTTGGATTGTAAGTCCATTCACTGATAGGTCTCCCGCTCCTTTGGTTTCTCCTTGTTTTTCCACATTCCCAAATGTTACTTTGGGTCCTTCCTTTGCGATATAGTTAGACAGGAGCCTCCTGCTGCCTGTCATGTGCCTGGAGCAGCCTGAGTCTATATACCATGTTTGTGAGTCCACTGCTCCAGCACCTTCCTGTATTCATCATGATTGGGCAGTAGCCCACAAGTTAGTGGGCAACTTCCCTTGTCCAAGTTTAGGCATCCATGCCCATCTGGAACCACTTAACCCTAAGCAGATGGGTCTATAGCCATTTGAGGTGTTGTAATTAAAGGGGATGGCTATATATTTGTTGACCTTTTTTCTCTTGGAAGTGAGGTATGGATTGACTTCTTTTGAAGGAGACTGCTTATTCTTTTGACTGTGGTTGGTCTTATTGATTGGTTGCCAACAAGTTCTTGGGTTTTGATGGTTGGTAAGCTTTTGTGTATATGGACATTTGGATTTTGATTTGGGAGAAGGCAGATTCCTTTTTGTGGGAATGGTATGGAAATGAGTCTTTTGGTAGATTAGCTTTCTTGTGTTCTGTTGATGGTTTTTGGAGGGTAAGTATTGAGTAAGTCTGATGGGGGACACATAGCCAAGACCTCTTCTCTTCCTATTTGGAATAACTTTAGCAATAGGATCACAATTCTTTCTTTCCATGCTAAAGTTATTCAACTCATTTTTCAGCTCCTTGTTCTCTTTCTCTAAGACACTATTTTTGTTTAAGGCATCTAGTAGTTTAGCATGAACAACCTTAATGTCTTGTTTTAGTCTATCGTTTTCTGATCTTAGGAGAACATGGTGATTCTGGACCTTTTGAAAATCTTGTAGTAAGGATTCTAATGAAATGTTGATTGGTCCAGAATCATTAGAGCTATAGGAAGAGCAGGAAGTTACCTCTACATCATTGAAGTGGTCATCTGCCATGAAGCATTTGAATGAGCAGTCTTCTAAACTTGGCTCCTTTTTGACATAACTGCTTTTCTTTTCAGTATCCTGCCAAGTCCCAAGGCAGAGTAGTGCTTCTTCTGAACTTTCAGATGAAGTGCTTTCATCACTAGAGCTGCTTTCTTCATCACTTTGAGGATCTTCCTTCTTCTTTTCACTGACAAAGGCTTGACGTTTGCCTTTGTAGTCCTTGTGTCCATTCTTTTGGGCAGTAGTCTGCTGTCCTTGATACTTGTGTGCCAGTGGGAGAGGACACTCATTCTTGTAGTGTCCTGGCTGTCTACAGTTGTAACATAGAATAGTATTCTCACCTGTTTGAAATCTCCCTTGCTTTCTAGATGCGTTATTGAATGACTTCTTAGGGGCAGACCCTTCCTTCTTCATAAATCTTTTGAATTTTCTCACAAACATTGCAAATTGCTCATCAGTGAGAAGATTATTGAATGATTTCTCAGAAGATTTTGATGTGTTGGGTTCAGACACTAAGGCTAGTGTCTTTATTTCATTTTCCTTCTCTTCTCTGATCTCTTTCATCTCGAATTCATAGGCTTTGAGATCACTGAACAGTTTATCAGTTGATAAGGTTCTTAGATCTCTACTATCTCTCATAGCAGTGACCTTCATATCCCACTTTGATGGCAGACCTCTTAAGACTTTGAGAGAGGTTTCCTTTTGGGAGAGAATTTTTCCCAGATCAGAGACCTCTTCTATGATTTTCAAGAATCTAGACTCCATCTCATGGATAGATTCATTTGGCAGCATTTTGAAGTCTTCAAACTTCTTGTGAGCAATGGTCAGCTTGTTGTCCTTTTCTTGCTCATCTCCTGCACCTATTTTGGTTAGTTCATCCCAGACATCTTTGGCAGCTTCACATTTCCTTATTCTAGGAAATATGGACTCATCTACTGCTTTGAAGAGAATATCTCTTGCAACATTATCAAGATTGTTCCTCTTCCTGTCTTCAGTTGTCCATTCCATTTTTGGTTTAGGAATGTATACATCTTCAGTTCCTTCTGTGGCTCTGGATGTGATGACTTTCATAATTTTGATAGGCCCATCAGTGATCACTTCCAGCATTTCATCATGCAAAGCACTGAGATGTGCTTTCATCCTGATTTTCCAATCATCAAACTTGTCCAGGTTGAACATGAGATTTTTGGAAAGTTGGTTATCCATTTTTAGAAAGTTTAGGGAAGCAGTTGGCTTTGGATCTTTAGTTCAAGAATAGTCACAAACTGACTCTAGGAACACACTGCTTTGATACCACTTGATGGTCCCTAAAAGAGTCTAGAGGGGGGGGGGGGTGAATAGACTCTTTAAAGCTTTTCTCAATTTTAAGAGTTTTTCACTTGTTAATAGTTTGATCTATAATCTTTTGAGAGATTAATAGATGCACAGCGGAAGTCTTAACCTCTAGGAATTTAGAATGACACAACTTTCTTATTTGGATATAGTTTTAGACTTTTTGCGTTAGCAGTTGTCTTGGCAGATGACTGGCTGGTAGTGTACTGCTGACAATACTGCTGTGTAGGAGAGTAGGAAACTGCAAATGCAACTTCTTAGATTCTTGCTGAGATATAGGATGATATTTAGAGGGTGATGTGAGCAGGTTTCTTATCAGTGAAGTTGAAGAGAGATGAAAACGGGTGGGCAGTGAGGTCAGCAGTTGTCTGGATGGTAGGATACTGTCAAGGCTACTGCCAAGGCAACTGCCTAGAAGATATTTCAGTTGTGAAGAGGTTGGAAGGTAATATTGCTTAGAGAGAAGATAGCTTGGGGAATCAATTGAGTTTGAGTGCGTTTGTTGAGGCAGTATGCTTAGCAGTTGGGTGAGTGTGAATGTACTGCTGAGATTCCTGCCGTGCACTCTTAATGCTCCTGCAGTGTACTGCTCAGGCCACTGCTAAAATATAAAAGAGTCTTGTTGAGAATTTATCTCAAGGAGAGTGAGTAATTAAGCAGTAGGATAAGCAGTAGGGTCAGTTAAGACTACTGCTTAGGATGCTGCTGGCAGACTTCAATCCTTTTGTGAGAAGTGGTTGGTGTGTGCTTTGTTAGCTTATGAGTAAATTGACACACAGTGTATCCTGGTTCAGAGGTGGTGTAATCCTCCTACATCCAGTCCCATTCTCTTTCAAATGGATTTCCACTAAAGTATTCAGCCCAATACACTTAGTGCCAATCTAGCCTTTACAACTCTTAGGCATAGATTGAAAGGTGTTTCACAGTGAGTATTACACTTCTCAAAGCTACTCAATCCTTTGGATTTTCTCAATTGATCCAGTGGGGATCAATAGGTACTCTATCTATCTATCTACACTTTAGGAAGTGAACAACTGTTCTCCTAAGTGTTTACAATAGTTTAATACAAGAAAGTTCTAACCTCCAACTAGATACTAAACTTCTAGAATTTTGATGGATGTTTGTGACTTGGAAGTTTAGTGAAGCATGAGTCTAAGCAGAGAGTAAAGTTAAATGTGCACTTTCTCTTTTGCTAGATATCTCTTGTATGCTTAGAGTGACTACTCTACTTAGAAGACTCAAAAACTTGGTTTTAGAACTCATGCCTATGCCTTCTTTTATAGGCTTCTCCAGTAGGTTGAACTCCTCCGTTGGTTGAGAGGATTCAATCTTATTCGCAGAATGAGGTGTACTCTTGTTCTCTTGTGCTGGAGCTGATAATGGAAATTTCCTTTGTCTTCACTGATTAGTAGCTAGAAGATCAAGTCAAGGATCAATCTTCACGATTTGGTGTGTGCGACCCATCTTCTTTGGTCTTCGTACTGTTGAGCATTTAATGCTCTTCTTGTCTTTGTCTTCGATCATACACATGCAGTGTATGTGTGTGTGTTTGTGCCGTGTTCTATTATATTATGTACCAAATGGATTTATACTGGTAGGATCAAAGTCTCCTTCTAAGGTAAACAAATTTTACCTTATTGTAATTATTAGTTTCCAGTAAAATTTATTTGGTACAGAATTTATTTTGTCATTTCTTGATCAGCTGATTATGTGACTTGATAATTTTATGTACTAAATAAATTTATACTGGTGGGAACTGAATATCCTTTTAAGGTAAAAAATTTACCTTATTGCATTTTAATTTTCCAGTAAAAATTTATTTAGTACAAAAATTGTACATTTTAATTAGTCACAGTTTGAGAACCTGATCAATTCTTAATTTAGTAAGAACACAGGGCATAATGACTTTTAGTATAGTGGCATCATCAAAATCTTATCAAAATTGGGTACTAACAAAATGGTCATTAAAAAAATGTTGGTGTCACTTTGTGCATAATCTGACTGTACTTTATATTTAGATTGTTGTACATCCTTAAACCCGCTCACACCTTTCAGCGTTATATCCTTACGGAGAGCCAATCCTCAACGTTATATCCTTATACGGAGGAAATCCTCAGCTTTTTACCCTTTCTTTCATTTATTTCATTGAAACCTTTTAGCTCCTCTCTTCCGCTTCAGCTGCTGCATCTTTGGATCGTAATGGTTTTGGCTTCTGGACAGTTTAGTTCCTCACAGGTCCTCGGATGGCCGATTATAAATAATGTGTCGCAGCTCGTCGGTGGATTTTCCGCTTCTGGCGCTTCTTCCCTGTTTTACTCTCGTAAGTCTTTCTCTATTCAACCAAATTACATTGTGTAGTTGCTTTATTGTTACTGTTCTCCACATCATCTATGTTTCAATCTATTTGTTTATTTCTCTCTGTGGCTGTAGTGTATGGGCTCCAGGAATTGCTTATGACAGTAGTTATGGTGGCTTGAGTTTATGTTCCATCTTCCAACCGTGTAGTTTACCCTTTATATTTGTGCCTATATGTGTTTGTTTAAATGTCCAATCGAAATCAATTAATTTTTTGCTCTCAAACCTGGATTTATACCTACCCTGCTTAATCAGTATACATTACAACATCTATGGTAAAGATTATTACTAGGCTTTGCACCTTTCTGGTTCTTAGATTGTCTAGTTTTGCACCTTTCTTGTTCTTAGATTGTGAGTCTACTTTACTTCATGGAGTATTTTTGCACTTTCCATTTTGGGTTAAAAAACTTATGTTTGATATGGAGTACTTTTTAATTTCATTGTTTTCGTTAATACACAAATTTAAATACAGCTTATACTTTTTAACCAAATTGTAGAGATCTTTTCATGAACCAGGACACATTGTAATGTATTCTTTTGTTCTTTTTTGTCATGCTGTAGCTAAGTTACAGAGTCAAGTTTTCTATAAGGCTAGGTTTAGAGTAGCTTTGACATTTGGGAGTACTCATATCTTTTTAACCTTTACTGTTTAGCAAAACTACACAAAATAAAGATTGAATACAGTAGCATTATTACCTAATAATCAACTGCACATGAATAAATGAAATGTACTGCGTAGTAAAGTTCTCATTAGCCTCTTTTAAGGTTAATGAATTTCGAAGGGCGCCAGGGGTAATGAAAGAAATCATGCTTAATTTATTAAATTGCTTATCTACTCCTGCATTAAAGGCTACTGGTAAGAAGATAAGTCAAAAAATATAAGGACATGCATGATTTGGTGTAACGTCCTTTGACCATGCCTGGATTGATTTATTAATGTAGACTACATTGCCCTTGTCACTAAGTTAGCTCTACTTTTGTTCACAGTTCAGACTTGAGTTATAATATCAATTTAATTGTGCTAAGCTGATGTTGTTCCATATGTTGCTTAGCATAGTCCTTCACTAAATCTGGGATTTGACTTCATGGCTTGCTAAGCTACGAAAAATATGGATAAAACTAATTTCATTCCAGCAACAATAGTGAAAATAGCTTCTTTGAGTGCTATCAAAATAAAATCATTCATGGCAAAACAAATAATTTGTTATCTAATAGTGAAAGCATGCTTGTAATGTAAGTTCTTTTTTGAACCTGTCAGTTAACTACATGCTTCAAGTTGTTGTGTACCGATATACAGATCATTCTCGTTTAGGTATATAGTTCGGTGGGTGGGAGGGAATGTAATTTGGCCCAGTAAATAGTACTACGTAATTGATAAATAATGGTGTCATTATGATTATGTTTATTTTTAAAAGTAATAATAACGTTATCATTTCACCTAAATGAAAGGGAACCTTGATATGAGATGTCTAAAATGGGACTGGGAGCAGTATTTGTTTATGTAAGATATAAATGTATGTATTGGCAAAATAATACCAAAATCACTTTTTAAGAAGTTTTAGATTTTAGTTTTCGAAAACTTATTTCACACCTTAGAGAAGTTATTCTCAGTTGACTTCACCACCACAACATCCAGAAATTTATTTTAATTCTAAGTATTGTTTCCAACTGTCAAGAATCGGAATGTGGTGTCAATGACGAGCGTTTGATTTTGCTCATTCCCCCCATCATATGCCCTTTATATATCATATAATTGATCCAACATTATTTGAGTTTCAGGAGGATATGAGGAATGGACACGTGAACTTGAAAAGTATGTCATAACCAAGTCATTAACGAAACCCCTGGCCTGAAGCCTTCCCTGATTCAAAGTATCAACCTCATGTTGAAGTAAGTCTGTGAAAGCTGGCATGTATTTATCATCTGGGTAGTATAATCATGCCAAAATGCTCATGCTTTAAGACTTCCCAAGATTTTTTTCACCATTTAGCTCTACTTGTATCTTATTTACATTCTTCCTTACTGCTATGATATTTATAGCTTGCTCTAAGGTTGAAGAAAAGCGGTTACGTTACTGGATGTTCTGTTGGTGATACTGTGCCATATATCATCTGCCATGAACAAGTCCGCCATGACTTATTGCGGTCTGTAACGTGTGTACGGAGGACGAAGAATTTTGTTAGTAATCAGTGACACGTGGCACACGATCCACAACAAGTGGGAGTTAGGCATAGCTCTCGGGTGATAAAAGATGATATAAGACTGAAAGATTACACCGTTGGGTCAAGTTGGAGGTGAAACTTCTTCCTGAACCCATCTTCTTCATCTCAGATTTTCTCCTTTTCTGAATATTCTCTAAACACTTCCGTTCATTTTATTTCTAAACTAGGTGAAGAATAATGTTGTTGTTCATTGAGAGATGGATATCTGGAGCCAACCACTTTAATTGTTCCGTTGTTTCTTCTTCTTAATGTTTGAGGCTTGTTTCCAGACAATTGTTGCTATTGATAAATTTGTAGTCGTACTCTTTTTATATATTCTACATTATATCATTTCACGGTCACTCTTTTTTACATTGTTGAGCTACAGATCATGGCTTCTGCTCCCTATGAATAGGGAAATCCTAAAAGTAGCTCTGTGGGGATTGCTCAACGGGCAAGACATCCCGATGAGCTGAAGAATGATAATACAAAATGGATAATCGACATAGATTTTTACCTTGCACAACAGGTATATTGCTCTATACAAAATTAGCCGTTGCCATTTTTTGTTTTACAAATATTTTATTGTTCGTCTCATGGTATTGGGTTAATTTAACCTTTGGCTGCTAACGTACACTATTTCTACTTTAAGTTCATGATATCTTTTTGCCACTTGATTTACAAATATGAATCATTTGCCACTGTCGGTTCTTCTGGTCACCTGTATGGCCAATTCTTGTACTATATTTCACTATTAAAGTGATCAATACTCCGTATAAAAAATACTGAAAGTGGAATTAAAGAATGTAAAACTGTGCATAAGAGTGCACCAAAAGTGGAAAAGTGAAACTTGGAGACAAAGTGGCCTAATAGTTGTGGCAGCAAAGGGGAGAATATTACTAATTAATTTTCTTATTATTATTAGCACTTAAATTAATGCATGCTACCGTTTCATGTGACCCTTACTCCTACTGTTATGGTTATTATAGTCGTTTTGGCTGCTTTATTTCCTCACCTATAATCTAGCTTATAAATACTTTATTGTTTTTTATTCCTTATTAATAAATAACAAACTAAGTATTCAACTATTGTATTCATATTACTCATACATTCGCTCAATCTAAACTGAGACATTATTGACCCTACAATGGTCTTGGGCATTACCACGGTCGCGCAACGCGCGTTATTAAACTAGTTTATACAATAAATCACAAAAACATCTACAGCTACCGCATGCATAAGAATATGTATATGACACACAACTACTACTATCTAACGCACAAGAAACATAATCTAGCACACAATATGTATAGGAAAAGCTAAAACAAGCATCTTAAGCACAAAATCCAATATCTAATGCACAAAGAACAATATCTTACACACAAAATTAAAAAGTAATTAATATCTAATGCGTAAGGATTTCACACAACTTAAACTAATACTCCGTATATAACACACAAGAATCAATATCTAATGCACAATACGAATATACACCCAATAACTAGTACCTAACACATAATATATGTATATATAATTACATTAAGTATTTACCGCACAAGAATCGATATCTCACAAACAACCAATATTTTAAGCACATGAACCGGCCATCTTATTATTAGGTAGGATATAACACACTACAATTGCTATTTGATGCAAATTAAAATAAATGAATAGAAAATAAATTACAATTTGAAAGGAGACTAACGTGATGGACAAATTGAACAAAAAGGAATGATATTTTATATCTATGCTTGGATAGCTCAATTGATGTGACAAGATAAAATAAAATATTCAATATGATATGGAAGTTATTCTTTCCATTAGTAAACCGTAGGAATTAGGAAGGTAATAAATAAATCGTCGGTTACCAAAACTGCCAAACATATGTTAGACGAAAACAGCCCTTACTACCATTAAGTTGATCGCAGATCGATTTAGATTTTGGACGGATGAGATTTGTTCTCATTTCTTACGTTAAGGTGTGTTCTTATTTGAACCAAAGTCTATATATATATATATATATAAAGATTAGACCACTAAGGTAAATCTCTAAAAGCAAATTAAATAAGACACTAAGCAAATTTTAGGAGGAAAAAACACACCGGGGGCGTAGCTCACCTGGTAGGAAGGGAGTGCCACGAGGGAGAGATCTCGTGTTCAATTCCAAGCAATGACTTGGAATCGAGCCTCACTCTCTTTCCATTAAAGTGAAAATTATTTGGTGAGATTATTTGACAAAATAATCCGGGATTGAAACATGAATCCAGATTATCTCAAGATTATGGTGAACCTAGAAAGTGTAAGATTATTTTGAAAAAATCTGTGTCATAAAAAAATTGATTGTTTCAGTATTATGAATGTGGATGTGGATGCTCTTATAAGTGGTAAATTTGTATTTAGGTTCAATTCAATCTCACATGAAGTTTAATTTAGGGCTGGGTCCGAAAAATCGAAAACCGAAAACCGAATCAAATTATACCGAACCGTAGCCTAATAAAACCGAATCGCTAACAAACCGAAACCGAATGTAAAAAACCGAACCGAACCGTAGTTGTTTGATTCGATTTTGGGTTTTACCCTTCAAAACCGAACCGAACAAACCGAACTAATTAAAATATATTTTTTTTTTGTCAATTGTTAAGCATTAATCTCGATTCCCAACTAGTCCTAATATCATTAATAGTCTTTGGTTTTCTTGTGCTAGAGAAATAATGTTTGTGTTATGTTTAGTTTAGTTTAGTTTATAAATTCATTTACACATTCATTGTCTGTGATAATGTAACTATATATACTTGAATGATGATAATATGTTTTTACTAGTTATTATTTTTAATTAACTTTTATTTTTATTTAACTTAAAGAATTCATATTGATGAAATAATAAATATGCATCTCAACTATATCACATAGAACGTATATACTCATGAACTTTTTTTGAACTAGTCACAAACAATGTAAATTAATAATAATATATACTTTCATCTCTTTCGCATACTAATATAATTCAAGACATATTTATTTATTTTCATTTTTATTTTATTTGTTATAGTGTGCTTGCATTCTTTGTATAATATGTTTGATCCCTCAAAGTATTATATCAATTTTAAATCAAATGATAATTTTTTTGGTAAATAACCGAAAAAACCGAAACCGAATCGAAACAAACCGAACCAATCAAACCGTGGTTCCAAGTTTTGGAGTGTAAAACCGAACCGAAACCGAACCGAACTTTTTACTTTGATTCTATATTTGGTTTTAGGTCAAAACTGAACCGCAAGAACCGAACCCACCCCTAGTTTAATTGGCTTAGCTTGAAAGATCTTCATTCCCCATGCCACATTAGTTGTGACACCTAAGACATAATTTTTAACTTCTTATTTAATTTTTAAAATTTAAATTAACTAGAAAAAGTAATAAATAATTGGGAGATTTGTAGTTTTAGTCCTTAACTTTCAATTGTTATCGTTATTGCTCTTGTAACTTTAATCATTTGCGAATTTGATTCCATAGCTAATCATTTTTGCAATTTAAAGATTTTTTCACTGGAAAGTACACTTTTCGGCAAAAAATCCGGCACCGTCGACATATTTTCTAGTATAATATCGTCATAAAGTGAACTTTTCGGGGGGAATTTCTTAAATCGCAAATATTCATTAAAGATTTGCTTTAATGAGTGTACACCCATTAAATAATCATGATAAAGAGTAATAAATTCATCAAAAAGGTGTTTTTACCCCTAAAATTAGCTTGATGTCTTATTTGCTCTTAAAAGGTTTACCTTAATGGTGTAATTGCTCCTATAATTAGACTAGTGTCTTATTTGCTCCTAGAGGTTTACTTTAGTAGTCTATTTCCTTCTTTGCCCTTTTTTGCTCCACACACACCCGTATGTGGTGTGTATATATATATATATATATATATATATATATATATATATAGAATAGAGATCATGTGAGAAAACCATCTTAGGAGAGAAATGAGAAAGAATTATAGCCATCTGATCTTAATTTTTTTTTATTATGCCGCCTCCCTCTCATTAAGGGCAAAGAAGAGATTGTCACATCATATTAATGTGATCCGATTATTTCCATAATGGTCTCCTACAATCTCTCAGGGCTAATTATCTTATCAATTTTTTTTATTGCTTTACGGTTCTTCACAACACCGGCTACTTTATAAAATTATTTTTATTTTCTTAGTCAATCATAATAAAGTCTTTACGCTGTTATTTGGTTCATTCACACATTCATTATTATCTCCAAAGTCATAGTGGAAGATATCACTTTTCATTCTTTGTAAATAACAATCTTAATCATTTCATCATTTTACGTTTCAATATTTCTTCTATTTTATTTTTGATGATTTTTTGCTTTGTTTTTTGTGTATGTTAATATATATCTTCTGCTTAGTTTATGTATTCGTCATTCTATTTATGTTTATTTATCCACTTTTGGGACTTTTTTTTGTTTATAACAAAGACATACGGTGTATGTCACGTTTGATAAGAATTCATTTAATGTTTAATGAAAAAGTAAAAAAACAAATTTAATTAAAGGTGCACAATGACTCATACTTAGGTGCACAACATAATTTAGATTAATTTGATGCACTCAACATCCTTTGTCCATGCACGTTAAATTATTTTTATTTTTTCTTTTTACAAATACAAGTGA
This sequence comes from Cuscuta epithymum, assembly GCA_945859915.1. Taxonomy (NCBI): domain Eukaryota; kingdom Viridiplantae; phylum Streptophyta; class Magnoliopsida; order Solanales; family Convolvulaceae; genus Cuscuta; species Cuscuta epithymum. Next base: position 913,117 of record CAMAPF010000006.1, read on the forward strand.
CACTGAAATATATCATCATAATCAAAGGGTTATAAGGTGCACTTTTTATATACTTAAAGTGCACATGATAAAAGTGCATTTCATTTTGTAAAAAAGTGCTAATTTAACATAGAATTTTATGAAGTGTATTATTATAGTGCACTTTTGAAAGTAAAAGTGCATTTACGTAGTATAAAGTGTCAATTTGACATTTTAGTAATATTTTTAGTGACATTTTAGTGATATAATAGTGCACTTTTATGTATTTAAAGTGCACATTATAAAAGTGCATTCATTTTGTGAAAAGTGCTAACATAGATTTTTATGAAGTGTGTTATTATAGTGCACTTATATGTGCATAAAATTTTAAATAAAAAGTGCATGTATTCAATGTTGGAGTGCATATGAACAAATAACAAAAAATTACTCCTAGAAAGAAAATGAGGAACATAAAACATAATGCAACAATTTAATAAAGACGTTTTTGAATTAGTTAATGAAATCTATATGAGATAATATCAAATTAGGAAAAAACGATAAACAGGAGAACAAATTTAAAGGAAAATTATAGGGAGTTACTATGTATTAATTATTATCCTAAATTTTAGGACAACTTCTCATATATGAAAACGTGGGTGTTGACCACTTTTAGTTTTCTTTACGTAATTGCCCTTCAGTCATTAATATAATGTTTATCTTACCAAATTATATCCTAGCATGTGCACATCATGTGCCAAATTTTAATTCACGTCCCTTGTTCTTGAGCCGCACGATTATATGAAAGAATGGTGAGATTTCATTCTTATTTCTCTCCTGGGACATCATTCTCACATGAACTCTCCCCTATATATATATATATATATATATATATATATATATATATAAATATCGTAACAAAATCAATTCAAAGACTTGTGGGTTAGGACAACAATGAAAGTTGCATCAACGAGCATCAACCACAATACCAAAATAATAAATTCAACTTCTTCAAAGCAGATCATGAAAGAAACCCTTTTAATTAATTTTTGGATTTCTTTATTCATATGCCAGATTGCTAATAGATGCAGCTCAATGTATATTGCCCCGTATTTCGTATTGATGGGGCTGTAATTAGAGATCGAGATGCACCATGCAAGGGCGATATAGAATTTTTAATGAAGAATTGTTTATTAAATTTATTTTGATGTTCGACTGGGCATAAATAATAATTTGGTGACCGTAAATAGAATCACCCTTTCCACAATTCTTCTAAATTTAGTATGTGCAACACACACAAAAAAACAACTTGCCATCTTCATATATTAAAAAGACAACTTTATAAATATCAATGTACTCTGGTCGTTGTATAGACTGAAAACTACGAAAGTACGAAGTACAGACGCTATCAAAGTGTACATACATACAAAAATCTAATAGAGAAATGCAGATAGTCTCACATATAGCGTCTTCATATTTGAGATTGAATTTGAAAAATATACTAAAGTAGTGGCCCCACTGCATCTTACAAGAAACAATATGGGGTGTAAATTAAATTACTAATGCCTGAATTTTGGGGTGAAAATATTAATGTTTTTAAAACGGGATGCGAGCTAGCCCAAAAATTAAAAGGGGGTTTATATTCAAATTTCCCCAACTAATCGATCTATTTGGAAGAACAAGATCTAAGTCAAGTTTATACAAAAACAATTTTGGAGTAGATCCTACACAAACATACTTCCTATTGTAAACAGATTAACCTTTTTTTTTGGAACCGTTAAATAAAAGAATCAAGCGAAAATGCACTCAACTCAAGACATTTATATGTTTGCAAATGGCTAGAAAAGAATACATTATATTGTTTTTCTATTTGATCCGCTTGAAATGTTAATTTTCAATCTGAGATTATATTTGTTTTAAATTTATTATTCAATTTACTTATTTACCCTTTCTTCCTACTACTTTCTATGAAATTCTTACTATATTATACGAAGTACGGAGTATTATATATGTATACGTATTTACACGTTTTCTAAAAATCAACGTTTTCTTTCAATGAATTTTTGACCGTGCATGGTTACCGAATAAAACGCTTACGTACTAAACACCGTTTCATTCCCATACCATATTCAACTAACTATGCTCCCCACTAGTTATTTACCATTATGTGGTTTGATATTTATATAGAAAATTAACGTTCGTTAGTTCTTTTGATTCTTTTTTGTTAATTAGCCAATCAATGCGTTTGAGCTTTAGAGGACTATGTACGTGGTATCTTTGTAGATTCCTAATCCTACTTAGATATATAGATCAGATTTATCCGGTAGTTAGTTTTTACCGAAAGAAGAGATAAGTTTGTTCTTAGATGGGATTGCGGCCAAGTAATTAAACGCGACCAAGTCAAGTCTGCCCCACCGATATTTACTGATTTTTTGTGTCTATCAAATTAATTAATTGTTCAAGAATTTTTAAAAACTTATTTTTTGAGTTAGTTTAACGATTTTAAAAATTGAGTAGAATAGAAACGCAAAAAAGTAGAAAAAGTAGTCGTCCTCGTTTGTTAAATCTTTAGTGTTTTCATCAACCACGCTTCAAAACTCAAAAGTATAAACTTGTGTTTTCATCACCAAAATAATAATTAAGGCCCATTATATAATAGAGATCTTTCTATATATAACAACAAGATCAGATAAACCAGTAGAGAATCTTTCAAAACAAGAACATTATATTCGGGAGTATGGAGGATGGAGGTGAATCAGGTGATAGGAGGGTGGCATCGTCATCGGAGACGAATCTCGATAGCTGGCTTCCCGTCACGGGTTCCCGGAAGGGCACGTGGTGGTTCTCCACCTTCCACAATGTCACCGCCATGGTCGGCGCCGGCGTGCTCGGCCTTCCCTATGCCATGTCTGAGTTAGGATGGTATGTATATAGATGCTCATATTTTACTTCGCACATCCATCCATGTGCTTTGTCGGATCGGGACTTGGCCAAGCACATGAATTCAAACTTTTGGACGATCTAACAAAGCGCATGACTTGTCGTTTCGTCCAAAAATTTGAGTTCCTGGTTGAAATATTAGGAGGAATCTTTTTTTATTGATTTAAACTAGTGTAAATCTTTAATCTAGACTCCGTGGAATAAGTGATGTTCTTCTCGAGTGAGATTTTAAAGAGATCTGAACATCAGTCTTTACTATAACTTTATTTGAAAACTCAAAATCATTATTTGTACATTTGTAGCCTAACCCTTTATATGTGAATTTATATCATGTATATCTCCGGATAGCATACATATACTAATCTTAAAGTCCGTGTTTGTTGTTGACGGTTACCAATATACGAAGTTTAAATTCTAGGGTTCCAATTTGAGCACCTCAAAGTTTTATATCATTATATGTATATATTTCTAGTTTGGAATGACTAAACGATAAATGCATTGGAAAATTTTCTTTCAGAAAGGTGAATCTTTTGAAATTCTGTTCATTTAAAATATTTTTATTATGAACATGTTAAGCACATAAATTGACATATTTTCTCCGTTCTTAAATAAGTGCAACGGTCAACATTTTACACTTGTCGAGACAAAAATATATATAATTCTTTATTAGTAAAAAATTGCAAAAATAGATTTTGAAAATTTACAATGAGACAAATTTGACAATATTTTTTTCAAGAAAATATATTAATACATTATTTAATTAAACGTAGTCAAAGTAGCACATGTGAATAGTGTAAAATTCAACATGCTGCACTTATTTAAGAACAGAGGTAGTATAAAGTATTGAGTTGTAAAATAACAGGGGCCCGGGAGTGACAGTACTGATTTTGTCGTGGGTGATCACGCTATACACATTGTGGCAAATGGTGGAGATGCATGAGCCCGAAGGCGGGGGTACGGGGAAGAGGCTCGACCGGTACCACGAGTTAGGGCAATACGCATTCGGAGAGAAAAGAGGGCTGTATATCGTGGTGCCACAGCAGTTGGTGGTACAAATTGGAGTTAACATAGTTTACATGGTGACTGGGGGCACATCTTTGATGAAGTTCTGTCAAACTGTTTTCCCTACTTGGAAACCGCTCAAGAGGACATATTTCATTATGATATTCGGATCTGTTCACTTTGTCCTCTCCCATCTTCCAAACTTCAACTCTATCGCTTTGATATCTCTTGCGGCCGCAATCATGTCATTGAGGTAAAAAAACATATATATTTCAATGCATTCATATGTACACGCTATACCCCATCTTTGTCACTTATTTCTTACGACTTCGGTCTCATAATGTAAGATGCATATGAGTATGATGCACATTTTAAGAAAATAAAGGCCGAATAGATTGATTGTTTTAGAATTCTAACTTCTAAGGGTAAGAGAGAAAAATAAATTCACAAACATTAAAGACTGAAATGATACATAAATGTTACGAATGTATATATTGAAAATAAATGATACATAAGTAAAAAGTTGGTTGAGTACAATTTTATAAAGTGTTTATATTTTTTTGACAACCCAAAAAGAAAAGTGTATCTTACAAAATTGTATATTACGAATGTATTGATTACTCCATCCGTCCTTTGAAACTTTTTCAACTTTCTTTTTTTGGTTGTTTCACTCATTTTGTCACTTTGCCTTTTAAATAAATAATTTGTGGTTCTTGTTAATTATGTCTCATCTGCACAAACCTCAACCACATAGTTTTACTTTATTATTTTACGTGTCAACAAATTTTTGTAAAGTTTGAGGGACGAAGGAGTACATCTCTATTAATCTTTTGATATTCATAACTACACCATTTTGGGGTCACTATACCATATGGAATATATACTCTACGGGCCCGTTTGGTAGTTTACTCATTAAAACTTTACATGCAATATTGCATGTAAAGTTTAGGGTAGTAGAATAGTTTACATGTAAAATAGAACACATCGTTTGGTTATGTGTGTAATCTATTTTGAAATTACACACAAACTCTTTACATTGTTTGTTTAACCGGCTTCATATACTACAGTACATACGTATAATATACATAAAATATACATATAATGTGTATATATATACAAAAAAAAAATACACCAACGTTTCTTAAAAACTAAGCAACTCCATTAAACAAAACTAAGAAACTCCCGCAGTATAACTGTTAGATTCAATTAAACATCAAATCTCAGAAATAATTGGAAGTATAGAACCTGTTGGTTAACGTGGATGGAGAGCAGATTCAAAGTGTAGAACCTCTTGTTTTCTTAAATACTCGTACTACGTAGGAGGAGAAAACCTGCCGACAATATTTTTGCTTTGCTGCTACGTTACGATGGAGTCTTCAGAGCGGCTAGGGTATAAAGTAGTTTACTACCCTCCCCCCATGTAAAATATTTTACATAGTATGGTGTAAAGTGTGGTTAAAAAAGTGTCATACAGTTTACATTAAATAGTTAAAACAAACGGTGTAAAATGTTTACTTCCCCACACTTTACACGCAAAGTGTTTACTTTACATCGTAACAAACGGGCCCTACGAGTAAAATATGCTTTGTAGGGTTTGAAAAATACTCCACCCTTCGATAACTCGAGAAATTCCTTAGAGATGATATTGTTTCTGAAAATAAGTAAAAGAACATACATTTGAAGTGTGGTTTATGTGACAGTTATTCAACGATAGCATGGGTAGCATCAGCCCACAAAGGGGCTCAACCAGACGTGGACTACTCACTGAGGGCGCCGTCGACCGCCGGGAAAGTGTTCCGGTTCTTCAGCGCTTTAGGTGACGTGGCGTTCGCCTATGCCGGCCACAACGTTGTTTTGGAGATTCAGGCGACCATCCCGACCAGCCCCGAGGCTCCCTCCAAGAAACCCATGATGAAGGGCGTCTGGATCGCCTACGCCGTCGTCATGCTTTGCTATTTTCCGGTGGCTTTCGTCGGCTACTGGGCTTTCGGGAACTCCGTGGAGGACAACATTCTCATTTCCCTTGAAAAACCTGCTTGGCTTATCGCCACCGCTAACCTCTTTGTTGTCATTCATGTCATTGGGAGCTATCAGGTACGTACGTATACTTGAAAAAATGCCATAACACACCTTTTCCTAGCTTTTGAGAAAATTAGTTTGACTAAAACTTAGAGAAATTTTCCAAAATAGGGAAAAACGTTGTGAATTCTAATATGGTGACAACTCCGGTACAATAGAATCTACCTTCTAATATATGAATGTCCAAGGTTTTAAATAGTCGTAGCGGCAGCGGTAGCGGTCTGTAGCCAACTGTAGCGATTGCAGTGGTGTGAAATATTCTCAATTGCGCAATACATAAATGTATTTTTTCACATCATTCACACAACATTTAATTTTGAGTTTCATTCCATGCATCACTATTAATGTATTTTTTCACATCATTCACACAACATTTACACATCAAACAGTTCGTGATGTACTGCCAAAAATTCAATAGCGGGCTTTAGCGGGCGGCGTAGCGGATTTTTCCCGTGATTTGGAAATCACACACGAATAGCGGGCCGTAGCGGTAGCGGCCGCTATCGCGATAGCAGGCCGCTATTTCAAACCATGGGAATGTCATGAATTATTCCTTAAATAGGAATAATTACTCCCAAATTTGAAAAATACTATAATGTTGATAATACTAAAAAATGATACGAGTAATATATAATTACTCATATTTAAATAATTACAAATTAAACATCTTATTTCTATTTTATCTTATTTCTATTTTGAGCAATTTCTTACCTTTATATGTTTTCCAAAACGACTCCCATCATTCCTTACAAATGATTACACATATCATTCTTTTTCTTTGTCTTATTTTTGTGTACATAGGTTTTTGCAATGCCGCTCTTTGATACTGTAGAAAGTTGGCTAGTGAGGTCAATGCATTTTAAGCCGACATGGTACCTTCGGGCCGTTTCACGTACGACTTATGTGGGTGAGTAATTAATTAATTAACATAATTACAAAACTTTGTAAAACAGTGATTTGATTATAAGATTTTTTATTTTGTTTTGTTTATCTGTACCACAATTTATTTATTATAAATCAATTCGTTTATTACGTTTTTAATTCCTCAATTTTTTTTGCCCATGCAGCATTAACTTTATTCTTGGCTTGCACATTCCCGTTCTTTGGCGGGTTGCTTGGATTTTTCGGAGGCTTTGCTTTTGCACCGACCACCTACTTCGTAAGTCATAACTTTATTTTTTGCATATTAATGCATTTTTATTGGTTTTATTAAACTATTATACTCGTATTATTGTGTAAAATTTCTGATAACATTTTGCTCAAAATTATTAAGAAACGTTTAGTAAAATATAAGAAGATTTGCTTATTTAATATTGTAATTTTTGTCAATTATAATTTCGAGTAACCTTTTTCTGTCGAAATTTATCCACTGGCTAGTAAAATTGGTCACAGTAAAAACTTTTGAATAAGAATGTGCAATTTTCGCCAAAAATAGCATAAAAAGTTGTTTCTTATGTGAATATTTCCACCGGAAATAGTAAACTTGGTTGAAGTAAAAGTATTTGATGTGGATACACTTATGTTTTACACGATTAACCTATCGTTTACTAATAAATTAAGTGATTAACGTTTACTATTGCTCTGATCTAAAAAAAACCTTTACTATGTAGGATATATGTTTTTTATTTGATTCAGTCAGACACTCAGACCAAGCCACACTTTTAATTTGCAGAATAGACTAGACTAGTCCAGAATTAAGCAGATCAAATTGAATCTGATCTAACTTAGATATTAGTAAAATACACCTACACTAGATGTTTACCAAACTAAACTAGACCAAACTTAAACAAATCAAGCCATAAAATTTTGATGCAATTAAAACCATCCTTAGTAAAAAAATCAAGCAACATCAAGCACGTGATTTTTATACAAATAAGTGGGAAAAAAAGTTGTGCAATTATGCTGTTTTCGGTTAAAATGAATTCTTTTGGTCTGATATCACATATTTAAATCATGATCTATTCTAGTAAATGTTCGGTGCATGTGTATTGCACTATTGTCCAAGTTTGAAACAAGTTCTAATAAGAACATCCTTAAAAATGAGTATAAAAAGTATCAATGAACAGAGGAAGCACACATCTCACTTTTTATGCACCACGCCGTTTTGAAATTTGAAAAGCAATACCGTTTTTAACTAAAGTATGATTTGTTTTATAAATTATGCAGCTTCCCTGCATCATATGGCTCAAGATTAAGAAGCCCAAGATATTAAGTTGGACATGGATCATAAACATTGTAAGCTTTTGATTCCCATTCATTATCATTGTGTATAGTGTACATAACCTTGTAGGTATAATAAACAATTGTACAAATTACACAGAAATATTAATGCCTTTTCTTTCTTTTGTTTGCTAGATATGCATTATCCTTGGAATTTCTCTAATGGTGGTAGCTCCAATAGGCGCATTAAGACAGATAATATTGCAAGCCAAAGATTACAAGTTCTATTCATAGCTATGCATTACGAATCCAAACTGTTTCTAGGATTTAGTTCTATTCTTTACGTTTTTTAGTAATAATTACATATGATAACTTCGAATATTTGTCCACTGTATATGGCTCTGATCAAATAAGCTAGGTCAGACAGGGATTGATCGGAATTTGGCTGAGGCATTTTTAGTTAATTAGCTCCTCAAGTAAAGAGATTATTGTTCTATTGTTTAGCTAATTAATACTTCGTATATGAGTAATTGTCCTAAGTAGGACTAAAACATAATGAAAATTCACTGATAGGACCTTAAATTTTGTATTCCTTAAATGAGATTATATTAGTCCTATGTAGAAACATGATACCCTTGTAATTTCCGTACGTATGTTTGTGTTTTTAGTTAGTTTTTGTTGTTTGATACTTTGGAAATTACACACTTTTGGTGTAATAGTTATGTTTGTGAAATTCTTGTAATTTGTTTAGACTAGGTCTATTCTGAGCTAAAACAGTTACAAGACCAATCAAATGATCATACATGAACCCAAAAGAGGAAGGAAGGTGCAAAAATACAAGACAAACGAAGAAAGATCATGATTTGGCCTGTACCCGGTCGGGTATACCCCTTACCCGATCGGGTGCCAAACTGATTTTCAAATCGGATACGATCTGGGAACAAGGAGACGTGCAGGAAAAGATTTGCCCACGATCAAATGTCATACCCGATTGGGTAAACCGACACACCCGATCGGGTAATGCCTATAATTTTTACGCTAAAGGCGATTGGGTATGGGTAGAGTTAATGGTTCTGGAAATACCCTGTCGGGTACCCTATGTACCTGATCGGGTACATGACCCTGCAGCCCAAGAAACCTATAAATACACTCCCTTTCCTCCACAATAGAGCATCAATTCCTATACACTTCTAAGCTCAGTCTAGATAAGCTCTTTCTTTATATTTTCATTATGTTTAGTCTCCAAATGAGGAGCTAAACTCTTCCATCTTGGTTTTGCTACTTTGAAGCTCATGATCAGCAAAAATGAATTCCGATGGCGAGGACTAAATGCAAGATACTGAAGATTCTTCAGTATATATATATATATATATATATATATATATATATATATATATATATATATATATATATATATATATATATGAAAATATAAAAATGAATATGAATCTAAATAATTTCATATCTTTTTTAATTACTTATTTCTTACATAGATTAATATTTTACTACGAGTATCTTATAATATCAAACTTCTAAAACTATTCGGCATTTGTCCCAAAATGAATATTCGGGATCCTAACTATATAGAGATTATTCTTGATCCCGACAATCTAAATCACAACAATATTACAAATTTTGCGCTTCTGATGAACCCTTTAAAAATCATGATTGAGACTAAGATTTTTTTTCTTTAGTAAATAATCATAATACGTAGTATGTATTTATACATTATATTCATTGGTCACAAAGTTTCTGAATGAGTCTACTTAGTTTTGAATTTTAAATAATATACGTTACACATCCTTCTTTTAGTGATTTTTATATAATGTTTGAAGTAAGTTTCACTAAGCCTTGATAGCTTATTCAAAAATTATACTATTAATTAATTGAAGTTACAAATAAAAATTATTCTAAAAGTATGTACTAGTGTGAATTTGTGATGATAATTATTAGAATAAATTTTACAAGTAGATAGATGATGATAAATATGGTATTACAATGAACAAAGAATATCAAAGTTAGTGTTTAACTAAAGAAATTACATAATTTAATGTTTGATACTTCATTGTCGGGATTAAGCGGGATTCCCGATCGGGATCCCGACTTAATCGGGATTTTAATGTCGGGATCCCGACTTAATCGGGACGGGATACGGGATCCTCTTGTAGTTTGAATCGGGATCGGGACGGGATCGGAACGGGATCGGGATTTGGGCAATCGGGACCGGGATCATCCCGATCCCACCCCTAGTTTAATATATTGCTATAGTTTGTTGTAATCTCATTTCCCAACATGTTGGTGTTTGTCCCTGCATGTATTCAACAATCAAAATAACAATATAACATCAAATACAGAAGAGAAGAACTGTGTATTCGATATCAGAATGATATTTTCTAATACAGAGCAATATTCGAAATACACAGTGCGGAATCCTCTCTCTCACTAGATGTATGCGTGAATAATAATCTGAGAGTCTTCTTTTGCACATTCCATTAAAGACTATATTTATATGCCTAGGGAATGTGTTGATGTGATATAATCATGATTGAGCTCCTTTATTTAGGTGGCCCAATAGCGCACTTTACAATATTTCCTAATAAGGTTAGTCTATTTATAGCTTACAAAGGTGCCAATGGGCTGAAATATCTAGACATAATAACTACACAAATACAAAGATATTTAACCAGATTGGACACCATAAAATATTCCCAACAATCTCCCCCTTGGTGTTCAACCTTGTTCAATCAGCATTGCAGCAAGGATATCTTTGTCTTTATGTTGATTCAGCAATGTAGGGAGAGCGTTAAGGATGGCAATGGGGGCGGGGGCCCGTGGGAAACCGCCCTGTGGGGGGGGGGGGGGAGTTGGGGCGGGTGGTGGGGTGGGGGAGATATTTTCTCCCCGCATAAATATGGGGCGGGTGATGGGTTATGCACCCCCCGCACCGTCCCCGCCCCGTCCCCCGTAATAATTAATAATAATAATAATAATAATAATCTCAATAATAATACAAATAATAATAGTAATACTAATACGAAGTAATTAAAAGTGGAAATTACCCGTGCAATCTAGTTTATGGATCGTATATCGTTTATGTCTCGACTTTTTTTTCTTTTCAATTATAACTTCTCTATTTTCAATTTTAGTCTTCTTATTTCAAAAATAATCTGAACCACTTTTAAACCCCAAATCCATGTGACCATGTCTGCCTATCTCGCATCGGAAACGCCATGTCCTTCATCGTTCTCTCTCTCAAGTTCTCAGAACCGATCATTGAAATTTCCGCTATTTCTTCCTCAAACATGACTATTCTTCTCCGACGGCAACACATTCGAGGTCAAAGAGGTAGAGACTTTTCTTTCTTAGACCACAAAGCACATGATTAAGTCGATGCTTGTGCCGATGACTTCCTCATCGTGACTCACAAAATTCTAGCTAAGTTCATTGAGTATTTCAAGCTCCATGTCAAGGCTATTCAGTCAAGGATTACCGCAGCGAGGACGATATCGAGTTTTTCGATACTGAGCTTGTCAAAGTTGACTAAGGAACCCTATTTGATCTCATCTTGGTACGGTTTTCTCTTTAATTGTAATTGTTATTCTTGCAATTATGGTTTTGGTAACAGATATTATGGAGTTCTATCTGAGGAGTATGTGACGACTTGTTATCTGATATTAGGGCTTTGAATTTGCATTGTTTTCTCTCTGATTTCGTTGTGTGTTATGTGAAATTTAAAAAACTCAACACATCGATTTTGACAGATTTGTTCTTACTCTTGAGTTTAAATTTGAATGTATAAGAGGGTTAGGTTCTGGTCGGGGAAGCCTTCTGCTTCCCTTGCTTGGTATACATGACTGTTAAGAAGGGTTTTTACTGTCATTTAAATGAAAACCTTCTACTATACGTACATCAGTTAAAAATCTAAAGCCATTCACATGAAAACTAGACTTGATGATTTCGTGGCTGGCAACAGGGGAGAGATATATGATTTCCATGTTAAAGAAATTTTATCTGTATAAACTTACTTCTCTTAAAGTTATTAAACATGAAATATTATAATGTTATACATATAAAATTGAGCATGTTATCTCGTGACTAGCATTATAAAGAAATGTTCTCTGACCAGTACAGGACCATGGGGATAGGGGGTAATGAATTATTTAAAGTTAAGTGTTATTATATTTGTGTCTTTGATAAGTGTATCTTGAAGGTAAATTTACCACATAACCATTGCTCATAATTATTTAAACAAAAAATTACCTAAGTGTATTCTTTAGCAGTTTTAAATTCTAAAACTGAACTATAGTTGTTTGCCAATTAGGTTGAAGGTTGTCACTTGCAGAAGGTGAGGCTACTGACTCTACAAGTTTTTTCAATGTTTAAATAGCATTTTAAAACATCCAACCTGCAACAGTTCTTCCACCATTATAGAAGTTGGGCTCTTGAGAGTTCTTTCACAGCGCTTCTCCCTGAAGTTAGAAGTGTTTGTGAGATGGAGTCTAATGAAATACTGATTGTGATGGGTCTGAGTTGTCCTTTTTAATTATATGTAGTCAAGAAACTGACTTAGTCCAGAAATTCCCACTAACTATATCAAATAAAACTCTTGGAGTACCTTTTCCACTCTTAATTTTAAACTTCTTCCTTGAACCTAATCTTTTCGTCGATGTTTCTTAGCCAAATGGATATCAATGTTCCTCACTAATCTGGAAAGTTTTATTGCTTGATTATTAGGACAGAGAATAATGGTACAGTTTGGCAACATTGATTCAATGGAGTTTTTCTTGCTTGGTTTGCTCCCCTCATATTGTAAACAAGCAGTGAGCAGGCTGATCTATTTATAGGACAAAATGCTTCAATGTTCAATTAGGTGTTCTTTTGTTCCTTTGTCATGAATGATTCCAGATGTGTTATACTGATCACATTCTCATTGGAGGCGCAAAACAGAAGTACATGGAGATGATAGTTAGAATATGAAGATCAACAACATGAAGACATGAGAGGAAAATCCGATTGATTCAGATATGGATGCATAAAACGAAGTAGAAATGTGATGAAGCGAAACCAAATAATATAGTACATAAATGTAATAATTGAAATAATTGACTGAATTACGTATTAGTTGTGATGATTTTTATGTTGTTTTTTGTTTCTTTTTGTTGCATCTTTTTGTTTCTCTTTGTTGCTTCATGTTTCTTTTCATTGCTTCATGTTTCTTTTTGTTGCATAATGCTTCCTATTAAATTGATTTTTAATAGGACTAATTATTGTCATGTTTTGGCACTATCAGACTTCAAACATGACAGTATTTTCCAAACTTGGCAGTAATTACTACTATTTTGGGAATAAAAAACATGTCAGTCCTATTTTGGAATTTTCAAACTGTTTTAGTCCTATTTCGGGAACTTTCCCTTGTTTATGTATGTGTCTATTTGTCTTTGCTATTTCCCTGAACTAAGATAAACCAAATATAGATTTATATGTAAATGTCTAAAATGATAACTTTAGATTTTTGAATGTCAATAACAACTAGAAACACTCGGAAACAATAAAAAACAAAAATCTTAAAGTCATCAACAAAAAACAACAATATGCAACAAAAGCAAACAATAAATTCTTAACAAAGAGAATTAAGAAAAATAATAAATCTAAAATATTAAATTAAAAATTTTAATTTTTTATTTTTAAATAATTTGCATTTTTTGTTATTTTATGTTCCCACACTTTAGATTTTTTTACTGTTTTTTACATCATTTTTATACATATAACATGTGTTTGTTTTCAATAATTGAGTTAACTGACTTTCCGATTGAATTTTAAGTTGAAATTTGGTAAACATAACCTACACTTCATGGAGAACTTGCTCACAAAATTTCATAAAAATTTTCGACCCGGAAGTACTTCAAATGAAAGAGGCCTAAAACTTACAAGTTTTAGGCCTATCTTAAGAGAACACTCCCCTATATATATGTATGTATATGTATATAATATTTTGATTTTTAAAAGATCTATTTTTCGAGTTTTTAAATTTTACATGTATAAGTTTGTTTTTAGAATTTTGCATGTTATATTTTATGATTTTAGTTTAATTTATAAAATATTATTTGAAAGTTTTTAATGTTTTCAAATTTTATATATCTATTTATATTTTTTTAATTTATATATATATATATATATTACTGTTTTAACAATTTACTCTTTCATACAAATTTTAAATTATATTGTTTGAGATTTTATTGTTTAAGATTTTTATTTGAAGAATTATTGTTTAAGGTTTTATTCACATTTTTCAGTGTTGATATAAATATCTGATTTTCATGTTTTAAAGTGTATTTAATTTTGTACATATATTAAATATATATTATTTTCAACATAGATATATTTATTCAATCGTTTATCATGTTTCTGTTTTATACGTACATTATATCTGAGTTTATACTATTTATCAGTTTTAGTCTCCTTAGATTTAAAAAAAAATTAAAATATTTTTAGTAATTTCAAAAAATGGTTTCATCCAAATATTGTAAAGTTTTATATATAAAATATTTAATAGATATACTCATTTTTTTCAATTTATATTTTTTACACTTTTTTTTCATTTTGATGTTAAAAAATGTATAATTTCTTCATTTTTAATTTCTTCTATTTTTGGACTTCGTTTTTGCACTTTGGATTAGTTTATCAAAGAGCTGTTGTGTTTTAGAACCTACGTGCTACGTGCATTTATCATATACGTATAAACATGCTCCAGTAGGCGTGATTCACCCGAGTGGGTATATTTTTGAAAAGAAATGTCCGCCAAGACTGTTTTTGAAAAACACTCTAAAGATTGAAAAAAGTGATATTATTTTCACTTTTAAGCTTACTTGTGAAGTTTTCCCTAATTAAAATAGCATGGTGGCCCGGTGGGTTTAGTGGTTTCCTATCTAATGGATTGTGCCTAATGGGTCTATCTAATTCTTGTTTAATAACTAAGCTATCTTGTAAAATTGATTATCAAAATCATAAAGTAAAATGATTTTTTTAGGGATAAAGTAAAATGAATTTGGGAAAGTTATAAAGTGATATTAGCTTAAACGCCCTAGGCACGGTGTGAAAGTTTTTTTCCTTTACTATTACAATGCATTAATTCTTTTCTTTTGAATGTCATCTTTATGATTGTAGTTAGGGCTCTTAAAATTTTGTGATCATATGCCGTCCTAGATGCCATCAAATGACCATGATTGATTGAATGCAGGGTTTAAGAAAATATTATAGAGCTAATCAATGCTAATTTAGAGTTTGATAAAAATGACTAAATTAGGACGTGTATAATGTGTTCTAGATTTGAAATGGGATGTAAGATTACATTGACACTTAAAAAGTAAAAAAAAAACAATTGGCTACTAGAAGTGTTGTTTAATTTTTGAAAAATTGTCAGAGTCTAAAATGATGTTAATTTTTGACGAGTACCTCCCCCGTTGGGTACCCGTGGGTCTAGCGGGTCGGGGCGGGGATGGGGCGGGTCGAATAGTAGTGGGGGATGGGGCGGGGGTGGGGGCGATTTTTTAGACACGGGGCGGGGGATGGGGGAGTGAACCCCCGCCCCAACCCCGCCCCATTGCCATCCCTAGAGAGCGTAGATAAGATTTGTCTAGTAGCTCCTCTTTGTCTTGAACTTCAGTGCAGCTCAGCTTCCTTTGTATTTGAACTCGGCTTCTTGAGAAGGCTTTATGAAGAAATCCTTGCAATCTCCCCTTTGATGTCTTCATGGCAATCTGTTCTTTGATGTTGGGGATTTGAAGAATCTTCAGTATCTTGCATTTAGTCCTTGCCTTCTAGAAGTTGCTCTTGATCAGCAAAAATGAATTCCGATGGCGCCTCGGGAACGAGTGTTCAGTTGATTTTTTTTTGATATATGGGCACGCATGGGAATCATATTCAGTACTTGAACATTCGACCTTTGTCTCCTCCAAAGTGTAGATGGCACAACGGAAAAGTCTTGCTTTTGAGGAGATCTCGTCAGTGGCACAACGGAAAATGATGGTTGACTTGTGAGTATAGCTGACCATTTGATTTGAAGTTGACTTGGCATTTTGATGATTTGAGAGAGTAGAGAGCCGTCGTTGATTTTTGTGTTGGAGGAGGGAAGTGTCCAAGAATAATTTGTTGATAGTAAACAACATGTGGACCATTCTCCCTCTCATGATGATCTGATGAATTGGGGCGTCATGCCTTTATTCTTTTATTCTGGGTAGCAAAATAGAAAAACAAATAGAAAGGTAAGAAAACCGGATACACCATGGTGTTCCGTTATCACAACATCAATGTAAACACTAATGTGTGGCCTGTATAAAATAATAGAATCATTAAAGCTTTAACAGGACTTCTAACCAAACATTGTGAAGCATCTGAAATAGATGTCACTCTGGTTGTTAAGGCATGACCATAAAGATCAACAATTCCGTCACTGACGGAATTGTTGAAACTGGTTTTGAAAAGGCTGAGTTTGCGGTTGAGTCAGGGGTGGATTTTGGGTGACAGGGGGTGAGTCAGGGGTGGATTTTGGGTGTATTTATAGGCTTTTGGAGATGCAGCTCAGGTACCCGATCGAGTATATACACGGTATCCAACCAGGTATGTGTAAAAACTCAGATTCGAGGTATACTCGATCGATTTCAGAGTTAAAATTAAAGGTATACCCGATCGAGTGTGTCGGTGTACCCGATCGGGTATAACAACTGATCGTGGCCAAATCTTCCCCTGCATGTCCCTTTGTTTCCTGAATTGATCTGATTGAAAATCAAGTAGGTACCCGATCAGTTATAGGGTATACCCGATCGGGTACAGGTCAAAATCAGGAACTTTCCTTTTTTGTCTTGTATTCTTGCAGCTTCCTTCCTCTTTTGGTCTCATCAATGATCATTTGATTGATCCTGGACCTGTTTTAGCTCAGAATAAACCTTATCTAAACACATTACAACTATTTTACAAACATATCTATTACACCAAAAGTGTGTAATTTTCAAAGTATTAAACAACCAAAACTAACTAAAAACATAAACATACAAACGGAAATTACAAGCGTATCAACTCCCCCACACATAGTTCTTTACTCGACCTCGAGTAAAGTAAAATGTTCCAAACAGTTTAAGAGTTTTTTCAAGAGTTCAAAAAGGAAAGAACACAAAACCACCAAGGAATCATAAATGATTTTACAAAAACACATTCTTCTTGGGTTTTTTGGTCTTCTATGCTCAATCTTCTTTCCTCTTTTTCTTCTTCCCTTCTTCCTCCCAAGAGATCAAATGAGGTTCTACACAAAACAAATACTTCTCTGATACACTTGTAATTTCCATATGTATGTTTATGTTTTCAGTTAGTTTTTGTTGTTTGAATACCTTGGAAATTACACACTTTTGGTGTAATAGTTATGTTTGTAAAATAGTTGTAATGTGTTTAGATTAGGTCTATTCTGAACTAAAACAGGTCCAAGATCAATCAAATGATCATTGGTGAAGGAAGGTGCAAGAGTACAAGACAAAAAGAAGGAAAGTTCCTCACAATATTTCCAAAGAGGTAGTTAGAGGCAGTGGCGGAACCAGAGAATAATTTGAGGGGGTGTTCTTATATATGGAATATATATAAATTTTTTTACGAAACACTTTTTTATTAGAATAAAGGAAAAACGAATGAAAAGTGATCATTTGATATATAGAGCGCATCTACAATAAAAAAGAGTTGTTCATGTGAATTGTGCGAATGAGAGCACTTTTTACTCATTCTGGTGCACTGATACATATTTGTTTTGCACTTTTTTGTTTAGTAGATTGTAACTGCGTTTCTGATAAAATGTAGTGCATTATTGTTTGATTTTGAGCCATTAGATATTAAGTTTGATCCACAAGATGTGTATATGTGCATATAGCGTGTTTCAAATAAAAAAGAATTATTAGCTTATTTTATCCTAAGCTATCATCAAATTCACAAATCTATCATATTCTTTTATTTTTATCAAACAAAGACTCAAACTTCATTTTTTTCAACAATTATGCTTTTCTTTTTTCTTTTTACAAAATTACACATTTTTATCAATACCAATTAGATACAAGCAATACAAATTTGTAAAGTTGAAAGTTGAAACTATAAACAAGTAAAAAAATATAAAATATGAATGTGATTTTCTTCTTAATTTTCAGTACTGATTCATCAATTGAAAGTTTAATTGTGAGAAAAGTTGAAGTTTGAGTCTTTTTTTAATACAGGTGAAAGTATGGGATAGATTTGTGAATTTGATGATAGTTGGAGATATATTTAGTTAATAATCCAATAAAAAATGCTATTATGTTAAGGAAAAAGTAAATAGGTATGTTAAGTTAAAGTATGCTGAGAACTATTCTTGATAATTTACACATTAAATGATGTATGTCATTATTTGAAAAGGAAAGGAATGATTAAAAATTCATTGATTTATTTTCTTATTTTTAAATGATTAACAATTATGTTACTCCGTATAAATTTAATTTTGGGACCATTGAACCAAAAAAAAAAGAAAACTTGTATATGAATACGGGAAGAAAGAAAAAATGACAAATAATTTGTATAATAAGAATATAAAATAAAAGATAAAAAAATCTAAATTAAGTTTTATCCAATGTCATATCCTAGATTCATTCAATTTAAGAAAATTAATAGAAAGTTATGTGTCCAAAAGTGTGACACTTTTACGGCCTATGTCAACGCTAAATGTGAGTAATGGAGAAGCATACATAAAATGAGGTAATGAAGAACATATTATTTTAAAAATAAAACAGCCGTGGGAACTGTACCCACGACATCTCATATGCTAGCATGCCTAAATCAAAGACGCATCCAAAGAAACCATCAACACCATTGCTCCTATTTTGCCGCAGAAGCTGTAATATATACATATTTTAATGGTCGGGGCTGAGATATATACATACATATATATACACTACCGCCGCTAGCGAACGGGGGGCGGCGGCACCGGCTCGCCCCCCTAAGAAAAAATAAATGAAAAAGGGTCAAATATGTTTTCCTATTATTTTTAATCAATCACTTAAGCCATTCTACTAAAAAACATCATATAAGTACAATTACTTTTTAAATACAATCAATCAAGCCATTTGGGCCTGTGATAACAGGTTATTTTAAAAATATATAAATTAGGATTATTGATAAATCTTATAAAAATTCATATAGATTTGAAAAATAATGTAACAATAATTTAAAAATAGCATACATGTAAAAATGGATAAATAATTTAGAAACACTAAAATAAAAAAATCAGAAAATGTAAAATAAAGTGAAAATGTAAAAAATATAAAAATAAATTTTAATTATATTTAAATACATCTAGAAACTAAAAATAAATTCAAAAAAATTTGACTTCAATATTCTGAAAATTTTCACAATTGTTATCCATATTTCTTCAAAATTTAGTTATTTTTTATACTTTCCAAATATAAAAAACCTTCTATTATAAGTCAAAAAATGATTGACTGTCCAAATTGATCGGTTTTTTTTATGTAAATGTAGATCCCGTTTGGTAATAGTCAAATCGGTTGTATTGGCTGATTCTGTTGATTTGTGAAAAACAATAATTTAAAATATATATATTTAATATAATAAAGAAAAAAATATGTGAAAAATAGCTAAAATGACCCTCTACAGTAACTTCAGCTAATATAGTTAGAAAAGTAACTTGAACCTTACTTTTTCTTAGTATTATACAATTCAGCGCGCGAAATCAAAAGTTACGTGTTTGGTGAAAAAGTTGGTTCATAAATCTGAACAGCCAAAAATTATGGTTATCAACCGGGCACGTAGGTATATGACACTCCATATTTTTTTATTACATGAGTTTAATTGATAAATTTGAGAATAGTAAAAAAAATTATTTGACCATTTTCCTAAAAATAAAAATGCAGTTAAAATTATTGATCATACTACCGTGTAATTAAAAATTAATTAACAACAATAGAATAAGGCAATTGAGGGATGAATTTGTAATTTAATCGCTCCCCTTTAAACATTTTTGTTTGGATTTGTTTCTGCTCAAAGCTCCAAGTCTCCAAATCTGCGATCTGTTTCCAATCGCTCACCAGAGTAACAATGGCAGCATCAGGACCGGACCCGTTATTTTCACTGAGAAATAATTTTTACTTGGGGGCGTATCAAGCCGCCATCAACAACAGCGAGGTCCCGAATCTCTCACCGGAAGACACCGTAGAGAGGGACGCTCTCGTCTTCAGATCTTACATTGCCCTCGGCAGCTACCCGCTGGTTATTAACGAGATCGATGACTCAGCTGCTACACCTCTCCAAGCCGTCAAATTGCTAGCTATTTACCTCTCCGCTCCCGAAAAGAAGGTTGTTTCGATCCCCCCTCCACACCTACCCACACACACGCATACGTTGATTCGAGCTCGATCGCTTTTTTTTTTGTTGTGGATCCGCATGGGAAATTTAAAATTTAGGTTTAACTTATGTGGTGCAGTTCGACTTGGTTAATATCCTTTCGAATTCGTCGTGTTTTTGCCCCGATCGATGTCTACATCTCTCTAATTTCATTCTAAGATCTTATTCTATGTATTCTAACGAAATTAATTTAAGGTCTCTGTTCTTTTGTCATTATAATATTGTTCAAATGGGAGGCCAGTTTAAGTTAAATAGGATCTCATTTTTACATATTAAGAAAAAACTATGCTTTTCTAATGTTAAGTAGTAATTCAGATTTGTACGAGAAGGATTTGGCCTATCTTATTCTGAAGGTGCAAGTCACCAGTATGATAACATAGCACTTGTTTCTTTTTATTAATTTGGCTAATCTGACTTTCTTACCCTGCTTATCAATTTCTGATTCTTATATATTCAGTAGAACAGGGGCATTATTCACAGCGTGTTGTAGTGGGGTAGAGCATGATCCATAGTTTTTATTTCTTCTTATCATAGCCAAACAACTATTTGTTCGAATAACCATTTATAAATCTCTTATAATTTCAACCATATTGGATGCTCAGGCCATGTACATTTTTTTAAATCACTGTCTTCTTTTGTTGTGTAGGAAGTTGTGATTTCAGGTCTTCATGATTTGTTAGGAGATCCGGCTGTTGGAAACAATCCTGTCTTACGGCTCATTGCTGGGATTATTTTCTTGCATGAGCAGGATTACAATGAAGCTTTGAAGCATACAAATGCCGGAGGAACTATGGAATTGTGAGTCTTTTTTTTGCACTTTCTTGCATATCCTTTTATTATAGAGATGCATGACCTGAACCAGGTTACCTACCCTGCATATAGTAGAAGTTTAGTGTATGTAACATTGTAGCCATCATTTTGGGAATCAGCTTCCAGACTCAATATGTTTGCACTTCTGTAGGCATGCTTTGAATGTCCAGATCTTTATTAAGCTGCATAGATCAGATTATGCAGACAAGCAACTGAGGATCATGCAGCAAGTTGATGAAGACCATACATTGACCCAACTTGCAAATGCATGGTTAAACTTGGCTGTGGTATTTCTCACTTACTTGCCACTGCTGTCTTGATGAATAAAGAAGACCCGATTAATGTGCTGATTTTCTTTCTTTATTTAATTTATTAATCAGGGTGGGTCGAAGATACAAGAAGCATATCTTATCTACCAAGATTTCTCTGAGAAGTATCCTATGACCAGCTTGGTATTGAATGGCAAGGCCGTTTGCTGCATGCATATGGGAAACTTTGATGAGGCCGAGACATTATTGGTTGAAGCATTAAACAAGGTGATATTTGTATTGTTGCTTGCCATGAGCCTTTAGAGTTACATTATTATTTCTCTCTGCCCTATGTGGTAATGATCAACGTCAAAAAGTATGTTGATTTAATCTTTGGTTTAGAAATGTCTACTAGTCCATTCAGTGGCGGAACTAGAAAATTATTTAGGGGGGCACGGGGCACCAGTACTTCACTCCGGGGAAAAGTAGCGAAAACAAAAATAATTAGTTCAACTGTTACTCCGTATAATTTAATACATAATCATTAAATTCATCTTAATATAATACATTAATACAGATTAAATCATTAAGTTTTTTATACCACATATTTTTCAAATAAGATTTATGAATTGTAAAAATTCAATAATCAAATACAAAAAAATAATAATTTTATTAAGAAAGGCAAAAAATGGAAAAGCCTACCGAACGGGCGAGACGGCGATTTGGGGAATACAGCAGTCAGCGGCGAGAAATGAGTGTTATGGTGGGAGGCCTCGGGCTGGTTCCGGGAGTCATGGGCTCCTGGCGGTGTGGCGTTGCAGTGGCACTGCTGCTTGGGAGTTGCGATGCGGTGAATCACTGATGAGCAGGACTGATGTCAGGCTATAGGAATGCAGGCTGCTGCTTCGGGCAATTGGGCTGACTCTTTTTTTGAGTTTGCTTACACAAACGACGTTGTTCCTATTCATAAAAAATAACTCAGCAGCCACCCACTTTGTTCTAGTTCGTCGACCTTTCAGTCCAGCAGTCCTCACAGCCTCGTTGAGTTGCCCGAAAAAATGGCATGGACGGGCCCAACAGCCCGCCGTACCCCTTCCTATACCTATCCTGTACTGCTGAAGCAGGGGCACCGGGGCCCCGCCCCCTGCAGATCCGCATCTGAGTCTGATAATCTCTTTGGTTTCTTGGTACATGCTCTAGTTTCCATTATTATGCCAATGTGAGTTTTTTTTATCATAATGCAGGATGCTAAGGATCCTGAAACACTGGCAAATCTGGTGGTTTGCAGCCTTCACCTTGGGAAATCACCTTCACGCTATCTCAGGTTATTCTTATAACTAAGAATAGTTAATATACATGAATAGTTTATGCTCAGTTGTTCATCGAATCCCATGTGCTAGTTACATAAGTGTGCAATATGTTACTGAGTTTATGAAATAGTTTAGGACTTAGAACCAATGGGGTGAGTGGTGACTATTGTTTGGCTCTGTTACTTTTTGGCCAAGGTTGTATTAAGGAATTTTGTGGATGCAAAGAACCATAAATTAGTGCAGTATTGCCTATCGATTTAGGACCTGAAGGATCGTTTTTTTATGAATCTGCTATTCTGCTAGCTGAATGATGATAATCTGTTGATACAAGTTTATAAAATTTAACAATGTTAATTTGGCTTGTGACAAAAGCTGATGTTGTACCAGTTGGATAAACGATAGTAACAGAAATATACAAGTTGCTAACTTTTATCCCTATGGTCCAACCAGCCTGCTCATCTTCCCCACCCCCCATAGTATAACCACTATCGCAAACCAAAAAGAAAAAGATTACAATGACATAATTACATCTCCAACAAGGCCACAATCTCCAGCACACTGTCTGCTTCTGTTACGGACTTACGGTCCCTCCACTGTGTCTAGTTCAGAAAACTAGCCCAATTTGAGTTCATACCAGACGGCACACAAATAGGCACTGGCCTCTGGGCCATCTAGATCTCAAAGCTTGATCCACCAACTGACCAAAGTCACATATTCATTCTCAAATTTCTCGTAGAAAACAACAAGGTTTTGTGCAGTTATAAGATGTTCAACACTGAAATATAATACGGAGTATCGAATAATCGTGTATGCACCATTTAGACATAACTAGGTGTATACCCTCATGCTTCAGAGTGATGAGTTTTTTTTACTGGAGTAGGAAAAAACCTGCGATCCACCTCAAATATTAGTTTGCCTACTTCAAAGTGAGACTTATGGCAGATACCTTTATATTATTATTATTATTAGTGTTATACGTATTATATCATTATTATTATATTTTTATTATCATGAATATATTTACTATGTATCTGTAACGCAACATGCCAACATCACATTTCATTAGCGAGTAAATAAATGCTGTGAAAATTTTGTGTCCTATATTGGTAGAGTATATTCTGGTGAGTCCAATATTGATAAAGCTTTTTTTCCATGTCCAGAATCGATAGACAACTCATCTTTTAGGCCTTAGCGGTTTAGACTGATAAATTTCTTAAATTAGCTATAATTATTTGTGCCCAATGAATTCCTTGAATTAGGAAATTAGCTAAGGAGTATAATTCTTTGTGCCCAATGAAAGCTTACCAAAGGTCTTCAATAGCCGACCAAAACTGTTGGTGAGCTTCCATATGCTATTTGACTCATTCACTCAGAACTTTCCCATGTAGTGTTGAGTTAAATCGATGGTGATTGAAACCTTATCAAAAGAAAAAGAAACCCCCAAATGAAGTATGAAATAGGTCATTGAGCGTTTCCTGATCCACTGTTCTTCCTCAGGGAGTATCTCAGTTATTTTAGTCCGTTTTCATTGGAATTTTAGTAACTGAATGCCAAATCAAGTTTCTTACCTTAACTTGTGTAATAAATGAATTTTTCAGGCAGTCCTGTTTTACGTTTGGGGGGGGGGGGGGTAAAACCAACCGTGTACCCCACGTTATTTAGTGATGTGTTCATTACAATATTTACTAGTAGTTGTATATGTTATGTGCTAACACTAACAGCATTAGTAATTTATTATTGTTTTTGTGCAAAATTCAGTAACTAGTTTATATGCTTACTACTTGGTGCAATATGAATGAACTAATTTTCCGTATGTATTAATGGTTTGTCAGTGTACCCTTCATAAAATCTATTCAAGGAGCTTTCAAGACTAAGCTATGAAATGGAAAAAGACCAGTTATAATGAAATACACAGTTAATATGTTTTTGGTAGACTTAATATAATCTTCATTTAAAAGAAGGCTATGCCATTGAAACTTGGTTGAATGATTTTCACATTCCAGTTGCCTTCAGCAAGAAAGTACATGGAATTCTTTTAGCCACAATTGATATAAATTTGTATACTGCACGTGCTTAGCAAGTTAGCTCTCTGGCTAAAAACAATTACTTTTAGTCTCTTAATGTTGTCATTGCACGTTTTTTCCATTACAATTTCTTTACAAAAATTGCTGTGTTGTTCATTTGCACTAAATCTTGCAGCCAATTGAAGTTGTCTCATCCAAACCACATGCTCGTCAAACGCACATTATCTGCAGAGGAAAATTTTGAAAGAGCAGTGCAAACGATTGCTTAAGGATTGCCCAAGTCTTATGAGCCTTCCGTGTTTTACATTAATTTACCCTGCAGCCCTAGGAGGAGGAGAGCTACTTTATCAGTACTGGATGAAGCAACGACACCCACACTGCTTGCCTTTTGTCCTTTCTATTCACAATTAAGAGATTGGTTTGCACTAAGACCTGCTGTTTATATTAAACTTACCAGAGATTTTCATATTGGATTGATTTTATAGTTTGTCCTACCATATCTTCTCTTTAGTATTAATACCATTTTTTCGCTTATTTGTATTGTGTCAATTCACACGGGTGGCAAAGTGCTCATCGAGATTTAAGTTTACGCCATGTATACTCTGAAATTGGACTTCGCCTTTATGTTCCCACCCTATGCTTTGAGTGGGTTATTTCTCTTAGATGTTGCATCCCATAGTTATATTAAATATCAATGATTTTGAATCCCACTTTGGGATCACAATTCAAATAGTTTGATGCAAAATCCATTTGAAAAGATGATGCAATAACTTGGTTGGCCCTAAGGGTGGGCATGGTTGGTTAACCGGATTTCGGTTAACCAATTTCCGGTTAACCGCAATGTTGGTTAATATATTGTTGGTACCATTATCCGTACCATAAGATTGGTTAACCGATACTTGGTTAACCGAAATTTCGGTTAACCACACTAATCGGTTAACCATCAAAATCATGAAAAAGAAAATAATAAATTCTTAAAAATACTAATTACTAGCAGTCCAAGATTAAAAAAGAAACTTCCATAGCAATAATTTTTCCAATAAATCCTCTGATTTCCAAACTTTAGTTAGTCCGTATATCTTTCCTTGTACTACGTGGTACTTCGTGCTACTTTTGCAGATTATATGTTCCAATACTTATATGGAGTATTATTATACCGTATAAACGTATATTACTAAAGATATGTACATGCATGTGTGTCGCTTTGCATTAGTGTAGAAATATTTTTTCCATCTAGTTGAGCTATATAACTGTGAGTAGCTTTGTATGTATTCCATTATGTACGATTGTACGAACGTGAATTATAGATGCAGAATTCTGAACCGGATACTAAGTGCATACTTTCCTGTCTCAAAACCTTTACCGCCTTACTGGTATTTACTGTACATTTGTCTCCAAACCACACCATTCATCATCATCACTTAGCAAGAGCTAGCCAATAATACGGAAATCATATACTATCGTACGAAGTAATATTTGAGGTTACGGTTATCGGTTAACCGGCGGAACGTAATTTCAAAACCATAATCGTACCGCGAACCATTTTTCCTTCCGGCCAATTAACCGTACCGCAAGTTTTAAAATTTTCGGTACGGTTAACCGAAAAGGACACCGGTTTTCCGGTCTTTTTGTACGGTTAAACGGTTACGGTTTTTTATGCCCACCCCTAGTTGGCCCTTTGTTCGCTAGGTTAAATTGTGCTGTAATCATAATTTGGTAGTAGTTTACTAGTGTATGAGATATATACTTCGAATTAGGGGTGGACTCGGGCCGGTTCGGGCCCGGTTCGGGCCTGGGCCCGGACGGACCTTGGTTCATGAAAGGGGAGGCCCGGAACCGGCCCGGGTAAACCCCGGGTCTGGGCCGGGCCGGGCCTCGGTTCAATTTACTTTTTTTTTTTGTTTTTCCTAATTAATCCCCAACCCTCCCCCCTCACCCCCAAACCACCCCAAACCACTTCAAATGGCCCAAAATACCCAGCCCAACCCAAAAACATAAAAAAAAATTCAAAAAAAAAAAGAAAAATAAATAAATTGACCCGGACCGGGCCCCAACCGGCCGGGCCGGTTCAACTTTTCAGGGGCCCGAGCCCAGCCCGGAACCCCAGCGGGTCGGGCCTACCCGGACCGGTCCCTGGCCGGTTCAAACAGTTACCGGGCCGGGCTGGTTCCGGGGCGGGCCGCCTGGCCCGAGTCCACCACTACTTTGAATGGAATAGAACCGTTTGCCATAAAAACAACCCAGCTTTTAAAAAAATACTGACGTGGTAGTTTAATTAATACTCTGTATAGGTTTAGGCACTGCAAAGAACAAGTTTTACTTATTCCATATTTCCATTCACACAACAGAGTTTTCTCTAATTAGTCTTGAATAAGCCATCCCTCTACCTCTTCAAAAAAGAACAGCTCCTCTATCGCTCTATGTCAATATAAAAATGTATACTGATTGTATTTATGGAAGAACACTTGTAATACACTCCAAAATAGATATAAATCCTATACTTTGCAGTTTGCTCTATCTATGATCTATCAAGGTGTTAAGGATATAAGAGATTAAATGCAGATAGTTGTGGAGGGTTACTTGCTGCTATCCCAATACCTCAATTTTCCTCACTTCAAATCTTGCTGAATTCTTACACTAAATGCTCTTCCTGTAGCTTCCTAATGTCCCGCCAAAGCTTGATGCAGCTCGCCCCTCCCTTTAGTTGCATCCTAGGCGTTGTGATGGGACCAAAAGCTCAGACTAGGCAAGCGTGCTATAATGAGGTTTGAACGGTCTATCATAGTGTTGGACCCGGTTTGGGCCGCCCGACGTGGGAACCGGCCCGGCCCGCAACTGTGTGGGCCTGGCCTGGTGTACCGGTTTTAGTTCCGGGCCTAGGCCCGGTCCCGGGGGTTACACCCTTGAGAAAGGCTTTCAAAGTCATTACATGTTCGATCATCCTACTTTTCCATGGAGTAAATAAATGACTTAACAGGGAAATGTATGAGAGCAAATTTCAAAATACTAGCTACTAATGAGACAAGGAGAGAAGGTATATACCCAAATACGTTGTACTATTTTACACCTTTGAGAAAGGCTTTCACAGTCATTTCTTGTTCGATCATCCTACTTTTTCATGGAGTAAATAAATAGGTATTCCTCCATCAAGAGTCACCCACAAAAACATTTTCTTAGCACTCTTATCTCTCATTTGAAATGTATTCTAAGGTAGATTTGGGGCTTATGATTCTCTGGACAGCGGCTTATGTTGCACAACTTGGGTTCACACCCATTGGAGCTGCTTCGTATCTGAGTTTCACCTCCTTTCTCCTTGCTCTAATGTCTCTGGGAAATTATTTGAGGGAATTGAAGTAATGAGCTACTTGGGAAGAAATTATTTATTAGACAAAATTAAATATTAAACTTATTTAATTTGTTCCAGCTTTTGAGCAAGATTTATTTCTCAATAAATGGAGGAGGATTGTTGGAAATTTATTGAGAAATAGAGCTCAAATATTCAACATGTATACCCGATCGGGTACCCCGATTACTCGATTGGGTATGCCTGCCTTTGAACTGGTTTCGGGGTTTGATTCGATCGAGTATACCCCTTACTCGATCGAATTTTCTCAGCCGTAGGTTTTCCCATAAATATACCCGATCGAGTATATTAATATACCCGATCGGGTATAGTCATTTTTTTTCAAAAATTGGTTCCAGGGTTGTGCCCGCGATCGAGTATGGGGTATACTCGATCGGATTTTCCTCACCGTAGGATTTTTTGGAAATATACTCGATCGAGTATATAAATGTACTCGATCGGGTATGGTGTCGGAATTTCAGATTGGCTCCAGGGGTCGAGTACTCGATCGAGTATGAGGTATACCCGATCGGGTATTCGGTCATTTTTTTCTTCTTTGGTCGATCGAGTATGGGGTACTCGATCCCAAATCTTGCTTTTTCACCCTATACCCGACCGAGTAGGACTTTTACTCGATCGAGTATATTACCCTGGAATTTTGTTTCGCCCATTTTAATCCTCTTTTCGGCATGGATCCGACCGGGTAACTGATGATGACCGATCGGAGATTTCCCCAGACCTTTAAAACATGATTTTTTTTCCTTATTTTCTTTTGAGAATTACCTCCTATTCTCCCAAAGTTGACATTCGAAAACAATAGTTGAAAAAAAAAATTGAAAAATGCGTACCTTGGCTTGGGTTGCCTCCCAAGAAGCGCCTTAGTTAACGTCGCGGCACGACGTTATTTTTATTTTATTTTTCAGCTTTTTATGTGGGATCATGAACATCCCTTTTCTCTGAATTCAAGGCCCTATTTAGCCATGTCTCAATTTTATCTTTGGCCCTTTTCCAGCAAGACCGGTTTTTTATTTTAGTTACCACCTCAAGTTCAGGTGGTTTCAACTTATTTTCAAGAGGTTCGATGAACGGTGGTTGATTTAGTGTTTCCCCAACATCAAAGATTGATTCAATTTTTTCTTCAAATGGGGAGTGATGTTTAATAGAATTATAAATGTTATATTCTATTTTCTTTCCATCAAATTCCATAGTTAAAAATCCACTAGAAACATCAATTTTTGAGTTAGCGGTTTTCAAAAATGGTCTCCCCAATAAAATAGGGACTTCATGTTTATCACTCTCCATTTCAAGTACGTAAAAATCTGCAGGGAAAATTAGATCACCTACCGACACAAGTACGTCTTCCACTAGCCCTTTTGGAGAAATACTTGACCTATCGGCTAGTTGGATTATGATACCGGTTTCTTTTAAAGGTCCAAGTTCTAGAGAATTATAAAGAGTATAGGGGATTACATTAATTGATGCCCCTAGGTCCAACATGGCCTTAGAAGAAATGGTGTCTCCTAGCTTGCATGGTATAGTGAACATGCCCGGGTCAGTGCATTTCGGGGGAAGTTTCTTTTGAAAAACTGCCGAGACATGTTCGCTAATTTCATTCTTTTCTTTTTCTTTTAAGTGGCGTGTCCTTTTGATAGTGCATAATTCTTTGAAGAATTTAGCAAATCGAGGGACACTTTTGATTAAGTTGAGGAGTGGGATGTTTACCTCGCATTTGACGTGCCCTTTGTCGTGAGGTGCACTCAAAATAAATACAATACAACTAATATACGTAGTATATTGAAGTAAGGTTCGTATCCGCAGGGAAAGGAATACTTCTCTTTTTTTATGAACTAGTAAATATAAAGGGGGGGTTTTGATTGAATGATTTAATTTAAATTGAACACGAAGATGAACGAGTTATGTGATTTAATTAATGAGAAGAATACTTGGCTTTGCTTTTATCCACTTAATGAAATGTTCGTCGATCCCGGTTATATCTTTAACTACCTTCCTCTCGAATACTCAATCGAGGAGTATATCCAGTTCATCGAGGGTAGTTATTAATAACGAGAAGCGTTCATTAACAAAACTTACTATCGAGTCAATATAGAACACGCGCCGTATATTAACTTGATAGTAGCAATAAACTTAAGATGAAAACGATTGAGATTGATAACCTCAACACAAGCGGTTTATTGGTTTAATCAATATAATTAATTCCCCTTAGATTATTAACCATGAGAAGCATGCATTAACAATCCAAGTTTACTACCATTGAAAGAACCGAATTAATAACAAGCGTATTAACCGATTGATTCTAGTAATAATTAATATATAGAACAAGACTAGTTGATACTTTAAGTAATGCTCAATATATTAATATGGGATATGAATAGGAAGTAATTAATATTCAAGGAAGAAGATTATAGAAAATAACTCACAACTTACAAATCATTAAGCTTCAAAGTAGCAAAACCAAGATGGAAGAGTTTAGCTCCTCATTTGGAGACTAAACATGATAAAAATATAAAGAAAGAACTTGTCTAAACTGAGCTTAGAAGTATATAGGAATTGGTTGTTTATTGTGGAGGAAATGAGGTGTATTTATAGGCTTTTTTGGGATTGCAGGGTCATGTACCTGATCGGGTATATTGGGTACTCGATCGGGCCTTCAGTTGTTTCGCGGAAGCTGGAAAAACATGGGCATACCCGATCGGGTATGTCGGCTACCCGATCGGGTATAGACACTCGATCATGGTTAAAATCTTCCCTGCATGTTGCCTTGTTCGCAGATTTATCCGATTTGATTTTTCAGCAACTTACCCGATCGAGTATAGGGTATACTCGACCGGGTACAACACCTAAAATCAGGATCTTCATTTTATTTTGGAATTTTTGCACCTTCCTTCCACTTGTGATGTTCACCAATGGTCCCTAGAGTGGTCTTGGACCTGTTTGAGCTCAGAACAAACCTAATCTAAACAATTTACAAACATTTTACAAACTAAACTATTACACCAAAAGTGTGTAATTTCTAGAGTAACAATCACTCAAAACTAATCAAAAACACAAATATAAACATAGAAATAACATGAATGTCAACTCCCCCACACTTAGTTCCTTTACTCGACCTCGAGTAAAACCAAATGTTTACATAATGTTTGTCAAAAGATCATGTGTTCAAAATTTGGAAGAATAAGGAACTAAAACCACCAAGTATTGTAAGTGAGTTTACAAAATAACATCTCCTTGGGTTTAATGGTCTTCTATGCCCCTTACTTCTTTTTCTCTTCTTCTTCTTCTTTTCTTCTTCTTCTTCTGCCTCTCCAAGAGATAGTGTCCTGCAAAAACAAATTTTTCTCTCATATCTCTCATTTTGCCTAGGAGCCTTTTCAGGTTTTCATCCTAGCATCTCTTTTCTTTTCCTTTCCTTACCACTCACTCATTATTTTTTGTAAGCCTTTGTTGCTTAGATTGCCCTTTTGGGTTTTTAACCTAACTAGCATTTTTTTTTTTGTGTGTGTCCAACTAATACAAGAAAATAATGCTTAGTACAAGGTAAAAACAAAGAAGTGTACATACCAAGAGATAATCTTCCTCCCCCACACTTGAAGCATGGCACTATCCCTAGTGTCTGCCTTCGCCACCATAATAGCCTCCCCCAAAGCCGGTCCCGTGTATGTCATCACCGCCTCCCTCGCCCATGGTGGTATCCCCGCCATCATAGCCACCCATGCCGGAACTAGAGCCGCCAAAATTACCCCAATCGGAGGGGTTATACCAAGAAGGTGCCGGTGGTGGTGAGGCCATAGATGCAAACCCGCCAAGTTGGGACAGGTAAGAATATGTCGGCCCATACATCCTCCGGTAGTCTTCTTCGTATCGTTGCATGTCGGCCGCCCGTTGTTCCTCCAACCTTTGAAAAGCCAACCGTTGCTCCTCCCGGTATGCATCAAACCGCCGGTCTCTTTCTTGTTGCTCATTCCGGTAGTGGCCTATCTCTCCTTGAAGTTGGGTGAATTGCTCTCCCATCTTTGTGTAATCAAGGCTCATTGTTTGGAAACCGGTTAAGAGGGATTGTTGACCCGCCAAGAGTTGTTGGAAG
The DNA here is from genome assembly GCA_945859915.1 of Cuscuta epithymum. Classification (NCBI taxonomy): domain Eukaryota; kingdom Viridiplantae; phylum Streptophyta; class Magnoliopsida; order Solanales; family Convolvulaceae; genus Cuscuta; species Cuscuta epithymum. The sequence goes on from CAMAPF010000006.1 coordinate 945,510, forward strand.
AAGTCTTGTGGTGGCGGGTTTTGGGGGAGGTCGGGAATATCATGTTGGACATGTTCATATCCCTCTTGATGCTCGGGTTGCTCCGGTTGGGGGTTGGGTTGCTCGGCTTGGTCGGCTTGAGGTTGGAGGTGTGGTGGGATGTTGTTGGGGAGGAGGTAGTGGGGGATGTCAAATGGCTCCATTCTATACCTAAGTCTAGGTAATTCGTCACAAGGGAGGGGAAAATATTCGACCGATTCGGGGTGCTTCATATGCCATCTATAGCGTTGGGTTCCATTGTGGTCTTTATTACCCAAAGAGATCAATTGTGCATTGGATAACCATCCAAGATGCATCAACGAGTCTCTAGAAATTGTGGCATTATCCACATAGCCAAATTTGGAAGCCAAATGAATGATGACTCCCCCTAAAACAATGTTTCCCCCTTTGGTGATAGCCTTCTCTAGATGATCCCAAATCAAGTTGCAAATGTTGAACTCAACGGGATTGCGGAAAAGAGCAAGAGTGAGAATGGCTACATCTCCTATCCGAGTGTGATGGTTGTTGAGGCGGCCAAGCAAAGAGTTGCACAAAAATTTGAGGAAAATCCGGAGAAGGGGATGTTGCACGTGACTAATGTATAGTTGAGACGTGCTAAAATTCCGTTCTCCGGTCATTTTACCCCAAAGATTATAAGCATCCATGGTGTTGTCCGGGATTTCCCTCTCATGTGGGAATCGGAGCCCGAAATGCTCGGCAAAATCACGTCTCGTTATAGTGTGTTCAGTGTTCATTAACCGAAACGTGATTGTGTCATCATAAAAATGATTTTCATCCAACGCAAATTTGGCCGAGCTCAAAAATTCATATATGACCCTTTCATTACAATTATATTGCAAATTAAAAATCAAGGCCATATGCAATTCATCAAAAAGCTCTCTCATACCATCCAACAAACCAAGAGAAGTAAGAGCTTCATGGCATAAGAAACGAGACGGAATGACTTGCCTTTTTAGGATGGCCACAAATCGCTTGCGATGATCTCCCGGACCAAATTGAACATCCTCATAGCCTCGGATAGGTCCCCTTGTGTTAGAGCTCTCCGGTTGGTTCCTCTTTGGTGCCATTCTTGACCAAAATTGGAGTCTAGGTTCGGACTTGAGGTTTTGGGGGTAGGTTTTCAGATTTTTGGAAATGGAGAGAGAGAGAGAGAGGGATTAATTTGTATGAGGTTGTAGAGGAGAGTGTAGGGATTGTTTTGGTGGTGGTTTGGGTGGATTTGGTTGAGATATGAGAGAGTAATCGAAGCTTGAAGGTGTAAAAATGGAGGTTTTGGGAGAAGGGTTCGAGCTTTTGGGATTTGGGGAAGAAGAATGGTTGATTTTGGCTTCTGATTCGGACTTAAAACTCGTATACCCGATCGGGTACCCCGATTACTCGATTGGGTATGCCTGCCTTTGAACTGGTTTCGGGGTTTGATTCGATCAAGTATACGCCTTACTCGATCGAATTTTCTCAGTCGTAGGTTTTCCCATAAATATACCCGATCGAGTATATTAATATACCCGATCGGGTATAGTCATTTTTTTTTTCAAAAATTGGTTCCAGGGTTGTGCCCGCGATCGAGTATGGGGTATACTCGATCGGATTTTCCTCGCCGTAGGATTTTTTGGAAATATACTCGATCGAGTATATAAATGTACTCGATCGGGTATGGTGTCGGAATTTCAGATTGGCTCCAGGGGTCGAGTAATCGATCGAGTATGAGGTATACCCGATCGGGTATTCGGTCATTTTTTTCTTCTTTGGTCGATCGAGTATGGGGTACTCGATCCCAAATCTTGCTTTTTCACCCTATACCCGACCGAGTAGGACTTTTACTCGATTGAGTATATTACCCTGGAATTTTGTTTCGCCCATTTTAATCCTCTTTTCGGCATGGATCCGACCGGGTAACTGATGATGACCGATCGGAGATTTCCCCAGGCCTTTAAAACATGATTTTTTTCCCTTATTTTCTTTTGAGAATTACCTCCTATTCTCCCAAAGTTGACATTCGAAAACAATAGTTGAAACAAAAATTGAAAAATGCGTACCTTGGCTTGGGTTGCCTCCCAAGAAGCGCCTTAGTTAACGTCGCGGCACGACATTATTTTTATTTTATTTTTCAGCTTTTTATGTGGGATCATGAACATCCCTTTTCTCTGAATTCAAGGCCCTGTTTGGCCATGTCTCAATTTTATCTTTGGCCCTTTTCCAGCAAGACCGGTTTTTTATTTTAGTTACCACCTCAAGTTCAGGTGGTTTCAACTTATTTTCAAGAGGTTCGATGAACGGTGGTTGATTTAGTGTTTCCCCAACATCAAAGATTGATTCAATTTTTTCTTCAAATGGGGAGTGATGTTTAATAGAATTATAAATGTTATATTCTATTTTCTTTCCATCAAATTCCATAGTTAAAAATCCGCTAGAAACATCAATTTTTGAGTTAGCGGTTTTCAAAAATGGTCTCCCCAATAAAATAGGGACTTCATGTTTATCACTCTCCATTTCAAGTACGTAAAAATCTGCAGGGAAAACTAGATCACCTACCGACACAAGTACGTCTTCCACTAGCCCTTTTGGAGAAATACTTGACCTATCGGCTAGTTGGATTATGATACCGGTTTCTTTTAAAGGTCCAAGTTCCAGAGAATTATAAAGAGTATAGGGGATTACATTAATTGATGCCCCTAGGTCCAACATGGCCTTAGAAGAAATGGTGTCTCCTAGCTTGCATGGTATAGTGAACATGCCCGGGTCAGTGCATTTCGGGGGAAGTTTCTTTTGAAAAACCGCCGAGACATGTTCGCTAATTTCATTCTTTTCTTTTTCTTTTAAGTGGCGTGTCCTTTTGATAGTGCATAATTCTTTGAAGAATTTAGCAAATCGAGGGACACTTTTGATTAAGTTGAGGAGTGGGATGTTTACCTCGCATTTGACGTGCCCTTTGTCGTGAGGTGCACTCAAAATAAATACAATACAACTAATATACGTAGTATATTGAAGTAAGGTTCGTATCCGCAGGGAAAGGAATACTTCTCTTTTTTTATAAACTAGTAAATATAAAGGGGGGGTTTTGATTGAATGATTTAATTTAAATTGAACACGAAGATGAACGAGTTATGTGATTTAATTAATGAGAAGAATACTTGGCTTTGCTTTTATCCACTTAATGAAATGTTCGTCGATCCCGGTTATATCTTTAACTATCTTCCTCTCGAATACTCAATCGAGGAGTATATCCAGTTCATCGAGGGTAGTCATTAATAACGAGAAGCGTTCATTAACAAAACTTACTATCGAGTCAATATAGAACAAGCGCCGTATATTAACTTGATTGTAGCAATAAACTTAAGATGAAAACGATTGAGATTGATAACCTCAACACAAGCGGTTTATTGGTTTAATCAATATAATTAATTCCCCTTAGATTATTAACCATGAGAAGCATGCATTAACAATCCAAGTTGACTACCATTGAAAGAACCGAATTAATAACAAGCGTATTAACCGATTGATTCTAGTAATAATTAATATATAGAACAAGACCAGTTGATACTTAAAGTAATGCTCAATATATTAATATGGGATATGAATAGGAAGTAATTAATATTCAAGGAAGAAGATTAAAGAAAATAACTCACAACTTACAAATCATTAAGCTTCAAAGTAGCAAAACCAAGATGGAAGAGTTTAGCTCCTCATTTGGAGACTAAACATGATAAAAATATAAAGAAAGAACTTGTCTAAACTGAGCTTAGAAGTATATAGGAATTGGTTGCTTATTGTGGAGGAAATGGGGTGTATTTATAGGCTTTTTTGGGCTTGCAGGGTCATGTACCCGATCGGGTATATTGGGTACTCGATCGGGCCTTCAGTTGTTTCGCGGAAGCTGGAAAAACATGGGCATACCCGATCGGGTATGTCGGCTACCCGATCGGGTATAGACACTCGATCGTGGTTAAAATCTTCCCTGCATGTTGCCTTGTTCGCGGATTTATCCGATTTGATTTTTCAGCAACTTACCCGATCGAGTATAGGGTATACTCGACCGGGTACAACACCAAAAATCAGGATCTTCATTTTATTTTGGAATTTTTGCACCTTCCTTCCACTTGTGATGTTCACCAATGGTCCCTAGAGTGGTCTTGGACCTGTTTGAGCTCAGACCAAACCTAATCTAAACAATTTACAAACATTTTACAAACTAAACTATTACACCAAAAGTGTGTAATTTCTAGAGTAACAATCACTCAAAACTAATCAAAAACACAAATATAAACATGGAAATAACATGAATGTCAGCGGCACGGTCCAATCGAAGTGTCTGGTCGTGAGGAGGGGTGGTACAGTCCCACACCGGTAAATTGAGAAGCATTAGAGTGTTATATTAAGCTTCGGGCTACTCCTCCTAAAAGGTTAACTTTTTAGGATGGAACTCCGGGTCTTAACAACTTGTTCGATCATCCTACTTTTTCATGGAGTAAATAAATGACTTGACAGGGAAATGCAAGCGGTCAATGCATGAGAGCAAATTTCAAATTACTAGCTACTAATGAGACAAGAGGAGAGAAGGTATATACCAAAATACCCTGTACTATTTTACACCTTTGAGAAAGGCTTTCAAAGTCATTACTTGTTCGATCATCCTACTTTTCCATGGAGTAAATAAATGACTTGACAGGGAAATGCATGAGAGCAAATTTCAAATTACTAGCTACTAATGAGACAAGAGGAGAGAAGGTATATACCCAAATATGCTGTACTATTTTACACCTTTGAGAAAGGCTTTCACAGTCATTTCTTGTTCGATCATCCTACTTTTTCATGGAGTAAATAAATAGGTATTCTTCCATCAAGACCCACAAAAACATTTTCGTAGCACTCTTATCTCTCATTTGAAATTTATTCTAAGGTAGATTTGGGGCTTATGATTCTCTAGACAGCGGCTTATGTTGCACAACTTGGGTTCACACCCATTGGAGCTGCTCCGTATCTGAGTTTCACCTCCTTTCACCTTGCTCTAATGTCTATGGGAAATTATTTGAGGGAATTGAAGTCAAGAGCTAGTTGGGATGCTCCTAATCCAGCTTTCAAGACAAGGATATTGGTTGCTCTAGTTATCGTTAACTTCATCCACTTCTGAGTGCTGATTAGTGGAGGTATTGGTCCTACCAAGGCCTCCCTTTCACTTTATTATGTTAAGGCCTGCACCCTAAGTTTAGCCCTACTCCCATTTAATCATTCATGAGTGTACTCCATACCTAACCTGTCTTTGGACCGTTGCCTCACTTGGAATCTGCCCGCTGCCTTCTATTTTTTGGGCTCCTCTTTGTTTGACTTATTAGACCCGTGAGTCTTGAGGGGTCTCTTGGTTTTGTCCTAGCCTTTGCTTCCCTGGCTATTTGAACCACCTTAGAAATCAGAGTGAGTGTGTGACACAGACTTCTTCTTCCTTGCTTAGATGAGAGTTCCTAGAGAGCCTATTAGATGGGAGTAGAGGGCAAATCTTGGTGAGAGGTGGAGTGGCTAAACACCTTAGTGGTGTGTGAGTAGGCCTGTCAATGGGTCGGGTCTAGACCCGGACCCGACCCGGACCCGGTTGTTTTTAACGGGTATGGGTCCTTATTTTATTCCGTTTACCCGGACCCGAACCCGGACCCGTTAGTACTTTTAATAAACGGGTCGGGTATGGTACTTATGATTCCGACCCGTTAAGGACCCGGACCCGTTTAAAATTTCTTATTAGTATATATACACAAACTAATACATAAAGAGATTAATTATAATACTTCAAATAAAAATACAAACTAATATATATAAAGTGATTAGTTTTAATTCTTTGATTAAAAAGAAACGAATTAATACATACGTAATGTATAAGTGATAATATAATAGTACGTAGTATATAATATGCTTTTAGTCCAAAAGAATTTTTTGTGACCTAATTTCTAGTCTAATATACGAGTTTTCTGTGGGAGAGAAAGAGACACAAAGTGCGGAATTGTACGCATCTACAAGAACCGATATTTTATTGAATAAAAGTACTAATTTTCTATGATAAACCTTGATTTTTTTTAAAAGTGAAGATATATTTTGCTTTTAAATTTGTGCACTTTGATTTACATTTCATATACATGTTTTGCTATTTTTAAAAATTTATATAATGTTCTGTCAAAAAAAGTTATATAATGTTGTGCATATGATACTTGGCGGGTCTACCCGACCCGGTTCCGAGACCCGTTGGGTCCGGGTCCAAATTTTTAGACCCGCCGGGTAAACGGGTCGGGTCCGGGTCCTTTATTTACTTAGCGGGTCCGGGTCTGGAACACTATGTTCCGACCCGGACCCGACCCATTGACACGTCTATGTGTGAGAGTCTAACTAGGGGTTGGAGACCTGAGCCGGAAAAGATCGATCCTCAACAGTGGTATCAGATCCGGATTCTGCCATCCGCCGCGTTCCGCCGCCGTCCGCCGTCGTTTGAGGTCTGATATTCATGTAATTTCCGATTGTATGTTCGTATTTTTAACAAGTTTTTATTAGTTCTAGTTGTGGAAATTAAACACTTTTGGTGTAATACTTTATTTTCATTTTTTATTTGTAATTTGGTTAGATTAGGATTTTTCTGAGCTAAACAGGTCAAAGATCATCCAAGGGATCAAGATTGGACCTTAAAAGATCAAGGAAAGTGGAAAAAAGGTGCAAAAATCTCAAGATCCTGATTTTTGTGTTGTATCCGGTCGGGTATGACCTATACCTGATCGGGTACCTTGCTGAAAAATCAAATCGGATCAAATCCGGGAACAAGGCATCATGCGGGAAGATTTTTAACCACGTTCGGGTGTCATACCCGATCGGGTGACCGACATACCTGATCGGGTATGCCCCAATTTTCTGGCTTCCGGGAAGCTCTCTAAGTACCCGATCGAGAGGCCTTGAAGCCCGATCGGGCACACAGCCCTGCAACTCCCAAAAGCCTATAAATACACCCCATTTCCTTCCCATAAAACCACCAATTCACATATACTCTTTAGCTCAGTTTAGATTAGTGTTTTCTTTATATTTTCTATCATGTTTAGTCTCCAAATGAGGAGCTAAACTCTTCCATCTTGGTTTTGTTACTTTGAAGCTTAATGAATTTGTAAGTTGTGAGTTATTCTCTTTAATCTTCCTTGAATATTAATTCTTCCTTTAAATACTATTTCTATATCAATGTTGGGGAGTGTTACTAAGATGACAATTAGTTAACATCTTGACATTAGTTATAGTAATAGCTATTTCTTCCTCTATGTTAGTATTGGGGAGTGTTACTAAGATGACAATTAGTTAACATCTTGATATTAACTATAGTAAGATTCATCTTCTTTAATATTCTTCCTTGAGTATTAATTAATTCCTATTCATATTTCATATTAATATTTTGAACATTACTTAAAGGATCAACTAGTTTTGTTTCATATATTAATTATTACTAGAATCGGTTGATTAATACGCTTGTTATTAATTCGGTCCTTTCGCGGTAGTAAACTTGGGTTATTAATGCATGCGTTTCATGGTTAATAAACCAAGGGGAATTAATTATATTGATTAAACCAATAAACCGTTTGTGTTGAGGTTATCAATCTCAATCGTTTTCATCTTGATTTTATTGCTACTATCGAGTGAATATATGGCGCGTGTTCTATATTAACTCGGTAGTAAGTTTTATTAATGAACGCGTCTCGTTATTAATAACTACCCTCGATGAATTGGATATACTCCTCGATTGAGTATTCGAGAGGAAGATAGTTAAAGATATAACCGGGATCGACGAACATTTCATTAAGTGGATAAAAGCAAAGCCAAGTCTCCTTCTCATTAATTAAACCACATAACTCGTTCATCTTCGTATTTAATTAAATTAAATCACTCAAACCTAAACCCCCCCTTTTGTTACTAGTTAATTAAAAAGAGAAATATTCCTTTCCCTGTGGATACGAACCTTACTTCATTATACGACGTATAATTGTTGTATTGTATTATTATTTTGAGTGCACACCGCGACAAAGTGCACGTCAAGGTCGCTGCCGTCGATTAAAGCTTCGCTTGACCTAGTAGCTGCTGGAGCTCATCGATTGGACGTTCTTTCGTCTGTCGCTCGCAGCTCGCCGGAAGTTGAAGCCCTACCATAGCCGCCTGGAAGCTCATCCATCGTCACCCGGGAAATCCGCCGTCGAAGTCGCTGGGGCCCTCCGTCGTTTTCAAGCTCTGTTCGTGAGGCTTAAGCTGGACGACTCCCCTGAACGCAGAGGCAGATATCGTCATTGCTTATTCGCGCTAGTTGCTCCGTACAATTATAGCCCTATAAATATTGAACTTGTTTTCTAGCTAAAGTTGCATTTTATATTTTCTTGTTTAGTTTTTTCTGTGTGAAAATGTCTGCTTTGAATCAGTATGGAATGACTCCATTTAATGGAAAAACTTATTTTAGCATATGGAAACAGAAAATAAAGTGCATATTAATTTAACAAAAATCATATAGGGCCATTAGTGAGACCTATTTGGCTTCCAATACGGAAGAGAAAAAAGCATAAATGAATGAAAATGCTTGTTCTACAATTTACTTGAACTTATCTTATTGTGTGCTCAGAAAAGTAGGAATTTTAGAATCAGCTAAATCTGTGTGGAATAGACTTGAAGAGCTTTATAACGTAACCTCTTTGCCTATCCGGATGTTTTTACTTGAATTTTTTTTCAAATTTAGACTGGATATGTCTATGGATATTGAAGAAAATCTAGATGTTTTTACCAAGCTTATTTCAGATATTAAGTTGTGTGGTGATAAGCATATAGATGATTATTCCCCCATTGCTCTTTTAAATGCTATTCCTGATTCCTTTAGTGATGTGAAATCTGCTATTAAGTATGGTAGAGATAATGTGACTCTTGACATTGTGGTAAATGGTCTTAAGAGTAAGGTATTAGATTTAAAACAGATGGATGAGGATAGAAAATCCGAGGAGGTTATGCATGTGAGGGGTAGAGATAATAGTAGATGACATAGATCTAAGTCTAGGTCTAATTCGAGACGTTGCTATTATTGTCATGAACCTGGTCATTTCATAAGAGACTGTCCTAAATCTAGGAAAAATGAGCATAGTGAGCATGTTAATTTGACTACGTGTGAAGATGATTTAGGTGATGTTTTTATGACAAATCTATGTGATTATGACTACTTGAGTTCTGTGATATCTGATTCTTTGGGTAAATCAGATTGGGTGGTTGATATGCACCAGTTTGTAGTGCATAAATGTATGTTTTTATATTTATTCTGTGTGGATTGTTTACCGTTTTTAGTTAGTTTTTAAGCAGTCATCTTCATTTGTTTGTAATTGATTTTAATCATTTTTTGTAAAGTAGTAGTAGAGTTATTTGCAAGGAAAAGAAGTGAAAAAGAAGAAGAAAAATATCCAGGTGCATAGACCCGGCCGGGTCAGGCACTTCACCCGGTCGGGTCTGATCTAACAGATGCAGGTACTCAGGAAATTACGTCACCCCGGTCGGGTGAGGTATTTCACCCGGTTGGGTCCGACTTGACCCGGAACACCAGAACGTGCCGAAGATCGCCAGAACGTGTAGGATACTTGATTTTGACATGCACCCGGTCGGGTGGGCACTTTACCCGGTCGGGTACCCGGCCAAAGGTGTTGAAAAACACCTATAAATAGCCCCATTTTCCTTCACAAATAATGATCCATTCTTCCATACTCTTAAGCTCAGTTTAGAATAGTATTTCTTTTATATTTTTATAGCATGTTTAGTCTCCAAATGAGGAGCTAAACTCTTCCATCTTGGTTTTGCTACTTTGAAGCTTAATGAATTTGTAAGTTGTGAGTTATTATCTTTAATCTTCTTCCTTGAATATTAATTCTTTCTTTAAATACTATTTCTATATCAATGTTGGGGAGTGTTACTAAGATGACAATCAGTTAACATCTTGACATTAGTTATAGTAATAGTTATTTCTTCCTCTACGTTAATATCGGGGAGTGTTACTAAGATGACAATTAGTTAACATCTTGATATTAACTATAGTAGGATTCATCTTCTTTAATATTCTTTCTTGAGTATTAATTAATTCCTATTCATATTTCATATTAATATTTTGAACATTACTTAAAGGATCAACTAGTTTTGTTTCATATATTAATTATTACTAGAATCAATCGGTTAATACGCTTGTTATTAATTCGGTTCTTTCAATGGTAGTAAACTTGGGTTGTTAATGCATGCTTCTCATGATTAATAAGCCAAGGGGAATTAATTATATTGATTATACCAATAAACCGCTTGTGTTGAGGTTATCAATCTCAATCGTTTTCATCTTGATTTTATTGCTACTATCAAGTTAATATACGGCGCTTGTTCTATATTAACTCGGTAGTAAGTTTTATTAATGAACGCGTCTCGTTATTAATAACTACCCTCGATGAATTGGATATACTCCTCGATTGAGTATTCGAGAGGAAGATAGTTAAAGATATAACCGGGATCGACGAACATTTCATTAAGTGGATAAAAGCAAAGCCAAGTCTTCTTCTCATTAATTAAATCACATAACTCGTTCATCTTCGTGTTTAAATATAATTTAAAGTTCTTCAACCAAATATAAACCCCCCTTATTGTTACTTATTTATTCTTGTAAGAAGAAAAGAATTCCTTTCCCTGTGGATACGAACCTTACTACACTATACTACGTATTAGTGTCGTATTGATTATTATTTTGAGTGCACATCACGACAAGTGCACGTCAAATTTGGCGCCGTTGCCGGGGAAAGGCAATTATTTTCTTTTTATTTTATTTCAAGAAAAATCAAAAAAAAAATTAAATAAAAATATAAAGAATTCTTATTTTCTATTTCTGAGCTTTGTTTGAGTATATGGTTAAACACCGATCTATAAACCAAATCACCTACCAAACAAATCCCGAAACGGAACAAGCCTTCGAGAGGTTTAGGAATTTATTTCCAAATACTTCTTCGGAGGAATCATCAAGCGCTAGTTCTTATTCTAGCGAGAACGAAGAGCCAATCACTATGGCTCAAGAGACAAGAACATTGAGGGAGCTCACAGCTCCAAACTTGAATCAACAACCATTGTGTATTACCTTCCCTACTCTTGATGAGGGTAATACATTTGAGCTGAAATCTGGGCTCATACATTTATTGTCATCTTTCCATGGCATGAGAGGAGAAGATCCGAATAAACATCTTTCGGAATTCCACATCGTTTGCACAAGCATGTGCCCAAACGGTGCCACAGAAGAGCAAATAAAACTGAGAGCCTTCCCATTCTCCTTGAAAGATACCGCGAAGGATTGGCTTTTCTATCTTCCTTCGGGAAGCATCAACACATGGGCACAAATGAAGAAGTGCTTCCTCGATAGGTATTATCCTGCTTCCATCTCATCTTCTCTCAAAAAGCAAATAAGCAACATCGAGCAAAAGGATGATGAATCCTTATATGAATTTTGGGAAAGATTTAAGAAGCTATGTGCTAGCTGTCCCTATCATGGCTACTCAGAACAAGACCTCATCTTATACTTTTATGATGGTCTTGTTGACGATGATAGAAGAATGGTGAACGCCGCTTGTGGAGGCGGCATTGTTAATAAAACTCCTTCACAAGCTATAAATCTTATCTCGGAATTGGCCGAGAACTCACGGCAGTTCGGTCGCAGATCCTCAACTCGTAGAGTTGCCGCTGCAGAATCGACATCATCACTGGAGAGTCAAGTTGCCGGCTTGACTTCTTTGGTTACGGATTTCCTCTTAAAATCCAAGACCCAAGAAGTCAAGGTCTGCGGCATTTGTACACAACAGGGGCACCCCACGGACTCATGCCCAACGCTTCAGGAAGACAATCTAGAACAAGTCAACGCCTTGGGTTTCCAAGGACATCAACAAAGGAGGTACGACCCATTCTCCAACTCTTACAACCAAGGACTGAGGGATCATCCAAACTTGAGGTATGGAAACCCCCAACAATCCAACCCATCTTCTCAACCATCTTTCAACAATCAAGGCTCAAATTCTCAACCTAATATGTCAACTGATGACATGATAAGAGCTTTGACTTCAAACATGGTTACCATGCAACAAAGCATGGGACAATTTCAACAAACCATGATACAATTCCAACATGAGACAAAGTCAAGCATTAAAAATTTGGAAACTCAAGTTAGCCAAATTTCAAATGCCGTAAGCCGACTTGAAGCTAAGGACTCGGGTAAACTCCCATCTCAAACGGAGCAAAACCCGAGACAACATGTGAACGCAATCATGTTGAGAAGTGATACGACAATGAAGGAGGTGGATGATCAAAAGGTCGAGGAAGCTGATCGCGAAGAAGCTCACCCGGAGGATGGAATCACGAAGGCAAAACTGCCTCCACATTCATCATATGAACTAGAGGCCCCATTTCCCGAGGCATTGAGGGAGACAACGAAGCTTGACAAAGATGCTGACATCTATGAAACTTTCTCCAAGTATGAGGTAAACCTTCCACTTCTTAACTCAATTAAAAGTATTCCCCGTTTTGCTAAATTTTTAAAAGAATTATGCAAAACAAAAACAAAAAATAAAGTGAAGGGAAAACAAGAGGTTAAGGTGAGTGAACATGTTTCGGCCCTTTTTCAAAAGAAACTACCCGAAAAATGTAGCGACCCGGGCATGTTCACTATTCCTTGCAAAATAGGGAACACCGTATTTTCTAAGGCCTTGTTGGATTTGGGAGCATCAATAAATGTCATTCCTTATTCCTTGTATAAATCCTTACAACTCGGTCCGCTACATCAAACTGGTGTAGTAATTCAACTAGCGGATCGATCTAATACATACCCAAAAGGTGTAATAGAAGATGTGCTAGTAGAAGTAGAAAATTTGGTTTTCCCTGTTGATTTCTATGTTCTCGAAATGGGGGATGATAACCAAACAACACCCATTCTTTTGGGAAGGCCTTTTCTGAAAACCGCCAAAACAAAAATTGACGTGTCTAGTGGTTCATTAACGATAGAATTTGATAACCAAAAAGTAGAATTCACCATATTTGATTCTACAAAAAAACAAATTAAAAATCAATCTCTTTGTTCTTTTAATGTTTTTGAACCACCAACACTGAATATTTTTGTTAAGGAAGAACCCAGGAAATCCATTTTGAAAGGAAAACCACCTACCATTGAAGTGGTAACTAGGAAGAAAATTCAACCTTACTGGAAAAGGCCGAGGAAGAAAGCTGACATGGCCTTTGAAAATGAAACAAGGGATACTCATGATCCCACTTAAAACAGAAAATAAAATAAAAATAACGTCGTGCCGCGACATTAAATCAAGCGCTTCTTGGGAGGCAACCCAAGTTGTATTTTAATCATTTTCATTTTTGTGTGAGCAAAATATATATATATATATATATATATATATATATATATATATATATATATATATATATATATATATATAAAATCAAACTACCCGGTCGGGCACCTTCATAAAACACAGCACCCGGCCACTCACCCGGGCAAGGGAGTTTCAGAAAAGAGTAAAATCAAAACACCCGACCGGGTTAACTTCATATACCCGGCCGGGTGTTTTTCTAAAAAACCTACTGGATAACACGGAGTTAGACCCGACCGGGCAACTTAATCCACCCGGCCGGGTCATATTGAAAAAACACTCACTGGATAAGCGATCGATAGACCCGACCGGGTCTGTTAGCTTACCCGGCCGGGTGATCGGGAAAAATGCTTGATAAGGGTCGGGCAGACCCTTCTTCTTCCCCATTTCCTCTTCTTCCTTCGAGCAAAAACACTCTCCCCTCCATTGTTGAGCACCAAAAGCTTCATTTCTCACTCAATTTTCGCCCAAATTCACCAAATAAAATCATTTTCTTCATCTCCTTCACGCCCTCTTCCATTTTCTACCCACAAAACCCACCCAAATCCATCCCTACAAGAAATCCGAAAACCCTAACCCCATACCCCAAAGTTCCGATTTTTGCCCTAAAAATCCCAAGAAATCCCAATTTCTTCTCCTAATAATCATCCCCTCCACTCTCACAAACCCAAAATACCCAAAACCCACCAAAAAACCAAAATCCAAAACCCCATCATACCCAAGTCCGAAAATACCAAGAAAAATTCAAAAAAAAAAAAATCAATTTTCATGGCTCCTAAAAAGTCCAAAGCATCTTCTTCAAGGGGTAACCAAGAGATTGCACCCGTTCCCGGTTTTGAGAGTGTGAAGTTTAACACCGAGGTCCACAAAAAGCGCTTCATAGAGCAAATCAAACGGGAGGTAAAACAATCCCGTTTTATATGCATTACTACGCTATTGTCATTCATGCTTGATACGATTATGCGTGAGATTTTCACCAACATTGGGATGCTTAGGATTTTTGAGATGCAATATGTTACCTATCCACATTTGGTGTATGAATTCTTTAGCTCATTTAAGCAAATAGCAAATGTTGATGATCATGCTGAAAGTAGAATCACATTTCGTTTGTTGAATGAGAACCGTTCATTGACCAAGCGGGAGTTTGCCCAACACTTTGGTCTCCCCTTGTTCAATGAAGAACGTGAACATGACACTTTTGTGGGTGTGGAAATGTGGCAAAGGATGACAGGACAGGTGGATGTGGAGCTTAGACACCTTAGTGTGAATCGTGTACAACATCCGGTCTTCCGAATTTTCTTGAAATTTTTGTCAAACTGTTTTCTCGGAAGACCAAATAACCATCACACAAGGGTCTGGGATGTTTGTATTCTTGGACAAGCTGTTTTACCAGGTCCGGATCACGTGGATGTTGCCTCCATTCTATGGGATCACTTCAAGACAGTGGCAACTTCCACGGGAACTATTAGGGTAGGGGGCTTGATTACACATTTAGCCACACTCTATGGCTTTGTAGACCCAGGCCCCATTACCTCAGCACAGCTTGTTTGCACATCATGGCTCTTGAAAAATACCAAAGATATTGTCTTTTCTCATAAAACACCCGGTGGGGTAGATATCTACAATTGGTTAATTGATCCACCACATCCTATTTACACACAAATGCCCTCAGCCGACCTCCCTTTGGACCTTTTGAATCACCAAATTGGTGATGGACACCACTATTGTCTCCCTGGAAGAATACCACTGCACTACCAACAAGAACAACCCCAACAAGAACAGCCTGCGCATGAACCACCACCCATCATCCCTGAACAACCTCAACCACAACCCAATGCTCACCAATATTCCCCATTTGAGCAAGAAATGCTAAATAGCATGAATGCTCTGAACCTTAACTACACTCAACTTCGGGGGGAAGTTGCTTTGTATAGAACTGAGCAAAGGCAGCACTATGAGAGGGTCGAGGAGCAAAGGCGAGCGGATTGGCGGAGATACGAAGAAGATCGGCGGAGAGATCATGAGGACCAGAGGAGGACTTTTGGCCCTATCTACTCCTATGTAGCGCATCAGGGCGACTTTGCCTCTATGACTACTCCTCCTCCGGCACCCTCATGGTATAACCCCACTGAATGGGGTTATTTTGGCGGTTCGAGCTCTAGTGGTGGAGGCGGGGACGACGGCTACGGTGGTGATCACATGGATGAGGATGCACACTTTGGGGGCTACCAGGGCTATGGAGGATTCTATGATGGCGGAGATGCGGGCGGGCACTAGGGACTGTGCCATGGACTAGCGGTGGGGGAGATCTATCCGGATCCTAAGGGTGGTTACTAAAGGAAGTTCATTGCATGAGGAGAAAGAAATTGAAGACCCCTTGATGTATTCTTTTTATGTTTGGGGATACTTTGTGATTATCTTGGTTCTAAAAACACTTTGTGATGGATGATGATCTTATCATTTAAGGATTTTTTTGGATTGCATTTACTCGAGACGAGTAAAGATTCAAGTGTGGGGGTATTTGATATGCACTAGTTTGTAGTGCATAAATGTATGTTTTTATATTTATTCTGTGTGGATTGTTTACCGTTTTTAGTTAGTTTTTAAGCAGTCATCTTCATTTGTTTGTAATTGATTTTAATCATTTTTTGTAAAGTAGTAGTAGAGTTATTTGCAAGGAAAAGAAGTGAAAAAGAAGAAGAAAAATATCCAGGTGCATAGACCCGGCCGGGTCAGGCACTTCACCCGGTCGGGTCTGATCTAACAGATGCAGGTACTCAGGAAATTACGTCACCCGGTCGGGTGAGGTATTTCACCCGGTCGGGTCCGACTTGACCCGGAACACCAGAACGTGCCGAAGATCGCCAGAACGTGTAGGATATTTGATTTTGACATGCACCCGGTCGGGTGGGCACTTTACCCGGTCGGGTACCCGGCCAAAGGTGTTGAAAAACACCTATAAATAGCCCCATTTTCCTTCACAAATAATGATCCCTTCTTCCATACTCTTAAGCTCAGTTTAGAATAGTATTTCTTTTATATTTTTATAGCATGTTTAGTCTCCAAATGAGGAGCTAAACTCTTCCATCTTGGTTTTGCTACTTTGAAGCTTAATGAATTTGTAAGTTGTGAGTTATTATCTTTAATCTTCTTCCTTGAATATTAATTCTTTCTTTAAATACTATTTCTATATCAATGTTGGGGAGTGTTACTAAGATGACAATCAGTTAACATCTTGACATTAGTTATAGTAATAGTTATTTCTTCCTCTACGTTAATATCGGGGAGTGTTACTAAGATGACAATTAGTTAACATCTTGATATTAACTATAGTAGGATTCATCTTCTTTAATATTCTTTCTTGAGTATTAATTAATTCCTATTCATATTTCATATTAATATTTTGAACATTACTTAAAGGATCAACTAGTTTTGTTTCATATATTAATTATTACTAGAATCAATCGGTTAATACGCTTGTTATTAATTCGGTTCTTTCAATGGTAGTAAACTTGGGTTGTTAATGCATGCTTCTCATGATTAATAAGCCAAGGGGAATTAATTAGATTGATTATACCAATAAACCGCTTGTGTTGAGGTTATCAATCTCAATCGTTTTCATCTTGATTTTATTGCTACTATCAAGTTAATATACGGCGCTTGTTCTATATTAACTCGGTAGTAAGTTTTATTAATGAACGCGTCTCGTTATTAATAACTACCCTCGATGAATTGGATATACTCCTCGATTGAGTATTCGAGAGGAAGATAGTTAAAGATATAACCGGGATCGACGAACATTTCATTAAGTGGATAAAAGCAAAGCCAAGTCTTCTTCTCATTAATTAAATCACATAACTCGTTCATCTTCGTGTTTAAATATAATTTAAAGTTCTTCAACCAAATATAAACCCCCCTTATTGTTACTTATTTATTCTTGTAAGAAGAAAAGAATTCCTTTCCCTGTGGATACGAACCTTACTACACTATACTATGTATTAGTGTCGTATTGATTATTATTTTGAGTGCACATCACGACAGTGGTAGATTCTGGTTGTACTTTTCATATGTCCCCTTTGAAAAATGTTAAATTCAAACTATAGAGAGATTGAGCATGGCTTTGTGTCTTTAGCAAATGAGAAGAAATGCATTGTACTAGGAATAGGAGATGTATGTCTTAGGTTCTCTTCTAGTTTTGTGCTTACTTTGAAGAATGTTAGGCATGTTCCTGAGTTGTGTTGTAATTTGTTATCTTGTGCTTCTCTTGAAAATGAGGGTTTGAAGGGAAAATGGGGAAATGGAATCATGAAAGTTGTGAAAGGTTGTTTAGTTGTTTTCAAAGCTGAGATGAAAAACAACTTGTATGTTTGTCATGCTGAACCCGTACTTGATTCTGTGAATTGTGTGCAACCCTGTGTGCTAGGAAAACAGTCTAGAGTTGGTTTTCCTGATCTGCCTAAGTGTACTAATGTGCTTGATTGTATTCATGCTGATTTGAGTGGTCCTTATAGTGTTTCCACACATGGTGGGAAAAATTATTTTCTGACGTTGATTGATGATTTTTCAAAGAAAGTGTGGGTTTTGTTGATTGAAAATAAATCTGAAGTTTTTGATATGTTTAAAAAGTGGAAAACCCTTGTTGGAAAACAAACCTGTAAGAAAATAAATTTTTTAAGGACCACTGTCAGTTTTGATTTCTGTGATATCAGCTTGGTGATTTATGTGATACTTGGAGTATTTCTATGCATAAATTTGTTCCCTCCACACCCCAACCGGATGGGGTTGCTGAGAGGATGGTTAGAACTTTATTAGAGAGGGTGAGGGCTATGTTAGCTTCATCTGGGCTTCTTAATAAGTTCTGGGCGGAAGCTATTTGTTATGCTGTTGATGTGGTTAATTTGTCCCCGTCTGTTCCCTTAGGAGGGAAATGCCCTGAATTTGTGTTCATGGGCAAACCGCTTGACTTGCCAAATTTGAGTGTTTTTTATTGTGCTGCTTATGTGAATCGTGAAAATGATAAATCTGAACCTAGGATAAAGGAATATGTTTTCTTAGGATATCATGAATGCATGAAAGGTTATAGGCTTTGGTGTAGAAGTGAAACTTGCTTCAATGTGTTGATGAGTAGAAATGTCATTTTTGTTGAAAATGAATTTCCTTGCCTGCTTGTTTCTCCTGATGTTGCTCCAAATGAGGTGGAGCATTTGCCTGTTGAAGTTCATTCTGATTTACTTGTTGAAACCAAAGTCAAATTTGTGAATGAAAATGATTTTCATGGTGAAAATAAAGAAAATAATATTTCTATTAAGGTGGAGCATTATATGAATGTTGAGTGCAATATGCTTGAGTTGCGTGATTGCTATGTTATTAGAGATAGAGACATTAGGAAGCATGAGAGAAATAATAGGTGCAAAGTGTTTGACTATATTTCCTCTGAGTTTGCTTTAAATGTGTTTAATTCTCTTTTAATTAAATTTCTTGTGATGTTTGGTATGCTATTTTCTTTGTGTTTTGAAAATGTGATACCAGATGATTATGTGAGCTCTGCCTGTGCTAGTTATAGAAATAATATTGTTTCTTTTATTTTCTGTGTACTTGCTTTGTGTGGTTGTTGGATTAGTTGGAATCCTCAACTTCTCCCGGATGCTTGCTTGTGTGGTCTATTAACATGTGTTGTTCTTGTTAATAGTTTTGTGATGGTTTTGGTTCTGAACTCGAGGACCGATTGGTAGAGTTCAGTCCACCGTGAATTGGGTCTGCATGGTAAGCTTGGTCCGAAAGGGAACTTTGGTTCTCATCTATTACTTGTATGATCGGAATGATGTACTTGTAATGGTCCGGAGATGATGAGTCTCCTCACAACTTTGTATTGTTACTTTAAACCACTTAGGACCAATAAGGTCGAGAATGTTGGAGGTATTGGTCCTACCAAGACCTCTTTTCCACTTTATTATGTTAAGGCATGCACCCTAAGTTTAGCCCTACTCCCATTTAATCATTCATGAGTGTACTCCATACCTAACCTGTCTTTGGACCGTTGCCTCACTTATTGGAATCTGCCCCGCTGCCTTCTATTTTTGGGGCTCCTCTTTGTTTGACTTATTAGACCCCTGAATCTAGAGGGGTCTCTTGGTTTTGTCCTAGCCTTTGCTTCCCTGGCTATTTGAACCACCTTAGAAATCAGAGTGAGTGTGCGACACAGTCTTCTTCTTCCTTGCTTAGATGAGAGTTCCTGGAGAGCCTATTAGATGGGAGTAGAGGGCAACTCTTGGTGAGAGGTGGAGTGGCTAAACACCTTAGTGGTGTGTGAGAGTCTAATTAGGGGTTGGAGACATGAGCCGGAAAAGATTGATCCTCAACAGTGGTATCGGAGCCGGACTCTGCCATCCGCCGCCGTCCGCCGCCGTTCGAGGTCGCTGCCGTTGATTAAAGCTTCGCTTGACCTAGTAGCTGCTGGAGCTCATCGATTGGACGTTCTTTCGTCTGTTGCTCGCAGCTCGCCGGAAGTTGAAGCCCTACCATAGCCGCCTGGAAGCTCAACCATCGTCACCCGGGAAATCTGCCGTCGAAGTCGCTGGGGCCCTCCGTCGTTTTCAAGCTCTGTTCGTGAGGCTTAAGCTGGACGACTGCCCTGAACGCGGAGGCAGATATCGTCGTTGCTTATTCGCGCTAGTTGCTCCGTACAATTATAGCCCTATAAATATTGAACTGGTTTTCTAGCTAAAGTTGCATTTTATATTTTCATTGGAACATGAGGATGTTGTGTAAATATTAACAAAAGTTGGTTTATATGATTAATATTGATTTGATAAATTAAAAAGGATTGTAAGAGTGATTTAGAACCATAAGCTGTCGTGTTAGTGAGAAGGATAAAAAATGAAAGATATGTCAATCCTAGTGAGATGAAGATATAGGTTAGTATATATTAATTATATTGTTAAAGTTTTGCATTAGTGAACATAGAAAGAAAATTGGGGAAAAGTAGCAAATCAGCCATCAAACTAATCAAAAAAGTGCAAATCACCCATTATATAGGAGACTCTATCCAACCGTCGCCATTTGGAGCGGTTCCTGGTGGAATTTTTTGATGAATATTTTTAGCATCTTCTTCATTAAGTCTAGTTTACACATACCAAATTTCAGCTAAAAATTCAACGGATGTACGATAGGTGCTCAGGGCACAACTACTCGCATACCTTCAGCCCAAAGGCCGGTCTTACAGTTGCCGCACTGTTGATTAGATTAAGCGAGTATGTGGGCTGTTTAGACAGCAACGTCGAACAAAGGATGTACGAGACGGGCTCAGGGCACGACTTCTCGCATACCTTTTCGACCTGAAGGCTGGTCCCCCTGTCGCCTTGACCGATCAACTGATCCTGGACTCAGAAAGAAATTGATCATTCCTTTGCCCGAGGATCGAGTCGTAGTCGACTAAACACCGAGGGCGGGGCGTGATAGCATTTTTTTATATATCTTTTTTTTTGTTCTTGTTTTTTTTTTTTGTTTTTTTTGTTTATTTTCTCTCCTCTTTTTTTGTTTGTACTGTCTTTTTCTTTCTTTCCAGCCGCCGCTCGTTCATTTCCAAGTGAGGTTGGACCTCATCAAATTCAAGATTGAAAAATAGATTTTTTTAAGTGATGGAGGAATTGCAACTTTCAAGAAGATATATATGATGTGTCCGATACAACATGAGAAACTGCTCCTTGTTCCCTGGACCCAGGCTCCGTTTGGGTCGAGAACTTCATGCACTAGAATTGCTTCCTTGAGGTTTGTGGGTGACGTAGGAGCACCTATGGTGCTTCCGAGTTCCTTGCCCAGAATCGGTATCATCATTATCGCTTCCGATATCGATGGAACCGTCGTCCGGCTGAGGGAATTTGGAACCATTCTCGATGGAACTTTTTGACGATTTTTTTTAGCAGGTCTAGTTTTTCACCACCAAATTTCATCTAACAACGCAATCGGGAAGACAATAAAAAAAATTAGTTCAGAAAACTGTGCAGTTAAATATGTAGTATATGAACATCGCAGTTGATAATATGCATACTCTGAGATCTTATTGGATAAATAATCATCATTTTATTAATATTATTATTATTATTACGATAAGAAAATATTATTATTACTATTATAACGATAAAAAATATAATTATTATTACGATAAAAAAATATTATTATTATTACAATAAAAAAACATTATCATTATTATTATTACGATAAAAAAATATTATTATAATTATTTTCATTATCAATATCATCATCATCTTGAACTATTGATAATACGAATAGTATGCAGCACTTAGTTTTAATTGGTAAAACATGAATAGAAAGATAACTTAATACCGGAGTGTAACAACGGTCATCAGTGGTATAGTGGTGTGAACTGTCGAATTTTTAATGCATAGGCTCGGGTTTGATTCCCATGAGGCCTCAAATTTTTAATTGTTCTTACTCCCTCCGTCCCGCCATGATTGTTCCATTTTACCTTTTCAGTTCGTCCCACTAAGATTGTCTCATACTCCCTCCGTCCCGCCATGATTGTTCCATTTTACCTTTTCAGTTCGTCCCACTAAGATTGTCTCATACTTTATTTAGTAAAGTTTGTGTGGTTCTAAATCATTCTTACTTTATTCTTACTTTATCAATTCAATATCAACCACATAAACCACTTTTATTAATAACTGTGTCACATTCTCTTGTCCCAAACTTTAGGGGGCGGAGGTAGTATATTATAGTAGTACATGTAATGCTATGACATGGCCTTGGTGATGGGCAGGGAAATGACGTGGAAACGGATTTCGCTGATGTGGCGTGATGACAGGAAAAGAATACCTGTTTGGGAAATAAGTTTGAAAGTACAATATTTTTTTCGAGAAATAAGATTGGAATCTACCCCACTAAGGGAAAAAACTCCCCCAAACCCTTATTTTAGTTATTTATACAGTACCATACTTATTTAATAGGAGTATCAATCTATAACTACGTACTACGGAGTATTATTATTCTCTACGGCTGAAGGCTCTATCAGTTGTTCCTTGCACTAAATCTTGCAGCCAATTGAAGTTGTCTCATCAAACGCACATTATCTACAGAGGGAACATTTTGAAAGAGCCTTCCGTGTTTTATATTAATTTACCCAACAGCCCTAGGAGGAGGAGAGCTATTTTATCAGTACTGGATCAAGCAATGACACCCACACTGCTTGCATTTTGTGGGTATATTAAACTAATTACTAATTACCAGAGATTTTCATATTGGATTGATTTTATAGTTAGTCCCACCATATCTTCTTTTCTTTGTTATTAATACCATTTTTTCGCTTATTTGTATTGTGTCAATTCACACAGGTGGCAATATGCTCTTCGAGATTTAAGTTTACACCATGTATACTTTGAAATTTAACTTCGCGTTTGGGTTCCCACGAATCCCACCCTGTGCTTTGAGGGCAAATTATATCGTACACGGATGTACGGTTCTCACTGTACATCCGAGTATTTTTTTAATTGTTTGTGATTTGCTCGCTATAGTTCGTATGAGTCAACTACGCATATGCTCTCTTCCGTTTAATTATGACTCTTTTTTATGTTCTCTTCCATCTTTGACTTTTCTTTTTGCTTTTTACGTAGTTTTTTTTTGTTTTGTACTTGTAATGGTTTGTGATTTAGGTAATTCTTTTCCATGGATTTTAGTTATGATGTATATTTAAGGTATAAATGTTTTCTTTTTTTATTTTTAGTTTAAGATGAATATTTATTAGTTTATTAAATATTTAAGGTGTTAATGTTTTATTTTTTAATATTAGTTTAAGATGAATATTTTATTACTACTTCCGTCCCGCTATGATTGTCTCATTTTACCTCATCGGTCCGTCTCATTAAGATTGTGTCATACCAAATTTGGTAAAGTTTCTGTGGCTCTAAATCGTTTTTACTTTATTCTTAGTTTATCAATTCAATATTAATCACATAAATCACTTTTTATTGATTTGCGTGTCACTCCCTCTCGTCTCATTGTTAGTTATAAATGCTCAATTTATACTCATTTATGCACATTTTTAAAATGTCATATCAATGCATGTTTCAAAAGAATTTGATTAATTAAATTTTTTAGTTATGTGTATTGATTCGGTACTGGTGTTATGTTCATTTTAAAATTTTATATCAATACAGACGAAACTCATGCGATCAGATTGGAGCTTGCTCACATAATTTTAATGCTCGATAATAGAAAACACAATACTTTTCTTTTGTCTTTTTCTTTTCTTCTTTTCGTTTATTTTGTTATTGTTGTTGTTGTTGTTGTTTTCTTCTTTCTTTTTTCTTTATATATTAAGTACTGAGCACATTAGAAAGGAGTTTTATTTTAAACTCAAATGAGTAAAACGCCTAAATAGAATGAACATACGCAAATGAGTTTTTGAATTTTTGAAAACTCATTGTGTACGTTATATATGCTCATTCAGTAATGTTGTTATGCTCATTTTAAAATGTTATTCAATGCATATTTGAAAAGTACCATATTACATTAGATTCACATAAGAGTTTATTATAAACACGCGGGCCCAAATCATGATACTCAATCACATGATTCTAGTACTTAATATCAGAGGTTTGATGCTCATTGAAAATGAATTGATGCTCAACTAAAAAAAATATAATTTTCATATTAATGCTCATTTTGTATGTTGCGTATGTTCATTTGGTATTGATGTTATGCTCATTTTAAAATGTTACATAATGCATATTTCAAAAGTATCATAAGTTCACATATTGAAATTCATAAGAGTTGATTATAGATATAATTTAAAAAAAAATTATAAAAACAAAAATAACAAAAAAAAGTGAATTAAAAGTTATGAAGCAGATATCATGATGTTCAACATTAGACTCATAATACTCAACAAAATAGGTTTGATGCTCATTAAAAGTTAATAAATGCTCATTTAACAGAAAATGTGATTTTCATCTCAAGATAGGAGGTTTGATGCTCAATGAAAGTGTCGTGATACTCAAGAAACAAACCTGACAATTCTCATATCAATGCGCATATTTGGTAAGTTTAATTTGCTCATATGATACTCTTGAGATATGCATTGATATGACATTTTAAAACTGAGCATAACATCAATACCAAATGAGCATACATAACATACAAAGTGCACATTGATATGAAAATCGCAAGGTTTGTTAGTTGAACATCACGACATTTTAATTGAGCATCAAATCTCCGCTATTGAGATGAAATCACGGTTTCCGGTGAATGAGTATTAATGAACCATTAATGAGCATCAGACCTATTATGTTGAGTATTAGGAGTCTAATATTTGGAATCGTGATCTCTGCTTCATAACTTCTAATTCACTTTCTTTTTGTTATTTTTTCTTTTATAAAAACTTATTAAATTATATTTATATTATAATCAACTCCTATGAATTTTAATATTGAACCTAATGCAAAATAGAATAGTACTTTTAAAAAATGCATCGATGTGACATTTAGAAAATGAGCATAAGATGAGTACCAGATGAGCATACGTAACTTACAAAATGTGTATCGATGGAAATCATGATATTTGTTAAATGAGCATTAATGATTTTTTAATGAGCATCAGATCTATACAAATGAGCATATGTAACTTACAAGATGAGCATTGATATAAAAATTGGAAGTTTTGTTCGTTGAGCATCAAGACAAATTCAGCGAGCATCGAACCCCCGTTATTGATATTAGAATCGTGCGATTGAGTATCATGATTTGTGATCTCGTGTCTATAATCAAATTCTAAGTGAATCTAATGTAATATGAGACTTCCGAAATATACGCATTGATATAAAATTTTAAAATGAGTATAACAATGGTACTAAATGGACATATATAACTTACAAAATGAGTTTTCAAAAACTCATTTGTATATGTTCATTCTTTTTAGACGCTTTACTTATTGGAGTTTAAAATAAAGCTCATTTCAAATGTGCTCGGTATTAATGTATAAAGAAAAAGAAGAAGGAAACAAGAAATAAAAGAAACGAAAAGAAGAAAAGAAAAAGACAAAAGAAAAGAAAAGCAAACTAAAACTAAAGTAATGAAAAAATAAAATAAAAAAGATAAACACAAAATGTAAAAGACCAAAGAGAATAGCAGCTGGAAAAGAAAGAAAAGGAACGTGGCTTGAAAAGAAGGAAGAGGGGGCGGCTGGAAGGAAAGAAAAGAAACGGTATTCGGCAGGGAGGCGCATGGAGCCGTGGTAGAAAATTAAAACGGAACAACTCAGCCTAGAAACTTGCTACTAATTAGTAATTACAAATAAAATCGGGTGTACATGTACACTCGGGTGTACCATATAGACGCTCTTGCTTTGAGTGGGTTATTTCAATCTCTTAGATGTTGCATCCCATAGTTACATTAAATATCAATGATTTTGAATCCCACTTTGGGATCGCAATTCAAATTGTTTAATACAAAATCCATTTGAAAAGATGATGCACTAACTCGGTTGGCCCTTTGTTAGCTGGGTTAAATTTTGCTATAATCATAAATTAGTAGTGTATGAGAGAGGAATGCTCAGGTCCATCCGGAGGGACGGGAGGCTCTGTCAGAACTTTACTGTTTGGGGCCCTTCCCGGGGAATTTTTCGATGAAAGTTTTTGAGCATGTTCTTTACGAAGTCTAGTTCATCCATACCGAATTTCAACTAAAAATTCAATCGGGAAGGCAGTCAAATAATTTTTGGAAGTTAACTGCGCAGTTTATATACATATAAAACACAGTCATCTTCCAAAAATCATTTGAGTGCCTTCCCGGTTGAATTGTTAGCTGAAATTTCGTATGGATAAACTAGACTTCATGAAGAACATGCTCAAAAAAATTCATCAAAAAATTCCACCGGGAAGGGCCCCAAACAGTAAAGTTCGGACAAAGCCTCCCGTCCCTCCAGATGGACTTGAGCATTCATCGTGTATGAGATATGTACTTCGAATGGAATAGAAGTTATAGAACCGTTTGCCGTAAAACAACCCAGCTTTTTAAAAAATACTGACGTTGTAGTTCAATTAATATAAGTTTAGGCACTCCAAGAACAAGTATGACTTATTCCATATTTACATTCACACAACAGAGTTTCCCTAAATAAGTTGTCTTGAATAAGCCATCCCTCTACCTCTTCAAAAAAGAACAACTCCTCTATCGCTCTATGTCAATATAAAAATGTATACTGATTGTAAATTGTAATACACTCCAGAGTCCAGAATAGATATAAATCTTATACTTTGCTCTATCTATTATCTATCAAGGTGTTAAGGATATAAGAGATTAAATGCAGTCCCAATCGGTCAATTTTCCTGGCTTCAAATCCTGATGAATTCTTACATTAAATTCTATTCCTGCCACCTCCTAATTTCCCTCCAAAGCTTGATGCAGCTCACCCCTTTCCATTGGCTGCATCCTAGGCGTTGTGATGGGACCAAAAGCTCAGACTAGGCAAGTGAGCTATAATGAGGTTTGAACAGTCTGTCGTATAGTATACATTGGCTGGATTCTGATTGGGGTGTCGCGGGGGTCGAGCGTTCCCGTGTTCTCTGGTTCGATTGGTGTTGATGATTATTCAACTCAAACTTGTGCAACCGCGGGAGTACTCACGGTCAAGAAGTGATCTTGGATCAGTCCAAGTCCGTTGGCCCAATATTCATACTTACCATTAGGTAAGGGAATAGGGAAACTTTCGCAAGCGGACAAAAATCGAAAATAATATCAGTTTTTTTCACTTTTGAAAGTTCTTTCAAAAACAGACCAAGTAAAGCTTTCTTTCATAAACAGACTTCATACGTATAACTCCAGTTATGCGCATCTTTATTACTCTTCAAAAGAGCGCGCAGTTAGGTTGCTAAAAGAATGCACTCCTGCCACGTTAATAAGCAAAAGTGTTATCTCCAAAATTATTCAACTCTGAAAAATTAAACGAGAAAATAAATCTTATTAAAAAATAAAAAATGGATTAAAGAAAGAAAGTTTATAAATCTAATGAAATTTGAATCTTAAAAGTATATAGTATAAAAAACGAAATATTTTTAATAAGGTAAAAAAATAATCAATTTTGTAAAAGAATCAAAAGTTAAAAAATTAACTAAAATATTCTAAGAAAATAAATAAAAATCGTAAAATTTAGAAAAGTATGAACAAAAGCAAGAAATTAAAATAAAAATTATATCAATTATCAGAAAACATCAAAAAACTAATAAAAAAGGGTTAACCGATTTTCTTTAAAATATCTCGAGAATACAAATTTCAAAATTTAAGATACAAAATGCATAAATTCATTAAAACTAAAAACAATTCTAACAAAAATTTGGGAATATGAATTCTTAGAGTTGAAAAACACAAAAAAAAAATCAAATTAATATATAAAGTTTGAACACGTCTAAAAAATTCACAATTATTGTAAAAAGGAAAATAATGTAAGATTCTTTGAATTTTAAAAAAATCAGAGAAATCGATTAAATAAAAAAGACATGTAAAATCTAAAAACCCACAACAATAACAACAACATCTAAGCCTTAATCCCAAAACAAAAATCTAAGAACCCAGAACACATAACGTATTGTTATTATTTTATTATTAATTTATTTTGACTTTTGTTGCACATTGTTTCTTTGTGTTTCTCTTTGTTGATAATTTTAATTATTTTTGTTTTTTATTGTTTCTTCATATTTCTTTTTGTTTATTCATAAATCCAATTTTATTATTCTAGGTGTTTTTGTATATAGCTATATCTGATTTTTTTTTATTCTAAATCACTAACAAATATAAAAGTCAATGTAAAAAGAAATCAAAAATTAAAATCATTAATAAGAACAATAAGCAACAAGATACAACAAAATGAAACATGATGCAAAAAAATGCAACAAGATGCAACAAAATGCAACACATTTGTTGCAACAAATAGAAACAAAAACTGCATATAAAAATCATCACAAAATATGTATAATTCAATCTATTGTTAGAATTTGTTACATTTATTGATGACATCTTGTGCTTTTGATTCTCCTCACTTCTTATTCCTTTTAAGTTGCACCTTAACACAACTTATGAAGTTTGTCTCCTCTATCTTCATTTTCCTTGCCAAACTTTCTCATCCTTACATCTTGATGTACTTTTTTATTATGTGCCTGCAATTGAGAATGCAATACTATGACACAAATACCGAATTGAATAAATTATTATGAGAAACCAATAAACTTATATAACATAATAAGAAAAAGACATCCACGACCAGAAGATACAAAATAAGAAAAAAAGAATAAAATTGAACATTAACTCAGCCAATATATGAATAACTAATGAATAGGCACCAATTGTCTACTCTCAATCTTTGAAAAAAATCAATGGGACATTAAAAACAAAGAACTCCACATATCATATTCTGCCCAAAAATATATGATTTGGTGATACTTAACCAATAATGAGATAAGAATCTGTTATATAAGATTCATTCGGGAAAAAGCTACTAAACCTTGAAGAGATCTTCATAATCATTGACATTGATATCAATATCAAATCAACCCTATATCTTGTTGGCAACCCGACCATACACAATAGAAACTTACTTCTACTAGAATAATTTGTGAGCATCCTAAATACTTGTAAGGTCATAATAAATCACTTGCGAAGGAAGAAAGAACAATGCAACAATGGAAGTAGAGTTACCCTATCAAAGCTCAGTCGCTCAATTAGACTATCACAAACAATTTCAGCAAATCTCATCTTTAAATAAGCATTTGTATTTCAACAAGTTAAACTTTATAGGTCACTGCAATAAGGCAAAAAGATATCCAGTAACATATTAACACAATGAATTTGTTAACGGAGAACGTACGGATTGATTTCCCTCAGGCCAGCAACCGTATCATAGCAAACTGAATCAAGACTACTCCGGCCAACAACTAAGTAATATGGTCAGCAACTAATGTAGTCTGTAGTAATATGTCAAGTTTAAGAGTGAATCTTATTCCACACTTGCCTGCCAATCTATTAGCTTTCCTATTTGTTTGTGATGGTGACACCTAGCTTTTCAGCCACAATTACGGTAATGGCTATATCCAGAAACATTGTGTGCTTAATCCACCTGCAAGCCTCAATATTGAATTGCTCTCGGCCTTCGAATCCCCCATTTCCTTCTAAAAAAATTAATCAATTATATAGTTATCATTGTCAAAAGAATCATTTAGTAGGAAAATGAACAAAAGATTAAAAGATGATCACCTAGCCTTCCACTTCGCTTGCAAGCCACACACGGCTTACCAGTAATTAATGATAAATTTTTACTTTTTTCTTAAACTATGAAACAAAATGATATACTCCGTATGAATTCAATCACTTATCTAAATTAAAGTTTAAATCGAACTTCTTACTTTAAATTTTGACTGTGGAAGCCGGATTGCTGCCAATACCTTGATCCTACGGACTTTTTGTTGATACAACTTTACCTTGAAAAACATTCCTCAGAAAAAACTGCACGCACGACTGCTATTGTTGCAATCCTTCAGGTGCCAGTCAAAGAAGACAACGCTTGTGGATTCCATCCCCTAAGAATTCCAGAGTCACCTAGAGTGTGCGATGGAAGCCATGAATTCCGCCTATCACTCCTCTGATTTAGTTCTGAATGATCGTTGTGAGGAGGAATTGATTGATCCTGGAAAGTGTTTCGCGACTTGTGAATTTAGAGCTCCGATTGCAACCTGTTGAAGCTGAGATATGACCCCCATCTCTGCAGATGCTGCGTCGTCCGCTTCGGCCAGAAGACTTTGGAAGATCATTAGGGGATGCGAAGGTCAGGAAAGGTCAAGGGTCTTGAGACAGAAGCTGGGAGTCGGAAAGGTTTAGACGGAGGAGTTTGGTGGAACATGCCTAAAAGTGAAATAAAAAATCAAAATTGAAAATAGAAGAGTTATAAATGAAAAGATAAAATAGAGGAGATATAAATGGTATGGGATATATAAAAACGGTCTGTCCTGGTAATTTCCACAAGGGAATATGCTCTTTGGTTGAAGTTATGGATGCAATAGTTATTCTTCAACTTAAATATAATATTCTTTTCAGTTTGATAGTTACATGCTATGGATTGGTTTGCACCAGCTTAAAAAAAGCACTTCTCAACTTTTAGCTTAAAAAAACACTTATTTACCAAACACTACCAATTTTTACTTTTCTTGGCTTTCGTGTGAAAAGTGTTTTTCCCTTTTCTATGACACAAAAAGCACTTATTTTACCAAACACTACAAACTTTTACATTTCAAAATCACTTTTTTCTCAAACACTATCAGTTTTTACTACTAATCACTTTTTCCAAATCACTGCAAAAGTATTTTTTTTAAGGAGAAGCAGTTGCAAACATTCTCTATATCATTTGATTATAAGTTGTTACTCCCCCATCCCCTTTATATTGTCCCGTTTTACCTTTTCGAGAAGACCCACTTAAATTGTTTCATACCATATTTGGCAAAGTTTGTGTGGCTCAAAATCATTCTTACTTTATTCTTACTTTATCAACTAATATCAACCATACAAACCCACTTTTCTTAATAACCGTGTCACCCTCTTCCGTTCCAATATAAAAGGGATGGAGGTAGTACTTCATAACTTTTATTTGATTGACATAAATTAATGAAATAAAATTATGTGATTAAGGTATTAATAAATAATCATGTATTTAGTGAAGTATTTTATACTACGTACTATATTTTTATGGGAAAAGGGGCAAATAAACCCTTGAACTAATAAAAAAAAGTGCAAATAAGCCCTTTTGTAGGAGGTTCTGTCCGATCATCGTCATTTGGGGAGGTTCTCGGTGGAATTTTTTGATGAATTTTTTTCAGCTAAAAATTCAACCGGGAAGGCACTCAAATGATTTTCGGAAATATACTGCGTTGTTTAACTGCGCAGTTATCTTCAAAAATTCATTTGACTGTCTTCCCGATTGAATTTTAAGCTGAAAATTGGTATGACTAAACTAGACTTAGTGAATAAGATGCTAAAAAACTTTCATCAAAAAATTCCACCGGGAACCTCCCCAAATGACGATGGACAGACGAAAACTCCTACAAAAGGGCTTATTTGCACTTTTTTTATTAGTTCGAAGGTTTATATGCCCCTTTTCCCTATTTTTATTGAAGTATTGGTGGGCTAAAGTTTTCTAGTGGTAGAATGAACTTCGAGGCTAGTGGGATCATAGCAATAAACTTTACAATAAACTCCAAAATGTACCACATTTTGTACTCACTCCCTGAATTGTCTGTGTACATAGGCAATTCGTTTGAAAGAGGGCAGGACTTTCTGTCCAAATGTCTGTGTATACAGACGGTGTACAGATTGGGTACAAATCGGATAGACACTCTAAACTTTATCTTTCCTAGTTTTGGATTTTAGCAAATATAATTCGTTATCCAGTGTATGGTAGTATGGTACTATGGTAGTGTGTGCAAGACAACAAAAGATGGGCCCACCAATCCCCTTATCACTTATCTCCTGATTCTCATGCCACACACAATGCCATCCATCCTCTAATTTTAGTAAGAGTTCACTGCATCGTCATCATCATCAATCATCATCATCATGGAGTAATATTTCGTACTATTTTCATCACGTTTAAATATAGGTTTAGACAAAATTTTAAGTCTTGCACTTAGTAAATAAATTCCTTCTCACATTTGAATTACGATGGAAAAATGGGACATACACTTGATCAAAGAATACTCAATAGATGAGGGATATCCTCACTTGATTTTAAGGCTTAGGCTATGTTTGGCAAGAATAAATCTCTGTCTTCTAGCTTTTGTATTGTTCAAAAAAATTCTAAGAGTTTCTAGTTATATGTTTGGCATGATGATTTTTAAATGTTTTTTAAAAATTAAAAGATATTTTTTGAGATGCTACAGGGAGTAGCATTACTAGCATATGAAAAAAGTCTGTGACTTTTAGTATTAATTAATCATAACAGCTTGTATACCAACCTGAAATAAATCAAACAGACAGTTTTTTACCAAACAGCTATCACATTTTCTTTTTAAGATCTTTTCAGTCACTAAAAGCTAATAGTTATTGAAAAGCTCACAAAAGTATTTTTCAACTAGTTGTGTCAAACATACCCTTAGTAAAACAACAACGAAATTACTCCACTATTGCAAAGACTTACACTTACATCAACGATGGAGTAAGGAGGGGTTCGATGTGCGGGGCCTTACCTTTATAGTGAAGCGCAAAGTAACTGTTTCGGGATGATCAGGATAAAAATCTCGTCCAAACTCTGCCTATTCTAACAAGGCATGAACAATCACACACCACATGGAGATGATAGTTACAGACAATTGGGTGGGGCGTTAGGTATTATTAATAGAAAAAAATCTATTAGGGATGTTAAAAAAGAATCGGTTTTCAGAAGCTAGTCTCTCTCATCTTCTAATAAAACTGATTTTATGAGTAAATTATGACACCAGAAGTTTTAAAAGTCAGATACAAAATCTCCTTAAATAGGCAATAATATATATTAATGAGATCAATTACACTCAAACATTCCAATTTCTGCTTCTACTCCCCGAAAGAGAAGAAGCAGTTTTAAGAATCACATACAAAATCGGCAA
Source organism: Cuscuta epithymum (assembly GCA_945859915.1). Taxonomy (NCBI): domain Eukaryota; kingdom Viridiplantae; phylum Streptophyta; class Magnoliopsida; order Solanales; family Convolvulaceae; genus Cuscuta; species Cuscuta epithymum. Next base: position 978,591 of record CAMAPF010000006.1, read on the forward strand.
TAATATATGTTTATGAGAGCAATTACACTCATGCAATTCTGTAGATATTTAATTGGAGATATTCGAACTATGATTATTATTTTTCTAATAATTGAAGATGATGAGCATTTTTTTTAGTAATTATCCTTTGGGCGTCCTAACCTCGTTTGTGGTGAGTGGGATGGGGGTTTAGGATAACGAAGCTTAGCCACTGACATCAAGGTCTCTGTGTGTGCATATATAAATTATTATATATTCCACCATAACTTCTATTTAAAAAAACTAGTCTTCATACTGTAATCCATACAACAGCAAATTAAAGAGAAGTAATTAAAGTGCAGTAAGAGAAAGGTGTGATAATGGATGCGTACGATGTAGCAGACGGCGTAGACATTAGGGGGAGGTTCGATCCCGAATTCGCCGGAATCCTGAGCAGAGATGCTCTGCAGTTTGTGGCTGATCTTCACAGAGAGTTCCGAAGCCATGTTAAGTACGCCATGAGCTGCAGAAACTCCGACAAGGCGCGCTACAACGGCGGCGCCCTCCCGGGTTTCGATCCCGCCACTAGATCCATCAGGGAAGGAGACTGGCGCTGCGCTCCGGTTCCGCCGGCTGTGGCGGACCGGAAGGTGGAGATCACCGGGCCCGTTGAAAGGAAAATGATCATCAATGCTCTCAATTCTGGCGCCAAAGTTTTCATGGTATGTGATGTAATGTAACGCCGTTAAATTATCTGTCCCCGGTAAAATAACGAGTACTTAACTTAATTAAGGTAAACTATACCGGTAGCGAGGGAGTACCACACGATTTATGAAAGTAAACTATCGTAGAATTGAGGTTTATACAAAACAGTACCAGTAAAATTTATTACTCTTTTTTGGCGCATTAATCTAAATCATTCTTATATATCAATTCAATATTAATCATACAAACTCATTTTTCTTGATAATCACATCATCTACTGAGTTCGAAATCGAATGTTAATGTGACGGAGGTAGTACAAATCACAAATTACTCCCTCCGTTCCAAAAAATACCTTTGATTTGGCACGCTTATTAGGAAAATGAGAATAAAGTGAACATAGCTATGATTGAATATAAAAAAAAAGTAAATGAATGTTAACCATGCAAAATTTTTCAAAAAGATAGAGAATATTTTTTTAGAACATACCAAAATAGTATGTGGAATGAATTGTATGGGAGAGAAGGAGTAGTGAATTAAAATTCAACAAAGAGGATAGTTAAAACAAAGAAAGAGGAAGAAGTGTAGATATCAAAAGGGAAAGTTCCCGAAATAGGACTAAAAGAATTTGAAAATTCCAAAATAGGACTGACATGTTTTTATTCCCAAAATAGGAGTAATTACTGCCAAGTTTCAAAAATACTGCCATGTTTGAAGTCTGGTACTGCCAAAACATGTCAGTAATTAGTCCTATTTTGGGAATAAAAATATGGCAGTCCTAATTTGGAATTTTCTAACTCTTTTAGTCCTATTTTGGGTAATATCTCATATCAAAATGGGTTATTTGGAAGATATATTTTGTTTTTATGTTTGCGGCACTTTCCATTTCATATACTTCGTGCAAGTTTTGTTATTTTCAAAAAGTTTATAATGCTTTGCTAATTTTGGTGGGTCTATTCGACCCGTTCCAAGACCCGTTGAGTTTGGGTCCGGGTCCAAACTTTGACCCTCCGAGTGAACGTTACATTCCGCCCCCATTGATAGGCCTAACACGATGCACTTGAGATCCTAACAAAAAAATTGTTGCCCACCGTAGTTATGGACTTGTGGTATGCAAGTTTTTTTTAACTTTTAGATATTCAGAACCAAATTGAAATTTGAAAATCTAATGCCATAATTGAATCGGCTGTTGTAGGCTGATTTTGAAGATGCACTTTCACCAACCTGGGAAAATTTGATAAGAGGGCAAGTTAATTTGAGGGACGCCATTAATGGAACCATAACTTTCCATGACCAAGCCAGAAACAGGGTGTACAAGCTGAATGGTGAGATTGCAAAGCTCTTTGTCCGCCCGAGGGGATGGCACTTGCCGGAGTCTCACATCATCATCGACGGTGAGCCCGCTATCGGCTGCCTCGTGGATTTCGGCCTCTATTTCTTCCACAACTTCTCCAACTTCCGCAACAACATTGGCCAGGGTTATGGTCCTTTCTTCTACCTCCCCAAGATGGAGCACTCTAGGTATTTAAAGTTTACAAATTGGTTGAAATTTTCAATAATCTACAACCTCTATCCTAGAAGAAGTTCTCGCTTTTCTTTTACAAATTTTTCAAAAAGAAGTTTTCATTTCTATAAAAAGAAAAGCACTTTTAATCATAAAGTCAAGACTTCAAAACAAGGGTATATTTGAAATGTCAAAAAAAAAAATTATCTTACATAAATATGTGTAGATCAAACCGAGAACTTCATTTCAGGATGAATTAATAAGATTTGAAGAAATAAAAACACACAAGTATCAAAATCAGACTACAAGTGACGTGTCACAAGATACTACGTATTAAATTTTACATGAATAGATCTTTATAGAAAAGAATGTGAATATGTGATGTTGGTTAAAACAATTACAGATTTGATGAAGTATATAATGCGATTTATGATAAATTAACAAAGTAAATTAAATCATTGGCAGGGAGGCAAGAATATGGAACAATGTGTTTGAGAGGGCAGAGAAATGGAGCGGGGTGGAGAAAGGAAGCATCAGGGCCACTGTCCTCATCGAAACCCTTCCGGCGGCGTTTCAGATGGATGAGATATTGTACGAGCTGAGAGATCACTCTCTCGGCCTCAATTGCGGAAGATGGGATTACATTTTCAGCTATGTCAAAACATTCCAGGCTCACCCGGACCGCCTTCTCCCCGACCGGGTTCAAGTCGGCATGACCCAACACTTCATGACCAGCTACTCCCACTTGCTCATCCGCACCTGCCATAGGCATGGCGTTCATGCCATGGGAGGCATGGTAAGTATCATCCATCTTTTTTGGGTCGGGGCTAGAGGGGAGTGTGGATAAACAGGACTAAAACTGTCTTCACGAAGTTTTGAACCCGCGACCTTCCATAAGGCAGAGTGAGTCGAGTAGACGACCAACTGATCTAGATCACTTTCTCAAATACTATTCATCTTCTATTCATTGGAAAATGAGAAATATGTTTCATTGGAATTGATTACATCGGGTAAATCTGCTAAATTTGATAAAATTTTGGTTAAGTTTGAAGTGATGAATAGAATTTCGGTATTCTACTACTTTGGAAAGAAAAAACTATTTGGAATTCCAAAACAGTTGTCTCTTATTGAGTATACTTTAACTAGGAAATTGCTCTAAATAGAAGTATCATACACAAATATATTCTGTATTACCAACCAAAATTTAACATTTTAAAGTCAAAATTAACTATCTAACAAGGTATGGATGGATATTACTTAAAAGTTAAAGTTTTAAGGAGAGATGGAAGTATTGTAATGATTTTGCATTACATTGAATTGTTTATAAACAGGCAGCTCAGATCCCTATCCGAGATGATCCAGTGGCTAATGAGGCAGCTTTAGAGCTGGTAAAGAAGGATAAACAGAGGGAGGTGAAAGCCGGGCACGACGGAACATGGGCGGCGCATCCAGGGCTTATCCCGGCCTGCATGCAAGTCTTCACCGATCACATGGGAAGCAACGCGCCAAACCAAATCGACACAGCCAAGCGCGAAGACGCCGCCTCCATCACGGAGGAGGACCTCCTGCAGATTCCACGCGGCGTCCGGACCATGGAGGGCCTAAGGTTGAACACAAGAGTGGGGATTCAGTACCTAGCGGCGTGGCTGGCCGGGACGGGATCGGTCCCGCTTTACAACCTGATGGAGGATGCCGCCACGGCGGAGATCAGCCGTGTTCAAAACTGGCAGTGGTTGAGATACGCGGCGGAGCTTAATGGAGACGGGGTCGGGGTGAAGGTGACCAAGGAAGTGTTTGGGAGAGTGGTGGAGGAGGAGATGGAGAGGATTGAGAGGGAAGTTGGAAAGGAGAAGTTTAGTAAGGGAAAGTACAAGGAAGCAAGCAAGATGTTCACCAAGCAATGCACAGCTTCCACTTTGGATGATTTTCTAACTTTGGATGCTTACAATCATATTGTTATCCATCATCCCAGCACTAAAGGACCTTCCAAGCTTTGAGTGGTCGCCTTGTCCATGAGAATAAGGAACTACTCCATATAACTTACTCATGTTGTTAATTTATATATATATCCTTCCATTGGATCACAAAAATAAAGATAATATTATTATACGGAGCATATGATTTTGCATTATCTTACAAACAGAGAGGCATTTAGTTCACTTGCATATATAGTTAATTTGAATGTCACCAGTAAGCCAAATTAAAATGCCACCAACATTGTAATTAAATGTCTGGATTTAGGGGAGGAAAAATCTCAAAATAGCTTCTAAGTTGAGACAACTTATATATTGGGATGGGGCTATTGATGAGAAACCAAACACGACTATGCTAGCTAGAGTATTGATTGAGGTGAGAATATCCAAGAATTCACCCTTGACAGTGAAGCCAAAACTTATACCCGAATATTATTTCCTCATTGTGTGAAAAATGAGACATTTTCCAATAACTACTTCCACTATATATAAGCAATTTGTCCATCAACTCGATATGTTGGAACTATTGATACCATAAAAGGGAATATTTGCCACTTTTAGTCCTCCGACTATTATGTCATTCATACTTTGGTCATTCGACTTTGATTTTTTCCATTTTTAGTCCTTCCACTTAGGGGTGTTCGTTGGTTCGATTTGGTTGGTTTTCGGTTTGGTCGGTTCGGTTTTGGAAAAGGTGAAACCGTAAATCGAACCGCACTACTTGAGTCAGTTTCGGTTCGGTTTCGGTTTGGTTAATATCGGTCGGTTTTGTTCGGTGCACGTTTTGTCGGTTTTTGTCAGTCGATTTCAGTTCGGTCGGATTTTTAACCCCAAAGGTGAAATCGTAAACCGAACCGCCAATGATTAATCGGTTTGAGTCGGTTTCGGTTTTAGTCGGTTCGGTTTCGGTCGGTTTGTCGGTCGGTTTTGGTTTTTCGGCTTTTTTGTTCACCCTTACTTCCACTATTGTGTGAAAGACACTTATGGTACCCGTCTTTGAAAATGTCCATATTTAGTCCTTCGACTTTCATAAAAGTGACACTTTTAGTCCTTCAAATACTATAATAGTGACATTTTTAGTTCTCCTCTCATTGTGTCAAAATCATTGTGGAAGGACTAAAAATGTCAATTTGATAATACTCAGAGGACTAAATGTGGGAAACTTTGACGCTGAGGACTGAAAGTGACTCTCGCACAATAGTCGAGGACTAAATATGAAAAAATTGAAAGTCGAGTACCAAAAGTGTCAGTGACACAATAATCGCGAGATCGAAAGTGGCAAAAATTCTCATAGAAGGAATGGATAAAGAAGTAAATCAGGAGCATCAAATAGAAAAAGAGACCAACCTTAACAACCTTAATCACAGTTATGAGGGACCTTGAAAGGTTACTAGATGTAGACAAGGTGGTGGCACTCAAATAATTTTTTTAAAGCCTAATCAGGTGTGTTTGCCTTTGCTTAAATTAAGTGCTTTTTTGCTTTTAGATTAAAAAAAGCTAAAAGAGGTGTTTGGTAATCCTAGCTTTTGATTAAAAAAAGTGCTTTAAAGTTAAAAGTTGGAAGCTGGAATATACCAGCTTCTAATAGCTTCTAGGTAAACTTGTAATTATCTCCAACTTCATGGCTGGTAATAATGGCAACAAAATCACAATACCCCCAAAATACCCTGAAATAAAGTGATGCCCAGAGCCTTCGCACAGATGAAGTTTGCCGTAGGGAACTCCCGACCTGGAGTCGCCGGCCTGCAAGGGTGCCGGATTTCTCAATGCCGGCAAAGATACTCCACATCACCGACTTGGAAGCGTCGGTGCCGACCTAGTGGAGTCCAATCTAGACGCAGGGGAGATGCCGACCTGAGAGCTACGACGTGAAGATGACTCTCATCTTCATCTGCCCCATCCCACCTCCAAACCTTGGTCTGTGAATTTGGATTCATCGATTATCATCCCATCCCTGGTGGCTGTAAATTGTTAGGGTGGCATGGATTTTAATGGTGCTCCAACAAGGCCAGTCTTGAGCTCTCAATTCCTCCGATTGTAGTGAGGAAGAAGACGAAGATTATGTGGAGATGCTAGCCAGGGATATTTTTGTACTTTTCAGAAAATATTAAATCACAATCATTTTTTTATCAAACACTCCAACTTTTACATTTTAACTAAAATCAATTCTATTCCCAAACACTACCTACTTTTACTATAAATCACTTTTCCAACAATCTCTTAAAAAAATCACTTTTAAAAAGCACAAGCAATCGCAAACACTCCCTAAGTAGAGAACAATGGGGAAATAGCTAAGTTGCACGGAAACGCGAAAATCATGAGGAAACGGGAAACGGAAAACGTCAACTTTTGCTCAAAAAAGGCTTATTTGGAGAGTTTCCAAAGAGTTTCCGAGAGTTTCCGAAACGGGAAACGTACTCTTTCCCGAGAGTTTCCGTGCTACCTAGGGAAATAGAGCTTATTTTGTTGAACATAATGGGTCTCAATGGAGACTCTAGGAAGTAGGAATGATATTATAAAGAGGTATGATATTCCATTTGGTGCCTGCCGAGTGCTGATACGGATTTTGCTGATGATGATAAAACGAAATGGAGTTGTTTCACGTTTGTCAATAAAAAGCTGATGGGTTGGAATTGCAGTAGTAATTTTCTATTGCGTATAAGATTCTTTGGGGGCAGAATTAGTTTGATGTGCGTTGAAATCTATCCTTAGATCATTGATTTCGAACAATTTTCTAGCTAATTAATTGTCTACGTCTTTTGCGTCATCGAGTCATCCGTGACGACTAAGATGTAAAATGATTGTTTTTGTTTTTAACACATTTGTCACGTATTCTTTTTTCCCACACGCATATCTTAGCAATACGATTACACTACATAAAGATCAATGTGATTCACTTTGAAGATGCCTTGATGGTGAAATAATAGACACGACAGACTCAAAATCTCATGCTGAAGAGTGTGGAGGTTTGAGTCCTCTTCAAGGTATACTATTGTAAATGAGTATATAAAACCCATATATACTTGTTAAAAGTTCCCAATATTCATAAAAAATGATGGGAGATAGATGAATCAAACCTATTGCTAATATCGCGAACCAAGTCATTACATCTATTAAAGTTATTCTGCTTTCTTTTGTATTCTAATTTGAAATTTGAGATTTGAAATGATTTGAGTTACATATTCATAGACTAGAATTAACACTACACTTCTGCCTAAAGATATCCGAAAGCTTTAGCTTACTTCATACTACGTATTATTCAATGTTGTGATTGTAAGTTAGACATATGTGATTCCAAATAGTAATGGGGAATAAATTTTTCACCAAACCTAATAGAACTTTGTTTACACAGCCTTTAAGGCACTTTTGGACCCTCAAGAAGCCTCACCTCACCTTGGTCGGCTTACATTTCTTGGACCAAGGCTTGGTCCTCCTATTTGAGAAGCTCTACACTTAGACTTCTCCAGTGTTATCTAGCTGTTGAACAAAAGGATTGACCTACAAGTACGGAGTTCATGTACATATGTAGATTGAAAGCTCAAAAAATGGCACCACAAATTTGTATAGAAATTATGTCAATATGTAAATTTTACACACGTTCATGCTAAACTATGTAAATATAATTTCAATATACTAATATAAACAAATACAACACGTTTATACTGAAATCTAAGAAAGTTATGCCAGAAATAGTATACTAAACAAGGGAGATTTGCAATTTAAGTCAGGTAACTTTAAGTAGTTATCGTTATTGTTCATTTAACTTTAATCACTTGCAAATTTGGTGTTGTAATTAATAAATCTTTGCAATTTAAGGACTCTTCCACCGGAAAGTACACTTTCCGACAGAAAATACCGACGCCGGTGGCATCTTTTCAGGTATACTATCGCCGGCATGTGTACTTTTGAGGGTGGGGGAAGCCTTAAGTCGCAAAGATTTATTAGTTACAGCACTAAATTTGCAAGTGATTAAAGTTATAGGACTAATAATGAAAATGACCGAAAGTTACCGGAGCAAATTTGCGTGAATACAATATGTGTTTTCCGATCAACTCATCAATTTACTAACGATTTCACCTCCAGGCCTTGGATTTTGGAAATGGTTGCATTTGTTGCTTCCTTGTCAGCGGATCTCCTATCCTTATCTGCATATCATCGAGCTAGAAACAAATACTCCTTTCAATGATCCTATATTTAATTGAAGATGTGATGACATCTAAATGGAATCACAAAATAAAATATTACACTTATTGGTCTACTAGGACATGGGCTCTTCTAGTACGATTGTTAAACCCCCGATTTGTATTGTAATTTTACTTTTTCACTATATGGAATGTAGTAAGAGGTTGTTTGGCACCAATTTTTCGGATTATCAGACTTATCAGTCAACTTTTTCACCAAACACGTAACTTTTGCTTTTGAGCGCTGAATTGTGTAATAAGCAGAAAAAGTAAGGTTGGAGTTCCTTTTCTGACTGTATTGGCTGAGGTTACTGTAAATGACCATTTTAGCTATTTTACATATAATTTTTTCTTTATTATATTAATAAAATATATTTTAAAAATAATTTTTTCTTATATCAGCAGAATCAGCCAATACAGCCACTTAAGCCAGAATTTCATAAATTACAGCAGAATCAGCCAAATCAGCTGATTTTCATGCTACCAAACGGGCTCTAAAACGCTTTATGGAATGTATCAAAAAACTTTTTCGCTTTTTCTTTTAATCAATTATTTTTGTGACTCGTGTTCTTTCTTATTTCTCTACACAATACTCAATTGCAAAATTTTTACTCTCTTATTCTCCGTACTGGTTAAACTTAGCAACATTTTAAGGGGCGGTGAAAGAATTTCTTTTCAAAAGGGAAATGTGGCACTTGTTTAAGGACAACTGAAAAGGGAAAACATGATAGGTAAATGGGTTGGTGGACTAAATTAAGTTATTATAACTATATAAGTGAAAAGTTGATTATTAAATAACTTTGGTAAATAAACAAACCATCAAATTAAGAGCCCGTTTGGAGAACTCTGTTTTCGGCTTATCAGGCTTATCAGCCAGCTTTTTCACCAAACACGTAACTTTTACTTTCACGCGCTGAATTGTGTAATAAGCCGAAAAAGTAAGGTTGGAGTTACTTTTCTGGCTGTATTGGCTGAAGTTACTGTAGAGGACCATTTTAGCTATTTTTACATATAATTTTTTCTTTAATTTATTAATAAAATATATTTTTAAAATATTTTTTTCTTAAATCAGCAGAATCAGCCAAAACAGCCACTCCAGCCAGAATATCATAAATTTCAGCAGAATCAGCCAAAACAGCCAATTTTGATGCTACCAAACGGGCTCTAAATAAATAGAAATAAATCTAATTTGCATACGGCTGTTATTTATGTTTAAATAGTATCTTCCTCTCACTTACATTGACACATGTGAATGTGGTGTCATTATTAAAAAAGTGAATTAATTTTGATTGATATTGAATTGATAAAGTAAGAATAAAATGAAAATGATTTACAATCACATAAATTTTACTATATATGTAGTATATATTTGGTATAAGGCCATTTTTGTATTGTGGACCGAAAAGAAAAAAGGAACAACCGTAGCGGAACGCAGAAAGCATATATTATACTCCCTCCGGTTTTTAATAAACTTCACACTTTCCTTTTTGGGACGGTCTAAAATAAACTTCACATTTCCTTATTTCCTTTTTTGGCAAAAAAATGTACATCCAAACAGTGCCAAACAGTGTCTCAACCGACAACAGTGCCAAACAGTGTCTCTACAGTGTCAAACAGTGCCTCAACAGTGTACTCTACAGTAAAGTCAGATTTCTTTCCTTATTTTGTGTGAAGTCAAAGTGTGAAGATTAAATAAAACCGGAGGAAGTACTTTCTAGCTAATTGTAAGTATGTGATAAATGATAATATATAACATCCTTCAAATATACACGTCATATTAGATACTACGTAATATTATGAGTGACATATATATGCTACTCAAAATTCATACTCGGTATATACCCTAGTTAGCTTTTTTCAGTTTTAAACGCGTTTTAAACATGTACCGTTTTTTTGACCAAAAAAACACGTTTAATAAGGGGGGAAATGTCGGGACGTTTAAAAAGGAAAAAAACTCCTACTTCCCGTATAAAACGTATTTTTCCCGTATTTTACAAAAAACATAAACATGAATTGACCAATTGAATGAATGCACTAAATGCATAGAAGATCAACAATAGTGTAAAAGTAAAAATGAAAACGTCCTCCCCATGGTCTCGTGTTTTTGTATTGGTACAGTGCAATTATTAAATAGTAAAATTAATTGCATGATGGCTAAAGCTAGCATCCTAAAATACTAAAACTTACGTAGTAATATACTACAAGATTTCTGATGTTTTTTCAAACTAGCATATCAAAATTAAGATTTTTCTAAACCTACCGTTTTTTAGCACAAACTTTTACACAAACAATAATAAGTGTTGCAATCACACAACTTTTGTCATATGTCATCTGTCATCTTAATGAAAATGATGAGTTTAACTTGAGTGTTATTTGATAATCATATAAAGATAATGATTTTTTGACATTATTTTTCAAAATTATGTCTTGGACTTAATTACTATTTTTATTTTTGTCATCGACGGATGACTTTTACGAACTATTCTTGTACGTAGTAATGAGATTTGCTACTTGAATATGTCTACACTTTTATTTCTTTTTTACTACTTCGTATATATGTTATTTTATGAAATATATCATTTAAATGTTCAAAATAATACCCGTATTTTTCGTCCGAATTTTTGTAATAGACAACGTATTATACACGTATGCGTATTTACACGTTTTTTAAAAGTCAACATTTTTTTCAACGAATTTTTGACCGTTTTTTTCATTCATGTTACCGAATAAAACGCGTACGTATTAAACCTCGTTTAATTCCTGTACCGTAACTAACTAGGGTATATACTATACGTATATTTTACATGCGTGTAATTTTGACATTCTTGTAATTTTGTCAAACACTTGAAAAGAATCACTTAACTTAACTCAATTTAATTTGATAGTCAAATCCCTAAAACATTCAATCGGTCAAAAACGCTAATTCAACCGATTATTCTTTTTACACTCACTTTATACCCACCATGTCTGTGAATAGTTCTTTTTGTCTGTGAATTTGAATCACAAGCAAAATAATTTGCACAGACATATTTTGTCGTTGATCGCGATTCACAGACAAAAAACAACTTTGCACAAAGATGGTGAGTATAAAAATAGGTATAAGGTAGGTACGAACATTATTTTTTTGGGGAAAACAGTTTAGAGTAGTTAATTCCGATTAGATAATAGAGGGCATACATTTAAAAGAGCAAAAGAAAAATCAGGAAACAGATAGGGGCGAATTAAACAAAAAGTAGAATATGTTGATACGTCAAAGCACCGAATCCAGAGCAAAGATTTGGCGTCTTAATCCGCCGTCGACGTGGAGCAATGGCACGACAGCTACCGTCAAACAATTTAGGTGGCGCAGAACATATCATTGGACCACGTGCCCCCTTCTCTCGACCCTTCCTCACCCTCTGACTCACCCCCTACGTGTCCGTCCCCTCTGCCATGTGTGACACTTCCCGCCTCCTCATTGGCCCTTCCCCGGGCCCACACGTCCCACACCGATACCTGGGCCCCACACACCCACCAATCATATCTCTCCCTTGATCTCACTTTCCCCCCTTTATAAACCACTCCACCGCTCTCCGGACACCCATCACCATTTCCGGTGAAATCTCCGACATTCATTTTTTTCTAAGACTGATTAGTTATGGATCGGAGGGGAGGTTGTTGTATTTCCCGGTATAAGCCGGCGATGGGTTATGATACGTTCAAGGTGAACAACATAATGTTGAGATTCCGGCCGATCGCACCGAAACCGGCGGCCCCTGGGTCTGTTCCCTACGCACCGGCGGTTCAAGAAACTGTGAAGGGTACTCGCCGGAACAAGAGGAGATATGTCAGGTCAACTGAGTCAACCGGTAAGATAAGCAAAAATAGCGGTAAGAAAAAGAAGGCGGCATCTCCGGCGCCGGAGATAGAAAACCAGTACAGCTACGGTAAGACGGAATCCTGCAGCTCGTCAGTCTCCAGCCTGGAGAGGGACGCCACGGTGGTTACTCTTCCACTTCTGCCGGAGAAACCGGACCGGAAAGAATCTCCGGCGTCATCGGAGATGGTGGAGCGAACCGGATCGACCGGGTCTAACGGCCCGGTCTGGCTGAGAGAATGCCACGTGCCGGCGGTGCTGCGAGGTTTGGGGTCGTGGGTGATTGTGGAAGGCGTGACCGGCACGTGGAAGCTAGACGGTTACAGTCTAGGGCGAAGTGACCGAGAGAAACTGATGAATCTGGAACGCGACACGTGTCCGGGGCTCACATCGGACGACCTCAACAGAGTGACGTGGACTAACTCGGCGTACAGCGATATGGTCGGGCTGAAGGGCGGAGCGGCGGCGTGGGTGGTGCTGGGCGACGGGGTACTGCTGCCGGCGACAAAGGAGGCGGCACTCACGTGCAGGGTGAGGGTGGTCACGTGCGGCGGGAAAGAGGAGAGCTACGACAGGCGCGGTGGGTTGGTGGTTCTGTGCGATGTGTGGCGGATGGACGGCGGAGGGTTTGCATGGCGGTTAGATACTGAGCTAAGTCTGAGATTAGGGGTTAATTAATTTCCGGATGGTTGACCGTTGACTTACCTTATAGAGTTGATGAAGTGATAGTATATGAGAGTTGAAATGTGTCCATTGCCATTCGGGGAGATGTATGTAGAAAGGCTTTGTTCACATCGCACAAACAGAAAAATGATATCCAAGACAACCTAGCTAGAAAGAATGTAATAATCCTTTCTTTCTGTTCATTATTCTTTCTTTTTGTTCATTTAGAAATACACTTATTTCTACCAAATAATTTAAGTGTTTCTTGCTCTATATATATCTACAAAAGAATACAGGATAGACTCGGAGTTTCATCCAAAAAGATTAATCTGTTAAGATCGTGGGGTTCAATCTAAACCTTTCCGGTGTGGTACATTTTAACATCCCTCCTCACGACCAGACACTTCGTCTAGATCGTGCCATAATTCAATTTTTTTTCATCAGTCCGTTTTTTGATCTGGCCGTAATTGTCACTTTTATAATCGTGTCATCACGATTCATAAGGGGCCCCACACCATGAATCGATTTGGCTCTGATACTATGTTAAGATTCGGGGTTCCATCCTAAAAGGTCAACCTGTTAGGAGGAGTAGTTCATGTGTTAATATAGCACTTTGATCATCCAAATCTTTCTGGTGTGTGACATTTTAACAGATTGACACAGATTTGACATGGATTTATTGATAATTTTGTGTCAAATAATTCGCGTAAAACTGTTTTTTATATGGATTTAACATATCGTGCTAATTTTGGGAAATTTTTGGGAAATCCCTGGTAATAATTCTTGTATACTCCTTGGTTAAACTTCTCCATAAACTCTGTTTTATACCCTAACTTTTTTAATGAAAAAGACTTGTATCGATGTAATAAAAACGCACAAAACAGCATCCAGACAAGCACCATCTATTTAGTCATATGTCCTTAAATTAAATACGTACTACGTACTCCCTCCGTCCCTTATAACTTTGCCAACTTTCCTTTTTTGGATGTCCCATTAACTTTGCCATTTTCCCATTTAAGTAAAGAATTTGTGGTTCCAGTTAATTCTCTCTCCTCTGCACAAACCTCAACCACACAGTTTTTACTTTATTAATCTCCGTGCCGGTCAAACTTGGCAAAGTTATTAGGGACGGAGGGAGTATAGAATTACTGCAGATAGGCAAGTTATCTACAATGATAATATCCTCAAATCAATATAGGATTACTCGTACTAAAAATTATACCTTCTAAATAAGCAATGATAGGCAAGTTGTCTACCATGACTGATTGAATATAAAAATGAAACTCAAGAAAATCTAAGTAATAGAATTCTCAAATAAGCCCTCTTAACCCCTTCAAAAAGGATTCTCATCAAGCTTAACAAACCTTCCTAGAGAGTTGCAAATAACTTTTGCCACCTTTAGGATCAATTGACCAACTAGTAGATTATGTACTTGAATCCAAAACTTTGAAAATTTTGTATCTTTCATAAACATATCCATTTCATGGTAGAAAGAGAGCAAATACATTTATTATCGATCTCCATAATGGAAACACCTTTGCTAGGTCTCCAAATGAAAACCAAGACCTCCATGAACAATGTGAATTAAACTTCACCGCCTTGCCAATAATAATAGTTCTAACCAGTGATCACGAAGTTAAACCTCCCTCCTTGTTACCATTTTCATTCATATCGTCAAGGCTTAATCGCTCGTAGCTCTTGCCAATTCTTTTTGCATGACCGTATTAATCCTTGTTGCACAACTCGTAACCTTGCGGCCGAATCCAAACTTGAATGCCAGCCGAGATGGTAATCTGCCACGCCAAAACCAACTCTTTCAACAGAGCAACGTAACCACTCGCTGGAGGAAGACAACTAAACGAATAAACAGCGGACATAGCCTCTACAGAAATTGTCGAGGGAGGCGATCCTAACTCTAGACGCGGCTAGGACTAGACCGCGGTAGTTTATACCCTTATTTATTGTTTATACTCCTTTTTGCTCCATTTTTCCTATAAATATAAACAAAAATTCCCAACAAACATACAATGTTTCTTCGCGTCAAAGACATCAAGACCCGATCCTTTCTCAAAAAATGTTACTCACCGAACCATATACTATCTTCGTTCTTAAATAGATGCAACATGTTCAATTTTACCTCATTCATATGTTCTACTTTGATTGCGTTTTATTTAAAGAAATTGTCGTTAATAGGACTAAATCTATAAGGAAGTTCCAAAATAAGAGTAGTTGATTAATTTGATTCTCGATAACCTTCGTTATTTATTCTCGATATGGGAGTTTATTGTTGACCGACCCATTCCCTTTTCCAATTATATCCCTCTTTGCAACTAGCCTAAATTAATTTGATTTTATCTATTGCTTTTCCTTCAATTCTGTCAGGCATCTTCCGTCTCCATCACACCTTTTTATCTCCTCTTTATTCTGCCTTCTCCCATCTCCTCCCATTTCTCCCTGGCACGCACTCATCTATTTGACCACCTCTACACTTCATCTCCGCCGGTGGATTACGAAGGTTTGGCCGGTGAATTTCTCCCCGGAACTCCGGCTATCAGCAGACAATGGAATAATCACGGGTAAGTTCTTCCTTCTCCTCTTTCTCTTCTTCTTCTTTCCCTTCTTCTCCATTTTTTTCCCTCCTTTGCGCAGCGGCAGACCTTTTGAATTGTCAAACCAAAATTTGATTTGATTTTTAAGTGAATGATATGATCCGTTTCCAGATCTAAATTTATCATTCTTCAATCTCCCCTTTTCCTTTATTTAGTCTTTCAATTTTTTTCATATCCTTTATAATTTTCCTTTGACAAATGTTATATCACATCTCACTTTTTTATTATTAAAATACAAACATTCGGTAATTGAATAAATCTGAATTTTGATTTTTTTTCATTTTACAAATTTTCAATTTAAGGATTTTGGATCTGAAAATTCAATAACTAATGTATATAACAAATTTTGAAAACTTTTTTTGAAAGCTATGCCATTTTTATGATATTGAATGTATTAAGATGGAATATTTATATATTAAAAAAAAGATGGCAAAATTATTTTACAAATGTCATGTTTTAAAAATGTTTGACAAAAAATGTCATTTTGCATAAAAAAAATGGCAAAATTATTTTACAAATATCATGTTTTCAAAATGTTGGCAAAATATGTCATTTTGCATTTATAATATTGCCATCTTCATGTATTTTGTGCCATACACAAATGACAATAAATGCAAAAATAGTATCTTTTGTATATGATAAAAATTTGGCACTGTTTGCCATCCCGATTGAGTAACAAAAGAAATGGCAAAAATAACAAAAATAGCATTATCAATTATAGATTCAATTCATAAAATAATATGAAAATTTCAAAAATATTGATTGAAAACAAATTTCAAAAATTATATTTTGCATTGTCAAATATAAATTAAATATAAAAAAACATTAGCCAAAACAAAATTGAAAGAGAAAGTAGAAAAATCAACAAAAAAAATCAGATAAAATAGATCTGGAGATAGATTTGGTAAAATTGAAGCAAAATTGAAGAAATAGATCTGATAAATTTAAAGCAAAATCAATATAAAATTTGCTTGTAATCAATTAAGCCTGACATGAATTAGCTTCTCCCACAGCAGTCCAAGCAGAGGGCTCACCGGAGGGCGGCGGCAGCGCTGGAAAATACTGAAGTGGTAAATGAAAACTTTCTCGAGAGCAGCGGCACATTGGTGACATCAGCGGCAGCGGAAGAGCCGTCGCCGACGGCGGCGGCAGTGCTGACGACGACACAAGAGATGGTGGCTGGCAGCACCAAATATGGTGTGGTAGTATGTAAACCACATCTGTGTAAAACTCTATTTTTGTATTTTGTTGTATGCTCCGTTATAACTAATGAAAGCGAAAGTCTTCAGCTTTTTTTCATTAAGGGTACTATGGTCACTTACATAAAAATTCCGTGTCAAACATTGTTGACAAAGTAAGACTCCTATTTTGGCATAGTATCTATGTTCTACTCCCATATTGGGAATTTTCTCTTTTATTTAATAATGTGTTAAAAAATTAATTTTTGAAAAATATTATTAAATCCAACATTTTATTTTCGGAAGTAAATCCAAAATTTTTAATTTTTTTTCAGCGTTTGAAAAATTTTTAATAAAGAATTCACTACGGAGTATATGAATGGTCAAATATAGCTATTGAAGTAATTAAATTAGTCGTGATCCAATGTTACGTTGCCAGGCGCCTTATGAATCGTCTTTTGACTATTGTCGTTTGTCACCTTATGAAATGGACATAACACGCGTCATTTAAGAGTTTACTAGATCTTTGTTTTCGATTCATTTTTGTTTTTTTTTTTTGCAAACAGCCAAACACTTGATAGCTATAGTATATTACGTAGTAGTATTCATATGCAATAACACGTATGAATAAATCCCCAACTCAAAGACATCTTGAATATTGTTAAAAATTATTACTAAAAATAAATAGAGTAAATTGTTCTTGGTTTCAAAATATTGCATTCTTTCAAAAATAGGATCATATATTTGGTTTTCCTTATATGGGACTTTTCATTCCATTTATCCATTACTGCCCTTAAATTACTTAATTAATCTAATTAATTCCCCCCTAATTCCCTTGTGTAATCAAGATCAGACCGTTACTCGTTAGTGATGGATCAATCTATAGCGGCGGAAGCAAACTTAGCTTCAACGACAGCGAAGGGCGGCTTGCGGACAAAAGCCAATGACAAACATCGCTAACTTCATTGTTTAGCAAAACAGCTAGGTGCATAAATTGTTGGGTTTTTCTTTGTTTTTGACCCATGAGGAAAATCCAAGTTTTGAGCCCATTAAAAGTCTTCTTTGACTTTCTATTTTTGGGAGCTAATAATAAAATATGGGTTAGCTACTATCTCAACACATGAGGACAGAAAGAGAGCAGCAGATAAGAGAGAAAGTCACAAAACATGAGCGGAAATGCTCATCCCGTTTTTCAGCAGGCAGTAGCAGAAAAATTCCGTTTCCCGGAGATTGAACCGTTGGATCGTCAAGATTTTTGGACAGCAGCTTCACAACATATGGGCCAACATTCTGGACGGTGGAGATCGGGTTTTGAGGTCCGGAGGTCGGGTTTCGTTGTTCTGGACAGTAGGTCAGTAGCTATTTTTCTGGTGATATTTTTCTTATCTTGGCTCTATTTGATTCCATACACCTTGATGTGCTTACTTCCAAGGATATGATGATTTTGTATGCCTCTAGTATTATCTAGAGAAGACTTTGTACTGCTCCTTTGATGATGATAGTGGATTTAAGCGGCCAAAATGGTCCCGTGGTTTTTCCCTAGTTAACGGGTTTTCCACGCTAAAATTCCGGTGTTTGTGTGTAGTGTGTGCTTACTGTTTTAGCTGAATATATTGGTGTGTGGCAGCAATATTGTGTGTGTTCCGCATTTTATTAGTTCCGTTTGTGGCTGTTTTTCCCATTATAAATAAGTTAATTGAAGCAATCGATTTACCAAAACTAATTTTAACTGATCATTGAATCAAATAATCTTAAAAATTTCAAATCAATCAAAAAGGATTGATAAGCAATTAACCGAACAAGACCTAAGTGTTTGCGGAGTCTAATGAAGCTAGTGAAAATAGAGTAAATCAGTTAAATCTAGTGAAATTGCTGAGATGACTATTACAACAATTGAACTTGTTGAATCTAATTTTTTTAAGGAAAAAAAATTATATAAAAAAATACATCAAAACAGTGCTAAACAGTGTCAAACAGTGTCTCAACAGTGCCAAACAGTGTCTCAACAGTGTCAAATAGTGTCTCAACAGTGTACTCTAAAGTAAAGTCAACTTTATTTCCTTAATAACTGTGAAGTCAAACACTGAAGTTTAAAAAGAACCGGAGGGAGTAGTTAAAATGATCTTCTATAGTAACAGTCAAACATTACACGATTTAGCGTGAAATCAAAAATTACTAGAACTCCATATGATTTAGTTGTATCTCAAACCTTTCAATACTATTTCAAACACTACAATCTGACAAGGGGGCTGGACGCATACCAATAATCAGATGACGGATAATGAACTACTTAGAGCCCATTTGGAAGCACAAAAATCGGCTAGTTTGGCTGATTCTGCTGAAATTTATGAAGTTCTGGCTGAAGTGGCTGTATTGGCTGATTCTGCTGTTTTAAAAAAAATTATTTTAAAAATATATTTTATTAATAAAATAAAGAAAAAATTATATATAAAAATAGCTAAAATGATCCTCTACAGTAACTTCAGTCAATACAGCCAGAAAAATAACTACAACCTTACTTTTTCTGCTTATTACACAATTCAACACGTGAAAGCAAAAATTACGTGTTTGGTAAAAAAGTTGGCTGATAAGCCTGATAAGCCAAAAAAAGGTGTTACCAAACGGCACATTAATCAATACTCCCACAATCTGCACAAATATTGGCCCTTAATCAAGGCACAGATATTATGAGAACAAATAAGTGCTCCTGTTTATTAAAATTGTTTTTTTCTTTTGAACACAAGCACATAATCTAATAATCGTCATGAAAGAGAAAATAAATAAAAAGTCAGAGTGAAAGAGGTGCCCAAAGTCAAAATATGTGGGCTGTATAGATCATAGTTTGGCTGAAGCAGCAGAAACAGCATGCGCAATCAATTCTCTTCTCAAGATCTTTCCGGCTTGAGATTTAGGAATAGAACTGATAAATGAGACACGTCTGATCTTCTTGTAAGGTGCAACCTGCAACCAATTCAAGGACATGTAATTTATGAATTTATCAGATCTGATCTGTTTGCTACAAAAATAAACTCAATGGCAGTGGGCCAGTGGCAATTGTAATAGCAAAAGGACATGTACTGTGTGAACTACATTTTGTTGTTGAGTTTTATTATCATCACTACAAAATCAGGGCACTTGACCAGATTGGGCTGGTACAAAAAGCATTTTTGGAAACAAATTGTACGGAAATTTTTACTTTAAAAACAATACATTTCTAAGTCATTTTATTACGGAGTATATGTGAGTGCATCTTTAAGATCCCAAACTAGAGTCTTGTACATCCAAATAGACTACCACAGACCGAGTAATGATCCAGTCCAGCCGTAGGGATAGGACCCGCCGTCCGGCCGTCGCCATTTGGGGCGATTCCCGATGGAATTTTTGATGAATATTTTTTAGCATGTTCTTCATCAAGTCTAGTTTACTCATACTAAATTTTAGCTAAAAAATCAACCGGAAAGGCAGTCAAATGATTTTTTGAAAAATACTGCCTTCCCGATTGAATTTTTAATTGCGCAGTTATCGTCAACAATACATTTAACTGCCTTCCCGATTGAATTTTTAGCTGAAATTTGGTAAGAGTAAACTGGACTTGATGAAATTTATGCTCCAAAAATTCCACCAGAAACCGCCTCAAAAGGCGACGACCGGACGGAGGCTCCTGTCCATCCGGATGGACATGATCTTTTTCCCCACAGACTATGTATATATTACAAAATACTACTGCAAGGGCCACATAGGAAATCCACAAGTGTGGAAACAAATTTGTAGTCAAGTAAACTATGGCACCAATCTGGCATAAGTAAACTCAAGGTGGTAAATGTAATGTTCTGAGAGAACCCAAGTGTTACCACATACGTTAAAAGCAAACGTGTTTTCATTAATGTAAGGGATAAAATGATAATTTTGCATACCTGTTTTGAAATAATATCCATAATTTGAGTTTCTGTGATGTTGCTTCCAGGTACTCTCACGATATATGCCATTGGAATCTCCCCTGCTTCCTCATCAGGATATCTGCAATCAGCAGTAAAAGTGATCCATCATCAGAAAAATTGGCAATATGATAAGTTACTTCAAGCATTTAATCTATATTTGCAACAAGAACTTTATAGAAGAGGATAAATTAAAAGAAAATATCACAAAAGTTTTCACAAGTGTTATTTTTCACAATTAGGACCACCATCTTTTCCTAAAAATGAATATGTGCACTCCTAAATGAAGATTTATTCATTACATTTATTCAAAAAACATTGCAATGGAACCAAAAACTCACTATTTTTTGCTTTAGAATATGATGGAAAAAAGCAAAATGGCTCATTAAACTGTATGCGCTTCTTTGTTATGAAACAATAGTCAGTCTATGCAATTTTTAACTCGATTTTCACAATGGGTCATCTGAAAACAGCCTCCATGTACTTTTGTACAGGGGTAAGGCTGCGTACATCCGATCCCCTCTTACCCCACCGTAGGTAGGAGCCTTTACGACACTGGGGTGATGATGATGATAATGATGATTTATTCAAAATTTCAGATTGAATGAATCATATATGCTGATAAGCACATGAGTTGACCCATGTTTTGCACAGATTTGCAGTAAATTCTTGTAATCTAATATTGATGTAATTTAAGGGACAGCAATGTATCATAGCAGTTTATTGTGGGATAAAACAGTTTGAAGATTGGAGAATACGGAATAACAGCAGCATCAGCAACGTCAGGGATTGACTGAAGCAAATGTTCTAACTCTGCAGGAGGAACCTGTAAAAGTAGTTGAGTAAGCACTGTATTAGCTAGCAAAATAAGAGTCGGTGCTTGAATAAGTGTCTTTAAAATGAAAAACAGCATCAAAGTGAACATCCAGTTTAATCACCTGATAGGCTTTGTATTTGATCAATTCCTTCAAGCGGCCTACAATATATAGAAAGCCTTCCGAGTCAAAGTAACATAGATCCCCCGTTCTTAGCCAGCCTTGTGAATCTAATGTGGCCGAAGTGGCAGAACTATCTCCAACATAACCTGCCATCATCCAAATACACTCAAGAGGTCACAGCAGCTTAAACTTTTAATGAGCAAAACTATGCAGAATTTTAATCTAGACTCTAGATATATGTTTCATATGTTTGTAGAACATCATACATATAAAGGTCCAAATTCTACAAAATCAACCATTAACATTGGGGTCTCTTAATAAAAGAGATTCTAAGTACTATATAGATCATATTTTTTGAATGGCCTTTTACCTTAGGATGCCTAATGCAATATCACAGCCCTATTAGAATCCATATTTTAGGTAGGAGGCATAAAGCACATTGTCAAACCACACTACATATGTGCGCATTAAAACTTGTTAAGTGTAAAAACGGCAGGACTAATGTTGGACATCATTCATATACCTTTCATGATTAAGGGCCCACGCAGCAACA
Organism: Cuscuta epithymum; assembly: GCA_945859915.1. NCBI lineage: Eukaryota > Viridiplantae > Streptophyta > Magnoliopsida > Solanales > Convolvulaceae > Cuscuta > Cuscuta epithymum. The sequence goes on from CAMAPF010000006.1 coordinate 1,000,641, forward strand.
GCTCACCGTGCTGCCCGGGAGGCAATGCTGCTCCACTTTCAGGATCAACTATCTTAGCTTCCACGGTTGGAAAAAGGCGGCCTGCAGAAGCATACTTGACGGACTCCTCAGGGCTTATCATCCCAGTAACTGATCCTGAAGTCTCAGTCATACCAAATCCCTGTGATTTACAAGTTCTACATCATATACATAGTATTTTGTAGCAGATTATGAAACCGGAGGCATATATTAATGCATCATTTTTCGTACTACCGAAGAATTCAAGCATTGATGGAAGTCACAAGTAGAAGTACACTTTTAGTCTGGTACGTATTCCGTACCAAAATTTCAATACCATGTATAGAGTACTGCCTATTTAAAGTTCGTTTGCAAAAAAATAAACCAACGTTATACCAAAGTTCCAGTAGACCAAAGTTTTGGTACAGAATGGTCTGTTTACAATATTGCTTGCTTTGGCACAAAATCAAATCATTCACCTTTATATTTAAGATAGTATGCAGAACTAAATTCAATGGTAATTTATGGGTACATCAAAATTTTGACTAACGAACTAGAAAAGTCTTAGATATATAATTTTATGTATAGTTCACAAATCTGAGGCATGAACCCCTCAATCATCATATATTGCTTCCCAATTGGATAGTTCACATATTATACACATTGTATATCTAATTATGTGGTAGTGATTATTACTAGAGTCCAGCTTCGTGTACACGCCAGTTTAGAGGACAGTATACACGCCGATCAAATTATCTATACACGACGTTTTATGAAGAAAACCGATTTTGATACATGCAATTTTTTTGTGTCACAGACAATTTAAATTGTTTGTATACAGACAATTATCTGTACACAGACAATGTAATTATTACTATCGTATAAAATAAAACATGTACCCGTAATTGTTTTTTGGTACAGTACAATTTTTTTTCATAGTAATAATTAAAAATCACCGAAGAAATGGCACATTCGTGTGATGAAGATTGTTCCGAAGTACTAAGAAGATAATAATGACATTATATTAATATATTAGTATATCCATTTTGTACAGTTTGTACTGAATTTATAGGGATTAAGCAAAATATTGGAAGAACGTTTTTATCGACCAACTTTTTTATACTTAAATGGGTATGGAGTTAATTCTGTGAATGAATTGTTGTCAATGAATGAACTTCCTAAGGTAGATAATTCCATATTTACCCATTTTCTTTGATTTATTAAAACATTATAATGATTCTATTAGGTACAGACGACAAAGCGAATATATCAAGACAATTTTTCCACATTAGATTCGGACAATAGGTATTCAGCAATTAAATAAAGCACGTGCAAGCACGCAAATACCTGAAGCACAACCACCCGGGGATACCTCGCCATGAAGCTCTCCGCGGCCTCCCTTCCGAGAGGCGCGCCGCCGCAAGCGACCATCTCGAGGGAGCTGAGGTCGTATTTCGTCACTAAATCGGACTTCGCCAAGGCCACAACCAGCGGAGGAGATGCGGGAAGGTAGGTCACTCTGTACTTGTGAATTGCCACCAGCATATTTTCGAAGTCAAACCGGTCCATTATCACAGCCGTCTCCCCCAACGAAACCGTTCTCAGAGCCATAAAAAATCCGAACACGTGAAACAGAGGCAGTAGAAGGAGCGATACGTCTGGTTTCGGCGTCGAGGAATTTCCGTCTGAATATCTGGTCTGGTGCAGGACGGAAATCAGAGAGATGAAATTACGGTGAGTCACCTCGACGCCCTTGACTCGGCCGGTCGTGCCGGATGAGTACAGAATTGCGGCAGTATTGGACTGCATCACTCGGCGATCGGACGATTCGACACCGCTAGAAGATCTGGACTCGAGCATTTCCGTGAATTCGGGTAAATCGATGAGAACGGTTCCAAGCGGTAATTGGGGGAGTTTGTTAGAAGTGGCGGAAGTAGCGAAAGCCAGAGCCGGTTTACTGAGTCCGACAATGTGAGCCAACTCGCTGGCCGTGGAGAGTGGGTTGGCAGGCGAAACGACGACGCCGAGAGAAAGCAGAGCGAAGAATACAACCGGCACGTGAACGGAAGTCGGGGAAACCACAAGAGCGACCGCATTCCGAGGGAGAGTAGGAAACCGAAATTGAATTGAGCTGGCGAGCGATCGGACTTGGCGGAGGAAGTCGGAGTAAGAAAGCTTCAAGCCGGTGGAGGCGTCAATCAGGAAGGTCTCTGAAGCGGCGGTTTCGGGCGAACGAAGCAGGGAGAAGGCGTATTGGGCAACGGAAAGAGGCTGATCGGCGGTGGGCAAGGAGACCGGCGGTCGGAGGCTGTGGAATGTTTTGGTTTCAGAGCAATAGCCACAGGTGGGGTCAATAGCAGCATGCTTATCCATTGATAGATACAGTTTCTTCAGAGATTTGTCGGGAAGAAAGTAATTAGCGAGACAATGAACAGAAAAGAGGAAAAATGGATGATTTACCAGCGAGTAAATGTTTACCAAAACAGTTCCAAATTCCTTAAATAAGACCTCAAAATGCTTAATTTATACTGTTCAGATAATTATGCGTATAATATTTAAAAACTACAGTATTTTTTTACCCCATCTTTCATACATACGATTCATCTTCCCCTCCTCTATTTCGTCTCTTCCACTTCTTCCTCAACGCTTCCGCTTCGTCTCAGCTGTTTTCCAATGGTGTATATTTTAGTAGCACCAACATGAATTTTATTATCACTTGTTCTGTTGATTCCGAAGAGGATTTCAAATTTTTGTTGATTCACTGTTTCTTTTTCATATTTGCTCTGATCTTTTTGTTCTCTTCTAATCGGTTTTCTCTAACGAACTTTATTATTTGCTTTTTTCCATTTTTTTTTATTGTAGTTCGTTGATAACTATTTAGAGAATTTGACTTTGCCCTCCACGAGGGATATTTGACTTTTCACTATAAAATCAGTTGACTTTGCATTCCACTCTTACACAATTTTTGAGTTAATGGAGTATATAATGATTTTAAAAATGGGGTGCAAACTCAAATTTTCCAAACTTTTCTGTTTCGATCCGCAGATGTTAACACTCTATTTTTGGATTTTGAGTCTTCGACAAGTAGTCTTTCTTTTACAGATATACGATAGTATATAGTATTGACCATGAGTCCAGCTTCGGGTAGGTCAAATTGTTCTTGTATAGATAATTTGACTGCCGTTTTATGGAAAAAATTGATTTTCACACAGACAAATAAAAAGTTGTTTGTATCACAAACATTTTAGACGAGAATTCTTCATAACATGTCTGTGATACAGACAATATTAAACATGAATTTTAAAATTTATGTGATATAGACAATTTGTTTATGTTTATATGTGTGAAAATCGGGGTTTTCATAAAATACCGGTCAAATTGTCTGTACACTGGCGTATAACCCGACGTATAAAAAGTGGCTTGTACAAAAGGAATTTTCTATTGATTATTGAGTACGAAAATATGAATTATGGTCAAGTTTAGAGCATCTTCAATGGAATGGTGTGGCCTCTTGCACACCTTTACACATGAATCCCATTTTTATCTCATAATTTTTATGTGTAGGACCCACGCATTCTCTAATTTATTTCCGCTTTTCATTTTTTATATCACTTTTAAATCATTTATCATCAACTTTACCTTCTCGAATCTCGTGTAAGGTCCATTTGTCAACGTAGACATAGATCAACTTTGAGATAATTACTATTAGCCCCCTGAGATTATGTCATAATTATGAAGGCAACCTTGCATTTTCAAAAACCAATTAGTTATCCCCTGAGTTGGGATCATTCTCATTCTTTGCCCCTCACGTTAATATTTGTTAAATCAAATTTAATATAACTCTTATATTCAAAATGAAAATTGTTTATAAAATTAATTTTTAAATTAAAACACAAATTATTATCATATTTAATAATTCATTATTGTTGATCATTACTTTTTCTACTTAGCTACTCCATCGTGGAATAAATATTATTGAGAGTAGTTAAGGGAAAATACTCACAAGTACTACATAAGATATAAAATATCATGAATTTCGATACTTCTATTTTAGAAAATTAAATAGCATCCAATCTTATAAAACTAATAGACTCTTTACTGCAAAAAAAAATTGTGAAGATGGAATATCACAAATTAGTAACAAAATAAATAAAATATTTAACTAAATCAAAATCCATGTTATTTTAGGTTTTAGGTTAATAGCTTTCAATTATTTAGCTCCTATACCGATACATTCTATATTTTAGGTCGCTTATTGATGCTTGATCTATCTTTTAGCTCATGAAAAGATGAAATTCCTTTTTTCTTGGTATTTCTTCTTTGTTACACATGAAAGAAATGTCATTGAGAATAATTCAACCGGATGAATTTCAAATACTTTTATATTCATGACTAGTGGTTGTAACGCGCGTTGCGCGATTAGATTAATGCCCAAAATTATTTACATAATATAAGGAATAGCTTATGATCTTGATTAATTTTAAAAGGATAAATGGTGTTTTTGCTCGATATAATTCTAAGTATTGCTTCACTAATTGATAAAAATAATACTACGTATGTATTAAGATCAGTGACATAGCAAAAAAATTAGACATATCCTCTACAAGGATCTTTTTTGTGATAATTTTTAAAATAATTCTTTAACAAGTACAATATAGATAATTTTTCACAATTGGATAGGTGTGGCCTGATAATTAAGCCCCTAGATATGCCTTGAATTTAAGTATCTCTTGCACTGGGTCTCTCCGATCCATGCTCATACTTAAAATGCATAAATGGTGAGAAACGGGCATGTGATGTGCAACAACATCCAAAGATAACATATTATAAAGTTCACTTTTAAGACATTAGAGAAAAAAAGAGATATTGAACTACTCGTTCCTCATAAAATCACTACAAAATTTGATAACAACAGTGTAGTATACACGTATAAAGAGAATGGGAAGACAATTGAAGAGCATTTTGCACTTAGATTTGTACAATTGTACTAATAGTAAACCATCTTATGGTTTCAAGACGAGAAGTCACAACTGCATGCGTTGTTATTGAAAATTTGGAAGTCAAATATAATGACATCTAGTAAAAGAATATAAAATCATGAAAGATACAGCTACATTACATTACATGTGTTTTCTCTGACATATTGCAAACTAAATGATGTCATTCATGTGATCATCTCAGTGACTCCTAAGTTGCCATAATCCAGAGAAGTGTTTCCAAAGTACCTATCAAAGACCTTAAAATAAATTTACAGAATCAGAGCCAAAGACCTTAAAGTTTTACAGCAAGACCACAACTTCATTTAATTAAGCCAACATATAATTAAGAAAATTGAGTCACATATTCCAAAATCACCCTTACAAATGGGTTCTTATTGTATATACACTTGTTCATAAAATCTCCATGTAAAGAAATTCTTTTTCTTAAATTATATTCCAGTGAACCTTTTTCTTAATTTCAAGTAAAACATGTACAGAGTTAAGTGATAAGCGGAATGGTTGTAACTTACTTACACAGTTAAACCTATTATAATATTTTGGAAAGAAAGTAAGATAAAACTATATTTGATGAAGTTAAAAATTGAATATTACACCTAACTAACAATAATGGGAGATCGAACCGATTTGCAGTGGCAATAGACTTAAAACAACATAGCCATAAATATCTACTATCCCAAAATCAGAAACTTTTCAGCTTACTTATGAGAGTTGAAATTAACTACTTATTTGCAAGAAAAATATTTATAAAAATAAAAATACAGTGTCTTATAGAAGAGTGAAATATCAGGTTAAGGTTTGGCATACAAATGCAATCAATTTATTAGATGAAGTAAAATCCCTATACATAATTTAGCTTCTAGGTTGTAAAGATATGCAAGCACATCTGCAGTACCTAGAACAACACTCGTCTTAAGATTCTAAGTTGTTCCATCTAAATCTGTCTCTCACACACACATAGTTAGAATCTCAATAAATGAAATACAGAGCTACTCACTTGTGAATAAATGATTATCCATATACGCATAAACTTACACACTAAAAGCCAGTCATCCCCATATCGTAATAAGTTATCAACTCCACAACACCAAAATGACTTAGATGCCCTAAGTATGTAATCTATGTTTGTTCACACAGTGAAAAAAACACAAAGAGTAAAATAGATTAATCAGTTCTATTTCCTGGTGATGGAAGTAAATCCACCGGAAAATAATTAATAAGAGATAGCCGAAAATAATTAAAGTGCTCAGGATAATCTTTAGAGAGATAAATGTATGTAGTGTCTTCAGTGTATTGAGCTTGATTAACTTTCCAAAGATTACATGATTTTATAGTAGAAAATAAGACATACATGATTCGGGTGACGTGGTCGCCATGTTCGAATTGATATGCAAATCAATAATCCGGATCCGCGGAATCCTTTCTTGATTGTGTGAATATCTTGAAAAGACGTGATTGATGTAGTTTGGCCGTACGGAGTCACCATGTAGGCATAACGTCCAGAGACACCATGCATATGTTATTTGGATAAGCTTCTACTATTATGTCCAGGGTCGCCGTTGACGTTCCTCTGGCTAAGGTACTTGATCGCGTCCATGGTTGCTGTGGACATGCTTCGTGGATACGCTTACCATGACATCTACGGTTACTGCGTACCCCTCCTCTACTAACTTGCATCCACAGTCGCCATGTACAGTCTTTTATTTCCTAACCCGCCCATGGTCACCACGTACGATCTCTTCTTATACCTTATCATCATTCGTACATAGTTACCATGCACATCAACCTCTAACCCATTTTCATCCATGTTAATCCGATCAATATTTATCCATGGTTGGGATAATTATACCATCACCTGGTATGTTCTTTCATTAACAGTTTCACACAACTTATTGACAAAGAGATTCATGAGACTTTATAAGGCAACATTTCTTTTAAACCACGTGAGTACGTGACCGAAGAAGAATTAGGCAGGGTATTGGGGGATATTTACATATAGATCGATCACTCACCAACAATGCGAAATCAAAATCCTTCTTGAAAATACATTCCTCTACTAACATGCTTTCAAACTGTATTCCTCTAGCCTACTAATAAAAATACTGCATAAATGAAGTGATAACTACAATGGGGAAACATGAAGACACTCGAAAAAACAAAAAATGAATTGAAGTGGGGTGGCATTAGGTCATTGTCTCAACTCGAATCAGCATATGGTTTAAAGTTACGGTTGATATTTCAGCAGACTGAGACATTGAGGTCTGAATTTATGCATGATAAAAATGATATATCATCTGGAAAAACATTGCTAAACGTATTGCAAAAAACAAAACGGTTAAAATGTAACGGGTCGATGTAAAAAACTGCCTTCAGATTGAATGTAGTTCCATTTAGTTTTTCAAGTCAATCAGTCAATCTAAACTATAATCTTATGAAGCACAAAATAACAATCACTCGACACTTTTAAGACCCGTGTTTGAAAATTAAAATCAGAATTAAGTTTGTCTTAAATGATGTAGCTAAGTAGATAAATGAAGGAGCTATATAAAATCAAAATCATTGAAATGTCTGGCTTAAAAAGGAGGAAAACTGAGTTTGTGAAATAGATAGATATATGAAGAAAATGTAATCTTTCCGATACTTCGGGAGTAATGAGGCTCTTGGAAGCTATTAGACATAATCCATAGTCACGAAAAGGAGACTTGGAAAAACATTTCAAAAGGAGCTACATGAGGTTATCCTCCCGATACTTCAAGAAAGTAATCGAGTTTGTATGTGGGATTGTACTGGAGAAGCTTGATTAATGAAATCTTGCGTTGCTAAATTGTTTGTATGGACATGGGGTTATTCAGTCAGTTTTGAGTCTTTTGACGACATTTGAAGCTACAAATCAGTTGCACAGCAAATTTCGGGAACATTATGGCAAAGCTATTTCTAACCTAGCAGTTACATCCCTAAGTTGGTCCTTAACATTGCAAGCTTTACCACTTTCTCTGATTTGATTATGAGAGTATTATTAACCCTCATTGATCATTATAAGATTTTAAAATAAGATAAGATTTAAGATACATGGGGGGACACACCTCCTCCACCTGTTAACACCTTAATCACCAGAATTCAAAATCATATGCTATCATGAACACACACGCTCAAAGGAAGTAAATATGGTATATTGACTATATTCAAGCCAAAACAGTTTAATCTCAGTGCCTACACTCAAGACCCCCTATTATTAATATGTACTCACCTATTTAAACATAATTACATGGCAACAAACCCCTCTAGAGGATATATGCAGTGAGTTAGTAGTAACCTTTAATTTAGACCACACGTTTCAAAATCTTATACAGGTAAATGTTTTGTACTAATTTCAGGTGCTGAAAATTATCATTGAGAATAGCTCTAATACAACAACAGTTGTTAATCGACGGGACTCATATTCAGTCTAACAACATTAATGTATTTGAGCCATCTCTTATACAATAGCAGTCTGATCACAATATGCTTCTATATACGGCCATAATACATTGGTGGGATGGAGAATAAACTCCCTGATTTTTTTTTTTCATTTTTCTCCCATGTGAGCAATAATACATGACAAAACAGCCATTCAATAATGTAACATTGTTTGAGAATATAAGTATATTTTTAAAAGACTAAGTATGCACATAATTTGGTTGTTCTGAATGAAAGTAGCCAGGGAGAGATGGTTATGAATTTAATCCCCTTTTTGCTCTGACTTTGGCAGTTTACATATTGATTTACAGTCCAATCATGTGTTGATGCTACAAGTAATCTTTTCTTATAACCAAAAGTCCATAATCTTATACGCTCAATCGCTTAATTCAACTTATAAGATTAACTATTATCTCAATGCTCACAGAGGCAAGGAAGTTGGTTCCATTCATATGCAATCAAACACACACAAAACAAAATCACAATCAAATAGAATGATAGCGTGAGGAAGCAAAAGAGAAGTGAAAAAAAGCATAGACAACGAATGAAAGCCATGAGAGGGCATGCTTACGGTGCAAAGGAGGTGTGGAAGTGCCGAAGTTTTTCCAAACCCATTAGGTCTGGAGGCATGAAGCCCGTACATCATCCATAACCGATGCAATGAAATCAATAGCACAATAATATGGGGTATTGATGAGGGAGATGAGCACAGCTGAGCATAATTGACGGGAGCCAGCGCGTGGTTTGGTCAGGGCGCTCGAGATTTGAAACGAAGGGGAGCTCAAGTGTGCGAAATAAGGTTTCAGCTGCAAGAGACTGGAGCTATTAACGGAGTTAACGGAAGAACTTAATTCCTCTAAAAAGTACACATGGTAAAACACAATGTACCATCCAACAAAGCAAGTGATTACACCAACATAATTTTCAGCCCTAAAATGCTCTAACCTTCATTGAGGATTATAAGCTTTTAAAATGAAGAAGTGCCTATAATTTTGACAACACATTTTTAAATAACTTTCTTTGATGTATCACATGAATATTACTCGTAAATCTTCCCCTTAACTACTCACATTAATAGTTATTCCACGATCGAGTAACTAAGTATAAAAATAACAATCAACAACAATGACTTATAATTATGATAATAAATTATATGTTATACTTTAGATATTAATTTATAGACAACTTACGTTGAATTTAAGAGTTAAATTTAATTTAATTTAACAAATATTAACATGAGGAGGCGTATAGTGAGAATGACCAAAACTCAGGGGGTAGCCAATTGAATTTTAAAAATGCAAGGTTGCAATAATAACTATGACATAACCTCGGGGGCTAATAGTAATTTTCCCATCAACTTTTTGTTGTCTCAATCTCTTTTGAGTTTTTTCTTTTTTTTCTAGACACCACTTCATCCATATCATCTATATGAAATTAAAGTATTCATTCTATCTCTATCTCTCTCATAAGCCACATCACTACAATCCACCCTCCCCTTGGATATGCTGTTATGGCAGCTACCTCTAATAATCACACGGTAAATAGAATATTATTATAATAATAGCAGTTTATACAAAATTTCCGTAAACAAGGCTAAAAACAATTTACAATTTGACAATATGAATACTATGTTTTTACCAAACAGGAGTAATTACTCTAATTCTAAAACCATATTCCCATTTTAGCATTAATAGTCATTAATTAATATCACAATATTAGAGCCGTTTGATTCTAATAAATTCGTTTAATCCGTTGAAATAATTAAAATTCAGACAAAAGTGACATAATCTGTAGAAGATTATAAAACAGTAATATCTAAAATATAAAGGGTGATTTATTAATAAAACTAATAAAAAAATATTCAATGAATTCAGACAGAAAAGTGAGTTCGACCCAACTTATTTTGATTATTAATATATAATTCAACGAGATAAATTCAAAGTTTTTTTTTGAAACGATAAATTCAAAGTTATGTGTCGTAAAATTGACAAATAAGAATGATAGACAGAAAATATGAATTACCAAACGTGCTCTTATATTCATAATTAGCAATACCCTCTACATGATATTTCGGCTAATAGCAACCCCACGGTGAAAAAGTCATATATGGGCTTTTCACCCCCCCCAACCCCAAAAAAAACATGTATTTGGGGTTGCTAAAGTGAGTACATGACACCCCATGGGTGGGAATTAGTTTGTTTTAGTGCGTGTTTGATAGGCATATATAAGCTCACACCCTCTGGTTTTTGTACTATTTTTTTTTTGGAAGAACTGGGCTTATATTGATAACACATCATTCAGATAGTAGGTAATCCGACAAAAAGATTCCTGACAACCGCCGTCCGCGAACCAGACTCAGAATTAATCACCTCCAAAGAAGCAATATAATTCGTTGATCCATTAATGGGCACAAATGAGTCAAAGACGGTTACCGCAATCCTCTCATCACCCCTATCCAAAGCCATCGTCTTACAACCAGGAACAGCAAAAACGGAAAAAAAACACAATACAAAACAAAGTGTCACTAAAGAAAAAAATAAAGCAAATAAACTTGAGCTTCTGTCGGAGCCTGCCGAACCGCACGAACACCCGAACTTTCCTCCTCCATTCTGACTGTATCTGCTTCGGCGGACTTACTGATTGAAGCCTGTCCCCTCCCCGTTTTTTGTCCCATCCAGCGTCATGATATCCTCTCCAATCTTTAATTTTCTTCCCCCTGGGCTTCCCAAATCCTTCTTCTCTTTTGTTCCCCTGATGTTTCCTCTTTTGTTTCCGCTTCCACTCCTTTAGTAATACTCTGCGCTGATTCTGAGATACTCTTTCCCCCCTCCATCCTGCCTGCCATCAGACTTGATATCCCCTACATACCTGCGGTCTCTGCCAGAGCTCGATGAACCCTCCAGAAGCCACTTACTTCCTCCTGTAGGGCTAGTCTTCACCCCGCTACCTGCTCTAAGCTGAACCCCCCAAAAAAAATCCAGCACAAGGTCTTCTTCATAGTTTAACGGGCAACATTTATCTGAATGCCCTATTAACCCGCATATAAAACAGAAATTGGGCAATTTTTCATACTTGAAATCCACTCAATAACTCTTTCCTTCTTTTTTCAGGTTGGTAAACTTTTTCAGAGGTTTATCAACGTTCATACACACCCTGATTCTCATATAAGGCTCCCACTTCTCACTATTATGGGCATCATATTTTATAATTTTTCCAATAAAATTTCCAACCCGTCTAGCAGTACCTAGGTTCACACGACTATAGGGGACATTATGAATTTGAACCCAAAAATCAGCCTCATTTAAAACAATCTTATGTATGCGAAGTATACATAATGGGAATTTGTTTAGGGTTAAAAATTGGGGAACTTAAAAATTGAACATTTAGAAGATTCTTGAGGATTACAAAAGCCCTCCAAAATCATTCATTTCATTTTTTAAACACTGACAGATGAAAAAGGGTTTTATACAGGGGATCGTAGTTCGTAATGCAGTAATGCTTTTAAAATTTTCTAAACAAATTCACAGTTCATTCTCTTAACTATCTTCCCATTATGTTTAACATCAGGACCTCCCACGAAAAACATCAGGTTTAACCTCTTTCAACAACAATAGATTAAGCTCAAATTGTCATGGACCTCCATCAATCACACGATTCATATCAACATGATGATTGAAAGCAAAAAGGCACCTTTTTCACCAACTTCTTTGATCGACATTCCCTTCACCGGCCTCCAAAGCGAGGATATGAGTTCCTTTAGGGCTGGAAATCTGACCTTCCTATCTGTCAGCAGCACTCCCACCACTGGAAAACCCGGGTTATTTTCCTCCACCAGTACCACCTCTGTATCTCCCTCGTCCAGATCCAATTCTTCCTCCTCTGCCCCGATCGCCACCTTTTTATACTTGTCTACGAAGCTTTCCATTCAAACTTTAATGCCCTGTATTCCTGTCGAAACCGCCGCCTCGTGATCAATGAAGCACCAAAAACCAACGTCTCTTCTCCCGGCACCGAAGCCCTTCCAACTTCCGATGCTGAAAATTCTTCCCAAAGCCAAGAAATCCCAATAGAACAAAAACGAGACTCCACCTAAGAGCTCGAAAACTCTCTCCCCCTCTCGGCGAAGCCGATGGTGGACAAATCGAAACTAGGCATTACCGGAAGGTAACCCTGATTAAATTTAAGTTATAAATGCTCAAATGTTTATCAAAAGATCAATTTAAATTACGGGTGTGCAAAGATGAAATTGTGGATAAAATTTGAGAAACATTACCTAAATATAAATTAAACATAATAAATTTCATTGAACTTTTAATCCATTTATTCTCTTAGTTTTTGTACTATTTAACAAGTCTTTAAAAACTTCTAATTTTATATTTGATATAATAATTTTTAAGATTTTTTTCAAAATAAAAAATATTTTCTTAGATGCAAACAGCTTATAACAGAACTAAATCAAATAATCAGTTTTTTATCAAACATATATCATCATTTTCTTTTAAGTTATTTTAATTCGCTAAAAACTAACAGTTACCAAAAAGTTCGAAAAACATCTTTATATCTACTTGTGTCAAACAAAACTTCTAGTTTTATATTTGACATAATAATTTTTAAGAGTTTTTTTTTTTCAGAATAAAAGGTCTTTATTCAGATGCAATACTGAGTAGCATCAGAAAAAAGTCTATAGCTTTTAAGAGGTAATCAGTTCAAATAGCTTGTATACCAAACAAAACTAAATTAAATAGTCAGCTTTTTATCAAACATATATCTTCATTTTCTTTTAAGATATTTTAATTTGCTAGAAACTATCAGTTACCAAAAAGTTCGCAAAAGCATCTTAGTCACTCGGCTATTTATTGGACGAAGGTAACAAAAAAAAAGCGCAGTCTGCTGCCCTATGAAAGGAAAAACTTAGGTCACATAATAAATATAAATCTCAATTTTCTTTTTAAGTCATATAACTTTTTTATTTATACTCCAATTATCACAAAAATATAACAAAATTCGTAATAAAAAAATTGATCTTTCTCATGACACTAGTATTGCATATATGAAGTTTTAAAATAAAATTGAATTTCATATGTTCAAGATTTAAGACCCAAAAATTTATTAAATAGATCCAGGTGTTAAAATTAAGATCTCAAGGTTAAAATATATGCAGTATATTTTATTTCTATCATATTTTTTTATTTAAAATTAGGCCTAAATAAACATCAACAAAATTTGAACTCCATATTTATTTATTTTTACATCGGGATGTTAAACTTTTTAAATCATAATTATTTGCATATTAGGATTAGAACAAAAATGATGTTTTATACTGTGTAATAAAATTGAGGCTTTAATCAAGAAAAACATTGTAAGTGAGTATATTGACGATACTGGATTGCACAAAAAATTGAACTGACTGAGTAAATATGTATAAACTAGTGAGAAATTAAATATATAGGCAAAATTGGGTTGGAGTTGCCTAACTACTACTATTTAGAAAAACATACAGTACTCCAATGTATGAATTTCACTGTTTTAGAACACCTTTTTTTATCAATATGCTAGGCCAAGTTACCAAGTTGGTTAAAAAACGGGCGACTTATCGGAATGATAAAAAAACCACTTGAGACGTATTGGTAAAAACAAGTCCTAGTGACAAACCGGTCAATTTTTTGTGAGGGAGCCACTTTTGGTTCTCGACTTTAGAACTCCCGACATTTCATATTTCGAATATTATGAAATTGACATTTTCAGTCTTTCTGGAAATTTTGGTTCGATATAGATGTATTCGGTTCGTTCCAGTTTGGATTTGTTATTTATAAAAATATATTAAGAATTTGTTGACTATTGGAGTTCGGCTCGACCATATTCGATTTTTCACAATTTCGATTTATTGTAGTTGGGTTTAATTCATTTTGAAAGACATACTACCAAACTCAAACAGAATATGGTTTGATTTCGATTTAATTTGGTACAGTTTGGTTCACTCAAACCGAACAGGGTTGCCGACCCCTAAAACAAACACCCATGAAAGCTCATTCTCTCATAGGTGGCATCCATGGAACTCAAGTCAAGTAGTACTTATTGAGACTCCGTCAGGTAACACTGCAATTGATAGAATCACGACTAAAACTGTTGAAACGTTGGAAAGTATTTGAAGGTAACCTTACATCATTTCAAGGGTCTCAAGGTTACATCATTTCAAAAAGTTACCCCATTAGGTAACATTGAAATATGTAAGAAAGCTCATTCTTAATCGGGTCGAATTTTCTAGTTTTGCTTTATATATCTAACTTTTATCAAATTTGAGTTTTTTTGCGACTTTACAAGATTTTTAATATAGTTTCTGGATATGTAAATTTTATTTACTAAAAATAATTTTATTATTAACAAGAACCACTTAATTTTATGATCTGTCAAATATCATGAACTCAACGGAAACCTTTACCCAGGCTGGAGGTAGTATAAGATATGCATTTGATCTCTTTTTTATTTGAGCAAGCGCGGGTTTATATAAAAACACATGATTAAAGGATCCATTAGATGGGCCTTTGGTAGTTGACATGTGATAATCTAAAAAGTAATAAATCAGCCATGCACAATGGCCCAACCCAAGTTCTTGGTCTGCATTTTATTTATAAACAAATTTGGTTTGAAAATACATTTAAAAGGGTTTCTAAAAAATATAACTACAATAAAATTCATTTACAAAAAATATAACTAAAGATATTATATATAAATCGTGTCCGGTCATTTAAGTGCAAAAATTAGCCATAAATTATTATGACTAAAATTATTACTATAGTCATTGATCCACTATACTTCTATACTTAAGAGTTCACATTTTTATAAGCAACTTTTGTTTCAATAATAAATATGTCAGTATGTCATAATTTAATTATCTAAAAAACAAATATGACTCGAATGGAACGAAATCTTGATCTATTATCCACATAAAAACTAGCATGTGAATTTCACTCGACATTATCAACTACTCGCCCTTTGACCATAGATCTTTGTCCCATTTTTTCTTTTTAATCCGGCCACTAGGCTTGTTTGATACGGAGTATCAAATTTGCTAATTTGGAGTGTTCGCAATTTATTCTTATTTATCAATTTAATATTGATTATACAAGTTCATTTTTCGTAATAATCACTCTAGTGTGTTGCAGTGTCGCCTATCTCGAACAAATCCCGCCCCTTGGTGGATTGGGTCTGCCCGGTGTAACATGACTACATGAGCCAAAATCCCAAGATAGGCGTTTGGATTTGCTTCTTAAATCTATTTTTACTCCTTGAGAGAGTAGAAACAGATATTTAAGTGTTTGGATGAAAGTGCAATAGTACTTCTGAGTGCTCCAAAATTCTCCTAAAAGCGGGATTTTAGAAGCTGAGGAAGACCAATTTCTAAAAATTGATTCTGATTCTACTTCACATTTTAAAAAAGAATTAGAAGAAAATCAATTCCAAACACCCGATGTGTGAACTTCCAAACACCCCATGTGTGAACTTCTAATCTTTCGATGTGATCATGTGAGTGTAGGAGCATCACGAAATATTCCCACTTCTGCTTTTGGTGAAAGGAGATTCAAAATGTACTCAGTGGGGACTGGGGATCATCCGACTCAATTGCCCTCCCAAATCGGGATAGTTACCTCAAGAGTGGGAGTGTGGGACAGATGATGTCTTCGAAGATTCGGACGGTAATGAAAATCTAGAAGCATGATGAAATGGCATATACTTTGACGGTTTAAACCTTTACTATGTGAAGATTCATAAACAATTAATTTTCTTGTACAGAATGTGGTGAACTGGTGATTGCTAAGCAGTATGCACGCCTACCTATATATTCATAAACCAATGCCACAAAGTAGATGATGATTTCCTCGACCTCAATTCAATACTCCTACAATCTGCAGGAAACTCCCTCATCCATGCCCAGATATTATACATAACAATGCAAGAGGAAGGATGTGCTCCATTAGTTATAAATGCTTATTACAATTTTATTAAAAAGCATACAATCAAATCATATTAAAAGTAAAATAAAATAATCACATAAATTTCAAAATGTGCCTAAACATCAAAATATGTGGGCTGTATGGATCATAGTTTGGCTGAAGCAGCAGAAACGGCATGCGTAACCAGTTCTCTTCTCAAGATCTTTCCAGCCTGAGATTTAGGAATGGAACTGATAAAGGAGACGCGTCTGATCTTCTTGTAAGGCGCAACCTGCAATAATACATGGGGCTTGAATCATTTAAAACTTGAACTTTGTCACATTTGTTCACTACAAAGAAAAACTCCAAAAGCTTCTGGCCGAAAAAGGATGTATCGTGGATTGTTGTTGAGACTTACTAGAACCGAGCTGGTTACTGGAGTCTAATTGGGCTCTGATACAAATTTAAGTCTTGTGTTTTTATCCTTAAAAGGGTGAAACCCATTGAACTCATCTAAAGCCTTATATTACAAGTGAGTTAGTATCTTTACTTGAGAAATTTTCACTTTTATTGTTCGGCAATTCACTTTTTTCTTGTAGCAAAAAAGCACTTAATTACAAAAATGCCACCATTTTTTTTTGGCATTATGGTAATTTTAGATTCACTCAATCTTAGATCTAATACACTGCATTCATTCTGATTTCTCAAATGAGAAATATGAGTAATATTCCGAGAGAACCCTCATGTTTCCACTCACCATACATTTGTTAAAGGCCAGTGTGTTATCATTCATATTATAACCACTTACTGTATAAGATACTTATTAATTAATATAAGGATAACATAATAGTTTTGCAAACCTGTTTTGCAATAATATCCATAATTTGAGTTCCTGTGATGTTGCTTCCAGGTACTCTCACAACATATGCCATTGGAATCTCTCCTGCTTCTTCATCAGGATATCTGCAATGGCCAGTAAAAGCTATCCATCAAAAGAGAAACTGGCACGTTGTTGTTGGCTACTAGAGGGATGTTTGTCTGTGTGTTTTATCAACACTACCATTTTACGTAATAACACTCTTGGGTTAGGAGTTCTGTCAGAGTGTTCCGGTAAATTCTAGATTTGGGTCTTGTGGATTTTTGGAAACTCTTGGACCACACAATGCACGTTGTATAGCACGTTGCATCCAAAAACCCGAACAAACCTCTTCAGGCATTACAGATTAATCTACATTTCCTTAAAACTGCACCTTGAATTCATGCTCTTCAAAAAGGATTACATCTTTATATGGAACTCTTTTTGGAAGCACGTGGGAGAACTATTTTTTATGCTAAGCTAAAATATGCACCTTTGATAAATTGGAATTGGAAATAAAGCTACCAAAAATCAACAACATTTATTCTTCATTTCGAAGTAATCATGCATACTGAAATTTAATAAGTAATTTAGGTTTACAAACATTTGTAACATGAAAGAGTCTCCGATAAATTACTTGAAGCATCTTTCCATATTTGCAGCTTGAGCTTTATTATGGGAGATAATAGATAAGGGAAGATTTCTTATATTACTAAACCGTAACTTACTCTTAAAATTAAATCCACCATTGTTTTTTCCTAAAAGAACTTTTTTAAAAAATCGTAAAAGGACTTGTTCACTCCTAAATGAAGACTTTCTAACTACTTTTTTTTCTATACACCGGAAAATGTCTAACGACTTTCATTTTTATTTAGAATTGAATGAATCATATTTTCCAAATATGGATACTTTATTTACGCCCCCATGGTTTGCTCAGATTTGCAGTAATTTCTTATATAGTACTTCGTACAAGCTAATATCGAGTATAATTTAAGAGACTGTAACATAGCAGTTTACTGCGGGATGGAACGGGCTGGAACGTACGGAATAACAGCAGCATCAGCAACATCAGGGATTGACTGAAGTAAATGTTCTAACTCTGCAGGAGGAACCTGAAAAGTTGTTATTAAAGTACACTGAATTAGCTAGCAAAACCGAAGTTGGTACTTGAAGATAAGTCCCTGACTCCCTGTAAAACGGAAAACAGCATTAGATTGAACATCGAGTTCAATCACCTGATAGGCGTTGTATTTTATCAATTCCTTCAACCGGTCCACGATATATATAAACCCATCCGAGTCAAAATAACATAGATCTCCTGTTCTTAGCCAGCCTTCTGAATCTAATGTAGCAGAAGTGGCCGAACTATCTCCAACATAACCTGCCATTATTCAAAAACACTATTCATAGTTAATATACAAATGGAATCAAGGCCGTCTTAAATGTTTTAAAGACCTTATATAGTATTCCCTCAGTCCCAATTTCAAGTTCACACACGCTATTATTGCATCCAACTTTATTCTCTTTTAATTTCTAAGCTAACAAATTATAACTTTTATCATATTTGAAGGGATCAGCAATATTTTAGGTAATTCAAAGATTTACAAATTTAAATTATTACTTTCAATTTAGATATCACAAGAAAGAGTTAACTTATCATTTGTCAACCATCATGACTGGAACCGAGAACACTCATATGGGATGGAGGAAGCAAAAATTATACAGAATATTAATCTAGAAATATGTTTCAAATCTATTTCTTCAAAATCACACTAAAAAGGGTTTTGTAATGAGATAGCTTTTAAATACTATATAGATTACATTTTTAAAAAAATGGCCTTGTACGGTACGAGACCTGGTTCAAAATTGGCCTATGAGATGACACTTTTTGAAATAATACCATTTAAAAGAAAAGACATTACAAGGCACTAAATGACTTAAATGAGCCATTGTGTCACAATCCTAATAGAATTCATATTTACTCAAGGGGTCATAATGCACACACTACATATGTATGTGCCTTAACGCTTCTAAGGAGTCAAAACCACAAGAGTAATCTTGAACCTCATTCATGTTACCTTTCATCATTAAGGGTCCACGCATCCACAACTCCCCGCGCTCTCCGGGAGGCAATGCTGCCCCACTTTCAGGATCAACTATCTTAGCTTCTACGGTTGGAAGAAGACGGCCGACAGAACCATACCTGACAGACTCCTCAGGGCTTTTCATCCCAGTAACTGACCCTGATGTCTCAGTCATACCATATCCCTATGGTTTACAAGTTTTAATCAAAAAATTATTAATAGAGTATGAAACTGGAGGCATGAATGAAAGCATTATACATTTGCAGCATGAATAGAAGTCACAGTAGAAATGAACTTTTAGGCGGGTCTCACTAGAATACTATTAGTAGTATAGACATGTATATGGTGTAGTGCACAAAAAACTTCAATAACATGTAGAACCAAATTGAGTTAGTTTGCAAAACTAACATTGTACCACAGTTTCAATATATCAAAGTTTTGGTAGGGGATTGTACTCTCAATGTTTCAAATCTGAGACATGCAACCCCAAATCATCATACATCAGCTTCCAATAGAATAAGTGTCATATATATATATATATATATATATATATATATATATTATACATTCAACACATACACACATTATATATTAAGTGTCAATGTATTGTACCAAATGGTGCTTATTCAAGTGGTATCCCATATTTATTTTAGTACTACTAAGTACTAATAGCAATGCGCCATAAGTTGTTATCAAAAAACCACAAGATATGGCAAGTTTTTTAAATGCATATTATTTGGGCACAAACCCAAAAGATGTACTCGGTATTTTTAAATTTTTTAATAATGGCCAGAAGATCTCCAATGCAACAATGTGCACGGTGCATATCTCTCATAGACACATAAAAATGAATGAATGACATTTCTCTCTCTTTTTTCCATGGTTTTGTCTGTTTATGGTAATTTTTTCTCTACAATGTCAACCACAATATCTAAATCTAGACGTTATGTTTGACATTGATGAGAAAAAACTACCATAAATATATAAACAGTTCAAATAAGAAGGGAGATAGTTTACTTATTGACTTTATATGTTTATATCTCTCATGTAACATATGCAGCTTTCACATTTTTGCGTTGGAGATGCTCTTAAAGTCTTACCTCTTAATAACTAAAAAGTTCTTAAAAGTCAAAAAATTGTTGTTGTTCGATAAAAGGTAATGTAATATAATTATGATTTGTACAAAAAGTTTTTATAATTAATGCTAAAAGTAATTTTGTATATGGAATAGTGAACATACAATTGGAAACTGTGGAGACTTTTTAAACGGTGTAAAAGCTAAAAACATATAAACAGGAATTTGAGAGACTTTTAAAATACTATGCAAAAATCGTGCCCTTCAAGCTAAAACATACAATTGGAAACATATATTAAAGGGGCCATTTTGTGTTATATTTATCGGAAACATATTCAAGACAAAACTTTAGTGGAATCCATTTTTCGGGCCCTTCAATTTCAAAAAGAAATGGTATCATAAGCATGTAGTGCCTATTTGGTATCACTGGAATTTGTTGAATCTGCTGAAATTGATGAAATTCAGATTAAATGGTTGAATTGGTTTGAATCTGCTTATTTATGAGAGAAATATGTATATAATATATTTTATTAATAAATAGATGTACTGCCTCCATCCCATATAAGATGCATCCGGTTTGATAGCATTTTAAGAAAATAGAAGATAGAGTGGTTGTTTTACGGTTCTAAACTTCAAAAAGAACAAAAAATGAACATATTTTAGTGGTTGTTTTACAATTCCAACCTTCAAAAAGTAAATGGTGAAATATAGATTAAAGATAAAATAGTAAAGTACAAAGTTAGGAAAATGATCATATTTTTTTGAAGTTGGAACAACTCAAAAAGGAAAATCTATTATTACATTATTCAGAAAGTTAAAATATAATTACGTGTGGCATAAAAATGGGTATAATTTGAAATTGGAGTTACTAAACAGCCTCTTAAATTAGTCATGCACCGCCACCGCTGGCAATAGAGATTCAAGTTGTCAATACAGTACGTAATTTTCAGCAATTTAATGAAGGGCGTGCACGCACGCGAGTACCTGGATAACATTCACATGGGGGAACCTCGCCTTGAAGCGCTCTGCGATCTCCCTTCCCAGCGGCGCGCCGCCGGAGGCGATCAGCTTAAGGGAGCTTAGGTCGTACTTCTTCACCAAATCGGACTTCGCCATTGCCACAACCAGCGGAGGGGAGGCGGGAAGGAAGGTCACCCTGTATTTATGAATCGCCGCCAGCATTTTGCCGAAGTCGAACCTGTCCATAAGCACTACCGTCTCCCCCATCGATACTGCTCTCAGAACCATAAAAAAGCCAAACACGTGAAATAACGGCAGTAGTAGAAGCGATACCTCAACCTGCCTCGCCGGGGAAGTCCCGTCTGAAAATTTGTTGTGGTACAGGACGGTGATGAGAGCGATGAAGTTACGGTGAGTCACCTCGACGCCCTTGACTCGGCCGGTCGTACCAGAAGAGTATAGAATGGCTGCAGTATCGGACTGCATGATTCCGCGATTGTACGATTCGTCACCGCTGGAAGATCTGGCCTCGAGCATTTCGGTAAATTCGGTTGAATCTACGAGAACGGTTCCGAGCGGCAATTGAGGGAGTTTTTTAGAAGTGGCGGAAGTAGCGAAAGCCAGAGCCGGTTTGCTGAGTCCGACAATGTGAGCCAACTCGCTGGGCGTGGAGAGCGGGTTGGCAGGAGAAACGACGACGCCGAGAGAAAGCAGAGCGAAGAACACAACCGGCACGTGAGCGGAACTCGGCAAAACCACGAGAGCGACAGCATTCCGAGCAAGAGTGGGAAACCGAGATTTAATAGAGGTGGCCAGAGAACGGGTCTGGCGGAGGAAATCGGCGTAAGAGAGCTTCTGGCCGGTGGAGGCGTCAATCAGGAAGGTCTCTGAAGCGGCAGTTTCGGGCAAACGAAGCAGGGAGAAGGCGTGTTGGGCAACGGAGAGTGGCTGATCGGAGGCGGGCAAGGAGACCGGCGGTCGGAGACTGTGGAATGTTTTGGTTTCAGAACAATAGCCACTGGTGGGGTCGATAGCAACGTGCCTATCCATGGAGATTCAGTCTCTTTAGAGATTTGTCGGGAAGAAACTAATTAGCGTGATAATGAACAGAAGGGATGGAGAAGAATTCGTCGCCAGAAAACACAAATTTGAATCCGATTAAGATCTTATCGATATTTCAAGTGGCACTAAAACGGATACAGAATGTATATGATACTCCGTATTATTATTTGCCAGAGGACCGGCCAGCTGGAGCAAAGGACCGGCCGTCGCCATTTGGGGTTCTTCCCGGTAGAATTTTTTGCTGATATTTTTTGAACAAGTCTAGTTTATCTATAACAAACTTCAGTTAAAAATTCAATCGGGAAGACAGTTAAATGATTTTTGGAAGTTAATTGCGCAATTTATGTACACATGAAACGCAGTTATCTTCCAAAAATCATTTGAGTGTCTTCTCGGTTAATTTTTAGCTAAAATTTGGTATGGATAAACTAGACTTGATGAGGAACATGCTCAAAAAATTTCATCAAAAAATCCCACCGGGAAGGGCCTCTGAATCTCTTATGGCCTTGGCCGGACGGCGCCTCCCTTCCCTCCGGATGGACCTGATCTTTTCTATTATTTGCCATATCTCATTTTCCTACATTATTTTTATGATATTACAAAGGGTTTTTTACAAGAATATTACTAAAATAAAACACATTTACATAAATATGACTATTCATTACTATAATGTGGTGTTGTGGTAACTTAAACTCAAAACTTGAACATGAATTACTATGACTTCATTATTACTCTAGTCTATAATCATATTTTTGTAAATCATCTTTATTTTGGTCATATTTATGTAATTATTTCTATTAATTACAAATTGCAATCATATTTGGGACACCAAAGTCAATTTTTATGGTTACAATCTCTTCTACTCGCGATTACTACCAAACAACTGAAGTGGCCCTGCCCTGACTTTGTAATAGAACATGTGGCAATAGTACTGGTCAATCATGGAGGCATGGAACTTGAAGATCTTACTTATACGCTAATTATAATATGTAGATCTCAAAAAGGCATCGTTTCACAATTAAAAAAGATGAGTTCCTATCCTCTCAGGCCGGCCTGATGGAAACCGCCGTCCAGCCGAGGCCATCAGAGGCTCTTTCAGGTGAAATTTTTTGATGAAATTTTTTAGAATGATTCTCATTAAGTTTAGTTTATCCATACCAAATTTCAGCTAAAAATTCAATACGGGAAGGCAATCCAAAAATTCTCTATGAAAATTGCGCTGTTTATGTATATATAATGCACAATTTTCGTAGGGAATTTTTTTGCTGCCTTCCCGATTGAATGTTTAGCTGAAATTTGGTATGGATAAACTAGACTTGATGAGGAACATGTTCAAAAAAATTCATCAAAAAAATCCACCGGAAAGGGTCTCAAATGGTCTTGACCTGACGGCGGTTCCGTCAGGCCGGCCTGATACGATCTGCCCTCTAGAAAAATATCACAACTTTGTTCTTATTTCAATTTCATCCTATTATTTCACCCGCAACGATGACCATGGAAGAAGCTGAAAAATCATTATAGCGATGGATTCAAAGACAAATGGGTGAAATCCGGAGAATCGATACAGGATCAGGCGTACTCGCTGCGGAGCTTCCACCAAAGGGAGATGCCGATGGTTCTAATTATCTAAAGGCAGGGTCGGTCATGAATGGCGCTCTCTGGTGTGAAGGCTATATTCCCAGCGAAGACAGAGAGTTGATGTGGAGGAGAAGTGGTTATTGGGTTTCTAATCGCCGATTGAACAACGGTGGGGATTGACAACCTTCAATACCGATGCCAGAATCGATCACCACCCAACCCTAGAGTTATCTGGAACAATTATGTGCGTGCAATCTCCAGGCATGCTCTCCATTCACCAATTGCAGAAACATCAAATAGGGTTGTGAAGAGCTTTCCATTTGCCAATTGCAGAAACATCAAACAGGCTTGTGAAGATGGTGTAGCTATATAATTCGTATATCTTTGGCAGAAGTTACATCTGTATAAAGGTCATTTGCATCTGAATGGCCTAAAGTTACATTCCCAATTAAGGTTGTTTACATTTTGACATGTTTCCACGTTACCTTTGTATTAAGACAATTTACATCTCAACGAGTTACATTTCAATTAACACAATTTACATTTCAACTACCTGAAGTTATACTTTAATACACGCGATTACATTTCATCTCAAGGAGTAAATGAGTTGCACTCCAGCGTACGACTTACATTTTCCGCTAACTAAGATTACATTTCAAATCATGTAAGTTACATTTCGGAACAAAGGATTTACATCACAAAAATATTAAGATGAAATAAAATTATTATTGTTCATCCACGATTTTAAGTTAAACTTAAATTAAATGGCTTGATTTTAGACTTGGGAGTAAGGTGCTCAATGTGCACCGCTTCCATGATATAACAACTCTTATTTACAATATACAGAGTATCTTCTATCTCGATAAGTTTATTTCATCTTTTCTTTTAGATATATCTCATTATTAAGATTGTTTCTGATGGAGTATATGGCCCAGGAACCCCCGGCCCATAGACTCCTACTTCTCCTACACAAGTCCATTGAGCCCAGAAAACAACTCAGGCCCAAATACAACGGCCCAAGCCTCAAAGTAGCCCAGAATACACACTGGGGTGCCTTCGGCCTCCTTGGCCGAAGGCTCCAAAACTCACAGGATAGCCTTCTTTGGCATAAGAAGCTGCCGGGAGAAAACGGCGAAAAACATGAGCCTTCGGCATTATCAAGCCCTCGGCATCAGAGAAGCCTTCGACTGAACCAAGCCTTCGGTCACACAAGGCCTTCGGCTACACAGGGGTCCTCGGTTACATGAAGCCTTCGGCTACACAGAGCCCTCGACCGAAGGGGAAGCCTTCGGCCAACCATTTAATCGTCAAAGATTCCCTCTGGAGACAAGCAACCACCGCATTTAATGCAACGTCACATCCACCTACTGCATTCAATGCGGTGAACATGCCACTGCCGGTGCCACCCGATTGACGTGACCCTTCGGCCGTTGGATTACTGACACGTGTACTCTCATCGCATTTATTACTCTCCTTGTAAACCAGGCTGAGTTCATTTAATAAAATCGACTCTCTCTCCTCCTATTTACTCTGACTTCTCTCTAAGTTATTCCCGCAATAACCCCTCGGATAAGATACCCCCGGGTAGATTGTCCATCAGTTTCATACCAAATTGAGTAATGTTTGGGATATTCTAAATCTTTCCTACTTTATTCTTACTTTATCAACCATATAATCTCATTTTTCTTAATAACAGTGTCACCCCCTCATATCACAATGTTAGTGGAACGGATGTAGTAATAAACAATAAAGATATTACACAAGTATCCTTAACATAATAATACATGATTACACCTTCACCCCCTCATTCTGTGCAGGGGAAACTCGTGCAGATTGGATCCTAAAAACTCAAAATGCATACTTGACAAATTTTTAGTAAAAGTATTTGTTAACTGTAATTGAGTGGGATATACTTAACAACCAAATCCCCATGATCCACGCATTCACAAACAAAGTGATTGTCGATCTTGATGTGTTTATTACGATCATGTTGAATGAGATTAACTGCAAGGTAGGAAGCAAAACATTGTCACAAAATAACTTGATCGGAGCGGGATGTACAATGCCCATATTGACTAGCAGTGAACAAATAAACAGGATATCTTGAACCGTATAGGCCATGCCACAGCCATGTATTCATCTTCATGTATTCAGCTTCGGTGGAAGATTTAGAGACAATGGGCTGCTTCTTTTATCTCCATAAAATAAGATTTCTGCAAAAAAAAAGGATGACACCCCATCCCTGAGGGCCCCCAACACCGATAAAAATAGCATAGCATGTAGTAGAACGACAACTGTCAGGATAGCCAGTTCAGTCAGCAACAAAATAAGCCACAACAAGCGAAATACTTTGTCTCGAGCGAAGCCACAGACCATGTGAAGATGTGCCCTACAAATTCCCGTAAATTCTTTTGACAGTGGCTAAGTGAGTGGTACGTGGGGCATGCATAAACTGAGAAACGAAGTGTATGACATAAGTAATATCAGGTCGAGTAATATTCAAGTATTGTAGTGTAGTGCACCTACCATACTGCGTCAGTCACTAACATCACTGAAAAGATCCTCATCCGTGAGAGATACAGTGGTGCGTGAGGGGAGTGGGGTACGTACAAGATTAACTGTATGAAGGGGAAACCAATGAAGGAGATCAATGACATATTTATGTTAAGACAAAAATAGACCTTTGGACGTACGGGTGGATTGAATACCAAGGAAATGATGCACATCACCTAAGTCTTTCATGGCAAACTAGTGAGATAGAACTATAATACTGCGTAATATATAATGGGCGAGGGTGCTGCAATAGAACAAAAAAAAACTCTTGCGAGATCATGAGACACCAAAATGATTTAAACTGAGTACGCAAAGGCAAGTGATCCTCATCTGCAACCAACCGAGTGGTAATAATATTGGTAACTTTGGGAATAGAGAACGTTAATCGAAATGATAAAGTAGACGAGTGAGATCCATTCAGGGTCATATCAGTGTTATTATCGCTATCGGGAGTCTCATAAGATCTCCGTTTTGGATTTCACCCCTACACGTGATCATGATGTAAGTCCATGATATCCAGCACGCTCTCTAGAGTCGGGAAGGTCCATGGTCCTTACTTTTTACCATACTTCACTACGGCTATCCTCAAGGACTATCTACCAAAACACCCGTAGGTCAATCCTATATCTAGTATCAATTCAAAAATCAATTTATCTTGGGAAGCCTTTAAGGCTTACCCTTAGTATAACTTAGAGTTCATAAATTTCCACCTTAAAGTATCTCTTAACAGTACTTAAGGTACAACATCTCACAATCCAACCTTAGGATCATTTCTAGCAATCTAGCATAATCTTATTTTAACATTCCGGGCTTCCGGCTAGTATCTTAATACTAGCCGGACTATTTCTAATACAATCAAGCCCTCAACTCATGGTCATATAGCTAATTCAAACTGATTTTCCAACATTGATATCGTATTGATACATTTTGTCTTTATATTTTAGTCATATTTAAGACAAAAATAATGATAATTTTATGGAAAAATTCCCGAAATAGTGATAAGAAGAATTGGAATTCGAAATTAGGACTACCATAATTTTTACCTAATAAGCTAATTACTATGAGAATATTTTTATGATCAAACGATTCAAACTTAGATAATATTAAAATATGACAACGAACAAAAAAATGAAATAATTACATATTTATGACTAAAATAAAATTTATTTACAAAAATGTAGCTAGTGACCATAGTAATAATGGAATCATAACTATTATTAATATTTGTGTAAATGATTTTTACTTTTTTGAAGAAAAAAAAACCCATAAAAGTACTCCCATTTTGGAATCTATTTTATCCTTTTCACTCTAAGCCGCCATATCATCCCTCTTAGGCTCAGGCCCGCTAGGATCGTGAAAAAGAACTTTACAGTTTACAGTTGAGTTAAAAGACATTTCATCAATCATCATCCTCTAGTTTTTGTTCAAGTTTCATAAATTCCCTATCTCCCGCCGGCCAAGTCGAAAGCTTTACTTTGAAAAGAAAGCTCTCTGTTAATTTTCTTGTTTTCCTCAGTCATTGATAATGGCGATTCGAACCAAAACCATCAAGCACCCGTCCTTCATTGCTTTAAACCCATCTTTCTTCTCCAATCTGCTCACCAGTTTCCCCTTCCATTCGCTGCAATTCACTCCCAAGAAGCTCTCAGCGACTAATTCATCTTCAAGAAGATCCCACTACCTCTCCATGATCTTCGTCTTCTTCCTGATCTCCTCCACTTTCTTTTCCATTTGCTTCCTCACTTTCGCTACCCTATGGCGTAACTCCCTCCCCTGCTCTGCCATTCCTTCTTACGCTACTGTTCTGTTCCCCGATCAGAGCCACCTGTCCATGTCCGCGGACGCAATGGATCCACTCCCTCCTAAACGGGTGGTGGCCGGAAACATCTCCGACGAGGAGAGGGAGTTCTGGCGCCAGCCAGATGATGAAGGGTTTCGTCCCTGCCTGCATTTCAGCCCCCAGTACCGGAAAGCGTCGGCGGCGATTTCAAATGAGAAGAGGAGGTTCTTGGTGGTGGTGGTTTCCGGCGGACTGAACCAGCAGCGGAATGAAATCGTGGATGCGGTTGTCATCGCCCGGATTCTTGAAGCCGCCCTGGTCGTCCCTGTTCTTCAAGTCAACCGCATCTGGAGGGACGAAAGGTATAATCTTTGATGAGAAAAACTTGATTTCTCTTCGTTTTTTACTCTAGGAAATGAAAATAAATAATGATTTTGGCTTTTTGCAGTGAATTCTCAGAGATTTTTGACGTGGAACATTTCAAGAACGTCTTGAAATCTGACGTCCGAGTTGTTTCTTCATTGCCATCCTCACATTTGGTTTCCAGGCAAAGGGTTGAAACTCGGATTCCATTTCATGTTTCTCCTCTCTGGTTACGCGCCAAATTCTTCAAACAGGTGAGAACCCGAATCACTCACTGAAACAGAGCAATTATATTGATTAATTGATGTTTCCAGGCAAAGGGTTAATCTGATTAGTGGTGTTTAATTCTGTTTAGCTGAATGAAGAAGGACTGCTAATACTGAAAGGCCTAGATTCGAGGCTCTCGAAGAATCTTCCGCCGGATCTCCAGAAGCTTCGCTGCAAGGTTGCATTCCACGCGCTGAGATTCGCCGCCCCGATTCACGACCTCAGCCACCGGTTCGCGAGGAGGATGTGGATAGAAGGGCCGTACATCGCCGTCCACCTCCGGCTGGAAAAGGACGTGTGGATGAGGAGCGGCTGCGCCACCGGCTTGGGCGAACAGCTCGACGGAATCATCCGCAGAGAACGGGAATCCCACCCGGATCTCCAGACGAGAAAGATGAAAAACGTCACAAACGCCGTCAGGAGAGCCGCCGGGATGTGTCCGTTGAACGCCGGGGAGATTGCGAGGCTGCTCAAGGCGTTGGGTGCGCCGCGGGACGCGAGGGTTTACGTCGCCGGCGGAGAGCCGTTTGGTGGGCCCCGGGCGCTGGATGGGTTGAGGGAAGAGTTCCCGAACCTGATGAGTAAGCACGGGTTGGCTCGGGAAGGAGAGCTGGCGCCTTACGTGGACAAAGCTTCGGTTTTTGCTGCTATTGACTACGTCGTTTCACTTAGCAGTGACGTTCTGGTCACTTCCCATGGCGGGAACATGGGCCGAGCTCTTGAGGTAAATAAATAAATAAATAAATAAATAAATAAATAAATAAATAAATAAATAAATAAATAAATAAATAAATAAATAAATAAATAAATAAATAAATAAATAAATAAATAAATAAATAAATAAATAAATAAATAAATAAATAAATAAACACATGAATGGAGATAAAAGAGTGTTAAGATGTTTCTTTATGTTTGGTTTTGTCTCTAAAAATGCAAAAGAAGCATGAAATGGGTTTAATTTTTCTATTGCTTATATGTTTTTGGACATGATAGTCAATAGTGAATGCAAGCATTCCCGTTAAGAGACTAAGAGGGGCGGTAATGTAAAAAAATACATACTTATATATTTAAATTCTGAAGTAAATATATTTAGTAGAAAAAATTTATAGGGACAGTCCCTACATTCTCTCCTTTGTATCCGCCACGGATGGTAGTGTGTGTTTGATAATTTTCAATAAGATTAGAGGCAAATAAGAAGAGGGCTTTTCATATTCACATCTTAAATTTGGACTGGAATAAAAAGACTAAGAAAGTGAGGGTAAACAAACTTGATTTTTTTAATGCTATAATGCAATAAAATAAGGATTCAACCTGCATGACAAAGACTCAAATTATCAAATATAGTTGTATAGGTAACGCATTTCAGAGGTAAGATGAAAAGGTGGATTTTATAAAGAGTGGTGAACAGTTCTAAATTGGAGAGAAAGAAGAGATTTTCCCAAAGTAAATAAGGGAAAATGGATTCTTCCTTGACTTTTACCTCCTTGTTTTCTTAGTTGCTTTCTTTCTTCTGGTTATTGCTTTCTTCCTTACTTCCATCTTTTTTCATCTCTATTTTTTCCCTAACAATTTGCTGATTTCAAACTGACCCTAGCAAGTATTAAGCCTGTTGGTATTTTGGCAGGGACATCGGGCATACATAGGACATAGAAAGTATATAAAGCCGAACAAGAGAATGATGTTCCCAGTCCTGGATGATCCCTTCATCTCAGAAGAAGAGTTCAGTCATGTCATGAAGAAACTGCACAAGAAATGTCAAGGGCAGCCAGAGCAGAGAACTAATAAGGTGGATCGGGACGTGCTGGCTTATCCTGTGCCGGAGTGTATGTGTAAAGATATGTAAATGAAATAAATATCTCTAAACTACAGAGTAAAAAATTAGTGGTTTTCTTCAGGCATGAAAATTTAGCCCATTTGAATTCTTTCACTTCCTTTAGGCATTTGGGTCCTGAAAAATAGAGCCTCAAGTCCGACTGTCATGATTGTTAGAGAAATAAAACTATCAGTCAGAAGTCCCAACGGATCTTGGTAGGGGTGGACCTAGTTGGCAGTCCCAGACCACTCAAGAACAAGGCCAGTTACTGTGTGAGACCAGATCAGGTCCAAAAACAGTCCTAGGTGAAGACGGGGTACCAAGCCATCCCAATCATGGTTCACAGTTTTGGAGACCAAACCAAACAGTTCCGGTCCCAGTTTCAATCTCAATCCAATTTTTTAGGCTTCGGTCCAGCAAAACAAAATATTCTTTGGACCGGCAGGCCTCAACCCAGAACCAGGACCTAACCGACCCAAGTCCATCACTAGATCTTGGTCAAAGAATTAATTAAATATCAAAATAACAAAACAAATGCCAAAATATCCTCTCATCACTATCATGTGAGGACTGAGTGAGGACTGAGTACTAGAAATACAATTATGTTTACTCTCACAACAATCAGATTATGAGATTACTTTAAGCGGAAAAAATGTTCAAATATATATGCACTAGTGATTTTTGTGGAATTTTTATGGAAAAGGAGATAGTAAAAAACGGAAATAAATATAGAAGTCTATAAGAGCAGAAACAAAAGCTACAGAAAAGATATCTAGTAGAAGAAATATAACTACTCCCAAGGTCAAACAAACAAAAACTGGCTTACAGGTACAGCCACTCAAAAGTTCAAAATATGACATTAAAGGAAGACCACAAAACAAGCTAGCCTCCTACTGCTGCTGATGGGAATAATATCCACTCATTCATCATCTTCAACCTTGGACTTCTTTTTCTTTTTACTTCCAGCAACAGGTGTTTTAAAATCTTCATCCTCACCCTTGCTCTTCTTTTTCTTCTTCTTTGTTGACCCATTCACGGCATCAACCTTATTTATGCCATTTGCATTTTCTTCATCCACACTTTTCTGCTCTTCTGCCTTCCGTTTTTCCTTCTTTTTCTTCTTCTTTGGTTCTTCAGAGTCAATACCGTTTTTTTCAGCGGGTTCATCTTCTTCCATTTGTTGCTCATCCTCACCCTTGGATTTCTTTTTCTTGCTTTTCTTTGCTGATGATGGTTCAGTTGGCGTTTTGTCTACATCCATAGCGGCGTCTACAAATTAAGAAGAACAATATCAGTTACAGCAGATATTAGAATATCATCTGATTTTATTCTGGCAGTTTCTGGGAAAAAGAATAAATGACATATAGCAACAATAAAACAGACCACAGAAGTGCTCATGAAGAGTTTAAGAAATGACAAATGATTTACATGTCTATCATTTTCATCAGTTTAATAATCTTATTTATTTTGGAAAAATTCACATATCAAGGATGTCAAAAGCATCAAACAGCATACCTTCATTTTCAAGGCTTCCAATTACAGCTTTCATCATATCCAAGTTTTTGCGTGGTGCCACTCCTTTATCGTAGAAATCAAGTCTCTCTTCAACTTGCTCACGAAGTTTCTCCCCAAATTTATTAGTGCTGCTATCTGTGTGCACACAAGATTAACACCTTGATTTGAAGAAATAAATACACACAAAAAAACTGTTTTTGTCTAATGACTCTAATGGAATCTTAAGGCACACCTAGGAAACAGTCAAGGCGTGAAGCAATAGAGCATTTGTTTGCAAGATAACGAGCCATTCGCCCTTTGTTCTTAGCACCAGCACGGCCAATGAAAGAAGAATGAAATATGAGCCCATACTTGGGCGTGTTTCCTTTAGTCTTCAATGCTCTGCACTCATAAGGGAGTATTAAACTTAGAAACTTAAAATAATTAATGCTCTGATTGGAACTCGGAAAACCCTAAAATATGAAAATCTATATGAAATATAGGGGATTTTTTGGGAACAAAGATTATAGGAAAAACAATGGTTCAAACACACTAAACTAATTTGTGATTTTTGTTCAACTCATCTCATTTATTCATTTCTATTGTAAAAAGGACTAGGATATCAAAACATCTATAAATAAAACTTGATAACATTAAAAA
The DNA here is from genome assembly GCA_945859915.1 of Cuscuta epithymum. Classification (NCBI taxonomy): domain Eukaryota; kingdom Viridiplantae; phylum Streptophyta; class Magnoliopsida; order Solanales; family Convolvulaceae; genus Cuscuta; species Cuscuta epithymum. The sequence continues at coordinate 1,033,567 of CAMAPF010000006.1, forward strand.
TATTTCACTTTCCTTGGCATGTTTCCCCTTTTCCCAGCATTTTTTGGGATCCAATACCATATGGAAACAAACTAAATTCTATTCAAAAAGTCAACAGAGATTGAGAAAGCATCAACAGTCATCCAATCAAACATCATTGAAAATTTAAATAAAAAAACATAATCTACATGCAGAAGGGAGATCAGGAGTACAAGACCTGAAGAGAGCCTTCTCAGCTCCAAGTATTTGGAGAGTGGATGATGGACATTTAGCCAAGTTTGTCAGGCTACCAGCATGAGAGATTAAACGGGCCCCAACAACATCACCAATCAATGCAGCCAAGTTTGGTGCTATGTCATTCATCTTAGAAACCAAATAATTATAGAGATTCTTCCTATACTCAGCTAGATCCATTACTCTATGTGCAAGTTGTTTGACATTGATCAGGTCGACAGGAGACAAATCTTGGCCTGAAAAAGAAAGAAACAAGATACAGATAAAAGGAGTCAAAATTGGAGTTGAGTAAAGGTAATTTCAAATATATTTTTACCCATGGAAGCTTTGGCAGCGACTACTATTTCTTTGGCTTTATCTTCATCCCCGACTATTTCTGTTAAGTCCGGCAAGCTCTCATCAGATAGTTGTGACTTGTCCTCGATGAACTTTGCAAGTTTGGCGTATAAATAGTTGTCATTGATAATCTTCACAAGTTCTGGGAAGTGCCATGAGTACCACTCTCTGTAGTAGAGATTGAAATTTAAGATCAAGACTTAATAGATGAAAACATATGAGAAAGCATGCATATAGTTTTGCTGGAAGGCAGACAGTATATATACCTGACTCTCATTGAAAATGTGTTGATATCTTTATCAAGAGTATCAAGTAAGAATATTGCTTGAATAACCATATTGTCAACACGGTTAACATTGAACTTGACCTTTGCTCTGCTATAACTGTGACCTAACCCCAGCTGGGCCTTCTCAATATCACCTGACTGTATACCCATTACAAGATTGCAAACGAGTAGAGCTTAAACATTGCAGGACACTGGAGAAGTAACCAGATAAATGAAGATGTAATGAAATGCAAACCTTGAGATTCCCAATAAACTTCTCAAAATGCAGCCTAACACCACGCAGAAGCTCTAGAACAAACTCATTGCTTTCGCAAGGAATCTTAGTTACTTCAACGATATGAGAACCAAGCTTAGGCTCTGCAAGTCCTAGTTTGAACTTAGGCTTCTTTCCCTCCTTAACTTTAGGGAGTGTAAGCTCCAAGAAATTCCTCAACTCATCAGTCATTTGCCCTAAACACATTCATAAAAACGCAGTAAATTAGCTTTTGGGCAAAAGACAAACTATTAAGCTTAAATAAATCCCGCAAGGAATTATCCAACACCGCAAAAAACACATTTTGCTAAAATATATTGATCAACGTATCAATTTGACGCGTGAATGTGCATAATTGAAACTAAATCGAAGTAGTCTGCGCATGCAGCTGACAAACATCCAACTATACTGCATAAAAATGGATTTCGGAGATATACAGACCTTCGGAAACAGCGTTGCACTGATTCAGAGCATCGAGGGCAGAATCGAATGGGTTAAACGCGATGAGTTTCACAACTTTGCCGAACCTGTTGAGGTCGAGGACTGACTTCCGAATCGCCTCCGTATTCTGACCAATTTCATCGAGTCCATTTGCCAGGAACAGCCCATAGCCGGAGGCGGACTCAAACAACAGGTACAAAGCCATGGGTGTGTGAACTGGAAACTGGAGACTTGAAGCAATATTTCGGTTTTAATAGGGTTTAAGCAGGGCCGCCAGCCTATAGCCAAGCGGGGTATAAGTTTGCAAGACAGTCCCTATACTGTCAATTAATACTGTCGTGCCAGTGAGGATTACTTGTTAACCGCAGTATTTTCGAGAGTTCATATTTCCGCCCACCAATATAGGGTTTAATGTAAAAATAACTAAGGAATCAAGTTGGATTTAACTTTGGGTATTTGAGTATTTCTAATGCAACCATAATTTTACTAAACACAACCCCTAATTAAAATTAATTAATTAAATAAAAATGAAATTCTTGTTATATCCACGTTGTTGTTCCAACATCATCCCTGTTGCAGACTTCAGATGTTTTTATTTGGATTGTTTTCAATTCCAGACTAGACCAAATCAGACCAGGCTTAAACAGACCAGACCAGACTAGACTTTCATAGTTAGACCAGGTCAGACTATACCAGACTTAGACAAACCAGGTCAGACCATACTAGACCAGCTGATAACAGTCAAGTAAAAACATCCTTGTTATCTTTGAAGCTTTGCTAACCCTACCACCATCTCAAGTTGCCAGATCTGATTGAAACTAAAAATCAGTCCAAACTACGGTTACTTCTAAAAAGAAAAATTTGTTCTTTTTTACACTATGAGCCCGTTTGGTAGCACCAAAATCGGCTGTTTTGGCTGATTCTGCTGAAATTTATGATATTCTGGCTGAAGTGGCTGTTTTGGCTGATTCTGCTGATTTACGAAAAAAATATTTTAAAAATATATTTTATTAATAAATTAAAGAAAAAATTATATGTAAAAATAGCTAAAATGGTCCTCTACGGTAACTTCAGCCAATACAGCCAGAAAAGTAACTCCAACCTTACTTTTTCGGCTTATTACACAATTCAGCGCGCGAAAGTAAAAGTTACGTGTTTGGTGAAAAAGCTGGCTGATAAGCCTGATAAGCCGAAAACAGAGTTCTCCAAACGGGCTCTATGGTTTTTTTCGATCAATTCACGCCATCCTTGCTATCTCTATTCAACATCAAATTTTCTTCTTCCTCATTGTTGATTAATGAATTTGTTGATTTAATCAAGAGAAAATGTAAAAATTTACGTAGTATTTTGCTTTATTGTTTACTTGTGATTCTGAATAACAAAGTAGATGGTGGAATACTATTAATGGCAAAGAGAGAATTCATATTCATAGCAATCTATGATATGCTTGCATTGAACGTAGTGTCTGAGTGTCTTGATGAATCTACTTCTAGAATATGACAAGACGGAGGGAACGTTTTGTAATTGGAATAATAATGAAAAATGAGGAAAGCTTTATGTACACGCCGGGGCGGGTATACACGTTTTATACACGCTATTTAACATTTTTTTATCTGTAAACTTATTCTGCTCAACTTCAAATTCAACTCCTAAGAAATACTCGCGACTTTTTTTCCTTTCAATTGTGATGATGAAGTTTTTTTCTCAAAACCTTGATTATTAGGTTAGAATCTTCTCTCTTTTTTTATGTCCAAGGTATGGTGTTTTTTTACGGATTTTAAGTGAATTATACGTAGCATATGTTATGATGTTGAATTATTGACTATTTATTTAATTGGTATAGGTTTGTAATGTTAGTAATATATTCAATTTTGGGAAAAGGTCCAAAAATGACATTAAGGTTTTTAATTAAATTCAGATTGGACACTAAAGTTTTAAGTAGATCAAATAAACACAAATCTAAACCTTTGAGTCCATTTCAACCACCCTTTTAACATCTCCGTTAGATGACCTTTCACTGTCGTTAAACAACCCAGCACAATGTATGAAAATTAAGTTCATGTGGGTAGAGAGCCTTCTATTTGCTTAAGGGTAGTGAAGAATCGTAGGTCTGCGGCAATTGTCTTCTGGTGAAGAGTGGCATAGAGATGTTGGTGTTTGTTTGTTGCGTCAGATGCAGAGGCTACGCCGGTTCGTTGTGAAGAGTAATGGGTCGTTGTCCCTGTTTCTTTGTCAGATTGATGGTGTCATTTGTTGGAGAGAAAGGAATCGGCGGTTGAAATTTAGAGGATTGCTCGTCTCCGTTGCCGGTTGTTTTGCTTGTTTGCCATGGGATAAAGCTGATTGGTGAGCTGCTTCGGAAGTTGCACATCACAGGTCCCATCAGAAACGGTGACAGTTACAATCACGCTGAACATGACGTCTAAGCAGCCGTCCAACCTTCTTAGCCCGCCGGAAACCTTTAATCACGGAGACCATCGGTCTAAGCTTTTAACCGATGAGTCTCCAAAGAATGGGGTGTACGGAGGTTTGAAGCGGTTAGAAGGGATAGATGGGATTATAAGTTCGGCGGTCGGTCGGGTAGGTTTAATTTTTAATGGGTTGGGTCGGGTAGCTTAATACGGTGGAGTAGTATTTTAATTAATTGGGTTGGGTGGGTTTAGTTTTTTTTAATAATAAACGGTCGGCTTTTATATTAAAATCGAGAAAAGATACAAGGTAACATCCAGACAGTTACAGTTTCGATTGTGAGCTTTGGGAATAGACATAGAATCAGTCACCTCATACAAAGCAACCTGATTCGCTAGACCCAAAACGAGCGAATTAAAGCCTAAAACAATCGGGGCTGAAGTACTATCCACCAAACGTATGTCATAAGTCCAAATTTCCAAACCAAATCTATTGAAACTAAAATAAAAACAAGTACTACTGGTGGAAAAATAAAATCGAAATGAAGTCTTTTCACAAAATTTTTCATGGTACGGAGGTGGTGCTGGAGGAGGACGAGCTCTACCAATGTTTATGCACTCTAGAAGAAAGCAGACAGAAACCCCTGACCAGACGCATCTAGCCAGAACACGAACATAACTCCCCACATCGAGAGAGACAAACCACCCCGGAGCACCAGTGCCCGAGAAAGAACCGCCATAGGACAAAATCAACACAAATAGAAGAGAATAACAATCCAATTGGATCATACCTCTACTAAGAATCTCTAAGTGTTGATGTTACCAACTGCATCACTGGATTGAGATACACAGACCGAGAAGATGAAAGTTAATGGGAGATAATGGGTGGGTTTAGTTATTAATCAGAGTAATATTTTAGTTTATGAGTTTAAGATGTGTATCAAATTATTTATTTATTTTTTAATTTTGTCATCAATCATTGATTTCTTTTATTAATAATTGTTACTAATTCGTTCAAAAATTAAAATTGTTATTGATTTTTATTAATTAAATTTTAATAATACATTATTACTTCTAATTATGAACTATGAATGTAATAATTTTTTAAGTGTGATTGAGTTCCTTTTATTGGGGTATTGCTTTTATCTAATTTAAGATTTGTATCAAATTTGGATTTATATGTACTCCCTCCGTCCCAATAAATTCTTCCAACTTTGAGTTCGCTCGCATATTTAGGAAGCGGAATAAAGTGGAAATGTATGGTTGTAGTTGTGTAAGAAAAAAGGGAAATGAATGTGAGTCACACAAATTATCCAAAAAGAGGAAGTTGGGAGAATTTTTTGAGATGACCCAAAAAGGAAACTTAGAAGAATTTTAAGGGAAGGAAGGAGTATATATGTATATATTATTTAAATAAAAAGTTTTTTTATTAAACTTAAAATTAATGAAATTGTCTTTTTTTTTTGCTTTTATTCTGTAGAAAACGTTGACGATAGATTCGATAGTCAGCATCCTTCTCAACTTGTGGGAATCAGCTATCGAAGAAATTGCAACCGAAGAAATCTCTAATATTTTACTCTGAACACTTATTATTTTACTTACCACTTAGTACTTTCCAATGTTATATCTCGTTTATAATATTTACATTTTTCCTTCTTCGACGATGTTTTAATCTATCTTTAACTACAAACACTTATTATATTACTTATCACTTTATTCCGAGTTCAATTATTTTTCGGTTTTATAATTGATTTATTAATCACAAATTGGTAAATTTTCATCCGCGCATCGTGCGGGTGAGAATCTAGTTGTGTACAATGCAAGACAATACTTATTTGTTTCAAGGAGAAAATATACACTTACCAAAAGATACTTCGAAAACACATCCAAATACACTCAGCAACTACAGTTAGAAATAGATGTATAGGAAATAGTTGTTTGTGTCAAGAAGAAATTATAATGATTTTGTCTATGTCCAGATAAAAATATCGTCTAGGCACAAACATATTTTTTTCTGTGACATAGACAATTGACATTACTTGTAACATCTTATAATTTATATGCTTGGTGTTGATTGAGAATCCTTTGTATAACAATTTGAATAATAAATGAAAATTTTGATCATTAGTTTTTGTTATTTAACAATATTCATATTATAGAATTGTCATACATATTGCTCATATTGTCATTGAATCTTGTGAGTATGCTGCTTAAAACGTTTGTGAACAAGGTATGAAGCACCCGACCATGTTCAATAATTATCAGAATGAGCTAAATCAGTTAATGTGCTAAGTGAGATCATCAGTAAACTAAACAAGAAGTGTTCAGACATAGGCAATAGGCACCAAAACGAGCTAATGTGCCAAGTGAAATTGTATGTGAATCTATCTTTTATTTCTGTACAGATATTTGTTTTAAGGTGAATCGTCTCTATCACAGTAAATGTTTTGTCGGTGCCACCGACAATTCACCTTAAACATACACCTTTGAAACTTGACTTATAAGATCATTAGATACGTGAACAAGGAGAAATGATCTAATTCTTTTATTCATATCATAGATCATAAAATTAAAATAATGTTTAACCATTCGGTTACACAAGCAGTTTTTCATAACTAATCCACAAATTATTGAAATTAAAAAGTACAAAGCTAGATCTAGTTTATCACGTGCTAACAATTAGGACTGAACAAGATAGAATAGACACTTATGAATCACTTCAGACACATCATTCATCATAGTACGTACATTCTTGAGGATGGTCATTGTTTCATTATTTGTTAAGTTCCTACACATTTTTGGATGTATCTGATATGCACTAATTAGTAGTGCATAAGTGTTTGTTTTTATGTTTGATTTGTGTGGATTGTTTACCGTTTTATTTAGTTTGTAAACATTTGTGTGATTTTAGTTGTAATTGTATTTTAATCTTCATTTGTAAGTTGTAAAGTAGAGTTAGGAATTAGGGTGTTGAAAAGGAGGACTTTGAAGTGAAGAAAAAGGTGATAAGTGTGCCCAGGAGCACAAACCCGGTCGGGTCAGACCATGCACCCGGTCGGGTCTGATGTAAAATCCGAAACTGCCTGGAAAATCATTAGACCCGGTCGGGTCCCCTACTTGACCCGGTCGGGTCAGACTTGACCCGGGACACCAGAACGTGCCGAAGATCGCCAGAACGTGGAGGATATCTGATTTTGACCGGACCCGGTCGGGTAAGCACCTAACCCGGTCGGGTACCCGGCCCAAGGTGTTGAAAAACACCTATAAATAGCACACTTTTCCTTCACAAATAATAACTCCTTCCATACTCTTAATCTCAGTTTAGAATAGCATTTCTCTATATTTCTTTTAGAATGTTTAGTCTCCAAATGAGGAGCTAAACTTCCATTTCTTGGTGTTGCTCTTGAAGCTTGTTGATTATTAAAGTTGTGAGTTATTTTCTTAACTTCTTCCCTTGAATATTAATTATTCTCTTAATCTATCTATATATTAATGTTGGGGAGTGTTGCTAAGATGACAATTAGTTAACATCTCAACATTAGTTATAGTAGTATTTATTTTCTTCCTCTATATATTAATGTTGGGGAGTGTTACTAAGATGACAATTAGATAACATATTGACATTAGTTATAGTAGGATTATTCATATTTAATCTTCTTCCTTGAATATTAATTCTTCCCTTAATCTATCTCTATGTTAATGTTGGGGAGTGTTGCTAAGATGACAATTAGTTAACATCTCAACATTAATTACTACTAAAAACGTTCAACGAACCGATGGTTAATCGTTGATGGTTTCACAAGTAAGTAACTTCGGTTTATTAATGCATGGTCGTGGTTAATAAACTTAAGAGGGATTAATTTTGTTGGTTAAACCGAAACCGTTGTGTTGAGGTTATCAATCTCAATTGATTTCATCAAGGAGTCAAGAGATTAAATGCTACTATCAAGTCGGTATATGGCGGTGTTCTATACTTGACGAATAGTAAGGGTTATTAATGAACGGTCGTTGTTAATAACTACCCTCGATGAATTGGATATACTCCTCGATTGAGTATTCGAGAGGGGATAAGTTATAGATATAACAATGATCGACTAAAATATATCAACAAGTGGAAAGTAGCAATGCCAAGTCCTTTTTATTCTTGAATTTAATCCCATATAACTCGTTCATCTTCGTGTTTAATTTAATTAAATCACTCAACAATCAAAACCCCCCCTTTTAATTACTAGTTACATAAAAAGAGAGTTATTCCTTTCCCTGTGGATACGAACTCTACTACGCTATACTACGTATAGTTGTTAGTATTGAATTTATTTTGAGTGCACACACGACAAAGTGTACGTCAAATTTGGCGCCGTTGCCGGGGAAAGACAATTATTTTTCTTTTTATTTTATCTCATAAAAATAAAAAATAAAAACAACAAAAATTTAGAAAAAAAAATCTTACTCTTCTATTTCTGAGCTTTCATGAGTATATGGATACCAAACTATCATCCCTAGAGAGTCAAATTTCCGACTTGACTTCTCTAATAAAGGAATTTATCTTAAGCCCAAAAGCTCAAGATGCCAAGACATGCAACATTTGCATGTCTCACAGACATCTTACGGATTTCTGCCCAAAGCTCCAAGATGAATACCTTAAACAAAGTGATGATGTTGGTTACGAAAGGGATGAACCTCACATGAGGTATGATCCGTTCTCCAACTCTAACATGTCTACGGAGGACATGGTTTGGGCTATTGCTACCAACATGACCACCATGCAAAACAACATGGTACAATTCCAAAATGAGACCAAGTCTAGCATTTTAAACTTGGAAACTCAAATGAGTCAAATAGCCGGAGCCGTAAGTAGGCTTGAAGCAAGGGATTCGGAAAAACTTCCTTCTCAAATAGAATGTGATCCTAAACAGCAAACTTTTGCAATCACATTGACAAATGAAAAGGAGATGCAAAAGGAGATCCAGAATCCAGAAGAAGTAGAAGAAGAAAAAGACACGGAGCTCCAACTGGTCAAAGAAGAGGATAAGCTGAGCTTCAAATTCAAATTTTTGTCATTGTCATCCTTTGAGGTATCTCCATCATCTCTGGAAGCTTTAAGAGAATCTCGTAAACTTGAAATGGAAAATGACATTTCTGAAATCTCCTTCAAAATTGAGGGATCGAAAAACTTTTCATTGACCATACTACATGATAATTTCTTCCCCTTCCTCCCACCACATAAATCAATGAAAATCTGGATATTTGATCCTGGAAAGATTTCCAAAGTGGAGAGTCGAGAAATTGAGCACTCCTATGGAGGTCCTAGGAGTGAAAATTTGAAGAAAATTAATTATCATGATCCAAGCTTGAACGATTGAACACAATGATGGCGTCGTGCCGCGACGTTAAACGAGGCGCTTCTTGGGAGGCAACCCATGTAAGGTACGTTTACTTTTTGTTCTAGTTTAAGTTTACACTTCAAAAAAAAAATGAAGTCTGGGGAACATACCCGGCCGGGTACCACACTACACCCGGTCGGGTATAGCGTAAAAATACCCTACCCGCACAACTCGCCCGGGCGAGGCAGCTGAGGAACAGAGAAAAATAGACACACCTGACCGGGTAGACCCCTATACCCGGCCGGGCAACCCTGCAAAAAACTCTCTGCCTCGGGTGAACAGTTTACGCCCGACCGGGTCAGTCACTATACCCGGCCGGGCGGTCGGGAAAAATCCCGATCAGGAGGCGGGCGGGCAGCTTTCTTCCTCACTTTCTTTTCCCCATTCGAACCAAACCCCAAATTTCCTCCATTTCCAAGAGTCCAAAGCTTCATATCTCCTGCATACATCCACCAAATGCATCAAGTAAACCCAATTCATTCATCTCCTCTTCACCCTCTTCATCTCGACACCCACAAATCACTAACAAAACCTCCCAAAAGTACCCAAAAAAAACGCATTCATCTCAGACACAAGCACTAGGGACAATGCTTTGATTAGCTTGGGGGAGAGTTTTATGGAATACTCACATTCATACTCTTTATTCTTGTTTAAAAAAAAGCTTGTTAAGTTGAAAACCCGAAAGGGCAACTTAAGCAAAAATAAAGCAAAAATAAGAGTGAGTTGTGAGGATTGAAACAGAAAGCTGGGATGAAAACCCGAAAGGGCACCTAGGCAAAATGAGAGAATGAGAGAAAGTATTTTCTTTTCTGCAGGATCCTAAGGGTAACGATGCAAAAAAAAAATGAGGTTGATAAGAAATATGGAGTTAAAGACCCCTCTTTACTGTTATATTTTGGGGGATATTTTTTGTGTTGTTCTAAAAACACACGTGGATGTTGGTGTTGATACTCTTGTCAATTTAAGGACTTCTTGGACTGGATTTGGTTTACTCGAGACGAGTAAAGATTCAAGTGTGGGGGTGTTTGATATGCACTAATTAGTAGTGCATAAGTGTATGTTTTTATGTTTGATTTGTGTGGATTGTTTACCGTTTTATTTAGTTTGTAAACATTTGTGTGATTTAGTTGTAATTGTATTTTAATCTTCATTTGTAAGTTGTAAAGTAGAGTTAGGAATTAAGGTGTTGAAAAGGAGGACTTTGAAGTGAAGAAAAAGGTGATAAGTGTGCCCAGGAGCACAAACCCGGTCGGGTCAGACCATGCACCCGGTCGGGTCTGATGTAAAATCCGAAACTGCCTGGAAAATCATTAGACCCGGTCGGGTCCCCTACTTGACCCGGTCGGGTCAGACTTGACCCGGGACACCAGAACGTGCCGAAGATCGCCAGAACGTGGAGGATATCTGATTTTGACCGGACCCGGTCGGGTAAGCACCTAACCCGGTCGGGTACCCGGCCCAAGGTGTTGAAAAACACCTATAAATAGCACACTTTTCCTTCACAAATAATAACTCCTTCCATACTCTTAATCTCAGTTTAGAATAGCATTTCTCTATATTTCTTTTAGAATGTTTAGTCTCCAAATGAGGAGCTAAACTTCCATTTCTTGGTGTTGCTCTTGAAGCTTGTTGATTATTAAAGTTGTGAGTTATTTTCTTAACTTCTTCCCTTGAATATTAATTATTCTCTTAATCTATCTATATATTAATGTTGGGGAGTGTTGCTAAGATGACAATTAGTTAACATCTCAACATTAGTTATAGTAGTATTTATTTTCTTCCTCTATATATTAATGTTGGGGAGTGTTACTAAGATGACAATTAGATAACATATTGACATTAGTTATAGTAGGATTATTCATATTTAATCTTCTTCCTTGAATATTAATTCTTCCCTTAATCTATCTCTATGTTAATGTTGGGGAGTGTTGCTAAGATGACAATTAGTTAACATCTCAACATTAATTACTACTAGAAACGTTCAACGAACCGATGGTTAATCGTTGATGGTTTCACAAGTAAGTAACTTCGGTTTATTAATGCATGGTCGTGGTTAATAAACTTAAGAGGGATTAATTTTGTTGGTTAAACCGAAACCGTTGTGTTGAGGTTATCAATCTCAATTGATTTCATCAAGGAGTCAAGAGATTAAATGCTACTATCAAGTCGGTATATGGCGGTGTTCTATACTTGACGAATAGTAAGGGTTATTAATGAACGGTCGTTGTTAATAACTACCCTCGATGAATTGGATATACTCCTCGATTGAGTATTCGAGAGGGGATAAGTTATAGATATAACAATGATCGACTAAAATATATCAACAAGTGGAAAGTAGCAATGCCAAGTCCTTTTTATTCTTGAATTTAATCCCATATAACTCGTTCATCTTCGTGTTTAATTTAATTAAATCACTCAACAATCAAAACCCCCCCTTTTAATTACTAGTTACATAAAAAGAGAGTTATTCCTTTCCCTGTGGATACGAACTCTACTACGCTATACTACGTATAGTTGTTAGTATTGAATTTATTTTGAGTGCACACACGACAAAATGTACGTCAGTATCTCATATTCTCATATCATCATATGAATTTCGGCGATTTGTATGCATGGTCTTTCTTGTGAGTTCCATAGAAATCAACGACTATTTATAGTTGTTCTCATCTTTACTCTTTCCTTCACATAGAAAAATAGAAAGAAAAGTATTGTACGTAGTACAACAAATTAAACATCACCACACATTCCAAAAGTGAAAGCAAATAGTTCAATAAACAACTTCACAAACATATATTACGTACTAACTATGAAACTAGAACTTCAAACTAAAGACAATTTAGTAAACATTGTGCTTCACAGTGATGCCAAACTTTCACTTCAAAAATGTGTCAAAATAGTCAGATGATTTTTAGTAGGTAGCCAAACACTTTAGCATAATCAAGATAACAACACTTCATTGAAACAATTTATCAAACATATTGTGGGCATGAGAAAAAAACAAGTTCTTTAACATTAAGTATTGTGATGAATATCATAAATTCAAACGGTGAAGCAAAATAGTCATCCACAAATCATTAAATATAAATAAAACATGCAATTTCAATTTAAACAAACACAATCAAAATCTAAATGTACATTAATGAAAAAGGAGAGCGATTCATTTTAAAAAAAGGAGAGAAATTATCATACGATGAGTTAAGGTTGGATTGTGCTCCAGAGTACTGAAAGAGGAACTGCAGTGTCGAAGAAAGAAAAGAAAACGTTTGAGAAGAAAATAAAAAGGAAAAAGAAGAAAAGGAGATGAGGGGGATAAAAGAATATACCAGAAGGGGAAGGGTAAAGGTAAGAAGGTAAAAAATAAATGGCTTTTATACTGTGTAAGAAGCCGTGTGCACCATCGTGTACGCGAAGCAAATTTCATGAAAAATAGTCTGCAACTAAATTTCCAATAATGGGGAGTAAAAAGAATTGGTGTACTAATGGTGGATCGACTGTATTTGCGATATGAAGTTTCTTGAAAGGAAGACTTATTGAAGGTTATATCATTTAGCCAAAGGTAGGATAGATATTTCAGAAGTATCATTTGTAACATGGCAAATATGTGATTGTGGATAAAATCACCCTTTAACTTTTGCAATAAAATTGGTGAAAGTTATTTCTGATTCCTAAATGCAACTCCAAATTAAATATCACTCGTGATAAATAATACTTCATACATAGTAATATCCCCCATCCCTTAATATTTTGGCTTAAGTTACGAATGAAGTATATGTAATTTACCCTTCTAATTTATTATTCTCCATGCCGCCCGCCTTAACTAGTTGACTCCCGTCCTTCAGCACCGTCGAGGTGACCTGTGCCTACCGGCTGGCTGTGTCGTCACAGCCGCTTGCGTCGTTTGCACCTCCCCTTAGGCCGCCCGCATCACCCTCCTCTGCGCTTCCGCCACGCCTGACAGTTCGTGCTTGGTCACTCACGCTTTATTCACTGCCCCCAACTTCTTTCTTCTTCATCAAACCTCGTGAGATGAGTGAGACGATTTGGGTTGGAATGGAGCAAAGAAGGTGATGTGGGCTAGTGAGAGGCGAGGCAACTTTGGTGCGGAGATTGGGGAATTATGTCTTTGGTGAGGGGAAGGGGCTGCTGACCTTGAAGGGGATGGGGCATGAGCACAGGGGTTGGGACAGGGCTATGGTTAGGCGGTTAGGCCAGTACGTGGTGTCACCGGGGGCGACAGTCCACTGCGGCGCTGGTGGGATAAGGTGTCACGACTTCTTCTTCATCAAACCTCGTGAGATGAGTGTGACGATTTGGGTTGGAATGGAGCAAAGAGGGTGATGTGGGCTAGCGAGAAGCGAGGCAACTTTGGTGCGGAGATTGGGGGATTATGTCTTTGGTGGGGGGTGACCTTGAAAGGGATGGGGGCATGAGCACGAGGGTTAGGACTGGGCTATGGTTAGGCCAGTACATTGTGTCACCGGGGGCGACACTCCACTGCCGGTGGGATAAGGTGTCACGGCGGCGGGACACGTCGAGGTGTTGGTGGTGGCGGTGTCACTTGACGAAGACAGATTAAAAGTAGCTCACTGACGGATTACAATTGTAATTGTTCGTCAGTTTGTAACAGTAACTGGCCAACAGTGGTCACTATGACCGCTCGCCAAACTAGTCAATGTGGTCAGAATAGGTCATTGTGGCCATAATAGGTCACTGTGGCCAGAATATATAGGCCACTATTACCGGCGACGATAGTAGCCGCCGGCCACTGCAAACGACTCGATCTATAGTCATTGTCTGGTTAGTCATTAACTAGCGTCAACCACTGTTAATTGATCACTAGGAGACAAAGTCATTGTACCTTTGGTCAATGTAATATACCAACTGGGTTCAATGAGGGCTTTAAAGACATATCTATGTATAGACTCAAAACTTCATTCCACTAAATAACGACATTGGATACAACCAAGTTATTTCAGATTCGGCTCACTTAACCCCCTAATTCAAACAAGAGTATATTCAAAGTAATTGATTGGATTTTAAAGATAGCCCTACAAGAGTATATGAAAAGTGCAAGGATTTTCATAACTTCATTCCACTAAAAGGAATTATTATTATTATTATTATTACTATTTAGTAGAAAAGTCTCTTGGGTCTCAATACGTATGGTGGGCGTGATCCGGGGCGGTCTGGTAAATTAGCAAAATCTGTAATGTCATTTCCGAATGGTACAAAACATTATGGTACAATGTCAAACACATGTTAAAAATTTTGAACAAATTTTGCAGTTAGTAGATATCACACACTGACGGACGCACATTAAATGTTGATAAAAAATAAGAAAGTTCATACTAAATACTAGAAAAGATTTAAGAAACTAACATTTTGTATTTAAATTCACAAATACTCAAACGGTGCAACAAAACTAAGGAAAAATATAGCAAAATGATGATACACCAGATATATATTGTCTTTAGTATATTATATTCATGCGAAAATATAAAAAAAAAATCATCAAATTGTTGAATATAATAGGAAATTTCAACTTTCTTTTTCTTCGTTTCAGGTTAAATATTGGTTCCAATTGAATTTATAATTAAACTGTTAGGTTAATATTTAAATCACATTAATTAACTTGTAAAATTGCATGAATATGATAAATCAAAAAGTTATATACACTCAATGTTCTAAAAGGCGTAAGGCGTGCCAAGGCGGCACGCTCAAGCCTTAAGCCTTTGAAGCCTAGGCGGGTTTAAGCGAGGCAAAGACGTGAAAAGGCGTTTCAATTTTTTCCCCCTTTTTAAATTTTTTCTAGATTTATTTTTAGATGTGTAAATTTAATATGGATGTACTAGCCAATACTTCATATTTGGTGATATTTCTGTAGTTCTAATTCATTCTTATTTGGAAAAATTAATAAGAATAATCACACCTTTCACTGGTCTTCTCATAATAATCTCACCTTTACATAATCCCGGAATAATCCCACATTTGCGCCACATCTTCTTTCATTGGACTCTTTTTTTGAAAATCTTATATAAATAATCCCACCTTTGTAGGTCATCAATAGGTTAGGGTCCAATAAAAGAAGATGAGGTGCAAATGTGGGATTATTCTTAGATTACGTAAATGTGGAATTATTATGAGAAGACCAGTGAAAGGTGAGATTATTCTTGTCAATTTTCCCTTCTTATTTTCATTTTCACATTTTACCAGTTAAATACTAACTACATAATTTTAATTTTCTTATAATCAGC
Source organism: Cuscuta epithymum (assembly GCA_945859915.1). Taxonomy (NCBI): domain Eukaryota; kingdom Viridiplantae; phylum Streptophyta; class Magnoliopsida; order Solanales; family Convolvulaceae; genus Cuscuta; species Cuscuta epithymum. The sequence goes on from CAMAPF010000006.1 coordinate 1,049,142, forward strand.
GCTTTATTCAAACACAAGTAATTTCATGCAAGAACATCATACTTTTCAAATTATCAACACTTGCAAATCTCACAAGTACAAATTAACCTATTACATTAAATTAGAATTGAATAAAACAATTGTATGTAAAAGAGAAAAAACGCTTTTAGTCCCTGAAATAGTCACCATTTTGAAATGTTAGACCCATATTTCTGAGTGTAAATGTCACCCCTCAATTCTTCAAAATACTGTAAATATGGTCTTTTGAGGAGTGAAATGTACAATGCTGGCGAAGAGTACACTTCACCCCTCAAAGGATCACACTTACAGCTATTTGAACAATTGAGGGGTGACATTTTCAATCTCAAAAATACGAGTCTGACATTTCAATATGGTGACTATTTCAGTGAGTAAAAGTTCGATTTTCCTTATGTAAAATAATAATATGATGATTACAAAAAGGACATTGATGATAATGGTGATAATTAATACGGAGTAATATAGTATTAATAATAAAAATTAGCGATTGTTTACTTGTTTAGCGTATTTATAAAAATATTTTTACAAATGACAACAAAGTTCAATAAGTGGGTGTGTTAGTTGTAGAAAACCTGGAGCCGTATAAGTGGAACCACATCTAAAGTTGAAAACCTTTTCTTATCCAGCGTATTTGAGTTCGTCCCACACCGGAAATAAGAGGAGAATTCCTATTTACGAGGCTCTATAAATAAGACTTCGCTTCCTTAGAAAATTAAATAGCCTTCTGAGTCAAGAACGGGTGTTGGGACTCCAAGTTTTGGGGGGTTTAGTTGAAAGGAACGCCTTTTGCAGCGCCTATTGGGTGTGCGAGGCGTTTGGTCAGCGCTTCACGCTTACACCCGCCTACGCGGCGCGTTTTGAAGTGTTTTAGAACACTGTATACACTACATTACTATAAATTAATTGTCATTAATGATTTTTAAGACTTTAACATTCTTTCGATATATATACCAAAATATAACATAAGTTGTTTAAAAAGATAAAATAACAATGTTTATATAATCACATACATTTAGGCTCTGTTTGCAAACTCTAGTGATAAGTGCTTTAGGTTTTTTTTATAGAAAAAAGCCCAAAATAGTGTTTGCCAACCAATTTTTCAGATTAATCAAAAGCACTTTAGAGCTAGAACTTCAAAGCTGGCTCAAAGGTGCTTATAATAGCTTTAAGTTTTTTTTGTGTAAATAACATCAACTTTGAGGATAATGTTAATATAATTTCTCCGTTCTTATCCCATCTCTATCCCTCTGTCAGCTAAAATATCAGGCGTGAAAGATGAAAAACCGAACTGATTTATGTTCAACGATAACATGTAAGTATATTAGAAAAACCGTCAATAGTACGTCTGTACAGCAAAAAATATGAGCAAAACTGTAGGCTATCCAAAGATTGGATAACCCATCACCTGCCAACATAAGGGTGCCATGGCAGCCCCCCCTATACTACCTCACGGCCTATCACAAACAAAAATAGGTGATGGGCGGAAAGTTATCAAAGAACTACCAAATCACAAGGATAGATGCAATACAGAATTTTATAGACAACATATTGTATCCTGGCAAAAACTTCCTCCTCCTTTGGCAAAAAATCATCAAATCGAGCTGCATTCCTGACTCTCCAAAGCGAGTATATGGTGCACAAGAAAGCAATCCTGGCAGCCTTGGCTCGTACATTAGCTCCACTCCTTTCCTTCTTGATCCATTTGACCGCACTAGCTAGGGTCCCCATCATTCGTGGAATGCCAATCCATGCTTTCATCATAGCCCAAACTTTTCCTGAAAAAGGGCATTCAAAGTAGAGGTGTGGAACCGTTTCCGGTCCACCCTTGCACAATACACAAGTGTTATCCACATCTAATCTATGAAGATTATCACACGTGGCTAATCTGTTACGGAATGCCAACCAAGTAACAAAGGAAAACTTGGGAGGGATGTAATCTTTCCAAATAAACGGCATCCACACACGGGTGGCAGCCCTAGGCCTAAGCAAATCATAAACCTTGGAGGATACAAGCTTACCATTCATCTGAAAAGCATTTAAGCCAAGTATAGCACTCGGGATGTCCTGGAATTTGGAGAGTATTTCATCTCGGATTTGCGCAATCTTTTTAAACAATTGTGAGTCTCTTTCGTGTGGGACAAACTCCCACACACACCTACCCTTGAGATAAACCCCATGGACCCATTTGACCCAAAGTGTGTCCTTTTTAGTATGTATATCCCAAAAAGTTTTTGAAAGTAAAGCCTTATTCCAAACTTTCGTGTCATGTATGCCAAGTCCACCCTCTTCTTTAGGGAGGCAAATATCAGCCCAGGCAACCCTAGCGAATTTGCTTCCCCAAAGAAAAATGCGACAAATGGATGTAATCCTATCAAGAATAACATTAGGGATGGGAAACATGTGTAACCAAAAAGAGTGCACTCCCTGTATAACGGACTTTATCAGCTCAACTCTGCCTGCATAAGATAAAGACTTAGTACTCCAAGCATTAATGAAAGTAGTTATGGACTCCAAAAGTGGTGCATACTGGGCCACAGATAACCTTAAGGGTGCCAGGGGGACCCCTAGGTATTTGACCGGGAATGCACCAATTTTGAAATCCACCAGTTCTAGTATGGTGTCAAGCTCATAATATGCATTACCACCAAGGAAGATATTTGATTTATCATAGTTGACCCTAAGGCCAGATATGTTACCAAAATCTTCCAAGGCCTGTGTGAGAATCTGTATAGATGTGGTATCCCCTCTAGAAAAAAGCATCAAATCATCAGCATATGCCACCTGTGATATGTTAAGGGATCCACACAGGGGGTGATGGTTAAACATAGGATTTTTGGTCCTAATGTTCAACAATCTGGAAAAATATTCCAAGCAGAGGACAAATAAGAGGGGGGACATAGGATCCCCTTGCCGAAGCCCTCTCTTACCCTCAAAGTGGCCGTGGAGCACCCCATTAATAGATATGGAATAGGAAGGTGTGGTGACACACTCCATAATCCAATGTATAAATCTGCCCGGGAAGCCCAAATGGGTTAACATGGCAGCCAGGAAATCCCAGGATATAGTATCATAGGCTTTCCGGAGATCAACCTTTATCATACATCTAGGAGATGCACGTTTCCTAGAGTATCCCTTAATCAATTCTTGTGCAACGAAGACATTATCAATCATAAGTCTTCCATCAACAAACGCCCCTTGGGCGTGGTCAATGAGGTCCGGTAGACACGGGATCATCCTCTTAGAAATAATTTTGGTAATGACTTTGTAGACCACATTAGTGCAAACAATTGGTCTAAAGTCCGCCGGTGTGGGAGAGTGATTGGTCTTAGGTATTAAAGCAATAACCGTATGGTTAGTTTGCTTTAATAACCTACCAGACCCAAAGAAGCCCCTCACGGCTCTAGTAAAGTCAAAACCAACGGTGTTCCAATTTTTTTTAAAAAAACGCGGATGTGTAACCGTCCGGCCCCGGTGATTTGTTATCACCAATATCAAACAAGGCCTCTTTGATTTCCAAATCGGTGATAGGAGCAACCAAGCCAGGAGTGGCATTGGCGGGTAAACACCTACCCGAGGCCACCACAGAGGGGTCCAACCCGGAAGTGGGGTAGTAGGCACCAAACAAATTAGTATAAAAATTCACTAATTCCGTAGCAACTTGGTCAATAGAAGTGGTAGAAATCCCATTTTGGAGTTTTAAAGCCGTAATGGAATTTCTAGCCATATTCTTTTTCACAATAGCATGGAAATATTTAGTACATTTATCACTTTGAACAAGATGATTTGCCTTAGCCTTTTGCTTAAAAAAATCTTCTTCGGCTACTTTAAGGTTAAGAAGTTTTTTCTTGATCAAGGAGAGTTCTTCTTTTATAGTTTCATCCAACGGAGAGAGTATAGAGAGCCCGAGGAGCCTTTTATACTCTTTCTTGGAATCCTTAACTCTCTCGGAAATGTGGCCAAAATGGAGTTTATTAAGCTCTCTAAGTGGTCTTTTGAGGTCCTTCAATTTCTTGGCAAGAATGAATTGAGAGCTACCATAGACCTCTCTACCCCAATGGGTTGTGAGGATGGCATTGAATTTTTCATGATTCTGCCACATATTAAAAAATTTAAAAGGCCGAGAGGCAGCCCCATTACCTTTCCCAATGGAAACCATGGAGGCTACATGATCAGATTCAAGCTCAAAATCATGAAAATGTGTTTTGCACTCAATATCCAAAGTGGACCAAAATGAGTTAATGAGAACTCGATCTAGCTTAGCCCAAAGCGAACCCCTATTCCAAGTGAGGAATTGGCCCGTGGATGGACAATCAACAAGATTAGTTTGCAATCTAAAATCATTTAAATGTTGCATATCGTAGGCCGAGGGAGGGGAAGGACCCACCCTCTCATTCGGGCACCCAACACAATTAAAGTCTCCCATTACTAGCCACGGGCTATTAATGTTAGGCTCCAAGTTTGCTAAGTGATCCCAAAGGGCCTTTCTTTCAAGGACGGTGTAGAGAGCATACACAAACGTAACAAAATATTCTATTTGAGTAATCATACATTTAACACTACAATGCACATGTTGTTTATCAATTTCAAGTATATTAACATTAATAAAATGGGGGTCCCAAATTATGCCAATACGACCACCATCTATTTTGTCAAAATTAGTAGTAGATAGCCAAGAAGGAAATCTATTTGAACTAAATTTAACAAAATTAGTAGTAGTCATTTTGGTTTCAAGTAGGCAACACAAATGGATATTATTAGTACGTATAAACTTAAAGATAGAGTTTTGTTTGGAGACCTTATTGAGGCCTCTTATATTCCATGCGGACACAATCATCAAAACTTTTTGTTGGTATTCCTCCTCCCTCCTTTCTTCTCATAGGGTCTCGGCCTAGTCCCTTTTTTTTCCATCAAAGTCCTCGGCTTTGCTCTTGCTTTGTACCTAGTAAGATATAACAAAGTATAGGGATATTCAATAAACCAAGAGTTAAACACATACCCATACTCCGTATCAAAGACCCCCGGGATAGCCTCCAAGCATTTGGTTGTGAATGTGAGTCCCTCGGTAAGCTCATCTTGGGTGACTCTCAAGTAGTTATCAAGCCGCACCATTTGATCTTTAACATCATCGGAGTGTAGTAGGTGAATCAAAGGTAGATTATCTTTGCCAAGTTCAAGCTTAACAATGACATCATCACGGTATGCATCCCTAATATCATTCACCACACGTATTTTGTTAAAGTCTTTCATACTTGGTCGTTTCACAAGTGAGGCTTTTCCCCTCGGGCAGCCCTCTTCATAAAACCGGCACAAATAATGTCTAAAAACAGCCCTCATAAAGGAGGAGTCAAAGGTATATTCTTTGTCTCTTGTTGTTATTCCGGGAAGATCTTCAAGGCATTGTTTAGTGAAAAGCATTCCGGGTTGGTCTTCTTTTACCACCTTGAGATGATGGTCCATCTTGATAATAGTAGCCTCCTTATCTACATGCTTCTTGTGAGTAACATTAATATTAGGCATGAGTACCTCATCGGTTTCCATTTGAACTATCACCTCGTCTTGGTATGTGTCATGAAACTTTTGCACCTTTCGAATAAGAACATCTTCTCCATCTTTAAAGTCGGATGTGCCTCCCTCACCTCTTACGGGCTTCTTCTTTCCCCATTTAAAAAACCGGAATCTTTTAAAGAAAGGGTGATCTCTCTTAGTGACAAAAAGATCACTTTCTTCTTCAACTACCTCATTTGTGCTCACTGTTTTGGCAGCTTGTATCTCACCCTCGGCAGCCCCATCTTCCACACTCATGCCTATATTCTTTCTTATAGCATCTTCCTTAGCTTTCTTCTCAATTTCGGCAATAATGGTACAAGTAAAGGCATGGTGACCAAACTTTTTGCAATGGAAGCAATAGTTTGGAAAAGTTTCATACCTCACATATTGAGTGTGGAGTTTGCCATTTGGTAGCTTAATCTTGAGTTCTAGGGGTGGCGGCTTGGAGGCATCAACTTCAATTAGAACCCTTGCGAAATTTGATCTAGCCTTTTCAAGTGTTACTCTATCCGTAGTGATGGGGATACCCACTTTAGAAGCCACCTCACTTATAATATCCTCCTCCCAAATCCTCATAGGAAGATGGGGGAAATGTACCCAAATAGGAACCTTGAGAAACTCCTCATCATTCATAGTAAAGTCATCCGAGAGCAACTTAAGATGAAAAATTTTTCCAAACAAAGTGTACGGCCCTTCCAAAAGAACTGATTTATGTTCATTTATTAAAGGAAACTTTTGTACTTTACAAGAAAACACTTTTTTTACCAAATACTCCAACATTTACATTTTAATTAAAATCACTTCTACTTCCAAACACTAAATAGTTTTACTATTAATTACTTTTTCAGTAATCTATTAAAAATCACTTCTGAAAAACACGAGCAAATGTAAACACCTCTTAAGGGGTGTTTGGAACTGATTCTGCTTCCGCTTCTTTTTTAAAGCAGAAGCAGAATCAGAATCAGTTTTGAGAAGCTGGTACCCCTCAACTTCTAAAAAAAACTGATTTTGAGAGTAAATTAGAGCACCTCAAATGTTTCTGGAATTTCACCCAAACACTCCGACTTTAGTCCCTTTCCAGGTACACATGTTTTTGTAGGGGTAGATTCGGTATTGGATCTGTTCCTCTTTTTATTCCCGTACCTATGGAGAGACTCAAAACATCCTTGCACGGAGTGTCTAGCCCTGAGAAATGGAACACTCGACGGCAGCTGATCTGGTTAACTTCTTGAACGCTTCTCCGACAGCTTTTCATGCCGTGGGTATTATTTCTCATTCTCGCTCTAATACTCTTTTGAATTCATATCATTTCAATATCCTCGGTATGTATTGTTGATTTTCCCGTTTTTCGTCATTGCATATTTTCTTTTTATTTCAGACGAAGCAAAGAAGAGGTTGAAGAGTGCAGGGTATCAACAATTATCAGAGAGAGAAGACTGGGATTTGAAAGCCGGCAACAAGTATTTCTTCACTAGGAACCACTCTACCATCGTTGCCTTTGCCATTGGACAAAAGTAAGAATTGAGTGTCCAATTTTATACCAGCGTTTTTTTGTTTGGAGTTTATTGATTTGATGATCATTTGATGTTAAATCGCTTTAGAAGTTGCCACTATTTTCTGCAAATTGTAGGTTGGTTATATTTGATGTTAGATATTATTGACTTTTGTTGTAGATATGTAGCTGGAAATGGATTCTACATTATTGGAGCCCATACAGATAGCCCTTGCCTGAAACTAAAGCCAGTTACAAAGGTAATATATATTTGTATGTAAGGGTGTGGAAAAATTATCTCTATTAATGGTGTCTTCAGGTATCTAAAGGTGGTTATCTAGAAGTTGGTGTACAAACATATGGAGGCGGTCTCTGGCACACGTGGTTCGATCGCGATTTATCTGTTGCTGGGAGGATAATAATAAGAGAAAAGAAAGATGGATCTGAGGCATATTTACACCGCCTTGTTAGAATTCAGGAGCCTATAATGAGGATCCCAACTTTAGCAATACACTTAGATAGGTAAATATGTTGGCATATAAATACCCTGCAGTTGTTTATTTTACTCAACACTTTTAGATACCGCTACCAATACGTAATTGTTTAATAGCTTATCTGAGTTTTGATATGTTTTTCGTAAATAATTTATTCCGGTTAAAAAATTGATCTTTTTTTGTTTTTTGTTTTTTGGGATGTTACATAAGATAAGGCAGGAACTCAGTTTATGTTAAAATGTTGTGCTGGGAACATGAAATGTTCACCAAAGCTTTTTATTCTCACACCCTCTTTTAGTTCCATCAACAATCTCCCTTGAAAATGTGTCTGTACTGTTTTCTGGTTTGACAGGGGAGTAAATGACGGATTTAAAGTTAACACACAGAGCCATCTTCTTCCAATTCTGGCTACATCTATTAAGGTTTTTTTTTGGATTTCTATAGTATTTTAATTGATAAAAATATTAATAATTGAACTATTCCTAGTATTAAGGTTATTCTTAAGCAGCAAAGCATTGACTTCATTAAACTGAACTCTTTTCTTTTTCATCTTTTATTAATTGATCCATATAAAATTATCTTCGCACAGGCAGAGCTCAATAAATCTGATGGTGATTCAGTTGAAAATGGGGCCTCAGGTGAAAAGAAAAACAGTGGTACAAATAAACATCATCCTCTGCTTCTACAGGTAATAAAACTATGTTCTTCTTATGTGTACTATCCTTTCCCTTTTCGTAAAGTTTCGCCTAATGCACATTGTTGTGAGAGCCTAGAGGCTTATCTTGGTTTATGAGTTCCAGAGAAGTTTACCTTACTAGATCTAATGTTTTGGCAGCTTCTTGCCACTCAAGCTGGATGTGAACCCGGTGATATATGTGATTTTGAGTTGCAAGCATGTGACACTCAACCAAGTCTTATCGGTGGTGCTATGAAAGAATTTGTGTTTTCTGGAAGACTTGATAATCTTTGCATGTCATTTTGCTCTCTAAAGGTAACACTAACATTTTCACAGTAATAAATAATTTTGCCAGTAGAAGATTTCAAGCATAAGATTATTCTAATTGAAAAGTGGGCACAGTACAAGTGATTACATTAGATAATTTGGTGTGATTTGAAGTGTTGAGTATTCAAATAATTTTGCTAGTAGAAGATTTCAAGCATAAGATTATTCTAATTGAAAAGTGGGCACAGTACAAGTGATTACATTAGATAATTTGGTGTGATTTGAAGTCTTGAGTATTCTCATTAATGTCAGTAATTAGCAAAAGTACTACTGATTGATTAGCATCACAGCCCATATGAAACTAATGTCACTGATGTGTGCATCTTTTACATTAAATGTACTATAATGTGCTGCAACTTTTCTGTCTGAGTATTGGACATGCATACAAAAAAATCTTTTGTTGTTGATTACTGTGATAATGTTTTAAACAAAAAATGTTAATTGGCCAAACATTTTTTGTTCCATACTGTGCTTTACCTTTTGCAATCAGATTTATTTTTTTACTTCAATTTTTACTGAAGTCTTTATAATTTCCATTGCAAGTTTTCAAAACTTCTAAATTTGTCCTTGGCTGTCCGGTCTTCACGGAAAGAGCCTCTCTGTTTGTGAGGGTATAGCTAAGGTCTTTATACCTCATCCTCCCCGATTTTTTTTGTAACCAGCTTAATCTTGAATTTTGAAAGTTGATTTCCTAGTCCAATCTGAATCAATCAGGGAAATAAAAGCGTTTTGGTAAATAATCTCTAGCATATGCTCTGTGAAAGTGCGCTTACACATTAAAGTAGAAAAATAGAGAATAACTCATTCAAAGGATCTCCAATTGACTGAAATATAGAGGGAAATGATATATTTTATTATTTTATAAATATAAAAAACATGCCGTGGTATTTTTTCCGTGATGGATTTTTACCACTTTGGTCTCTCTTCAGGCATTGATAGATGCAACCACTTCTGGGAACAGTCTACAGGATGAGACGGGGGTAAGAGTGGTTGCCTTGTTTGATCATGAAGAGGTCGGGTCCAATTCAGCACAAGGGGCCGGATCCCCTGTCATGTTAGACACCCTCTCTCGAATTACAAGTTCCTTTGACCCTGACTCGAAGGTAATGGAAAGTGCTTTAGATTCTAGATGAAACATACAGCCGTAAGGTTCTTATTTATTCACTAATTTTCTTCAATATTACAATTTTAAATTTGACCTTTTGCCTTTTGTTTAAATTTTTAAATATTACAAATAACGTATTTGTTGGCCTTGTTGGATTTACTTCCATATCATATGTAGCATTTGCACATAATCCCTTTTTGCTTAATAACAAAATGGTACAAGAAACAAATTCCTGGTTACTTCATTGGCTCCACATGGCATAATTTTAATGAATCAGGCAATAAAAAGCAGATTCTTAGGCATAAAGAAAACCTTACAAATAACCCTGTCAAATTTACCATTCTTTCCTATGTTGCTGCTTGCCTTGCAGCATAATGTATTTATTTTTGAGAGATTTTGTCAATCATATCTAAGGTACTTAGCAGTTCTCTTGTTACTATTACTATATTCAGTTAATCACAAAAGCAATCCAGAAGAGTCTTCTAGTATCTGCTGACATGGCACATGCTTTGCATCCCAATTATATGGTAAATTAATTAATGCTTTAGCTCTGTTTATTTTTAGTTATGAAATACTAGTCTTTGTAGTGTTTTGAATTGTTTACCCATTTTCTTTCTTAGGATAAGCATGAAGATAACCATCAACCAAAAATACATGGCGGGCTTGTGATCAAGCATAATGCAAATCAACGGTATGCAACCAATGCTGTCACTTCCTTCATATTCAGGGAGATAGCTGCCCAGCACAATCTTCCCATTCAGGTGTGTCATCGAGTATGCTGTCTATTTAAAAAAGCACTTGTGAAAAAGAATTATTTCATCACAAAAAATTCCTAGATTAAATTGATTGAAGCCTACATTTGTCCATTAAATGACAATAAAAAACTGCTGCATTGTCCTGCCTTATACAATTTAATCTGTGGCTCATGGGCTTTAAACAACCAACTCCCTCAATTCCCATAAAAGAGCCCTATCAAAAATTATTCTCTTAAAAAAGGCTTATTTCTCCTAACAACAGAAAACATGCCCTTGTTCTGGTTTTGATAATATAGACTTGGTTCGTTGATTATATTGGTGACTTTGAGTTGCTCTACTACTCTCTGCACAGGATTTTGTGGTTCGCAACGATGTACCATGCGGTTCAACCATTGGGCCCATATTGGCAAGCGGGGTAGGGATTCGAACTGTGGATGTTGGGGCTCCACAGTTGTCCATGCACAGTATTAGAGAGGTATGTGGTGTGGATGATGTGGATCACTCGTACCAGCACTTCAAAGTCTTTCTCCAAGAAGCCTCTCTTCTTGATGCTAAACTCAATGTGGATATGGAATGACATTAATTTGTGTATGTGTTGGAATTTCTTAATGTTTGAGCAACTTGCCTTGCCGGGCTGCCGGCCCCTACTCTAAAGCTACATTGTATGGTAGCAACAGCAAAGCTAACATAGCGATCTGATGAGTTTTCTTGGTACTTGAACCTCTCTTGATTACTTTCTCAAATGACATTTGAATTGTGTTTTGAATCATTTAATGACAATGAAGAAGGAAATGTAACATTGCAGATGGTTGTTTGATTTGAACAATCCTTCACTAATACTGAATAGCGAAAATTGTATTTGGATAAATCATGGGACAAAAAATTCACAACAGGATATGTGCCAAATGTGATTACCATTCATGTGGTCTTAACACGTTAGATTCTGAAGTGTTAGAAAAGCATAATAATTATATTAACTGGAACTACATTTGTAAAGTATGTTTTTGACATTCCTATGATAGGTGGCTTTGTGTGTGTGATTGTGATAAACCTGAAGGGGAAGTTCCAAAATTTGGTGACTTTGTCTGGTAATTGTGATAAACCAGAAGGAAAGTTTACCAAATTTCTATCTTATGAGGAGATGTGCTTTAGGTGGTTAGATCTCCAAGTGTTATTAAGAAGTAGACGTAGTGTGAAGCTCCACGATTACATGTTGTTCAAGTTTGGCAAACAGTAAGATAAACATTATGAACTATGCTTCGAAATTCAGGTAATCACATCCTTTCACATTTTTTTTGTCATTAAAATTAATTAATCATTAATAAACATTAAACATATTCCTATCACCTTTGACACCATGTCTTTTGTCTCTTAAAATCACGTGGACTAGGCTGACTAGCAGTGAAATGAATGGAATGTAGCGATGAGAAGACAGTGTCGACTTTTGCATCTCATGGTGCAGTAGGCTTTGAGAAGAAGTCACCTTTGCTCTTAGTGCCTTCTACCATGACGAGGTAAACTCGCTCCCCCTTGATCCTCAAAATCAACTTGCATCACTGCATCGTCCGATGCTGTAATGGGAGTAGATGGATCGTTATCAAGGTCAGACACATCGCCGTCGTTGAATGGGTGGGAGCGGGACAGGATGCCAAGAGATCATAAGCGATGAAGTGAAGGGTTTTTTGGGCGAAGCTTTGAGCCGATTGTGGATGAAGATGGACTTCTGCCCAGGTTTCTGGTGGGAGATTTTGCTCCCTTAGTTTGCTTCTTTACGGCCATATGCCAATTCTTCAAAGCCGTGGATGCATAAGGGGTAGCGTACTGTAGCCGCATAAGAATAAGGCTCCCACCCCCAAGGCCATTTTCACAATGACCAGCTGAAAACTTTCATGGAAGCAGTTGTGCACTCCATATTCATACCATATCCACAAGTATGTTATTTGGAATGCATTCTGAAATAAGGCGAAATAAATGAGGCCGACTGAACCAAAAGTATTTGTCTGAGCCTTTACACAAGAGGGATTCCTTGAACTAGTCATGGACCCGGTTCGGGCCGCCCGGCCCGCCACTGTGCGGGCCCGGAACCGGCCCGGTGGGGGGAGGGCGGGTCCGGGCTCGGGCCTTGTATTTGGCGAACCGGCCCGGCCAGGTCGGGCCCGGGCCGAATTGATTTTTTTTTTTCATTTTTTGGGGTTAGCCGGGTTGGGCTTGATGGTTAGGAGGGGTTTGGGGGGGGTGAGTGGGGGGGGGGGGGTTAGGAAAGCAAAAAAAAAAAATTATGACCGAACCGGAGGCCCGGCCCGGACCCGGTGGCTACCCGGGCCGGTCCCGGGCCTTCCTTCCCAAAAAAAAAAGCCCGGAACCGGCCCGGAACCGGCCCGGCCCGGAACTGGCCCGGCCCGGGTCCATGACTACCTTGAACTACTGCATGCCTTTCTGTGATTTCAAGCACCACTAGATTCTTCACCCGTGCGATGCACGGAACAAAATTTAGTCAAATGATATCATATTATTCATTTATAATAATTATACCATAAAAATTTCATTGAGTTATATTTTGTAAATGATTACAAACAGAATAGAGTTAGTATACTTTAAATAAGTTAATTAAGAGGAGTTAGTGTTTACATTATTCTCAAAATAGGAAAAATCATACTTCATCTATCAATAAAAAGTAACCGCGACAATTAAGGGACAAAGAGAGGAAATATTATAATGAGGGAGCAAACTACAACTTTTTAAAGACTCCTTTTGTAAACAACATTAGTAATTTATTTATCATTCTTATCACTTCCAATATAAAATTCATCATGAGAAGAGCATAGATTTAATATACTTAAAAAAATTAATTAGGAAGAGGTGGAATTAATGTTTACATTGCTCTTGTAATAGAAAAAAAATATAAATTTAATAATGAGCGAGCAAGTTACACTTTTTGAAACTTTTTTTGTAAACAACATTTGTTATTTGTTCATCATTCTCATCACCAAACAATATTTTCAAACATTTACTATTTCTACCTCTTGACACTGCAATGTAAAATTGATCATGCCTAAAGTTAGGGATGGCCTGGTTCCGGTCTGACTGGCCCGGGAACAGGACCGCACCGCCACTGTGCAGGACTGGACCTGCCCAGTGAACCGGTTCCGGACCTAGGACCAGCCTGGGGTTTTTTGGGAGCGGTTCCGAGATTGGGGAAATATGGCCCGGACAGAGATTTGGAACCCAAACACCTCAAAAAAACTCCCACCGTAATATTCCCAAACAGAGATTTGGAACCCAAACACCTCAAATAAGTTACATTCTTTCGCTACTTTAGTGAAACCCAAAATCATATATGTAATTTACACTTTGTTTAATTACCTAAAAGATGATAAAATGCTCATTTTAGCCCACTATATGATCGAGATACTTCAAAATTTGTTGATATGCTTATGAAATGATATCCTCTTATGTTTAAAAAAACACGGACATGAGTCAGAAGAGTGTAACTTTAACCTCAAGTGCTTATTATTTATATATCAATTCACCTTATACATCAATTCACCTCATAAAAAACTTTCACCTCATTTAATTTCCCACCTTTAGCCACCTGCTATTGTTTATACCTAAATGTTTAAACAATATATTAAACACAACTTTTTTACTTCAACAAAACCTAGTGATAGCAAAAACAAATACAACAAACAATCTTATAATAGAGCAAAGTCATCATTCAAACAAATGCTAAGAAATCTTATAAACTGCTATATGACTATACCTACATGTTTTACATACACATTGAAAATAAATTATAGAACCACCTTAACCTTTATACCCCAAGATTTCAACAATTAGACAAACAAATACAGAGTACTAATTTTTCAATATGAAACCAACGGTGTCAAAGAAATTTGTTGAAGAAGCTGCTACTTCATTCTGGACCAACTCCATTGTGGCATCAAACTGGTCCACAACACTAATAAAATAGGTTACCAAGAGTATTCGTTCTGGATTGCATATTTACTTGAATCAATCCAAACAAAATTTATCTGAAAAAACTTTATAATTAATTTTTTTTTAGTAAAAATCAAAACTGGATGTGTGAAATAATATGTCCAAAACATAATATATTTGGAAAACCTCTAAGTTACATTTCACATTGTCAAACCTGTAAACTCGCTGAAACAATTAAAAGCATTAACTGAGCTCTTCATGGACATTAATCACATTATTACAAACATATCAGCATTGAGTTTGAAGATGAGATTAACCTATACCTAAAGATGATTTTTTAAACACCAAGTATATACTAAAAAAACTACAGTTATGCCTAGTACGAAGTATATTCTAGCCGTACCTTGACACCAAAATTGGGGGGGGGGGGGGGGGGGGACTTTATCCGTCTTTTTCTTCCTTTCGCAAGCCGCAAAACCAGAGCCTAGAGACGTAAAGGTTGCCAGTCCTCCACTCGCCTCGCAGGCTGCCTGGACTCACCTTGCCGGTTTCCCCTTCACGGCTCCGCCGCAATAAGTTTGGCGTCATCACTCCGCTGGCCACCGTCACTGAAAAGGAAAGCTCCAGGTCCGCCGTCCTCGTCCGCAAGATCGGAAAATTTGTTACAGAGGCACTTGGTCGGCTGGTCGCGAACAGTCTCAATCGGGCACTGCTGTCACCACCGTCTATGGTCCTTCCTGATGTCGCTACCATGGCTGCTGCTAGCGATGAATCCTCTGATGCTCTGCCCCTCCCAGCCAAATCGATGACATCCTCTTAAGCTGTGTGGGTATACGCAGTATAGTTTTGATTTTTTCTGTATGGAAAACCAAGTGATCGGTCAACAGGGGTGACTCTGAGATCATGACAACTCTCTGACAAATTGTTGGCCATGGTAATACTCCGTACTAAATCATCTTGGGCATTGTTTCAGACCTCCAAATAGAAGACCCGAGCCGGTGTTAACCCCAGCCCAATACATCACTTTTTGGCCCATTGTTATCCATGATGGTGACATTTTTGGGCGGGAAACTCACCAAAATTTCCACCTCTTTTTATATAGAGATAGATTTCTGTCAAAATAGCCCGAAGCTTTGTGCCAACAGCTAAAATAATGATTAGAGGAATCACAGATGCCCAAAACGATGCCCTCCAACCAAAATAATGATTAGGAGTAAGAAAATCACAAAGGATGCCCAAAGCACTGGACGGACTCCCACGACCACCTTGAAGTCATCCTCTAAGGACCTTTTAATGTACTTTTGGAAGTTAAATTTACTTCCAGGGGCTAAATGAACACTGATAAAGCCATCGCACAGGGTCATTGTTGAAGCATTTGTCCCACACCGGAAAGCTATAAAACAATTAAACACTATATAAGACTTTGGGCTACTCCTCCTATCAGGTTGACCTTTTAGGATGGAACCCCGAGTCTTAACATGGTATCAGAGCCAATTCCGGTTGTGGTTTGACGGCTTGTTTGGCACCCATTATTAAGGGTAGCTTGTTAAGGGTTTGTTTGGCCCGTTTATACACCCCGGTATTGTCCAGCCCGGTTCGGGCTGAGGGGGCGTGTTGAAGCATTTGTCCCACACCGGAAAGCTATAAAACAATTAAACACTATATAAGACTTTGGGCTACTCCTCCTATCAGGTTGACCTTTTAGGATGGAACCCCGAGTCTTAACAGTCATATAGTCAGACGTGCTTACTGATCTAAAGAATTGTCTGAAAAAGCGCCCAATATAAAAGAATATAGGAATCCTAGTCCAGAAACTCGTGTCAGCTCTCACAAAAGATGTCTCATGAGTAAGTCTGAATCTTGAAGGATCATTTGAGAATTCATAATTATGAGATGAAGTTTCTTTCTCCCATTGTTTCCATCCACGAATCTTTAGTCTTCCAAGCCAAATAGTAATGGCACTATAAATTACATCCAGGACTGCCAAAAAGAAAATAAGGATGTGTAATTGATGCAGTCCATCAACAGAAATGAGAGATGCATACCCCTCCTTGCACTTAAGTTCTTGACCAGCAGACAAAGCACGGCATTCGTAAGACAAAAGCCTCCGACGTCGTTCCTCCTCGTTAGGCGTCTGATCAATCTGCCTTGAGCTCTCACCACCTTCCATCTCTCTCTGTCTCTCACACCCTCACCGCTACCACCAAGAGAACAATGTTTCTGGCTTAAGAATTAGAAGCCAGTTCAAGTGGTTTCTGATTAACAGAGATACTACTGGAATAGAAAACTGGATTTGCTAATAGCTAGAGAACACCATATAAAAAATAAATGGATGGATCTTTGCGAAAATGCGTGTACTTTTGTTTTAATGTAAGAATCTGCATAAATTAGTCTGGGAGATGCATTACGTTTACATGCAGCTCCCAGGAAGAAATGCTAAAATGACCCCCTCATAATCACATCCTTTCACAACTGGAGTCAAGACAAGTGCCTCTAACACTATGATTTGACATTGCAAGTTTTTAAAGTTGGGTTATAGACGCCAGCTGTACAATTAAAAAATGTAACAAACTACCCTCTTTTCTAAATTATCTTCAAAAGTACATTTGACGCGGGGATTGAGAGTGTGTAAGAAATGTTGTGAATCACAAATTCTTTGTCAAAAAAGGAATTAAAAGATTATTTTGGAAGGGACGAAAAAGGAATTTCAGAAACCTTGAGGCACAAAGGAAGTGTATTATAAAAGGTACCTTCGCTTTGTAATGACAGTGTTACACTTGGTGGTTTATAGATGAGTTAAATGCTTTTTAGTCAATATTCCAAAACTTGTACCTACTTCAGACTTTAGGAAGAATTGAGAAACACCTCTTTCCCTTATTTTCTTTTTGTATTTGTTGTCTTCTCATGATGGAGTAAAATCCAACTACGAGAGCTATATCTACGAGAGCAGATGAAATTTAGACAACGTAAGGCAGTATATTATTATCTGGAGTTCGGTCCCTTCATAGGAAATATACATGAAGTGTTTATAGACTAGAGGAACTAGTATTTCAGGAGGAAACTGATACAATAAATGTTATTAATCACATAGTAGTCGAATAGGACTCCTGTAACGTCTTGGACGTTGTGCAATGATTGTTCCTTTAAGTCCATGTTCCTTCCGTTATTCCTGCCTGCTGCCAGATAGCTATGCTCGAATGATAGCCTGCCATGTAAGCTCTAGGAATGTCCCGACCTCACTAGAACTCTGCCCAGGCTCGAGGTCTGTTGTCCAGCCTGGCCTGGTTGGGGGTTCCTCTCGTGGGCCTGACTCCTAATTAGGCCTAGTGGCTAATTAATATTAATCCCGTTTAAGGCTTGATCCCGTTGAGGGCTAATCTTGTTGATAGGATGATCCCGTCGAGAGCTAATCCCGTTATAGGATGATCCCGTTGAGGGCTTATCCTGTTTATAGGTTGATCCCGTCGCGGACTAATCCTGTTATGGGCTTGGTTCCGTAATTGGGCCATGATCTGGATCCATGCATGGTACCATCATCTCCCAAGATATATTTTATGACATTTACTTTCGATGATTTCATTAAATTATCTTGACTCAGAAAATATGCTCGAAAAAATAAAGAAGCCAATTGTTCATAAAGAAAATTTTAATTCGAGAGAAATTACACTTTCAGTCCCTAGTTATAGTTTATATTGAAAAGAAGTCTTATTCTTAAAAGTAATTGAAAAATGATTGGTGTACACATTTTGGTGTACACCTTTCGTACACTCGTCTGTCTCACGCACAAACAATTGAATAAACACATTTAGTTATTTGTAATTTTGACACGTTTAAAGTTAAACTTTAAACACGGTAAAAAGATACACTTTTTGTACATATTTCTGAAATTCTCTGCACCTACATTTTTTGTCTCTAAATTTAGCCATATAACAAACATGTGGATCATAAAATTCAAATTTTATAGAAAATAATAGTGTGACACAGACAAAAATGTTACAAAATAGGTGAATAATTATATATTTTTCTTCACATTTTTAAAAAATCGCATCAACAATTTATGTCTGCAAATATAGGCCATAGATGAAGAGTACGTATATGGTACATCCGGCTGTACGGTGAGCACCGTACAACCGGCCCAGTAACAGGCCCAAGAGAAAAATAGCAAAATAATTCGGTGGCATTTTTGTAATTAATGTGAAAATGCGATTTCTGCTACATGAGCATTAGTGTATTGTTAATGAGCAATAATCCAATTTTAATGAGTATTAAGCATCTAATAATGAGCATCATGTTACGACAAGAAAGCTGATATCACAACCAAAAAAACAGTGACATTTTCATAATTTCAGTGAAAATCACGGTTTTCGTTATATGAGCATTATTACACTTTTAATGAACATCAAAAGTATTCTACTAGACATTAAGAGTCGAATAATGAGTATTGCGATATCAACTTCATATATTGTAATTTATTTTCTTTTAAAACGCAATAGTGCTCATGTTAACTCCAACAAATTACACTCAAATGGATACGATAACAATAAATGGACAGAAAGGTGTAAAGCAGAGATGTGAGGAGTATTATGGAAAACGTGTGATATTAAACATGTGGGTTATTTAAGGTGGCTTTTGGTCTTCACGGTGTGTAATTAGTAGTAACCGGTTGTTTAAATAAAACGTGGGGTTATATGAGACGTTTTTTTTATTTTGAAAGGTGCCTTTTAAACTTTAAAAAAAAACGTGCAGACTGAGAACATTAAACAGGGTTGAAATTTATTCTATAATATTCTATAAATAGGGACCTTAACATCTTTCCAGCCCAGCATAGGCGCATAGCAAATAGAGGCGAAGGCATCACTCGAGTTCAATATTTGCGGAAAAATGTTCGGTTTGATTTGGGATGTATCTCCTCAATCCAGGATTTGGGGTTTAAGACTAAGGCTGGTGCGGATGTATTACTCACGAAGTGAAGAAGGCGAAGTTATGAGCCTGGAATGTGTGTTTCATGACAAGGAGGTAGATATTTGCTATATTTACATTCTGTTATGCTGTCCTCACCGCAGCACTTGATGTACATGTCTAGCAACGAGTTTAAATTGATGTACGATAGTATATAGATTGTAAGGCAATTTTTGAAAAATAAGTGGTTAAAAATGTTTAAAAATGTTTAGATAAAATAATTGGCACTTGACGTACATGTCTAGCAACGAGTTTAAAAATGTATAGATAAAATAAATGATATATTAAAAATCTATATCTATACCTATATTTTTTTTTTATAAATATATAGTAAAACAGAAAAGTGTGGTGGAGTTTTGGGCGGGATAGTGTGTGTAATGGAAGTAGCATGAGTGAGTAAAAAACATTTCAGTGCAATATGAAAATGTCTTTTGTTGTTAGAATATTGTGCAAGTATAAATGTGTTGTCAATTACGGAGTATTAATTACACTTTTGAACTTCCCAGGATGTCTCTACGTAAATGTGTTTGAATATTGTGAAACGATTAATTAGAAGGCTAATGGCTTCTTGAGTGTTTAGGAACACGTAGTGTGGTTGCAAATGAGGTGTTTAGCCAACTATCTTTGCCCTTTGAGTTCACTAACAGCCTGTTTGGATTGAGTGTTGAAGAGTGTTAGTAATGGATGTGTTAAGAAGTGTTGGTCTCAACACTTGTCTGGGAGAGAAATTTAAAAAATATTGAAGTGTTAGTAAGTGTTTGAAAGTGTTAATAAAAACCTTCTCAACACTTAAATAGGTAACTTTTTCAACACCCCAAATTGGAGTGTTTGGAAGTGTTTGACAATTCTTGCCCTTAGCGTATTTTAAAATCAGCCGGCCTTTCATCTTATCTGCCATCGTCGTCTTCATCTGGGGCATTCTTCATCTTCCTTCCTAGGTTCTCAACCCAACTTCTTAGATTGTCTATGTCTGATATTTGATATACGAATGTTCTATTACCTCTATATTGAGTTTCTTTCACACAAATAGATATACTGGACTCTCGTAACATGGATTCTCCTCTTTTAATTCATAATTTGGAAAGCTGGGCTCTCATTCAACATAGTGTTTATGCCTTGGGATAATAAACTTTACCGAAAACAAAAAACAAAAGTAAAAGGGATATAAGATCTACATATACAGTGTTTTGCTTGTATAGCTTCTCAACCATTTTGTCCACTACGAAAGCATCAAAATTGTTATCTAATTACATTGTTATTTTTGAGTGCTTCATCATTTAAAATTATAAGGTTATTCTTGTCCATTTAAGTGCAAACACTTCCATTACTAACACTTCAATTTTTTTAATTCTCCCAAACAAGGTAAGATTATGTTTAACACTCACACTTACCTTCCCTTCTGGGCCTCTACCAACACTTAATAACACTTCCATTACTAACACCTTTCAACACTTCATCCAAACAGGCCGTAAGATACATTCAATTTTATCTAGAGCATTAAATAATGGTGTACATTCATTGTCACGAACGTGTGGACGTGTAGTTTATAACTATATATAGGTCCTCAATTGTGCTTCTTGGCCAAGAGTTTAGTTGTGCTTCCTGTCGAAGGAAAGAAAGATCAACATGATTTTACTGTTTGCAGCATGGGAGCAGATTCTCCAAAAAAAAACCTGGGGAGAATAAAAGGGAATTTCCACATCAGTCTTACGGAAATATCAATTATTATTTTATTTTTTCGGTCTTGCTTGCATGATTATTCCCAAATCAGAGTACTAAGCTGATGTGTTTCATGATATAGAATATCCATCTACGTGTGGGTGCTGCTTAGGGATATATCTCCTCAAGCGACCTATTCTCAGGTCTTTAAGGGTACTGCTAACAGAGTGATGAAAGCAGAATTTGGAGCCCAACTTGAACGCATAGTTCGTGATATAGAGAGGTACATATGCATACCTACATGATATTTGCAAGCAACATGATAATAATTTTTTTATTACGATGTACAAATTTGTCAATTGTTTTGTGTTAGGGAGAATCATATATGGTGCTTTTGTGCTCAAAGAAGCACCCCACACGTAGAATACACAGGACATCAAGAAGCTTTGAACTGAATGATGTACTCAAAGAAGTTGCTCTTGTGCTTTTAAGAATTTTAATTTCCCAAGACCCAAGTTGTGGATAGGAATTCACCAATGATACATTTCCAAATGAAGCTTCCAGACAAACTATTTCCATTTTTATTGATGTGTGTATTTGTTATTGGTATTAGTGTACACAATTGAATCATGTGGGAAACCAATAGATTAAGGTGAAATTGTTAAAAATTAAAAGTGTTTGGATAAGAATCCAATAACAAACTAAGTAATTAAGGTGTGATTAAAAAACTAACAATAAAACAATATCTAGAGAATGATAATTTAAAAATATAGTTTATATCATAGGTATGAATGGATAAGATGAAATTGTGAAAAGGTAATAGCATTAGATGCGGGTAAAATAACAAAATACCGAGTAAAACATAAATTGCACTTATACTTTAGCTTGGATAATGAGTCTCCATACATGATTAAAATCAGAATGAAGAAGCATATGAGTTATAGTAACCCGTTTAAATGCAGCTGTTGTGTGGAGTTGGAAAAAGAGAAAGTATAAGTAAGTTTTTTATGATAAGAGTATGGCCACAGTCTTAAGTGAGCCTTTTGTGTTTTAACTATGATAAAAAAACAGAATTAAAAAAGCATGTACACTCAGTTTCTAATACGTAGATGCATTTGGGAAAGTTATATATCAGGCCTTCACGTCCTATATAAAACACAATTTAATTTGACCAGTTAAAATAATTGAGCACATGCTTTGAAACTGAAAAGAATGAGAAGCACTTGGATGAGAAGTGATTGTTTCAATTTCAAATGAAGTATAAAATCTATAAATTAGATTGTCAATAAGTATCAAATCAGATAAACATTGCACTTAATAAGGGTGGTTGAAATTCCTATAACCAGGGAACATTTGGGTCAATAAATTAATAAAATGTCGACTTTAGTAGTTAGCTACTTAGCTTTATGTAGCACAGTTTGTGTTTATTTTCCGTTTAATTGTGATAAAATAGCGTGAGTATAATTGTGGACTGTGCATCAATTTATGTTTCTGAGTAAAAAGCATCTAACAATTTGTTACAAATTCCAGATTAATTAGTATCCCAGTCCTGAGATAAAAACAACTACCACCAAACAACGATTCCATGCAAAATCGTGATAAATATGGGACATTTAAAGTGCGAACCAAATAGAATGATATTGTCAGCAAAATAAGTGATCGAAAACAATAGTATGAACAAGTGAAAATAGATTTTGGGTTTGAAGAAAAATTTCACCGGAAGAGAAAATTTTAGATAACATCTCCGCAATTTAGAAGATGGGGAGACTGAATCAAAGCAGTCCTTCAATAACCTGTGAAGAGACCTTCAGACTTGATGTTAGAATCCCACATCGGAAAAGTTTGAATCAAGAAAGTGCTATATTAAGACATGTGCTACTCCTTGATGTTAATATGATATCAGTGACAAACCGATTCATAACCACGGTGTGGGTCCCCTTATGAAAAATGAATGACGGCACGATCCAGGCGAAATGTGAGAAATAAGCCTGCGGAGAAGGGTTTTGTCGAAGAGCTTCGGTGTAGATGCGGTGTTTGGTCAAGAGGTGTTTTTAGGGTAATTGGGAATGTATTAAGTGGTGAATCTCAGTTGTTAAAAATTGGAATTTATCAATTCATGACTTGAAAGATAAACGAATCATCAATTTGGGATCTGAAAAATGAAATGTATTGATACAAGACATGGAAACCATCAATTTAGGACCTCAATTATTATTATTTTTTTGTCAATTTAGCACCTAAGTTGTCAGGACTTTTATTATTATTTTTATTTTAAAACTTTAGAAATTATTTAGTTTTATTAAACTAATAAACTTTTGAAAAAAATCTAGAAATAATGACGGAAATAATAGTTGAGGCTTGTGTATAGACAATAGTAAGACTTAAATTTAATTAGGACAAAAAAGAGACCACATTTATCTAGAAGGACCGAAATACGCCTATGTTTAATTCTTCTCCAGATCTCCGACTCTCCCCAATTTCCCATCCGTGAAGCTTCGTTCTCTCACTTTCTCATAGCGACATTGATGGTCTTCCATTTCATCTGACTCCAGCAACTACGAATTCGACGGGCAGTCGATGGATGACGGACGAAGGACGGCGGATGTTGATTGAAGATGGCGATGGACGAGTATGACGGTCGGTGGAAGGCGGCGACGATCGACGATGAAACTGTTCACCATTTTGGAATCTAGATCTAGAACAGTTAGGGTTTCTCAATAGGAATGTGCTGGGTAATATTTCTAGCTAGGGCGGGGAAGTGGCGGCAGATAAGGCTTGTTGGGGGTTGCGAAGTGACGAGCACTTTGTCGTAGTGTGCCTCAAATTAAATTCACTACTAAGGACTAATACCGTAGTATAGCGTAGTAGAGTTGGTATCCACAGGGAAAGGAGCTTTTCGCGTGTGTGTAAGCGTAATAAATAAAAGTAAACGGAAGGGGGAATTGGATATTTTGATAATTGAGAAAGCAAATAAAATACTTAAATGAGTGAAATAAAATATCAAAAGTAATTAGTCTTGGTTTTGCTTTTATCCACTTAATGAAATGTTCGTCGATCCCGGTTATATCTTTAACTATCTTCCTCTCGAATACTCAATCGAGGAGTATATCTAGTTCATCGAGGGTAGTTATTAATAACGAGACGCGTTCATTAATAAAACTTACTACCGAATTAATATAGAACACACGCCGTATATTTACTCGATAGTAGGAATAAATTTAAGATGAAAACGATTGAAATTGATAA
Organism: Cuscuta epithymum; assembly: GCA_945859915.1. Lineage (NCBI taxonomy): Eukaryota > Viridiplantae > Streptophyta > Magnoliopsida > Solanales > Convolvulaceae > Cuscuta > Cuscuta epithymum. Next base: position 1,073,356 of record CAMAPF010000006.1, read on the forward strand.
CTTCAACACAAGCGGTTCATTGGTTTAATCAATATAATTAATTCCCCTTAGATTATTAACCATGAGACGCATGCATTAATAATCCAAGTTTACTACCGTGAAAAGATCGAACGATTAGCAAGCGTATTCGTCGATTGATTCTAGTAATAATTAATATATGAGACAAAACTAGTTGATCCTTTAAGTAATGCTCAAAATATTAAAATGAAATATGAAGATGTTAAGATGTTAACTAATTGTCATTTTAGTAACACTCCCCAATATTAATATAGAGGAAGAAAAATAAATACTACTCTAACTAATGTCGAGATGTTAAATAATTTTCATCTTAGTAACACTCTCCAACATTAATATAGAGATAGTATTAAGGGAAAAATAAATATTCAAGGAAGAAGATTAAAGAAAATAACTCACAACTTACAATTTATTAAGCTTCAAAGTAGCAAAACCAAGATGAAAAGACTACCTAAATTACAAGAATAAAGTGTATATGAAAGAGTGGATTAAATTGGTATCTGAAATAGGAAGGAAAGGGGTGTTTTTATAGGAGAAGTGAGGTGGTTGGGTCTAAGACATAATCTGATTTTCCCATGTTCACTTGCTTTATTTGATCTCTTATGATCTTCGGGTCAAATCATATCCGATTTTTCACATTTCTTTGTTCTCCATGAAGCTTCCTCTTGTCTCCAATGCTCCTTCCTTATGCTCCCAAGCTCCTTCCTCTTCTTTTCATCATGTTTTTGCTTACATATCAAAATATCTTAATATCTTCTAATTCTACTTTAATTTTAGAAGGTAAAGATTACACCGTAATTGTACAAAAGCTAAGTAAACATAATGTGAAACCATTCTAAAATGTGGTGTTTATGCACTACTAAATAGTACACATCACGAAGGCTAGGGTGGGAGAAGGAACGGTGGCCGGGGTTTGGGGAAGGGGCAGCGGCGGAGGTGGCGGGTCTGGCTTCGAACGTGACTGAAATTAAGTTGAGGGGCAGGGGGTGGGTTTTCCGGTATGGTCTGGTAGCAGTGACAGAGAAGAGGCGGGGGAGGTGGCTGGGGGTGGCAGTGACAGAGAGGGGATGGGCTGGGGTTAGGGAGGGGATCTGAGGAGGTGGCTATAGGATGGGGAGGGGCTGGGGTTGGGAAGGTGTCTTGGGGCTGGGAGGGGCTGAGGAAATGGCTGGGGCTAGGAAGTCGTGTCAGGGTGGGTCAGCGACAATGGTGGTGGCCGGCTGTCGCCGACGGTGGCAGTGGTAGTGTCGGTTGGGAGGGTGGCCATTGGTGGTTACTGGGGGCGGTGGCTAACTCTGGTCACTATCGATTTGAATAATGTTATTAGCAACCGCAACGGAACGGTTCGAGTAACTTTAACTAAACGACGAGCCGGTAACTGTAACTGAACGGGTCAAGTAACTGTAACTGGACAACGGGTCCTGTAACTGGACGGGTCGGGTAACTGTAATTGGACGGGTCGGATAACTGTATCTGGACAGGTCGGATAACTGTAACTGGACGGGTTGAATAACTCTAACTGAACGGGTCGGGTAACTGTAACTGGACGGATCGGGTAACTGTAACTGGACAACGGGTCGTGTAACTGTAACTGGACGGATCGGGTAACTGTAACTGGACAACGGGTCGTGTAACTGTAACTGGATGGGTCGGGTAACTGTTACAGGACGGGTCGGATAACTGTAATTGGACGGATCGAGTAAGTGTAACTGGACAGGTTAGGTAACTGTAACTGGACGGGTCAGGGTAACTGTAACTAAATGGGTCGGGTAACTGTAACTGGACGGGTCGGGTAACTGACGAATCGGGTAACTGTAACTGGACGGGTTGGGTAACTGTAACTGACGAATCAGGTAATTGTAACTATCGGGTCATGTAATTGTAACTGGCGAATCGGGTAAATATACGGGCGGGTCATGTAATTGTAACTGGCGGGTCATGTAACTATAACTGGCGAATTGGATAATTGTAACTACATGTAACTGTAACTGACAGCACGTAACTATAATTGGTCGGGCCGGTAAGTGTAACTGATGGAAAATAATTGCTACTGTTCATATGGGTAACTATAACTATTTGGACGTATAATTGTAACTGATCGGATCAATTAATTATAAATCATCAATAAATTTAATTGGAGAGAAGCATATAAAGTGGCCCACTCGGACTGGCCCTTACCTGCCTAAAACATTTGCACTGGCCCACTGGGACAGTGGGAAACGAAGAGTGAAATATGGAAAACATTTGCACTGGCCCATTAGTTTACCGAATGCGGCGTATTAATTTATTAGGGAGGGCATATTTGATAATTCCATCCCAAGATCAGGCGGATGGTCTCATTATTGGAAATTATTGAAAGAGTTCTTATATTTGTCCAAACACTTTTAATTAGTAATATTCATGACCTAACCCCAAAAATCTATCAAAAATTAGTAATGGAACTGATAAAAAATTAGATGGATCAAAACCTATAAAATGTTAGCTCATAGATATATTTCATCTTTCGGATCTTGAATTGATAATTAATCAATCTTTCAGGTTTTGAACTGATAAAATTCCTTAAAAATTATCTTAGGTTGGGATGCTAGAATTTTTCAGCATTTTCTAGCATCATTATTGTTTATTTATTTGATTACAATGCATCTTATTTAATTTGATATTTACTCTAAATTGCATTTTTCATTCCTTGGGCATCACTTTTTCATAACATATACTCCCTCCGTCCCACTAACAATGGGAAAAGAGGTAGTGACACGCAAATCAATAAAAAGTGATTCATGTGGTTGATATGGATTGTTAAAGTAAGAGTATAGTAAGGATGATGAAGAGTCATACAAACTTTACCAAATTTGGTTTGGGCAATCTTAATGGGACAAAGCGAAAAGGTAAAATAGGACAATCTTAACGGGAAGGGCGGACGGGGGGGGGGGGGGGGGGGGGGTATATGTAAACATATGTATACAATACACATATAGAGTAACGTATATATCAGGTCGGATCCACAGCCTTTGCCTTGCTTTAGGGCAAGGCACGGTGCATGACTTTTGAAAATCGTCTGATAAAAACTTTAACAGGTAGAGATTTTGAGATCCACTCTACTGCACCGCAGAGGATCTCAATCCATACCAGGTCAGGCCCACATCACGAGATTTTAAGCTAAAAAGAGTTTATGATCCAAATTTTTCGATCATTATACATTTTAAGTTTGTTTTACCTATAATAACACTCATCTAATAGATAGAATTATTTTTTTCATAAAAACTCATATAAACTCATAAAACATTATTTATCTTTAATTGTTTGGTGAATGCAATTGATAGTTGATACTAATGAACAAAAAATGCATTCATAATATTCATATTAGACCATAAAATTTGTAAAAACACTTACATTTTGCATTTTACTATAATTTACCCCATACTATATATCTAATTTAATTTAGAATTTTTAGATATCACACTTATCGCAAACATAATTAAAAACACGCATGTTTAAGAAAAATATGACTCTGTGCATCGCACGGGTACTATACAAGTTTACAAAAGAAAAACCAAACGGAGTATACGTACTCTTGGTGCGAAAAGATTGTCTTCTTCATTCAATGCCGGTGCAACGTAGGTTATCAGCGGTAGCTCTTCCGATCTTCTATACCGATGACGAGAACGTCACAGACTCCGGCGTGGGCTGGCACCGATAATGACGGCACGGTTCAGTTCTCCGTATTCAGCAACGTAACGACGCGGGACAGACGTCGATGATCTGCTCTCTTCCGGCGCAGCTCATTTGTTCTCTCCGGCAGAACCTCCCTGATGAAAACGGTTAGCAACACAAGAGGGGGGGTGAATTGTGTGTGTGTGGAACCGTGGCAGTTTTTCGCCGAGTTCTAGTGTGGGATAAAGGGAATTGCAAAATAGTAAAGTGCACAAGAATTTAACGAGGAAAAATCCCTTGGCTCAAAGGGATTAAAAAACCTCGACCTCCCTCGGAGGAATTTTAAACAACTTCACTAAACAAGCCTTTGAAAGAGTTACAAGAGTGATTCTCCTAATCTACCCTTGAGCCTCCCCAACTCTATCCTCTCTAGGAAGAGTTATGCATCTCTACCTTGCGGGTAGAGAGCCTCTCAGCTTTATCACAAAGCTCTCACACACACTTAACCCGAGGCAGCTACTCTAGCCAATTAAGCCTCAATATTCCAAGTACAATATGAAAGGGAAAAGAAAAAGTCTGTCTAGAACTCCGAGCGGGCAGTTTCAGGCGCCAAGGACTTGATCTTTTTCTTGAATGATTCTTCTAAGTATTTTTCTCGGTTCAGCACACATTCTTCTTCTTCTCGATCTCGATTATATAGACTGCTAGGAATGGATCCGTTGAGACTCTTCTTTCTTTAGATGTTTGAGGAACTTGCCTTGATATTATTTGAAATACTTTCCTTTTATTTAAGGATCTTCTAGCTCTTCATTATGATGATCCTTGGTCAACCATAAATATGTGGGAGCAGGAGGATACGTTCATATCATGAGCAAGTAAGAAGAAAGGAATAGAATATATTATGTGATCAATCATTTAATAGCAATTAACATGGAAATGATTTATTCTCTTATATGAGCATGCAACGAATCTTATGTGGATTATATTTCAAACAAGGATCCCTATTCAAATTGGTATAAATTATTCTCAAATAAAATATTTAACCACTATATTCATGCAACGGCCAAGTGCCAAAAATATATTCAATTATGAGACATGCAATCATGTATAGCAAGCCAAGATACTTTCCAAACAAATATTCATTTAATATTTTAACTAGGGATGACTTTTCAAAATCGTATGTCAAAGAAATATTTACTTAACAAATTTAAGCATGTTACGTTCAACTTCTATAAAGGTAGTAAAGATGCTTTCCATTAAATATTAAATTATTTAGGTTAACTCACTTAAGTGGGAGACCAATCATTTATGAAAATATATTTAAATTATGCCACTTTCATGATTACTTTCCATAAAGCATATGTAACAATACATTCCACAAAATTTCAATCAATTATGGAAAGATATTAATGCATGTAAAATATCATACGTTGAAAGACATGCACACGCAGACTAATTATGGGACCGAGAGTTTCGTGGAACTGTTCTGTCCAGAGTTCATATTAGAACTCTCCGTAGTCGGTTCTGTTCCCTGTTCCACCTGCATGGTTAGTCATCAACAAAACCACATACTCAACAAATTCCCCCTTTTTGTTGATGACAAACATTAGGTGCCATACTAAAGATATCCCTGCAGATTAGTATCAAGTATAAATAGTAGAGAAATCAACACATAAAGGGGCACCCGCTTTTTCCCCCTTTTGTCATTCAACAAAAGGAACCAAAATATTTCCCAAATCAAGACATTTAATTGTTCCCCCTTAGATGATGCCGGATGGTCCTGCATGCCCTCTCCGCGACCAGAAAAAGAGATTAGTAATTGAGATTAGGAAATAAGAAGTAGAACGAATAAGTTAGGAAATAATTAGACCGAGTTCCAGTCTAATTATTTCAAACCTTTCTCTTCCTAGAGGCTTTGTAAAAATGTCGGCAATTTGCTTGTCGGTGTTGCAATACTCGAGCCTGACTAGTCCCTTTTCCACGCAATCTCTTAGAAAGTGATGTCGTATATGAATATGTTTTGTCCGAGAATGCATGACCGGGTCCTTTGATATGCTAATTGCACTTGTATTATCGCATAGGATTGGCGTGCACTTTAAATCAACCCCGTAATCGCTTACTTGTTGCATGATCCACAATGATTGAGAGCAACAAGATGCGGCTGCTACATACTCAGCTTCGGCTGTTGAAAGAGCAACTGAATTTTGTTTCTTTGAGCTCCAAGAAACTAGACAGGGACCTAGGAAGTGAGCTGTTCCAGACGTACTTTTTCTATTTAACAAATCACCTGCAAAATCAGAGTCTGAATATGCAATAAGATTAAAATCATCATTACGAGGATACCATAAGCATAAATCAGCAGTTCCTTTGAGATATTTGAGGATCCTTTTCACAGCCTTGAGGTGAGATTCTTTGGGATAAGCCTGGAACCGAGCACATAGACCTACGCTGAAAACAATGTCAGGTCTACTGGCAGTGAGGTACAGTAGGGACCCAATCATTCCTCGATACATCTTTTGGTCTATGCTCTTTCCTTGTTCATCCGCATCCAGCCTATCATTTGTTCCCATAGGTGTAGTCATGGTTTTGCCTTCATTCATTCCGTACTTCTTTAGGAGTTCCTTGAGGTACTTTTGTTGAGATATTTGAGTTCCTTTGCTTGATTGCTTGATTTGTAGGCCAAGGAAGAAATTAAGTTCCCCCATCATACTCATCTCAAATTCGGAACTCATAAGATTAGAGAATTCATCACAAAGAGAATCGTTAGTAGCACCAAAAATAATATCATCAACATAAACTTGAACAACCAATAGGGCTTGATCTTTTATTTTTAGAAAAAGAGTTTTATCTATTTTTCCTCTTTCAAAACCATTTTCCAAAAGAAATTTAGATAGGCGTTCATACCAAGCACGAGGTGCTTGTTTGAGGCCATAAAGTGCTTTATCTAATTTGAAAACATGATTAGGAAAATCTTGATTTTCAAAGCCCGGTGGTTGTTCTACATATACCTCTTCCTTTAGATATCCATTCAAGAAGGCCGTCTTGACATCCATTTGGTGGAGGGTGAAACCCATATGAGCCGCAAATGCAATGAGCATTCGGATTGCTTCTAATCTAGCCACCGGTGCAAATGTTTCGTTGAAGTCTATTCCTTCTTGTTGGTTATAACCTTTGACAACAAGCCTAGCTTTGTTCCTTGTGATTTGACCATGTTCATCGAGCTTGTTCTTGAATACCCACTTGAGACCTATCACGGTCTTGTTCTTGGGTCTCGGTTCTAGATGCCACACCTTATTTCTTTCAAACTGATTTAGTTCTTCCTGCATAGCTAGAACCCAGTCAGTGTCGGAGAGAGCCACTTCATGGTTCTCCGGTTCTATAAGAGATAAATAAGAAGAGAAAGCACAAAAGTTTTTAAGTTTAGATCTGGTTGTTACTCCCTGATTTAGATCGGTGAGGAGGTTATCCAGCGGATGTGATCTATGAAGCTTCCAACCCCTAGGAGCGTTGGGTTGGTCCACCAAGTTGTTGAGAGTATCTGAAACTGGTTCTACCGGTTCTACAGGTCCAGTGTCAGTGTTCTGTCCAGGTTCTTCTTCAGTTCCAGATTGTTCATTTTCATTTGTTAGAGGTGGTTCACCAGTTTGATTGTCAGTTCCTTCATCTCCTTGAGATTGTGATTTCTTGCGAGTGATCCCTAGCTCACTATCATCGGCTTGGATTGATTTTGGGGCAAGTGCTTCATCAAAGATTACATGAATGCTTTCCTCCACACATTGTGTGCGTTTGTTTAGAACTTTGTAGGCCTTGCTATGTGGGGAATATCCGAGAAAGATTGCCTCGTCACTTCTAGCATCAAATTTGCCGATGTTGTCTTTCCCATTGTTGTGGACGAAACATTTGCACCCAAAAGTTCTTAGATGACTTAAGTTGGGCTTCCTCCCCTTGAGCAGTTCGTAGGGTGTTTTCCCTATGAGTGGACGTATCATGGCTCGATTAATGATGTAGCATGCTGTGTTTAGAGCCTCTGCCCAAAAACTCCTAGCTAGACCGCTGGAAATAAGCATAGTTCTAGTCATGTCCTCCAGAGTTCTATTCTTCCGTTCTACCACTCCGTTCTGTTGTGGAGTTCTAGGTGCGGAGAAGTTGTGGTCTATCCCTCGTTCTTTGCAGAAGGCATCGAAGAGAGAATTGTCAAACTCAGTTCCATGATCCGATCGGATCTTGATTAGTCGTAGACCTGTTTGATTCTCAATTTTCCTTACAAAAATAGCAAACTCATTAAAAGTATCTTTCTTGCTAGCAAGAAAGATAGTCCATGTAAATCTTGAAAAGTCATCAACAATAACCAGAACATATTCTTTGTTTCCTCGGCTACGGACTGACATTGGACCACACAAATCCATGTGTATTAGTTCTATGGGCTTGCTTGTGCTCACCAAATTCTTTGTTTTAAAAGATGATCGAGATTGTTTTCCGGTGGCACAAGCCGAGCAAACATGGTCAAGTGAAAATTTCATGTTCGGCAGTCCAATAACTAAATCATTATTTTTAAGTTTATTTATTAATGAAAAACTAGCGTGTCCAAGCCTTTTATGCCATAGCAAAGGATCGTTATCAATAACGCTCAAACAAGTCATACTAATATTAGGCAATGAATCAAGATCTACTTTATATGTATTTTCGAGCCTCTTGCCTTCAAGTATAACTTGTTGTGATTCGTTATTAACAATGCGACAAACGTTATGATCAAAAACAACACTATTACCTCGATCGCAAAATTGAGAAATACTTAGTAAATTAAATTTCAAACCCTTGACTAAAAATACATTATCAATAGCATGGCTAGGTGACTTTCCAACTTTGCCCACGGCTATGATCTCTCCTTTGCCGTTGTCTCCAAATGTCACCTTTCCACCGCTAAATGGCCGTAGTGAGAGGAATAAAGATTTGTCTCCCGTCATGTGCTTAGAACAACCACTGTCAAGGAACCAGTGATTGTTCCCCCTCACTCGGCGCTGTTCCAGGATTAAGGGTTAGCGCGTGGAACCCAGACTTGCTTGGGTTCCATTTTGTAATTGTTTAAGGAATATCTAACATGATCATAGCATCTTTCTAAAGTCTTTTGCCGAGAGTGACATTGATACCGTAGATGACCGATTTTGCCACAATGCATGCAAACCCGGTTATCATAAGTATCAACGTATTTGGGTTTCCATTTACCATAAAAGCCTCTTGTTCTTTTATGAAAAGTTCGGTTAGGCGTTTGTCCATAACCGTTTTTGTGCCTCTGAACCAGTCTATCGAACCAGTTTGGTCCAGTTCTAGGTGGCTGTTGATATGGTCTAGAACTGGGTTGTCCTCGGGTTCTATTATCCTTAAAGGGTTGGTTCTGAAAATTTGATTTTTGATTAGCTCGAATATCCTTTGGAACATATCCGAGACCTGCAGTCTCGTTTACTTTCTTATTGTGCTGAGAAGGACCAGTTCCAGAATGATGTCTAGACCTGGTGTTGTTCGTTGCACTATAGGATTGATATTCCGGTCTATTTTTAAAATCAGTGCACTCGGCAACAAGACGATGAAGATGATCAATTAAACAACCAACACTCGGTATTTTTGAGAGAAGCTTTTCATCATGATCAACTTGTTTGTTCATACTATCGAGCTTAAGAGAGCAAATAATTTGATCTTGCTCTAGAACCACTTCACTGTACTTAAGCCTTTCATCTATTAACTCTCCCACTTTTGTTTCAAGCCTTATTTTGGCTCTTGTGGCTTCCTCGAGTTTAGACTCAAGCTCAGTGACACGTGATTTAAGATGATCGTTTTCGGAAAGGCTTTCATTAAGCTCAATAGTCAATCTTTTGAAAATCTTCCGAGTTTTGGTTTTGGATAGAGAGTCAAACTTGGATAGAAAATTTTCAAAGTTTACCTCAAAGCTTTCTTGGTCGGATTCCTCGTCGGAGAGTGCCATAAGACATAGACCCGCATGATTGGTGTTCTTATCATTTTCCTCTTCTTCATCATCAGAAGAATCTCCCCATGCTGCCATCATGGCCTTTTTGAGATCTCTCTTGAACCCTTTGTCTTCGCTGAACCTCCGGTTGGAACTGGACTTGTTCTTGTCGCAGTTCCGGTCATTTTTCTTTTGTGAACAGTCTTTAGCCCTGTGCTCAAAGGAACCACAAACAAAACAGCCTTGGTTATTAAAAGATTGAGTGTTCTTTTTACCTTGTTTGATACGGTTGTTCTTGAACTTTCGGTACATCCTCCCAAATTGTTTTGCAAACATGCTCATCTCATCATCCGATTCACTCTCGGATTCCTCTTCTTCTTCTCGAGCCTTTAGAGCTATTCCTCTTTCTCGTTTAGCACTCTCGGCATCTTGTTCTTCTTGAAGACCTAGTTCATATGTCAAGAGTGATCCAGTCAAGTCTTCAAGCGTCATGGTGGATAGATCCTTTGCTTCTTCAATAGCCGTGGTCTTAGGCTTCCACACTTGGGGCAGGCTTCTCAAAATCTTTCTCACTTGATCTTCCACGGTAATTTCTCTTCCAAGGGCTGAAAGCTCATTGATAATGTTAGTAAAGCGTGTAATCATATCCTTAATTGACTCTTTTGGCTTCATTACGAATAATTCGTAATTACGCATGAATATGTCAATCTTAGATTTTTTTACACGTGAGGTTCCCTCATGAGTGACCTCGAGCAAATCCCACATTTGTTTTGCAGTCTTGCATCCTAGAACCCGATTGTGTTCGGCAGGACCAAGACCGCAAATTAGATATTTAAGGGCTTGGGCATTATGCTCGAGTTTCTCATAATCTTCAGAAGTATATTCAACTTTAGGTTTAGGAACAACATTACCTTCGGCGTTTCTCTTTGTGATGACATTATCACCACTTTCTATTACATTCCAAACCTGATAGTTATCGGCCTTGATAAAGTTCTCCATCCGACTCTTCCAAAATTGATAGTATTTGCCATTGAACAATGGTGGTCGTTGAGTCGAATACCCTTCTTCTAATCGGTCAACCGTATTCATTCTGCCGGATCTCTTCCCGAGGTATTAGCCTCTATGTGGTGAAGACCGGCTCTGATACCAATTGATGAAAACGGTTAGCAACACAAGAGGGGGGGTGAATTGTGTGTGTGTGGAACCGTGGCAGTTTTTCGCCGAGTTCTAGTGTGGGATAAAGGGAATTGCAAAATAGTAAAGTGCACAAGAATTTAACGAGGAAAAATCCCTTGGCTCAAAGGGATTAAAAAACCTCGACCTCCCTCGGAGGAATTTTAAACAACTTCACTAAACAAGCCTTTGAAAGAGTTACAAGAGTGATTCTCCTAATCTACCCTTGAGCCTCCCCAACTCTATCCTCTCTAGGAAGAGTTATGCATCTCTACCTTGCGGGTAGAGAGCCTCTCAGCTTTATCACAAAGCTCTCACACACACTTAACCCGAGGCAGCTACTCTAGCCAATTAAGCCTCAATATTCCAAGTACAATATGAAAGGGAAAAGAAAAAGTCTGTCTAGAACTCCGAGCGGGCAGTTTCAGGCGCCAAGGACTTGATCTTTTTCTTGAATGATTCTTCTAAGTATTTTTCTCGGTTCAGCACACATTCTTCTTCTTCTCGATCTCGATTATATAGACTGCTAGGAATGGATCCGTTGAGACTCTTCTTTCTTTAGATGTTTGAGGAACTTGCCTTGATATTATTTGAAATACTTTCCTTTTATTTAAGGATCTTCTAGCTCTTCATTATGATGATCCTTGGTCAACCATAAATATGTGGGAGCAGGAGGATACGTTCATATCATGAGCAAGTAAGAAGAAAGGAATAGAATATATTATGTGATCAATCATTTAATAGCAATTAACATGGAAATGATTTATTCTCTTATATGAGCATGCAACGAATCTTATGTGGATTATATTTCAAACAAGGATCCCTATTCAAATTGGTATAAATTATTCTCAAATAAAATATTTAACCACTATATTCATGCAACGGCCAAGTGCCAAAAATATATTCAATTATGAGACATGCAATCATGTATAGCAAGCCAAGATACTTTCCAAACAAATATTCATTTAATATTTTAACTAGGGATGACTTTTCAAAATCGTATGTCAAAGAAATATTTACTTAACAAATTTAAGCATGTTACGTTCAACTTCTATAAAGGTAGTAAAGATGCTTTCCATTAAATATTAAATTATTTAGGTTAACTCACTTAAGTGGGAGACCAATCATTTATGAAAATATATTTAAATTATGCCACTTTCATGATTACTTTCCATAAAGCATATGTAACAATACATTCCACAAAATTTCAATCAATTATGGAAAGATATTAATGCATGTAAAATATCATACGTTGAAAGACATGCACACGCAGACTAATTATGGGACCGAGAGTTTCGTGGAACTGTTCTGTCCAGAGTTCATATTAGAACTCTCCGTAGTCGGTTCTGTTCCCTGTTCCACCTGCATGGTTAGTCATCAACAAAACCACATACTCAACACTCCCCTTCCCTTCAGCATGGGAACTTGATCAGCAACGGTACTCCGGTGTGATAATCTTCCTCCTTCGGCGCTGAGACGAAAGGAACTGTGAACAACAGCATTCCGGTGCGGTAACAGCAACTACGACATCTCAAGTGAGCGACGCCCGGGCCCTTCTTCCCCGGCCGCGATTTTGCTATAGTACTCGGCGTTAATTCCAGCAACTCTGAAGCTCGTCGTCAATGGTTGGTTACGCAGTTTGATTGTGGATCGCACGCCATATACGATAGTACGAAGCATATCTTTAGTCGACGTTTCATGTGTGAATAAGTTTGTGCAACTAGGGTTTAGCCGATCACACGTATTTATAAACCCGCGGGGAAGCTTCTAGTTATTTTGGTATTTACTTTTAATTTATATACGCATAAGTGGAGTGAGTCACACTGTTTGTCCCTGTTTCATTCAACAATCAAACTAACAATATAGAATAGAGCAGAAAACATCTTTGATTCAATACCAAATAAGGATTTCGAACTTCAGAATATGGGTATCGAGAAACAAAGGTTGCGGCTCTCTCTAGACTAAAATAATATGCGCGTGAATAATCTGTCAAAGCCTCTATCGCACATTCCCTTAAAGGCAATATTTATATGCCTAGGGAATGTGTGATGTGACCTAAGCATGATTGGGCTCTTTTAATGATTGGGCCCAATAACACACTTTACACACTTCCTAAGAAAGCTAGTCTAATAATAGCTGAAATATCTAGACAAAATAGCTACACAAATACAAAGACATTTATCAGGATTGGACACCAGAAAAAGTCCTAACAATCTCCCCCTTGGTGTTCAATCATGTTCAATCAGCATTGTAGCGCGAATATCTTTGTCTTTGTGTTTATTCAGCAATGTAGAGGAGAGCGTAGATAAGATTGGTTGAGTTGCTCCTCTTTTGTCTTGATCTCCTCTTTGATGTCTTCATGGAAATTTGTTCTTTGATGTCAGGGAGTTGAAGAATCTTCAGTATCTTGCATGTAGTCCTTGCCTTCCAGAAGTTGCTCTTGATCAGCTTGAATTAAGTCCGATGACGCCTCTGGAATGAATGTTCTGATGATTTCCAGGCGCGCATGGGATTCATTTTCAGAATTTGATTACCCGACCTTTGTCTCCTCCATTGTGTAGGTGGCACAGCGGAAAAAGATTGCTTTTGAGGAGATCTCGTCGGTCGCATTCCCAAAAGAGATGGTTAACTTCTGGGTATAGCTGACAATTTGATTTGAAGCTGTCTTGGCATTTCTGATGATTTGAGAGAATAGAGAGCCGTTGTTGATTTTTGTGATGGAGGAGAGATGTGTCCAAAAATGATTTGTTGATGGTGAACAGCATGTGGACCACTCTCCCCCTCATGACGATCCGATGATTCGGGGCGTCATGCCTTTACTCTTTTATTCTGGAAAACAAAAACAAAAAAGAAAAATAAGATAAAAACCGGATACACCATAGTGTTCCGTTATCACAACATCAATGTAAACACCGATGTGTGGCCTGTGTAAAATGATAGAAGCTATAAAGTTCTAACAGGACTTCCAACCAGTCATTGTGAAGCATCTGAAGTAGATGTCACTCTGGTTGTTATGGCGTGATCATAAAGCCAGCAATGAAAGCGGTAGCCCCCCGAGGTCACGTAGACACCCGTTATCATCACTATAGAGATAAACTCTAGAGCGATGGCCTGAACATGTTGGTGATTTCTATGTTGCAACAGCAGGACTTCCTTCCAATCATCGGTCTACATCTAAAGTAGATGAGCCCTATGGAAGTTCTCGCGGGTCATGAAGACCTGCAACTGACTCAAAAAAGTGTCTGTGTCCTAAAAAATTCAAAACATTTGGGAGTGAGATAACTAGACACGACGTGATCAATGAAAGTTCAGTGGCATGGGGCTGAGGCCACTGTAGTCAGTATCACTTGCCTCGGAAGGAGACAATAATAATAGATGAGGTTCCCCGTGAAATATGATTAAGCACATGTCTGTTGGGAGACAAGTGAGTGGTCTAGGGTAGGGTTGTGCATGCGCCGTTTGGACAAAATGCAGCGACTTCTACCCGGGATCTGAATAAATTCAGTCCTGAACCTATGGGGAATTGTCCGGATTATTTGAGTGACTGGGAGTAATTCTCTCAATTGAAAGCGCAATTGAGGTAGCAGACATGTCATTGATTATTGTTTTCTCGCTCACATGAGCCTTCTGCTTCCTCACTCTCATAGTGTTCACTCAGTTACCCACTCACTCTCGGCTTTGCCCCTTGGGTAGGCTTAGTTGGGTTTACTAAGCCATTGGGACTGTCTCTCATTTCTCTTTGCTCTTTTCTCTTTGTACTCCCCCTCAACTGTAGCACTCAGTAGGATGCCTTTGATGATAATTGGCGCTTGGAAGGAGAACATTGAAAACTCCCCCTCAAAATCTGCATCCTCGAGAGAATTCTTGCATTTAGCTTGGTTGTTTGAGGGTTCAGGTTGGGGTTATTGGCTAGATGAAGCACCATGCTCGAGTATCCGTTGCCTCTTATTCTCCCCCTCATGAGGAGCCGAATAATCAGGGTCCTCATGTGAACGTTTGTGACCGCGGAGACTGTCATTGCATGTGCTTTAGGTTTCAAGTACCACAATAAGAGCTCTTTGTTTGTCAGTGAGTGGAGCTTCTTTGGTTTCCAGAATTCTCGCTAGCATAATGGATGCTAGGTCATCGAATGGCATGGTAAATGGTCAAATGGGATAGGGTAAGGATTGGAGTGAGTTGCGCTTGGGAGTGGGAGGATGAGGGTTGAGTTAGAGTTTGGATGATGTCATTAAGAAGCGCCGGGGTGGTCCTGAATTCCTGTGCCTAAGCGGTTATTGCTTCGTGCACCCATGGCTTAATGGTGGAATCCAAGAAGCGCTGCAGAATGACAGAAAGGTCGGTAGGGTCAGGGTTTCCGGTTACAGGGGTAGTAACCGTTGTCACAACATCAGTAAAGAATAGCGGTGTGTGGCCTGTGTATGATGATTGGGTTATCTGTTGAGCAGCAGGACTTCCGATCATCATTGAAGTATCTCCGATCGTTGTTGACAGGTAGAGTGGACCTGTAGAGTGCGGTGGTGTGAGGAATGTATGTGTCCTAGAAAAATTAGAAAATATATGGGGGGTGACACCTAGACACAATGTGGTAGAAGGAGGGGCAGTGACCTGGGGCTGGTGGTCACTATAGATATCCTCGACTGCTCCGTAAGGGAGCAAAGAGGTGGGTATGAGATTCCCATGTTGAAACTACTACCTGTGGGAGGCAGCAGAGTGGCTAAGGGAGACTTGTACATGCACAGTTGGGCTGGATGCTGCGTCTTCTACTCGGAGACTGAAAAGATCAGTCTCTGTGCCTATGGGGTTAGCCCGATTTATTTTATCTAGGTCTGAGCAACTGTCATACCAGGCCATTTCTTCAGCCTGGTTGCTTGATGTTTGCACTCTTTGTGTTGGAATGAGTGATGAAGAGAGGACATCATGATGTTGCTTAGAGCGAGTCTCACTGATAATCTGTCCTTGAGTGTTCTTTCTCAAGTAAGACACCTCTTTATCTGCAGCCGTAGAAAGCTTGATATCGAATCAACATTTTTGTACCGGAGCTTTCATGGCTTTCCTTGCGTTGTCGTCTTCATCATCTTCGTCCTCATCACATTTGTCGTTGTTGCTCTTTCCAGCCTTGCTCTCGGAGCCCTCATCGTCAGCGTTTTGTAGTCTGGCTGCGCTAGACGAGTCATAGGTAGTCTCCTCAGCAACTCGGGGGTGGCCCTCAGCAGACATAGTCTGATCATCATGGGGCCAGACTGCCACTGGTCTATGTGGCTGGGTTCAACTCTCAGGACCCTCACATGCTCTCGGCTGACTCCCTGGGGCAGGCTCAGGGGGGTTTATCTGAGCCATAGGGAGTATGAGGTTAAGCTTCTGGAAGTAGCGTCAAACATATTGATCATTTGGATCAGCTAACTGCTGACGTTCTCCGTTGATAGTCTTCGGTGGATGGATGGAGTTGTTCTGGAGAAGCGTCGCACCAGTAGTGAAAACCATTTGAAATATGGTAAATGTTTGATTTGATTGGTCCTTTTCCTCTTTCTGATCATCTCAAGAATGTAGTCCCAGATCAGCGAGACGTAGTCATAATTTTTCATGAATGCCACGCCTTGGAAGACAGTCAAAAGGTAGATGCTGCACTTGTCGAAGCCTGTATGTTTTGGCGGTGCAGCACTTGTTTAGTGTAGCCATCAGAGTCCTCCATGGCCGTGATAGTCTTCTGGGCTTGACCTGTGAAATGAGCCTGATCAGTTGTGCATGGCCCAGTGTGATCATGTCTTCCATGATATCTTCCTCAGTGGCCCGTTCATCATATTCATCCTGCTCCAGGATTTGCAGCACTTGGTGCATGAGCCCCTTTGTAACCGTGACCTTAGTGTCCTTGATAGTGGCGGTCAGCACGTCATCTATCTCATTGTCATCCTCATCGGTGTCCTTGTCAAGTGTTTCCCAAAATAGTTGGAGATACACCTGAAAGACTTGAGTTGATTGGCTCATGGCTTTCTTGGGTTGTCTTGCATTGATCCTTGATTGGCGTTAGGAGGAGAAAAATGTAACTCCCCCTCAGAATGTGCAAGGTGTTGTTTGTCACCCGGAGAGTAAAGTAGGAAACTCCCCCTTGGAATGTGCTTTCTTCGTTGTTTGGCACCAGGAGGAGTGAAAAAGAAACACTCCCCCTCAGAATAAACACTTGTTGTTTGTTATTGGCATGTGTTGGTGTTGAGGTGTGCATTTGTTGATTTTTCATCTCAGTGAGGAGTATACACGCCTATACTCCTTTTGATAATGTGCACCGGTTGATTGCTCACAGCTCATCTTCATACCCGTCATGTGTGTGGAGCAATCTGATTCAGTTACCACACATGACGGACCTGCAAAAGGTTAAGAAACCTTTGGTACCCATTTCAGGGTGGGTCCATCCCTTTTAGCACAAAACAAATTTTGAAATTTTTGTTTAATTTTAGTTCCTAAATCAGTCTCTTTTGAAGCTTTTGGAGAGCTATACGACTGAGATTCTGATTTAGGAACCCATTTTTTAGTTATTGCAGGTGTATGAGAATTTTTAGTGCTGGTGAATGATGGAACAGATTTCCGAGAAGTAAAGATTTTCTCTCTTGATAACCGTTTCAGGTGTTTAGCTGAATAAACCTTGAGGGGATAAGTCAGGCAAACACCATCACAAACAGTAAAGGTTGAAGCTTCAAATCTTTTCTTTTGCGATTTGCCATCATTCACATCACAATGAGGTTTGACAGCCTTAGCCTTTTGCTTAGGTTTCTCAGGCTTTCTAACCTCAGCTATAGAATGAGAAAACACAGATCTAGAGTCATTAGAAAAAGACTGAGAAGAATGGTGTGTGACAGAGCTAAATCTATGTTTGTTTGAATAAAAAACAGCACTAGAACAAGACTTCTTATTTTCAACAAAATTCATTTTCTTCTTCCCTTCAGCTATTTCAGCTCTCTTCAGCCTCCACTCTCTTTTCCTCTCAAGTCTCCTACTCACTTCATTTTCTGTTTTCAAAGGAGACGTGGAGTGAGTGGGTGGCCTTTTGAAAATGTTAGTTTTGTTCAGAATTCGTTGAGAAGAGTCAGTATCACTAGATGATTGAGAAGTTGTGCCAGATTGAGAGCTTTCTTTTAAAATGGTCAGTTCTCTCAACAACCTCTCCCTCTCACTTTCAAAGCTCTTTCGTTCCTCTTCAAAACTTTTTCTTTGATTTTCTAAGGAAATGTGTAAGGTTTCAAATTTTCTGATCAGTGGAGGGATATAAGGTTCTTCTTCACTTGATCCTGAGGTTGAAGGGGGTTCAGGATCCGACACAACTTCCTTCTCAGAAGGATAGAAACTGACACTCTCATCAGATGAAAAAACAGGTTCAACTATTTCATAGCTTTTGTTCAAAGAGTCATAACTGAAAGGAATTTCGGCTTTAGAAGGATTTGATCGCTTTACCTCTTCTTCTTCTGCTGTTTCCTTTCCATAGGTAAAAGCCATCAACTTAGTCAACCCTAACCCCATATAATTTATGTCATAAAGTTGAATACAATCCACTTTCTTCAAATTATTGGGGTTAGTAAGACCAAGACCCTCCTTAGAGTTATAAAAGCGTGTGTCTTTGTTCTGATTGAGAGAAATGGTTTGTTCTGTCTGTCCTCTCTTGGCAAGTAGATCTTCTAATTCTTTGATTTTCGTGTAAAGAGTACATCTTTTTTCATGTAGAAAATCATTTTCGGCTTTTGCAACGTTTCGTTCTAATTCAGTGTCACTTACCTTTTTAGTTAGTTCAGCTACCTTTTGTGTGAGCTGTTCTATTTCCAAAGTTCGCTTCTTAACAATTTCCTTTTCATTGTCCAATTGTATGGTGAGTGAGGTAGTCTTATCCAGCTGCTGCAGTAAGACTCGGTGATTGTTTGCTAATCTCTCTTCCAATTGCTTGATAATTTGTTGACTGTCAGATTGCCTTACCTCCAGCTTATCAGAAATTTCAGTACATTGATTCTTACACAATGATGAGTTGGAGGTATTCATTGTTGATTGTTGAATGTTGACCGTAGACGTGAAGTTGATTGAAGTTTCTGCAAATTTCCGGACCTTGAAGTGTAGCTTGGTCCTTGAGAAAAATAGCCTTAACCTTGAGATTTTTGCCTTAACCTTGAGATTTTTTTTTTTTTTTTTTTTTTTTTTTTTTAAATCTCAAGGTTGACTCTTGGAAGCTTTGGTTGTAAGGTTCACCTTTGGTGTTGGAGTTTTGGACTTTGGAGTTTAAAGTGGCTCAAAACTAGCTCTTGGAAAAAAATGATGAAAAGTGTACACTTTCAAGGAAAGGTGGAAAGTGAGCTTCTTTAACTTTCCCACACCTAAACTCCTTGAGAAGTTTGAAGCCTATAAATATGAACTACTCCTCCCTTAGTATTAAAAGGTGAATGAGAAGAGGGGAGCTCTCGCGCACACAAGAATTCCGGCTTTCAGTTCAGAATCGAAAATTCGCACCCCCCCTGCGCGGGCGACCTGCGGACACGATAGCCGTAGAATTCAGCGGGTCTCAAAGAACAATTTTGCCCTTCCTTCCTTTTTTTTTTAAAAACTTTCTTTCTCGAACCTAGTCCTCGTTTTCGATACTGAACCTCCATCGAGAACTTCTTTTCGATGCCGGCCCTTCTCGATGTTGTCCTTTCTCGATACTTGGTTCTCGAAGAATGTTTTCGAACCTGTCTTCTCGATGCTGCTTATGGAGAACCTGGTTTTCGATAGTGGTGTGCGACCTGCGAGAACCTGTACTTTTCGATGTTGATGTCGACAAGCTCTTCTCGGTAAACGTTTTAGCTCGAGAAAGACCTTCGAGAAACCTGTAAATTCACAAATCCTTTTCGCACCTAAAGTTCGAGAAACCTTCTTCGAAAACTTAAAGTTCGAGAAACTCGTCTTCTTCACAGAACCTGCGAAAAGCTTCAAAACATCGAAAACTCAAAAATCCCAAATAGGCAATTTCATACTGTTTAATCTCAAATGTTGATCGAAATCTTCCTGGGATTGCAGAAATAGTGTCCAAAATGGGTCGATCAAAACATAAAATTGCAGAAATCAGATTTTCGCAAAACTCCTCTTCAACGTCAAAAGGAGATTCGAAAATGCAGAAATTCTTCAATCGATTTCACGCTCGGCTCTGATACCAATTGTTTGTCCCTGTTTCATTCAACAATCAAACTAACAATATAGAATAGAGCAGAAAACATCTTTGATTCAATACCAAATAAGTACAGACCGATCATATGTACAGAAGGCAATCAAGTTCCATAACAAAATTAACAGAGCGATCTCTGCTTCTATCGGAATTCCTTCAAAAAAATTTAATTGGTGATGTAATTTTTCCCGTGTGCTTTATTTCGCTTTTCTTGTACTTTCAATTTAAGCTTTTGTAATTGCTACTATATTTTGAAAAAATTGGGATGTGTTCCTCGACACCCCACCCAGATTGGTCTGCACCGAAAAAAAAAAGATAGACCAACTAGCCAAGGTTGAAAAGAAGAAAGGAAAAATTGACAAGAATAATCTCACCTTTCACCGGTCTTCTCATAATAATCCTACCTTTACATAATCCCAAAATAATCCCATCTTTGCACCTCATCTTCTTTCATTGGACCCTGACCAAGTTTTTTACCTTTATTTGAAAATCTTATATAAATAATCTCACATTTATAAAGATATAATAGAAAAGTGAAAGGTGAGATTTTTATATGGTCAGGGTCCAATGAAAGAAGATGAGGTGCAAATGTGGGATTATTCTGGGATTATCTAAAGGTGGGATTATTATGAGAAGACCAGCGAAAGGTGGGATTATTTTCGTCAATTTTTCCAAGAAGAAAAGAAGTGAAAAGAAAACCAAAAAAATAAAACAATCGGAATAATGTGTAGCAGGAGAAGAAAGAGAGAAAAAGAAAAGCTAAAGTGAGAATAACCTCCTATAGGAGGTTGTGTTCCGGTCACTTGACTCATATGATGGTTTTTTAAATTAAATACATGGGCTTTATTCCAAATTTGCTAGCATAGTCAGTTATTCACCGTAGTGTTCCCTCCTTGTCATCAATTCCGGAACCCTAACTAAGTCTACATAGGGAGGGGAATTGTTTGGTCAACTCATGTGAATATGTGATTCAAGGTTGATTTTTAATTTGTTTCATTCTTTTATAATAGTGGTGACATTGATCACAACTTTCATGAAAACGAAACGACTAGTATTAGATATAGTTTTTCTACTCCCTTAGTCGGTTAGCAAGTTAGTTGTATTAGTTGTTTTCTATTCAATATTCATCTATATATACTGTTATAACCGAGGAAGCGGTCCAGCTCGACTGGTCGCCGACTCACTCTCCCTTGTGGGAGGTCTCGGGTTCGAAACTTAATGGAGTGAGTTTCAACCCAGTTTACTCCAGGCCCCCTCCCCCAGACTCCCCCTGGAGTACGTAAAAAGAAAAAAGAAAAAAAAAATTGTTATAACCATGCTAGATGAATTGATGATTTGATTTTCTTCCATTTTTTCTTAACAATGGTGCTCGCAGATCATCTGGTGAATCCAGCGAATCCTCTCTTCTTGCATCTTAGCGAGAATCCTGTTTTAATCCTTGTCACACCGTTGCTGGTAGAAACATGACATGGTTGTTGCACTGGAAATGAAGAACAAAGATCAATTCGTTCTCAGTACTCTGTCATATCCACCAACTTCAGATTCTCTTCATGAAGCATGACATCAATGTACAAAATGGTTATGTCATGGCTCAACCGTTCGATGATGAATCTGCTTTAGAGATCTGATGTGACTTATGTGATCGATTCTCTCATGTGATCGATTATCCATGTGCAAAAAAGTTCATGTCTGCTAACCGACTAAGGGAATGGAAAAATCTTTATCTTTTTTTTGACAAAACTTCCTAATATATTATTGTATTTGTTCTTTGTTAAGACCAACATTCTTTAGCTGGGTGAGATGCGAACATGTGACCTCCTCTTTGAGAATGTCGCGACGATGTCATCAGAGCACAAAGTACTTAACACAAAAATCATATCTAATAACTAGGATGCATGCTGGTGAATCCAACATAACTTTAGAGTAGGACAAATAAAATGCATTCATGTGTCAATTCAGCTAAAAATATGTGTCATCATTTTATTGAACAAAATTGCAATAAAACGAAAATATCCCAATAATTATAATGAATAGATAACAAGAAACAAGTGAATAAATAGTTTAAAGAATATAATAAGATGAGACATAGAACGAAAATATTCTAATAACTATCTAAATAATCTTTATTTGGAAGAAGATAATATATTGAGAGAAGAGAGGGAGACGGCTAGAGTTTACCCTATCTTATATCATACTTTTCTTGTTAAATCTTGTTTTTTTAATGATGAATTATATCATACATTATCCTACTAAATAAGTTTGGGTCGGTAAAAATATTGCCATAACTTAGGATGTTTTCAATGTAATTGAATTTTATGATCTGGTCTGATAATACATGTCTGATCTATGTGTATTTTATAATTGTTGAATATAACATGATCTGTAAATCTAGCCAAAGACTCAAACATCCAACATTGTATGCTTGACCCTAACTCCAACTCTAATTCTTACTACACCGTAATAATGACATTACACAAGCTTTCATGTTGTTCAAATGTTCATGAGTGTTCACAATCCTTATACTTCCTTATACTTAATAGCAATACAAATTGATCCGGACCGTTCACTCTAAAATTGATCTGCACCGTCGCTTTGTTTTCTCTCCTTTTATTTGGTGAAATCAGAAAGGAACTCTTTGATATGTATAGAGAACTTAATCATCAAAAAAGGAATGAACTATCTGAATTTTCAACTGAAAGTGTGTTTACAGCACTAGAACCAGATAGTAGTAGTACCAAATAGTTTGCTGATGCATTTGTCAGTACTTCAAATGTCATCACGACATTTGCAGTGAGAGAATTTTTGGATTGCACCTTTTTCATTATAATTTCCATTGTTATGACGTGAATGTGTTGTTCATAATTGGTTTTTGGTTTGTGAATTTCAGGAGAGTACAAATCTTCATCTTGCACTAACACTTATCTTGTGTTTGGCTAGAGAGAGCTGTTGTCACTTTATTTACTATGGTAGAATGGAGCAACTTGGATATGCTTACGTGCATAAATAAACTCTTCTATCTGACATCATTATATTCTTGAATATAGGTTAGTACCCCTATTTTATGTCAATCTAATGTATGCATGAGAGTGTGTACCTTGCTCTTTAAAAGTTGAACATTATTTTTTCGATTCTCTTTGTACCCTTACCCCGTCAAATTTTACTCTTCCGTTATCTTTCCCAAATTGAAGCCACCGTTGTCCTCTTCTTACGTTAAAAATCAAGCATTCTCCTCCAATACGTCGCCTCTCTTTCAAAGGAAACCTGAGGAAAATTCCAACCGTCAGGTTAATTACTACAAGCTCTTCTGCCAAACATTAACTCCCAATTCTCTGTTTTTTTGTAACTGATTTCGAATTAATTGAAAATAGATCTTCTCAGGCTCTATAAATCTTACCATGGCCGCCCTCTTATTTGCTTCATCCGTTCAGTCTTCCCTCACAACATCTAGCTCTTCCGTTTCTCGCAAAGCATCTTTCATACTACGTAGAGTACTAGGTAAATAGTTTTCCTTCTGTTATATTTGTTTCTTGCTTCAATCAGACGAATTCATCCCATCTAATATTGCAGAAACTTCAATTTTGTCGAATATTAATCTAACCATAATCTATGCATTATCTGAACTCAGGCACTTTACCTTTTCGTCCGTCTACTGGCTTACTGGGTCTAAGAGGAGAGAGCCGCATTTAGTTTAGGCTTAACCGCTTAATACATTTGTTAGTTTCATTACCTCTTTTTTTGTTAAGCATATAAGGAGTATATTAATGAACCTACTCTTTTGATAAATGCAAAGTTTGTTGCTTCTTTTGGTACAGCCTTACACTTTTGTCTGCTACACTAATGTTTACCATGAATCATACGGAGTATATGCTTTCATTCTGAAACAACATGAAGCTGACATGGGAATATTGATATTGATAATCTAGAATCTATGGAACTACTACAGAATGCCTCATGGATAAGCATAATCGATCTAAAAATGTAAGTGATGCATATCTCAGATTCTCAGGAACTACTATGGAAGCTGGAAAGCATTTTCATATTTCAAAGTGTTGGAGTTAATCTTGTTGTTTATAATTTCATCATGTTTAATTTAGTTTATTTTGAGTCATTGATGCATTTTAGACTAGAGTGTTAGTGCACGGCGAGATGAGTCATGCCAAGTAGTGTGCGTCGCGTGGCACCGTGCATGTGTTGTAGCGGCACTGATGTGCATATGTGCCGTTACATTAGTGTTGGTCACATTAGGTAATTTGCGTTGGTATTATTTAAATCATTTACATGCATGTCCGAGTGGTGAGTGGGTCTTTATGGGTGTAACTACTTAGATAGTTACTTAGTGGAGATGTGGTATTAGTGGCTTGAAAAGTGCATGCGTGTGCTAGGTTGTGTGAGTCTGCTTATTTATTTAAATTTGTAATCAATTTGGTTTATTGCAAGTGAAGTAGAACAAAAGCTTCATGTATATTTTTCCTTCTCCTTAGCCATCACTATAATTATTTTATGATTATTATTCTTTCTCCGTGAGCAAAGCAAATCCAACACAAATCCTAAGACTAAAGTTTGCTTGAAGTTTCTAGATAATATAGGATATTTTTAGCTTGTCCAATCCTCGTTGTAATAAAAAATACTTTTCATGTCTCAAGCAGTTTACAATTATGTTAATGTGATTCTCTTCTTCAATTCGCTTTTATGTGATGCACATAGTAAAAACTCCTGAATTGGAGAAAGAGCTAGACATACAAATTTAAAATTACATTCGGTTGGACATGAGTCTATTATCTTAGTGTTAGATAAACCTCATAACTTGAAAGCCCGTTTATGGTAACTTAGACCTAATTTAGCCCTGTTCAACCTGTTTGGCTTGAGTTCTGTACTGGACATGAGTCCATTATATAAGTGTGAGGTAACTAACCTCTTTGTGATTTTTGTGAGGTGAGGTAGACTCAACTTATCATAAATGATCTGGCTATGGCCTATGGGTGATCAGATGGATGAATCATGAATGTCTGTTAATTTTTTACTCGGTACGTGATTGATACAAAATGGGGATCAATGGATTTTCATGTACTAGATCGACATAAAACAGGATACCAACCTATAATCAAGAATATAATAATGTTAGACATTGCAACTTGTATTAAATTTGTTGACATGGAATATAATTGCTCTCAATTTTTTAAAATATATGTATGACATTTTATTAACTATTTTGAAAGATTTTATAGCAGTTTTGTACTCCCTCCGTCTCAAAAAGATTGGCCAAATTGACTTTTCTTGGTCAATGGTGATCAACTTTGACCAACGATACCTTTTAATACAAAATTATTTAAAATATGAAAATTATATGAGCTTATTCTTTATTAAAATATCTTTCATAAAAGTATAAAATTTATAAATTACACACAAATTTAATACTTAAAATCATTGTCTAAACTTTAACATCATTGAACAAGAAAAGTCAAATTAGCCAACCTTTTTGGGACAGAGGTAGTATGTAATAGTTCTTTACAAAAAACATACTTTAATATTGGACAAACATTCTCGCGCCTTGCGCGAGAGAACGCTAGTTTAAGCTAATACTTCTTGGAGCCATGCATTGAGCGAGCTACCCAACATTCAGTTAGATGTGAAGGTTTTGGTTGGTTGCCCCCGTAAAAATGAGAGTATCCCTTCCAGTATGAGTAATGGATATAATCACATATTGAAGTTATTAATGAAGTTTCAGCGGCGTGATGTTGCTTTGTTGCCAACTTATATACTTCATCGTAACTTATATACTTCATCGTATTCACTTCTATGAAGTAGCTTCCTGATATGAGGTTTATGTTTCTAAAAAAATTTAATTATGTTTTGAGTCGCTATTGTAAGTCTCACTCTTGTTGGTTTTCTCTCTTTACCACTCTCCCTAAAACAACATCATGCAGTTCTATCTATAAAATGTTGATAATGCTTTCAGCAAATATGTTTTTATTGATATACTTGAGATTTCTTTTATAAAAAGCTTAAAGATGACATGATAGATTTTATTCAAAGCATGTATTTTAACTTCTTACCAATCCAAGAATTTTCGATAGACTTATTATCAATAAGTACTCTGAAAGATAAAATATATAAACATAGCGATGATCGGTGATTAATTGAAAACCATCAATCTAAAACTTAAAGTATCATGTAATTAATTTATTCTAATTTAAAATAGTGGCGATAGCAATGTGTCAAGTAGTGTCAATAGTTAGCACACTTTTTATACATTCAAATACTCTATGTTTTGGTTCAACTACTTTTTTACCCGTGGTTCTACTCGTCTACTCGACTACTCGTAATGTCAAAAGAATTAATGTTCATTAAAAAGTGATATGAAGAATATATAGGGTTTTATATCTAGGATGATAAAACTATATTTAAAAGTTGAAAACCTAATAAAAAACAATCATGTTGAGATATATTATCCCGAACTACTGTTTTTATGGGCCCAAGAAATTACCCCACTATGGAGCCCGATCCGTGAGGCCTGCGTCGGCCCGTTTCGGCCCACCTTGGCCCATTAGGGTAGGTTATCCCCCCCCCCCCCCTCCTATAAATAGGAAGTCTTCCCTAAAGGTTAAGGGTTAGTCTCTTCTTCCCCTTTTCTCCTCCTCCCTAGACTAGCTCAATATTCCATTAATGGGAGCTCAAAGTGTATATTGTAATGGTGAGGAGAGTATTAATGAGAATGAGAGTGCTTGGACATTAGCCTAAAAAGTCATGTGATTTTCTTCTTTTCGAGTTTAAACGTAAAGATCGAGTGTTCATACCAAATTATATTTATACGAAGTATTTATTATATCGTGTTGGATTAAACTCAACAAATCACATTCATCAAACTTTAAATTTAAAAATTAATAACATTCAACAAGGCTTGGAAACACATGGAAAACATGTTTTGATGGTCCAAATGTTGTCGGGACCAACAACTAGCTAAAACAATTTCCTTCCCCATTTTGTCTTGACTCATTTTTTTACGTGAGACTGTCAATCACCTTCCTACGCATGCATTTCCCTCTTACGATAAGCTATGCAATGACAAGTAATAAGAATCAGGGTCAGATATTGAAAAATGTGGTGATATTCATATGATGATCGATTTTAAACATGGACAAGTTTATTTTGTTGCATCTACTCATCTAGAGTCACGAGTCTAGGTGGTTGAAAATTTCTTATATGTGACGATAATGGTAGACTAACAAACTGTATACTAAATGTGGTGTACAATTAAGGGGCGGAGGGAGGGGTGGCCAGGCTGGGCCCTAGCCCGGGGTATTTTTTTTTATATTTGGTACTTCGTATTATGTATATTTTTTAAATTTGTTTTTGGAATTGGCCCAGTGCAAAAATTAGACTGGCCCAGTGTAGTAAACTGCCCGGCCCTAATCTAAAGCAAAGAAGCGCAACAGCAATCGACAGAGACATCCGACGCATCACGCACCTGACGCACAGAGACGCCAACGCGATTCGCCGGACGTCGCTGCTCCAGCTAGCCCGCTCCGGCGCTCTCATCGCCGGAGACTGGCCCTCTGGTGCTCGCCGTCTGCTCCTGCCCGTCACGGCGTCACTATACTGCTGTCTTCTTCTCCAGAGCCTTGAGGACTCCAGTCTGCTGCTGCTCTTCTGCGCGGGGTGCTAGTCTGCTTGGCCAAGGTAACTAGGTAAGAGTTTCTCTGTTTCGGTTTTACAATATTTAGTTTAGTTTAAGTATTTTGATTAGTCGGTTAATGTGTCAAAATTGATTGGGTGATTTGAATTTTGAAATAGAAAGTTAGGAATGTCTGGTTTGTGAATTTTTTAAATATTAATATGAATTACATGAATTAAAATAATATTGACCAGATTTTTTGTTTTTTTGCTAAGTAGGTATGACTACTCAATCTACTTACGAAAAGGCAAAAATCACATTGTATTCGTTTTATAAACCTAGTAGAAGCACACAAAATATATGAAGTATTAGAATTAAATGTCTCAATTGAAACTCATAATATCTCATCTGCTCAAGAGGGAGTAGTTTCCGATGTTTCCGATGCACTTGTAGTTGAGCGGGATCCGGGATATCTCCTATTATCTCCTAATACATTTTAGTTTCAAATATTGCATGTACTGTTAAAAAATATTATTATGAATTTTAATGGATTTTAATCATTATGTTTACAATATTTATGCTTTTAAATTTTTATATAATGTTTTTAATGTATAGTTGTTCCAGGGTAAACATCGATCTTGGCTACGCCCTTTACAAAGAGATTTTTATCGATTTGTAATGTTATATTTTATTTTAAATAAAATTGAGGATCACATTAACACCTAAAAATTTCAACCTTTTTCTTTTATCGAAACTACACCGTTTGGGTTAGTTCAAAAACACCAAAACTTCGTCGTTCCTAGCAAAAACCAGTCGTTCATCCAGAGTCCAGACTCTGACGCTTGCTCGACGCTCCTCCAGACCTCCAATCCTCCACCTCACGAGTTGCAACCGCCGGAGTCCTCCGTCGTTCTATCGTCACGTTCCAGTTGCAACCATCTCGATTTGCTTCCATTCGCAATTCGCTCCAGCCTCCGGCCTCGCGACTTCCAGTGGTTCGAGTCGGCATCGGTGCACCAGTGCAGCATCCTGAATCCAATCAATCTACGGCTCCATCGTTGCACAGCCTCACCGTGACCACGCCTGACACCTCCACTCTTTTTTGTTTGACAAAACGCCTCCACTCTTGGTAATTGGTTAGTCTCCTCTTTCACAAATTACAACCTAATTTTTGCAAGCCTAATCTGAAATTTGGAGAGGCATTTCCTAATTCCAAGTTATTGCCTTGAGATTAGACCTGGAATCTGCTTCAATATCTCAACTGTGAATGTGGGCAGTATAAATTCTCCTAATGGTTGGTTCTATTTATTGGTGTTTTACACTTTTACTCAACTTTTCCTTAGTTTAATGGTGTGGCAGTAAGCTTTTTTGCTTAATTAATTTGTTGGTGTGGCAGATTGTTTTTTGTTAATAGAAAGGATTTGTTGCGGAAAATTCTACTCCTTTTATACTGTAAGAACAATCTGTTGCAGATTTTTATGTGTATAGTGGTAAATTATAATGGTCAAAGATAGACTACGGAGGTCGTTCATTTTGCTAGAAAGATAGTACGAGTATATTAAATTATCTGTATTAGAACTTTTAATAGGATCTATTATATTAAAAAGTCTGTTTTTTTGTGATAGGCAATAAAAATTTATAGAGAGATGCTGGGTTGCTGCCTTGCAAAAAGTGATCATCTTTAGTTCAACTTATACTGAGCTGATTTCTCCTCCCATTCTTTGACCACGGGTAGTAAATAATAACAACTATGGTATTAATAATAACATTATTATTGTTATTATCAGCCCCTCCGCTCTTTGCGTAAAATAGTCAGGGTAGTGAATAGTGGAGTAGATAGGAAAAAGCAATGAAAAGGGAAAAAAGGCCCCAAAAGTTTAAATGGAGCAGATACTAACAAACTTCCTTAAAAGAAATATGGAGCAACTAAAAAAGAATGAAGTTAGGGAGGGATTAATAATAATGTTTTGGGGACCCAAAGTAGCTATATTTGTTGCTATAGTTAGGGTTTCACAGTAGATACTCCTCTATACAACTGTAGATTTAATTGGAAACAAGAAAAACTGAAAATTATTTTATTGAAAACAAATTGCCTTATGTAATTTAGTTGTGGCCCAAGCATTGTATTTTTCTATAAATAGCAGCTTCCATCATGGGGAATGGGAGTCGAAATCATTACTATTACTATTACTACGGAGTATTACATAGTAGTAGTTGCCTATTGCCTTTTGTAATTTATTGGAAACAAGAAAAACTAAAAATTAAATCAAGTCATGAACATTGCACAGATAATTTAGCAATCAGCACTGGTACGTCTTTTGCTGAGAGCCTACCCATTTTTTTCTTAATGTTTCTTATATTAGGTTTGGTGAGATAATTGGCAAAGGGAACTGCATTATCTTTTTGAAGATATACCGATTTGTTTTTGGGCAAAACCTGGTACAATGCAAACGCCTCAATCCGTACCAGTAACCCAAAGCCAACCGGCACCACCCAATCTTCTTCGTGGTCCCCAATCTCACTTCCCAGGTCACTTCCAGCTGTCCAACCCTCAAGCACTAGCACCAGCTCAGGGGGGACCTTCCCAGTCCCATTTGCCACCTCATCACCACTTACAAAGTTCTAGAGCTATCTCCACTAATGTGGGTGTCGGGGTCTCTTCTCCCGGTGCCAAAAGGGTTCCCCCTAGGCAGCACTCCCGGCCCACCAGTCAGGGCCAGGCGACCGGTCCAATGTTGAAGACCATGGAACTGGCCCCTGCCACACGAAAAAGGAAAAGGAAGCTTCCAGAAAAGCACATACCTGAGAAAGTGGCCTCTCTTTTTCCTGAGTCTGCACTTTACTCTGAATTACTTGAGTTGGAGTCTCGTTTGGATGCTTCCCTTATGCGAATGAAGACTACCCTTTCAGAATCTCTGAAGAACCCTCAATGTGTACAGAAAACACTCAGAATATACGTATTCAACACCTTCTCTGACCAAACATGGTCACTCAGGATTTTTGGGAGGATACTGAACAACCAAACCCCTTCAGAACCCAAATTTTCATCTTTCTTCAAGAAAATCACTGTATATCTTGACCAAAATCTGTATACGGATAATCATGTGATTCTGTGGGAGAGTTCCCGGTCACCGGTTCTCCGTGATGGTTTTGAGGTGAGCAGGAAAGGGAACAAAGAGTTCACTGCAATAATCAGACTGGAAATGAACCATATGCCGGAGAAGTATAAACTCTCGCCGGCTTTACAAGGCATTCTTGGAATTGAAGTGGAGTCGCGGGCGAGAATATTAGGTGCCATTTGGCAATATGTGAAAGCAAAAAAGCTTCAGATTTCCGACGAGACTTCTTCTTTTATGTGTGATCCACCTCTGAGGAAGGTTTTCGGGGAAGAGAAGGTAAAGTTCTGTGCAGTAAGTCAAAAGATTGATCCACATTTGATCATTCAACAGCCAATACATTTAGAGCATATGGTCAAGCTGTCTGGGGATAGTCCTAGTGGGAATACTTGTTATGACGTACTAGTTGATGTCCCCATTACATCGCAGAGAGAAATCTCGACTTTCTTGGAGAGTTTGGGGAAGAACAGGGAGATTGATGTTTATGATGAGGCTATTTCTGGCGCCATAAGGAAATTAAATGAGCATAAAAAAAGGCGGGCATTTTTTCTTGGATTCAGTCAGTCTCCTGCTGAGTTCATCAATGCACTTATTGCCTCTCAAGCCAGGGATTTGAAGCTTGTTTCTGGGGATTCAGTCCGTGATGAAGAAAACGAGATGCGGTCAGGATTCTACCATCAGTCTTGGTAAGTTTTTTTGCTCTTGGGCATATAAGCATATTACTATACTTTACTACTTTAGAGCTTTGAACTTGTTGTGTCTTTAACTCTGGGCCCCTGTTTGGTTCCCGAAAAATACTAGGGAAAGAAAATAGGGAGGAATTTATGTAGAAAAATTGGAAGGATAGAAAATGTCAGTGGAATAAAGGATATGTAATTCAATAATGGTATTCTACACATTTATAAGCTAAGAGATCTAAACTATCTGGGGGGGGGGAAGAAAATAATCATATTTCAATTCCCATTTGCATTGTCGAAGGTAAAATATCAACTTTTTTGGCCCTTTCCCTTTTCTACAGTATCTTCCAGGGTCAGAACATACCTCAGGGCTTTTTATGGTGTAAAATAATTATGGATTTCATTATAGTTTAAAAGTCAATTGACACAAAATAAGCTTATACATGCATGGTGATATACTATCTATGTCTTAATAATAGTAAATGCAAAATAAAGCCCCATTTAATCTGACTGTCGTTCGGGACCTGACTGTTGGGTATGCAATATATAGGATTGAAGAAGCAGTCATACGATACCTGAATCGCAAGGCTCCTGCTGGACAATGACATTACCCTTGGCGGGACAACAGCGATCATTATATAGTTTCTTCACTTCTTCACTTTTTTTGTATGTTGATCTTAGGTGCAAGTGGTATAAAGATTCTCTTGTTACTACTAGTGGTGGAGACCCTTTCCCGGGGTTTTACCATTTTAGGTACCAGTTCCTTTTACATGTATGTTGTTGATGATATCAAAGCTTCAATTTGTTTTTATGGGTTCAAATCTGTCCCAAGTGTTTTTCTAAATGATACAAACTTTCATTTTTTTCTGTTGGTACCAATGGTTCATGAGAATGTATCATCATCCACTGGTATCAAATCTGGTTATCCGCCAACTTTTTGACTGGAAAAGAATTAGGAATGCCGTTTTATTACTTTCATTTTCGCCTAACAACATCTCTATTTGCAGAAGAGCTTGAAGGCGTGGCATTAATTGCCTAAACATTGGATTCTTATCCATTTCACTGATAATTCAGTTCTCAACAAGGACAACTTGCATGCAATCTCATTTAGGTTAACCCCACCGAGGGGTAACGATGTTAACCACTAAAACTACTACGGAGTAAAAATAACTCATCTAATAAACCTGGCCCTGGCTGTAGGGACGTATACAATATTTTTAGTCGGGCGTATTAATAAAAAAAAGTGGATGACACTTGACACCCATCCCCGAGGGCCTCCAGCATCGGTCGAATGCATTGTGAATTTTGTTAAAACTTTACATTTTGGCACATTAAATTTTGAATGAGAGTGATTCTTGATCATATAAACTTAATCTAAAATATGATTTAATATATTTTATGTTTTCATTTTCGACTAAACATTGCCGATTTTCTCGGCGTTGACCCGGTTGACCCGCCGTGTCTGGGTTGACCCGTGACCCAGGCACTTTGCCGGGTCGCTTCCCAGTCCGACACAACATTTTATGTCATTTAGGAGTCTGCTAATAATCCTATATGGAGAATCCTCTACGAAGACTACATACAATTTTCCCTCCCATGTACGAAGTATGACTTAAATTCATGATGAATTACAATATCATTCTCAATCCTATTAATACATAATATTGACTTAAATTCATGATGAATTACAATATCATTCTCAATCCTATTAATACATAATATTGAATGGTTTTTTTTTTATTTTCTTTTGTATAACTTTCTTCTTTGATCTCTCATTCTCTTGTATCAAACAAACCAAAAGTAAAGTTCAAATTCAAAATCAATAATCAAGATCAGAACCATCTAAAAATGCGATTCACAACACATCTAACTGGGAGGTTCACATATTCTGATTGTACATTATCATTTCTTCGAAAAATTTAAAGCCCAACTCATTAGAAATTGTTTCTAATCTTCATTTTAATTTCACTTATACAGTGTTGATATAATAATCTTCACTGAATATGTTGCTATGTATAATCATTATTATACTTCTAAAATTATCTAATACTATTTTGCTCATATATCTATGTCATAAGACTCATAACTAGCTCGGTCGACTAGAAGCAAAGCTTTACAAAAGTCATTTAATTTATACTCTCCATGTTCCTTAAATCTTTGATAACTTTCCTTTTTTGATTGCCCCACTAATTTTGCCATTTTCCCCTTTTAAATAAAGAATATGTGGTTCCAATTAATTCTCTCGTCTCTACACAAACCTCAACCACACAACTTTTGTTTTATTAATCCTCATGTCAGTCAAACTTGACAAAGTTTTAAGAAACGGGAGAGTAAATTATTTCAATGGGCAACCTGCCGACATGCACATTGTTAGGTATCAATTGTGGAAGTGAAATTAGAAGTCTTTAAAATGAACATATAAAAAATTAACACATAGTTTGGCCGTTTGACAAAGATATTTGTATAATTAAAAGAAAAACACTTGACATGTATATTGGATTTTAATCATAAACTAATAGATACTAAAGTATATGAGGCAATGAAAAACACTTTTTGAAAAAACACAAATTATGTTCTAATAAAAGAGCTCTAATTGGGGGTATCAAACTAGTTACCAAAAAAGAAAAAAAATATTGTTATCAATGATTGGATGAAATGTCATATTCGGATATTCCTCCGTCTCGGTCTAAGGTCTTCATGAAAATAACTGGTGGATTTGATAACTGGTGATAATTATGATGTCATGTAATATGCGATGTTTTAAAATTGGACGGGGAATACTCGCACAAGAAATGCTACTTGTACGCAAAAAGTTTCACCTTTTGTACATAAATGTCAGTCACGGACAATTGATGTGTTGGCACATGGAGTTGCCCGCGGATACATACAAGAGTTTCCTGTGCACATATAACTCTTGTCTGTATCCTCAAACATTAATTTTTGTGTCAAACAAATTTTGTATGATTTGTTGGTCTATAACATGAGGACTATCTAGTGGAAAGCCTTTACTGACACCGGCATGCAAACCAATATTTGTGTGTGCAGTGCCTGTGTGCACATGCAATTGTTTTATGTGACCAAAGTGTCAAATTTTCAGACAGATTTTATCACACAACCAATAGTTGTGTGACTCACAGGCAATACTTGTCCATATGATCATTTTTAGTTATATGTGTTCACACAGATTTTACCACACAAACAATAATAGTGCTGCACACAAACACGAATTGTTTGTGTGATCTATTTTACTTGTTTGTGCTATCAATTTTGATTGTCTGTGTAAACAAAATGTGTAATGGTCTATATGCATCTAAATGAATGTTGTAGGTGTACGTGTGATTATTTTACATGTAATTTGGAAAAATTGAAAAGATAATAAAAATGGATGAATATAGATAAGTAGCTAATTTTGTTCAAGTAATGGAAAATTTTAGATATAAAAAGTAGAGAAGAAATGGATGGAAAAGAGAGGAGGATGAAGACCAAAAAAGGCGGACCCATATTGATAGCCTAATAATCCATGCTACTAAGGCCATGATGCTCAGTCAAAGCCTGGGTTGGCAATTAAGACCCAACATTTGATCAGAAAAAGCCATTCTACCTTGGGTTGAATTATACCAGCGAGGCCTACTATGTTATTGATGTTGTCTTAAAGAAAAATAAAATTCGTCTGTGTGACTAAATATCACTAAATATCACTAAGGCTTGGATGTTGTTGTTGTTGACTAAATATCAATAAAATTAGACTAAAGGGTCAAATAGGTACATGAACTAACTTAAAGTGTTCAATTAGCCCCTTATATAGGAGGTTCAGCCCGGCCCGCCAATTGGGGAGGTTCCCGGTTGAATTTTTTTGAGTATCTTCTTCATTAAGTCTAGTTTACCCATACCAAATTTCAGCTAAAACTTCAACCGAGAAGGTAGTCAAATGATTTTCCGAAATGTATTGCGTTGTTTAACTACACAGTTATCTTCAAAAAATCATTTGACTGCTTTCCCGATTGAATTTTTAGTTGAAATTTGGTATGGGTAAACTAGACTTAATGAAGAGGATTCTAAAAAAAATTCATCAAAAAATTCCACCGGGAACCGCTCCAATTGGCGATGGCCGGGCAGAACCTCCTATATAAGGGGCTAATTGAACACTTTAAGTTAGTTCATGTACCTATTTGACCCTTTAGCCATAAAATTATGTTGTTGGTAAGAAAATGTACTCCCTCCGTCCCAAAAACAACTTCCTACTTTCCTTAAATGGATGTCCCAAAATTAACTTCACACTTCAATACTTTCCTTATTTGGCAAATTATCTACATAAAAAAGTGATAAACAGTGCCAAACAGTGTTTAAACAGTGCCAAACAGTGTTTAAACAGTGTCAAACAGTGTTTAAACAGTGCAAAACAGTGCACTCTACAGTAAAGTCAAATTTATTTTCTAAAAGTGTGTGAAGTCAAACCGGGAGGTTGTTTTCGAGACGGAGGGAGTATATACATAAGCATCGAGTTGTGTGTCCTTTTGAAGAGGCGTCAGTTTGTATGACACGGGAAGCAATATGCGTGCACCAACATAATTGTTCGTGAATCGTTATGGACAAAAAAGATTAGCACAAATAAAATGTACAAAAGACAAACATTTCACGTGTCACATACACTTGCATCTGTGAAAAAGGGCAAGGAATATGATTTGTGTAGGCATATACTTTTGACTTTTTTGTGTGGCCTAATTTCACACAAACTTAATATTTTCCAGTTTTATTTTTTGATACAAATAAATTTATTAGTATTTAGAATGATGCAAACAATTTGTATAAACAATAATTCTAGTGGCTTTTAATTTCCAATTTGGTTTTCACGCGACTCTACTTCTCAATGTGAATCTTAGAAAATCGAAAATGGTGAAAATAGTAAAGATTGAAGATATGAATATGGAAGATTATGATAATG
Source organism: Cuscuta epithymum (assembly GCA_945859915.1). Lineage (NCBI taxonomy): Eukaryota > Viridiplantae > Streptophyta > Magnoliopsida > Solanales > Convolvulaceae > Cuscuta > Cuscuta epithymum. The sequence continues at coordinate 1,109,670 of CAMAPF010000006.1, forward strand.
ATGATTATTAAAGAAGTTATAAGAGCATCTTCAATGCTAAAATGTTAACGGTGCATACGTGGCATGAGAAATAACCAATTAAAAAACAATAAATACAATATATCTCTCCTTGTTTCCACGGTCTTATGTGTTTATGGTAAGTTTTTGTCTGCAATGTCAATCACAATGTCTACATCTAGACATTGTGTTTGACATTGTGAAGATAAACTTACCAAAATGATGTAAGATCCTTTAAATAAGGAGAGGGATATTGTATTTATTGTTTTTTTAATTGGTTATTTCTCATGCCACGTATGCACCGTTAACGTTTTAGCATTGGAGATGCTCTAAGATGATAAATACGAAGTAGGGAGTATGAATGAAGATGGTAAAGAGCGAGGAGAAAGGGAGAGCCGTAAAGGACAGTGGAAGAGGGGTAAAATATACTCCTTCCGTTTTTTATTAAACTTCACACTTTGACTTCACACAAAATAAGGAAAGAAATTTGACTTTACTGTAGAGTACACTGTTGAGGCACCGTTTGACCTTGTTTGGCACTGTTGAGACACTGTTTGGCACTGTTGAGACACTGTTTGGCACTGTTTTGATGTAGATTTCTTTGTCAAAAAAGGAAATAAGGAAGTGTGAAGTTTATTTTAGACCGTCCCAAAAAGGAAAGTGTGAAGTTTAAAAAAAAACGGAGGGAGTAAAAGTGAAATGGTAAAAATAGGAATATTTATAAGCTGGACGTACACGTTTTGTTCAACTATAAAATTTTCTCAAAGTGAGAGGGGCGGTCGCTCCGGCGGGTCGGTCTATCACGTTGGGTTGTCATCCTCTTTCTTCTCCCCGCCTCCTCCGGGATTTGTAAAAAAAATTGATCTTTGATAAATTGTCTGCGGCGTGGCCGGAAAAATTGCCAGACGAAGTTGGAGATATGGTGGATGCTGGTTTTGGATTGCCGACTCCGTCTTCCAACTGCAAGGATGCAATGACGGCTCCTCAACATGGCGGCGGCGGAGCCGCATCGAAATATCTCTCTAACCTCCCTTCTCGGGGCCTATTCTCATCCACCTTCCCCTCATCCAATCCGGTATGGTTTTACTTCCATACGCTTTTTGAACAATTCTTTTAATTAGATTTTTCTTTCTTTTGATGTTCCGTAGTTGTATCAGTTACGCATACATAACTAACTTATCATTCTCTTACTTGTTAATGTTTTGTAGTCGTTGCAAACTCTTATTTCACTGAAAAGATTTTTCTTATTTTGTGGTGTTCGTGTGATTATCAACGCAAATAGGTCAATTTTGGATTTTTGAATGGATTTTATGTATTCACATCATAATGTCGGCCTGCGGCAATTGATGCTTTTAATGTATACATAAAAATTGGTGTGAAAGACGAGGAAGAGGGGATATTGGGATAGTACTATACAATTTATAGGTAATAATAGGTTTTATATGATGGAAACATCAAACATGACATAGACTTATAATGGTCGACTCAAGAAGCAAGAATTCAACATATTCACTTTTTTTTTCTACTTTATGCCGTTTTCTCTGGTTTCTATAGCACTGTGGTATTGAGAAATTTATAGGGTTTGTAATGAATACAAATTGCAATTGATGTGAGAAATTGATCATGCATTCCCAATGTGTTTGTATTTTCTATCTTCTAACACTATGTTCCCTATGAAGCACAATGAGCTTATAATTTCATGCGTGAAAAATTGTGCTGATTCATGAGTTTATTCTTTTTTATATCATTATCGATTGGTTTATGTGCTGGCTGTTAGTAGTAACTGGCAGTTCACTTTCTACTAAATAATTAACTATTAATCAAATTCAGATTCCTATCTTTATTCATTTACAATACATATTCATATATTGATTTTTTTTTTGTGCAGGGAGGAATGAGGGTTTATATTTGTGACCGTGACACAAGTGCTCCAGGTTCGCTCTTTCCTCATGAAATAGCAACATCATGCATGTCATGAATTCTGCAACACCATAAGTTGCAACTGATAATTTATTATTTGTTAAATTTACAGACCAACAAAGACCTCCATTCAGAAGAGATAGTTTTCATTTTATTTATGCTCATTTGCATCCGGAACAACTTATAATCTGCTTTAAATGTTTTGGATAGGTGTTGCATAGTAAACAATTTTGTATTATGGAAAGGTGCTTTCTTTTTTAAAAACCATTTCAAGTGCTTCTAGGAGTGAACTGGAACATGGTGTGTTAGAAGTCACTTGAATGCCTAACTTATAAAATTCTAATAACTTAAGGGGTTGATTCTACCCAATATTCTATTTATAGAATCTTATTATAATGGGAATGAGTAAAAACATGTGCTTTGAGGCTAAGCTGCTTTATCAGTGCCTAAATAACTCATAAGATCCCTCTCTTTATTCAGTGATTCAGTTGTGCACATTAGACACATGCTATACAAAACTTCCTTGATGTTAAAAAAAGTGAAAATTATAACCAGTTGAGTATTCGACTTGGATACCCGAGTGTAATCATGTGAATCTTCTTTACAAACTCCTTTTTGTCTGAGTAGTTTGAGAGCTTTAGTTTTAAGATTAACAACAGAAATCGGATTTAGCATTCAAAAGTGGGATGGATGAAGTAATTTTAGGAGTACCTACATTATATCATTCGATAATCTATCTTAATTTTTGATCACTCGACTGGAAGCAAGGGAAAGTTCTATGTAAAACAAACTGAGGTATTGGATGCCACTAAGGCAGTGCCAGGGAAAACTTATTCTCGAGAATTGGAAACAAAAGCTTTGCCTCCAATATTTTGAACTGCCTGGTTATCTCTTTGTTTGATGTGATATTTAGGATCAGTTTGGATGGAAGTGTTTGGAGGATTTTCCAGTGGAGAGGTTTTGATGGCTAAATCTGTATCTAAGCTTTTTGAAGAATGGAAGGAATAATGCAATATAATAGGTGATTATGTAGTGCTCCAATCATAATTCATTAATTTTTAGAAACATTCTATTCATTCAGATATATAAACATAGTCCTCCACTCAAAAACACATACTAATCGCTCCATCCTAGCTGACCCCTAAAATCTTGCTGTATCTGCTTGATTCAGCCAACCATTGAACTTCATCCCCTTACCAGTTCATTGTTTCTTTTGCAATGGCGAGTTCTTATACTTGGTAGCTGAGTGAACTCTTTATGTACAGAAAACCAGATCATCAAAACGGATGAGATGAACATTTTAATTAGATCTCTTACGCTTAATCAGCAGAGGGCCGAATCTGGTTCAAAAGACTGGCAGAGCATTCCTGCAAATGGAAATTCAAGGAAAAGGTATCCGGTTTGCTTTTCTTTCATGTTGTTTTACTAGGTATGAATCCTTAGATGTTTTGCCACTGTGGTTAATACATCAATTGTCCTTTTCTAGAGCGGCCGAGAGAGCATTGGAAGGTAGAGCATCAGCAAAGAAGGCTGCAAGCAGCAGTCAAGCAGTTTCTCAACAGGGTAAGTGACCATTGGGGGGAGGGGTAAAAATGTAAAATACCTGAAAACCACATCAGGCTCTGGTGAATTTAGAGTCAAGCTGCTATTGGCCTATTGGGTCTTATTTGGTGTTGCAGTTAAACTTTCTCGTTTTCTACCAACTAAAAAGTTAGTGGAGTTTATTTTAGAAAGTATTCATAATTTGGGATTGACTGAAAAAGAAGTGCCTCTTACAAAATGGGATTGAGGCATTACTTGTGTAGTTATCTCATGTTATTTTACACCTGTCGTTCTTTAGTTCTTTGGGTAGTGAATAGTGATTTTTTCACAGTTTTTAATAGTAAGTTTGATAGATATACTCCCTCCGTCCCCTTTTAAATGTCCCGTTTTACCATATTGGGATGTCCCTATTTAATTGTCCCATACCTTATTTGGTAAACTTTGTGTGGCTCAAAATCATTCTTACTTTATTCTTACTTTATCAATTAATATCAACCACACAAACTCACTTTTCTTAAAACCCGTGCCACCATCTCCCGTCCCATTTAAAAGGGGACGGAGGGAGTACTTCGTATGGAGTAGTACCGAAAAGTGATTTCTAACTCCGATGTCATATGCCCATTCATGTTAGTTGGCCTCAAACTCTTATAGGACTAGGACTAGGACTAGGACTAGGACTAGGACTAGGACTAGGACTAGGACTGAGAAGGTAATGGCATATACGTCATCCTCGAAACCTTTATTTTCTTATAAGGATAGTAGAACAATTATTTGGTGGCTTCCTTAAAAGGAAAGTTGTGCAATTAGTAGAGGACAGAGGGTGTATAATTTTTCATCTTATGGGCTGAATCTTTTAATTATATGTGTGTGTGTGTGTGTCCCCAAGAAAGAAATATGACAACTAAACAATGGGCTAAGGGAGCATTTGAGCAAAAGTGCCGAAATGTACGGAATGTTTCAGTAGCCAAGTTTTCTTGGATTCTGGTTGACAGTACAAACCATAAGATAACAGCAAAATTGCAGTTTGAAGCCTATCAGTTGAAATGGTTGTCTAACTCATTCTCCCTGTCATTGTCAGAAGGAGCTAAAACCCTTAACCCTGACAGAGATCTCCAAAGCTTGACGGTGGAAAGACTTCGTGCACTCTTGAAGGAAAAGGGCCTTTCAACTAGAGGAAGGAAGGCAAGCGAGTTTATGCCATTCCTCTCATTCACTTGTTGCTCATATTTCCACCTACTATACTCACATTTCCTCTTAATTGTCTTTCTTTTTCATTTTGGGGCAGGATGAATTGATTGCTCGCCTGAAGGAATCCTCCACTGAGTGACGTGATAAGCGCCAAAAGTCCAGGGACTAAATTTCTGCCGTCTGTAATTCTGTATCTGGCATCTACAATTCAACTTTCTATGTAAACGTATATACCTATATGAAGTGATTTTGGAACTACTTCGTATTAATTAAGAATCTGTGCTGTTTTTGGTACTTGGACTTGTCAACTTCTGCAAGTTATTGCCTTGGTTAAAGTTGTCCTGGCTGGTCTCGTTTCTTACCCGGAAACGGTATTGGAAACGGACCACTGTTCATAAAAAATGAATGGGACATTGTTTTTTTATTTATGAAAAGTACTCCAAATTTCTAAAAAGCTGGAACTGAACAGAAAAAGACTGGACATACTTTATGCAAATATAATTTCCGAATTGGATTGAGTTCACCCTTTTTGTTCAATATTTCTAAAAATCGTTGAGGGCGTCTGACTAGTTCCCTCATAGGCGCTAGGTGGCGGTTGGGTGTCTCGATTTTTGTCTAGGTGCTCTGACTAATTGATTTGGCGTCTAGGTGAATTAGTCGGCCGCCTATGACGCCTAGTTGTCCGCCTAGAGCGCCTAATCGGCCGTCTAGACCGTCTAGATTCGTCAAATATTACATTACTTTTTAATTTTATTTTCTTAGTGAAAGTTGTATATTATCATACTTTAGCTTTAGCTATGGATATAAAGAAACAAAGTTGTAAATTAAGATAAAACTATATATGTTTCTATATATATCTAAATTCATCATAATTTATATTTATAACATAATGAAGTTAAATGATTAGTTATCATATACTATGTATGATTACATGTGATAATTCTATCATTCATGTTTGTTAATGTGTATGTATATATGTATTTTATATATATAAAAATACAATATTACTTATCATATTTTTGCAAAAATATGGATAAAAATGTAATTTCTTTGTCTCCGACTAGGCGCCCGCCTAGCCGCCTAGGCACTGGGGAACATTGTATATACTATAGAGTTTGTCTCACCCCTTCCTATGCATAAAAAAATAGAGTATCTTCCACAAAACTTAACCAATTTTGACTTCGCACAGAATAATAAAATAAAAATTGTATGATGAAAATTTATGAATCTGAATTGACAAACTTTTTTTAGGACTAAATAAAGAAATCTGGCAAAGTTTTGTTGGAGTTATGGACTATGGAGCATATGTCATCCGACGTTGGATTGAGATTCGAACTCGTGAGTGTGTGACTATTACATTATGTTTGCCTCTGATAATTTTAAAATCTCTATTTCATATTGAAGTACATATTTATTTGTTATATACAATTGATAAAACGAAACTTCAAAGTTAGGGTAAACTACCTAATGTTTATAATTTATATTTCAAGAATTGTGTATAACTTTACACGCAATATGTAATTTAAACTTTTTGGCATTATAAATTGTGTACAAGTACAACTTGTTTTGGATCATTTTCACGAATTCTGACGTGTGTGTATATCCATTTCGTCGAACATGTTCTCATGAGGCACAAACCGCACAATGGCACACAGACAAGATTATCAAGTATCAACACAAATACACATACTTTAACTATTCAACTTATGTACACATAGAGCAGTGGCGGAACCAGAAAGTAATTTAAGCGGGGGCACGATCATAAAGTAAACCATCACATTAGGTCTTAACAAACCACACCAATTAAACATAACAAATTTAATCAATAGGGGTGCTAAATCCAACCTAAGGGCCTTAATGTTTTGAAAATGTTGGATAATAACCTCACAATCGATCGGTCTAAACACATATCTTTCTATGTAACTGACTAACACACAAACTTATCAGTGCTTTAGTCCGGGGGAAATATTTTTGAATTGATATTGACTAATACGTAGTAATAATTACCGAAACAAAAGATCATTCAAACTATTATATATTTATAATCTAATACCAATAATACAAATCATTAAATCTAATTCAAACTATTATACAGTACCTATTTTTCAAATCATAATTATGAATTTTAAAAATTCAATAATGAAATACCAAATATTTAATTTAATTAAAAAAAGAAAACAAAATGGGAAAACAGAAATTGGCCTACTGCTTCGCTGCTACAGCCAGGGGGTGGATCTCTCGTAATTGGACGCTGGTTGGCTAATAATAGTTGGCTTGGTCTTCTCATTTGGGCTATTGGGAACTTGGGCACTTTGGCGTCCTCTGGCCCGATTGGCCCTTTATCCCCCAGCCGGCCTCCATCGACGACGTCGTATCATTTAAAAAATAATAGCCTCAGCTTTCCTCTATTGCTCGATCGATTTGACGGTCTTCCCTGTCCGCCAGCCAGAAAACAAAACTCCAAGCTCGTCAGAAATCTGGAACAGACCAGTCCGGCGGCCCCCAACCCCTCCGCCCACGTACCCTATCTCGTACGGCCAAAGCAGGGGCACCGGCCCCCCTTGCCCCCTGCCAGACACGCCTCTGACATAGAGTGAAATGTGTGATTGTGGTTAAGAAAGAAAAAAGGTAAATAAATGTTAGCTACACAAAATCTTCCGAAAAAGGAAATGAGAGTTTTTTTAGCATTCCAAAATAATAAGTGAGAAGAATTTATGAGGTTGTTTGGAAGATGGTTGTCTAGTCCATACTTAGTTTCTTTGACTAAAGCTAATTGATTGAATTGGTCAAATGACATTTTTTTTGTTTGGGAAAAAAATGTATGATTCAACGAGTTGACCCCAAAAAACTGAAAATGGAAACAAGAAAGCATTTTTTACATGTCAAAAATGGCATTTGTACGCAACAGTTGTACACATTTCTACGTGAAATTTGTACGCAACACTTGTACACATTAGTGATCTGATACATATAAAAATAAATGTTTGTATGTGCACTTCAAATGTTTTTTTCCTATTTTTGAAGGAAATAGCTTATATTAAAATCATATGATCCAACACAACAATCATATCCCAAGACCTAACTCTCCCTCTAACCAAACAATGAGGAAAATGTCAAACAAGTACCCTAAGTTGCCTCTAGTAGCATTAAGAGTACATCATCTTACAATTGATATAACAAAGTATCTAAACTTGATTTTTTGGTGTTGATTAAGTATCACTTTAACTCTACCGTTAAAAGAAGCGAAAATGGAAGAGATTAACCGTTTATCTTATACTTCGTACTTTTAAATCCCGGTCCTCAACTATTCACTTCTATTAACCCTAATTATTTTTAGGACTTTCGCAGAATCTTCTCTTCTCTTCTTTCTTCTTTTGCATTTTAATTTCTCTTCTGTGCTGCTCTTCTTTTTTCTTTTCTTTCTTCTTCACTTTGAGCCCGTTTGGAGACCTCTCTTTTCGGCTTATCAGACTTATCAGTCAACTTTTTCACCAAACACGTAACTTTTACTTTCGCGCGCTGAATTGTGTAATAAGCTGAAAAAGTAAGGTTGAAGTTACTTTTCTGGCAGTATTGGCTGAAGTTACTGTAGATGACCATTTTAGCTATTTTTACATATAATTTTTTCTTTATTTTATTAATAAAATATATTTTTAAAATATTTTCTTCTTAAATCAGCAGAATCAGTCAAAACAGCCACTCCAGCCAAAACATCATAAATTTCAGCAGAATCAGCCGAAACAGCCGATTTTGATGCTACCAAACGGGCTCTTTATCTACTTCTTATTCCCCTTCTTTTGCTGCAACATTCCTTGAACTTAGAAGGGGTTTCAGTTTCTGTGTCCTCAAAGGCAGCTTCTCACACTTTTCATTACCTTATATACACTAATGAGGATATATCAAAATGCTTTCATTAAAGTTACGTAATTATAATTTGAGATTTTCTTTAACTTAATGGTAACTTTGTTCTTTATATTTATTATATACTCATATACGATAGTAATTTTGAATCAATAGGATTAATTCGATGTATATGTTTTCATTTATTCTACCGGCGTACTTCCTTGCCATCAGCTCCCTATTTAATCTTCCACGGACGTTTTTTAATAGTCTATTACATTTACCGTTTTACATATACTTATTTATGTACGTATTTATTGTTTTGTTCATTTCTGATGCTTATGCAAGGCAACATGTAATACTAACATGGAGTGATGCAGATGGATTTTGCCAACACACTTGGGGTCCTATTTGAAGTTTGCCATGTGTCCTTTAATATACTATCTATATTGCATGGTGTGTTTTTTCTCTTCTAAACAATTGGCCGTGTGTACTAGCAATATATTGGAGCATGCAATTTTGTATTATACTCCCTCCGTCCCGTTTTACCTGTCCTACTTTCCCGTCCCGTTTTACATGTCCTACTTTCCTTTTTAAGTTGTCCTAAAATAAGTGTCTTCTTTCCTTTTTTGGAAAGAAATATGTGGTGTACACCATTTCACTTTATTATATTTAAATCTCAACCACAACTTTTACTTTTTCAACCACTTCATTAATAACCGTGCCAAGTCAAACTAAGACACATAAAATGGGACGGAAGTAGTAGCTACTAAGCATGCAATTTGTCTTATACTCCGTAATACGTAGTAGTTTCCAGAGAAATCAATTTGTAATATATTTTATAGTCTAGGACTCTAGATTTAATTATACGTTGTAGTGTATATATAAGCTAGGTGATGCACGTGATATATGAAGTATGACGTACTAATGATATACGAAGTATGTAGTATGTATATATCTTCTTCTTATACACTTTTTATTAGTTGTAGGGACAGTAGGGTGAACTCCTACGTTTGGAGGTGTTGCGAGAAGAACCATTGTGGGGAGGTTTGTTTGTGGGTTTGCTAAGTAAAAGAGTTGTGATGACGGGAAGAGATAAAAGTGAAAGGGTATGGCCATAAAAAGAGAAAACAATGGGTAAACCCCTGTTCTTTTTCCCTTTGGTGAGCTAGACTTTTGTCAACCATGTCAGCAATACGTTTAGCCAAATCATCATTATTAACGTTGACATAACAGATGTACCTAAGTGACCCTAAAAAATCAAGTTGATGTACTTTGAGATATCTAATACAAAATGATGTACTCTTTATGCTATGGAAAACAAGTTAATGTATCATTTTGACCCTTTTCTCACCAAACAATGCCAAAAGTTCATCAGCCCACTCACGTCATGCTTGGACATAAAATAGTCCACCCAGAAAAAGCAAGACTAGTAGTTGAAACGGTGAGAGCAAAGAGGTTATTAATGACTGAGTCATCCTGATTGCCTCCAGCTAAAACATACCTTGTCAAAAAACGCCAGCCCACATACTCACCCCCTTATTGTATGCAAGAATAAAAAGCAACAAAAAATTGAATCCTGACTGTGAAATAAAAAACAAAACCAGTTGATGGAGTTCGCTTGATTCCATCCCTCCTAAATCCTCCAGCTCATACTTCAAGTGTGTGATAGGCGGGCTGCGGGCATTGTAGCCCGCCTCCTCCCCATTTTTTGATGTCCTCGTGTCTACCTCAATATCCTTGTGCAAAGACCCTTCTTCCCCTTGATCTCGCCCACGCTTCTGTTCAAGCCTATCTCCCGCGAGAATATGCTTTTTCCCCCTTCCCCCTGTTGCAACCCTCCATGCCCATCCAAGTTCGCCATCCCCATGCCACTCTCGTCTTCCTTCTCTTTCCCTTTGCCAAGTGGTACTATCCATTTGTTCCCCTGTTATTGCACATCTATTTTATGCTCTCAATTCAGAACCAAAAAATAGCCTTTTACTCCTACCGGTGTCATCAAGATAGTGCGATAGATACATGTATGCATGACTGTTTACCAATTACCATAGGTCCATAACCAATATTCAATAAGATCAATAATAATGACACGTTAATATTGAATATATTAATTCTTTTATTATTTGTTGGCCTTACGTGACTTTATTAGCACTCTTGTGTGAAAGGCATATGACATTCACGTAGGAGTGCTAATAAAAATGTCACGATAAAAGAATTAATAACTCGGGAATGGTTTGGTTATATTGGATAATATATACATATTGGGAAATAAGTTATACTAGTAATTGGGATAGTAATGGTTTACTATTATTTGTTAAAGTAGTACTCCGTAATTAAAATCTATTTTACATTATTGTTACTATTCATAATTAAATAAAACAGAATTGTGACACATCCATCGGGCGCGAGTCGTGCGACTTCTATATTCTCTTTCTTTCCCCTTTTCGTCTCCGTTTTTATGTTGAGGCTGTCTGTTTCGGACCAGTGGCCCCTACTGAACAACGGATAAGAGTTAGCCTTAAAAATAGTGAAAATAATGGTCACTCTCATTCCCCATTCCTATTTCCTTTCCCCGTCATATTCTGTGCATCATATTGTCCTATTCGAAGCTTGTATGAATCGTCATCATTGTGAACAGAATCATACTGCCAGTCGCTTTCTTCCAAACCAACATATTCCCGTCTTCGAATACTCCTCACCAGCTAGAGATAGAGCAGAGAGAGACAGAACGAGCGAGAGAAAAGATGCAGGTGATGAAGGAAAGTGAGGAGTGGAGTCAGGTGTCGACTCCTCGCAGCCCGGAGGCGAAATTGGGGATGCAGGTGGAGGATCTGTGGGACGTTCAGGAGCCGCAACTCAGCCCTACGGAGAAGCTCAATGCTTGTTTTGAGAGCATCCCCGTCTCCGACTTCCCTCCCGCCGCTCCTAATCAAGGTATTATTCTGGTTGTTTATGTCGTTGTTGTCCGTCCCTTTTCCGTTGATTTCTGGTCTATGTGCTGCCTGGGAAATTTGAATTGCTTAGAGCCTTAGTTGTTTTTTGATACGCGGTTTTGATGCTAAGCTGTTTGCGGTTATGTAGTGATTGAGATTAAATCGGATGCAAGTTTGGGGGAAGCTGTGAAGCTGCTATCACAAAACAAACTGTTAGGTGCGCCTGTTGTAGATGTCGATGCTCCTGAAGATGCTAGTTGGATCGACAGATATATTGGCATCGTCGAGTTTGCAGGAATTGTGGTCTGGATTCTGCACCAGGTATGCATGCAGATCCACAAATGAATATATTGTGCGTCCTTTTGTGATTAGAGTGATTGTAATTTCATCCACCGATACAATTCTATTCCTGATGTCTATCAATTGGTTGTGGAAGCGAATAAGAAAAAGTACATTACTGTCTGCTGCAATTAGACCAATCTATGTGCGATGTATATTAGGGAGTATAATAAAGAGCTATCTTTGTTCATGCTACAAATTTTGTTGAGTTAATTGTCCAATAGTTGTCTTAATTAGTTACCTGGTAAAGTAAAGAATCTGCCAGTAATCACAAAAATAGATGATCAGTATCACAATGTGCATCACTTAAATGTTTTGGCTATAAATATATACTTCAAAAAATACTCCGTAAAAAATATATAATCTCTTAAACGTCTATATATGTATACTTTCCTAAAGAAATCATGTTATACACACACACACACACACACTACATATATATTTTCTAATTTAGTACATATGAAACAAAATCTACATCCTCAAATTCAAGCTTTTCTCTAAAGTTTCCTTATTTTAGTAGTAATAAGAATGCAAACTATGTCTTGCATTGTTCTTTCTTAAGAAGATCGTGGCTGTTTGTTTCTTTTGCAGTCAGAAAAGATGGAAGGGTCATCAATTTGGGATGAAGCAAGTGCTGAATTGGATGATAAATTTGGTCCTGCTGTTGCTGCTGCTGCTAATGGAATGTCTTCTCCCAGATTCAAGAGCTTGCACCCTGAGTCTCCTACAGCAACTTCCGGGAACTTTTTTGAGGCTCTAACTTCTTCTGACCTATATAAGAACACAAAGGTTACTACTTACTGTTTTCAACCTTCCATTAATTCTTCGTACGACTTCACCACATACTCTTTGGGTGCATATTTAACTTCTTAAAATGGTCAATGTTTTGTGTTATGTTTTATATGTTCATATATGAAATCTTTGCATGTCAAATAGATTGTCTTCCCAATTTACTTCATAATAGTCCTCACTTATCCTCTTTCCCATGAGAAACGCAAATGAGAGATTGGTTTATACATAAAAAGAATGTTTTAGGTACAGTATTAAAAGACTTGATTAATCTATTCTTACCCCAATACATTAAATAGGAACAGATAAAGCACATATGAAGCTCATCATTTTGAGGGCTTCCCTAAACTTTTTCATCAAAAAATTCACACGTTACTCCAATTTGCAGGTTAGAGATATTTCTGGGTCATTCCGATGGGCCCCGTTCCTTGCCTTGCAAAGTTCCAACTCCTTCCTGACAATGCTTCTGCTGTTGTCTAAATATAGAATGAAGAGTGTCCCCGTGGTTAATTTAGGGGAAGGAAAGATCGATAACATCATAACTCAATCTTCTGTCTTGCACATGCTTGAAGAATGTGCTGGTCTCCATTGGTTCGAGAGCTGGGGTTCAAAAAAACTATCTGAACTTGGTCTCCCTGTGATGAAGGCTCATCATATTATTAAGGTATGAAGCACCTAGCCTTGAGTCAAACTGGATATCAAATTGAGGTGTGAGTAGTTAAAGTTAGTACGCGTGGTTATGGTCTTAGGCTGGGATATTCTTTTTGTGATGCCACCATTGGTGCCTGCTAATATATAATGGTTGTCCCGTTTATGAATAACAGTCTGTTTGGTAGGCTTCATTTTCGGCTTGTAAGCCTTATTTACCAGTTTTTTTCCACTAAACACAAACTTATTTCAGTGTTTTGACTCAACCAGTTAAACATGAAAAAAAGGTAGTGTGTGAATTACAATTTTGGCTAAAATTAATACTTTAGCTTTATTTATAGATATTTTTTCTTTTAATTTATATATTTTCAAATGAATTGTTTGGAGGATTCACCACACCAACCACCACTTAAGCAGTAGATATAGGCATTGTACACTGGCTGTAATTGTCACACTTTTGCTCTGCACAGGAGTTGAAGAACATGAGGAAATTGAGTTTAAGATAAGATTAATATAAATAGTCAGTGTTGCCCTTCTATTAAATAGCAATCTCTTTCCAAGTTGTTATGGAATTTCTTACATGTATTTAGAAACAATACAATTTCACCCATGCAACTTTTATTCTGAGATGGAGGTATAGTATATAAGGAACTGCAGTCCTTTCATTTTTTATTGCCAATGCTTTTTAGGTCGACACTTAGTCACTTACCACCACTATCTTACTCATTGCAGGTTAACGAGGATGAACCAGTTCTGCAGGCATTCAAGCTAATGAGACAAAAAGGTGTGGGTGGACTACCGGTGGTTGAAAGTGGCAGGAACAAAGCAATTGGTAATATAAGCATCAGAGATATTCAATTCCTTCTTATTGCACCTGAAATCTATAAGGACTACAGGTATGTCCGACTTCTCGTTAAAACGATGATACCAGTCAAATACTTACAGCATTGTTATAAAAATCCTTGCCTAGCCCCGAGTGTTTACATATATTAGTTATTTGTAAAATGACACTTTTAGTTCCAAGTTATAACATTGGCACACTTTACGTCACTATTTTCAGTTCGTTTTTTATTTTGTGGCTATTTGGTCCTCCACAATTAGGTTTTTTAATAAACGTGTAAAAGTGTATGTTTTCTTTTAGGATGTCTTTATTTGGACCGGTTTCAGAGCAAACCAAACTAGACCTAAACAAATCAGAACAAACTTAAACAGACCAGACCAGACTATGACAACTGTAAAATAGACCAGACATCTTTCATACTAGACCAGATTTAAATAGACAAGACTAGATCAGATCAGACCATAAAATTTCAGTCGAATTAAAGTCATCCTTAGTTTTGAGGTTTCCTATTTTGATGTCAAAAAGCAGGACTGAAAATGTTCAGGTCAGCCTTTACAGGAACTAAATACATGTTTCTCTTGGTTTTTAAAAAGGAACACCTATATCTCTGTTTTCTCGTCGTGGTTCTCTCTCTACTTCTCTTTACATAATTATATCATCATTTTAGATATACATCCGTGTATGCCCTATGAAGAGACCAACTTTAGAAACAAAATCGTGACCTTAAATTAATATTGACCTAATTGTGTATATGTTGGACTTGCAGATCCATCACAGCAAAGAACTTCATAACAGCAATTCAACGGTACCTAGGGGATCAGGCAGAGGGCTCACCAATGCTAAGCGGGATGGTGACATGTAGAAGAGACGACAGCCTTAAGGAAGTGATAACGAAGTTGGATTCTTTGAAGATCCATAGGATATATGTGGTGGATGATGATGAGAATCTGGAGGGTATCATCACCCTGAGAGACATTATCTCTAAGTTGGTACATGAACCTCGCGGTTACTTTGGAGATTTCTTTGATGGTGTCTTGCCGCTGCCTGCCAACACCAGGGTCTGATGTTATATACTCCTTGTCCATATACATCCAAGTCTGACCATTCTGCTGATCTCTCCAATACTTTTTCTAATCAACAGTTGGATTTTTAAAATTTTCCACTTTGAGTCTGATTTCCATTTTCTGTGCCTGTTCTAATTACAGGCGAGGCAGGTTTCTTTGTAATTAGTGTTTGGATAGATAATCATCTTTTATTTTTGAACTCGTTTTCCATTGTCGTCTTCATCTTAATAATTTGACTTCACTCTGGTTGGTTAAATATGTATTTCATCACTGTTCAGTACAAATGTAAGAATACCAGATGAAATATAGGTGGTGTTTCTCATTATCTTTCTGCTTATTACTCGTGTTCATTTAGATGGCAACTATTCATAAAGGAAAGATCAAATATTCAAATGTGACCTATTAATGTACTAAATAATTTTTTTAGCACAAAATAGGAGTTCTGATTGAATAGCAGCAATCAGTGATGGGGATACATTTAAACATACTACACCAAAGGAGAAACTGTTTCAGCACTCCTCCTAAGAGAGCAATGGTGCAAACATAAATGATAAATGAATCTAAATGGGATCCTAAAACGTTTGAAAATTCCAAAATAAAACTGTCATATTTTTATTCTCAAAATAGAACTAATTGCTGTTATGTTTTGGCAGCATAAATTAACTAGGATTGACATTTGAAGTACGACGGCAGTCACGGCACAAAAGGAGTCGGAAGGCCTGGATTGTTAGAGGTAATCGAGGTCCCTTGTAACCCTCTGGGAAGTTGCACCCCACACGATAGCCACGAGAGGGCGGATGCAAGACCTTATAATTTCTGTGACAATCAAGACAAAACCCCTCCGCATTTTCGGGATCAACTTCTACCATAAAGCAGTATGTTGGTTTTGGACAATCATTAACCTCAAGGAAGAAACGCCTGGGAGAGTCCCATTGAGGAAGCTTGGCAGTGATGTTCATGTGTCTGTGAAAATCGGGATACAGACCAATTGAAACGCTGTGACTCAATAGGTCCACCATCTGAAAACAGGTTCCGTTCTCCCGGTTGTAGAGCTTCACGGCGTATTTACCCAGCTTTCTGAAGCGTCGACGAGTGGCCTCATACTCTTTCGAGTGTGTGCGGCGGGTGTTCATCTGGTGTTCATCGCTCTTACTCCGCTCTTCCTCCTCCGATCTACTTTTCGCTGCTGCTTTCTCGGATTTCCTCCCCTTGTCCTTCTTCCTCATCTTCCCTTCCTTCTCTCCCCCCACGGACTTTCTTCTTTTTCGGGGTAACGGATCATCCTCGTAATCCCGATTCTCGCATCGACGAAGGGACTGATAGTTCGCTGCTTCTCCGTCTGGCCTTCCCCCCTCTACCATGGTTGTCGATGACCGGTTGTCCGTCCCTTCCCCATCTATCATAGGTTTTTTTGTTGGGATGCAGATGCTGGGATAATTTATTGGGATAATTACGGAAATTGTCCTAAATAGGACTAATAAGTTCCTAAAAAGCACAAATATGACTACTATTTTTAAAATTCCCTAAATAGGACTAAATATTGATTTTCTACCCTAAATACCCCTAAAAGTATTAATTCATAATGAAATGCTTTAATTCATAATAAAATCATAAAAAACGTAAAAAATATTTAAAAAACGTAAAAAAAATTATAAAAAATTTATAAAATAAAAAATTTAATTTTTTATTTTTTTAATTTTTTTAAAAAAATAATAAAAAATAGTAAAAACTCATAAAAAATGAAAAAAATTATGGATACCTTTCTCCCTGCCTCCCGCCGCCTCCCAGCACCACCACCTCCAATTGGTGAAATTTCTTCCACTTTTGATAAAAAAATACCATATTTTTCTGAAAATGCCAAAAAGATGGCATAATTACTCTTCAATATGCCAACATTTTCATTGAATATGCCATCATTATGGCATTATTTAAAATGTTGGCATATTTTTCTCCGATGATGGGAGATGGTGGTGCTGGGGGGTGGCAGGGGTGGTAATGTTTTTTTTTTAATTTTATGATTTTTTTTTTTTAAATTTTTTTTTATTTTTTTTTTAAAATATTTTTTTTAATTTTTTATTATTGTTTTACGATTTTTAGTATTTTTTTCGTTTTTTATTATTTTTTTTATGATTTTATTATTAATTAAAACATTTCACAAGTTACAAGGGTATATTTGTCCAAACACATATAAATAGTCTTATTAAGGAAATTTAAAAAATGTAGTCCTATTTGTGCAATTTTGCTACTTTTTAGTCCTATTTAGGGAATTGACTCGGATAATTACTAAATAATTATTGGGATAATTTAGGTTGGATTTTGCACACTATTTTTTAAAATTTTTATTTTTGCATTGCAGTCCCATATGAAAAAACAAAAATGCTCTCAATTAACAATATGTTGAAGACTAACAGAATTGTTAATGAATGGACATTTTTGTCTTTTCATATGAGTTTGAGATGCAAAAACAAAGATTTTTAATAACGCGGTGCAAAGTCCAATTTTTGAATAATAAAACGAGGTGCAAACTAAAAAAACTACTCCCTCCGTCCCAAAATGGTTGGCCAAATTTCTTTTTTTTGGCCGTCCCAAAAAGGTTGGTCATTTCCATTTAACGTAAGGAATATGTGGATAAAGTTAATTCTCTCTCCTTTGCACAAGTTTTAACCACACAGTTTTTACTATATTAATCCACGTGCAAGTTAACATTGGCCAACGATTTTGGGACGGAAGGAGTATTTTTTTGGAAGACATATAAATAGCTTATAAAATTTGTCTCATTAAAATAATTTTACAATGTCCCTACCACCCTAGCCAATTAAATACTCCGTATGTATGTGATGAAAGTCGTGTACCGCAAATACCAAACTAATGATGTAATTACATAAACGGAGGAAAATATTACGGTAGTATTTATTTCACATGTGAAATTTTAGAATGTTAACTATATTCTTATTAAAAAATGCATCCTCGTAAAAGTTTAAAGTATTTTAAATTATGTACTTTATCAAGATAAATATTTACATTTGTGGGATAAAAAATATGTGTGGGATATTTATATAGAATTTGGGTTTTTGTATTACACATGCAAATTATTACATGTGAAATAATTTAAATTGACGTGTTTAAATTTATTCTCCATTTAATTTAATTTATTTTAATTATTTATTATTATATTTATACATTACTATTTTCGTCCAGTAAAACTTTGACATCTTTGACTTTTCAATTTTCAAGTAAATGGTGGTAAAGTTTGGATCATGATCTTGATTAGTACAATAGTATGAAAGTTATAAATTTTATACTTTTATTAAAATATTTTTAACAAAGACTATTTTCACTTTCCAAAAAAAAAAAAACAGACTATTTTCATTTCATTTTAAAATTATAAATAGTTTTCTATAAAAATACATACCTAGTCAAAGTTGAACATGATTGATCAATATATTCCTAGGCAAAGTTTTGGGTGTTCACTGTTTCTGCCAACTTTTCCATCATTCGGGCTCTATACTTATGTATTTCATTTTTTGAGTACCTGGTTGATAATTCGTCTATTTTTTTAGGTCCTGATTTGGTAAAAGTTCGAAAAACATAAAAACACACCATGTAAGTATAAAATGTAAAATGAATAAACCTTAAATGAATACAAAATTTGTATAGTTAACTCAAGTCACATACTCCCATATAGGTGCTTTCGATGTAAAACGCCTCCAATGAAGCAACTTTGTTCCACTAGTGATCTAATATAAAAAAATTAAGAATATGCTGAATAGAGAATATATATATATATATATATATATATATATATATATATATAGGGAGTGGTTCTAATGAGAACACCTCTTATTGTGAGAAATGAGAACAAATCCTAACCAATCATCTTATAAAATGACCGGCTATTACGTAATTAGTGCATAACAAAACCATGCACTTTCGCACATTGTAAACTACCTCTTAGAATCGGAGATAGGTGTGTGCAAATAAGAAAGGGTGAAATGGTAATTAACAAAACAAATTCTTTTAATGGGCAGCATCTTCCGTTTTTTGTTTTCATTTAATGCAAGAGTTGAAGTGCCTTTATCCGAAAAGGTAGGTTAAAATAAAGAAACAAATCATATAAAATGTTTTTAATTTAAAATTGATTTAACTTTTTAAATTATAATACAACTTTATAAAAAATTATATCAAATTACATGAATTTTTATTACCTTTCATATGACACCAATATTGCATGTATAATTTTTTGTTTGAAAAAATAGTACAATATGTGTGCAATAAATCACAACGACCCTTTCAGCTTCCGCACACACAAAAACACATATTTAACACACAACCATCAATATTTGATGCACATGAGAAGTGGTACCTCACACATAGTTTTTATTCAAAGCACCATAATAAGTATTTTAATAAAAAAAGCACTATCTAATACACAACAATTAAGAACTAATATCTAACTCACAAGGATTCACATAGTACACATGAACTAGTATTGAAAGCACAAATATGTATATACGTTGGAGTATTCGTATCTAGCACAAAGTATGGAAAGAGAATCACAATAAGTATATCATGCACAAGAACCAGTGTCTAACACACAACCCTAAATATGTAATGCACATAAACACGTATATGACACACAACCCATTTATGTAATGCACATGAACTTGTATCCAACTCACAATTCATATATATAACATAAAAACGAAAATATATGTTGAAAAATGTAACTATGATATGGCAATTAACAACCAAGGAG
The DNA here is from genome assembly GCA_945859915.1 of Cuscuta epithymum. Classification (NCBI taxonomy): domain Eukaryota; kingdom Viridiplantae; phylum Streptophyta; class Magnoliopsida; order Solanales; family Convolvulaceae; genus Cuscuta; species Cuscuta epithymum. The sequence goes on from CAMAPF010000006.1 coordinate 1,129,527, forward strand.
AGAGATAATTGAATAAAAAGGGAATGATGTTTTAATTTCTTTTTTTCATAAATGGAAAAGTCAACTCCATTTGTACGTTATTTCAAACACCATGCAATTAATGGTGACAATAGTCGACCGGATGAATTAATTGCCATTAGTCGGTTACAATAAGTGCTTAGGAATAGAATACCTAAATACCCTTGATTTAATTACCATTGAGCGCAGATCGGTTCTTGTTAATGGATGGTTGAGATGCGTTCTCACGTTCTCACGTTAAGACTCGTTCTCATTTGAACCAAAACCTATATATATATATATATATATATATATATATATATATATATATATATATATATATATATATATATATATATATACACACACACATCCTGCATTGTTGTATTGCTCTGTTCAACATTCTCTGCAAGGAATGGCTGCACTTTGCGTCTAGACCTTTTTGTCTCTGAAATGCAGGTGAGTCTTTTGTGTTTTCTTGAAGAGTCACCTTTTACTTTCTTACTTCCTTCCGTGGCTGATACAATAGGAGTTACAGGAGAATCTGCATCACAGTCTTTATCAAGGGGGGTCTCCTTAATCACTTCCCAGCGTTGCTTACCAAGATTCAAGATTTCTTCTTCACCATCATCATACAAAACCTTGTGCTTTTTCTTCAAATGATCAAAAGATGCCACCTTTTCATCATAAAACCGACGGTCTAGTAGCCACCAATCTTTAATTCATTCGTTTGATACTTACTGAAATCCATAGAATCGTTGGGCTGGAGCCAAAAACTGAAAACGCAGCAGAACAAATCCAATAGCTTCAAATTCAACAAGAAGAACGTAGGCCGGAAACAAGAAGAACGTAAGGCCGGAAAGAGGACCGAAATCCGTTAAGTGCTTGCTCTTTCTGGATGAAATCTGATCGAAGGAGAATATACTTGTGATACGTTCGCACAAGCAAAGAGAAGAACGAATATGCAGAAAATATCTTTGGAAATTGGAAAGAAACGGTTGTATACTTGTATAAGGATTCATGCAACGTAACATATGGGATTGTAGAAACGGTCAATTCAAAATGTCTTCCTTACCCTTAATGAAGGTTTAGGCGCACAGATTATCTTAATCTAATCCAATGGTTAAGATGTATTCTTTTTAACTCTCATAACATGAAGTTCTCACATGAACCTATATATATATATGTATATATATATACACACACACACACACACACACACACACACAGAAAAGATCAGGTCCCTCCGGAGGGACGGGAGGGACGGTCCGAACTTTACTGTTTGGGGCGGTTCCCGGTGGAATATTTTGATGAAATTTTTTGAGCATGTTCCTCATCAAGTCTAGTTTATCCATACCAAATTTCAGCTCAAAATTCGACCGGGAAGGCAGTCAAATAAATTCTTGAAGCTTACTGCACATTCTGCGCATATATAAAGTGCAGTAAGTTTCAAGAATTTATTTGACTGTCTTCCCGGTCGAATTTTGAGCTGAAATTTGGTAAGGACAAACTAGACTTGATGAGGAACATGCTCAAAAAATTTCATCAAAAAATTCCACCGGAAACCACCCCAAACAGTAAAGTTCGGACGGTCCCTCCCGTCCCTCCGGAGGGACCTGAGCAGTCCTATATATATATATATATATATGAAGTACTCTCTCTCCTTGGATTTTTTTCACTTACGTTTTTGGGACGTCTAAAAAATTATTCTCATTTTCCTTTTTGGAAAGACTTGTGTGGCTATCAATTATTTACCCGAGTACTTCTTTTCTTACTCCAACTCCAATCCAAATCAAACTAGGAAGTATATTACTGGATGAATGGAGTATATAATAACTATGCTCTCTAATTAATCATTGAGAATAATCGAAGTCTGGACTGATCTAGTTTGGTCTGATAATGTTTGATCTCTTTTGTATTTTCATAACTATTCAAATCTAGTTTAATCTGTTTTGATCTGGTCTGATCTGGTTTGAGATAGATTACTAAAAACATCTAGCACTCAAATGAGATTATTACTACATATAACTTATATGATATAAGCCCCGAAGATGTAAAAATAGGAGGCCCAGCTGCCCAGGCCCTCCATCAAATTGTCGCCTAGAGTAATGAAAGTTATGAAACTAAAGGTGTGTTTGCAAACACTTTTAAAAAGTGCTTTTCAACTTTTTTTTCAAAAAAAACGAAACAGGGTGTTTGCAAACCCAAAAATCTGATTAATTAAAGCACTTTTAAGCTAAAATCTCAAAGCTGGTTGGAGGGTGCTTCTAATAGCTTTTTGGTATTTTTGTAATTAATTCAAACTTTAGGGATAATAATTAGGTTGAATATTTCAATTAATCCCAAACTAACCCTGCGCTCACCAGTGCCCCGTCATCTTCTTTGTTCTGCCACACACCGCACTCCTCAAGTCTGCCATGTCCATACCTTTGTTTTGCAAACCTCACTACTTCAATTCGACCCATTGCTCTTCGTTCCAAACTCTTCCCTCTCAATTACCAGTTTTAATTCCATCAATCCCTCATTAATTTTCCCAATGGGCAATGCTTCCGATTACGTTATTGCAATATTGTTTCTAGCCATTTGATTTGTAACTCCATGTCCGACCTTCCTCTGCTGCTAACCCAGTTTCATACGGAGAAAATGAATTCGATGTGGAAACAAGTCAAATTTTGTGGGTATGACAGCTTCTGCACTGAGTCACCGACTTGCAGGCACAGGGGAATGACAAGTCCGGAGGAAAGAGTAGGAAGAACCCATGGACCTCCAATTTTGTTTATGCAAGGCCAATTTTGTACTTTAACAAAATATTCCATCAAAAATCACTTTTTTATCAAACACTTCAACTTTTACCTTTTATTTAAAATCACTTCTGTCTACAAACACTACCTACTTCTACTACAAATCACTTTTCCAATAATCTCTTAAATAAATCACTTTTAAAAAGCACAAACAAACGCAAACACTCCCTAATACTTCCCGGCGTTCCCGCTAAAGTGTCTGCCTCTCATTTTTCCCGCTATTTTTAGTTTCAACTCCCCTAAATCACTAAACCCAGATGTCTCTCGACTCTGGCAAAATCCCTCTCACCTGACGCTTTAGTGTCTTCTTATCAGTCTATATATGAAATCCAGAGATCTGGCGTTGATCTCCGTCGCCGGAGTGATCGGCGCCGCCGCATACGCCACTGCAGTTCGTCTATTTGTCAGCCGCCGAAAATTCCGCCCGCCGTCCATCGGTGCCGACTTGGCAATTAGTGGGGCAGTGAAACATTCACTGAGGAGCCCATTTAATCCGTCCAAACGGGAAAGGTAAGAATATACTGGAAATGCGTTTATCCTCTATTTAAAGTATAATTCTGTATTTAAATGTTGTACGGACTACGGAGTATATCACAACTGCAGTTATTTGTCGTGGGATGATTATTTCATGGCCATTGCATTCCTGTCTGCAGAGCGCTCCAAAGATCCCAACAGGCAGGTAACTTGTTGTGCTTGTATATACGGAGTAGATATTAATACTCCGTACAATTTAGTTTTTTTTTATAAAACAGCAATGTTGTTTCTCTTGTATTAATATTATGTACCTGCAGGTTGTATTGTTTTTCTTGCTTAATAAACATCAAGTGTTTATTGTTTTTCTTGTATTTCTATTAACACAATAATATTAAGCTCTGGCTGTTTTATCTTGTATCTAACTGAAAACTGAAAAGTATCTATCCCTGCAGTTTTTCCTGTCTACTTTTAATGATTTGAATTAGTGCAGCTTGCAACCTTTTGTCTTTACTACGTTCTCCTGAATCTTGTTTCTTCTAATGTTCTGCAGGTTGGTGCATGTTTGGTGAGCCAAAATGGAATAATACTTGGTAAGATGCATTTGACAAATGGTTCTGCATCATAATGTAGAGCTAATGTAGTAATACACTCTTGTTAGACTTGCCTGTTTATACTTGTCCAGAGGAACTCTTGTTACTCTATTAACGTTTATGTGGGGGTGTATAAGCACTGATAAAGGCCCTATGTTCAGAATGTGTAACTAATTATGTTGTATGAGTATTGGGGTGTGTTTGGTTGGAGGGTTATGGAAGGGAGAATTGATGTTTGTTGTACAAAGACTGAGTATATTTTTATCTATGTCTCAGACTAGAAAATTACTATACATTTAGTTAACTAAGGACTAAGGTATGTGTTTACATGTTCTGATCTTCCTTTCGTTTCAACCATCTAGATAAAATATACCACTACTGCTGTTAGCTCTCCTCCAAAATCTTTCAACCAGATATAGGCTTGATATGCACAGATGCACAATTATCAATAATATCATACTCCTTATATGATTATATGATGTATATCTAAGCCCATTTTTTAGCTAGGCATTGGTTACAATGGATTTCCACGTGGTTGCTCAGATGATAAACTTCCTTGGGCTAAGGTTCGTTTTATTACTTACATAAGGAACTTCTGATTTATCATCCATACCATTTCTGTCGAGTATTCTAACACATCAATACTTTTTTTAGAAATCCAAAACTGGAAATCCCTTGGAGACAAAATACCCGTGAGTAACATCTATCTGCAAAATACTTCATCTGATATTCACATAATTACATCATAACTAATAAATAAAACAATCAATATGCTTTTCTGAAAACAACCACCCAGCACAAACCCCCCAAAAGGAAAAGATAAAATTTGATTTACTTTAGCTTCATTTTGTAGTTATGTCTGCCATGCTGAAGTTAATGCTATCCTGAATACAAATCACGCCTCAGCTGCAGGGCAGGTTAGCTTTAGTTTTTTGATCTATACACCCTTCACTTTCTTTGGTCCCTCTGTTTTCAAATTGTCAATCCTGACTGTATTGGCAATGTAATAATGCAGAGGCTCTATGTCACCATGTTCCCTTGCAATGAATGTGCAAAGATAATTATCCAGGTTATTCAATCATCATGTCCTTAACCCCATTTTTTTTGGGTTGGTGGCAATGTGTCATGAAATATATGTTTTTTTTTATTTGTCAAAAATGAGACAATACCACAAGTCATGCAAAAATTGTGACAAAGCTTTACACCGGATGATGACTTCATGTCTCAACCTTCTAATTAATTGTCAATTGTTATTCTGTATGATAAATAATGATTGCTAAATCAGAATAACTAGTTTTCCTGGTTGTACACTTTTCATCTAGGTTCACGTTGTAACACAAATTCTTGTAATTGCAGTCTGGTGTTTCCGAGGTTGTTTATTTTGTGGAGAAAAGGTTGGAGAGCTGTGATACAACCTATATTGCTTCTCACAAACTTTTATCGATGGCGGGCATCAACGTAAGTGTATTACTGTATTGTGTTAGAGTATGCGAGTATGTCCAGGGGTTAAAAGATGGTCACATGTCGAAGTATTAGACACTTCATCTGTGTACACATCATATGAATGTCTCCGTGGTCACACTTTAAAATATGAATCAATAAACATCTATATAAGATTTCAGACTACTCATCCTTTAAACTTTTAGGATGGCATTAATGCATTATCATTTTGATATCAGGTTAACAATTGAGGATCCTTTTGTATATACATTTGAAACTTGAAAGTTAATTATTCAAACTACAACGAGTGGTGCATATAGTGACATGGAAATGTGGTAAATGGTAACGAGGATATGCTGTCTTAAATACTTAAAAAGAAGTAGAGATGTAAAATTTACACCCTTTCTTGCTTTTAATGTTGTTAGTGTTATTATTTTTGTCTGACATTTTGCTTTCATTACATTTATAGGTAAGGCGGCATGCTCCGCGAATGAAGGAGATCTCAATTAAGTTTGATGAGTTATAGTTCTCCCTCCTGTAACTGTGACCATTATTAGAGCTGCCATTCTTTAGCATATTATTATTAGCCCTCAGATCAATATTAAGTACGTGTGGATGTTAGGTTGTGAAACTATGGTGCTTGATAATAAAAATATACTAACATGTGATTGGATCTTGTGATCGAGTTTGGTACTAGCAAAGTATAAGCATGCCAAATGGTTGTGATTTACAAAGTAGCACAATGTTTCGAAGTAAGAGTCACAGTTATGTTGCCTACTGTTACATTTCCTAATAGTTTTAGGGAAATTGTAATCTTAACCTATCTTATAAAGGACGGAAGTTTTCAATAAATGCTGAGTTATGTGTTAAACACTCCTAGATTGTGCTATATCTTCATGTACTTTGTGTTATGTATGATATATGCTAATGATTATGCATCATGGTAATGTTAGAAGATCGTTAGTTCACCAACGGTGTTTCAGTCCGTCAGTTAAACACTCCATAAGTGCTACTTGTACATTATGTTTGCTTCTCCTTAAGCCCTAAACTATCGTTACTATGGAATCATTTTAAACAAAAACTAAGAATTAATTAGTGTTTTGAATTGTTTCATCCTTGGCAGTTTAATAAAAGTTTTGTCTTGATAGATGTACTCAAAACTACAATTTTTCTTTTATACTCCGTATAATAAAACTTTTTGAGACCATTTGACAATACTATTTTTCGGCTTATCAGACTTATCAATCAACTTTTTCACCAAACACGTAATTTTTGTTTTCGCGCGTTAAACTGTGTAATAAGCAAAAAAGAAAGGTTGGAGTTACTTTTCTGGGTGTATTGGCTGAAAACTGCAGATGATCATTTTAACTATTTTAAAATATGATTTTGTCTTTATTTTATTAATAAAATATATTTTAAAAATAGTTTGGTCTTAAATTAGCAGAATCAGCCAATGCAGTCACTTCAGCCAAAACTTCATAAATTTTAGCAGAATTAGCCAAATGAGCCGATTTTCGGGCTACCAAACTGACTCTTTGATTAGCTCATATACTTAAACACTTGACATCATTTGCTCATACCTAAAACTTATACACACTACCTCATTTTTCATTCTAAAAAATTACTCTGTAATCCGTATTGTTTTTTCATCTATTAAATTGCAACTCCGTCAAGATACGAAGTATAACATACGATTCTATTATAGTACTCTATATAAAAATAATGAGAAAATAATTAAAATACTCCAAACTTTGAAAGAGTGTGAGATAAGCACCCCAAACATGCATATGTAATTTAAACACATCAAATTTTATATAAAAAGTCATTTTAGCACCATATTCATGTATTATTTCTTTCAAAAATGTTAATTTTTTGTGTTAATCTCATAATTTAAAACATGTTAGCATTCATGAAGATACAATTAACATTCTAAACTTCCATTGTAAAATAAATAATACTACCCCCACTCTATGTAATTACAACGATTTTAATTTGCTATTTTAAATTATGAAATTAAAACTATAAATTTACATTTTTGAAAGAAATAATATATGACCATGGTGTTCACATTACTTTTTATATAAAGTTTAAGGTATATAAATTACATATGAAAGTTTGAGGTGCTTATCTCATCACATCCCTTCAAAGCTTTGGATATTTTAATTATTTTTCCCTAAAAATAATACGATTATAACAAAAGTCATTTACAAACGACGCTAAAACTCACCAAAAGTAAAACAAATTTCAACATTGGACATGGTACACTCGCGCAACGCGCGAACTATTTCTAGTGTTAGAATATAAGACTAATTTAGATTTAAAAAAAAAACTAAATAAAAAATTATGTGTGTGAATGTTGGGTCGGGATGTTGAGATCATAACTCTAGAAAAATCCATATCCTGTCTCCACTTAGTTAGGATCGGGAGTTGGGGGATTTCCCTAGCGAGGAGTAGGGTTGTACATCGGACGGGTTGGATCGGGTTTGCTATGTTTTTTAGCCTACCCAATTTATTAGGGTCGACTATTAATCAACCTGCGATATGCAATATAAATTGGTAAACTGTACATCAGTACATGAATGGACCGGGTAGGGTCGAACATTGAACAAGAAAATCACTTTGTATTGGATCTCTTATGTGGGCACCTAATGTATCCAATTTTAATCTCGATTAACTTGTTTAAAAAAAAAGTACCTTTTGTAAGCATAAACCTTGGGTAACAATACCAAAACATCGTTGCTTAAAGACGGTTCATTCAGAAACAAGAGTAAATACTTCTTATATAATACTTCTCCAGTTCTTTTTTAATTGCAATGATTCATTTTTCACAATTTGATCATTAATATCTTTCATTCCTTATTAGTAAAAAAATTAAAAAAAATTAGATTTTGAAAATTTAAAATGAGAGGAATTTAATAATATTTTTTAAATTTAATTTATAATACATTAATACATAAAATAGAGTCAAAATAGAATATGTGAATAGTCCAAAAAACCAATGTTACAATTAAAAGAGAACATATGTAGTAACCACATAGTCAAAAATTGTAAGACCAATGATAGAGAACATTGGTTTTAAATATATATTATCCAACAAAACATTGTAGCATAATAATAGCAAAATAAACTTCCGATCCGGTTGGCTACCATCGATTTTGAGACTTCAATTCCGGAAACCTACCCCTAGGTGCAGGTTCATATATATTTAACCAATGATTTTTTTTTAAAAAAATACCCAATTAAAAATAGCAGGGTAGGGTAGTTTCGGGCCGGCGAGTTCAATTTATTCTTGTGCAACCATAGCAAAGAGTGATATAATTAGTAAGTAGAACTTAGAGATCAAGAGAGTGTTTACGATTGTTTTTTTCCTTAAAAGAAGATTTTTTATGTGATTTTGGAGAAAATGCAATCAATTATTTTGTTAGCGCTTCTGACTTTAATGTGTTTTTTAAGCAGCAACGGCACTACAAGCATTTTGTTGATGAAAACATTGCACTTTTGATGAAAAATTGTCTCTTTTAATGATGAAAAAGATTCTTTTCATTGGGACCCACCGAGTGTTTTAGACTTTTAGGAGAGCCATACTAAAATGAACTTTTTTTGAAATAGGAACTCATATAGAATGACTAATACTAATAAGATAACATTTTAATAAGGAAAAAATAATTTAAATATCCCAAATTTTGAGGGAGTGCGAGATAAACACTCAAATTTACACATGTAATATGCATACCCAAATTTTATATAAAAAGTTACGTATACCCAAATTTTATATAAAAAGTTACGTAAGAACCATGATAATATGTTTTTCATTGATTTAATTTTATGGTTTTAAGTAAATAATATAAAATACAAAAAACAAGTTTGAGGATGCAATAACAAATAAATTATAACGGATGTAATATAATTTATTTAACAAATGAAATTTCAGAAAGTTAATTGCATCCTAACAAAGCCTAGAGTATTTTAAATTATATAATTATTCAAATAAATTTATATTTGTAAAAAAACAAAATTGTGGTGTGAAAATAATTTTTTACATAAAGTTTGCGGTATATATTACATATGCAAGTTTGAGCTATTTTATCTCACACTCCATCAAAGTTTGGGGTACTTATATTTTTTTCCCCTTTTAATTAATATTTTAAAGCAATTATTATTCTTTGGAACATTCTTTTAAACCTACTATAATATCTGTTCATGTTAATGTCAATATCTTTGATTGGGATGCCATTCGAACCTGCGACCTCCTCATTGGGAGATGAACAGTCATCACACCAGAAGGTACTTAACTTTTAAAGCAATTGTTAAAAACACAAATTTGAATAAATTAGGTTCTCTGTGTGCTATCAACCCCTATCTGTGTGCTATCAATTACTCTGTATTTTGTTGTGCTTCTAATCTACGATATTATGGATTATCTTTATACAAGATTAGGAGGACCTGGGTAGCTCAGACTGGACAAGGCGTCGATGCTGAAGACATGTGCACGGAGGGGACAAAAAACGGAGGGGGGCGGGTCTGACGCCCTAGACCCGCCACGTCTGGGTTGGAAGTTTATGGGGAAGAAAACTTGTTTTGGTTTCTTTATTTTTTTCTGTTTCGATTTTAGTACTCTGCATTCTTCTGTTTTGTTTTTCTGTTATGCGTTTATTCCTTGTAAGACTATTGCATTAAGTTTGGGGGAGGGAGAGGATGCGGTAACCGTCAGTAGCTCTTTATTGCCCAATTTCGGTCTAGCGAGTTATACTGCTTTTGCACAGGTGGTTAACTCTCAGTCTCGGCCACGGGCGGATGGTTATTTGTGGTTCTTTTCCAGTTTTATCCTCCTACTGAATGCTATTTTTATGAATTAAGGATTCTTCGAGAAAAAAAAGGTGAACGATTAACTTTCAAAATTACAAAAAATTCTTATTTTATTTTAAGAGATTTTCACTAAAGTATACGCATTGCTATATTTGGAAATTACCTGTCATTGACAGTGAAATGCAGATATTAAAATTGCCCCACTGGGCAGTAATAATATTTCAAATGGTTTTCACACTCCCCACATGTACATACATAAAGTGTGTATATATATGTATACATACAATGTATGGGGATGTATTATTCGCACCAGCTCCTCATTTCAGTAGGACTGGGAAAACGAAGGAACTTAAATTCGCGGGGTCGCACTCTTCTCTCCTTGCTCCAGAGATGGTTTCGACAAGACGAAGTGGATCTTCCACTTCAACTTCAACTTCCAACAACAAAAAGAGATCCCTCTCCTCCTCCGACGATGAATCTCCGTCTTCAAAGCGCCAAAGGCCAATCCCTGTCAATAAAGTATGGAATCAATTGCTCTGCCTTTCTGGGAAAAAGTCATTCTTTTTTCATTTCCCTTTTCAAGAAGTTGGTTTCTTTTGATTTCAGGGGATGGAGGGTAATGCAGATTCGTCGGAGAAGTCCACCGCTCCGGACGACAATTCCAAGGACTCTTGCTTCACTGGCCCACCGCCCGGGACTGCCGCACCAGATGGCGGCGCCACCTCTCCCAAAGCGGAACAGACTCTTCCCGTCTCTGTTGCTACACAAGGTTGGGGTCTTAATCAGTTTTCTTGCATGTAAGCAAATGTGAATTCTAGCTTGATACTTTTTTCTATGGAGTTTTAGGAGCGACACCTGTAATAGCTGACAAGCCCAGCACCGTATCTGAGTTAACGAGGACACCTTGGTGTAGGCTACTCCCAGAGAGTTCTCAGGTCCACTATGCCTGTTACATTCTTTTCTATGTTTTTTCTTGCCTTTTTGTTTGCTGCAACTGCGTGATTTTGGTGGATCATTTCTTGAATTAGAATGCGTCTGTTCATTTCCTTTCTGGAATTAATTCAGTCTACCTTTTCTCAGATGGTGTTAGTTGTATCATCATAAATTATTTGAAAAGAAAAGATGATTAGTCCGATGGATATTATCTAGTTAAGTTCATGATGCCATGATGAGTTTTGAATGTGAAGTATTCTTGAAGTAGTTTTGAATGTCCCTATTGTAGTAGAATTCTTGGCTTCTTAAAGGTTGTGAGTTTTTTTTGGCTTCTGGCAGGTATTTTGGCTTCTTGTATCCACCTTATTTATGCGTACCTTATTCTGATATTAAGAATGTTATTTTCATCCACATTGATGCCCATATATTTTCACTTATCGTCGTCTATTAGTGTCACTCGCTTCTAATTCGACAATGAGAATGCACTCTTTTTGAACATTTCAATATCAAATATTGTGCATTTTTTTGCTTAAGTTCAATCATTGTATGCTTTCAGCAGATCAAAGATAAAAGACAACTGTTTTACACCGATAGTAACTGCATTTGTTAATCACACTGCGAAAATGAATACTAACTATACACATGGAACAAAGCTCCTTCGTTGCCAAGTTGTACTATGATGCCTTTTGTTTCAAAAATGACATAGGAGTAAAACCACCCAATAGTTAATTATTTGAGAAAATAATGACCATAATTTGGACATATTGACTTACAACTGGGGGACTGAGACAAATTTTCTCCACTTTTTCCCTCAATTTATTAGATGTAGCCCTTTCTAATATCGTGTAAATTATCAATGTAATACCTTCCATTTTGTAGTTTTCTCGTACTGCTTCTTTCTTTTGTGGTTCATTATAAGCAAAGTTGCTCGACGTAATATTGATTATATCTATTGCGTTTTGATGTCATGTGCTAACTTAATGCAGAATTTGACTGTGTCTATCTATACATCAAGTTTCTTGGTTGGTTCAATCAAGTCTGCAAACCTTTTGATAAATGACCAAACAGTTAGTGGCATCTTATGTTCTATAAATCACGAACAGGTATTGCTTTTGAAGTTCTATTTTTACATATTGAGCCCTTGGCAATTGGCATGCGTATATATTATTACTCATGTGCTGCACCAAGGTCCTGCCTAAGGCCATTATGCACGTAGGCTCTTGTTGTGTTCTCAATAGTAAAAAGCCGATCTTTGTACAATTTGTGAGGGTGGTGGGGTTTTTGGCACCCCAGCTACTATTTTTTATAAACATGATCTTCAGAAATTCAAATTTATAGATAAAGTTTGTTTGTTGGTCTCCTTTTGGCAATCCGACCCTCCCACAGGTATCCCAACAAAAAATGTGATAAGAAAAATGTACTCCGTATAAGTTAGATATTGGTCTATGCTACCCAACCTGTAAAGGCTTAGAAATAAGCTTTGCATGGCCAGTGGGGTATCATCTTTTAACTAATCCTACCCTTAGTCAAGCATCTTAGACTTTTGAAGTGCAATGACCACAGTGCTAATATCACTTTCACATTTTGCTAGTAACCCCCCTATCTTTTTTTCATTTTACCTTTTTCGTCTGTCCCACTAAGCTTGTCCCTTACAATATTTGGTAATATTTGAGTGGTTGGAACTCAATCTTACTTTATTCACTTTACCAATTTAATACCAACCACCCCCTCTTGTCCCAATCTTAGGGGGACGGAGGTAGTATTTAGGGACTGAGGAGTGAGGACACTAATAAAGTATGAATGAATTTTTGCTGAACATTGAGTACACTTTGCTGTAAAATTTTCTTTTTTTATCTTTGGAGATAAACTCCATATTCTGTACATGCAGTATGCATACTCATTGTTTCTGGAAATGATCAGCGAGAAGGCATCTCGGTTGCTGTTCTTGAGAACAAGGGGAAGGAAGGATCTGTGCTAGTAAATGGAAAGGCCATCCCAAAAAACTCTACTTGTCTTCTCAAGTCAGGCGATGAGATTATCTTTGGTTTGCTGGGAACCCATGCTTATGTATCCTTTATCATTCTTTCTTATGGAAGTGTTCATATCCTATAACTGTTTTTACATGATGTCACTATTTCTCACTTGTATGTGTTCTCTTTCAAATTCATCTGGTATATTCTTGACATCATCATATCTAGATTTTTCAGAAAATTTGGTTCGACCGGACACTTAAATCAGCTTCCTCAGATGTTAGGCCTGGTTTTGAGAAGTTACTGCATGTTGAAAGACGAGTGGGAGATGCTTCAGCTGTGGTGGGTGCTTCTATCTTGGCTTCCCTTTCAAGCACAAGACAAAACCTTTTTCGTTTGAAACCTACAACTCAGGTTAGGGGGATAAACTATCCTACAAAAGAGCCGTCTTCATTCCCTGTTGGCCATGAAGATGAGCTTGATGGCCCTGAAGTGAATTCATCTTCAAATATTGAGGCTAATTTTGATGCCGATGTTGGAGTGCATAGCAATATCCTCCCTCATGATGGAAACATGGACTCTGTCCAAAAGTGTGACAATGTAGTTGTCTAGCTGAATGATTCATTTTTTCATTTCCCTTTTTATGTTCCAATTCTCTAGATAATCCTAATTCTCATGTATCTGTGAGCAGGTAGAAGAAAGAGATTTGACTGCATCCACATCAGGGATGTCTATAAGGTGTGCAATATTTAGAGAAGACATCCAGAAAGATATACTTGACGGGCGGGAGATGGATGTTTCATTTGATAAATTCCCATACTATTTAAGGTAACTCTTCCTTATGATTCTTATAATAATCCCCTCTTGTTCGTTGTTAGTTTGCTCTTTGTGGGGATTAGGGGGTGACCCTTACTTTCAACATAGTTGGGTTAGATTGTGATGATGATGACCCTAACAGCCTAATTAAATGGTGAATTGCAACTGTTTTACTAGAATTCTGCAGATAAGTTGATGACAGCTCATATCTCATGCAATGACTTTCATATGCAACTCCAGGCTAATTACCATCATCTCTAAACCTTTAATAGTAAAGAATATAGACAGATTACAGGAAATTATTTTTAAAGCTGAATGATTAATTTCCTTCCTAGAAGGTATATCTTCATAAATATGATAATGCCATATACATTTAAAACAATACTCCCCCGCCCGGCCGTCCCACAAAGTTTGGGACAAAGGGCGGTGATATGCTGATCAAGAAAAAAATGAAAGTCTTTTGTACAGCTGATATTGCACGAATATGGCCAATTATGATTTCATAAAACATTTCGGGACCCACCAAAATGAAAAAATGGGACAAACATATTCGGACTGAGGGCGCAATACTGAATTAGAATCAAAGCATGGGTTAACGATCCTAACATATTATTTATTTAGTAAAGATAAAGATTATACTTTCATGATATTTATGTGCGCATATGTGCATTTCCTTACGATTGATAGCAGATCGGATTGCTTTCATTTTGGAATTTCAGAGCTGCAGCTTGTTCTTACTTCTTTGCAGTTGGTTGTTTTAAAACATGATAATTTTTAAATCAAATCCTATTTATTGAAGAAAATGTTTTGTTGCAGTGAAAATACAAAAAAAATGCTGATAGCCGCATCTTACATACACATGAAGCACATAGAACTAGCTAAGTTTACTTCTGAGCTTCCAACGGTGAACCCCAGAATTTTGCTAACGGGTCCTGCAGGTTCATCACTAATTCCTCAATTATACATGTATTAATTGACTAACTTTATTGTTAAGAGATGGCTAAATATGATTTTTCTTTCCATTTCTAGGATCTGAGATATATCAAGAGATGTTGGCTAGGGCACTTGCTCATCATTATGGGGCAAAACTGCTGATTTTTGATACCCATTCATCTCTTCGTGTATGATATACCTGCACTCATAGTATATCAATATGACTACCAAATATTGTATTATGGATTTTTTTAACAGAAATTGCCCATTTTTATTTATTATTGCCTCTATTGCAGGTCTTGTCTTCAAAGGAAACTGAGCTGCAAAGAGAAAGATGTAGTGTGCAGAAAACTGCTAATGGCACTGATCAAATTCCTAGATCCCCTGAAAGGGCTAAAGGATCTGGGCATTTTTCTGGGAAAGCAGTTATGGATTCGCTCCCGAAGATGGAGAGTGGCAATTCACCCCCTTTAGTGGGGACTTCAAAGATTTCCGTTTTCAAAGCAGGTACATTGCTTCATTTTGGTGTTGGAGACACAATACAGAAAAGAAATTACAAACAAATGCTCTTTTAATATCTGAGGTATTTATAAGTTTGTATTACTTTCATGTTCTTTCTTTATTCTAGAATGGTTTTTCTGAATATTTAGGTGACAAAGTTAAGTTCATTGGTTCTGCTGGTGGATTATATTCAGCCTCTATGCCTAAAAGGTCAGATTCTATTTTTGGTGCCGCAGTAAATCTAAAAGATTAGATATCTATCTATGAACTTTTGTTCAAATCTTTTTATTACTGTTATGGTGAGATTTCTCTGGATCAATTTGACCAAGCTTGTCGTATAACAGATTGGAGCAACATTCTGTAAAACTGTTAATACATTTGTTCATTACTTCATATTTAATTCTTTTATGTTTTTTCTTATTTTAATTCTAAATCATTCTTACTTTATTCTTATTTTATCAATTCAATATCAACCACATAAATTTTCTTTTTTAATAACCATGCCACCTCCTCATGTCCTAACTGGCTCAAATTCTTGCGTTCTTTCAAACAGTTTATTATCTAGTTCACATGTAAGTTGGGACTTTCATACACTGTAGTGGTCTTAGGGAGTGTTTGCGATTGCTTGAGCTTTTTAAAAATGATTTTTTTAAGAGATTATTGGAAAAGTGATTTAAAGTAAAAGTAGATAGTGTTTGGAAATAGAAGTGATTTTTATTAAAAGGTAAAAGTTGGAGTGTTTGATAAAAAGTGATTTTTTGGGAGTAGATTGTAAAAGTACAAATTTACCCTTCCCAATTAAATACAAGGACCCGTCTCTTTCCTCGACCTTTCCTTTCATCGCAGCAAGCATGCTCTGTGTTCAACTAGCGAGTTCCAGATTCTTCAATTTCAGCTTCTTCTTTGCACAATCAAATTCGGAACTTCAATTTCAGTTTGTAAATGGAATATGGGGTTTAGCTTCCATGCTCGAGATTTTCTTACGTTTCATCATTTCAGTTTGTTTTAAAATGGAATATGGGTTTCAGATTATAAACGGGAGTATTTCTTGGCATCTTTAATTCCAACCTTCTCACTTTCACTTATAGAGGAACAGAGGCAATGGAGGGGAGAGCGGCGATTCACTGAAGTAATAACAAAAACCTGAATTGCGAAATACACTGTGATGGGAGACGATTGTGGCGAAAGAAAAAAACAGAAACCTGTAGTAGTAGGCCATCAACATTGCGGCAATTCACTGAAGAGAAGGACTCGATCTTGACATTTGCAGTGACACAGTTTGGGAGAAGAAGCTGAATGACGAACGAAAATGGAGATGGGCGGATGGGTTATAATTATTGCAGGGTATTTTGGGGGTTAGATAATTTTGTTGGCATTATCATTAGTCATAAAGTTGGAGGTATTTACAATTTTACCTAAAAGCTATTAGAAGCTGGGGTACTCTAGCTTTTAGATTTTGGCTTTAAAGCACTTTTTTTAAGTCAAAGTTGGGGTTAACAAACACTTATTTTGGCTTTTTTTAATCTAAAAGCTCCAAAGCACTTTTTTTAAGCAAACAAAAACACTCCTTTAATAGTGCAGTTCATTGAAATCATTCTTTGAATCTTGCTATATATTGCTTAATTGTTTTTTTGCCACGTGTCTGGCTATCTGCAGAAATATGATTTTAATTCTTGTTTTACATATGGTTGTAATTTACACACTGTGTGCATAAATATGTATGTATGCAGTACATGCATATACATAATCCATCATTGTGCTGCTTTCCAGAGGTCCAACAATTGGGAGTAATGGGAAGATTGTGATGCATTTTGCGAACAATCCCGTGTCAAAAATTGGGGTTAGATTTGAAAAGCCCATGCCAGATGGGGTCGACTTCGGGGGTAACTGTGATGCTGGCCATGGGTTCTTTTGTACAGGTACTACATGAAAGCAATTTTGTAACCACGATTCAAGTTATTACACTGTATATAAGACATATCATTGGTTTTAGGATCATCTTCCCCCCTTGTCTTTTGCTTTACAAATTTATCTGTCATTTCTGAGTTTCAAGCCATACATCATCCTGTCTCTCAGCCAATGAATTGCGTCTAGAAGCCACATGTGCTGAAGGTCTGGACAAGTCACTCATCGACACATTATTTGAGGTTTGTAGTTTTTATCTATTACAATTTTAATGATGAACACTGAGTTGTCTTTTTGTTGTACGTGTTTAAAAGAGCATATATACATAAATAGAAAAACACACTTTTCTGCTGTTTTCGTACCGTAACCAATGCCTCCATAAGGTGGAGCCACCCACTCTGTTCTAACGATTTGAAAGTGGTAGGGGCCATTTGACGGGAAGTAAAATGAATATTCATAGTTGATATGTTATAGTTAAGCAACTAGAAAAAGAAGAAAACAATATGGTACTCTTCATCCTTGATATTCTTTCTTCAAACTAGGCAAATCTATTGGGAAATTGTACAACAGCCCTTTTAAAAAATGACAAAAATATTACCCATCACAGATTTTTCTTATTTAACATAATCCGAAAATAATATTACTAAATGCTTCCAAATGACCAAAATATGCCGGTGTTTAACTTCCGTATTAAGTTTTCTACACAATTAAAATCTTAAATATTTGATTTCAGTTGTTTTCTTTTCAGTATGTTACTACTTTGTTCACATTTTTTTGCAATCCAAATATAGAGAAAAACATTTAATGGAAATATCTTTGTTTCGGAGACAACTGGTGATCACAATTTTTTTATATCACACAGGTTGTATTTGATGAGAGCAGAAATTCCCCTTTTATTTTGTTCATCAAAGATGCTGAAAACACAATGGCAGGACTTGCCGACTTGTCAACATTAAAAAGCAGAATTGAGAGGCTTCCTGATAACGTTGTAGTTATAGGCTCACATGCCCACACTGACACCAAGAAAGAAAAGGTAATTTTTACCGTAAGGTCATAGAATTGTCACGGTAGTGGAGTATGAATATATTTATTTGGCCATGCTTCATGCTTGTAATAGTGGCGTGAAAGTTTCTAGTTTTCTTCCTAATGACCAAAGCTTCTAAAATATAGAGTTTTAGCTTAAGCATCTCCTGAAGTATGCATCTGTCTGTAAGAACAATATTGTTTGATCATTCGACAAGTGTTGTTACTTGGTAGTTTCACTAAAGGCTGTAAAATGTACCACTGAAGAAACTATGGCCAGGCAAATTTATAATTTAAACAGTGCCTTTTAGGTAGAAAATGAGAAGATAACCGAATGATGTAAATAATTGCAGCCCCTTTCGCTATGTGTCTAGTTGAAAACACATACTGAGTTTTTACGTTGATGTAATACCTAAGTATGCATTTCTCTTCTGCACTACACAGCCACATGCTGGTGGATTGCTTTTTACAAAATTTGGAATCAATCAGACTGGTTTGCTTGATTTGTCTTTCCAGGTATGTTCTTTATCATTCTAAGCAGGTTTGTACTTTCATGTGTATTTTAACCATTCAGTGAAATTATCATTCCTTTTATACTCTCAATTGCAATGCATGATCATCAAACTTCAATACCTTCAGGGTACTATTGGAAGGTTGAATGACAGGGGAAGGGAAGTTACCAAGACAGCAAAACTTTTCACAAAACTTTTTCCCAATAAAGTTGTTATTCACATGCCACAGGTTTGTTTCAAATTGTTTTATATAGTTTTCTTTTTTATTCGCTTTTACCCTGATATAGTGATATGTATCCTGACTGTAGGATGAAGCACTACAAGCTAGTTGGAAGCAACAATTGGAGAGAGATGCTGAAATTCTGAAAACTAAAGGAAATTTGAATAGTTTAAGAACTGTGGGTACACTTACACTTTGTTGAGCTTTACATATTCTATCTTGCTAATTTGAAATGTTTCTAAGAATATGAGCATTTTTAAGTGCCCTCTTTATGCCATCTTATAAGTTGTGAGTTGTGACCACTAAAATAGGACCAAACTGGCTATTCGTTACAAGCCTAAGTCAGAAACTTTGGTGCCTATATGGCTTTGATATCCTGTTCAGTTAGATGTAGCATTGAAGCATGGCTTTCATATCGTGGTTGTTTTTTCATCAACTTTCTAGAACTGCTGCAAGTTGAAAGTTTCTCTTGTGGCTCTACTATAGTGTTCTTTCTGAGTGAAGAATTAGGATATTTAGAGCATCAAAGTTTCGTGGTTGATTATGTCCTAAATGATGGTTTCTCTCTTATGTATAGGTTCTGAGCCGAAATGGATTAGAATGTGATAGACTGGAGGCATTGTGTATCAAGGACCCAGAATTTTCAATTGAGAGTACACATAATTTTACTTTTCTTTTGTTATTATCTGGAATAAGACATGCTCGTACACTGAAAATTTTATTCAACACTGGTTTCAGTCCAGTTAAAGCCCCTACTGTCTTGTATATTACTGTCTCGATAAAGGAGAGCGAAATTGCATCTTTTTATCGTGTATTGGCTCAATGTATGGTCTCTAATGTAATGGTAATTTGGCGTGTTTGAAGGTGCAGAGAAGGCCATTGGGTGGGCATTGAGTCATCATTTGATGCAAAACCCTCAAGCAGATTCGGATGAAGTGATTGCTTTGTCTCATGAGAAGTAACTAACTTACTTAGCAACAACCCTCCCTTTTTTATTTCCTTTCTAAATGTGTTTAAAGAATGTCACTGTTGTGTAATGTAACAGCATCCAGTACGGGATTGACATGTTGCGAGATGCACAAAATGAATCCAATAGCCTGAAGAAATCACTTAAGGTGCTTTAGTACTATTTGATATAGTTGATGAAAATTTGTATTCATCCTCGAAGCCCTTTATTTAACGCTTTTGAAAGAATTTTCTATTTCGTTCATGAACTTGACATAGTTTCCCCAACTGATCCAGGATATTGTGCCTGAGAATGATTTTGAGAGGAGACTTCTAGCAGATGTCATCACTTCAGATGATATAGGAGTCACATTTGACGATATTGGTGCACTGAAAAATGTCAAAGAGACACTGCAAGAGTTGGTGATGCTACCCTTACAGAGGCCAGAGCTTTTCTGCAAGGGGCAATTGACCAAGGTTTGATATTGTTTAGTTTCAGCTACAAGGGTTAATGGTGATAATCTTCAGTGTTTGTAATTTTTTCAAGAAAAGTAGATTATTATTACTAAACAATGAAAAAAATGACAATTATATATATATATTTTTACTCCGAGGGGGGGGGGGGGGTCTGGGGGAGGGGGCTGGAGGGGGCCTGTAGTAATCATGGCTGAAACTCACTCCATTGAGTTTTGAACCCTTATGTGCCTAGCGGGTTTCAAACTCGAGACCTCCCACTAGGCACGATAACCTCACAACCAGCTGGGCTGGAATGCTTGGTTAAAAAAATGACAATTAGATAGATTCTATAAAGGTTTTGCTCCATTGTAGACCCAATTAGATGCCTTGTTCGGAAATATCCCTTCTAATTACACTTCTTTGATATGACTGAGGCAACTAGGTTTTTTAAAGGGAGAATTTGACTTTGCACCCCATATTGTGGGCGAAACTGGAACTGCACCTCATTTTGAAATAAGTTAATTTGTACACCCAATGTTCCAAAAGACGCTAGTCGAGCGTGGCTTGTCATTTAGTGCTTTTCCTGCTTAAGCGCTACCAGAACTTCCAGGTCTTCCTCTTTATTTTTTGTTTTCTTTTTATTTCCTATGGGGATTAATATACTACTCCCTCCGTCCCACTATGATTGTCCCATTTTACCATTTCGGTCCGTCCCACAAAGATTGTCCCATACCTTATTTGGTAAAGTTTGTGTGGTTCTAAATCATTCCTATTTTATTCTTACTTTATCAATTCAATATCAACTACATAAACCCACTTTTATTAATAACCGTGCAATCTTCTCTTGTCCCAAACTTAGGGGGACGGAGGTAGTATGTAATTATAAATGACTTTATAATATTTTGATAATAAAAATAGCTCATATAATTATTAATGTTATGTTTTTGCGGTAACTTTTAAATAATTAAAATAATTAATTGAAAATTTTAAATAAAATAGTATATTTGTATTTTTTGTAGATTTAAAACTTATTTTAAATATCATATTGTAGGAATATTAAAATGCATTTATAAGGAATAGAATAATTTTTTATCAAACATGTTATTTCTTAGGACAAAGTGGAGAAGACAATTGGGATCGGCAACCAATCTATTCAGAGCCGCCTCGGCGTCCATGTAGCCCTCCTAATTGGTTGACTGATTTTTCTTATGCAGTACAATGAATCCGCCTAGCGCCTAGACTGGTTTTTAGAACAATGTGTACACCCCATTTGACTAAAAGAATTAATGTTTGCACCCCGTTCCTGATGGGATGAATACATTAAATTTTCTGAAAATGGGTGCAAAGTCCAATATCACCCAAAATATGAGGTATAATGTCAAATCCCCTTTCTTAAATCACGATTTTATGCTCTTTAGGCATAGCCGGCCCGCAACCAATTCCTTTTCAATTTTGCATTTTTCCTGCCAGTTTATTTTAAGCATGATTGTATCATTGCTTTTGTTGTCACACTTTCTTTATTAGAAGTTACACTTGTAAGAAGTTTCAGTGCTGTTATTTTTAACTTTTTAATTTTCTTTTGTAGCCTTGTAAGGGAATACTTCTATTTGGCCCTCCTGGAACTGGGAAAACGATGCTTGCTAAGGCTGTTGCCACAGAAGCTGGTGCAAACTTCATCAATATTTGCATGTCAAGCATTACTTCCAAGGTTAGCCCACCTGACTTGTTTTTTTCTCTGATAAACATTTGCATAAATTTAGGATTCCATTACAAACTCTGACCGTATTTATTTGTGCTGCAGTGGTTTGGCGAGGCTGAGAAATACGTTAAGGCTGTCTTCTCGCTGGCTAGTAAAATTGCCCCTTGTGTAATTTTTGTTGATGAAGTATGCCTCTGATACTTACTGTAATGCTCTACAGATTACTCTCTCTAATAGATTTTATCCTGACTGATTAATTTTCTTACCATTTTTTTGTATTTATAATTATTATGGTTGTCCTTAAGGTTGATAGCATGCTGGGCCGTAGGGAAAATCCAGGAGAGCATGAGGCCATGCGCAAAATGAAAAATGAGTTTATGATTAATTGGGACGGATTGCGAACAAAGGATACAGAGCGCGTTCTTGTGCTCGCAGCTACAAACAGGCCTTTTGATCTCGATGAAGCAGTTATAAGGCGGATGCCACGTAGGTAAGGAAGCAAAAAAGCAAGTTGTGTTTGAAGTTGGAAACTTTGACTTTTAATGCTTCTGATGTTTCTTTCATTCATCTATGGTTATTCCTCAGATTGATGGTCGGTTTGCCAGATGCCTCTAACAGAGCAAATATCCTTAAAGTAATTCTGGCAAAAGAAGACTTGTCACCAGATGTTGATTTGGACTCTGTTGCTGTTATGACTGATGGGTATTCTGGAAGTGACCTTCAGGTGATTTTGGTATATAGTACATAGTATTTATTTGTATTATGGATTGAGCTCCTTTTAACTAATTTTGTGTCACCATTTTTGTTATTGCAGAATTTATGTAAGGCAGCTGCATATCGTCCCATCAGAGAGATTATAGAAAAAGAGAAAAAAGTATGCTATATCATTATCAATTATTTTTGGAATCAAGTATTACTCTGTTATAGACTTATAGTTTCATTTTGTCTAACTTTATTAGCCAAACATGAAAGTTTAGATTACCAAATTTTAAGATGAAACTTAGATATATTAATAATCAACAGAATGTGATGAGCAACAGAAAATTAATAATCAACAGAATAAACCGTTGCCCAGAGCCAATAGGCTGAAATCCAATTTTATTAAATGATAACCAAGAATGAACCCTAACAAGGGGTTTAAATACCCATCTAATTTCTAAACTAGGAAACAAAATCATAGGAATCCTAATCAACTCCAAATAGGAAATAGAATACTAGAAGTCCTAATCAACTCCAAATAGGAAACAAATAATAGAAATCCTAATTAACTCCAAATAGGAAACAAATAATAGAAATCCTAATTAACTCCAAATAGGAAACAAACCAGGAAAATTATAAAGATTAAAATTAATTAAACGGCCTGCAACCAGCTCACAAAGGTGGGCTCGAGCCCATCCCACCTTCGGTAAACCCAAGCTCCTGCTCTCTATCAGTGTGCTTGAAAAGGTTAGTAGGTGCTTAGGGACGAGGTGGGGGTGTGGAGGGTATATCATTTTTCAGCTGAACTAGAAGAGAGTTGATTGTCTAGATGCATTTCCTATAAATGTTCTTCCTAATGTCTCAGCTTGTTTTGCAGTATAGACATGATGAGTTTATAGAGGAAATTAATGATGAGTTATCATTAATTCATTATTGCCCTTGAATCCCTTGATTTATATTAAAGGTGGCAGAACCTCAAGATTTTTTTACCTCGAGGACTTAAATAGGGTTCTTATCTGGTTCAAACCAGACTGAACAATATGAACTAATTGGGTTTAACTCATCTAAAATAGGATCCTCAAGAGGTGATGTTACCTCAAATATATGTTCAGACACAAATGTATTAACATTTGAGGCACTTGCCAATTTATATGCAACAAATTTAGAAATGCATAGAAAACAGGAAAGGTTTAGTTACTTGGCGATTCTCATCTAAAATGTTGACTTGGCAGGAGCAAGCTGCTTCCTTGTTAGAAAGTGTCCCTAAACCATCTTTGTGCCTTCGACCAATGAACATGGAAGACTTCAGACATGCTCATGAACAGGTAAGGGAAACTTGTGAGCAATCCCAATTGGTTATCATAATAATACACAAGCTTGGTTTTTATTTTTGTTTTAAAATATTTAAAAAGTGTTGTTCGGGTCGGTGTATAGGTTTGTGCTAGTGTGACATCAGAGTCCAGAAACATGACAGAGCTTTTGCAATGGAATGATATGTATGGCGAAGGAGGGTCGAGACAGAAGAAGTCTTTGAGCTACTTCATGTGAAGGCTTACCAGCCTGCCCGCTCGCCTGACCTATGGAATGTTTTTAACCTGATTGAGCTGATTGTGCATTTTTCGCTCCTGGTGTTGATATGAGGCTAGCTTGTCTGTAAAATGGGGTATATGATTTTTTTTATATTTGTATATGTGAGCGAGGAATAGCATTTATAGCCTTTTTAGGGTGTTAAGTAAATTTTTCCCTTTTTTTGTGTTAGAACAAAAGGGGCAATCCTAATTTTTCTGTGTATTGTACCAATAATCTACTTTCCTTTGACAATAATGAATTTTGTGATAAACTGTCCATACTGAAAATCACTCTCGATTCTCACTTTGAATAACATATCGATTTATTACTTTTTCAAGAATAACTATGAGTCTGGGTTGTATGTATGTTTAAAGCGAGGAATGTAAATGTTATGTTAGAGTTTTTTTTGCTTGACCCAATGTTTCGGCAGTGTAACCAAAGAGTCATTTTCATGAAATATGACCCCCCAGCATTTCAGCTGTAAACATCATTATTATTTTATGTATAGAAGGTATAAATGGATTGAAGATGCTCTGAGCCTCTGATTGGTAAAGATTAAAGGGTTGGAGAAGGAGCGCTGTTATTTCTGTAATTAGATATGATCATACAACATAGGGTATGAATAAAAGATCGTTGGTTGCTTAAACATAAGATATGAAACGTCACTTGAGTATAGTCCTGGACTCGGGCCGGTTCGGGCCCGGTTCGGGCCTGGGCCTGGCCGGGCCTCGGGCCAGGAAAGGGAGGCCCGAGCCCGAACCGCCGGTGGCCGGTTCCGGTCCCGGTTCCGGGCCAAACCGGGCCGGGCCGGGCCGAACCGGCCCAATAATTTTTTTTTTTTTTTTTGTTCTTCTATTTAATCCCCTACCCCTCCCCCTCAACCCCAAACCATCCCAAACCACCTCAAATGGCCCAAAATACCTAATCCAACCTAAAACTTAAAAAAATTTCAAAAAAAAAAAAAAAAAAATTAAAATCCGGCCCGGACCGGGCCCGAACCGGCCGGGCCGGTTCACAAAAACCTGGGCCCGGGCCCGAACCGCCCAGCAGCCGGGCCGGGCCGAACCGAACCGAGGGACCCACCGGGCCCCGGGCCGGGCCGGGCCAAATAGTAACCGGGCCGGTTCCGGGCCGGGCCGCCCGGCCCGAGTCCAGGACTACTTGAGTATTGTAAATTTTTAAGAATCTTATTCTACTCATATCAAATTTTAGTTAAAACTTCAATCAGGAATGCATTAAAATTGATTCTGGAAGATAACTGTGCAATTAAATCACTTAAATGCGCAGTTATCTTCAAGAATTAATTTGAATGCGTTCCTGATTGAATTTTTAACTAAAATTTGATATGAGTAAACTAGACTTAATGAATAAGATGCTCAAAAAATCTTATCAAAAAATTCCACCCGGAATCGTCTCAAATGGTGACGGCCAGACATATCCTCCTATATAAGGGCTTATTTGACCTTTTTATGTAAGTTCGAGGCCTCGAGGGCCTATCTAACAATTTTTCCTTGTTTATTTAGTTTAAATTAAACACATATTTATTTTATTTGTCATATACCCCAACTTTAAAAGGGAAAGCATTATTAATGAAAAGACATTTTTTGTTGTTGAAAACGTATTTTTTTCCGGAAGTGTTGTTTGTATGAGTTATATATACCTAGGGGTATCTTTTAAATAATTTGACCTAAATAAGAGTTTTTCAAAATGGGATTTTCCACAATCTAGTATCGCTAATGACTAATCCTAGATTTCCTTGAACTTGACTCGTTCACTCGATAATGTTACAATATGACAATGTAATTTCAAAATGACGATGCTCTAAATTTATTTCAGGGGAAACATATAGTATTGCTTATTTAGGGAAATTTTTGTATCGTTTAAGGTGTCATAAAAGACCGTATGACAACATAATTTTACAAAGACACTGTTCCAAAAAATAATAATCTAGAAAATCATATCCTTCTATTTTCTATTTTTATTATCTATATTCTTAATTGGGAAAATTTAAGTATGGTGTGGGAAGTTTGGTAGTTGTTATCATTGAAAAAGATTTTTTGGGCAGTTTGGCAGATAGACCTTTGTAATTAAAGTTTAATTTATATCTTCTCAATTAATTATCCGGTCAGTGTTAGGGCCCATCCCGAGGTCTCCCTATTTGATATCAAGATGTCATCATATTTTAAAAGGGGAAAATAATTTAAATATCACAACCTTTAAAAGGGTGTCACATAAGTATTTCAAACTCACACATCTAATATATACGGAGTGTATCCCAAATTTTATACTCGGTATAAAACGTTATGTTAATATCATGACCATATACTTTTTCATGATGTTGAGTAGATATTTTAAATGGGGATAAGGATCAGTTTGGTCATCGAAGTTGCAAAAAAGGAGTCAAATAAGTCCTTATATAGAAGATTCTGTCCAGAAGTGTCATTTGAGGTGGCTCCCGGTCAAATTTTTTGATGATTTTTTTTGAACATCTTATTCATTAAGTCTAGTTTACTCATATCAAATTTCAAATAAAAATTCAATCGGGAAGACATTGAAATGAATTCTTGAAGATAATTGTGCCCCTTAAAAGCGTAGTTATCTTCAAGAATTCATTTGAATGTCTTCCCAATTGAATGTTTAGCTGAAATTTTGAACAAACCGATGCTAAACTCTTCATGTCAAATAAATTGACACGCATAAGGAAGAAGTTAATTGGTCAGAATCAATCTCTCATTCCACTTTGTCATACATCGATGTAATATACATGTAGACAATAGAAAACAAGGAAAGTAAATATGCTACAATCAATCCTAATCACCCGTTACTATACAAATATAAATCGGGTATAATAAATATATGATATTGACTAAAACTTAAGTGGAAAGTATATACATATGAGAGTAAATATCCCAACACCCCCCTCAAGTTGGAGCGGTAGGATTATAAACGCCCAACTTGGACATAAGAAAATTGAATTGTTGAGCACCAAGGAGTTTAGTGAAAATGTCCGTCCGCAAGTTGAGAATGGGAAGAGACATGCTGGGTGATGAGAGTTCCTTGTTGAATAAGGTCACGTACAAAATGACAATCGATCTCGATATGTTTAGTACACTCATGAAAAACTGGATTAGATGCTATGTGTAGGGCGGCTTGATTGTCACAAGAAACTGTGATAGGATCAGAATGATTGATCCCAAGAGAACGAAGAAGACTTTTGAGCCATATGAGTTCACATGAAATGGCAGCCATGGAACGATATTCAGACTCGGCGGAGGAGCGGGAGACCGTATGTTGCTTTTTCGTTTTCCAAGATATAGGAGAGTTTCCCAAAAGAACAAGATACCCAGTGATAGACCGACGAGTAATAGGACATGCTGCCCAATCGGAATCACAATATCCACGAAGATTTAAATTTGAATCAGCCCTTAGTAAAATGCCTTGGCCGAGATTGCCCTTGAGATAGCGGAGGACACGAAGCACTGCATCCCAATGATCCGTCCGTGGGGACTGCATAAATTGAGCGAGGACATGCACACAATAACTAAGCTCAGGTCGGGTAAGAGTTAAGTATATCAATTTACCCACGACTGGACGATATCTTTCTGGATTAGAAAATGGAGGACTTCGAGAGAGTGAGAGTTTCTGATTTTGCTCCATAGGAAAATTGGCGGGTTTGACCCCGGACAGTCCAAGTTCCTCAAGAAGATCAAGAATGTATTTTCGTTGACACAAAAATATTCTAGTAGGGCTCCGAGCTACTTCAAGCCCTAAGAAATATTTCAGGCGACCTAGATCTTTGACAGGAAAGCACCGAGCCAGATAGGTCTTAAGAACACCAATAAGTGAAGAACTTGTGCCGGCAATGAGTAAATCATCAACATAAATAAGGACACAAATGAAATCTTGGCCTTTGTGTAGGGTGAATAGAGAATAATCTGCATAGGATCTTTTGAATCCATAAGAAAGAAGAGATGCACTAAGTTTGGCAAACCAGCATCGAGGTGCCTGTCTAAGCCCGTAAAGGGAACGTTGGAGACGACACACCTGCTTGGGCCGAGAAGATGAAAAACCAGGGGGCGGATACATGTAGACTTCCTCATCCAAGCTTCCATGCAAAAAGGCATTATCAACATCCATTTGGTGAAGTTTCCAATTTTGTGATGCAGCAATTGCAAGAAGAGCCCTTACAGTTGTCATTTTAGCAACTGGGGCAAACGTCTCATGATAATCTATGCCCTACACTTGTCGATTCCCACAAACCACTACTCGAGCTTTAAAGCGTTCAATAGTACCATCACTATTGTATTTAATTTTGTATACCATTTGCACCGTATGGGCTTCTTGTGAGGTGGCAAATCCACCATAGTCCATGTGCCATTTTTTTCCAAAGCCTCTATTTCACGTTGCATGGCCGACCGCCACCGAGGGTCTTGGACTGCGGCTTGATAAGATGAGGGTTCTTTTTCTTGAGAAATGGCTGCATGAAAAGCTCGATGGCGTACCGAGTAAGCGTTATAATTAACATAACAAGCTAGAGGATAAGGATTACTTGAGGACGATGATGCAGCGGAGAAATCGGGAGGGTCTATATGAGTTGCATGAGTTTGCACGTATTCTTGTAACCGTATCGAAGGAATCTTACGGCGATGTCCACGTCCCAAAAGCAAAGGAGCTGGAGTGGGCTGCTGCGGCGATGAGTCATCATTTGTGATGAGAGGCTGCGTGGATTCTTGGGGAGCATATGTCTCGTCCGTCAACGTAGGTAGTATACTACCATCTGACAAAATAATGTGAGGGTCAGAAGATGGTGGAGGGCCTGTATGCTCATTTCCAGAAGCAGGAGGTGTAACTTTTTCTCCTTGCAACGTAGATGACTGGTAGGACCCATGTAAATTGTCAACTTCATCATCCATATGATATGGATAAACATCAAGGTATGGAGCTGCAGCTGGAACGGTTGGCGATGACTTTTGTGCTAATTCTGAAAATGGAAAAATATTTTCCACAATCCCGAGAGACAAAATGCTTGCCGGATGCTAAATTCATCACCTTCCAACCGCGTTGACGGTAAGAATACCCAAAAATACACAACGAGAACTACGTTCTTCAAATTTATCTGTAGTTTTAGAGTAAACATAACATAAACACCCAAAAATTCTTATATGATCATAAGAAGGCACACGACCATATAATAGTTCAAATGGTGTCTTCCCATTATTTAGCATAGATGGAGTCCGATTAATCAAGTAACCTGCAGTTACGATGCACTCACCCCAAAATCGTATAGGAAGATTTGCCTGAAAACGGAGTGCACGAGCCACATTTAAAATGTGGCGATGTTTTCTCTCAACACGCCCATTTTGTTGGGGAGTCCCGACACATGAGGTTTGAAACAAAATTCCATGCGGAAGAAAATAATGTTTCAATGGCAAAAATTCGATCTGTCCCATTATCTGTCCGAACCACCTTAACTGTAGTGTTAAATTGATTTTTAATCATGGCCAAAAATTGTTCCATAATAGAAGTTACTTCTCGTTTTTCAGCCATTAAATGTATCCAAACAGCACAAGAGAAGTCATCAACAATAGTAAAAAAATAATGTGCGCCACAGGTACTGGAATTACGGTAAGGCCCCCACACATCACAATGAATAAGTTCAAATATACGCAAAGCACGATTTAAACTTGGGGTAAACTTATCACGTGTCTATTTTGCCTTAGAACAAACTTCACAGCTATCATTTTGAGTATTACCACTTATTTTATTTAAACCAACCGGAAGTAAACGAACCACTCGAGAGGAAGGGTGCCCTAATCTTTGGTGCCATAAGTCTTCTGAGTTAATACCAGTCACATGAGAGGCTTGCAAACCTCCGATCCCACACAGATAATAGACCCCTTCCCGACGTTCTCCCGCTCCAATCACCGTCTTCAAGGTGAGATCCTGTATCACAAAAAACTTGTTAGTAAATATAACGTGACACGGTAAATCATCAATAAGCCTACCAACTGATATCAAATGACACGTCAAGCTAGGCACGTAAAGAACATTTTCAAGAATCACCTTAGGGCCCAACTTAACTCGACCAATATGAGTAGCAAAAGTGACACTCCCATTTGGAAGTGTGACCGGCGAAGAGGTCAACAACCGCACCCGATCCTGCCCCTTTATGACCTCCAATAGCATTTGTTTGTATCGTAGAAGGTTCTGTGTTCGTCATTATTGATTCGTCACTTGGTCGTGACACTGTCATATTATTTCGTCAAAAGAAGGAAAAAAAGACGGAAGTAAAGTCGTAGGTATGTCAGTCTCTGATACCATGAACAAACCGATGCTAGATGGCTAAACTCTTCATGTCAAATAAATTGACACGCATAAGGAAGAAGTTAATTGGTCAGAATCACTCTCTCATTCCACTTTGTCATACATCGATGTAATATACATGTAGACAATAGAAAACAAGGAAAGTAAATATGCTACAATCAATCCTAATCACTCGTTACTATACAAATATAAATCGGGTATAATAAATACTACCTCCGTCCCTAAATGTTCTTCCAAAATAAAGTGGCACACTGATTAAGAAAGTGGGAATTGTGTGGTGGAGAGTTGTGCAGAGGAGAGAGAAATGCTGTGAACCACAAAGTCTTTGCCAAAAAAGGAAAGTGAAGTTTTTTTTGGGACGGACGAAAAGGGAAAGTTGGAAGTTCTTTTAGGGACGGAGGGAGTATATGATATTGACTAAAACGTAAGTGGAAAGTATATACATATGAGAGTAAATATCCCAACAAATTTGGTATGAGTAAACTAGACTTAATGAATAAGATGCTCAAGAAAAATTATCAAAAAAGTTCCACTGGGAGCCACCTCAAATGGCACGTCCGGACATAAACTTCTATATAAGTACTTATTTGACATTTTTTTGCAACTTCGAGTACCAAATTGACCCTTTACTCCAAATGAAATTATAGAATATTAATTGCATTCTAACAACTTAATAAATTTGTATTTGTAAAAAAACATATAATCATGATTCGAAAATAACTGCCATAGTATTTATATGAGTGCGCATATATGTTACACGGCACTCACATCCCATTAAAGTTTCATTGAAATCATTTTCTTCTTTTAAAAAACGAAATTTAATACACTAAGTGTCAGAAGTTGGAATGGTGACTGCAAAGGGGCGAGCATTGGTCGATTTTGGTCAAAAATATCAGTTGATAGCCAAATAATCCACCAGTTCTTGCCCCCTACCCACCGCTCCAATCTATCCATATTTTATATTTAGATACGCCAACACCACTCTATTCTCTTGGTAGTTTTATCTTTATTAATGGTGAATTGAAATGTGTGATTAAAAGGCTAAATCCACTGATCCGACCTTAGATCCAACTGCATTAAATACCGTGGAAAGGTATTTTTTATTATAGTATCTGTTGTCTCAAATATTAACATTTTTCACCGTTTTGAATCTATTACGGAGTACTCTTTTTAGGCTCTGTTTGCAAACCCTATTGAGAAGTGCTTTTAACTTTTTTAAATGATTTGGTAAAAAAGTGATTAATAGTAAAAGTTGGTAGTGTTTGAGAAAAAAGTGATTTTGAAAAGTAAAAGTTGGTGGTGTTTGGTAAAATAAGTGCTTTTTGTGTAATAGAAAAAGTAAAAAGCAGATTCTAGCTTTTAGCTTTTAAGTAATTCATTTAAGTAGAAGTTGTCATTTGAAAACATCTTTTTTAGCTTTTTTAAGCCAAAAGCTGAGAAGTGCTTTTCTAGTTGTGTTTGCAAACAGAGCCTTAGAAGTGTTACAGTAACGCTTCTTAGAAGGTATTTGGCACCGTGAGGATAGTGGTGGACTCGGCCCGGTTCGGGCCTGGGCCCGGCCGGGCCTCGGGCCAGGAAAGTTGGGCCCGAGCCCGAACCGCCAGTGGGCGGTTCCGGTTCCGGGCCAAACCGGGCCGGGCCTAACCGGTTCTTATTTTTTTTGGCTCTTCTATTTAACTCCCAACCCCTCCCCCTCAACCCCAAACCACCCCAAACCACCTCAAATGACCCAAAATACCTAATCCAACCCAAAACTTAAAAAATTTCAAAAAATAAATAAATTAAAAACCGGCCGAACCGGGCCCGAACCGGCCGGGCCGGTTCACCAAAAACTGGGCCCGAGCCCGAACCACCCAGCAGTAGGGCTGGACTCGGTTCGGGTTGGGCCCGGTTCGGGTTGGGCCCGGTTCGGGCCTTGAACCGGCCGGGCCTCGGTTCACCAAAAGGAGGGCCCGGGCCCGAACCGGCAGGTGACCGGTTCCGGGCCGGTTCCGGGCCGGTTCACCCGCCCCATTTTTTTTTTTTATTGATTTTTTGGCTTCTCTTATTTAACCCCCTACCCATCGCCTTCAACCCCAAACCACCCCAAACCACCTCAAATGGCCCAAAATACCTAATCCAACCCAAAAATTAAAAAAAATTCAAAAAAAATTATTCCGGCCCGGACCGGGCCCGAACCGGCCGGGCCGGTTCACCAAATAGAGGGCCCGGGCCCGGAACCGGTATCCACCGGGCCGGTTTGACCCAAACCGCCGGTGGACCGGGCCACCGGGCCGGGCCGGTTCCGGTTCGGGCCGCCCCGCCCGAGTCCAGCACTACCCAGCAGCTGGGCCGGGCCGGGCCGAACCGAACCGGTGGACCCACCGGGCCCCGGGCCGGGCCGGGCCGGGCCAAACAGTAACCGGGCCGGGCCGCCCGGCCCGAGTCCACCACTACGTGGGGAGATAGATATATATCAACCAAAGAAAAACATATGGTGCAATAACACATGAACTAAATTTTCTGAAATTCAAGGGCACTCGATCGTTCAATCACCCAATTGCCTTTACTTGAGCATGCATTTTTTATTCAATTCAAAACATACTTGATCATTAGACTTTAACATAATACTTGTACTGATTAAGACATTTATAACACATCTTTTTGTTTATCCAAAAAAGGCTACACTACGTTTTGTTTAGGGTTGGAAGTGGTTTCAGTTCTAGACAAGATAAGACCGGTCAATTTATTGTCTGAGAATAAGATGATTGGTTTTGCGGTACTGGATTAAAATAGGTGAAAGGCACCAAGCTAAAACGTTCGTTTCAAAGTAGTATCAGTTCTTATTATTATTATTATTTTTTCATTAAATTACATTAAATAAACTATAAGACTCCCAAAGTCTCAACTTATCATACGTAGTACTAGATTGACTCGAAAATAGATTGAATTTTACATCTTTTTTATTCCTACTAATGGAAATTTTCCCAATAATAATACTCCATAATAATAATACCATGATAAAAATTATCGACAATTATACGAGGGAGAGGAAACAAAAGATAATTGAGTCAAAGAATGTCACATAATCCAAACCCCCAGGATGATCATTATTGTTTTTGCAAAACAAAGACCAACTAAACAAAATCCAGTTCTCTTCTTCTTCCTACATACGGCAGTTAAGGCAAGTACCCACAGAAGCTGGTTGTAAGGTAGCATATATATAAATAAATATGCAATTCAGAAGCTGTTTGCTCCCCATCACTTCTCCAAACATCAAGCATCCTGGAAGGATGACTTTTAGCTGCAGCAGAAAGATTTGAAAAACAATCAAAGTTCAGATTTTTAAAGCGGTTTGTTCAGCGTCAAAGTGTTATGACTAGAAAAGAAAGGAGCGATGAAGCTTAATGTGGATTGCCATTAAGACAGGTTATATAAAATAAGAAACACCGCTCGCTAACAAAGTGATTTTGTACTGTGCGAAGAAAACAAGCATTCCATTGAACAACAATACAATGACCAAGTAACATCTCAGATTCTTGATAGACCTTAAAAAGAATTAATACTCATCTCAAGGAAAGATATTAGAGTTTGTATTGGTTGAATAGATATTACCCTTATTCCATTGCCATTCTAGAGTTTCTAATGGTTGAACAGGTATTAACCTTATTCCATTGCCATTCGCATAAACTAAGCACCCCCTTTATCTTTAACTTTGCCATTCTCTCTTCTCAATGGGTTTTGCAAACATTAGCATTATACCAATGGTTTTACAAAGAAAAAAGCTGAAGTTTCTTCGAAACTGGTATTCATTAGAATTTAGAAAGGCCAGTTTAGAAAACTTCAAAATCTATTCCCCTTCACACCTTATCAAGCTTTAGATCAATATAAATGATCTATTTGGATTGTTTGTTTGACAAAATAATACGGAGTATACTATCTATAAAATGTTTGGCAATAGAGGCGTTTAGACAAACATCTTTGGGCAACATGATTGAACAGTGAAAAATGGCTCCAACAGCCAAACACAGAACACCCAGATCAAGAATCTAGAATTGTTAATACTCCATATAATGTTTCATGGATTATACTTGATCATGTCCAACGATACCACTAAGGTTAGCTCATCTATAGAAAACCACAAGAACCAGCTTACACACATTCAAGCACACTCTACACTAAATCACCAAAATTCTCATATAGACGAAGTAATGTCCATTCATCCCCAACATGCAAACAGGGAACTTTAAACGGAAGAAGAAAGCGGTTTCAAATTTACCATTTTTTCTTCAGTGAAAGATGAAGAGAAATACCAGACGAGAAAAGCTTAAAGACACAAGCTTTCAATCCCTTGCCCTTAAAAGTTCTTCCTACTTTGTTTTAAACTTTTTTTTTTTGCTCTTTCCATTTAGTAGGAAGCTATCTTACTAAAAATTGGCGCACAACCAAATGAGGAAGAAGAAATGCAGAGAGAGGGATAAATGTATCCTCGAAAGTGTGAAAAGGAAGCATACTTTGGGGGAATTTGGTTCAGAAACCCTAGATTTCGGATCTTGCTGAGCCAGAGACTTACCCTTGGCCGTCAAGGTTGCCATGGCCACTGCTCCCCCCACTGGCATACGAATTGTCTTCCTGGGTCTGCCACACAGACTGCCATGCCTGCGGCGGAGGAGGTGGTGGCTGCACGTACATCGACGGATCCACGGCGGGCCTCCCAATCATGACACCGGTGGGCGTGGGCTGGGCCATCGGAGGGTAATAGTAAGGAACCCCGTTCGCGGCGGAGCCGGGAACAATCGGGCCGACGAGGGAAGCAGCCTCGTCCTTGATCTCGTCTCGGGGGACAATGTCGACGAGGAAATCGAAAATGTCCGTGCGGGTGATGGCGGCGGCGATGTCGTTCTTCTGGAGGGTGCGGCGCTTGTTCTCCTCGGCGTGGGTCCAGGAGCGGATGGTGAGCTCGAGGATGAAGAGCTCGCAGGCCTTGGCGAAGAGGATGGGCGCCTCGGCGGAGATCATCCGGACGTCCTCGTCCGCCTTCATGATCTTCTTGATGCGGGCGAGAGGGAGCTGGTGGTTCTTAAAGTCGTTCGTCTGCTCAATCACATGCCGTTGGAAGTTCCAGAACAATTGCAGCTGCTCTTGCTGTTGCTGGAGGAGATGATGGTACGGCGGCTGCGCCGGAGGGTACCCACCGGCTATCTGGGCCGCCGCCGCCGCCTGCTGGGGGCTGTTCTCCATTGTTATTGGCAGGTGGGTTGCAGGGGAGAGTGTGACAGAGATAGTGGGAGGAGTGACTATTGTCTGAGTCCCATCTTATATGAGTAATGCTATGTGTACACAGCATTTGTACACAGCATTACACAACATAAAAAGCCCACCCCCTCCCTTTTCTAACTCATTTAACCCCTCCCCTCCCCTTTTCCACGGTATTACCTCTCCCTTCCCTCCTTCCTGCTTTTCCTTTTTTCCTCTTCCTCCCTGCGCGTGGCTCTCTTCTCCCTCTTTTCCTCTCTTCTTTTTTTCGTTTCTCTCCCTCCCAGGCCTAAAGGTTGGTTTGCAACTGCTTCTAAAAAAGCACTTCTCAGCTTTTGGCTTTAAAAAAGCACTTATTTTCCCAAACACTACAACTTTTATTTTTCTCGGCTTCCGCGTCAAAAGTGCTTTTACCTTTTCTATTACACAAAAAGCACTTATTTTACCAAACACTACCCACTTTTACTTTTCAAAATCACTTTTTTCTCAAACACTATCAACTTTTATTTAATCACTTCTCTCCATTTCATTAAAAAAAGCACTTTTTTAAAAGCAGAAGCTGTTGCAAACAGACCCTAACTTTCTTCTCCCTCTTTTCCTCTTTTCATTTTCGTTTCTCTCCCTCCCTACACCCAACTTTCTTCTCCCTCTTTTCCTCTTTGCTTCTCCCTCCTACTTCGTAAATAACTCTCTCTTTATCTCCCTTTCTCCATCTTTTTTCTTGTCTTTTCTTGTTTTCTTCATCTCAAAACCTCTCACTTTTTTTGCAGATCTAAACCCGCACAGAAAAATAGGAGTCACAACTTGAATTATGTATTTTTGTTCGGGCACAACTTTTTTTGCAGATCTAAATCGGGCACAAACAATATTTTTTATTCTCATCTTTAATTATGTATTTTTGTTTGTTTTGAGTTGTCTGTATGTAATTTGTGATGTTTATTTTTGAGATGTAATTAGTATTACGAGACAGACATTAAGTGTAAACATACAGACAATAAGTATACACATACATTACTTTATTGTGAATTACCATTTTGGCATATGCTTTATTAAAAAGACAGACAATATGTTTAACTAGACAGACAATAGACAACCCATAAATTACATACAACTCACAATGAAATGACAAACAACTAAATATGAGTTACAAACAACTTCCCCACTCTTACAGACAACTCACAATAACATGACAGACAAGTCATTACAAACAACTCAAAATATATACAGACAACTTATAAACAAATGACAAACAATTAAATATCAAAACAAATACAGATAACTGATTACAAAAATAAAGTATGTAATTATCATTTGCTTTAAATCTATCATTCTTGACCTTCTGAATCCATTTCATGCCACGATTAGAAATATCACCTGTCTTGCTCCCGATTCAAAAAGAGACATAGTTTTCAATCACACACCTTGAAGATATTAGTATTGGTCACGAAGAGTTATAAGATGTCCCTGAAGCAGTAACATGGTTAAAGCTCCTTTTAGTTAAAATACATTTAATTTAAATGATACATTAACTTGACAATAAACAAGTACTACGTAATATTCAAAGCCTATCAATAAAGAAGTCATATAGAAGACATACACAACCTACTGGTAGTTTACAAGATGCAGTCACATAATTGTCTGTACACAGACAATTTGACCGGCTACACAGGCAAATTGAGTGACGATATATAAGAAAATCGTTTTTCACACAGACAAAAATAAAAAATTGTCTGTATCACAGATACTTTATAATATAGAAGTTGTATGACCTATTTACACAATGCATTTTTGTAATTAGTTGTCTGTATTTGTTTTGATATTTAATTGTTTGTCATTTGTCTATTATTTGTCTGTATTTGTTTTGAGCTGTCTGTAATGATTTCTTTGTCATTTCATTGTGAGGTGTCTGTAAGAGTCGGGAAGTTGTCTATAACTCATATTTAGTTGTTTGTCATTTCATTGCGAGTTGTATGTAATTTGTGGGTTGTCTATTGTCTGTCTAGTTATACGTATTGTCTGTCTTTTTTAATGAAACATATGTCAAAATGGTAATTCACAATAAAGTAATGTATGTATGTGTATACTTATTGTCTGTATGCTTTTTTATGTTCAGTGTCCTAGCTTTTTCATTTTTCCAGTAGTGGATTATTATGATACTTTTCTTTCTATTTTTTGTATGAAGGAAGGAGTAAAGATGAGAATAAAAAATATTGTCTGTGCCCAGACAATAGTTGTGATGAAATTTACCATAACAATGCATATATTTTTGTGCACACACTTTATTTGTTTCTTAAAGTCTATCGTTTGTGAGACTTATCAAAAAATTGTCTGTGTCTAAGACAATTTTTTTTGTATTAATTTTAAAAAAAATAAAACAATAGTTTGAACAGTGACACGAATACACTTAGTTGGTTAAAGCTTATCTTTACA
The DNA here is from genome assembly GCA_945859915.1 of Cuscuta epithymum. Classification (NCBI taxonomy): domain Eukaryota; kingdom Viridiplantae; phylum Streptophyta; class Magnoliopsida; order Solanales; family Convolvulaceae; genus Cuscuta; species Cuscuta epithymum. The sequence goes on from CAMAPF010000006.1 coordinate 1,167,805, forward strand.
AACAATTGGTTAAAGCTTATCTTTACAAGTACACTTAGAAACAAACTATATTTGACTGTGACCATCAAAAAAGAAATTTTAAATACACTATCATTTTAATACAAGATAATTAACTGTGAAACATAACTAATTACAAAAATGAAGTGTGTAATTATCATTTGCTTTAAATCTCTCATTCTTGAACTTCTGAATCCATTTCATGCCACGATTTGAAATATCATTTGTCTTGCTCCCGACTAAAAAAGAGACATAGTTTTCAATCACAGTCCTTCAACATACTAGTATTGGTCACGAAGAGGTAGAAGATGTCCCTGAAGCAGTCACATGGTTAAAGCTCCTGTTAGTTAAAATATATTAAATTTAAATGATACATTAACTTGACCATAAACAAGTACTACGTAATATTCAAATCCCATTAATAAAGAAGTCATAGAGAAGACATACACAAGCTATTGGTACTTTACAAGATGCACTGACATAATTGTCTGTACACAGACAATATGACCGGCTACACAGGAAAATTGAGTGGCGATTTATGAAGAAAATCGATTTTATACAGACAAAAATAAAAAAATTGTCTGTATCACAAATATTATATAATAAAGAAGTCATAGAGAAGACATACACAAGCATTGGTACTTTACAAGATGCACTCACATAATTGTCTGTACACAGACAGCTTGACAGGTTACACAGGCAAATTGAGTGGCGATTTATGAAGAAAATCGATTTTTCATGTTGTGACTCCTCCAATTTTTCTGAGAGGATTTAGATCTGCAAAAAAAGTGAGAGCTTTTGAAATGAAAAAAACAGGAAAAGAGAAGAAAAAGATGGAAAAAGGGAGATAAAGAATGGAAAGAAAAAGAAAAGAGGGAAAGAGGAAGAGGAAAAAAATGAAGATATAACCACAGTCCACAGGGAGAAGAAAAGAGGTTGGAGATGTACACAGTAGTGAGGGAGAGAAAAGAAAAAGAAAAGAGGAAGAGGGAGAAAGAAGTTGGGCGCAGGGAAGAGAGGAAAAAAGAAAAAGAAAGGAAAGAGAGAGGAGAGAGGGGTTACTAGGGTAGGAAAAAGGGGGTGGGGGCTTTTTGTGCTGTGTAGTGTTGTGTACACTTGCTGTGTACATAAAGCATTACTCATCTTATATTGCACTGATTTTTGGTCTGGACGCCCATGAGTAGATATCTTTTGCATTTCTGGAATAAAATTTGTTTTTTATTCGTACTCATTTAAATACTCCGTATGGTTTAGTTAAATACTACTCCTTCTTTTTTAACTGTACCATTGAATTTTTTGCACTATTCACATATTCTACTTTAACTATATTTATTTATAATGTATTATAAATCAAATTTTTAAAAAACATTTTTAAATTCTTTTTATTTTAAAATTTCAAAATCTGAATTTTTAATTTTTACTAATAAGGAATGAAAGATAATAATGGTATTACGGTTTGTTTTGATATTTATTGAAAATTGTAACAAATCTTAGTTGGATTCAAATTTATTAGATTTGTTTTGATTCGATAAATATCTATTCATATATGTCAATTTTCTATGTATTGTTCAATAATCGAAGTCTAGTCTGATCTTTCTGATCTAGTCTGTTTAAATCTGGTCTTATTTGAGACCGAAATCAATTCAATTAAAACATCCTTGTTGCGGAGTATGAATGAAAATAATTGTGCTTAGTTATAGATGAGACGAATTTTATTTGGGGCCTATAGTGACATTTGGGTATAAATTCCATATTTTCATTTTTATTGTTATTTGACTACAAGTAGTAACTAAAAAGGTTTTTAAACTAAAAATGTTCTAAAAGTATGAAAGTAGTTTTTATTTACACTTTACAAGTTATAGATTTCAATTTACAATTTAGGTAAACTAGTTAACTCAACTAGCTATTTAAGAACAACATTAATAGTATAAACAAACAAATGACTATGTGTGTGTATGATGCACTTCTAATAAAAGGATGTGTTGAAGTGAAACGTGCAAACACATTTTGCTTTGGTGCACTATTAATTAGATGTTTGTGTTAAGAACTTTTTCCCAAAGATATACTCGGGTAAAACTTTAATTTGTTTATCAAATTACGACGCGTTTTTATTAAATCTAACGCATTGTTGGCCTACTTTAAGCAGGACTCAAATTTGATGCACAAATTAATTTTTATTTTTATGAGATAAAGTCTTACACTCCGTATGAAAACTCTCTTGTGTGATTCAAAATGCACGCACATCTATAGACCTACCCACCCATATGGATCAGGGAGGAGGTCAGTGAGCTTGACTTTTTATTGCCCGAATGACTGTAATCAAGTAATTACAGTAGTTGAAAAACAATTAAAACACTAAATTAATTTAAGGAGATTAGTGTATTACATTTACTTAGATATGAGGTTTCTCCAAAAATTGCATGATTTTATAGTAAAAAATATGGAGTAGGAGATGAGCATTCATACGACAGTCATTGTGACAAGATTGACACAGTTGTGCATCATGATTTTTGATAATTATCGTTGACCATGTAAGCTGTGTTGAAAAGATATCATGAATGTTTTTTGGTCACGGTAACTTAGATGTTCATTCGAATCGTGTATTAGCATTCTTTGAACAAACCTCTACCATAATCATTGTGCGCGCATCCATGTTCACCCTGTATATGCACTCATACATGCTCATAGAGCGCATTCAGTTTCCACCGTCATGCATCCATATTCACCGTGCACACGACCAGTGGCAGACACGAACTCCCGGTAGGATGGGCGGTAGTGAAAAAAATGCATACAAATACATACTCCGTAGTATGCATTAGAATTTTGAAGTAAATATACTTAGTAGAAAAAAAACAGGGGTTGCAGCCTCTGTTGGCCCCCTTTGTGTCACCGCTTTACATGACACTTATTCCGTGTCCAATGTCTACACCAACATTATTCATGCTCACTGTTGGGTGCTTGCGCTGCTACATGTTCACCTTGTACGTGCACTCCATATTTATGTTTGGATTGTGTTTGTTAAGACCCGGTGTTCCATCCTAAAAGGTCAATCTGATAAGAGGAGTAGCTCAAAGCCTTATATAATGTTTAATTGTTTTATAGCTTTCCGGTGTGGGACAAATGCTTTAACACGCCCCCTCAGCCCGAATCGGGCTGGACAATATTGGGGTGTATAAACGGGCCAAACAAATCCTTAACAAGCTACCCTTAATCATGAGTGCTAAACATGTCACGCCCCGGACCTATCCGGACACGTCAACAATCCGCCGTACAGTACGAATAGTCAACCGCAGTCCAACACATTCATACTATACAAGGCGTCTGGGATATCATTCACACATAGTACATCCATAAACAAACATAATGTAAAATATTCATTCAAAGCAGCGGAAACATTTAGTATAAGTGTTCGTGCCACACTTTGGCAAACATGGGCATACAAGCCCCCAAATGATTATTCAAAAATATAATATCCATGAGCATTAATTTAAATGTTTTTAAAACAGGAACGGAGGAAGCACGAACCACGTCTTCCTTCCTTGAATTCTCCCGGAGCAACGGGCACTGGTAGCAAGCTCAGCTCCTACCTGAAACTGTGAGGTGGCCTCCCCCGTGAAGGGGAGGTCAGTACTTGGAAGCATTTGACAAGTACAATGACAACTATACTAAGTATAATCAATGTTTCAATTTCCAAGACCCTCAACCTAGGGTGTTATCATATTATGGTTAACTTTGCTCATTTGGTTTCAATTCATCGTTATATACCACGGTCTAGAGCCCAGCTCAATAATCACTGTTACCTACTACGGTCTAGAGCCCAGCTCAATAATCACTGCCATCTACATCGGTCTAGAGCCCAGCTCAATAATCACCGATAACTACTACGGTCTAGAGCCCAACTCAATAATCACCGTTACCTACGTCGGTCTAGAGCCCAGCTCAATAATCACCGATAACTACTACGGTCTAGAGCCCAGCTCAATAATCACCGTTATCTACATCGGTCTAGAGCCCAGCTCAATAATCACCGATTCTTTACAATTCAATATCTTAGGATCCATTCATCTATTATTCAACTACAATTTTAACTAATATCTCAATACTAGTCATTTACTCATTTCAATATACTTCTTCATTCATGTGTAATTTGGCCTTAATATCAAAATATCACTTTCATACTTTCATGGCTTCTTCTCATGAAATAAAAGTGCATACTTATCACAAATGGGATTCATGGTTGATTCAACTATCATGCCATCATATTCATAACATATACACATACACAATTTATTCTTAAATTTGTATATTATGCAAACTATACTTATAATCAATAGTAATTTCTTTTAGGCATTATTAATCACTAATAATCCATGCAAATCACATTTTGTATTCATTTAGGAAATATCATGAAATTAACCCAAAGATTATAAGCAATATAGTCGGTCATCCTCACCTTAAGTGAGCTTAAGCGCGTTCTACGCTCCCCGATTGAACTTTGACTAATTCCGGTGAACTTTGACCAACTCCGGCGAACTTTGACCAACTCCGGCGAAACTCCGGTGAAGCTAAAAAATGCTTTAATCAAGTTCCTAACAAGGTTTTAACATCATAAAACCTTAATCAATACAAATAACCTCTAAAAGGTTATTTTCCGGTGAACCGGCCGTTTTGGCTTCTATGTCCGTTTTTGGACATTGAACCACCTTCCAACCCATCATTCTACACTTTTAATATGGTAGAATAATACTTGGGTTATCCTCAACATTTTGAATAATAATCTCTTCAAGAAAAGGAGGAAAGAAGTAAATGAACTCATTACCTAGCTTTTCCTCACTTTTAGCACCTTAGCCCCTTTCTTGAGTTTCCTTCTTTTTGAGCTCCCTTCAACAATGGAGAATGAAAGATGGAGGAAGCTTTAGCTCTTGCTTGGGGTGTGCTGGCCGCAGGAATGAGGGAGAGGAAAGGGTGAGGTTGGTTGTTTTCTCTTAATGAACAAATGAGTGTGGATGGGGGTGTCCAACTCATTTTGTTTGATGTCAATTCTTTCACCTCAAAATCCCCTCCCATGACCTCCTATCCTACCAGCCGGCCACCCACTCCATTTTCAAGACAAAATTCGTGGGTTGGCCCCCACCCATGTGGGGGGTCAACCCTTTTTGCCCAAAAGTGTACAATCGGTCCCGAAAGTTGTATTTTTTCGGACTGTTTTAAATATATTTTATTTTATCGGGTCAAATAAAAGATATTATGTTTTCTCAATCATTATGACCCTCAAAGTGAATATACATTCCCCAACTTTAATTTATAAGTCTCCGAAATCCAATTTCGGGCTATTATCCGTTAAATTACCAATACCGGTAATTGAACCGCTTTTGACCAATCGGTCCACATTATGTCATTTCTTTGGACCAAATAAATTATCCCCCTCTATATAAATATTATTTCGACCAAGTTGAATAAAATATACGGTCTCGGGAATATCGGGCGGCCCCGCTCCCAGTGTGGGTCCCACGTGCGAATTTACTATTCACGCAAAAGAAATATTAAAAAAATCGCAACTCCGCATACTCATTAACCATTCCACAAGGTTCAATACATTATTCTTTTAAAAGTAAATACATTTGGGGACGGTGTTACAAAACAAGCCGTCAAATCACAACCGGAATTAGCTCTGATAGCCCAAAGTCTTATATAGTGTTTAATTGTTTTATAGCTTTCCGGTATGGGACAAATGCTTTAACATTTCACCATGGACAAGGTCATAAGTCTTGGTCTTATACCGAAGTTCAACAGCTAATATTGGCTGATAATTTTACCATCACAAGGCCTTCTCACTCATTAAGTCGAGTGTAGCATTGAATGGGAGCACTTACCATCATTGTATCAATCAAACGGTCTTTGCGTAAGTCCAAAGTATCTGCTCCATTTGTATAAAAACATTAATGTGATGTTCATAGCGCACGTGTTTAACCCTAGATAGATTTACTTTCCTTCAACAACTGAACATTACCATTGTTGCTGATCTGGTTTTGCCGGACACCTAGCATTATTGTACTTGGTCAGGGACACCACTTCCACCATGCCGGGAGAACATCACCGCTGATCGATACTTGCTACAAACACACCATCTACCAAAATACCGTCGGCGTTGCCTGCAACTAAATCCACCGCCAGTGACCCTACAAATACATGCCTTGCACATCACATTCCTCGAGGATCCAGGAGCAGATTGTGAGCTCGAGGATGAAGAGCTCGCAGGCCTTGGCCGGCGAAGAGGACGGGTGCCTCGACAGAGATCATCCGGACGTCCTCGTCCGCCTTCATGATCTTCTTAATGCGGGCGAGAGGGAGTTGGTGGTTTTTGAAGTCGTTCACTTGCTCAATCTCATGCGGCCGCCCGCAGGAGAGGATCTATATACAAGCTATGCTATGCTAGGCTGAAGCCCAGAGCAACTTAGAAAATTTTCAATTTTTTTAGTGTAAATTTTTTCATTTTTCACAATTAGCCCACCCGCTGATATTTGACCCTAGTATAATTCTTATTCAGTCCAGTGCGTCTCAAATTCCTGGATCTGCCCCTGCTCATGCCGTTGGAAGTTCCAGAACTTTTGCAGTGCCTGTTGCTGTTGCTGGAAGAGATGGTGGTATGGTAGCTGCGCCGACGGATATCCACCGGCTATCTGGGCTGCTGCGGCCGTCGCGGCAGACGCTTGCTGTGGGCTGTTCTCCATTGTTTTCCACAAGCGAGTATATATGACACAGATAGTTGGGAGTGACCAATACAAAATGTCTCTCTCTTTTTATAGACAGCATAATTTACCACGAAGTATCGGTAAAACTCTTTATTTGATACTCCCGATTTCATAAAGTTGGCAACAAACTTCTTTTTGTCTTTCCTTTCTACAAAAGAAAATTTGTAACAAATGTATTACTCCATATTACTCGCTCTGTCCCGCTAAGATTGTTCCAGACACTATTCACTTGGTCACCACAAATCACTTTTAATCTCTAACTTTATATATCACACTTTTATCAAATTTGATTCAGGTTTTTGCGACTTTGTAAAGCTTTTAATATATTTTTTGAACATGTAACTTTCACGAGAGTGATATCTCACGAGTTTTGCAGGATGAGCCTTGGTCTTTTGACCAGAATCTAGTTGTTATATATAAAGGAAAAAAATCTAATTGTTATAAGCAGGGTGGAAGAGAGAGACAGCCCACTGGAGGTGGAGCTTAATCATGCAGAATTCTGGGTACAAATCCACAATTTACCTCTCAGTTTTATGACTGAGACAATGGCGATTGGGATTGACCGATACTTGGGGAGGTTGATCGGGACTGATGAAAGAACCCTGAAAGGGAAAAGTAAGGAGTTTGTTCGAATCCGTGTGTTGATTGATATAAGAAATGCTCTGAAGAGAAGAAATCAGTTAAGGGAGGAAAGAGATAGTTGGTTCCGAGGCACACTGACAAATACTGCCCCTCAAAAAGAAGTGCAGGACCATTGGTGGGGGACAAATCGTATAGCCCCTGGATGAGGGCAGATATGCGCCGAGGGGGAATGTAACACCCACTACCCGGCCCGGAAGGCTAGGGCAGGGAGTGCTACCCGCAGTGCCGAAGCACCAAAGCGTTAACTGATTAACTATTTTCTTAAAATATTTATGGCCGAATTTAAATGAGATTAATAATAGAGTTTATTAAAGTCCATAAATAGCGGAAGCATAAATATATTACACAAGTAGTTCTGGATTTTGGAGTAATCAAATACATCCATGAAAATTGAACATTCTCATGTTTATTTATTGCACAACTAATATGCTAAATGAGTACTTATTATGCAACTAGAGATGGGTTATTACTAATATGTGGATGTGACTCTTTGATGATTGGCTGCTGCTCCCAAATGCATCCTGGATCCGCCTTGTAGCGCTTATTGACCTACGCGAAGGACAAAAATCCAACGCGCTAAGCAAATCTTGCTTAGTGGTGTTCATTCTTTCTCAATATAAAATTATCACAAATAATAATCAACACGAATTGTAATAATACCAACATAAAACCGTGTTTTAAAAATATCACTCTTCATAGCTATTGTAGCTTGTAAATATGTCATATACGTAGTAATTAATATCACCATTTTGTTCAAAGTCACCATTTCCAAATATTTCTAATATTGTATCACCAATTAAATTATACTCTACGCTCTTAACGTTTTCCATTCAATTTCAATGCATCCTTCCATTTTTCTCAGTTTGTATTTCCAAATCGAATTTCTATACATTTCTTATTTTGGAATTTTACTCCTTAGTTTTGTGGACTGGATAAACGGGACGTTCTCATCTTTGGTACTGTCCACTCGGTGGCTACGGACCATCAGAGAACTATTTTGGCACTGACCACTCGGTGGCTCTGGCCGGATCGGAGTTCATTTGGGTACTGTCCACTCGGTGGCTACGGACCCGTAAACGAACATATTTGGGTACTGTCCACTCGGTGGCTACGGACCCGTATAGAAGCGCGCGTGTGTCAAATATCAAGATTTGGGTGCTGTCCACTCGGTGGCTACGGACCCGAAATCATTGATCAAATTCTACGGCCGTGTTAATTATCCCTATTGGCATGCCAATCTATCCAATCCAAAAACAAGGTTTCAAGTTCTGTATTTATTTATTAACCATTGTTTAATTCAGTACTTTAACTTCTACGGATATGATAATTACTATTTTAACACATCTTAAATAACTTTATGCATAAAATATTCTGGAAATGAGTATTGTCTATACACATTCGAATTGCAGTAGCTGTCTTTAAAACTTGAACTTTTACATACTCCACATTTTGAATTATAGCTTAATTATTCTAAACAATTAGCTGTTTGACGACCCAGATTTTGTAATTTATAATATACAACTTAAAATTTAACATACGTAGTACTAAATACTACTGTATTATACTTTTTAAACTTTTGAATTTTATTATAAAATTACGTTATCTCTAAATAATTATAATTTAACTCCTTTAAAATATATTGGTAGATGTGGATCCAACTATAAAGTGTAAACACTCTCAGAAATCAGTAATTAGAAATCAGTAAGTTTGAAATTCTTTATTGACTTTAATTAATAGTATAGATATGTGTATACAAATATATACCTTGCAAATCAATATGTAATAATTTCCGAAAATGTCATTTCAAAATAGATGGTGTTAAAACATACGAAGTATAAATAACTAGTCGCATAATGATGGGAAATAATTCCACTATGTGTACGTATATATGCTTTTCAAAAAAAATAATTACGTATCATAAAACCATTTTTCCTGTTAGATATAAAAATTACGAACTTTGGACTTTAGACTCATAAAATATCTTCCAGGTTTTAAAGATCAGTTCTATCTTATTAGCTAGAGTGTATATGGTCTTCAAAAATTTACATTCCCTTATTATATACGTATTATATAAGAAATCATCTATTTTTAATTTTCATCTAATTACTAGTAAAGTATTCATAGTGAAATTCAATATCTTTATATTAGCTTGTTTCTCTCTAGCCTCTGCTTTGTTTTTCTAATGTGAAATAAACTCTTAATTTGATATAAAGTGCATTAAAAACAAAGCTAAGAACCCATGCAGTAACATTTCTCTTAAAAAAAAATTGACTTGCTTCTGAACTCTCTAATGGAACATACTCATTTACCCTCCAGGCCATTTCTTAAAAACACTCTCTTTTAAGTTTAACAAGAGTGGTAGTAATATTTCCTACGAAGTACTAGTATATGTTAACAATAATAGCGTTATCTTTTCTCAAAGAAATAATATATCTCAGCATGTAAATTAAATAAGAAACACTTTAATTACACAGTATAATAAAGTGTAACAGTATGATTACTACGTAGAGCAATAAAAATATCTAAAATAAGGAATGTAAACTTTTATCATAATAGGAGGAGGAATGAACACAGACCTATTAAAATTTTGGTTAGGTTTGCTCTTCTCGGATTCCACCCTCACACTCCTCTCATTTTGATTTCATTTGCTCTAGTTTACTCCAGAGGTAAACGTAATGAAGGGACTCCAGAGGTTTCTACCGATAGCACGTACTATTGCTTGCTAATTCCTTTATTGCACTTAATATATTTAAGAACATATCATTTTTGTTCTTATTCGTATAATGATGAGAGTGTTTTGCCTAGTGTCCTTGAGTTTTTGTTTGGTTAGACCATCTTATGCTTAGTGTCCTTTGGGATAGATATGTATCTACACGTGTCCTTCAATTTATTGTTTAATTATAAATACATATATTTATTTATAACCTAACTATTATATAATATATGTGTACACGTGTTTATATGTTCATAGTAAAATTTATATGTACACTTTTTAGCTTAGTGGATAATGTTACTTTAGTTGTGCATTTTAGATCTAATTTATAAATTTCATTTTCGTATTTAAGTCATCTAAGATATTAAATAATAAGAACTAATTTTCTGGCACATGTATAACCTTAATATTTTCTTTCAAAAATTTGAAAATAAGTTTGAGGATGTTACAATTCTTCCCCTCTAAAAAGAAATTTCGTCCTCGAAATTTACCTTAGCCAAATAGGTGTGGATACTGTTGTCTCATTACTTCCTCACTTTCCCATGTAGCCTCTTCGGTGGTGTGATTTTGCCAAAGTACTTTGACTAATGGGATCTTTTTATTCCTCAGTTCCTTTACTTCCTTCGCTAAAATTTTGACCGGTTCTTCCTTGTAAGTGAGGTCCGGGTTAATATCGACCGATTCTGCTTGTATGACATGAGAGGGGTCTGATCGATACTTCCTTAACATTGACACGTGAAATACGTTATGGATCTTTTCAAGCTCGAGTGGCAAGGCTAATTTGTAAGCCACTGGGCCAACTCGGTCGATGATCTCATAGGGTCCAATGAATCTAGGACTAAGTTTACCTTTCTTTCCAAACCGTAGAATCTTCTTCCATGGCGAGACTTTTAGGAAAACTTTGTCCCCTACCTCATATTCAATATCCTTCCTTTTGAGATCTGCGTAAGATTTTTGTCGATCAGATGCAGCTTTCAACCTTTCTTGGATAATTTTAACTTGCTCTTCTGTTTGTCTGATCAGATCGGGACCCACCAACTTTTTCTCGCTAAGCTCTGTCCAACATAGCGGTGTTCTACATTTCCTTCCATATAGAGCTTCGTATGGTGCCATCTTAATGCTTGATTGATAACTATTATTATACGCAAACTCTATCAATGGAAGCCGTGTATCCCAACTTCCAGCAAAATCAATCACACAACACCTTAACATGTCTTCAAGTACTTGGATAACTCTCTCCGATTGCCCATCGGTTTGTGGATGGAATGCGGTACTGAAACTCAATCGAGTACCCAATGCTTCATGTAGCTTCTTCCAAAACCTTGATGTAAATCGTGGGTCTCTGTCTGAGATTATGGAAATTGGCACTCCATGGAGTCTAACTATTTCATTGATGTACAACTCCGCCAGTTTATCCAAGGAGTAATCTATTCTGACAGGTAGAAAATGTGCAGACTTTGTTAACCTGTCTACGATTACCCAAACAGAATCATGTTTCCTCTGAGTTAGAGGTAGCCCAGTAACAAAGTCCATGGTGATTCGGTCCCACTTCCATTCTGGAATTGAAATTGGTTGTAGTAAACCAGATGGGACTTGATGTTCAGCTTTCACTTGCTGGCATGTGAGGCATTTGGTGACATAATCAACTATATCTCTCTTCATACAAGGCCACCAATAGTGTAGCTTAAGGTCTCCATACATTTTAGTGCTACCGGGATGCATCGAGTAGGAGCTGTTATGTGCTTCCTTCATTATTTGACTTTTTAAATCATCTTTCTCTGGAACACATATCCTGCCTTTGAAATATACAACACCATCACCTGTCAACACAAAGTCTTTTTCCTTCCCCTCTTGAATTCGAGTTATAAGTGAGGATATTTGATCATCTTCTTTCTGGGCATCCTTCACTTGTTGGATTAAATCAGGTTTTACCCTCAACTCTGCTACAATTGCTCCATTTGATGTTGCCTTTAGGTGAACATTCATTGCACGTAAGGCACTTAAAGATTTTCTACTGAGAGCATCAGCTACTACATTTGCCTTCCCAGGATGATAGTCAATTACACAGTCATAATCTTTAATCAACTCTAGCCATCTGCGTTGTCTTAAGTTTAGCTCTTTTTGAGATGGTAGATATTTCAAACTTTTATGATCTGTGTAAATGTGACATTTCTCACCATACAAATAATGTCTCCAAATCTTTAAGGAGAACACAATTGCTGCTAGTTCCAGATCATGTGTGGGGTAATTCTTCTCGTGTGACTTTAATTGTCTTGAGGCATATGCGATCACCTTACCATCTTGCATAAGTACGGATCCAAGACCATTTAGAGAAGCGTCACTATATATAGTAAATTCTTTCCCGGGGACTGGTTGTGTTAAAACCGGTGCCTCGGTCAGCATAGCCTTCAACTTCTCGAAACTAGCTTGACATTTTTCATTCCATTCATACTTGATACCCTTTCGGAGTAACCTGGTCATCGGGGAAGCAATAAGAGAAAAGCCTTTAATGAATCTTCGATAGTACCCAGCTAATCCTAGGAAGCTTCGGATTTCAGTCACATTTTTGGGAGGTTTCCACTCCATGATGGCCTCAATCTTCTTCGGGTCAACTCTTATACCTTCTGCAGAAACAATATGACCGAGAAAAGATATCTCTGTCATCCAGAATTCACATTTGCTCAGCTTGGCATACAATTTCTTTTCTCTTAGCGTCTGTAGCACAATTCGGAGATGTTTCTCATGTTCTTCTGGTGTTTTAGAATACACCAGTATATCATCGATGAACACTATCACAAATTGATCTAGATATGGCTGGAAAACCCTGTTCATTAAATCCATGAATGCCGCTGGTGCATTTGTGAGACCAAAGGGCATCACTACAAATTCGTAGTGTCCATATCTAGTCCGAAAGGCAGTCTTGGGAACGTCATACTCCTTTACCCTTAGCTGATGATAACCAGAGCGAAGATCTATCTTTGAGAAAATGCCTGCTCCCTTTAACTGATCAAACAAATCATCAATTCTGGGTAGAGGGTACTTGTTTTTAATTGTCGCCTTATTAAGTTGTCTATAGTCCACACATAGCCTGAACGACCCATCTTTCTTTTTCACAAATAGTACTGGTGCTCCCCATGGTGAAGTGCTGGGTCGTATGAACCCCTTATCCAGTAACTCCTGCAATTGAATCTTCAACTCCTTCAATTCCTTGGGTGCCATCCGATATGGAGCAATAGATATCGGATTAGTTCCTGGAAGAACTTCAATTGTAAAGTCTACTTCTCGCTCTGGTGGGAGTCCAGGTAATTCTTCTGGGAATACATCCGGAAAATCTTTCACAATGGCTATGTCTGAGAGATTGAGTCCTGCCAACTTCGTGTTGATTACATAAGCCAAAATAGCTGTGCACCCCTTTCTTATCATTTTTCGTGCCATGGTGGCCGAAATAACATTTGAGAGAAAATCATATCTTTCCCCTACTATAATCACCTCTTCATTAGTAGATGTTTTCACAGTAATCCTCTTCAATCGGCAATCCACTATAACGGAATGCTTGGACAACCAGTCCATTCCAAGAATCACATCGAATTCATCAAATGGAAGTTCTATTAAGTCTCCAGTGAAGGTGTGCCCTTGAGCTTGAATTGGGCAGTCAATATAGACCTTGTTTACTGTTACGCTATTACCTAAAGGATTGGTAACTAGCATTTTACATTCTGCAGTCCCTATTTGTAATTCTTTCCCTTTTGATATTGATGTGCATATATATGAGTGAGTAGATCCGGGATCAACCAATGCACGAATAGGAAGATCAAATATAGTAAACATACCGACTATAATGTCTGGTGCATCTACATCATCTCGCCCCCGAATAGCATATGTACGCGCTGGGTTGCGTGCCACATCTTTGTTCACAGATTCTGATCTTGCCGCTTGGTTGGCATTGCTAGCTCCGCTACCTCCACCTCCAGTTCTTCTTCCTCTAGCAGCTGTTGGTGCACGTTCTTCCACCGGGTTAACATGTGTTGGACCTTGTCGGGTGCAGTCTCTTGAAAAGTGCTCCTTAGATCCACATCTAAAGCATGCTCCTGTCACCTTCCAACATTCACCGAGATGCATTTTTCCGCAATGCTTACATCCATGATTTTGTGACCCTCCTGCTCCCTTAGGTGTACTAGCCACAGATGTTGCAGTCTTAGCAGGTCGGAATTGAGCTGACTGACTTTGCCTTTGAGTATTGTTCTGCCCTTCACTCTTTGAGCCCTTAAACTTCTTGTTCTGTAGCGGGGTCGAACTTGAACTTCCGCCGACTCTCTTTTGACTCTGATTTCTACGGGCCTGCTCCTCGTTTTTGACTTTTTCAGTTTGCAGGGCTGCGTCCACGAGCTGATTGTAATTCTCGATTCGTAAAGGGGCCAGTTGGAGGCGTAAATAGTCATTTAGTCCGTCCTCAAACCTTCTGCATCTTTCAGCTTCATTTGTGACTATCCCACCAGCGTATCGACTCAGTCTGGTGAATTCTTTCTCATACTCAAACACTGTCATTTGTCGTTGTTTAAGATGCAGAAATTCATTCCTCTTTTGTTCACGATACAACCTCCCCACATACTTTTCATTGAATGCATTCACAAAGAACTCCCATGTTTGTTGTGGTAAAGGAACTCCACCTGATACCCTTAGCCACCACTGGTATGCATCTTCTTGAAGTAGAGACACAGCACACTCTCTTTTTTCTTCCGGGGTGCAATGCATCTGGTTGAGCATTCTCTCGGTCCTGTCCAACCAGTACTCGGCGACAGCAGAATCCTCATCCTTTCTTCCATAAAATTCAGCAGGTCGGTATTTTGCCATTCTCTCAATCGCCATCCTTGGAGGAGTATCACGATTCATTTGTTGGAAAAATTGCGTCATTTGTTGCATAAATTCCGGCAAGGCTTGACCACCCACACCAGCATTACCTGTGTGGTGGCTTTCAGCTTCTTCCTCGTTATTAAGCATACCTCCGGGTTGGTCGGGATCCATGTACAACCTAGATGAAGCAATTTGGGAGTTTGCCAATCAGAGTCACATTACGTGCAAGTGAATTAATGATCTCCTATGTTAAATGCAATCTCTTGATCCTATATGCAATCTTTTTAAACCGGTCTCTGATACCACCAAATGTAACACCCACTACCCGGCCCGGAAGGCTAGGGCAGGGAGTGCTACCCGCAGTGCCGAAGCACCAAAGCGTTAACTGATTAACTATTTTCTTAAAATATTTATGGCCGAATTTAAATGAGATTAATAATAGAGTTTATTAAAGTCCATAAATAGCGGAAGCATAAATATATTACACAAGTAGTTCTGGATTTTGGAGTAATCAAATACATCCATGAAAATTGAACATTCTCATGTTTATTTATTGCACAACTAATATGCTAAATGAGTACTTATTATGCAACTAGAGATGGGTTATTACTAATATGTGGATGTGACTCTTTGATGATTGGCTGCTGCTCCCAAATGCATCCTGGATCCGCCTTGTAGCGCTTATTGACCTACGCGAAGGACAAAAATCCAACGCGCTAAGCAAATCTTGCTTAGTGGTGTTCATTCTTTCTCAATATAAAATTATCACAAATAATAATCAACACGAATTGTAATAATACCAACATAAAACCGTGTTTTAAAAATATCACTCTTCATAGCTATTGTAGCTTGTAAATATGTCATATACGTAGTAATTAATATCACCATTTTGTTCAAAGTCACCATTTCCAAATATTTCTAATATTGTATCACCAATTAAATTATACTCTACGCTCTTAACGTTTTCCATTCAATTTCAATGCATCCTTCCATTTTTCTCAGTTTGTATTTCCAAATCGAATTTCTATACATTTCTTATTTTGGAATTTTACTCCTTAGTTTTGTGGACTGGATAAACGGGACGTTCTCATCTTTGGTACTGTCCACTCGGTGGCTACGGACCATCAGAGAACTATTTTGGCACTGACCACTCGGTGGCTCTGGCCGGATCGGAGTTCATTTGGGTACTGTCCACTCGGTGGCTACGGACCCGTAAACGAACATATTTGGGTACTGTCCACTCGGTGGCTACGGACCCGTATAGAAGCGCGCGTGTGTCAAATATCAAGATTTGGGTGCTGTCCACTCGGTGGCTACGGACCCGAAATCATTGATCAAATTCTACGGCCGTGTTAATTATCCCTATTGGCATGCCAATCTATCCAATCCAAAAACAAGGTTTCAAGTTCTGTATTTATTTATTAACCATTGTTTAATTCAGTACTTTAACTTCTACGGATATGATAATTACTATTTTAACACATCTTAAATAACTTTATGCATAAAATATTCTGGAAATGAGTATTGTCTATACACATTCGAATTGCAGTAGCTGTCTTTAAAACTTGAACTTTTACATACTCCACATTTTGAATTATAGCTTAATTATTCTAAACAATTAGCTGTTTGACGACCCAGATTTTGTAATTTATAATATACAACTTAAAATTTAACATACGTAGTACTAAATACTACTGTACTATACTTTTTAAACTTTTGAATTTTATTATAAAATTACGTTATCTCTAAATAATTATAATTTAACTCCTTTAAAATATATTGGTAGATGTGGATCCAACTATAAAGTGTAAACACTCTCAGAAATCAGTAATTAGAAATCAGTAAGTTTGAAATTCTTTATTGACTTTAATTAATAGTATAGATATGTGTATACAAATATATACCTTGCAAATCAATATGTAATAATTTCCGAAAATGTCATTTCAAAATAGATGGTGTTAAAACATACGAAGTATAAATAACTAGTCGCATAATGATGGGAAATAATTCCACTATGTGTACGTATATATGCTTTTCAAAAAAAATAATTACGTATCATAAAACCATTTTTCCTGTTAGATATAAAAATTACGAACTTTGGACTTTAGACTCATAAAATATCTTCCAGGTTTTAAAGATCAGTTCTATCTTATTAGCTAGAGTGTATATGGTCTTCAAAAATTTACATTCCCTTATTATATACGTATTATATAAGAAATCATCTATTTTTAATTTTCATCTAATTACTAGTAAAGTATTCATAGTGAAATTCAATATCTTTATATTAGCTTGTTTCTCTCTAGCCTCTGCTTTGTTTTTCTAATGTGAAATAAACTCTTAATTTGATATAAAGTGCATTAAAAACAAAGCTAAGAACCCATGCAGTAACATTTCTCTTAAAAAAAAATTGACTTGCTTCTGAACTCTCTAATGGAACATACTCATTTACCCTCCAGGCCATTTCTTAAAAACACTCTCTTTTAAGTTTAACAAGAGTGGTAGTAATATTTCCTACGAAGTACTAGTATATGTTAACAATAATAGCGTTATCTTTTCTCAAAGAAATAATATATCTCAGCATGTAAATTAAATAAGAAACACTTTAATTACACAGTATAATAAAGTGTAACAGTATGATTACTACGTAGAGCAATAAAAATATCTAAAATAAGGAATGTAAACTTTTATCATAATAGGAGGAGGAATGAACACAGACCTATTAAAATTTTGGTTAGGTTTGCTCTTCTCGGATTCCACCCTCACACTCCTCTCATTTTGATTTCATTTGCTCTAGTTTACTCCAGAGGTAAACGTAATGAAGGGACTCCAGAGGTTTCTACCGATAGCACGTACTATTGCTTGCTAATTCCTTTATTGCACTTAATATATTTAAGAACATATCATTTTTGTTCTTATTCGTATAATGATGAGAGTGTTTTGCCTAGTGTCCTTGAGTTTTTGTTTGGTTAGACCATCTTATGCTTAGTGTCCTTTGGGATAGATATGTATCTACACGTGTCCTTCAATTTATTGTTTAATTATAAATACATATATTTATTTATAACCTAACTATTATATAATATATGTGTACACGTGTTTATATGTTCATAGTAAAATTTATATGTACACTTTTTAGCTTAGTGGATAATGTTACTTTAGTTGTGCATTTTAGATCTAATTTATAAATTTCATTTTCGTATTTAAGTCATCTAAGATATTAAATAATAAGAACTAATTTTCTGGCACATGTATAACCTTAATATTTTCTTTCAAAAATTTGAAAATAAGTTTGAGGATGTTACAGGGAACCCACCCCGGAAATAAATGACTTATCCCGAGCTCATGACGTGAGGAGAAGAGCACAATGGAAGTAGAGGAAAGATAGAGTCAGCTGGTAGGATGCCAGGAGTAGGGTACCGAAGTGGGATGCTATTTTTGGTGCAGGGTTTAATCTCGCGAGGAAAAGAGAAAGTGGGGATGGTAGAGGAGCCGCAACAAGATAGAAGTCTAGAGGAAGGCGAATCTAGAAAACGAAGAGCAGTGGATTTGGTGAACCTGGTGGAAGTACACGTCAATATGGAGGTCGATGGAACCGGGTCAAAAAACGAGGCAGCGGCGGTGCTACTGGATCATCACCGCTTGGAATGTTCTCTTTGGAGGTGGTGGATAGCACATCTTCTCCCTTGCTGGTGGCTGGTAAAACCAGGATTTCTGTTTTCCCTTTTCCTTTTCAACATTCGAACTCTTGTTTTTTGTATTTTTGTCGTAGTAGCAAGTTCAACCATGCTGATAGAATATTATATCATATTGTGGAGTTAGCGATCTGTCACGGCCTTCCGGAGCTAGCTAGTTCAATGTCTCACTTCAAGGTTGCTCTGAGCTATTGCTCTGCTTTGTCCACCTTACTTTTAATATCATTAATAAATTAAATGAGTGTCTTTCTTCTAAAAAACAGAACTAATGAATCATTATTGTAGAAAAAGTAAATGAATAAGTGTAAAAATATGGGGAAAAAAGATAATTGTAAAAAAGTAAAGATAATTGGGTACGGTAAAAAGAAAATTTATAGGAGAAAATGTATCAAACTTTTAAAAAAACAAAAGAAGTATACAACTAGGAATTTAAAATTTAGCATATAATTGAATGAGTACTTATACGTAGTATATTTTTTGCTCAAGTCATCTCACATTGACTTTGAGAAAATCAACATACAAATTAGGAATGGCAATGGGTCGGGCCGGGGCGGGTACTGCAAGACCCGGACCCGCCCCGTGACTTGGCGGGGCGGGTCCGCCCCGCCCCGTGACCTGCACAGGTCCAAACTTGTTGACCCATGACCCGCCCCGCCTCGCCGCAACCTAATTAGCTAGTATGTATTTTTATTTGTGGGAAGTCATTACCAATTGAATCTACATAAAGTTTATCTTTAAATAATAATTAAAAATCAATATATTAAATCAAATTCGTGATACGCTAAAAATTTCAAAAAATAAGGAAAAATTACTCAGACTTGAATAGTTAATCTAATTAGTTATATTAATTATTGAATTTATGTATTAAAATTCTATATATAAAGAAGACATTGATAATAATCCATTATTCATCTCATTCTAATATATATTCATATATTATAAGATCAAGGAATTTATGATTTATCGTATACACAGTTGAAGTATATTTGTAGTCTATCAAATTGACTCTTAAATGAAACATTCATCGATATGGCATTGGAAGTTGGGACTAACTAAAGTCATGCTGATGAGAAACTTGACCCGACCATGCCAAAATTAAAAAAGAAATACGGAGTTCAAACTTCAAGATTAGTTGATCTACATCATTTGTGGTTGACATTTTATATAAAACCACTCATACTAATCATCTAAAATAATTAAATAATGCTCCGAAACAATAATATAATACCGCGCACCCCCCACAATAGATTACGGAGTATCTTAATACTCCGTCCTTGATAACACTCAATCATTATTACGAAGTATAGTGTAATACTAGCGATATCCTCGTAATTAACATTATCTTTTGACCCATGAATTAATCAAGCGAAATTGTTCATTAAATATTTTTAGACAATGCAGAGAAAGGAAGTCAATCATTCAAAAGATTCTTTAAAGAAGATAAAAAAATTTATGATAACAAATTTATGATATCAAGAAATTAATTTATGATAACGGACTGTAAGCAAAAAATTTAGTTTAACACAAACTGTAAGTGAAAACAACAATAATTCTACTATAACATTAATACAAATGATTATAATTATAATGATGATAATTGGCGTATGGTATCTAGATTTAACGTTCACAAATACTCCGTAGCATATTTGAGATGAATCTTAAATCCGATTAAAATATACGTAGTATCTAAACTCAAATAGAGTAATCTTTTTTGACAAATAGAGTAGAATAACATCTCAAAATGTTGTACTAGTATTATGTTATATTATAAATGCAATTATAGTTGTATTATTATTTAAAAATTATAACTATTCTTAATACGCTTTTTCTTCTTATTAAACAAAAAATAAATAAAAACAAGAAATAATATTTGAAATGCTACTAGTGTTATATAACCATTACCATAAATAAAACTACTACGTATATATTAAGCAAAGACCAATAGTTTTAAGCAATGGTACTTCACATTGTAAACGATTTGATCAAATTCGATCCGGTGCGCTAAAGTCGATCTATTCGATCTACTCAAATCTGATCTGCTACGATGGTATATGTGTTCAAGTAAAGTTTGATTTTTGTGGCTAATATATATGACTTGGTCTTTAATCTAATTTATTCTAGGGTTTACTTGTAGGGACTAAACCCCACTTAATTCCACCAAAATGAACCTTAGGCACTTTGGTGGCTTCATATCTTCTCTGACCTCGTGTATAACTCCGTCAAACAGTAATTAATAACCTCATCTTATTTTTATTGTCCTTTTTCATATATTATAGATTTATATGTTCCGTTAAAGATCAAGATCCTTGATTGGGATGAATTTTGAACATGAGATCTTCTCCTTGAAAGTGTTACAGTAATATCATCGAAGCACAATGTGCTTGACCTCGATGTTTCAACACATCGAGACTATTAAGGTAGACTCTTTTTATGAGAATACAACAAACTCTACTTTTAATATTTGGTATATGAAAGAGCATCCAACTATCAAGTGCACTAATTAATTCTAACACAGTAGTTCAATAAATATGCTGACATTTATTAGGCTCAGGGATACAAGGAGTTTCAATAAAACACAAAAGACTCTAAGCGAGTTGAAATAGATTATGTTCCAAAAGATGCAACAAAGTGTAGTTTTATACTTTTATTACGTTTAAGAGCATATACATGATGTAATGCCTTGTGGAATTTAACAAAAATAACTTAATGAGCTAACTTTTTATAGATTAGTATACAAGGCAATTGGAGGTTTCATGAAACAAAATTATCTGAAAATATACTTTTATAATACTTTTCTGAATGTAATGCCTTGTTTTCATATATTTGACATGATCTTATTTTTTCTTTAAAAAAATACTTTTTTTTTTGTTAAAAAACAACCAAAACTGAGTTTTCGGGTTTTTCTGGTACGGTTCTATACCGGAGTTTTCCGGGTCAGTCGGTTTTTTTTTTTTTTTTTTGGTTTTTGACCACTTCCGGGTTTTTAACTAACCGAACCGGATTTTAGACCAGGTCTCTGAGTTTCGGGTTGGGTTTTTAGACATAGATTTCAGTTAGATGATCTTATCAAGATTTTGAATTTCTCCCAAAAAAGTTAGCATGATAAAAAAAGTGGTTGATCTGTATTTATACATTCAGACAATGGGGTCCTGGGGAGAATCAACTTTTTTCTCCCAAAAGTGAAAGTCAGATCAATCTTTCCTAATGTTATGCATGTATTACATTGGAATAACAACTCTTTATCATATGTGTTCATAATTTTCTTATGTTTATATATGAATGAAAGAAATCACCTGCACATTAGGAAAACTATTTTAATACGATTAAAATATCAACTTTCCTAATTTTTATATCAACTTTCCTAATTATTATTATTATTATTATTATTATTATTATTATTATAGTTACGATTATAATTATAATTTTATTTAAATTATATTTGTAATTGCAATTATAATAATTATAATTATAATTATAATTATAATCATAATTATAATCATAGAAACATTCAAATCAGATCAGATCAGAAAGATTCAGATCAGATCAGAAGGATTCAGATCAGATCAGAAACATGCAGATCAGATCAGACCAGATCAGAAACATTCAGATCAGATCAGAAACATTCAGATCAGATCAGATCAGATCAGAAAGATTCAGATCAGATCAGATCAGAAAGATTCAGATCAGATCAGATCAAATCAGATCAGATCAGAACTTAAAAAATTCAGATCAGAAACATTCAGATCAGACGAAGAGAACAGCTTCTAAATGACCAATGTGTAAGAAGTATGCTTTTAATCACTAATGGAGTTGCGAGGGTTGTTACGTTGGTCAAAGTGCATGGCTATAGATTAGTGTTTAAACAGCATGAGGAAAACTAAAATCTGGTCCATCCCGAAAAGAAGAGATCTTTAGACTATATCACCGAATCCTGAAATATGTCATAAGTCATAACTTTAGAAGATCCAAATGCTCCTTCTGGAGTTTTTTTGGAGCACTGCCCTGCTGCCCTACCCTCTGAACCTGTCCAAATCATAGATGCTGAAGATAAAGAGATAGAGGTACTGAACCACATGCTTATGGCCCAAGATTGTAGATGTCCGCTCTCGTTTGACATATTACCTCCGTCCCGTTGAACTTTGCCGGTTTCTGGGAAATAAGAAAAGTAAAAAAGGGAAAGTTTGGCAAAGTCCATGGGACTGAGAAATTTTACCTCAGAAGAAGGGTCCTTAAGGACTGTCTGCCAAGAAACTGATGTTTCCTCGGTTGCCAAAAAGGACGAATGGCAGCGGACACATATAAGAAGTTTTTGGAGGTAGACAGTTGAGCATTGGAATTGCATGTTGCACCAACTGCATTTAGTCCAAACAGTGTTTCTCTCTGGCAAGAATAACATTAGTGGTTGTGGTGGAATGGATGTTAGTTGGATCTTACTGGCAGCATAAGATCTACAGAAGACGTTCTGACAAGTTGCCATAGCAAGCCTTTGCCGTCGTCTATCATAAGTAGCTCTCTTAGTATGATCTGAAAACAAACTGCATACTTGCACAAGTATCCAGAAAGCACCATTTGCCCCACAAAAGTCATTGTTGTCCGGGGTTGAGTAGTAGAGATGTGGCTATTTGTGTGCAATGTCTTCTGTGTCTCATCATCAACTAAAGAGTCCATCCGGGGTTGAGTCGTAGAGATGTGGCTATTTGTGTGCAATGTCTTCTGTGTCTCATCATCAACTAAAGAGTCCACTTCAAGGACAGCATACCAGTCAATTTCTTCTCAAAGTTGACATAGATGTTGATCACGTCAAGAAGTTTGCTCAGGCCATCAAGGCTAGGAAACAGGTTTTGGGTTTTCAATGCAAGCACTTGGGCTCCAGCAAAGTCCTTTTCTAACACCTTTTTTTCTGCAAGCTCTTTTGCCATGAGGGATTACGCTTTATAATATTCCATTTCTTGTTCACGTAAAATGCTGCAAAAAGGAAAAGTTAAACAGAGTTATTCCCTCATGTTTGGATTTACCTGAATAAATGGAAAGAAAATGAAAGACGATTGATGGTTTTAGATTCTTTACATATATTTAGATTGCTTAGTAGTACTTATATGGTAGAAATGGATAAACAATTAAAATGAATTCAAAAAATATTAATTTTTTAATGCAATATCAAACAATGTTTTAAATCTTTTTTCCCCAACATTAATTTCTTTCCTTCAAAATTTCTTCGATACTAGAAAACATTGAAAAACAGTTTTAAGAAAGGGGTTTCTGAAATGTGTTTTAGAGGTGGAATATGGTTCCTATAAGGCACCATATAATCACTTATAAACGTAATCAACAGTGGGAGAGTTTCGTTGACAGATCAAAATCACACCCTAACAAATAGACCAAACAAGCATTGAAAGGAAACAACATGTTGATAAAGCGCTTATGAGCAAATACAGAAGTTGTGATCAGGAAACAACATGTGCTTAATAAATTCAGGAAGCAAAACCCCCCGCTTCACCTACTAAGTAGAAACTCGATGAATACTCTCTGCTAACGCTAGAATGGTTTATGATCATAATTATATAATCACTTTATCAAACTTGGATTTTTTTTGGGAAAGAAGTGTGCATGCTTTTATTATTTTTACTATATTAGACAAATCATGTCGGTGTAGACATAGTTCTTGAACTCTCACGTTGAAAATTTAATGCATGTTTTTAGATCTATAATCTCATAATCGTTTTATGTAAACACGCTTATATAGATCCATCAAATCTTCATCTTGTTCTTAAGATGATCTCAATCAAAGTGATATCAACTCAAAATCACAGCAAACGTTCAATTCCTTACATAGAAAATGAAAATGTTTTTTTTTCACACGTGTTTTTAGATAAATCTAAATTTCAAAAACATCACCAGCCCAAATTTCAAATGGCTTCTAAAATAAGTGGAAAATCAATGAAATATTTAAGCATCCCGGAGAAAAAAACTTAACAAAGTACAACTTAACAGATGCACATTTATAGATAGAATCATGCATCATAGTTCATAGCATACACAGTTAAATTATATGTAAATTCAAATGAAAAATGACGAATTGCAGAAAAGTTTACTTTAAACCTCCTGGCCTGTAAATAAATCAAACTTCAGCACACAAAAATTTTGAAACCCGAAAATTAGACACTTTTTGCCCTTACAACTACAGATAGATATGTATAATTTAGACGGACAGAGAAAACGTCTGATCAAAACATTAAAAAACTATACAATGAAAAATAACATGTATATCAATCATTTTGAGTAATGTACCACTGCTTAAAGTGAGCTACTTTTTTTGAATTTCACCCTCATATAAATGGTTTAACCACTTTTGTTGAACAGAAAGAGGATTAGAGAGTATTTGTGAAAGCCTTGAAGAGTTAGAAATATGCTAATGCATAGGAAAACAGCTGTTATATAATAATAATATAATCAAATACAAAGAGGAGTTTCTTTTCATGTTTTTGGGTGGTTTTATTGGGAACTGTAGTCAGACTTTTTATTTTGTCATCTTGGGGAGGCTACCAAGTACCAACCATGGTCAAATTCAAAACTTGCTTGAATTTGACAAGTAACTTAATGCATATTAACATATTTCCTGCTTTAGTTTAATGATATTTTCTTTTCTGCACTTTTGTAAATTTGCTTTTTCATCAATGGATTTTGGTCTTAATGACCACTTTTCGGATATTCAATTAATTATTTACTAAAACAACCATGTTTGAAACCTGGACGGATTTAGTAACGACATCAAAGTTATTGACAAATTTTAAAAATGTAGTTTGAAGTCTCATTTCATCAAAAATGTAAAAAGGGTGGGAAAGAGCGACAAACCAAAAAATGATCTCTTTTAAATAAAACAGTGAAACTCCAAATTTTCCTCCACGTGATCAAATTCCTATAAGAACATTAATCGGCACTTTTTAACAACTTAATAAGGTGAGATTAACTTATCAGTAAGACATTGAGTTTTTGTATTATGTTTAAAAATTGGTAATGGTTGTTGGATTGCGTCAATGTTTAACTGCTTTGAACTAATGTTGCTGCTTCTCAAGTGAGAAGGCAGTAAAAGAGTTTTAGAGGATTTAACCTGTATTCTGTCACCCCCTTACTCTTACGAGTAAAAACGTTTTTTGTGCAATGTGCATGAATGAGAAATCCAGTGGACTAATACCTCTGGCTCTGAGCTGTCAAATGACATAACTAATGTACATTCTTTTTTTGGTGTGGGGACAGATTGAAGAAACTTTAACCCCCCCCCCCATCAGCAAGCCAGTGAGAGGTCCGTGCACGATAAGAATGAACCGAATAATTTTAAAAATCTGCACAACATTTCTTTTTTATTGATAAAGGAAATGATATCTAAAAGTAATGGTAAAAAGAATCATTTTTTATCATATGGGTAATGCCATTTCTTTAAATTCATCACCTAATTCAACTAGTATAGTCAAATAAGTAAGTGTTTAGTAGTAAATATGGCTAACAGACGGAAAAAAAATCTACCAAACTTGTACTACGAAATGATGACAGAAAGAGGTTCATGATATATCTGATAACATCAGTCTACAATCTGCGGTGTCATTCTAATTTAACTGAATTATTCTAAAAACAATATGTAAAAATTAGATTTTTACAAAAATAAGGTAAAGCCATAAAAGTGTCATTTTATTTCATTTCACGACCTAATTCAACCATTATAGTAGAACAAAATAGTGCTTGGTAGAAAATAAACGGGAAATACAATCACCTTCTATAGAAAATGTACCACGAATGATCATCTTTCAAAAATAAGGGTAAAGCCGTAAAGGTGTCTTTTTCTTTCATTTCACGACCTAATTCAACCAGTATAGTAAAATAAAATAGTGCTTGGTAGAAAATATGGCCAATAAACAGGAAATACAATCACTTTCTGTAGAAAATGTACCACGAAACGATGACAAAGGTTCATACTCAATCAAATAAATATCATCCTGCAATCTTCTTTTTTACTTTTTCATTTTGATTATATAAATCTCTCATATTGTTGGACAATCCATTTCTTAAACTATGAGCACATACACTTGGTATGTCATGAATCATGGTTTTACAGATAAGATATACATTGAATGTCTAAATGACAACCCAGCAAAACCTAGTCATCTATATACATCTCTTAGTTGTTCCTCAAGAACAACATAAACTAGATTCAAAAGAATGTCTGCAGATTTCTGAACAAATAATGTCCCATACTTTTTTTCTTCAATAATCCACTAAATTCAAATATTACAGCAAGTTCAGGTGCAAATCCACATGCAATGTGACCAAGAAAGGTACTTGTAAGGAAGTGCAATTATTTCCATGGTTAGAGTTTACAATTTGACATAAGGAAAAAAAATACTATGCAGCTTCAAATAGATAAAATAGCATATTGGCATAAGTGAAATTGCTTGAAAAACTAGCTCGAACAAATTATGAAAAAGAACGAAGATTGATCTGAGGTCTAGTTACAAAAATATCAAGCTTTACTGGTTGGGACTGCGTTTATTAGCTTCACATTTCTTCCTGCTTAGGAGTTTTTCCACTTTTAGATCTTTGACTGTTGCGGCAATGACACTTTTAGCATTTATTCAATCGTTTTTCACATTTAGTGATAGAGATGCTTTCAGAATCGGTTTTTTATTTTCACTTTTAAACCTCTAACTATTAAGATAATAACATTTTGGTCCTCCAACTACTTTGGGAAAATTAGAATTTAGAAAAAAGTACCAAAAACATAGATGTCACAATAATTAGAGGACTAAAAGTGGAAAGGCTGCTGATAATCAAGAAGGTTGTGTTTAGAAGACCGCTCAAGGCATCCATCAGATGGTTGAACTCCAAGAGCAACAGTGGACTTGGACAGATGAAGTGGGTAGTTTCAGGATTTGCAAACACGAGTGTGCATTTCTGGATAGGCAAGTTGATGCTCAATACCAATCAACAATTTCTCCCACCAGGTTAAGTGGACAAAGGGTTCCCGGGGAGTCATCAAAATATACCCATGTAAAGGGGATGTTTGGGCTCTATACAGTGATTGGTCGCCAAAATGGAATGAGTTCACCCCTAACAGTGTGATCCACAAGTATGAAACAGTTCAAATCCTTGAATAGTTCAACGAGGATGGAGTTGCTAGAGTTGTCCCATTGGTCAAAGTGCATGGCTACAGATCAGTGTTTAAGCAGAATAACGACCCCAGTAAAACCGATCCTTCCCAAAAGAAGAAATTTAAGACTATCGCACCAAATCCCAAAATATGTCATACCTGGGCTATACACAGAAATATTGTAATGCTCATTACATTCTATTTACTTAATAGTTAGATTGTAGAAATAGATAGAAGCTAGTTTTGGCTTTCTTTGTGAACCCTATTATATTTGAGCAACAAACCTAACACATATTACATATAAATAAGCGCTGATTTTTAAGGAGACAAGAAAGTGAATTAAAACTCTAATCTAAAAGTTTGACCACTTATCTGCAATTATATATATAATTTAAACATAAGCACAAGAAAACTATGAACATTTATATGATAAAGCATTTCTATTCCAACGCAAAAATATTATCCAAACATAATGTAGAAGAAATCCAAAACCAACTTTCATTCTTAGGAACTGAATATAAATGGAATGTCTACAACTTACGAGCATCCTATACTGTCATCTCATACATGCAACATGCTACACTACATAAGGTATTTGTTATCAAAATTTCATGGGCACCTGAAATAAAGATTTATCAGTTCATCACTGTTCTGTTTATGTACCTGAGCTTGATTGGCATTACAAAAGAGGCTTGATTGGTTCCCTTCGATAATGGATTAGGTGGCATGATCTCATTGGTCGGTCTTAATATTTATTACAGCTGATTCTATTCTTTTCCGTTTTCTAAAATATGTCAAACGAAAGCGGTTGTCAACAACCTCGGACTCTTGAGCATTTGTTCCCATTTCTGCTTCTTTCTCTTTATTAACATCAATGACTTGGAGAAGTTCTGGTGGCAGAGCAGCAGGGTCGAGTTCAAGAAACCCACCAGAGGGAGCATTTGGACCTTCTAAACCAGTTATGACATACTTCGGGATTTGGTGAGATAGTCTAAAAATCTCTTGTTTTGGGATGGACCAAATTTTGTCGGGGTCCTCATGCTGCTTAAACACTGATCTGTAGCCATGCACTTTGACCAACGGAACAACTCTAGCAACTCCATCCTCATTGAACTCTTCTAGGATTTGAACTGTTTCATACTTGCGAACCACACTATTAGGGGTGAACTCATTCCATTCGGGCGACCATTCACTGTATAAAGCCCAAACATCCCCTTTACATGGGTAAATTTTGATGACTCCCCGGGAACCCTTTGACCAGTTAACCTGGTGGGAGAAAATGTTGACGGAAGGATTGAGCATAGACTTGCCTATCCAGAAATCCCCACTGGTCTTTGGAAATCCTGAAACTACCCACTTCATCTGTCCAAGTTCACTGTTGCTTTTAGAGTTCAGCCAACTGATGGATGCCTTGAACGGACTTCTAGACACCAGCTTCTTGATCATGGCATAGTACCTGGGCATTCCGTCATCACAGTCATATACAGCCCAAACTTCATTATCCTGAAATGAGTCTTCCATTCTGTCCTTATCAAAATCATGAAACTCTGAATCCGGAACGGTCATCGTCTCAAGAAGATTTTCTGGTTCTGTATGAAGAACCTTATTCTTCATGCCAAAGTTTTCTTTCTCTTCAACTTCATCATTAGTCACTTTCCATTCATCCAACTTCTTTTTTATTTCCAATACGGCCTTCCCTATCAACACATCATGCACATCTGAGTGAGATAGTTTCTTTTTGGAAGTTTTTGTTTTATCATTGCTTTTGCTAGAAGGTCCAGCTGTTGAAGTCACCAATATTTGAGTCATCATCCTTCTTTTTCTGTCAATACTCAACTTCCGTGCATCCACCCTTCTCTTTCTGTTCAAAGCCTTTTCATTTGTTTGAGCAGAAGAAGAAGGCACTGTTGCAAAACCATTACTAGCACGGTCGCAAATATTAGGACTGCTTATTGCATTGAGCTCAGGAAACAGCACAGGCGGTGTTTCCCTCATAAGCGAAGGAGTTGCAAAGAATTTTACCTCAGAAGAAGGGTAGTTTGGGAATGTCTGCCCAAACACTGATCTTTCCTCAGTTGCCAAAAAGGACGAATGGCAGCGGACACATTTAAGAAGTTTGTGGAGGTAGACTGTTGAGTATTCGAATTGCATGTTGCACCAACTGCATTTAGTCCAAAAAGTGTTTCTCCCTGGCAAGAATAACAGCGGTGGTTGTGGTGGAATGGATGTCAGTTGGACCTTACTGGTAGCATGAGATTTGCAGAAGACGTTCCTAGAAGTCGCCATAGCAAGTCTTCGCCGACGTCTATCATAAGTGGCTCTCTTAGCATGATCTGCAAACATACTCCATGCTTGCATGATTATCCTGAACGCACTGTTTGCCCCACAAGAGTGGTTGTAGTCCGGGTGTACTGATGTAGCCATTTTTGCGCAATGTCTTCTCAGTTTCTCATCATCAACTAAAGAATCCACTCCAAGGACAGCATACCAGTCAACTTCTCCATTGGTGGTCTTTTCAAAGTTGACATAGATGTTGATCACTTCAAGAAGTTCGCTCAGACCATTAAGGCCAGGAAACAGATTTTGGGCTTTCAGTGCCAACACTCGGGCTCCAGCAAAGTCCTTTTCTAACACCTTCTTTTCTGCAAGTTCTTTTGCCCTGAAAGCTTCCGCTTTATAGCATTCCATTTCTGATTAAGGACTTCGTTGGAGAGACTAACGCTATGTTTGGATCACGTAAGATGCTGCGAAAGGAAATGCTAAACAAAGTTATTCTTTTATGTTTAGATTTAATTGAGAAAATGCAAAGAAAATGAAACATGATTGACGATTTTAGTTTTTTTCCATACGTTTAGTATGATTATTTCTTATACGGTAGAAATAAATAAACAATTAAAATGAATTCAAAAAAATATTAAAAATTAATTTCTAGATTATCAATGTTGTTTAATATTTCTCCAATGTTTTTTGATATTTCTCTTCCATAGTTTCGAATGATGCATTGAAACGGGAAACGTGACATGGCAATATCATTTGCAGATGAAAAGTAGTTTTAAGAAAGGCTTTTTAAAGGCGTTTAAGAGGTGGAATATGGTTCCAAGAAGGCACCATATAATCAAATATAAACTTAAACAACGGTGGGAGAGTTCCGTTAACAGATTAAAAACAAACACTGACAAAATAGACCAAACATGCATGTAAAGGAAACATGTTGAATGTTGATGAAATGCTTATGAGAAAATGAAGAAGTTGATGGGTGTTTAGAAAGTTCAGAAAGAAAAGAATTGCTTCACCTAAAAAGTAGAAACTCAATAAATACTCTTTGTTAAAGCTAGAATGGTTATGAACATAATTATATGACAACTTAATCAAACTTGTAGATATTTTTAAAAGAAGTGTGTATGCTTTTATTATTTTTCTTATATGAGGTAGAATCATATTAATGTATAAATGGTGCTTGAACTCTCATGGTAAACATTCAATGCATGTTTTAGATCATAAATGTCCCAGTCCTTTTAAATAAACACACTTGTATAGATCCATCAAATCTTCGTCATATTCTTAAGATGATCTCAATTAAAGTGAAATCGACTCAAAATCATAACAAACGTTCAATTCTTACAAAGAGATTGAAATTCAATTTTTACACGCGTGCTATATGATAAATCTAAATTCTAAAATCAATAAACGTCACCAGCCCAAATTTCAAAAGGCTCCTACCACAAGCGGAAAATTCATGAAAAGTTTAAGCATCCTGAAAAACAAAACTTAAACATAGTATAATTCCACAGATGCACATCTACACATAGAATTAGGCATAAAAACATACATTGTTAAATGAAATGTAAATTCAAAATGAAGAATTCCAGCAAAGTTTACCGTAAACCTCTTCGTCTGTGAATAAATCGAATTTCAGCACACAAAATTTTGAAAACCTGAAAAAATAGAGACTTTTTGCCTTTACAATACAGAAGATACATATAATTCAGACAATAGAGAAAACAGCATCTGATCAAAACATTAAAAAAACTAGTTAATGAAAAGTAACCTGTATATCGATCGCTTTGAGTAATGTAACACAGCTTAAAGTGAGCAACTGACAACTGTTGTTGAATTTCACCCTCATATATATGGTTCAACCACTTTTGTTGAATAGAAAGAGCATTAGAGAATATTTGTGAAACCCTTGAAGAGTTAGAAAGTATGCTGTATGCTAATGCATAGGATAACAGCTGTTATATAATACAATACAGAGGAGCTTTTTTTTCATGTTTTTGGACGGTTTTATTGGGAGCCGTAGCCAGACTTTTTATTTTGTTATCTTGGGAAGGCTACCCAACCATGGTTAAATTCATTACCTGGTTGAATTTGACAGGTAATTTAATGCATATTAATATATTTCCTGTTTTAATTTAATGAAAATTTCCTTTTCTGCGTTGTCGTAAATTTTCTTTTTCATCAATGGATTTGGTCTTAAGTCTTAACGACCACTTTTTCGATATTTAATTATTTACTAAAATAACCATGTTTCAAACCTGGACAGATTTAGTAATGACATCAAAGCTATTGAGAAATTTTAAAATATATTTTGAAGTGGCATTTCATCACACATGTAAAAGAGGGTGGGAAAGAGCGACACGCCAAACATGATCTCGTTTCAAGAAAACAGCGAAACTCCAGATTTTACTGCTCATGATCAAATTCCTATAAGAACATTAGTCTGTACTTTTTTAATAACTTACAAAGGTGATATTAACTTATCAGTAAAACATTGAGTTTTTGTATTATTTTAAAAAAAGTGATAATGGTTGTTTGATTGCCTTAATGTTTAACTACTTTAAACTATTTTTTTGCTGCTCAAGTGAGAAGGCAGTAAAAGATCTTTAGACTCTCATATGGATCTAACCTGTATTCTGTCACCCCCTTATTCTTACGATTAAAAACGTTTTTTGTGCAATGTGCATGAATGAGAAATCCAATGGACTGATATCTCTGAGCTGTCAAAAGCCTAAATCATGTGCATTTTTTCATTTTGGTGTGGGGACAGAATGTTGAAACTTTAACCCTCTTATCCGCGAGCCAGTAAGAGGTCCTTGCAAGACAAGAACCAACCGAATAATTTAAAAGATCAGTAAAACATATCCTTTTTATACATAAAGGAAATGATATCTGAAAAAAATGGTTAAAGGAATCATATTTTGAAAATATGGGTAATGCCAATTCTTTCCCTTCATAACCTCATCAACCAGTATAGTCAAATAAGTTAGTGTTTTGTAGTAAATATGGCTAAAACACATGTTTTTTATTTATTAGAGAAAATAATGGTGAAAAATAATCATTTTTCAAAAATAAGGGTAAACATGTCATTTTCTTTCATATCATTACCTAATTCAACCACTATAGTAAAATAAAAACAATGCTTGGAATAAAATGTGGCTAATAAATGGGGAAATAAGATATTTTACCAAAAAATGTGCAATGGTACGATGACAGCGGTTCATGATAATAAATTAGATAAAAATCATTCTGCAATCGGCATTATCAATTTGATTGTGTGAAACTTTCAAACTGTTGGCAATCTCTTTCTTAAAAAATGATCACATAAACTGGGTATGTCATGAATCATGGTTTTACAGATAAGATGAATATTGGAAGTCTAAATGATAGCCTAGCAAAACCTGGATATCTATATACATCTGTTAGTTGTTCCTCAAGAACAACTTAAAACAAGTTTTAAAACAATGTGTGGTGTCTGAATAAATAATGTCCCAGCCTCTCTTTCTCCAACAATCCAGTAAATTCAGATATTACAGCACGTTCAGAAGCAATCCTCCTGCAATGTGACCAAAAAAAGTTCTATAATGCTGATAAGGAAGTGCTAGTATTTCTGTGCTTAGAGTTTACGATTAGGCATCAGGAAACACTATTATGCAGCTTCAAAGAGATAACACAGCATATTGACACAAGTGAATTGCATGATAAACTAGCCGAATATATTTTGATAAAAACCAATATTGATCTGAGGTCTAGATTTACAAAAGTATCTAACTTTACTTTGGTGAAATAAATTAACTATGGTTGTTAGCTTCACTCTTCTTCCGAACTAAGAGGCTTTCCACTTTTCGACCTCTGAATATTGCAGCAATGACTATTAGTGTCACATTAATCAGCGTAAAATTGGAAAGACCGTTGATTAAAGACTACGTACGGCCTATAATTGTTTTAAGAAAAATAATTCTATAAAGTCTATTGCATAGCATGTCATTCTTGTTTAATGTGCTACAAGGGCAGATTTAACATGGATCAACTTAGTATCATGCCATGTAAATATACTCCAATTGTTGATATATGAAGCTCATTTATTTAATTATCTGGAAAATGTTACTCCCTCTTCCCCCTTACTAGAATGTCCCTTTTTACCTTTTTCGTTCGAACCACCAAGTTTGTCACATACCATATTTGATCATATTTGGGTGGTTACAATTCATTCTTACTTTAATCACACTTCATCAATTTAATACTAACCACACAATTTCACTTTTCTTAATAACAGCATCACTCTCTTTTGTCCCAATGTTGGGGGGGCGGAGGTAGTAGTATTTTACTTGATACCTTTTTGTCCAACCCTTTTTTTGTCTTGTTGCATGCAAGTATAGCTCCTACACACAATCATCATCTACATAGGCACATAGTAGCATACCATTCTCGTTTAGTCCGCAACTAGAGTACAATGAAGCAAAGCATGCGCAGTTTCACACACAAGTTGATTAAAAAGCATCTTTTTCATTCCATAATCATGTTTGATTATAAATCCGATGTAAATCAGGCATGAATAGGCACATGAGTAACATGACAACCTAGGCCCTCCAACCAAACCCACTTCACAATAAATGTGGTGATATGAACTCAAACTAATTGTAAAGCATTCAGTTCTTTATAACAGAATCAAGGCAGGTTTCCTTCACATAAGATTCGTATTAAACTATACTGAAAAAGAAAAACTTTACAAATAAGAATAAAACGGTCAACAAATACAATCACATACATGCAATTATGCGTTATTCAACAGCAAAAAAGGTAAATGCAGAAAGTAAATATGTAATTTCTGTAAAATCTCTATTTTCAGCACTGAGATATCTGCAATCACCACCATAGAAGAGTTTTTTTTCTTGTCAGAAGCAGGTATGCCAGTATAGATGAAAAGAGAAAACATAATTTGATTAAAAAAAACATAAATGAATTTAAAAACATACCCAATCTTATTTTAGAACTTTGTTTATGTTTGACTCAATCGTTCTCAGCAGAAATGTAAACTGAGTCTGTCAATTTTTTTATAATTGGTTATGATGACACCTGGAAAACCCACCCTCATCTCTTGGCGGGAGAGACTGTGGGAGTCGATTGGTTCATTGGTATGTGCAAAACAGAACCGACCCAAATGTCAAACGGGTATTCAAACAGTTGTGTAGATTTTTTCCCCAAATCAAAACCATAATTGGAATGGATACGAGATCGATCCTAGATTGAGAACAAAAAATACAGGTTGTACCATTAAAAAATATTGCATTTGAGTTTTTTATATTTTTTCCATATCAATAAACCACAATCTTAGATGAACAGTTTTATAGCTTAAGTATGCATTCATTCGTCTCTAAAATAGCTACATGTGTGTGTTTATATAAATACCGTCGATTTTTTCTTTCATATAATTTATGTTATATTTTGATATATATTGAAAGAATGTTAAAGGTTTAAAAATCTTTAACGACTATTAATTTGAAGCAATGTAGTGTATATGACTTTTAGTTATACAACTTAATTAATATGGTTTACATCTTAGCTTTCACAGTGCAACTATAAATTAGACTAATATTCAACCTAGAAAAAAGAAGAAGAAGAATGTTGAATTTTTCTGTTATATTCAACAATTTGGTGACATTCTTTTTATATTTTCACATGATTTTAATAAAGATGATATTTGTTCAAACTTTTAGCATGAGTTTAATATTGTAGCATATTGTTTTGTATAGTTTTGAAACAACATGGTACCGAATGGTTCCATCCTTGGAAATAGATCGAGCTGAATCGTTAGAAATCTCACGGGTTCATTACGGAGTAAGGTTCTGAACAAAGGTTCTCGAAGATGGTGTGTAGATGTTCTTAAACTGCTTAGAGAAAGAATGATGTGTGGAGGTTTTGAATTGAACTTAGATTCTAGAGAGAGAGAACCCGCCTCAAAACTAAACTGAAATGGGAGTCTCTGATACCATGTTATATATTACACTATGATTTTGATCAAAAGAACCTCTTAAATTAGAGCTCATATATATAACAACAATGATACAACACAAATTACATACAACAAGAAGAGAAAAAGATGAGCGGTTTGGATTAATTCAAAAATATAATCAATTATTATTTCTTCTCAAAGGGCCAATATGCCTAAAGCAGCGACTAATGTCAGTGACTACGGCACTGTAGGCCGCAACCCATGCATTAGTCTGGTGAGCGAAGTTCATACTGCTTGATCCAGAACCCCCAGCCCACGATGTGGCTCTCTTGAGTAATTTAGGTGCAACCTCAATCCCCGTACGGCAAATTTATTATTATGTTGTTATTATTGTTATTAGCATATGATGAAAAGGTGACTAATTATTTATCAGGTCAGATGGTCGACTCGATAGAGATAAGGAAGGTTGCTTCTGAGAGATGGTGTGTAGATGTTCTCGAAGTGCTTAGAGAAAGAATGGTGTGTAGATGTTCTAAGTTGAGATTTTGAAAGAAAGAAAAACTGCCTAAAAACTAAACTGAAATGGGAGGCTCTGATACCATGTTGAAATATAAACTTGTTTAATACTACCTCCGTCCCACTAAGATTGGGACAAGAGAAGATGACACGATTGTTAGGAAAAGTGGGTTTGTGTGGTTGATATTAAATTGATAGAATAACAATAAAGTAAAAATGATTTAGAGCCACACAAACTTTACCAAATTTGGTATGGGACAATCTTAGTGGGACTTCCCGAAAAGGTAAAATGAGACAATCTTAGCGGAACGGGAGAAGTACTACGTATTAAAGATAGAGAAAAAAGTTTTCTATGTATCTTATTAGAGGGTCAAGTCCCTGTAAATATACATTACAAGATAGAATATTCCTATAAGATTCTAACATGAAAATATCTCATAGTATATTCCTAAAATATTATAATGCATATTCTAAAGTATATTTTAATATCTTTGACAAATTTTAACAGGTTAAGTCAATTTCAATATCATCAAAGGTGCTCAAAACGGTATATTCAAGAGTATTCCCTCTCTTTTTAACTGTATTTTTACAAAACGGTTTTAAAGTTTCTCAATAGCTTAGCTTGGTATAAATTTTGGTACTAACATCTACTGAAGGGTTGCAATTTGTTATTATTGATACTATAACAATCTATTTAGCAATATATTCATAAAGCTTAGATGTGGTTTTAATATTTGCAAATACAACTTTTATTTTTCAGGCCATGCAAAGTTTCATCACTCAAATATTTCTTCAACAAAAAGTTAGCACGACTAACATAATTTCCATCTTTCTTTACCAAAGTTATGTAATTTTTGAATATTAGTATGTTGTTCATAGACAGCTAGATATACCTATATTAAAAATGTAAATGGCCAGTTTTGCTTTCGTTTAGTTCCACTAATAATCTTTACGAATTGTAAAATTTTAATACAAAAGGTTTATAACGGAGTTGTGCGAACAAAGTTAATTCAACTTTAAACATTTTTTATCCCTTACTTTTTAAATGTAAAATGTCTGTACCCCATATAGCCAAAAGCACACTAGATATACCATATCCAACTTTTTAATATTTACACTTTTTAAACTTAATTAAAAAGTGATTACTATAATATTCTAATTGCTTTGATACCTTGCTTTAAAAGCTCAAAAGCATTATTCAAGGCCAGAACTCATATGTTCAGTGGAGTACAAAAACTGGGTGGTAGAATACACAGCACTCTAGATTCTGATCAGAAGAACCTCTTAAATTGGAGCCCATATATATAACAACAATGATACAACACAAATTACACACAACAAGAGAAAATGCTGACCGGTTTGGATTAATTCAAAAAAAAAAATCAATTATTATTTCTTCTCAAAAAGGCCAATACGCCTAAAGCAGCGACTAATGCAGCACCAGTGGCCGCGGCACTGTAGGCTGCAGCCCATGCATCAGTCTGATGAGCGAAGTCCATACTGCTTGATCCAGAACCCCCCAGCCCACGATGTGGAACTCTTGAGTAATCTAGGTGCAACCTCAATCCCTGCACGTCAAGTTTATTATTATGTTGTTATTATTGTTATTAGCATATGATGAAAAGGTGACTATTTATTTGCACAAAATCATTGGAAAAGTATGAAATATTCTACCAATATACAATATTATGAGTTACTCTTCTTTTCAGTTTGATCTTTTCGAATAGAACTTCAGATCTTAAGGTCATGATAGTTGTAATTCAACTATGTAAAAGAAACGGCAAGTATACATTACCTTCCAACCAGCAGACCTTGCATGCTCAACAGCCGTGATGAGGTCACTATCAGATGCAAGTACGACCTTGTCCTGGTCTTCATCCTCATACTGTAGTGGGAAAAATATATTATCCATGAGAAAATGTCCCAAATTTCAGCGTACTATATTAGTTCCCCAAGGCCCGTCTTGGTCTGGTCTAGCTATCTTTTTCACTATATTACTGTGTGTTGGAAGTTAGTTAAAACAAAGATTGAAAGATAAATCATACCAAAGTGTATGAAATGTTACAATTTACTTCTTAAAATTTATGTATGAATTCTTTGCAGATTTTGTTTGTTATGATGGTGGAGAACAAGAAAGAAAAATGATAAAAGACGCAGATTGTTTTCCTAGTTTGTCAATGCCAAGCCACGGTTTTTTCACAGTGAAGAACAAGAAAGAAGTTAGAAAAATGATAAAAGACGCAGATTGTTTTCCTAGTTTGTCAATGCCAAGCCACAGTTTTTTCACAATTCCCGAGATACGCAATATAACCGAGATTAATGGCATGGCTATTTATATTAGGGTGCAACCCCAATTCAGATTTTACGAGGCATGACTAGACCACTCTATGAAGATTACAGTCTAGTTAGGACGTAACAGTCCCCAGAACCCAATACCAGTTAAGGATTTCTAGACTGGCCCATCTTGTGTAAAGTGTTGTACTTTACATATGTGTGCACATATGGACTTTCTCATTAACGGGAAGAAAGTTTTGAGGTCTCATTCTTACCAGAATTTGAGGAAGATTATTCCAGTTAATGTCGCTCCCCAATCTTTGAAGTATTGCAGTCATGAGGTCTGTCATGCTTCGGGTATCTGAACTCCATAAACCATAAAGGATCAGAGCCATATGGATTACGATAAATCATATTTTGTATAAGTAATATAAAAGCTATTGCTACCAAAACTGTTTTAGGACAGGCTTGGATGTTGTTATAATAGCTATTGCTAATTAAACGTACATTTACCAATTAATTGTTGAATAGTTTTTTTTATGTTGGTTGTTCGCAAGAAAGTTTTTTCCTATAATATCACTATAATATAACTTATCGTAAAAAATATGACTATGCGGTTACTGTAAAATAAAAATATAGTCACATCTTAAAGTTGAACATTTAATATGGTCTGCTGCAAAAACAACACCGTAGCATTGCTATATAAAAGCCATATTTTTGTGACATATTTGTCATTTTGTCATTATATCTTTTAACTTAAATAATGAAAGGACAGTGGACAAAATGTGGTTTTTTGAACATAGTGACCACAATAGTAACTTTTAGTGACTATGGTTATGTTCAATTTTAAAGAGCACTACACATTTATAACTTTAGTCACATTTTTTGTCATAAAGTTTTATTTCAGTAATACTAGGGAAAGAAACTCTTAAAAATAACACCATGTTATGTTTAAAGAACTTTTTAAACTATTCAGACATACCACTGGTGAACCTGTGCATCCTTCCCTTTCTGTCTTGAATCTTAAAAGCAAAAGTATTTGGCAGTGTTGACGAAGGAAATGGAAGTGATATTCCAGTCTCCTGCCCTTCTGAGGCCAACTTCAAGGAACCTTCACTGTTTTTTCAAAGCAATAAGTAAATGTTAGATAAGGACAGGAAATTAGTTTGTATCGTGAATGCAGAAAGAACAAGGCACATGAGCAGGTAGCAGACTCGCAACCTGTGTGTCTCTTCATCATCGTTAGGAGTTAATGCCATAGCAGAATCCCAAAACTTTTGCATCATAGTGTTTGCAGCTT
Source organism: Cuscuta epithymum (assembly GCA_945859915.1). Classification (NCBI taxonomy): domain Eukaryota; kingdom Viridiplantae; phylum Streptophyta; class Magnoliopsida; order Solanales; family Convolvulaceae; genus Cuscuta; species Cuscuta epithymum. The sequence goes on from CAMAPF010000006.1 coordinate 1,207,911, forward strand.
CTTCATTAACTCCAGCAGTACTTCCTACCTGCTAATGAAGCCAGGGTTATTCGTTAGTAAAATGATTCTAGAGTGATTACAAGTTCTGGATTTACAACAACCCTATCATGATAAAATATAAATTAATGTGCAAGGTGGTAAAAGATGTAATATAACTACCCCCTATCGGTTTAAGATGGTACAAGTTTTGTAATATAACTACTCCGTCCACCAATTATGTGGGCCACCAGAATAGTGACAAGTGTACTCTTAACACGATTCAAGTGGCGCCAGATCACTCGTGGACACTGTACCCCCCCCCCCCCCCCCCCCCGCACCTCGGGTGGGTGAACATTTTTATGTTTTGAGAGTTCTGCGACTACATTAGTTTTACAAAATAGTTCATTGCAACAACAACAACATCCAAGCCCTTAGTCCCAAAAGAGTTTACATAATATATTATTCCAATTTCCAAGAGTGAAATTCAAAAGTCCTCTCTCCTAACTGTTACAAATGTTATTTCTCCAAAAGTGATTAAACACAATAAAATGTGATTGGGTACGTCCAGCACCACCCAGGCTTCTATAAACCATTTGGCACCAAAGTGATGCACAAACGAGTGCCTTACTGTGGAAATAGCAGCACGAGTGATATGGATCACATCAACAACTGCAACAATTGCTCCATCTGCGACAGATCATAAATGTTGAAGTAAGAAATTTTACACATATATGGTCAACCTTACTGGGTTCTTCAAAAAGGATATTTACCTTTATCCGCAATAGGCATGTGTAAAAATTTCCCCTCATGCATCCTATGTAAAGCATCCAATATAGGCGTATCAACACTTGCACATTCTGGATTAGGGGTCATGACCTACAGTTAGATATTAAAATAAGTGACATATATAATCAATGGTGTTAATTCCATACATGACAGCAAATGTTTATAATTGTTTAGTGCAAAAAGTCGTAGCTTATAAATTTTATCATGAGAAGTACAAGCAACATGCCCAATTTACCTAATTTTTTTAAAATTAATAGCAAAAGTGTCTTTTGAACAAGCAACTGCAAAAAAAAAGTACCTTATCCACTAAAGTTGACTCGGGAGATAGGTCTTGTGCTATGACTCGCATCAAGATATCCTTTGAACTGAAAAGCATGTGAAAGTCATCTAATCACAATATGTCCACACTACGTAGTAGTTGTAAAAATGATCAAAATATAAAAGAACTCACGTAAGAATTCCACATGGTTTGCTCTCAACTGCTACAATAGCAGAACTTGTCCGAGATTCGAGCATTTTCTTTGCTGCATCTAGAACATTATCGCTTGGTTCAACTGTAACAACCCTGGAAAAAACAATACAATAAATTATGTTAAATCAATCTTTCAAATAGCTGCTTATGAATCGCATATTAGCATGTAAAACATACAAGTATAAATAATAATCATTTATAATCTAATGGTATTACCTACTTTGAATTCTCAGGTACAATTGTAGACAAGGAGGGTCTGAACATCCGCTCTCTAATTGTTTCAATGAATGTATTAGAACCTACAATAAGTGAGCACCAAAAACATCTTCAACTAAAAATGATCATAGAAATGTTATGAATGAGTCATAAAGCCTTGGAAAATAATATGGACGGGAATTCAGAGAAAACCAACCATAAGCAGATGCCCCCCAGTGCTTTTCAACACCTTCGACAGCAGCTGCTATAGCCTTTCCCTTCTCAACCGCCCTTTCCAAGCGAGCAATAGCATCATACAGACATTTTGCTATATCAAGCAAAGCAATGACCTCACCATTTTCCACAACTGGCAAATGTCTGAATTTGCCTGCAGTCAGATATGGAATATTGTATAACAAGACTCCTCTCATGTGAAGAAGTAGAGAGCAAAAAAATACCTTGCACCATTTTCTGCAGGGCTTCAACGGCAAGAGTGTCGGATAGCACGAAGACCGGGTTTCTTGTCATCACCTTCGAAACCGGTGTTTCTTGAATATTAATTTCACGAGCAATTACTCTTATCGCGATATCCTTCATTCGTATGAACAAAAAAAAGACAAAATGCATATAGTTAAAAGAAGGCATCTATGTTCAAGACTCCATGAAGAGCCATCAGACATTTAAATAACACACTTGTTCTGCTTGGTTCATTATTTTGTTTAGAAGAATGAGACATTATTAAAGTCAAACCTTGTCTGTCATGATCCCACATAGCAATGCATTAGAGTCAGTCAACAATAAAGCATCAACTCTGCGAGCAGCCATACGTCGGCAAGCCTCATATATTGTTGTTGTTTCAGGTACTGTGAGAGCTTTTGACAGACGCAATCTCTTCACCGTCCTCTCTCCTGTCAGTCCCCTGCTCCAGATTGGTGGCATAATAAATTGATGAACTTAAAAAACTATATAGCCACTCAAAAAAAAGACCATAATGGTGCTTTTCTAGTATGGAAAGTGAAAAGTGGTTAGGGACATCTATGTTCTTATTTAATTAATCAGAAAAACAAAACCAACATATGTCCATGGTGTCCCTGAACTTACAGTAAAAGCATAGTATTTTATCCCCAGAGGGAATTAGAGAAATTATTAACAATTAGCAAAATACAATCTAAGCCAAAAAGTGAAAGGAAAATGGTGGATAGAAGATGTGAAGAAGCAGTTATCCCATCCTCTCACTCAGGTGTAAATAAATGAATCAAAGTGATGTTTCAATTTATTATTTAAGGGATCTTCACTGGAGGGGCACCCATCTAACTACCTTGGTTCTGGTATGGGTTCAATCTCAAAATGGAACAGTTACAAGGATCTCAAATTCATTATAAAAAAGCAATGGTTTCAACTCATGCATCGAAAGAGAAGAAAATATTAAGAAATACTCTGTCACTCCCTAATTATTTGACGCTTTGGCTTCTAATTTCAGCCCCAAAATAATTGAACCTTTTGAATTTGGGATTATCACTTTCTCTTTCCTTGCTAAACTATCCTTATTTGATCTCTTTAAACAAAATGAGATAACTTTTCAAGATAAGTAGTGGTAATAACAATATTTATAACTACTGCTAGTTGTTTCAAACAGAAAAAACTACACCTAATAAAGAACAGAAAGTTTCGTAGAGCATGTTATGAAAAATAATTAATCAGCTCCAGAAAAAGAAAATGTGAGGATGTGATGAAAAAATAATGGCTTCTAAAAGTATTACTCTTGTAGGACAGATTACAAAAAAGTCATAAAAACGGATGCAGTGTCCTTGTGTGTGGAAGTGGAACCTTCGAATGTGTAAAAGTTGCCAAAACCTCAAATAAATTGGGATGGAGGAGTATGATATACTAGGAATGCAATCATTTTAGGAACATCATTTGAAAAGCTACATATATGGATGCAAAACTTTGGAGGTTTTGCCACATCAAACATCATAAAAATCTGCAATTAGTTATTTGCAGTCTGAGCATGTATGACTCAAATCTATATTTTCTCAACCTCATTTTTCAATCAATGTAAGAAAAATTCAATTAATTTAAAGCAATGTCTATGCAACCGAACCTCGGATCAAAGAAGAAATATAAATAGAGCATGCAAAATAAGCCGTTACAATGATGCAGTACATATCAAGGGAATGGGAAGAAGAAGGCTAACATTGAGCGAGACGAGGAAAGAGACTTGCGGGAAGAGGAGTCTAACGGTGTTCCTCCTCCCGAATTGTCAGCTGCTAAGGATCTCCTTCGGGCATAGGACGGCGAGCTCGCCGCCGACATGGACATGCTTCTCCTCGACGGAGATCCTACACCTTGACTCGTTCTCATTGTTGAGGGGAGATCGGTGGATTCCCGGGAAATATCGGCAGAAGATTAATTTCCCGGGAAAAGGAAGGTTCCGTACGGGGAAAGAGGCCAATAGCTTAAGGGTGGAAACGAAGGGAGAGGAATTGAGACATGAAAGTTGTCCTCCTCTCTCTCTAAATCTAAAACGAACTAAACAGAAGAATTCGTTTGTCAGAATTTCATGAGAATTATATGGACGCTGGATTCTGCGATAGCATTCAGCCATGTCAATGGCGACGAACATGTTTCCAAATATTGCGGGTTTCTCTCTCTAAACTACCACCATCTCAAATACTCCGTAATTGGTAAAATCACTTTTTTTCTCAATAAGTTTCATTTTATTTATTTAATTATTTAATTGAAATATTAATTTTTCCTTACATTCTACTCCGTAATAGAATTTGCAATTTCATACAAATTTTGTTATAATTTCTAAAAATGTAAATTTAATTATTAAGAAGTACTATCTTTATCATAAAAAAAGTATTATCTTCGTCTAGAATTTATTTGTAAATTTGACTTTTTTGTCAAACAGTTTCATTTCATTCGCTTAATTAGAATGTCAATTTTTAATTATATTCTAATTTAGAGTTTACAACTTTGAAGAGATTTAAATGTAGTTTCGTGATGTGTAAATTTTAATTATTAAAAATTTAATTAATTATCAATAAGTAGCATTGACTTTTAATATTGGTTGACCAAAAAATATTGACTTTGCAAAACAAAATCGGGACGTAGGGAGTAAGTATTAAAATATTAAAAACTTTAAATATAGGGAAAACTGTCAAATAGGTCCTCGAACTTTCATAAAAAAGTCAATTAAGTCCTTCTATAGGAGACTTTGTCCAGTCGTCGCAATTTGGGGCGGTTCCCGGTGGAATTTTTTGATGAAATTTTTTGAGTATCTTATTCATTAAGTCTAGTTTACTCATACCAAATTTCAGCTAAAAATTAATTCGAGAACGCAAAAATGTGCAGTTATCTTCAAGAATTAATTTGAATGTGTTCTCGATTGAATTTTTAGCTGAAATTTGGTATGAGTAAACTAGACTTGGTGAATAAGATGCTCAAAACATTTCATCAAAAAATTCCACCGGGAACTGCCCCAAATCGCGACGGCCTGACAGAATCTCCTATAGAAGAACTTAATTGATCTTTTTATGAAAGTTCGAGGACCTATTTGACAGTTTTTCCTTAAATATATGAAGATCGCGACGGCCTGACAGAATCTCCTATAGAAGGACTTAATTGATCTTTTTATGAAAGTTCGAGGACCTATTTGACAGTTTTCCCTTAAATATATGAAGATCGGTGTTCTTAAACTTCGTAATTCATAAACAACGTCCACAAATATTACATGTTTTTCCGTCAAAGGGGTTTTTTCAAGGTAAACGATGAATTGATAATCAATTTTCTTTCTTTTCGACTCGAGCTCAGAGCGTCTCCATTCATGATGTTAAAATAAATGATTTTTCTATGACACATCATATTTATTAAATAAATTTTAAATAATCGCAAATCTTAAAATTCTCCATCAACCATGATATTCAAATAATTAGTTTTTCTAGACCATGCATTAAATGAAATTTAACTACAACCTAAAATAATCCGGAATTCAAATCCTGATACCGGATTATCTTTTTCAATAATCTCTCTAAATAATCCCTCACTCACAATGATAATCTTTAAAATAATCTTACACATCATCCAATTAAACTCTAAATAATCTAAACAATGTGGATGCCCTCATAGTAGGTAGTTTATCTTCTACTGAGTTCTACTAGCGCAACTTTCCTTTCTGAGTTTACTGGTTTTGTTTTGTTCGTCACTTATTCAGAAGTTTAGTACATTCTTGATCGCAAATTGAATTGCAATTAACAAATTTCAACATTCACTCACAATAAGTTAAACTATTTGTGCCGATAGTTAAATTAGTCAAAGTTCACACACGGAGTATTTAAAATTACATTCAAGGTTATATAAAAATAGTGAAATTCAGATTAAAATATAATAAATTTTGATATGCTAATCAGTAATAACATAAAATTGCATTGACTAATAAGTAATACTACAAATTCTTCGAAAAGGAGAAAGTAAATATATATTCCCAATGGGGCTAAATGGCTAATACATACTTCATCACTTTTGTTCATGAATCTTGACAACTTAATATGGAGAGCCCGTTTGCTAATGCCCAAATTGACTGCATTAACTGATTCTACTGAAATTTATAAAATTTCGATTGAGGTTAATGCATTGGCTGATTGTGCTAACTTTTTTTTTGACAAAACTGATTCTCCCAACTTATGAAATTTTTATATTTAAAATATATTTTATTAATAATTTAAAGAAAAAATATATGAAAAAATAGTTGAAATGACTCTACAATAACTTCAACTAATATAGTTTAAAAAGTAATTTCAACATTACCTTTTTCATATCATTACAATTAAACATGTGAAATCAAAAGTTAAATGTTTGATATGGAGTATACAAGTTGATTGATACCTAACAAAACAAAAAACAGAGACCAAATGTGCGTAGTTTTTTTTAGTGCGCATAGTACGGAGTAGTTTTTTTTTAAACGGTAGTACGGAGCAGTTAATACTCGTAATTTGAATTTTTATATTTCTTATTTTACTTGAAATGGTTATTTTTATTCTTCAATAGACCCTGTTTCAATTATTAATTGTAGATTAATACAAGAAGAACGTTGTATTGATGTCCAAGTCTGGGCGGATGCATGGCTTCCTAGAACGGAGACCGGGAAAATTACTTCTACAAAACCGGCCTATGTTTGGGATATGAACGTGGCGGCCCTTCGGAATAAAAAGGCCTGAACCGGTCCGGAATCGGCCAGGCCGGTTCGCATTTCACCTATCCCGGGACCACCCCCGGTTACACCCTAAAACCGGGCCTAGACCCGGAACCGGTACCCGGTTCCCAGGCCGGGCCGGGCCCCTACAGTACCGGGCCGGTTCCCGGGTCGGGTGGCCCGAACCGAGTCCAATACTAGCGCAAGATGAGTGCTCATAAATGCATAACAAAATTCAAGTTTAAAACAAAAACAAGATACCCTCACATAGTCACATGCAATAAGCCAAAAATCATATGCATGCAAGCAACATCAAATTCATTTTCCCTTCCTAAGGTGAAGGTCAAGTTCTAAAATCCGCAGAATGATAGCAGGAGATCCCGCCCTTTTTAAAGAGGCAATGCACACATTATGTATACAGAGTATAGACATACAACATAAAGCATACAATTCCAAAGAGAACCCGTGTTTGATTATTTTTCTTTGTAGAAAAAGAAAAAAGAGAATCAAGAGAAGAATCTAAAGCGTCAGGACTTGAGCAGTTGAGCCAGTGACGAGAAACGTCAGATTGAGATTCCTAATGACTTCTTCATCTTCTCAACTTCCAAATACACTGTTGAGTAGGGTAGGAACTCTGAGAAATAGTTCTTGCTTAGATCATTTATCGCCACGGCTAGCTTAGGAATCTCTAAAGTCTCCTCGTGAGTCAGAGTGCGGACGAACCTTGCTGGATTCCCGGCCCAAAGCTCACCAGTTGGGATTCTTCTTCCCGGAGGAACAACAGATCCTGCTTCAAGGATTGAATGGGTCTCCACCAAAGAACCTTCCATAAGTATGGAGTGCTGGCCAATGATGCACTCTGGCTCAATCGTGCAGGATCTCAAGAGGCTGCATGCACCAATTGTCACATACCTTTCGATAGATGTGTCTGCCGGAAGCCCTGGGAAGTTTCACAAGAAAGAGATTCCTTTTTTCAAAATAGGCAAATGATACTGTGTATCGATTTGGCAGAAATATATTTTCTGCCAGATACTGTACCAAATATTACTAGTCTACAATTTTATTTTACTGTGCTGGTTGAAATGTTCATAGGCTGATCATGTAAATAAATAAAAGTAGGGTAGTTCTTTTTTGCTGAAATGGCAGGAAGGAAAGGAAAATTAACCCTGCCATTTTTATTAGATTTTATTTCTATAATTTATTAAATATATATTAAATTATTAAGTACATCTCAAAATCAGCTGGAAATTACAGTGCAGTTTCAGAAAATTCAAATGATTACAAAACTTCAACTGTTTAACCATTCAAATGATAAATTGCAAGTCTACACATTGCAAACACTGACACACAACTCAAAACTGTGAAAAACAACTCTTCAGTCTGTCGATTGATGCTCAGGAGAAATTGTATTGGTCACAAACAAATTAAACATTATAAACAAACACAAAACTACAAGGGAAAAGTTGTTGATGCTGAGCTGGAAAGAAAACCCAGTATCATTTGGGGGGGTCATAAAAAAGACATTGTTAGAGTATGAACAGAACTCTGCTGTACTCAAAGAGCAAACTACAACTAGAAAAAACCATGTTTATCCCTTGAAACCCAGAAGATTGATAGTCAACGTCATTCATTCATTCTCGTGATGCAGGGGAAGATGATAACAAAAAAACACTCCCTCCATCCCTTATCACCTTGACAATTTTCCTTTTTTGATGGCCCCACTAACTTTGTCAATTTCCCTTATAAATAAAGAATTTGTAATAATTGTTAATTCTATCTCATCTGCACAAACCTCAATGACACGGTTTTTATCTTATTATTCTACATGTAGTCACCTTTGGCAAAGTTATAGGGGACGGAGGGGGTATGATTGATTATACATCCAAGTTGGTTACTATCTACTTGGACCCAAGAAGAGGAACACCCTTCATCCCTACTCCCCCCCAAAATGATTCTCAAAAGGTTCTATCAGTCCATCTTTATGAAAGCATCCAAACACTATCAAATCCTTACTGTTATAGACACAAGGGACTTGGAAGAATGCACCTTGAGTTTCCCAAAACAACGCATTGATTGGTGAAAAAACACTTTTGACACCAGACGAGATATAAGTTGGTATTAAGAGGGACCGATGCAGGAAATTTCTTAGACACCCAAAGAAGCTTGTGTTTAAACGGATGCTAATCAGGGCTAAGTGACATTTTCACAACAATGCCAAGTTCATGAGTTATGAGAGATTGGTCGTGCACGAGTTATGCCAATCACACCAATAGTATGTTGTTTGCATTGCTTTGCCTTTCAAAAGTGAGCTCAAATATGTGACTCTTCTGAAAGATAAAAGAGAATATAACAAGAACATATGTTGGCTTGTTATTCAGTCGAGGAAGAAACTTAGTTTCCATGTGGAAGAAAGTAAGCAATGGATCAAGACCCTGATAGAGTGACGATGAACAATGAAAAAGAGGAATTTTTGTAAAGAGGTGAGCCATGTGTATAGTTGTACACTTCAAAGGAAATGTGTAAAGAAGTAAGCAACATGCCCAATTTACCTAATTTTTTTAAAATTAATAGCAAAAGTGTCTTTTGAACAAGCAACTGCAAAAAAAAAAGTACCTTATCCACTAAAGTTGACTCGGGAGATAGGTCTTGTGCTATGACTCGCATCAAGATATCCTTTGAACTGAAAAGCATGTGAAAGTCATCTAATCACAATATGTCCACACTACGTAGTAGTTGTAAAAATGATCAAAATATAAAAGAACTCACGTAAGAATTCCACATGGTTTGCTCTCAACTGCTACAATAGCAGAACTTGTCCGAGATTCGAGCATTTTCTTTGCTGCATCTAGAACATTATCGCTTGGTTCAACTGTAACAACCCTGGAAAAAACAATACAATAAATTATGTTAAATCAATCTTTCAAATAGCTGCTTATGAATCGCATATTAGCATGTAAAACATACAAGTATAAATAATAATCATTTATAATCTAATGGTATTACCTACTTTGAATTCTCAGGTACAATTGTAGACAAGGAGGGTCTGAACATCCGCTCTCTAATTGTTTCAATGAATGTATTAGAACCTACAATAAGTGAGCACCAAAAACATCTTCAACTAAAAATGATCATAGAAATGTTATGAATGAGTCATAAAGCCTTGGAAAATAATATGGACGGGAATTCAGAGAAAACCAACCATAAGCAGATGCCCCCCAGTGCTTTTCAACACCTTCGACAGCAGCTGCTATAGCCTTTCCCTTCTCAACCGCCCTTTCCAAGCGAGCAATAGCATCATACAGACATTTTGCTATATCAAGCAAAGCAATGACCTCACCATTTTCCACAACTGGCAAATGTCTGAATTTGCCTGCAGTCAGATATGGAATATTGTATAACAAGACTCCTCTCATGTGAAGAAGTAGAGAGCAAAAAAATACCTTGCACCATTTTCTGCAGGGCTTCAACGGCAAGAGTGTCGGATAGCACGAAGACCGGGTTTCTTGTCATCACCTTCGAAACCGGTGTTTCTTGAATATTAATTTCACGAGCAATTACTCTTATCGCGATATCCTTCATTCGTATGAACAAAAAAAAGACAAAATGCATATAGTTAAAAGAAGGCATCTATGTTCAAGACTCCATGAAGAGCCATCAGACATTTAAATAACACACTTGTTCTGCTTGGTTCATTATTTTGTTTAGAAGAATGAGACATTATTAAAGTCAAACCTTGTCTGTCATGATCCCACATAGCAATGCATTAGAGTCAGTCAACAATAAAGCATCAACTCTGCGAGCAGCCATACGTCGGCAAGCCTCATATATTGTTGTTGTTTCAGGTACTGTGAGAGCTTTTGACAGACGCAATCTCTTCACCGTCCTCTCTCCTGTCAGTCCCCTGCTCCAGATTGGTGGCATAATAAATTGATGAACTTAAAAAACTATATAGCCACTCAAAAAAAAGACCATAATGGTGCTTTTCTAGTATGGAAAGTGAAAAGTGGTTAGGGACATCTATGTTCTTATTTAATTAATCAGAAAAACAAAACCAACATATGTCCATGGTGTCCCTGAACTTACAGTAAAAGCATAGTATTTTATCCCCAGAGGGAATTAGAGAAATTATTAACAATTAGCAAAATACAATCTAAGCCAAAAAGTGAAAGGAAAATGGTGGATAGAAGATGTGAAGAAGCAGTTATCCCATCCTCTCACTCAGGTGTAAATAAATGAATCAAAGTGATGTTTCAATTTATTATTTAAGGGATCTTCACTGGAGGGGCACCCATCTAACTACCTTGGTTCTGGTATGGGTTCAATCTCAAAATGGAACAGTTACAAGGATCTCAAATTCATTATAAAAAAGCAATGGTTTCAACTCATGCATCGAAAGAGAAGAAAATATTAAGAAATACTCTGTCACTCCCTAATTATTTGACGCTTTGGCTTCTAATTTCAGCCCCAAAATAATTGAACCTTTTGAATTTGGGATTATCACTTTCTCTTTCCTTGCTAAACTATCCTTATTTGATCTCTTTAAACAAAATGAGATAACTTTTCAAGATAAGTAGTGGTAATAACAATATTTATAACTACTGCTAGTTGTTTCAAACAGAAAAAACTACACCTAATAAAGAACAGAAAGTTTCGTAGAGCATGTTATGAAAAATAATTAATCAGCTCCAGAAAAAGAAAATGCGAGGATGTGATGAAAAAATAATGGCTTCTAAAAGTATTACTCTTGTAGGACAGATTACAAAAAAGTCATAAAAACGGATGCAGTGTCCTTGTGTGTGGAAGTGGAACCTTCGAATGTGTAAAAGTTGCCAAAACCTCAAATAAATTGGGATGGAGGAGTATGATATACTAGGAATGCAATCATTTTAGGAACATCATTTGAAAAGCTACATATATGGATGCAAAACTTTGGAGGTTTTGCCACATCAAACATCATAAAAATCTGCAATTAGTTATTTGCAGTCTGAGCATGTATGACTCAAATCTATATTTTCTCAACCTCATTTTTCAATCAATGTAAGAAAAATTCAATTAATTTAAAGCAATGTCTATGCAACCGAACCTCGGATCAAAGAAGAAATATAAATAGAGCATGCAAAATAAGCCGTTACAATGATGCAGTACATATCAAGGGAATGGGAAGAAGAAGGCTAACATTGAGCGAGACGAGGAAAGAGACTTGCGGGAAGAGGAGTCTAACGGTGTTCCTCCTCCCGAATTGTCAGCTGCTAAGGATCTCCTTCGGGCATAGGACGGCGAGCTCGCCGCCGACATGGACATGCTTCTCCTCGACGGAGATCCTACACCTTGACTCGTTCTCATTGTTGAGGGGAGATCGGTGGATTCCCGGGAAATATCGGCAGAAGATTAATTTCCCGGGAAAAGGAAGGTTCCGTACGGGGAAAGAGGCCAATAGCTTAAGGGTGGAAACGAAGGGAGAGGAATTGAGACATGAAAGTTGTCCTCCTCTCTCTCTAAATCTAAAACGAACTAAACAGAAGAATTCGTTTGTCAGAATTTCATGAGAATTATATGGACGCTGGATTCTGCGATAGCATTCAGCCATGTCAATGGCGACGAACATGTTTCCAAATATTGCGGGTTTCTCTCTCTAAACTACCACCATCTCAAATACTCCGTAATTGGTAAAATCACTTTTTTTCTCAATAAGTTTCATTTTATTTATTTAATTATTTAATTGAAATATTAATTTTTCCTTACATTCTACTCCGTAATAGAATTTGCAATTTCATACAAATTTTGTTATAATTTCTAAAAATGTAAATTTAATTATTAAGAAGTACTATCTTTATCATAAAAAAAAGTATTATCTTCGTCTAGAATTTATTTGTAAATTTGACTTTTTTGTCAAACAGTTTCATTTCATTCGCTTAATTAGAATGTCAATTTTTAATTATATTCTAATTTAGAGTTTACAACTTTGAAGAGATTTAAATGTAGTTTCGTGATGTGTAAATTTTAATTATTAAAAATTTAATTAATTATCAATAAGTAGCATTGACTTTTAATATTGGTTGACCAAAAAATATTGACTTTGCAAAACAAAATCGGGACGTAGGGAGTAAGTATTAAAATATTAAAAACTTTAAATATAGGGAAAACTGTCAAATAGGTCCTCGAACTTTCATAAAAAAGTCAATTCAGTCCTTCTATAGGAGACTTTGTCCAGTCGTCGCAATTTGGGGCGGTTCCCGGTGGAATTTTTTGATGAAATTTTTTGAGTATCTTATTCATTAAGTCTAGTTTACTCATACCAAATTTCAGCTAAAAATTAATTCGAGAACGCAAAAATGTGCAGTTATCTTCAAGAATTAATTTGAATGTGTTCTCGATTGAATTTTTAGCTGAAATTTGGTATGAGTAAACTAGACTTGGTGAATAAGATGCTCAAAACATTTCATCAAAAAATTCCACCGGGAACTGCCCCAAATCGCGACGGCCTGACAGAATCTCCTATAGAAGAACTTAATTGATCTTTTTATGAAAGTTCGAGGACCTATTTGACAGTTTTTCCTTAAATATATGAAGATCGCGACGGCCTGACAGAATCTCCTATAGAAGGACTTAATTGATCTTTTTATGAAAATTCGAGGACCTATTTGACAGTTTTCCCTTAAATATATGAAGATCGGTGTTCTTAAACTTCGTAATTCATAAACAACGTCCACAAATATTACATGTTTTTCCGTCAAAGGGGTTTTTTCAAGGTAAACGATGAATTGATAATCAATTTTCTTTCTTTTCGACTCGAGCTCAGAGCGTCTCCATTCATGATGTTAAAATAAATGATTTTTCTATGACACATCATATTTATTAAATAAATTTTAAATAATCGCAAATCTTAAAATTCTCCATCAACCATGATATTCAAATAATTAGTTTTTCTAGACCATGCATTAAATGAAATTTAACTACAACCTAAAATAATCCGGAATTCAAATCCTGATACCGGATTATCTTTTTCAATAATCTCTCTAAATAATCCCTCACTCACAATGATAATCTTTAAAATAATCTTACACATCATCCAATTAAACTCTAAATAATCTAAACAATGTGGATGCCCTCATAGTAGGTAGTTTATCTTCTACTGAGTTCTACTAGCGCAACTTTCCTTTCTGAGTTTACTGGTTTTGTTTTGTTCGTCACTTATTCAGAAGTTTAGTACTTTCTTGATCGCAAATTGAATTGCAATTAACAAATTTCAACATTCACTCACAATAAGTTAAACTATTTGTGCCGATAGTTAAATTAGTCAAAGTTCACACACGGAGTATTTAAAATTACATTCAAGGTTATATAAAAATAGTGAAATTCAGATTAAAATATAATAAATTTTGATATGCTAATCAGTAATAACATAAAATTGCATTGACTAATAAGTAATACTACAAATTCTTCGAAAAGGAGAAAGTAAATATATATTCCCAATGGGGCTAAATGGCTAATACATACTTCATCACTTTTGTTCATGAATCTTGACAACTTAATATGGAGAGTCCGTTTGCTAATGCCCAAATTGACTGCATTAACTGATTCTACTGAAATTTATAAAATTTCGATTGAGGTTAATGCATTGGCTGATTGTGCTAACTTTTTTTTTGACAAAACTGATTCTCCCAACTTATGAAATTTTTATATTTAAAATATATTTTATTAATAATTTAAAGAAAAAATATATGAAAAAATAGTTGAAATGACTCTACAATAACTTCAACCAATATAGTTTAAAAAGTAATTTCAACATTACCTTTTTCATATCATTACAATTAAACATGTGAAATCAAAAGTTAAATGTTTGATATGGAGTATACAAGTTGATTGATACCTAACAAAACAAAAAACAGAGACCAAATGTGCGTAGTTTTTTTTAGTGCGCATAGTACGGAGTAGTTTTTTTTTAAACGGTAGTACGGAGCAGTTAATACTCGTAATTTGAATTTTTATATTTCTTATTTTACTTGAAATGGTTATTTTTATTCTTCAATAGACCCTGTTTCAATTATTAATTGTAGATTAATACAAGAAGAACGTTGTATTGATGTCCAAGTCTGGGCGGATGCATGGCTTCCTAGAACGGAGACCGGGAAAATTACTTCTACAAAACCGGCCTATGTTTGGGATATGAACGTGGCGGCCCTTCGGAATAAAAAGGCCTGAACCGGTCCGGAATCGGCCAGGCCGGTTCGCATTTCACCTATCCCGGGACCACCCCCGGTTACACCCTAAAACCGGGCCTAGACCCGGAACCGGTACCCGGTTCCCAGGCCGGGCCGGGCCCCTACAGTACCGGGCCGGTTCCCGGGACGGGTGGCCCGAACCGAGTCCAATACTAGCGCAAGATGAGTGCTCATAAATGCATAACAAAATTCAAGTTTAAAACAAAAACAAGATACCCTCACATAGTCACATGCAATAAGCCAAAAATCATATGCATGCAAGCAACATCAAATTCATTTTCCCTTCCTAAGGTGAAGGTCAAGTTCTAAAATCCGCAGAATGATAGCAGGAGATCCCGCCCTTTTTAAAGAGGCAATGCACACATTATGTATACAGAGTATAGACATACAACATAAAGCATACAATTCCAAAGAGAACCCGTGTTTGATTATTTTTCTTTGTAGAAAAAGAAAAAAGAGAATCAAGAGAAGAATCTAAAGCGTCAGGACTTGAGCAGTTGAGCCAGTGACGAGAAACGTCAGATTGAGATTCCTAATGACTTCTTCATCTTCTCAACTTCCAAATACACTGTTGAGTAGGGTAGGAACTCTGAGAAATAGTTCTTGCTTAGATCATTTATCGCCACGGCTAGCTTAGGAATCTCTAAAGTCTCCTCGTGAGTCAGAGTGCGGACGAACCTTGCTGGATTCCCGGCCCAAAGCTCACCAGTTGGGATTCTTCTTCCCGGAGGAACAACAGATCCTGCTTCAAGGATTGAATGGGTCTCCACCAAAGAACCTTCCATAAGTATGGAGTGCTGGCCAATGATGCACTCTGGCTCAATCGTGCAGGATCTCAAGAGGCTGCATGCACCAATTGTCACATACCTTTCGATAGATGTGTCTGCCGGAAGCCCTGGGAAGTTTCACAAGAAAGAGATTCCTTTTTTCAAAATAGGCAAATGATACTGTGTATCGATTTGGCAGAAATATATTTTCTGCCAGATACTGTACCAAATATTACTAGTCTACAATTTTATTTTACTGTGCTGGTTGAAATGTTCATAGGCTGATCATGTAAATAAATAAAAGTAGGGTAGTTCTTTTTTGCTGAAATGGCAGGAAGGAAAGGAAAATTAACCCTGCCATTTTTATTAGATTTTATTTCTATAATTTATTAAATATATATTAAATTATTAAGTACATCTCAAAATCAGCTGGAAATTACAGTGCAGTTTCAGAAAATTCAAATGATTACAAAACTTCAACTGTTTAACCATTCAAATGATAAATTGCAAGTCTACACATTGCAAACACTGACACACAACTCAAAACTGTGAAAAACAACTCTTCAGTCTGTCGATTGATGCTCAGGAGAAATTGTATTGGTCACAAACAAATTAAACATTATAAACAAACACAAAACTACAAGGGAAAAGTTGTTGATGCTGAGCTGGAAAGAAAACCCAGTATCATTTGGGGGGGTCATAAAAAAGACATTGTTAGAGTATGAACAGAACTCTGCTGTACTCAAAGAGCAAACTACAACTAGAAAAAACCATGTTTATCCCTTGAAACCCAGAAGATTGATAGTCAACGTCATTCATTCATTCTCGTGATGCAGGGGAAGATGATAACAAAAAAACACTCCCTCCATCCCTTATCACCTTGACAATTTTCCTTTTTTGATGGCCCCACTAACTTTGTCAATTTCCCTTATAAATAAAGAATTTGTAATAATTGTTAATTCTATCTCATCTGCACAAACCTCAATGACACGGTTTTTATCTTATTATTCTACATGTAGTCACCTTTGGCAAAGTTATAGGGGACGGAGGGGGTATGATTGATTATACATCCAAGTTGGTTACTATCTACTTGGACCCAAGAAGAGGAACACCCTTCATCCCTACTCCCCCCCAAAATGATTCTCAAAAGGTTCTATCAGTCCATCTTTATGAAAGCATCCAAACACTATCAAATCCTTACTGTTATAGACACAAGGGACTTGGAAGAATGCACCTTGAGTTTCCCAAAACAACGCATTGATTGGTGAAAAAACACTTTTGACACCAGACGAGATATAAGTTGGTATTAAGAGGGACCGATGCAGGAAATTTCTTAGACACCCAAAGAAGCTTGTGTTTAAACGGATGCTAATCAGGGCTAAGTGACATTTTCACAACAATGCCAAGTTCATGAGTTATGAGAGATTGGTCGTGCACGAGTTATGCCAATCACACCAATAGTATGTTGTTTGCATTGCTTTGCCTTTCAAAAGTGAGCTCAAATATGTGACTCTTCTGAAAGATAAAAGAGAATATAACAAGAACATATGTTGGCTTGTTATTCAGTCGAGGAAGAAACTTAGTTTCCATGTGGAAGAAAGTAAGCAATGGATCAAGACCCTGATAGAGTGACGATGAACAATGAAAAAGAGGAATTTTTGTAAAGAGGTGAGCCATGTGTATAGTTGTACACTTCAAAGGAAATGTGGTGATCAGAAATTGAAAGTCCACCTGTTTTGAGCCATGAATAGGAAACCCGCTTCCCAAAATAAGTTACATAATAGGTTAAAGGGTCAAATAGGCCCTCGAACCAACTTAAAAAGTGCAAATCACCCCTTATATAGGAGGCTTTATCCGGCCGTCGCCATTTGGGGCGGTTCTCGGTGGAATTTTTTTATGAAACTTTTTGAGAATCTTCTTCATTAAGTCTAGTTTACCCATACCAATTTTTAGATAAAAATACAACCGGGAATAAATAAACTGAATTTGTAGCTGAAATTTGGTATGAATAAACTAGACTTAATGAAGAAGATGCTCAAAAAATTTCATCAAAAAAATCCACTGGGAACCGACCCAAATGGTGACGGCCAGACAGAGCCTCCTATATAAGGGGTGATTTGCACTTTTTAAGTTAGTTTGAGGGCATATTTGACCCTCTAGACTTACATTATATAATAGGGGAAGTTGCTGTTTTGATCCCTCACTTATTTTCAATTATGGAATGTGTCCCTCAGTATCAATTTGAAGTAGTTACGCTTCTCATTAATTTAAAGAGTTGTCAATTGAGTCTCTCAACCCATCATTATGGAGCCATTTGACTTGGGCATCTTTTGCAATTTCCCAGAGGCTTGTGTATTTTTTCTTTTATCTTCTCAAAAATGATGGGACTATTTGAATGTGATAACTGAATTGACAATCTTTTATATAATTGTTGAATCAAATTGAGACATCAAAATAGCATTTTCCGTAAAATGGCAACGAGGGACTATATTTTAGAATCAAGAAAAGTTGAGACATCAAAATAGCATTTTCCGTAAAAATCTCAGCTTACTTAATCACTTGATACTGCAATGTTTTCCACTTTTCCTTTTCCCCCTTCTAGTGACAACCCCCCTGAATTAATGCATACCACGTAGTAGTATAATATAAAAATACACATAATCTTAATGTTTCAATGTTTTCTGTAATTGTATTGAGCTATTCTCCTAGGATTTCCATTAATCTAAGTTCTCTATCAAAACAAAATGCAGTCACTACAGCATAGTGTCAGTGTCTCGGGAGTCAGGACCTAGAAAGATGCATTCCACAAGACTTCTACAAGGTATAAAAGTTTCATTTTAAGCCTAAGATGCTCCTTGGTAACATAAACAACTTAACTAAATTTACTTCACACACACGAAGAACCTTCAGGAAGTTGGATAGAGATTCTGTCCACAGAAATGTAATTCAGGGTAGCTTGGTCAATTAAAAGGTTTTGACTATGGCTGATGGCACCTTTTTTGGTTTGATTTCTAGCAACAACCTAAGTGTACATTCGATTTCCAAGCTAAAATGTTAGGCCAGGCTACACTTTAGCAAATAATTAAAAGAGTGAAATTGGTGTCTACCGACCCGTGGGTGATGACCAAGCGGCGTGAACGACACATCTTTCCTGGACATTAGAGCAGAAGCCAATGGTGATCTTATTGAGATCCCCGCGGAGAACGGCACCATTCCAGACAGATGCGCCGTCCCAGACGGTTACCTGACCGGCGAGTACGGCATTTGGGGCTACGTACGCGTCCACTGCTATCTTAGGAGCCCACTGCCCCAGGGGTATTAACTTCCGCTGCCCTCTATAGTCCCACTTGATTCGATCTAGCGATGAATCCTTGATTGCCGCGTGCGCTTCAGTGGCCAGCGGGCGACGGAGCTGATGTCGTTCGTTTCGAAAAAAAGAGGAGACAGTGGTTGCTAGGGCTCTTCTAGAGGACCGAGCCAGTGTCGCCATTCCCTTCGCTGGATTTTTCAGCGGCTATATAGTGATTATCCTCTCCGATTCCAAGGGTTAGCTTGGAGATGGTCAGTGAGAAAGAGGGCGGTGTTTGGATGGAGAGGGTTGACAAGTGTTGGTGGGTCCGGAAGGGTCGAAGGGAGGGTAATTCCGTAATTGTAAAACAACAACTTACTTTATTTGTAAGAGTTAAAAATGAAAGTGTTGGTAGGCCCGGTGCCTTGCGCATCGAATGGTCGGGCAATGATGAGGACGACCTCGAGATCAGGGAAAGTGTGGACCCCAAGATCTACTCTTGTTGAATTTGCAATCGGACGGCTGTCCAAGGCACTCTCCCTTGCTCTAAAGCAAGTCAGAGGCTCCGGATTCATATTCACCTCTGTGAAGGATTTTCTTTGTCTGTGAATCTTGTTTACAGACAAATTATGTTTTATTTTGTTTGTGCAAATTAAGACAAAATAAGATATCTTTTGTCTGTAAATGGAATTCACAGACAAAAAAACTTTCACAAACATGAGTGAGTACAAACATCATTTTTGAAAATGAAATGTTAATAATAGAAGTACTTTCAATTAAATTGATAATAATGTTTTCATCTAAGAGTTAAGAAAATTTTTTAAAAAAATTGGGGTGTTAATAATATCTTATATACCTAAAAGCACAATCATCCCCCTAAACCATTTAAATTTCTCGCTTCTCGCTTCTAAGCTATTTAAGCTCATTTGGATGGTTGTCAGCAATAAACTCATTCACTTCATCCATTTCTTTCATATTACACAGAAAACTGAGCGCAGTTTCACCATGAGTGTGCAATTTCCACGTACAGCCATATTGCCTGACATCTCTTTCGACGTTTCCATCTCGATCGACTTCTTTAACATCTTCCATCGACATAACTCCATACTTCTAGCGATGGAAACTCCAGGCATCCATGGAATTGATTGAACATCTCTTTAGTGGGATACATCAATTCAGGTATGAATATTAATTCCCAAATACGAATGTTGAATACGAGTTAGTCGACATTGTATTATATATGCAACTAATTATTCAGGTTTACAAACGCATATCATCTATGACACGCATCCATATCTTGACGATTTATTGGCTTTTCCTGGGTTAGTAGAGTCACCATGGAAGAAATCAGGTGCCACAACTAGGCACGGCACCTGAACATTTCATCTTTTCTGTCTGTCTAGTCTTGGTTTCATCTTTTGTTTTTTGTTTATGTTAGACGACTTAATTCATGCCTTAATTTTCATTTTTAGGTTATAAAATTGTTGTGGAAAATATAGTAAGAAGTTAATTAGTACTCGTTATGTTGGTTTGTCACACGTCGTGGAAACAATAAACTTCAACACAGTCTCAAGGATCAAAAGAAAATTAGGTATCAAGGTTCAGCTGCTTTGTACTTTAATCTTAATTATGCATCAATCAGGGCCATTTGCTTGCCTTTTGTTTCAATTATTCGAGCATGTGTGTATGATGTCAAAAGTGTATTTGTTTTTACTTTCTACTTGGGCTACTACGTGAGATCTGTAATTATTACTCCCTCCGTCCCCTTTTAAAAGTCCCGGAAGAGGGTGGCACGAATTTTAAGGAAAGTGAGTTTGTGTGGTTGATATTAATTGATAAAGTAGGAATAAAGTAAGAATAAAGTAAGAATGATTTTGAGCCACACAAACTTTACCAAATGAGGTATGGGACATTTAAATAAGGACATCCCAATATAGTAAAATGGGACATTTAATTGGGGACGGAGGGAGTAATGGTCTATCAGATGACACTACAAATGTGAATCCCACTGATCCATTTTGGTCTGTGCAATGCAACAAAGACCAAACCTAGCTGCAAAGTTTTTGACTCTCGAAAATGTGGAATCTGAACTAAAATATGTTACAAGGCCAGAGTTTTTCTCGACAGACGTTGTCATGCAGGTGGACCCTGAGCAAAAACATCGTCTACATTAACTGAACAATCAAGTGGTAAGCACTCTAACAAATGGGTTGTTAGAACATTCCATTCCTTTCGTGTCTGATGCTCATAATGTTTAAGCAGTTGACATATTTTACTATCAACCATAGTTGTAAAAGCATGTCTCTTACTATCTATTAACTATATAGTTTTAGATGGAGAATTTTTTTTGGACAATGTTAGTATCCACTATTTTTCTTACTGGTCGTATCGGGGAAACTCAAATTATTCTCTGCCATTTTTATTTGACATGGTATGAACTTACTTTTCACTAGTGACATAAAATCTGAAATTTCATATTTCAGATTTTTAATTACTTATGAATGTTATTCTTACCAATAACATAAGTCCACACTATTCCCCAATCACTAAATGCTCATGATCAAAGATGTGGCAAGATCTGTTTAATAACTCTAACAACAAATAGTTTTTCATTCAAGAATATAAATTGATTTGCACATTCTTATATTATGCTGGTTAAGCCAGTTCTTACTAATGGATTTTACATTATGTTTATTATAATTGTATAACCATTGTAGGTACCTTAACCGAACAATCAAGTGGTAAGCACTCCTAACAAATAGGTTATTAGGACATTCCACTCCTTTCGTGTCTGATGCTCATAATGTTTAGGCAATTGGCATATCTTACTATCAACCATTGTTGTAAAAACATGTCTCTTACTCTCTATTAACTATATAGTTTTAGATGGAGATATGTTTTTGAGAATGTTAGTACCCACTATTTTTCTTATTGGTCGTATCGTGGAAACTAAAATAATTTTATGCCATTTTTTACTTGGCTTGGTATGAACTTACTTTTCATTAGTGATTTATTGATGATCCTCTTCTTTGGCTCGAAAATTATGTTTCAGAGTAAAGAATTGTGAAAAAGTGTTATGTAGAATTAATTCTGGTATAATATACTTGTACATTTTTACTGCTGTTTAAGATACGTCAACAATTATTCTTTATTGACAAAGTAAAATCTTAACTGTTTAACTCTAAAACTATTAATTCTTCTTCAGTGAAACAATGGTATTCTAAAAAACTTTCAGTTCATTAATTTTTTTAATGAACTTAAGAATACATCTTCTACTATATTTCCCTTTGCAACAAGTGTTATCATAACTTAATTACAGTCTTAGTTTTGTTGATTATTACTAGAGTTCTTTCTTTATCATAATTCTGCTCAACGGAGACCTATAATAGCAATTGGTTTTCAACACAAGCATCCATACAAGTTTTTTTATTCCCGTGCGTCTTCTTCCACACGAGCTTCTTTTGGATTCTTTGAAGATTGAATTCCAGATTTCAGATTTTTAATTATTCATGGATATTTTTCTTAATCATGATTAGATATGTGGCAAGAACTGTTTAATAATTCTAACAACAAATAGTTTTTCAGAATAATATAGATTGATTTGCACATTCTTATACTATGATGGTTAAGTCAGTTCTTACTAATGGGTTTGGCGCGTTCGAGAAGCTTACTTTACAACCATTGATGGTACCAAGAAGCATCATTCGTTTCCAGGCCTTTATATTTGAGAAGTAAGGAAGTAAGAGTAATATTAAATAAACGTTGTAATGATATTAAATAAAAACAAACTTCATATTCAATATTTTGCAACCACATATATTAGATGAATTGAAATTTCAACACTGCTAATTTCATTTATAGAGATTGTACAGATCAATATCGGCTTATTAACAATTTTATGGAAATGAATCAACATGTGATAATATAATAATAATAATAATAATAATAATAATAATAATAATAATAATAATAATAATAATAATAATAATAATAATAATAATAATAATAATAATAATAATAATAATAATAATAATAATAATAATAACATTAGATTGTTATTAATGTAAGTGTTTTTAAAGGAAAATTGACTATATTGATATCATTGGGTTTGAGGAAGCGGTCGAGCTTAGCTGGTCGCCGACTCACTCTCTCTTATGGGAGGTCCCAGGTTCAAAACTCAATGGAGTGAGTTTCAACCCAGTTTACTCCAGACTCCCCCAGACTCCCTCCCCCAGAAGCCCCTTGGAGTTAAAAATTTAAAAAAAAAAAAAAGATATCATTGGGTTCAACATCATTACATTAATAAAAGAAAAAACATATTTGACACCAACTAACATCCACCAACTACGACGGTAAACTCTATGATTAGGAAAAGAGAATACATCAAAGTGATAGGCACCTCAAACGGGCCTGACACAACGGTCACTGGTCCTATAGATCCATATACATCGAACGACATAAAAATGAGTAAAATTTCCAATCATCCCAGTAAACATAGTAACATAGACTTTAATATGTTATACTTCCTAAGATACAAAAACCACCAAATTTGTTGTATGATTTGATTTTTGGGAACAATGAACGCAGCAGACATTTCCTTGAAAACATCATGTCATATAAATATATGTTTTCCTTCACTTCCATGGGTGGAAAAATTCATAAAGAGATCAATAGAGGGAACAAATCACCAATATTCAGATTTAATGAGCAAAATTACCATAGAATTGGTAGTCTTCTTCTTAATAATGGGAATCAAGCAAAATTGTTGCAAATGTACTTATTTGACCCAAGCGAAGAGATCACATTTAGAATTGCATCTGTCAGGTTATAAGTTACACACTTATGAATTTTTTTAAGCACACCTCAAAACAATAATGTCGACTTGCGTTATATTTTCCTTATATTCCCTTTGTTAGTTAGCTTTTACTTGCATTTGATAGGCATGACGATGGTACCTCATTACATGTTACATTGGTGGCTGAATTAAAAGACATGTTGGACATGTAAAATGTTTATGCACAGTCTTTTAGGATAGCGAGAGATAGATTCAATGAATCTAATTCAACTTCATTGAAAATGAAGCTAACAAACAAGATAAACTCATAAGGTCGTACGTACAATACATCTACTGTAAGCGAAGTAGCTGCCATAATAGAGGGCGACTTTGATGTGAACCAAAGAGAGATGGATGTTGTTCTTCAAACGAAGTCTGGTTCTTTACAGTACATCTCTGAATTAAATCTAGCTTTTCTAGGGTTGTAATATGCGCTTCTCTTTCCTTATGGCCATGATGGTTTTAGAGAAAACATGTTGTTGACCTGTGCAACTCAAGGGACCATTGGAGGGAGAAAACATGCTACTATGAGAGAGTACTTTTCATATCGATTTAAGGATTTCATGGTTGAGACCTCATATATATTGCGAACAAATAGATTGTTCCAACAACTTATGGTTAACGGTTATACGATGATCGAGTCGTGCTGCTTGCAATATATTAGACAACATGAAAATTCAAAAGGAGCTATGGAGTAATCTGTATAGTGGGTTGTCAGATGCAATTGGATGAGGAGAGACAAATGCATCGAGGACAGGTCAACTCATTGTTCTTCTCAATTCATTTACTCGGGTCGAGTGCATGTTACATGCTGCAGAATTATCAAGATGTTATGGCTATATGCAAATGGACTGGATATCTGCAATTGTTTATTACATTCACACGTAACCCAAAGCGGCCAGAAAAAAACCGATTTTTACTCACGGACAATTGTACGTTGTGGTACCAAGAGTTACAAGTCCATTGGGGTTAAAATTTGTCATATGTGATGATGATGGTTAACCAAGCAACGTTGCTCTAAATGTTGTTTACAAAGAAGTGTATATATAACAATTTATAGTTTTTTTCATATGTGATTTCTTAGATGTTAAATTCTATACTTCTAATGTATAAAATATAATTCTATTATCATTTCAATCTTTACATTATCGATGAAATGTGTTCCCGTGCAACACATGGGTAAACTACTACTATGTAGTATATATAAAGATAGTTTGGTGAGATTTTAAGTAGAAATACGGCTTTATTCCGACTTTCTTCACAAGTAGTATTACAGTTTTCTTCTTCACTGCCATTCTGACAAAGACAAGTTTTTTTCTCCATGTAGAAGACCTTCGAGAGAGAAACAGATATGGGACTTGAGGGAATCTTTGAACATTGCCCAATTCTCTAGACCCATACATCGTCATCATACACAACTTCATCGTCCTTTTGTTGCGGCTAGAAAGGCAAAATAAGCACATCATTTTTTCCCTTTGTTTTTTTGAAGAAAGAGAAGATGGTGATGAAAAAATTGCTTAGGCAAAAGACCAAAGTAAAGAAAAGACCGTATGGAAAGGATGTCAATATGGAAAGAATAATTGACACCCTTAATTGTAGGAACGATTCTTATCTTAAGAAACAAGAATGACCATTATAGGCTTATACGAATTAATTCACTAATATAAATAATGGTGCAATCCAAGGGCCTACATTTATTCCTTTTTCTCTCCAAAGATGATTTTCTCACTTGAACCCTTTGGTTGAGAAATGAGAATGAATCTCAGTCATTGGATTCGACTAAGTTGCAGTAAAAGACACTTCATGATGCACTGAAATATGCAATCTAGCACGGTGGCATTTCTGTAAATACTTTTGAAAAATCCGTATTACACGTGTCTAGTGCAACGTGAAGCTATTTCGGTGCAACGCCGTCAAATATTAGTGCAACATGTGCAAAATTTAAATATTACTGCAACATAAAGCCAATTTTAGTGCAACTTCATAAATCCAATGACTGAGATTCATTCTCATTTCTCACATTAGATGCATTTCTCACCTGAACCAATATATATATATATATATATATATATATATATATATATTGGTTTGAAGAAACCAATATATATATATATATATATATGAGAAATATATATATATATTTCAGCTCAAAATACATATTCCGGACCAGTTAACTTGCAAAAATCATTTGACGACCTTCCTGATCGAATTTTGAGCTGAAATTTTGTATGGACAAACTAGACTTGATGAGGAACATGCTCAAAAAATTTCATCAAAAAATTCCACCGGGAAGGTGTCCAAACGGGCTCGTCCGGACGGGGCAGTCCGTCAGGCCGGCCTGACATGATGATTTCTCTCTCTCTCTCTCTCTCTCTCTCTCTCTCTCTATATATATATATATATATATATATATATATATATGTATATATTAGAGATCAAATACAAACTAGGCTTAACATGCTAACCTACAAACTAATCTCAGCCCTCTATTTTAGATTGATCGTCCGTGTCTTCCATCACAATTAGAATGGGCAATTGAGGGCTTATTGGTCTTTTAGGTATTACTTTATATTTGGAAATGAAATTACGGTTCCTCACATAACTAATCTCATCCGATTATTTCCTTTCCTGTACGTTCGATTAGAATGGGCAATTGAGGGCTTGATTTCATAGTCATTTTCATCAAAGCTTGGTTTCATGGCGATGCCGGAATCCATGTCTCCGTCTCCGTCTCCGATTGTGTCTTCATATTTCCTCAATCAACCACTTACGCCATTCCATCAAAGCTTGATGTCATCTCCATTTTCATCGATCAACATTTTACGCCCTTACTCGAACTGCTTCTTTCCCAAACGAAAGTTTATAATCAAACTCAATTCTTAGCTATGTCCATCTTAAAATTCCACTTCATCTCCATCTCTATCGCAAGCCACTATTTGCATTTTTCAACCTAATACAATTCAATCGCAATAGGTCTATTATTAATTGAAGACTGTGGATTCAGGTATGATATTATAGGCATTTTCATAATCTCTTCATTGTATTAAGCTTTCTGTGTTCATTTTTTATTTTGATAACATAAAGTAATTTTTAGTATTCATCATTGTGCTCCCATGTTAAGTATTATCCATCTCTCCAAAATTCATTCTAAAAATTTGTAGTTTTTTACTCTTCGAATATTGTTTTTAATTTATTTTATGGATTTCAATGCTGTAAAATTTGAAAGCAAATAGTGTATTACTGAATTTGTTGTTAACTAGGTTATTTTGGGTTATATGAAACATGAATGTATTTGTGATATAATATGCATCATTTATAGGTGTACTATGCATTCATTCAGTAATATGTAATAGTTAATTAGATACAGAGTATATATGTCTTTTGTGTTGTTAGTTAACTTGTTTCACTTCCAATTGGTTATTACTTGAGTAAAAAATCATCAATAATATAGGTCTGCTATTAATTAAGCTTGTGTGTCATCTTTCATGTACTCATTCTGTCTAGAATATATCAATTTTTTTAATTTGATTCAAATAGATTTGTTTCAATGATCTACTTTGAGATGATTATCTACTTCTTCTTTGATTTTTAAGCTTGACATTTGCCTGCATCTTACACCAGTATGTTTAATTTGCATGTTTGAATTGAATTGTATGCACTTGTCTGTTCAGTTGATGCATAACTTGCCGTCCTTGCAATATTCACATGCACAATATATGGTTTTGTACTTTTCACGAGATAAAAGCAAATGTTCTCTTAGAAGAATCAAGTCTTGAGAGGTTGTGGCCGTTGAAGGATCAAAATGTCCCAAGAGCCTCTGTAGATTATGCAATGAGTTGTTTGGTCACGATAGCTTCATTAGCTTGAATTGTCCCTTGAACAAATAGAAATTCATAATGTCAATACTATATTAATGCACTTGTTTCTTTGCTGCTTTTTAATTTCCTATGTAACGATATGTACATTGTAAACATGTTGATGTAATCAATCCATCTTTACTTCTATTCATTGTGTGAGATATGTGTGTATTATATGTGCTTATAAAATTTCCTATTTATTTGAGTATAGTATGGACTTCTCATCCAACTTAACTTCATTATTAGATACATTTATATGCATAATTCGTTCCCCTTGTTGAAAAAATTAAACGTTGACTAAATGATAAGTTGTTTTATACAATTTTTTATATATAACCAATTTATATTATAATTTGCACTCATCTTTACACTTAAATGCATCATTAAACTCATTGATATGCATAATACGTTTCTCTACTCGTGAAATACATCTTGAAATCCAGTGTACACGTCAGATGTTTTTTCAATTTTTATTTTCGTTTTCAACATTGTTGAACTAACTTATTCATCCAAACTCATATAACACTTAATGGCATCCAAAACTTAGATGCCCATACACCACTTCAACAATAATAAAATGACACTGATAAATGCTTTCAAACTTCATTGTCACAATATATTCATGTGTGACAGTGAAAAATATGCTCATGTATATATGCATACTTTTCCTATTTTATGTTATACATCTCAAACGTATAGTGATGCATACTATTGTTCATTGCAGTGCATCATACAAGTTGTTATGATGCAACTAAACTCATACTAAAATTCCTTCAACCAAAATAAGTGTTTGTGTTGCACATTCACGAAACGAGCAGTCAACATAATACGATATGTCATGCACTATGTTTCATTACTAACGTCATGTAAAAAAACTTCCATAGGTGTCCACCCACACAATAACACACGTCATAATATTTTTTTCAAGTAAAATTTAAACAAAAACACATGTTGTTTGAATAAACTCCTGTTATGGTGCATTCAATCAATCTCTCAAATTTATTTCTATTTGAAAATTCTTCCATTTGTCCTTCTCTTCATGCTCAGTGCTAGTTTCCACTCTCTTTTCTACTTATCTCAACACCTGCATATTTACCACAACATCATTACACCCATGAATGACTAATGTACTATATACTTGTAATGATGCATTGCGATTATATTAGACTTGTATCTTATAACAAAACTCTATGCACACATGAATATTTATGTCACGCCCCGGACCGCATCCGTGCCACGTAGACAACCGCCGTACAACCCAATAAGAACAACGTAGTTCATTCTTATCAAATCATACAAGGCGTCCGATAGATTCTATTGCCAAACCGATTAGTAAACCCATACAATCAACATCAATATATAAATCAAACAAATGCGGAAATAAAATATGTTTGACATTTAGCCACACGTGGCAAACATGAGCACGCAGGCCCTTCAATAGTTTAATAGAAAACATCGTTCAAATATCCATGAGCAATTTCATAATTTCAAATAAGAATGGAAGCACGAACCACGTCTTCCTTATTTGAGTTCACGCTGGGCAAAGGTGCAGGTAGCAGGACTCTAGCCTCAACCTGAAAAATGTGAGGGCCCCCGAAGGGGTCAGTACTCCATAGAAGTACTAGTGACAAGCAGGCTATATGAGGAATAACTAATGTCTCAGACACGAGACCCAAAAATAGGATGATACATATATTTATAGGTGTAACCATTGTCACCCCATTCCCAAGATAATACATAGTGTATATACTTGACCCGTAGGTCATTTTCTCACAAAAGAGTCTCTTAGAGACAAGGTACTCACCCAACCTTTCCCCTTTCATTCCTGAATGCCTAGCTTAAGAGCTACATTCTACCTTCATAATATCCTACCGAGTTTCAGGAGTGTTAATCCTCCCGGGGATACTCAACCCCAACCGAGTTTTGGGATCATTTACCGTCCCGAGGATGCTCAACCTCAACCGAGTTTTAGGATTGTTTACCGTCCTGAGGATACTCAACCTCACCGAGTTTTAGGATCGTTTACCGTCCTGAGGATACTCAACCTCACCGAGTTTTAGGATCGTTTACCGTCCTGAGGATACTCAACCTCACCGAGTTTTAGGATCGTTTACCGTCCTGAGGATACTCAACCTCACCGAGTTTTAGGATCGTTTACCGTCCTGAGGGTGCTCAACCTCAACCTTATTTCTAACCAAACCCTAACCTGGATATGGCTAACCTTTTATTCACTCAACTATGGACAATACCTAGCCCTATAGTCATATAACAATTCTTAGTAACCAACGTGGAGGGGTCCCACCTGATCGATCCACGTTAACCCACTCAAAAACTACCCGTTTTGAGTATAACCCAATACTCGATCGAGTATCCATCAATACTTGGTCGAGTACAGGAGACAGGAGCCCATAAGGCTAATTTTCAAGGCATACTCGATCGAGTATCTATCCATACTCGATCGGGTATAGGAGACAGCGGCCCTTGGGGCCAATTTTTCAGCAGACACCCGGTCGGGTATTGTATTTGACTTGGCGGTCAACGCCCGTTTGACCGCCCAAACGGAGTCCGATTAACGTGAAATTTTACACGCATATTCTACTTGAAGTCCTTGATCCAAAAATACCATTTTTGACCCCTGGATCATTGTACATAATAAGTTATCACATTTTTTATCACCAAACATACAAAACATGCCTTTCAACTTTGTTTTATATATAATCATGGCATAAGCCCATACTCGATTAACTTTAATCATTCCGTAAAACATATCTTTGATTACTTTAGGTAATCTCATGCCTCAATCAAAAGTTATAAAGCATATAGCCGTCTTCTCACCTTATTGAAGCTTATGAAGTTCTAGCCTTTCCGATTTAGCCTCGGTGAAACTCCGGTGAACTCCCACGAACTCCGGCGACAACTCCGGCAACTCTTTCAACTCCGTGAAGGTTCTTGAAATACCTTATACAAGTTAATAACAAGGTTTTATTATCATAAAACCCCTATCAACTCAAATAACCTCGAAAAGGTTATTTTCCGACGAACCGGTCAACTTTGCTCTCAAAGCTCGTTTTGGGTCTAGACCGACTTTCCAACTCCTATTCTACACCTTTACATGTGTAGAACTATCCTAGGAGTATGAAATATGATTATAATGAAGAAATGAGGTTAATGAAGTCATTACCTTATTACCCACAAGTTTTCCTTCTATTTCTCTCCTTTTTCTTCTTCTATTTCCTTCCTTCTTCCTCCCTTGCTCTTGGTGCGTGTATGGGTGATGGCAATGGAGTTTTTTGCAGAGGTTAACACTCCTTGGAAGGTAGTATGGCCGAGCTACTATGATTAGGGGTGATTGAGAATGCCTTTTTGGCATTTCTCTCAATAATATCATGGGGAGGGTCCCCATTTATTTTATTGTCTTTGATCCCAATCAACTCAAGCCCCATCCTCCTTTCCCTTTGTGCGGATCCCCTTGGCAATTGCAGCATAAAATCGTGGGGATGGCCCCCACTTATATGTGTGGTCATCCCTTGCATCCCCGAGTGTATATTCGGCCCCGAAAGTTGTATTTTCCGGACTGTGTTAACTATATTTCATTTTATCGGGTAAAATGAAATATCTCTCCTTCTTCAAATTATTATTGGCTATAAGAATGAATTTACATCCCCCAACTTTTAATTTTATGGTCTCCATAATTTATTATGGCTTTTTATCTGATATTACCTCGGTACCGATAAATGGGCTTTATATGCCCAAAAGGTTACTCACATAACTTCTATGGCCCAACCAGGCTATCCACCATTATACACATATTATCTTGACCCAAATGAATATAATATGTGGTCCCGATATTATCGGGCGGCCCCCACTTCCGGTGTGGGCCCCACGTGAATTTTACTATTCACGTAAAAGAAATGATAAAAATTCACAATCACGTAAAATGCGTTTATTCATTTCTTGGGTTCAATACATAATTTGATAAGGTACAAATACTTGGGGGCGGTGTTACAAGTTCTCCCCCCCCTTATTTGGGATTTCGTCCCCGAAATCCACGTGTCTAGTCAAACAGAAATGGATATTGTTCCCTCATCAGGGTCTCCACTTCCCAAGTTTGCTCCTCGACACGATCACTCTTCCAAAGTACCTTCACCATCGGTACCTCTTTACTCCTTAGCTTCCTTACCTGTCGGTCCATGATCTTTACCGGCTGCACCGCATAGTGAAGGTCTTCCCGGATTTCTACCGGTGGTTTCTCAAGAATATGTGACGGGTCCCGTACATACTTCTTGAGCATGGAAACATGAAATACATTATGAATCTTTTCCAACTCTGGAGTTAACTGAAGTCGGTACGCTACAACCCCAATCCTTTCAATGATTTTGAATGGGCCGATGTAGCGTGGGTTGAGCTTACCCCGACTGAGGAACCTGATAATCCCTTTCCAAGGTGACACTCTCAGAAACACCTCATCACCGACTTCAAACTCCAACGTCCTCCGACGTTTATCCGCATAGCTCTTCTGTCAATCTTGGGCAGCCTTCAGTCTCCCCTGAATTACTTTCACCTTCTCCTTGGTGATCTCAACTAGTTCAGTACCCTCGAGCTTGGCCTCGCCAACCTCATCCCAACACAAAGGTGTCCGACATTTCCTCCCATACAATGCCTCGTATGGAGGCATGCCTATACTTGCCTGATAACTGTTGTTATAAGCAAACTCCACCAAGGCCAACTGGTTGTCCCAACTTCCTTGGAACTCCAAGGCACATGCCCTCAACATGTCCTCCAAAATCTGAATCACCCGTTCAGATTGCCCATCCGTTTGAGGATGGAATGCCGTGCTAAACCTCAACTTTGTTCCCATGGATTCTTGGAACTTAGGCCAAAACCGTGATGTGAACTGTGGGTCTCTATCCGACACTATAGTAACTGGAACCCCATGCAGTCTCACAATCTCATCTGTGTACAACTTGGCCAGCCGCTCAAGGGTATAAGTAGTGTTAATAGGTAGGAAATGAGCACTCTTGGTTAACCTATCAACCACCACCCACACTGCATCATAGTTCCTAACCGTGCGTGGTAGACCTACCACGAAGTCCATAGTAACATGCTCCCACTTCCATTCTGGGATGGTAAGTGGCTGTAATAACCCCGCTGGGTGCTGGTGCTCTGCCTTAACCTGCTGACAGGTAAGGCAACGACTCACATATTCTGCAATCTCTCTCTTCATCCCTGACCACCAGTAACTTTCCTTCAAGTCCCGGTACATCTTTGTTCCACCTGGGTGCATGGCATATGCAGATGAGTGATCCTCCTCAAGAATAGATTTTCGGAGCTCCTCATCTGACGGCACACACACTCGTTCCCCGAATAGTAGGAGTCCATCTTCCCTCTCACGGAAACCCTCGACGGGTCCCACCAGCATTCGTTCCCCGGATTTTCTGAATTTCCTCGTCATTGCCTTGACGCGTCCTGATTTCGTCTAATAAGGTGGGTCTCACCTCAAATCTGGCCAATAGAGCCCCATTCGTGGATACCTCCACGCGTGCCCTCAATGCTCGTAAGCACGTGAGTAAAGTTCCTGTCGAAGTCTTCCTACTGAGAGCATCGGCAACCACGTTAGCCTTACCTGGATGATAATCTATAATCAAGTTGTAATCCTTGATCAACTCCATCCATCTCCTTTGTCTCATGTTCAACTCTTTCTGAGTGAACACATACTTCAAGCTCTTGTGATCGGTATAGATGTGACACAACTCTCCGTAAAGGTAGTGCCTCCAAATCTTCAATGCAAACACCACAGCCCCTAGCTCAAGATCATGTGTGGGGTAATTCACTTCATGCTTCCTCAGCTGTCGAGAAGCATAAGCAATTACCTTCCCTGATTGCATCAGTACGCACCCAAGCCCCTGGATGCTAGCATCGCTATAGATGTCATACCCCAACCCTTGCACGGGTAGGGCAAGTACTGGTGCTTCAGTCAACCGCTTCTTTAGCTCAAGAAACCCCTTCTCACACTTGTCATCCCACACAAACTTAGCTCCCTTTTTAGTGAGCTTCGTGAGTGGAGATGCTATCACGGAGAACTTCTCCACGAATTTGCGGTAATACCCTGCTAAACCAAGGAAACTCCTTATTTCCTTTACATTCTTGGGCCTCTCCCAATTAGTGACTGCTTCAATCTTCGAGTTATCAACTGAAATGCCCGATCCCGATACAACATGCCCGAGAAAACCGATCTCTCCAAGCCAAAATTCACATTTAGAGAATTTGGCAAAGAGTTGCTTCTCCCGCAGTGTTTCAAGCACGAGTCTTAGATGTTTCTCATGTTCTTCTTCGTTCTTGGAGTATATCAAAATGTCGTCAATGAACACTATGACGAATTGGTCCAAGTATTGATGGAATACTCGGTTCATGAGGTCCATGAATGCCGCGGGGGCATTTGTAAGCCCAAACGACATCACCAGGAACTCATAGTGACCATACCTTGTACGGAATGCACTTTTGGGTATGTCACTCTCCTTGATCTTTAGTTGATGGTAGCCCGACCTCAAGTCGACCTTGGAGAACACGGTTGCCCCCCGTAATTGATCGAACAAGTCGTCAATCCTTGGCAAAGGATATTTGTTCTTTATCGTGACCTTGTTCAATTGACGGTAGTCGATACACATTCTCATTGTGCCATCCTTCTTCTTAACGAAGAGTACAGGTGCTCCCCAGGGTGAATGACTCGGTCTAATGAATCCGTTATCTAGTAGCTCTTCCAATTGAACTTTCAACTCCTGAAGTTCAGCTGGTGCCATTCGATACGGAGGAATTGAGATGGGTTTGGTGCCTGGTTCAACCTCGATCTCGAACTCGATCTCTCGATCTGGTGGGAGTCCCGGAAGTTCTTCGGGGAAAACTTCTTGATACTCACTCACTACCCTCACCTCCGTGAGGCTCTTTCCTTTGCCTTCCTTGCCTACGACATAGGCTAAGTATGCTTGATAACCTTTCTTCATCAAACGCCTCGCCCTTAAGGCCGATATGATACAGGGGTTGAATTTTCCTCTATCTCCCTCGAAGCATAGAGTATTTCCTTCGCCGTCTTCCAATTCTAACACCTTGGTGTAGCAATCTACCTTTGCATGGTGTTTCTCAAGCCAGTCCATGCCGAGTATGGCATCGAACTCAAGCATGTCTAACGGTACAAAGTCGCCCATGAGACGGTGCTCCCCTATCTCCACATTACATGAAGGATAGTAGTGCTTCCTCTCTACATCATCCCCCAACGGTGTAGAGACCAACAGAGGTTGCGTCATCGCCGTTAATGGCATGTCCAAACCCTCGGCAAACGCTTCGCTTTTTTTTTTTTTTTTTTTTTTTTTTTTTTTTTTTTTTTTTTTTTTTTTGCGAAAAGAGGAATTTTATTGATAAAAGGAAAAAAGAGTACAATGCGCTTAAAAAAAACGGGGAAAGCAATAGAAAAGGAAATACAAAGAAACTAGAAAAGGAAAATAAAATAAAAATAACTAATCCCACGGGAAGTCTCTGGATTGAGACCTTGTCCTCATGCTATGGCGTCTTTTGTTCTTCTGGGTTTTTCTGTAAATTTTGAGCTGTGTGTTCAGATTCTCCGTTGGCAGATAGTTTTCCGAAGTTATGAAATTGGCTTTGCGGCAGATTTCCTTATTGAATTTGGACTTCTTAATTTCTTGAGGGTATGAAATAGGAGGACGACGATCGCTTTCACTTGCATGTCCCAAGAAGTCGTCAGTGAAGATGGAGTCGTCCGAATGATCAAAATCATCAGAGGCACATGAGTAAGCCTCGGTCGGTAGCAACTGGAGTTGTTTGCCAGAAGAGAAGTTCTGCTCCTTATTGGTAGCTATGGACTGTATTTGTTGATCCAAAATCAGTTTAGAGATGGATGTAGGGTCCTCGGATTCTAACTTGTTTCTATCTTGAAGGGAAATTGAGTCATCCTGCACTGACTTTGAGAGCCCTACAAAATTAGAAAAAATATGAAGGAATTTTAATAGGCTGGAACGATTCGGTCCCATAGGTATCTGAATGGACCCCCCTTTGCGTTTAGCCAATTTGACATAGTAGCCTGCTCGGTTAATTTCTATCGAAATCGTGATATCTCCAAATCGTCTTTTTTCCTCAAAATTTGACTGACCAGGAATCCTGAGCTGGGAGATGAAGTGGATTATTTGGGTAACCAGCTCAAGTTTGACGTGAATCTTGTACATAAGAGATCTTTTAACTTCAAAGAGTACCAAATCTCTTTTCTTCACTGCGAATTTGAAAGTTTTAGTTTCAATTTTTACCGAGTCAAATCCATATTCTCCATAGAAAGAAAATTTTTCACTGAATTCGGATAAATCAGTGGCCATCTGGATTACTTTCTTCATGGACATTTCCGTAACACAAGTTTGATTTTTTGTTCCAGAGGGGCCGGCTTGGTCAGAAGATTGAATGATTTCTGCGTGGCCTGAAGGGATGCCGTTTGTAATTGAAAAAATATGTTTATCAATTGACAGAAACTCAGGGCCATCCGTCTCCTGCTGTACACTGGTTTTGCCTTTGTCTGTAGCGCCCTTCAATATATCAGCCCATGTGTAGACTTGAGGCGTTCCAGCTGAAAGAGACCCCACGACTCCCCCAACTGATAAATGAACGTTGCGCCCCAGTGTCGATGAGAATTCTCGCTTGTCTGCCGTTGATCTTTAGTGTCCCTACATACATAAGTCATGTAAGACACACTACTCAACGTCCGGCTGATAAGGACTGGACGAAAAGTATTCTAGCTTAGGACTACCTTATACCCGGTCGGGTAACCCTCCATACCCGGTCGGGTAACACTCGAGCTCTTAAGAAGAAACATCCTGTTAACCTTGCCCGATCGAGTGTATACCCATACCCGGTCGGGTATTACTCAGGTTTTTAAACAACAATCCCCTGGAATCCCTGCTCGGTCGAGTACACACCTCGAACCCGAACAGAACATCTATACCCGGTCGGGTATATGCCCATACCCGGTCGGGTATTACTCAAAGTTTTAAACAAAGAGTTTCCTGCCCACGACGTTCGATCGAGTACACGCCTTAAAAACAAAATTTTACTAATACTCGATCGAGTATATAACCGTACTCGGTCGAGTATGGCTGGATTTGCCAAAATCAAAGGGTCCTGCTAAACGTGCTCGAACGAGTACACACTTCGAGACCGAGCAAATTTGCCCATACCCGGTCGGGTATATATGGGTACCCGATCGAGTATCACATGTTTCCTGAAGATTTTGACTTTAAAACAGATGCAAAAAGCATGCAGAACTAAGGGGTTACCTGCAATGGAATCCGGGTTGGCCCGAGCATCGGCTTCGGTCATTGCATACACCCGTGCTTGGGTCCTCCCTTGGTTGACGGACGCGGCATTACTAGCCGTGGGTCCGCTCCTTCCCGTGCCGCCCTGAGATGGTCCCGCACGACCCCTACCAGACGTAGGTGCCTCAACAGCTCCCGATGGCCCACCTCCACTCAACATTGGGCAAGAGAGTTTGAGGTGGCTTGTGCTACCACACTTGTAGCACCGGGGTGGTTCGTTGCACTTCCCGGAGTGATTCCTGTTACAGTTTGGACACCTTGGTGGCCTCACGCTCCCCGAGCTATGCCCTTGCCCTCCTGGGCCCTTGCTCTTCTTTACCGGTGGTTCCGGCGCCCTGAATGATCTTCCATTCCCGGCGTGATGTTTCCGAGAATGGTCTTGGGGTCCAGAATCCCCCCACCTTCTCTTTTTCGCCTCCTCGGCGTCTCTCTTCTTCCTTTCATTCCACTTGGCTTCCCCAAGTAGCCCCTGATCCACAATCTCACTAAAGGTCATGTGATGATTGTAGGTGGCCTGATCACGGATATCCAACTGTAGGGTATCCCAGAAGTGATTGGCCATGCGGTTCTCATCCATGGCGTACTCAGGTATGTATCGTGCCAAGTCCCGGAACCTCTGTTCCAGTTGCCTCACCGAGCAATCATCCTCTTGTACCAAGGTCATGTACTCCTTTCTCTTTTGGTTCTTTTCGAACTCTGAGTAGTACTGATTATAGAATTCTACTTCAAATTTCTCCCAGGTGGTCTCACCGTGGAACTTTCCTTCCACGCCTTCCCACCATACAGCAGCTACTCCCTCCAGTAACCTGGTAGCAATCGTTAGCTTTATGTCAAGCCCAATCTGCATATCCCTAGCAGCTTCATTCAGCTTCTTGATCCAATCGGCAGCCACCGATATATCACCATTTCCATCAAATGACTTACACCCCAAGGCCCTAGCCTCCTTGAGGTATTTGGAGATTCTTACACAAAAACCTCCTCCATGCATTCCCTGTGACGCCACAGGTGTAGCCACTGATGCTCCCCGGCTTCCGTGACCTGAAGCCCCCTGAGAGGCACGCCTAGCTTGGCGCCTAAGATCTCTCCTCAACTTCTCCTTTTGATACCACTCAAACAATTCACCCATCTGGGCGAATTTGGCATCACTCTCATCATTGTCATCATCGGTGTACGTATCACCCCCATCGTATGGGGTCTCCTCATGTTCCGTTTCAGGAACATATGTTGAGTCATAATCCTCGGTGTGTGTTCCGTGCACCGAGCTAACATGGCCATCACTCACGGTTTGAGCCCGATGACCTCCGCGGCCTCCACGGCCTCTCCTACCGCCTCTCAAGCCCCGAGATGCAACCTGGCTAGCCCCTTCAGACGTCACCGGAGTTTGCCCTCTCGGGTTGTTCCTCGTAGCCATGCGTCTACCCTCCATTTCTGAAAGAAGTTTGGAATGAGCCGTTAGACTCGTATCAATGGCAATTGACGGAATAGTACAAAAGACACCACTTGGTCCAACATTATGGCCAACAAACTGTTAAGGGTACCATCTTAACAATAAGAGGTCAATAACTTGGTTTCCAACGGTTCCTTAAGTACAAAAACTTTTGCTCATGGTTTTGTTCAAAACTTTTTGATGATACTATATTGAGAGGTTAGTTGTATAGTTTAGAAATCGATGGCTCTGATACCACTTAATTGTCACGCCCCGGACCGCATCCGTGCCACGTAGACAACCGCCGTACAACCCAATAAGAACAACGTAGTTCATTCTTATCAAATCATACAAGGCGTCCGATAGATTCTATTGCCAAACCGATTAGTAAACCCATACAATCAACATCAATATATAAATCAAACAAATGCGGAAATAAAATATGTTTGACATTTAGCCACACGTGGCAAACATGAGCACGCAGGCCCTTCAATAGTTTAATAGAAAACATCGTTCAAATATCCATGAGCAATTTCATAATTTCAAATAAGAATGGAAGCACGAACCACGTCTTCCTTATTTGAGTTCACCCTGGGCAAAGGTGCAGGTAGCAGGACTCTAGCCTCAACCTGAAAAATGTGAGGGCCCCCGAAGGGGTCAGTACTCCATAGAAGTACTAGTGACAAGCAGGCTATATGAGGAATAACTAATGTCTCAGACACGAGACCCAAAAATAGGAT
This sequence comes from Cuscuta epithymum, assembly GCA_945859915.1. Classification (NCBI taxonomy): domain Eukaryota; kingdom Viridiplantae; phylum Streptophyta; class Magnoliopsida; order Solanales; family Convolvulaceae; genus Cuscuta; species Cuscuta epithymum. The sequence goes on from CAMAPF010000006.1 coordinate 1,247,037, forward strand.
GATACATATATTTATAGGTGTAACCATTGTCACCCCATTCCCAAGATAATACATAGTGTATATACTTGTAAAATACTTGACCCGTAGGTCATTTTCTCACAAAAGAGTCTTTTAGAGACAAGGTACTCACCCAACCTTTCCCCTTTCATTCCTGAATGCCTAGCTTAAGAGCTACATTCTACCTTCATAATATCCTACCGAGTTTCAGGAGTGTTAACCCTCCCGGGGATACTCAACCCCAACCGAGTTTTTTGGGATCATTTACCGTCCCGAGGATGCTCAACCTCAACCGAGTTTTAGGATTGTTTACCGTCCTGAGGATACTCAACCTCACCGAGTTTTAGGATCGTTTACCGTCCTGAGGATACTCAACCTCACCGAGTTTTAGGATCGTTTACCGTCCTGAGGATACTCAACCTCACCGAGTTTTAGGATCGTTTACCGTCCTGAGGATACTCAACCTCACCGAGTTTTAGGATCGTTTACCGTCCTGAGGGTGCTCAACCTCAACCTTATTTCTAACCAAACCCTAACCTGGATATGGCTAACCTTTTATTCACTCAACTATGGACAATACCTAGCCCTATAGTCATATAACAATTCTTAGTAACCAACGTGGAGGGGTCCCACCTGATCGATCCACGTTAACCCACTCAAAAACTACCCGTTTTGAGTATAACCCAATACTCGATCGAGTATCCATCAATACTTGGTCGAGTACAGGAGACAGGAGCCCATAAGGCTAATTTTCAAGGCATACTCGATCGAGTATCTATCCATACTCGATCGGGTATAGGAGACAGCGGCCCTTGGGGCCAATTTTTCAGCAGACACCCGGTCGGGTATTGTATTTGACTTGGCGGTCAACGCCCGTTTGACCGCCCAAACGGAGTCCGATTAACGTGAAATTTTACACGCATATTCTACTTGAAGTCCTTGATCCAAAAATACCATTTTTGACCCCTGGATCATTGTACATAATAAGTTATCACATTTTTTATCACCAAACATACAAAACATGCCTTTCAACTTTGTTTTATATATAATCATGGCATAAGCCCATACTCGATTAACTTTAATCATTCCGTAAAACATATCTTTGATTACTTTAGGTAATCTCATGCCTCAATCAAAAGTTATAAAGCATATATCCGTCTTCTCACCTTATTGAAGCTTATGAAGTTCTAGCCTTTCCGATTTAGCCTCGGTGAAACTCCGGTGAACTCCCACGAACTCCGGCGACAACTCCGGCAACTCTTTCAACTCTGTGAAGGTTCTTGAAATACCTTATACAAGTTAATAACAAGGTTTTATTATCATAAAACCCCTATCAACTCAAATAACCTCGAAAAGGTTATTTTCCGACGAACCGGTCAACTTTGCTCTCAAAGCTCGTTTTGGGTCTAGACCGACTTTCCAACTCCTATTCTACACCTTTACATGTGTAGAACTATCCTAGGAGTATGAAATATGATTATAATTAAGAAATGGGGTTAATGAAGTCATTACCTTATTACCCACATGTTTTCCTTCTATTTCTCTCCTTTTTCTTCTTCTATTTCCTTCCTTCTTCCTCCCTTGCTCTTGGTGCGTGTATGGGTGATGGCAATGGAGTTTTTTGCAGAGGTTAACACTCCTTGGAAGGTAGTATGGCCGAGCTACTATGATTAGGGGTGATTGAGAATGCCTTTTTGGCATTTCTCTCAATAATATCATGGGGAGGGTCCCCATTTATTTTATTGTCTTTGATCCCAATCAACTCAAGCCCCCTCCTCCTTTCCCTTTGTGCGGCTCCCCTTGGCAATTGCAGCATAAAATCGTGGGGATGGCCCCCACTTATATGGGTGGTCATCCCTTGCATTCCCGAGTGTATATTCGGCCCCGAAAGTTGTATTTTCCGGACTGTGTTAACTATATTTCATTTTATCGGGTAAAATGAAATATCTCTCCTTCTTCAAATTATTATTGGCTATAAGAATGAATTTACATCCCCCAACTTTTAATTTTATGGTCTCCATAATTTATTATGGCTTTTTATCTGATATTACATCGGTACCGATAAATGGGCTTTATATGCCCAAAAGGTTACTCACATAACTTCTATGGCCCAACCAGGCTATCCACCATTATACACATATTATCTTGACCCAAATGAATATAATATGTGGTCCCGATATTATCGGGCGGCCCCCACTTCCGGTGTGGGCCCCACGTGAATTTTACTATTCACGTAAAAGAAATGATAAAAATTCACAATCACGTAAAATGCGTTTATTCATTTCTTGGGTTCAATACATAATTTGATAAGGTACAAATACTTGGGGGCGGTGTTACAATTTAAGCAATAATACACGTTACACAATTCTGAGACCTTCATTTTCATTTTACTTCAAATAAATGCTTCTTGTATAGCACATTCATGCATTTATATTTCTCAGAAACACAAGTCACATGCTTTCAAATTCTGCATCTAATATTTTTAACTACTGCATCTTACATCTACATGTCCTACATCTTACATCCGTTTGAATATTCAATTCCTATTACCAAAATCTTTGCATCTTATTATATCTAAAACTACTGCAGCTTTACTTCTGTTTCAAAGTCCAAATCCAATTACCAAAACTCCTACATCTTACATCTAAAAGTACTGCATTTTACATCTAAAAATATTGCATCTTACATTAATTTTAAAAAATCAATAAAAGATTATTGACCCTATATTCGAATATACATTGCAATCCCAACTTGTAATCCAACATCATTCATCATAAATTTGTCAAAAATATGCACGCAGCTCAATACTCGAATCAAACATGCATCCATATTAATGTTTTTGCATCTATATACAAATAACAAGGTCTAAAAACAAGTACCTTCATTAAGCTCATTTTGTATTTGATGCAATAGATCTTCCATTTGCAGCGAAGTCATCCCCTACAACCGTCGATCACCTTCCCTTCCCTGCGCTCGGCTTTACTAAAAAAGGAACCAAAAAACCTTGCTCCAGGCTTTGAAATTGTTGGTCACACTGTTTTCAATCGTCCATGTTTTGCAGCATACCTTTCTCGATCTATGTTTGCTATTCATGGGCAGTTACCTTCTTACCGTAAAATCAGGTTTTTCCAAAGATATTCCCAATTTTAGTTTTTGCCGCTTCTCTTTGTTTTGTTAAATGACTACAGTAACCTTATAAATGACTTAGGCGCTAAGACGGTGGTTTCCCTTTTCTATTCTTTGCGTGTCAGAGCACCAATTTAATAATGCATCCCATATGATCAATCGTCCGTATTTTTCAATCCAAGGGATGATGTTGGTTTGTAGTTTGTACCGGAAGCTTGGTTTGCATGGGGTCTCCCCCTCAACAAAATCAAAAGTGAAAATTAAACTTAAACGCAGGCGTAGTAGTATTTGTGGATAGTACTACGCATTAATTTACACCTCTTATGACTAAAAGAAGAGATGTTTCCCAATATATGACTCGATTAGTTTTTTTTTTCATATTATCATACCTAAATAGAGTGCTTGTTTTTTTTTTTGGAAAAAAGTAACCTTTATATTATTCTCAAATATCGTTGGTTATTTTTATATTCACCATAGAATTAAGGAATTGATTTGCATGATTTGCGATTTGCACGATTAGTTAGAAGTTTTAATATTTTTAGCCATACAATGGTAAAAAAAGATGATTAGTCATATTATGAGAATTGATATGAGTTTTGGTAAACATTGATAAAATTCCCTTAATTTTTGCCATATACTACACCATTACTCATATCATGTGGGTCTCATTTGCTGCTTTGAATTGCATTTGCCAATCGTTCTCCCAAAATGATTTGTATATTGCTTACCATATCTTAAAATTTTATAATTGTCAATGAGGGTTAGGGTATTTTAGGGATGCAAAAAATGTTGGTGTAATCATCTAGCTTTATTAGGTGGTACCATGTGGTTTACCATGTGTACACTTTTAAATGAATTTATTTTTCCGTTTTATCTCAGATAACTCTCATTTAAAGGAGTGTCTATTCGAGCGTCTGTGACTCCGTTCGAGCGTCTGTTTAACTCGTTTATTTTAGAGTCATGACTCTCGTTTGTTCGAGCGTCTTTGAACTTCGTTCATCCTTTGTTTAGTGTAACCGACCAATGCTCTCTGCCGAATTGGAATTGAAGCAATGGTGAAGAAATTAAAAACTCTGCCCCTACTCTTCGCCTACTCTCGTTCTTTGATCTTTGGAGCCTTCGCCTGCGAACACTCTTTGCCTTCGCGTGCTATCGCAGAATCTGTCCATTTCTCTTCGCCCTAACAATCGGTCAATCGGCTCTTGCTGCAGCGGTTCATCCACCTCTCGACTACTACTTCAATCTAGAATTCCCTCTCACTCTTCTACACATCAGGTTTGTTCGGTTAACTCAGTCTCAATGTTTGATTAAGATGAATTGAAATATTAAATAATGATTATTGTTTAATGTTTATCCTTCATCAGCATTATCAACTGTTTCGGTATTTAGATGTTAATCTGAAAATCTAATTTAGTTGATAATAAATTTTGATTGAGATTTTAGAATTCCATATTCAATTGATCACAGTGGCCCCTTTGTGTTAGACTATGTGATTAACTGATTATATAATTTCAAATTTATTTAATTATTGTTAATTAATCATATCATTATAATATAATATGATTCAGAATTTTGAGGGTTTTTATTGTTAAATTCAGTTTTCAAATTATATTTAAATTTCGGTTTTTAGAGTCTAATCAGTTAGGTTATTGTTATCCTTCACATTTATGTTTCTAACCTGAGACTATTATTAATTCATAATTTTGAATTCTTAGTAGTTATATACTTGTATAGTTTTCTATTTTATGAGTCTTTTATTATATGCGAGTTTTTTAATTTATATGTGGGGCCTCATTTTGGTATTTAGTAATTTTGATACACCTTTCCACTCAAGGAGCAATATCCTTTGATAAAGGAAATTAACTTCATTCAAGAAGGAATATATAGCAAAATTGATGAATATTATGAAAAATGGAGTTGCCAAAAAGGAGTTATAGACAAGCTAAATATGATAACAAAAAGAAGAATAAAAATCAAATCTCGTCACAAGACTCTTTTTTTTTTTTTCAGACTGAGCAAGGGAACAGAAAGCATTTCTGGGAGACCTATATACGATAACAAAAAGAAGAATAAAAAGGTATGCATAGGATTCTATGTCTTTTAGGAGTTGTTGTACAATGCCAAAACTAAAGGTTGTGCTCTGACCAAATATAACCCTTTTTAATGATAGGAGTATAACTTTTCCATTTAAGTAGTGTACAATGCAATGCGAAAAGTGAGAGTTTTTAGACCAAAAGTATTAGTTGATTAATTTGAGCTGAAACAATATATGTCTCACACAAGTGACTAATATTTCTATCTATTATTTTGTGGCTTTCTGTCAAAGAAGTTGAACATCTGGACTGGAATACAAGGATGAGGTTATAATGGTACTGCCTATTGTATCGAGTACATGCATGATTCAAACCCACATGTGCCTCATTCAAACCTCACTTTTACAGCCATTTTTTGAATGACGATTATGTTGCTAAGGTATCACTGGTTGTTTCTTCCCGCTTACAAATACTTGAAAACTGTTTCCCATTCATTTAAATCAAAGAATCGGTTCTGTTTATAACAGATTGTGGAGATGAGCTTCTGGGAAGAACTGGCATCAAAGTCGAAATGTGGAGATAGCGAAGAGCATTCTGAACTCCCCCCACTTGCTGACCCTGAAACAAACATATACTGTTTTGGACTCAAGTTATTGGAAATTGTTTCTGGAAAACTGCATTTCTCTAAAGAGCAAGGTCCTCTTCTCAACTGGGTAAGTCTCTGCATATTTGCTAGCCATGGTCTTCCTCTAATTTGCTGCATCCGACTCGAAAATAGATCATTTTTACCCTTGAAATAGTTTTTTGTTTTAAACAATACTTTTCTGTTCTCCTTGAAAATGTTTTTTTAAAGTAAAACCACTTTTCTTACTTCAAAAGCACCTACTCCTTGAAAATTGGTAATCCAACGCACTAACATTTTTTCACGGGATTACTTATGACATATGAAAATAAAGTAAGAATGTTATATACAAATATATTGCTTGGAGGTCTTCACGTTCGATTATGGAAGATGGTGTTGACATTTGGGTTGATAATGAGCTTGGTCTTGCAATGAATTATACTGTTAATAGGTCATTATTTTATCTCCCATTCTCAGTCCGCGTAATATTGGGAGTATTTTATTACTACTGCCTCTGAAGTGGTGATTTCATCTCCTGTATGATGAGAGGGCCAAACTACAAAATATTATAATTTCATAACCCATATGGTGGGTGAATCTTACTGGAATGTCTCAGTGAGCCAAAAAATAAATAACTACTGTCCTTTTGTTTCATGCTTTGAAAAGAAATAACTAATACACATTCATATAAGATAGACTGTGGTGTGCTCAGTTACTCACCAGTAAGACACTCCTGTGAATTGTTGACTTCCTCCAGGTGACTGTATGCCTCAATGTGGTGACAAGGGATTTGATAATGCTTTTGTCTACCGTGTCAAGTGTCTAGAGTTTGTTGTGCATCGGAGATACATCATACAACTTCCATGTTAGTTGGGGAAGATAGACGAAGCAATGGATCCCGTGTTGAGTACTTGATGGAAGTACACATGATCATCAACCATCTAGAGGGCGTCCCATCAATGGAATTATTTGGGAGGGATGTTTCAAAATATGCAACATAGATTACGAGAACTTTGAAGGACTTATAGCTCATTTATCAGTTAAACCGTGCGAGAAGGTTTACAAGGATGCAACTTAATTTCCACCCATGCTTAAACTGGAAATGCTCCCCAAAACTGCTGTTTGGCCTGACAGCTTCCATACCTTACGGCCAACAGATGAAAACAGCACCTTGTATTTCTTCCCGGCTAACCCGAAATGTGAATGGATTTTTTATTATTTAGTGGAGATACTAATGCAAGACGAACTGGCAATGAAAACAACATTGATGAATGCTGAGCTTTTAGCAGAACTCCCACCGCAAGGCAATGAAAACAACATTGATGAATGCTGAGCTTTTAGCAGAACTCCCACCGCAATACTGGATATGGGAAGGGAAATATTATTTGTGACATGCCTCATCCTTCAAAGAGACATAAATAATATCATCACTATCAGTATGGAACCTAATTGTGGAATGATTTATGTAACAACGTTTTTATAATATTTCTCAATTGTTAAATTTACTCCGTAATATCTATGGATATGTTTACTTAAAAAAAGATAGACAATGTTCTGTCGGCAAAATTGGCCACTGGTCTAATAGATATGGGTTCAAATAATGGTTTGAGTTCCAAATTTAACAAATAAACTGGTGCCAAAGTGTTTGAGAATTCAAACAATTTTATATTATTGGGCATTATCTCACACGCGCAACGCGCGTTAGAAAACTAGTTATACAAATAATAAAGAAACGTGGTAGATTCGCCCGAACCTTATTATTAAATTAAATTAAAGATGAATAGAAGGATAATAGAATGCATGAATAGGTGGGAGAATTGTAAAAAGGAAAAATTGATAGTAGTAATCTCAACTATTGTCAGTCCACTCATAATAATTCCAACTATCGATTATTTCAGAATAATCCCAACTTTATGGACCTTTCGCCAATAATGGTCCGGCGTGATCGGTTATAAATAAATTCCTATAATTTCTATAGTGGATGAGAAGAAATATAGCAGGTAATCCCTATAAATAATCTCAACTTTTTTTACTCTTAATTTCTATTTAAAATTCACATGTTATAATAGGTAATATCCGGTCATGGACCATTATTGGCGGAGGGTCCATATAGTTGGGATTATACAAAAATAATCAATAGTTGGGATTATTGTTAGCTGACCGGTAATAATTGGGATTATTATTTTCAATTTTTCCTTGTAAAAATCACTTGTCTACCCCAATTTCTTTATATAATATAAAGATGTTAATAAAAGTAGTTTTTTTTTAATTAAATCAAATTTTTGTTTGCGAAAAATAATTCATATAAAAACTCCCGCCTTTGCACACCTCAACATTGTCTTTCACACCTAGGCTTATATCTTTTCACGCCTTTGGTGATCAACTTTTCCCGTCTACTATGTGAGGCATTTTTCCGTCTTTCTACTATGTGAGGCGTTTTTCCGTCGCCTCACGCCTAGGCCCGGCCTTTTCCTGCCTTTTACTACGTAGAACATTAGTTGCGTACCTTATCAGTGTAAATAATATTTTGCATTGCATTTTATTTAATTGATTTTTTATCAAGCCGTCATAATTCACAAAATTATAAGAAGATTAAAGTGGTTTTGATAATAAAAAATAATACTAATACATACAAAAAATAAAGGCAAGGAAGATTACTTTTAAAAATTAGAGTTTTTCCCGGGAATAATGCTAACATTGATCAACTCTACATGACTTTGACTCATAGTGACAATTGTTCAAATGATCCATCGACCAATTTGACCACCACCAGCTACAATGACCATTCCCGAACACAACAATCATCACCAACCATTTACAATTACAACACTTGAAAAGTTACAACTACTCCACTGACTTAATTTCTAATTACACTGCCAAATTGGCACTGCATCCGCGCCCCTGTCGACACCATGACCGTCGCCTCCGACATGTGACCCACCTCAACCAGATAACATCACCACCACCTACCTTGTCCCACTAGCCCAACCCTGCTCGACCCCTTCCTCAACTCCCTAACCCCTGCCCATCTCCACCTGGCCCCCTCCCAGCCTCCCTATGCCCTCCATAGCCACACAACCCTAGTCACTGTCCAACTTCAACCGATCACCGCACTTGACTGGTGAAAACGCCACCCCAAGTTGGTGAAACCGTTGCCCCTGCTCCATCACTTCTCATGACTACCCCAACCACTACACCCTAGCCCTAGCTCTGTCACGATCTACAACTACTCCCCCACCTAGCCGCCGCATAACCTCTCAATCGATCGAAGAAGACGACAGATGTGAGTGAGATGCTCCACATTGAGTGGTGACCCCCCATATATGAATCTTTGCTATTGTTGGAAAGAAAGGAGGAGAAGAAGATGAGAGGACCAATGTCGTCAGATGCGGCATGGCGTTTGAGGCGAAACGACAATACAGACGACAACAATAGCAACAACAATAAAAGTAGCTTGGCGGCAGTGAGTGACAAACTACAAGAGAAATAGAAATATATATATATATATATATATATATATATATATATATAGGGTGCGGTTCCAATGAGAACGATGCTTAACGTGAGAACGTGAGAACACTCACATTTAAAACAATGTGATGCACAATGGAGCTCTTCTGTTGCACATTTTCAATTTGCTCGATTTAAGCCTATATTAAATAAACACGGTGGCATTTTGGTGATTATTGTGAAAACATGAAAAAGTGCAATATACAAGCTTCATTGTGCAACACGTTGGGGTAAATGTGGTGTTCTCCCGTTCTCACGTTAAGCATTGTTCTCATTTGATCTTTATTCTATATATATATATATATATATATATATATATATATATATATATATATATATTTGAGGATTACAGTTTTGTTGTCCAATTATACGGGATATATTTCTATCTATTTACATGTAAATGATATCTTTGTTGTTCAAATTTAAAAAGAGCCTTGTTTTTGTCTAATGTAAAGTTGTTTGTATTATTTTTATCATTATTCCAAAGAATAAAACGGTGACATAGCATTTAAACTCATTTAGTAACTTTTGGTTTTGACTTGTTAACTTTATGAGTCAATTTATGTATTAAATATGTAATTTTTGATGTCGCACCTTGGATTGTAAATAATCAAAATAAATAAAGTTGAAGTAATTTCTAGTTGAATTTGCTTAAGGCGACTGTGTTATTTTAGCCATTTGTGAAACTTTATTTATTTACATTATTAATAAAATTGTGAATATAAATTTTCGGAATTCAGCAAATTCAGTCAGAATTTCACTTTTTCAACTGATTCAACAGATTCGGTTGACATCACTATTATAACTTCTTAATTGGACTGATTTCAATCATAGACTAGACGTAAACATACTGTTGTATAATTGATACCCATAACCTATAACTAAGAGAAATTGAACAAGGATGTAGGAGAAGGAATGATGAAGAAGAAGGAAATGTGTATAGAATGAATATTTGTTATATGAGTTACAAGCCTCCTATAAGGAGTATATATAGGGAAAATCCGGGTCTGGGCCTCTAATATGGGCCTGACAGACCCGGTTACATAAATGGACTGATAGTATAAAAAGCTAATCTAGAACATCTGAATAATAGTAATAATGTACAATAATATTAATGATATCCGCTAAACGTGTGTGGGCCGCTGTCCAGGCCTAGTAGTCGGCATACCGGGGGGTCGGAGTCCATATAATCCATCTGGAGTCCCCCACTCCCTGAGTCGAGAGTACTCGAGGTGAAAGGGAGTAGTCCAAATTGTATCTGCAACGCTCTCCCTCTTCGGTCGGGGGACCACCACCCTTGTCCATTATGGGGAGGTGCCTCGTTAAAAACCTTTACTAGGAAAAACCCAGTGGGAAAAAATCCTAATAAAGGGAAAAAGAGTACACCTAGCGCCCCAACATGAAACAAGTAAGGTAAATCCCCTCCGGCATAATCAATCTAGCTCAGCTCCTCTTCAACTGACTCAGCTCTCGTTCCTGCTCTTGCGTGATGTTTTCTGCTCATCTAGAAACTCTGACCCCTCAGTTCCCCAGTCCCCACTCTTTGAGGCGAGTGGAGACGAGGTGAAAATGAGTAAAGTCATCTTTGTACCTACACATTTATCATACATATAAAATTTTTTTCTTGGGATTTATGTTCCCGATCGGGAGTTCGTCACTTGAAACAAGTGGAGATGTGAATTGTTAATGTAATGATAAAATACTTAGTAGAATGGATGTGTGAGCCATTCGTAAGCAACGGTCGCCACTCGAGGAATGACTAAGACCGGTCTTCGTACCCGACTTGGTCGGGGTTTTGTCTTCATGCCTGACTTGGTCGGGGCTTTGTGCCTGAGGAGACAGGGCTTTGTGCCTGAGGAGTCAGGGCTTTAAATCCTAGTGATGAGTCTCAAATCACACCCTACTAGGCATTTGATCATAAGTGCGTGATAGTGTGACATTCACCCGACAGAAGAAATTTATTTAAATAAATATAAATAATATAAATTTAAAGAGTACTTATCTTCTGATGGGTTGAAATATTGGGCTGCTTGTTGAAATAATAGATTGGGCCAGTAGAGTTGGACTTTTCTCGCTAATGGCCAGCTCATTTGATTGAGTTACGACTGAAAAGTGGACTGCCTGCGCCTTTATTCCTTGTTGTTCCTTGTTGGGTAGTTAATCCCACCAATTTTGACCTAGCTTAGGTCAATCCTCTGCCAGAGCTCTTGACGGCCTCCACGTTTGGCAAGTGGGCAGAGCACCCATCTTCGTATGCGGCCAAGGTCCGAAGCAGGCAAGCCGGAGCAGCACAGGTTCAATAGCCGATCCACTGGAGCATCCCAGCCGTGAATGAGGACAGTGATGGTGAAACTTTACCAGGGAATACCGGCGGCGAGGCTTCCTCCGGCGGACCCAGCGGCAAGGCAAAAACGACCAGGAGCGGATTGCTAGAGCCCCGGTAGCACCGGCAAAGCTTCCTCAGCCCCGGCGACGACCTTCGAGCTACGGTGGGGCTAAACAGGGCGGCGGAGGTCACACATCGATCTCAACATCACTGTGTACACTTGGGTGGGCGCAGATCTGGACGGGAACGGCCAGTCTGTATCCCTCGCTAGGCTTGGGGCGGTGGCGACGCTGGACTCGGAATGGCGGACTGTACGGAGGAGAAAGAGAGTTCTGAGCTCCGCGAGATGGCCCCGAGTCTGCGACCTCCGGCTGCGACCGTCCAGCTACGATGGCCCTGGCGTGGCAACAGGATCTGGAGCTGTGGCGACGAGATTCGGAGCTGTGGCTATGAGATCTGGATAGCAGTCTGGCAGCAACTTCGCACAGTGACGGACGGCACCAGCATCTCCGACATAGATCTGGATTTCTTCTTCTCCGTCTTTTTTTTTTTCTGAATTTCCAGAGCAGTTTTTGGCTGTTTTTTTGTGATTCGAATGAATTTTTGGTATTTTGGGGAGGTTTTCTCACTTGATTGTGTTCAACCTCTCAATGAGAGCACCAAATGATGGATAGTCTACCCGGGGGTATCTTATCCGAGGGGTTATTGTGGGAATAACTTAGAGAGAAGTCAGAGTAAATAGGAGGAGAGAGAGTCGATTTTATTAAATGAACTCAGCGCGTGGAGTTGAGGTGTAGATGATGATTTACAAGGAGAAATGGGCTGCTATTTATAGCAGCAATAAATGCGATGAGAGGACACGTGTCAGTAATCCAACGGCCGAAAGGTCACATCAGCCGGTTGGCACCGGCAGTGGTACGTCCACCGCATTGATTGCGGTTGGCGGATGTGACGTGGCATTAAATGCGGTGGTTGGCTGTCTCTAAAAGGAATCTTCGATGATTGAGCTAGTTCAGCCGAAGGCTCCTTGTGTAGCCGAGGGCTCCTTGTGTAGCCGAGGGCTCCTTGTGTAGCCGAGGGCTCCTTGTGTAGCCGAGGGCCCCTTGTGTAGCCGAGGGCCCCTTGTGTAGCCGAGGGCCCCATGTGACCGAAGGCTTTTCTGATGCCGAGGGCGTGAGAATGCCGAAGGCTCATGTTTTCGCCCGTTTTCTCCCAGCAGCTTCTTATGCCCAAAAGGCTATCCTGTGAGTTTTGGAGCCTTCGGCCAAGGAGGCCGAAGGCATCCTAGTGTGTATTCTGAGCTGTTTTAAGGCTTGGGCCGTTGCATTTGGGCCCGAGTTGTTCTCTGGGCTCAATGGACTTGTGTAGGAGAAGTAGGAGTCTTTGGGCCGGGGGTCCCCGGGCCATATACTCCATCACATACCATACCAAACTCCGGCATTTGTCAAATATATATAGAATATACATTCATTAGGCTAGATCATACCAATTCAAAATAGACCAAACCACAACACACTAGACAAAAAAATAAGGTTCATTCAAAACATCCTTACTAAACGGGATCCTATAAAACTCTATTGAATGACATATGTTATTTGATCATATTATTATAGGAATTAAATAAGATTTTTAAAACTATTGAAAAATTAATTATGTCACAATAAGGTCAAAATAAAATAGATTTTTTATTGTTTATTTTTTAGGAAAGGTGCAAACTTACTCCAAAGTTATATTTGATTGTGTAAATATATCCTTGAATTTTTAAAAATGTGTAAAAATACCACTAATGTTCCTATAAATTATGCAAATTTATCCCTATTGGCTTTAAATAAATAAAATAATGTAAAAAAATATAAATTTAAATTTTGAAATAAAAAGATAAAAAATTAAGAGTCAAAAATAAAAGGGCGATACACAAACCTAATCCTTTCATTGAACACCAACCTCATTTCCACAAAATTATTTTTACGTTAAAATATTACGGAGTAACTCTTTAATTTTAAATTGCAAAATTATTATTTTTACCTTATAAATGAAGCACTTCAAATACACAAATATTAATTTTAGTCTTGTTATAAAATTTTGAACACATTGTTACATTTTCTGAAACAACATTGTTTGGTTTTGTTTAAACTTATTAAAATTAAAATCACTATATTGTAATCATGAACTATTTATCATCTTACAAAATAATAAAATATGTATTTTTATAGTGTAAAGAAAACAAAAAAGTAATGATTTTTTTACAATTCATCACATATATTAACACTTTTCTGAAAGAATCATAAATATATAATAAAGTTTTGAAACAATTTTTATACTACCAATATTAAATTATGATATACCCCGAGTAAAAAATAATAAAACGGAGAATTGGACACAAGTAATTTATTTAAAGTGGATAAACTTAATCCTTTATAAGAACATAAAAATATTTTTGCACTTTTTAGTTTTACTTTTCGATCATGAAAAATTATTTCTTATATACGCGCGGTTTTCGGTCACCACCATTCTTTCTGGTGTTAACCGGCACACTTTTTTATTTTCAGCAGCAAATCCAAATCCGTGTTATTATGGGGCAAAAATGGAAAATTCTCTTTTGATGGTTTGATGATAAGATCAAGTTTTCAGTTATCGCTTTTGCGTACTCAATCATTCAGTTAAAAAGTCCACTCCAGTTGCCTCGCTTCACCACTTCCGAGTTTATCCAATGGCCAAAACGACTTCCTCCTCCGCTGACCACCACTCATCGCCGGCGAACAACGGCGGCTTCAAATTGGTCGGTTTCAACAATTTCGTCCGTGTTAATCCCAAATCGGACCATTTCTCTGTCAAACGCTTCCACCATGTGGAGTTCTGGTGCGGCGATGCCACTAACACCGCCCGCCGCTTCTCTTGGGGCTTAGGAATGCCTATTGTTGCGAAATCCGATCTCTCCACCGGGAACTCAGCTCACGCTTCCTATCTCCTCCGTTCCGTCTCCGGCGAGCTTCAGTTCCTCTTCACTGCTCCGTACGCGTCCTCCATGTCCGTACCTTCCTCTGCCTCCATCCCCGCCTTCTCTGCATCCACCCACCGCTCCTTCACCGCCGCGCATGGCCTCGGCGTACGAGCGGTTGCCCTTGTAGTCGAGGACGCGCGGACCGCCTTTTCCAACAGCGTCTCCCGCGGCGCGAAACCCGTCTCGGAACCGGTGACGATTAACGGCCAAGTCGTCTTCGCCGAAGTCCACCTATATGGCGACGTCGTGCTCCGATTCATCAGCTATCTAGAGGACCCCACCACCGTCACGTTCCTGCCTGGCTTTGAGCCCATGGACGGGACGGCGTCTTTCCAGGACCTCGATTACGGAATCCGCAGACTCGACCACGCCGTCGGGAACGTCCACGAGCTTGGTCCAGTTGTTGACTACCTCAAGTCATTCACAGGATTTCACGAATTCGCGGAATTCACGGCGGAAGACGTGGGGACAGCCGATAGCGGCCTGAACTCTGTGGTGCTAGCGAACAACGAAGAGACCGTTCTGATGCCTCTTAATGAACCTGTTTTCGGGACAAAGAGGAAGAGTCAAATCCAGACGTACCTGGAGTACAATGAAGGACCAGGGGTGCAGCATCTGGCTCTAGCAAGTGAGGACATATTCAGAACAATGCGTGAAATGAGGAAAAGGAGCGGAGTTGGGGGTTTTGAGTTCATGCCTTCTCCTCCACCAACATATTACAAAAATTTAAAGGGCAGGGTTGGTGATATTCTGAATGATGAGCAGATTAAGGAGTGTGAAGAGCTTGGCATTTTAGTTGATAGAGATGATCAGGGCACTCTTCTTCAAATCTTTACCAAACCCGTTGGAGACAGGTATATGAACCTCAGTGATGTTGATTAATTATTTATGTTGCCATATAGCACTCTGATTATCATTATATCATTACCCGATTTGGTTGTCAGCATATTAATAATGTGATCATTGATTGATCGATCAATGATGAATTTCCTGTAAGAAAAACAAATAAAGAGGAAAGTTTTGCATCATATTGTTTCCTGGAAGTACTATTGGATTTGGATTTGAGGAGATATGAACTATTCGTATTGATTACGGAGTATATAAATTGTCCCAGTTGGCTTAGATCTGGAGGTAATCCAATTTGCCTGATCTTTCATGGATATTAAATGAACTAGAACTAAAGAGTGTGAAGTATTAAATGATGTGGGTAGGATTTAAGACAGGCATGCTTCATATTTAAAGACCAACATGAGTCTATTTGGCAAGCATTATTTGGCTGAATTGAAATGACTGAATCTGCTAATTTTTGTGGAAGGAAAACCATATGTTGAAAAAAAATCATCTAAACAGGTCAAAAGTTACTTATTCTCTTTATTCTCCTAATAAGCTGAATCCCTCAACCAAATAGGCTCTTAATCTATCTAATGGTACCATCGCATGCCTTTGTTTCAAGTTTATTGAAAGGGATGAGTGACTGGTGTAGGAGTAGAACAGAAGGAAAGTTTATGTTTTTTATCTCACATAAACATGGAGGGAGTTGTTAAAATGATTACTCCTTCTGAAAGTCCCATGTATAAGTCTACAACTTAAGATCAATTGTTTTTTTCTCTTTGTTGTGGTGCAGGCCGACAATGTTTATAGAAATTATCCAGAGAATTGGGTGCATGATAAAGGAGGAAGGGCAGACCTATCAGAAGGGTGGTTGTGGAGGATTTGGTAAGGGTAACTTCTCTGAGCTTTTTAGATCTATTGAGGAATATGAGAAGATGCTTGAAGCCAAACAAGCTACTACTGCTTGAGATTTGAAGTAACCTCTATTGGCGCAATGGAAAACAGGCAGGAGAAAAGCACAGAGTATGTGTATCTAAAATTATGTAGTGCAAGTGTGTTCTTTACATAAATTAAATGTAGTATAATAAAACTGAATTTGAAGTCTGATTTGTTTTTTTTGTCGGGCATTTCCTTAAAAATAGTCTCCGTAAAAGGCTGAAGAAAATGAAAACTATGTAAATGAGCTTTATTTATAAGAACATAATTTTATGAAGGGAAAATGGAAACTAATAATCCAACCTTTTAGCGGTCTTCTTTCAATAATCCCACCTTTTGATTATTCATGAATAATCCAACCTTTGCACCCCATCTTCATTCATTGGTCCCTGGTCGGTTAATGACCTACTATTCCAAGTTATTTTCTTATCTTTGCAAAATATTATCTTTGTGAAAGATGAGATTTATGGTATAATGATTTGCAAAGATAAGAAAATAGCTTGGAATAACAGGTCATCAACCGGTCAGGGACCAGTGAATGAAGATGAGGTGCAAAGGTTGGATTATTCATGAATAACCAAAAGGTTGGATTATTGTAAGAAGATCGCTAAAAGGTTGGATTATTAGTTTCCATTTTCCCTTTTATGAATTAAATATTGCTTTACTTACTCAGGAATGATCAATAACTTTTGGACGAGAATATATTATTTTTACAAACTGAAAGAACTCTTGTTACTTTTGGAATCTCATTGGTGCATATCATATTACTTAATTTTCCCTTTGATAATATCAATTAAGTATTGATGTAGTAGATACTCGTATTAACTAATAAGAAGGAGCATGCAAATGAGATGGTAATCTAGACTTTGTTTGGTGAGAGTTATTTGGCCGAAATGAGTACATTGAAGCTTTTGAAAGCAAATTATATCAAGTCATCAACTAATGGTATGCAAGTCTGTTTGGTTGAATTGAATAAACTTTTAATAACCAAGATTGTTATTTGATTGAAGTGAATAAACTTTTGAACTTTTTGAAAGAAAACGCATTTTTGCACAATCGTCCTTAGTCTACTAATTAAGGCAAAAGGTTACTTGCTCCAACAAATGGAGTCTAAAAACCATAAATATAGGTAAACCATAACAATAAATCACATCAAAATACTATATGGTTCTCCAAAAGTTCACTCTGTAACACCTCATTTGAGAATATCACTGTCATTATAATGGTTCAAAAAGGGTTATTTATTCACACAGTATTTGCATTGATCCGAAGAGCTTGCTCATTCTCCACACATACATTCCCACCCTCTGATTCTTCTTCTCTACTATGTCTGCATTTGCTGCCACTGCCTTGGCTAGAACTGGGAACTTCTTCAATGTTGCTAAGGCTGGTCTCTTTTGCCTCATGGTATAACTGCTTCACCAAGTTCTTAAAATGCCTCCGATATGTAGGCATACGTGATATTGATTTACCAATCCCCTGCAACCTGTTATGTATTCATGTATAGAAGATAATAATGAGTAAATTGATTGGATTATTGATAAGAGTTCCCAGATAGAAATAAATAAGACGTTGCATATGTGTTCATAAGGTCTGAGTTTTGACCCCTTGGCCTAGCTCATCGGTACAACAACAACAACAACATCCAAGCCTTAATCCCAAAAGAATTTGGGGTCGGCTAACAGGCTAATATGAATCGATCCATGATAAGAGTGCTAAAAAGAGAAGAAAGACAAGGGAAAAAGTATGATAAAATGGATAATATAAAGATAAATATAAGATAGCAATAACACACGAAGATAAGAAAGATAAAAGATAAAAAGATAAAAGAGCATAAAAAAAGAATTTTTTAAAGATAAATTCCCGAGTTGAGGATTTTAAAACTAACCTCCTCATTATCGCTAGTAATTGCGCTCTTCTAACATTGTCATTGGATAAGAATCCAATATCGTCCGATTCAGTGGACCTGCCGTTTTGGCAACACATTATCAGCTTCCTTAGGCAAACTTCCTCTTCATCTCCAAGTTGAAGTATCTTCATTTGCTCCTTCATGACTAAAAGTGGTCCAACAAACCACTCAAATATTATGTCTTGCGGGCAACTAGTCTTTGTTAACTCCACTCCATCAACTAAAGAACGAGAAAATGCAAACATTTCAGAAATATTGCATTCGACAAACTCAACAGAATAATAATTGCAATGCACCTACAAATGACCAAGCCAACCGAATAGGACTTTGCTGATTCAAGAAGACACTGTAAGATGGAGAAAGCAGGAAGTTTGACATCTAGGTTTTTCGAATTTCCCTTCACAATGCCGTCCACAATATCTTCGATAGCTATTAGACCTTCACGGAGTAGTGTTCTTCCATTCACCTCACACGATTTAAAAAGCCATCCCCACACCTGTTTCAGTAAAGCTGATTAGTTTTATGCTTAAGATTTGACGTTTCATTTTAATAAATCCAACCTTACAGGCAGAGTAATCAAATAACTTAACGCTACAGCGACAAAAAGTTTAGCATGGTCAAGCGATTATTGAAAAAGTGTGTGCCTATGGACCTGCATTGGTGTATATTTCTGCTTAGCTTGCCTCGGTTGTGTGGACCCCATACTCGGACTTCGTGATTCTTCCCTTTCATTGCGATGATCAATTGAGTTGTTTTCGAGTTCATCTTCACTAGAAGAACTTGTGTCTCTGCGGTATCTAGGCCTAGATGTCAAAAGATACTACACTATTAACATTGTTCACAATGTGAGAAATCATTGGTTTGTGTACACACATATGATTAGTAATTTTCTGCTCAGAAAGATTTTGTTTACTTAAAACTAT